>OY754327.1:203866086-205116909 GCA_963573305.1 Pyrrhosoma nymphula | reverse complement strand
ACCCAACCCAACCCAACCCAACCCAACCCAACCCAACCCAACCCAACCCAACCCAACCCAACCCAACCCAACCCAACCCAACCCAACCCAACCCAACCCAACCCAACCCAACCCAACCCAACCCAACCCAACCCAACCCAACCCAACCCAACCCAACCCAACCCAACCCAACCCAACCCAACCCAACCCAACCCAACCCAACCCAACCCAACCCAACCCAACCCAACCCAACCCAACCCAACCCAACCCAACCCAACCCAACCCAACCCAACCCAACCCAACCCAACCCAACCCAACCCAACCCAACCCAACCCAACCCAACCCAACCCAACCCAACCCAACCCAACCCAACCCAACCCAACCCAACCCAACCCAACCCAACCCAACCCAACCCAACCCAACCCAACCCAACCCAACCCAACCCAACCCAACCCAACCCAACCCAACCCAACCCAACCCAACCCAACCCAACCCAACCCAACCCAACCCAACCCAACCCAACCCAACCCAACCCAACCCAACCCAACCCAACCCAACCCAACCCAACCCAACCCAACCCAACCCAACCCAACCCAACCCAACCCAACCCAACCCAACCCAACCCAACCCAACCCAACCCAACCCAACCCAACCCAACCCAACCCAACCCAACCCAACCCAACCCAACCCAACCCAACCCAACCCAACCCAACCCAACCCAACCCAACCCAACCCAACCCAACCCAACCCAACCCAACCCAACCCAACCCAACCCAACCCAACCCAACCCAACCCAACCCAACCCAACCCAACCCAACCCAACCCAACCCAACCCAACCCAACCCAACCCAACCCAACCCAACCCAACCCAACCCAACCCAACCCAACCCAACCCAACCCAACCCAACCCAACCCAACCCAACCCAACCCAACCCAACCCAACCCAACCCAACCCAACCCAACCCAACCCAACCCAACCCAACCCAACCCAACCCAACCCAACCCAACCCAACCCAACCCAACCCAACCCAACCCAACCCAACCCGCCGCGGTAGGGACATACCTCCAGGACGCATTCCGCGTCGAATCCTTTATTATTTCAATAAACAAATTACAATAATGGTCATGACAAAACATTAATCCCGTTCCTCGCCGTAAGGCGGCGAGGACTGCCTGGTTGTCAATATACAGAACAATGTGTGAAAAAGGTGGTACATTTTTCATAATATATCTCATCCCCTGGAGGGCAGCGGTGGCCTCGGCGAAGTAGATTGGCAGTTGTTCCGGGAACTTTTCAATTTTCAGGAGGTCCAGGTCCGGTGCCACGACAGCCCACTGGAAAGGCGTCGCGTCCGCATGTCCCGTGAACTGCACCGCGAATAAGGAGCATTGCCGGGTCCTGGCAAACAGCCCCTCGTCGTAACATCGCCGAAGCCACTGGGTACGTCGCTGGTATGTGTGAGAAATGAGGAAGTACGGCAACCCCAAAATGTAGCAGATCCAGGCGACGTACCCAGCGATTTTCGGGATGTCAAGTGATCTCAGCCGGGGAATGATGGCCAACGCCGTGTGTAGCCGGACCAAGGCGGCCGGCGTTAGCCGTAACGTGGAGGCACACGTATTTACAATAACACCGAGATAAAAGAGTTCCTGTCGAGGCACTAGAACACATTTCCTAAAATTAAGGGTAATACCCAATATATCTGTTAAAAACTCCGTCACATTGTCTATTTTGGTCTTAGTCTCCTGTTGGGAAAGAGTACCCACCAACAGCCAATCGTCTAAATAGGGAATTATTGTCACACCAAACCTAGTATAGATTTCACGGGAGACAGAACGCGCCCAACGTTGCATTACCGCCGGGGCGAGACAGTGTCCCATCGGGACTCGTAGAAAGCTAAAATACTGCTTGCCTGCCCGGATTCCATAAAATTTAATGTGTCTAGGATCTATAACTAGTTGATAAAAAGCGTCTTTAAGATCGAACTTAGCTAGCCACGTGCCCTGAGGGATGAGGGTAATGGCAGTAGCTGCGTCTTTCAACCGGAACTTCGGTTTTCTATAAAATTGCGTCCACGGGGACAAGTCATGAATTAACCGGTGACCCCCCCCAGATTTGGGGATTAGGTATGCGCGGAAGGCGCAAGTCGGCTTTCTCTTAGCAAGGATGCCCCTCGCACACAAGGCATTAAGGTACCTCAAGAGGTCCGTGTCATTACCCGAGTCTAAAAATACAAACGGCGCTTCTTCTGGCCTGGGTAAGTTTGCTCCGATTAAAGAGAGTTCCACTACACTGGGATCATCGTACGGAAACACTGCTATGGCCGGGAGTGGGTCTAGTTCTGGACTTACTGCGTTAGCTGGTAGGAGCTCCGGCTGGCGGAGGAGGTCCTCAAGGGGCAACATGTCAGGTGGGTCCTCCGGGATCTGGAACCCCCCGAATCCGGGCCCGTTGGATGGGAGCTCGCCGGTGTCCGTGGCCGAAGAGTCCGCGGCGACGGTGTCTGCATCGCTGGAAACTGGGCTGCTTCTCCCGGAGGTGGAGCCGGAGTCGGAGGCCTGGTCCTCATCCGACTCGGGCTCCACCCATGGGACTGCCTCTCCGGGCTCACCGGAGTCGTGCCATCGCAGGAGTTCACCGATGACCGGGTCGTCCTGCGCGGCGTCCTCCAGCTGTTCCGGTGGGCCCGGAGACGGAGGTCCCGGCAGGTGCAGCACAGGGAAAGGGCCCTCGCCTTGGTCCGCGGGGAGAGCCGGCTCAACGGCGTCGGACGGGAGGCCGGGGTCGAGGGCCGTCGGTTCTTCGGCCCCGGCCTCTGGTGGGCTGGCTGCGATACGCGGGTGCGTGTGGAGGAGGCGCTGGTCGTTCTCGCACTATTTCCCGGATAATCTGCGGCTGCGGAAGGTTGGGCAGCAAAACAATTACAAATAAACAAATTACAATAATGGTCATGACAAAACATTAATCCCGTTCCTCGCCGTAAGGCGGCGAGGACTGCCTGGTTGTCAATATACAGAACAATGTGTGAAAAAGGTGGTACATTTTTCATAATATATCTCATCCCCTGGAGGGCAGCGGTGGCCTCGGCGAAGTAGATTGGCAGTTGTTCCGGGAACTTTTCAATTTTCAGGAGGTCCAGGTCCGGTGCCACGACAGCCCGATATCTGGATTCTGCGAGAGAAGAAATATATTTTACTTACATTAACAAAAGAGTGTACGAGGCTAAATTTTCAGATTAGCATTATGTTAATAAGTGCATTTACGGAAAAAGTATTTTATATGAAGCGACGATACTTGCACTGAACCTCAAATGCAATACTCTACGCCTTCTCTGAAATAATGGAGGTGATATCCGCATAACTGTCGAAGATATGGGTGTAAATGTCTACGGTGACTAAATTAGCAATGGGCTTCCAAATGAAAGAAATGGTATCCATGGATACTTGAGATTGAACGGAGGATGGCGAAGGGAACTAATTTTTGGATGGGCATGGAGGTAATGTCCGCATAACTATCGAAGATATGGGTGTAAATGCCTACGGTGACTAAATTAGAAAAAGGCTTTTAAATGAAAGAAATGGTATCCATGGTTACTAGAGATTGAACAGAGGATGTCGAAGGGAACTTATTATTCGGATAGGTATAACTGGAATAAGTGCTGTTACAGACTAAGTACTCAAGGTTTAGTCGTGTAATTTGATGTGCACGACAAGGTATATTTCTTAACCTACCCTGAAAGAATGGCGGTTATATCTGCATAAGATTCGAAAATATGTGGGAAATTGTTTCCGGTGCCAATATAATGAAAAGCTTCAAAATCAAATAAATGCACAACTTCGACTCGAATGTGATAAAAAACCATCAAAAAATGTGTATACCATTGAGTTTAATAAATAGGAACAGAAAAATATGCGAGATAAGAAATATTTTTACTTATATTAATAAAAGAGTGTACGAGGCTAAAATTTAAGATTAGCATTATATTAATAAGTGCATTTACGAAAACCATATTTCATAAAACGCGTCGAAACTTGCACTGATTCTCAATAGCATTACTCTACGCCTTCTGTGAAAGCATGGAGGTAATATCCCCGAAAATTCCAAAAACATGTTGGTAATTGTTTCCGGTGACAATGTAATTAAAAGCTTCAAAATCAAAAAATTGCAAAAATCCGACTCAAATGGGATAAAAAACCATCAAAAACTGTGTATACCATTAAGTTTGATGCAAAGGAAAAAAAAATTCTGCGAGAGAAGAAATAATTTTACTTACATTAACAAAAGAGTGTACGATGCTAAAATTTCAGATTAGCATTATGTTAATAAGTGAATTTACCGAGAAAGTATTTCATATGACGCTTCGAAACTTGCATTGTTCCTCAACGGCATTACTCTTCGCCTTCTGTGAAAACATGGATGTAATATACATAATAATTATGAAAATATGTTGGTAATTGTTTCCGGTGACAATGTAATAAAAGCTTCAAAATCAAAAAATTGCAAAACACCGACTTGAATGGGAAAAAAAAACCATCAAAAAATGTGTATACCATTGAGTTTGATGCAAAGGAACAGAAAATTCTGCGAGAGAAGAAATATTTTTACTTACATTAACAAAAGAGTGTACGAGGCAAAAATATCAGATTAGCAATATGTTAATAAGTGCATTTACGGAGAAAGTATTTCTTATAACGCGTCGATACTTTCACTGAACCTCGAAAGCAATACTCTACGCTTTTTTGAAAAAATGGAGGTGATATCCGCATAACTGTCGAAGATATGGGTGTAAATGTCTACGGTAACTAAATTAGCAAAGGGCTTCCAAATGAAAGAAATGGTATCCATGGATACTTGAGATTGAACGGAGGATGGCGAAGGGAACTAATTTTTTGGATAGGCACGGAGGTAATATCCGCATAACTATCGAAGATATGGGTGTAAATGCCTTCGGTGACTAAATTAGAAAAAGGCTTTTAAATGAAAGAAATGGTATCCATGGTTACTTGAGATTGAACAGGGGATGGCGAAGGGAACTTATTTTTTGGAAAGGCATAACTGGAATAAGTGCTGTTACAGACTAAGTACTCAAGGTTTAGTCGTGTAATTTGATGTGCAGGAACAAGGTATATTTCTTAACCTACCCTGAAAGAATGGCGGTTATATCTCCATAAGATTCGAAAATATGTGGGTAATTGTTTCCGGTGCCAATATAATGAAAAGCTTCAAAATCAAATAAATGCACAACTTCGAATCGAATGGGATGAAAAACCATCAAAAAATGTGAATACCATTGAGTTTAATAAATAGGAACAGAAAAATATGCGAGATAAGAAATATTTTTACTTATATTCATAAAAGAGTGTACGAGGCTAAATTTTAAGATTAGCATTATGTTAATAAGTGCATTTACGAAAACATTATTTCATATAACGCGTCGAAACTTGCACTGTTCCTCAATAGCATTACTCTACGCCTTCTGTGAAAGCATGGAGGTAATATCCCCGAAAATTCCAAAAATATGTTGGTAATTGTTTCCGGTGACAATGTAATCAAAAGCTTCAAAATCAAAAAAATGCAAAAATCCGACTCGAATGGGATAAAAAACCATCAAAAACTGTGTATAACATTGCGTTTGATGCAAAGGGACAGAAAAGTCTGCGAGAGAAGAAATATTTTTACTTACAATTACAAAAGAGTGTACGAGCCTAAAATTTCAGATTAGCATTATGTTAATAAATGCATTTACGGAGAAAGTATTTCTAATGACGCTTCGAAACTTGCACTGTTCCTCAACAGCATTACTCTACGCCTTCTGTGAAAACATTGAGGTAATATTTCCAATAATTATGAAAATACGTTGGTAATTGTTTCCGGTGACTATGTAATTAAAATCTTCAAAATCAAAAAATTGCAAAAATCCGACTCGAATGAGATAAAAAACCATCAAAAACTGTGTATACCATTGAGTTTGATGCAAAGGAACAGGAAATTCTGCGAGAGAAGAAATATTTTTACTTACATTAACAAAAGAGTGTACGAGGCAAAAATTTCAGATTAGCATTATGTTAATAAGTGCATTTACGGAGAAAGTATTTCATATATCGCGTCGATACTTGCACTGAACCTCAAAAGCAATACTCTACGCTTTTTTGAAAAAATGCACAACTTCGAATCGAATGGGATGAAAAAACAATCAAAAAATGTGTATACCATTGAGTTTAATAAATAGGAACAGAAAAATATGGGAGAGAAGAAATATTTTTACCTACATTAACAAAAGAGTGTACGAGGCTAAAATTTAAGATTAGCATTATATTAATAAGTGCATTTACGGAAAAAGTATTTCTAATAACGCGTCGATACCTGCACTGAACCACAAAAGCAATACTCTTCGCCTTCTCTGAATAAATGAAGGTGATATCCCCGAAAATATGTTGGTAATTGTTTCCGGTGACTATGTAATTAAAATCTTCAAAATCAAAAAATTGCAAAAATCCGACTCGAATGAGATAAAAAACCATCAAAAACTGTATATACCATTGAGTTTGATGCAAAGGAACAGGAAATTCTGCGAGAGAAGAAATATTTTTACTTACATTAACAAAAGAGTGTACGAGGCTAAAATTTCAGATTAGCATTATGTTAATATGTGAATTTACGGAGAAAGTAATTCATATGACTCTTCGAAACTTGCATTGTTCCTCAACGGCATTACTCTTCGCCTTCTGTGAAAACATGGATGTAATATCCCCAATAATTATGAAAATATGTTGGTAATTGTTTCCGGTGACAATGTAATTAAAAGCTTCAAAATCAAAAAATAGCAAAACTCCGACTCGAATGGGAAAAAAAACCATCAAAAAATGTGTATACCATTGAGTTTGAAGCATAGGAAAAGAAAATTCTGCGAGAGAAGAAATATTTTTACTTACATTAACAAAAGAGTGTACGAGGCAAAAATATCAGATTAGCATTATGTTAATAAGTGCATTTACGGAGAAAGTATTTCATATAACGTGTCGATACTTGCACTGAACCTCAAAAGCAATACTCTACGCTTTTTTGAAAAAATGGAGGTGATATCCGCATAACTGTCGAAGATATGGGTGTAAATGTCTACGGTGACTAAATAAGCAAAGGGCTTCCAAATGAAAGAAATGGTATCCATGGATACTTGAGATTGAACGGAGGATGGCGAAGGGAACTAATTTTTTGGATAGGCATGGAGGTAATATCCGCATAACAATCGAAGATATGGGTGTAAATGCCTACGGTGACTAAATTAGAAAAAGGCTTTTAAATGAAAGAAATGGTATCCATGGTTACTTGAGATTGAACAGGGGATGGCGAAGGGAACTTATTTTTTGGATAGGCATAACTGGAATAAGTGCTGTTACAGACTAAGTACTCAAGGTTTAGTCGTGTAATTTGATGTGCATGAACAAGGTATATTTCTTAACCTACCCTGAAAGAATGGCGGTTATATCTCCATAAGATTCGAAAATATGTGGGTAATTGTTTCCGGTGCCAATATAATGAAAAGCTTCAAAATCAAATAAATGCACAACTTCGAATCGAATGGGATGAAAAACCATCAAAAAATGTGAATACAATTGAGTTTAATAAATAGGAACAGAAAAATATGCGAGATAAGAAATATTTTTACTTATATTCATAAAAGAGTGTACGAGGCTAAATTTTAAGATTAGCATTATGTTAATAAGTGCATTTACGAAAACATTATTTCATATAACGCGTCGAAACTTGCACTGTTCCTCAATAGCATTACTCTACGCCTTCTGTGAAAGCATGGAGGTAATATCCCCGAAAATTCCAAAAATATGTTGGTAATTGTTTCCGGTGACAATGTAATCAAAAGCTTCAAAATCAAAAAAATGCAGAAATCCGACTCGAATGGGATAAAAAACCATCAAAAACTGTGTATAACATTGCGTTTGATGCAAAGGGACAGAAAAGTCTGCGAGAGAAGAAATATTTTTACTTACATTAACAAAAGAGTGTACGAGCCTAAAATTTCAGATTAGCATTATGTAAATAAGTGCATTTACGGAGAAAGTATTTCTAATGACGCTTCGAAACTTGCACTGTTCCTCAACAGCATTACTCTACGCCTTCTGTGAAAACATTGAGGTAATATTTCTAATAATTATGAAAATATGTTGGTAATTGTTTCCGGTGACTATGTAATTAAAATCTTCAAAATCAAAAAATTGCAAAAATCCGACTCGAATGAGATAAAAAACCATCAAAAACTGTGTATACCATTGAGTTTGATGCAAAGGAACAGGAAATTCTGCGAGAGAAGAAATATTTTTACTTACATTAACAAAAGAGTGTACGAGGCAAAAATTTCAGATTAGCATTATGTTAATAAGTGCATTTACGGAGAAAGTATTTCATATAACGCGTCGATACTTGCACTGAACCTCAAAATCAATACTCTACGCTTTTTTGAAAAAATGCACAACTTCGAATCGAATGGGATGAAAAAACAATCAAAAAATGTGTATACCATTGAGTTTAATAAATAGGAACAGAAAAATATGCGAGAGAAGAAATATTTTTACCTACATTAACAAAAGAGTGTACGAGGTTAAAATTTAAGATTAGCATTATATTAATAAGTGCATTTACGGAAAAAGTATTTCTAATAACGCGTCGATACCTGCACTGAACCACAAAAGCAATACTCTTCGCTTTCTCTGAATAAATGGAGGTGATATCCCCGAAAATATGTTGGTAATTGTTTCCGGTGACAATGTAATTAAAAGCTTCAAAATCAAAAAATTGCAAAAATCCGACTCGAATGGGATAAAAAACCATCAAAAACTGTGTATACCATTGTGTTTGATGCAAAGGAAGGGAAAAATAAGCGAGAGAAGAAATATTTTTACTTACATTAACAAAAGAGTGTACGAGGCTAAAATTCAGATTACGATTATGTTAATAAGTGCATTTACGGAGACAGTTTTTCATATGACACTTCGAAACTTGCACTATTCCTCAACAGCATTACTCTACGTCTTCTGTGAAAATATGGAGGTTATATCCCCAATAATTATGAAAATATGTTGGTAATTGTTTCCGGTGACAATGTAATTAAAAGCTTCAAAATCAAAAAATTGCAAAAATCCGACTCGAATGGGATAAAAATCCATCAAAAACTGTGTATACCATTGAGTTTGATGCAAAGGAACAGAAAATTCTGCGAGAGAAGAAATATTTTTACTTACATTAACAAAAGAGTGTACGAGGCTAAAATTTCAGATTAGCATTATGTTAATAAGTGCATTTACGGAGAAAGTACTACATATGACGCTTCGAAACTTGCACTGTTCCTAAACAGCATTGCATTACGCCTTCTGTGAAAACATGGAAGTAATATTCCCAATAATTATGAAAATATGTTTGTAATTGTTTCCGGTGACAACGTAATTAAAAGCTTCAAAATCAAAAAATTGCAAAAATCCTAATCGAATGGGATAAAAAACCATCAAAAACTTTGTATAACATTGAGTTTGATGCAAAGGAACAGAAAACTCAGCGAGAGAAGAAATATTTTTACTTACATTAACAAAAGAGTGTACGAGGCTAAAATTTCAGATTAGCATTATGTTAATAAGTGCATTTACGAAAAAAGTATATCATATAAAGCGTCAATACTTGCACTGAACCTCAAAAGCAATACTTTACGCCTTCTCTAAAAAATGGAGGTGATATCCGCATAACTGTCGAAGATATGGGTGTAAATGTCTACGGTGACTAAATTAGCAAAGGGCTTCCAAATGATAGAAATGGTATCCATGGATACTTGAGATTGAACGGAGGATGGCGAAGGGAACTAATTTTTGGATGGGCATGGAGGTAATATCCGCATAACTATCAAAGATATGGGTGTAAATGCCTACGGTGACTAAATTAGAAAAAGGCTTTTAAATGAAAGAAATGGTATCCATGGTTACTTGAGATTGAACAGGGGATGGCGAAGGGAACTTATTTTTTGGATAGGCATAACTGGAATAAGTGCTGTTACATCCTAAGTACTCAAGGTTTAGTCGTGTAATTTGATGTGCAGGAACAAGGTATATTTCTTAACCTACCCTAAGGGAATGGCGGTTATATCTGCAGAGGATTCGAAAATATGTGGGTAATTGTTTCCGGTGCGAATATAATGAAAAGATTCAAAATCAAATAAATGCACAACTTCGAATCGAATGGGATAAAAAACAATCAAAAAATGTGTAAACCATTGAGTTTAAAATATAGGAACAGAAAAATATGCGAGAAAAGAAATATTTTTTCCTACATTAACAAAAGAGTGTACTAGGCTAAAATTTAAGATTAGCATTACATTAATAAGGGCATTTACGGAGAACGTTTTTCAAATGACACTTCGAAACTTGCACTGTTCCTCAACAGCATTACTCTACGTCCTCTGTGAAAACATGGAGGTAATATCCCAATAATTATGAAAATATGTTGGTAATTGTTTCCGGTGACAATGTAATTAAAAGCTTCAAAATAAAAAAAATTGCAAAAATCCGACTCGAATGGGATAAAAACCATCAAAAACTGTGTATACCATTGAGTTTGATGCAAGGAAACAGAAAATTCTGCGAGAGAAGAAATATTTTTACTTACATTAACAAAAGAGTGTACGAGGCAAAAATTTCAGATTAGCATTATGTTAGTAAGTGCATTTACGGAGAAAGTAATACATATAACGCGTCGATACTTGCACTGAACCTCAAAAGCAATACTCTACGCTTTTTTGAAAAAATGGAGGTGATATCCGCATAACTGTCGAAGATATCGGTGTAAATGTCTACGGTGACTAAATTACCAAAGGGCTTCCAAATGAAAGAAATGGTATCCATGGATACTTGAGATTGAACGGAGGATGGCGAAGGGAACTAATTTTTTGGATAGGCATGGAGGTAATATCCGCATAACTATCGAAGATATGGGTGTAAATTCCTACGGTGACTAAATTAGAATAAGGCTTTTAAATGAAAGAAATGGTATCCATGGTAACTTGAGATTGAACAGGGGATGGCGAAGGGAACTTTTTTTTTGGATAGGCATAACTGGAATAAGTGCTGTTACAGACTAAGTACTCAAGGTTTAGTCGTGTAATTTGACGTGCAGGAACAAGGTATAATTCTTAACCTACCCAGATAGAATGGCGGTTATATCTGCATAAGATTCGAAAATATGTGGGTAATTGTTTCCGGTGCCAATATAATGTTAAGGTTCAAAATAAATTAAATGAAAAACTTCGACTCGAATGGGATAAAAAACCATCAGAAAATGTGTACACCATTGAGTTTAATAAATAGGAACAGAAAAATATGCGAGATAAGAAATATTTTTACCTACATTAACAAAAGAGTGTACGAGGCAAAAATTTAAGATTAGCATTATATTAATAAGTGCATTTACAGAGAAAGTATTTCATATGACGCTTCGAAACTTGCACTGTTCCTCAACAGCTTTACATTACGCCTTCTGTGAAAACATGGAAGTAATATCCCCAATAATTATGAAAATATGTTGGTAATACTTTCCGGTGACAATGTAATTAAAAGCTTCAAAATCAAAAAATTGCAAAAATCCGACTCGAATGGGATAAAAACTATCAAAAACTGTGTATACCATTGATTTTGATGCAAAGGAAGAGAAAAATTAGCGAGAGAAGATTTATTTTTACTTACATTAACAAAAGAGTGTACGAGGCTAAAATTTCAGATTAGCATTATGTTAATAAGTGCATTTACGGAGAACGTTTTTCATATGACACTTCGAAACTTGCACTGTTCCTCAACAGCATTACTCTACGTCTTCTGTGAAAACATGGAGGTAATATCCCCAATAATTATGAAAATATGTTGGTAATTGTTTCCGGTGACAATGTAATTAAAAGCTTCAAAATAAAAAAATTGCAAAAATCCGACTCGAATGGGATAAAAACCATCAAAAACTGTGTATACCATTGAGTTTGATGCAAAGGAACAGAAAATTCTGCGAGAGAAGAAATATTTTTACTTACATTAACAAAAGAGTGTACGAGGCAAAATTTCAGATTAGCATTATATTAATAAGTGAATTTACGGAGAAAGTATTTCATATGACGCTTCGAAACTTGCATTGTTCCTCAACGGCATTACTCTTCGCCTTCTGTGAAAACATGGATGTAATATCCCCAATATTTATGAAAATATGTTGGTAATTGTTTCCGGTGACAATGTAATTAAAAGCTTCAAAATCAAAAAATTGCAAAACTCCGACTCGAATGGGAAAAAAACCATCAAAAAATGTGTATACCATTGAGTTTGATGCAAAGGAACAGAAAATTCTGCGAGAGAAGAAATATTTTTACTTACATTAACAAAAGAGTGTACGAGGCAAAAATTTCAGATTAGCATTATGTTAATAAGTGCATTTACGGAGAAAGTATTACATATAACGCGTCGATACTTGCACTGAACCTCAAAAGCAATACTCTACGCTTTTTTGAAAAAATGGAGGTCATATCCGCATAACTGTCGAAGATATGGGTGTAAATGTCTACGGTGACTAAATTAGCAAAGGGCTTACAAATGAAAGAAATGGTATCCATGGATACTTGAGATTGAACGGAGGATGGCTAAGGGAACTAATTTTTTGGATAGGCATGGAGGTAATATCCGCGTAACTATCGAAGATATGGGTGTAAATGCCTATGGTGACTAAATTAGAAAAAGGCTTTTAAATGAAAGAAATGGTATCCATGGTTACTTGAGATTGATCAGGGGATGGCGAAGGGAACTTATTTTTTGGATAGGCATAACTGGAATAAGTGCTGATACAGACTAAGTACTCAAGGTTTAGTCGTGTGATTTGATGTGCAGGAACAAGGTATGTTTCTTAACCTACCCTGAAAAAATGGCGGTTATATCTGCATAAGATTCGAAAATATGTGGGTAAATGTTTCCGGTGCGAATATAATGAAAAGCTTCAAAATCAAATAAATGCAAAACTTTGACTCGAATGGGAAAAAAAACCATCAAAAAATGTGTATACCATTGAGTTTGATGCAAAGCAACAGAAAATTCTGCGAGAGAAGAAATATTTTTACTTACATTAACAAAAGAGTGTACGAGGCAAAAATTTCAGATTAGCATTATGTTAATAAGTGCATTTACGGAGAAAGTATTACATATAACGCGTCGATACTTGCACTGAACCTCAAAAGCAATACTCTACGCTTTTTTGAAAAAATGGAGGTCATATCCGCATAACTGTCGAAGATATGGGTGTAAATGTCTACGGTGACTAAATTAGCAAAGGGCTTACAAATGAAAGAAATGGTATCCATGGATACTTGAGATTGAACGGAGGATGGCTAAGGGAACTAATTTTTTGGATAGGCATGGAGGTAATATCCGCGTAACTATCGAAGATATGGGTGTAAATGCCTATGGTGACTAAATTAGAAAAAGGCTTTTAAATGAAAGAAATGGTATCCATGGTTACTTGAGATTGATCAGGGGATGGCGAAGGGAACTTATTTTTTGGATAGGCATAACTGGAATAAGTGCTGATACAGACTAAGTACTCAAGGTTTAGTCGTGTGATTTGATGTGCAGGAACAAGGTATGTTTCTTAACCTACCCTGAAAAAATGGCGGTTATATCTGCATAAGATTCGAAAATATGTGGGTAAATGTTTCCGGTGCGAATATAATGAAAAGCTTCAAAATCAAAGAAATGCACAACTTCGAATCGAGTGGGATGAAAAACCATCAAAAAATGTGTATACCATTAAGTTTAATAAATAGGAACAGAAAAATATGCGAGATAAGAAATATTTTTACTTATATTAATAAAAGAGTGTACGAGGCTAAAATTTAATATTAGCATTATATTAATAAATGCATTTATGAAAACATTATTTCATATAACACGTCGAAACTTGCACTGATCCTCAATAGCATTACTCTACGCCTTCTGTGAAAGCATGGAGGTATTATCCCCGAAAATTCCAAAAATATGTTGGTAATTGTTTCCGGTGACAATGTAATTAAAAGCTTCAAAATCAAAAAATTGCAAAAATCCGACACGAATGGGATATAAACCATCAAAAACTGTGTATACCATTGAGTTCGATGCAAAGGAAAAAAAAATTCTGCGAGAGAAGAAATATATTTTACTTACATTAACAAAAGAGTGTACGAGGCTAAAATTTCAGATTAGCATTATGTTAATAAGTGCATTTACGGAAAAAGTATTTTATATGAAGCGACGATACTTGCACTGAACCTCAAATGCAATACTCTACGCCTTCTCTGAAATAATGGAGGTGATATCCGCATAACTGTCGAAGATATGGGTGTAAATGTCTACGGTGACTAAATTAGCAATGGGCTTCCAAATGAAAGAAATGGTATCCATGGATACTTGAGATTGAACGGAGGATGGCGAAGGGAACTAATTTTTGGATGGGCATGGAGGTAATATCCGCATAACTATCGAAGATATGGGTGTAAATGCCTACGGTGACTAAATTAGAAAAAGGCTTTTAAATGAAAGAAATGGTATCCATTTTTACTAGAGATTGAACAGAGGATGTCGAAGGGAACTTATTATTTGGATAGGTATAACTGGAATAAGTGCTGTTACAGACTAAGTACTCAAGGTTTAGTCGTGTAATTTGATGTGCACGACAAGGTATATTTCTTAACCTACCCTGAAAGAATGGCGGTTATATCTGCATAAGATTCGAAAATATGTGGGAAATTGTTTCCGGTGCCAATATAATGAAAAGCTTCAAAATCAAATAAATGCACAACTTCGACTCGAATGTGATAAAAAACCATCAAAAAATGTGTATACCATTGAGTTTAATAAATAGGAACAGAAAAATATGCGAGATAAGAAATATTTTTACTTATATTAATAAAAGAGTGTACGAGGCTAAAATTTAAGATCAGCAAAATATTAATAAGTGCATTTACGAAAACCATATTTCATAAAACGCGTCGAAACTTGCACTGATTCTCAATAGCATTACTCTACGCCTTCTGTGAAAGCATGGAGGTAATATCCCCGAAAATTCCAAAAACATGTTGGTAATTGTTTCCGGTGACAATGTAATTAAAAGCTTCAAAATCAAAAAATTGCAAAAATCCGACTCGAATGGGATAAAAAACCATCAAAAACTGTGTATACCATTGTGTTTGATGCAAAGGAAGGGAACAATAAGCGAGAGAAGAAATATTTTTACTTAAATTAACAAAAGAGTGTACGAGGCTAAAATTCAGATTAGCATTATGTTAATAAGTGCATTTACGGAGAAGGTTTTTCATATGACACTTCGAAACTTGCACTGTTCCTCAACAGCATTACTCTACGTCTTCTGTGAAAATATGGAGGTAATATCCCCAATAATTATGAAAATATGTAGGTAATTGTTTCCGGTGACAATGTAATTAAAAGCTTCAAAATAAAAAAATTGCAAAAATCCGACTCGAATGGGATAAAAATCCATCAAAAACTGTGTATACAATTGAGTTTGATGCAAAGGATCAGAAAATTCTGCGAGAGAAGAAATATTTTTACTTACATTAACAAAAGAATGTACGAGGCTAAAATTTCAGATTAGCATTATGTTAATAAGTGCATTTACGGAGAAAGTATTACATATGACGCTTCGAAACTTGCACTGTTCCTAAACAGCATTGCATTACGCCTTCTGTGAAAACATGAAAGTAATATCCCCAATATATATTAAAAAATGTTGGTAATTGTTTCCGGTGACAATGTAATAGCTTCATAATATAAAAATTGCAAAAATCCGACTCGAATGGGATAAAAATCCATCAAAAACTGTGTATACAATTGAGTTTGATGCAAAGGATCAGAAAATTCTGCGAGAGAAGAAATATTTTTACTTACATTAACAAAAGAGTGTACGAGGCTAAAATTTCAGATTAGCATTATGTTAATAAGTGCATTTACGGAAAAAGTATTTTATATGAAGCGACGATACTTGCATTGAACCTCAAATGCAATACTCTACGCCTTCTCTGAAATAATGGAGGTGATATCCGCATACCTGTCGAAGATATGGGTGTAAATGTCTACGGTGACTAATTTAGCAAAGAGCTTCCAAATGAAAGAAATGGTATCCATGGATACTTGAGATTGAACGGAGGATGGCGAAGGGAACTAAATTTTTGGATAGGCATGGAGGTAATATCCGCAAAACTATCGAAGATATGGGTGTAAATGCCTACGGTGACTAAATTAGAAAAAGGCTTTTACATGAAAGAAATTGTATCCATAGTTACTTGAGATTGAACAGGGGATGGCGAAGGGAACTTATTTTTTGGATAGGCATAACTGGAATAAGTGCTGTTACAGACTAAGTACTCAAGGTTTAGTCGTGTAATTTGATGTGCAGGAACAAGGTATATTTCTTAACCTACCCTGAAAGAATGGCGGTTATATCTGCATAAGATTCTAAAATACGTGGGTAATTGTTTCCGGTGCGAATATAATGAAAAGCTTCAAAATCAAATAAATGCAAAACTTTGACTCGAATAGGAAAAAAAACCATCAAAAAATGTGTATACCATTGAGTTTGATGTAAAGGAACAGAAAATTCTGCGAGAGAAAAATATTTTCACTTACATTAACAAAAGAGTGTACGAGGAAAATTTCAGATTAAAATTATGTTAATAAGTGCATTTACGGAGAAAGTATTTCATATAACGCGTCGATACTTGCACTAAACCACAAAAGCAATACTCTACGCTTTTTTGAAAAAATTGAGGTGATATCCGCATAACTGTCGAAGATATGGGTGTAAATGTCAACGGTGAATAAATTAGCAAAGGGCTTCCAAATGAAAGAAATGGTATCCATGGATACATGAGATTGAACGGAGGATGGCGAAGGGAACTAATTTTTTGGATAGGCATGGAGGTAATATCCGCATAACTATCGAAGATATGGGTGTAAATGGCTACGGTGACTAAATTAGAAAAAGGCTTTTAAATGAAAGAAATGGTATCCATGGTAACTTGAGATTGAACAGGGGATGGCGAAGGGAACTTTTTTTTTGGATAGGCATAACTGGAATAAGTGCTGTTACAGACTAAGTACTCAAGGTTTAGTCGTGTAATTTGATGTGCAGGAATATTTCTTAACCTACCCTGAAAGAATGGCGGTTATATCTGCATAAGATTCGAAAATATGTGGGTAATTGTTTCCGGTGCCAATATAATGAAAAGCTTCAAAATAAATTAAATGAAAAACTTCGACTCGAATGTGATAAAAAACCATCAGAAAATGTGTACACCATTGAGTTTAATAAATAGGAACAGAAAAATATGCGAGAGAAGAAATATTTTTACTTACATTAACGAAAGAGTGTACGAGGCTAAAATTTCAGTTTAGCATTATATTAATAAGTGCATTTACGGAAAAAGTATATCTAATAACGCGTCGATACTTGCACTGAACCTCAAAAGCAATACTCTTCGCCTTTTTTGAATAAATGGAGGTGATATCCCCGAAAATTCCGAAAATATGTTGGTAATTGTTTCCGGTAACAATGTAATTAAAAGCTTCAAAATCAAATAATTGCAAAAACCCGACTCGAATGTGATAAAAAACCATCAAAAACTGTGTATACCATTGTGTTTGATGCAAAGGAAAGGAAAAATAAGCGAGAGAAGAAATATTTTTACTTAAATTAACAAAAGAGTGTACGAGGCTAAAATTCAGATTAGCATTATGTTAATAAGTGCATTTACGGAGAAAGTTTTTCATATGACACTTCGAAACTTGCACTGTTCCTCAACAGCATTACTCTACGTCTTCTGTGAAAATATGGAGGTAATATCCCCAATAATTATGAAAATATGTTGGTAATTGTTTCCGGTGACAATGTAATTAAAAGCTTCAAAATAAAAAAATTGCAAAAATCCGACTCGAATGGGATAAAAATCCATCAAAAACTGTGTATACAATTGAGTTTGATGCAAAGGATCAGAAAATTCTGCGAGAGAAGAAATATTTTTACTTACATTAACAAAAGAGTGTACGAGGCTAAAATTTCAGGTTAGCATTATGTTAATAATTGCATTTACGGAGAAAGTATTACATATGACGCTTCGAAACTTGCACTGTTCCTACACAGCATTGCATTACGCCTTCTGTGAAAACATGAAAGTAATATCCCCAATAAATATGAAAAAATGTTGGTAATTGTTTCCGGTGACAATGTAATTAAAAGCTTCATAATCAAAAAATTGCAAAAATCCGACTCGAATGTGATAAAAATCCATCAAAAACTGTGTATACAATTGAGTTTGATGCAAAGGATCAGAAAATTCTGCGAGAGAAGAAATATTTTTACTTACATTAACAAAAGAGTGTACGAGGCTAAAATTTCAGATTAGCATTATGTTAATAAGTGCATTTACGGAAAAAGTATTTTATATAAAGCGACGATACTTGCACTGAACCTCAAATGCAATACTCTACGCCTTCTCTGAAATAATGGAGGTGAAATCCGCATACCTGTCGATGATATGGGTGTAAATGTCTACGGTGACTAATTTAGCAAAGAGCTTCCAAATGAAAGAAATGGTATCCATGGATACTTGAGATTGAACGGAGGATTGCGAAGGGAACTAAATTTTTGGATAGGCATGGAGGTAATATCCGCAAAACTATCGAAGATATGGGTGTAAATGCCTACGGTGACTAAATTAGAAAAAGGCTTTCACATGAAAGAAATTGTATCCATGGTTACTTGAGATTGAACAGGGGATGGCGAAGGGAACTTATTTTTTGGATAGGCATAACTGGAATAAGTGCTGTTACAGACTAATTACTCAAGGTTTAGTCGTGTAATTTGATGTGCAGGAACAAGGTATATTTCTTAACCTACCCTGAAAGAATAGCGGTTATATCTGCATAAGATTCGAAAATACGTGGGTAATATTTTCCGGTGCGAATATAATGAAAAGCTTCAAAATCAAATAAATGCAAAACTTAGACTCGAATGGGAAAAAAAACCATCAAAAAATGTGTATACCATTGAGTTTGATGTAAAGGAACAGAAAATTCTGCGAGAGAAAAATATTTTCACTTACATTAACAAAAGAGTGTACGAGGCAAAAATTTCAGATTAAAATTATGTTAATAAGTGCATTTACGGAGAAAGTATTTCATATAACGCGTCGATACTTGCACTAAACCACAAAAGCAATACTCTACGCTTTATTGAAAAAATTGAGGTGATATCCGCATAACTGTCGAAGATATGGGTGTAAATGTCAACGGTAACTAAATTAGCAAAGGGCTTCCAAATGAAAGAAATGGTATCCATGGATACATGAGATTGAACGGAGGATGGTGAAGGGAACTAATTTTTTGGATAGGCATGGAGGTAATATCCGCATAACTATCGAAGATATGAGTGTAAATGGCTACGGTGACTAAATTAGAAAAAGGCTTTTAAATGAAAGAAATGGTATCCATGGTAACTTGAGATTGAACAGGGGATGGCGAAGGGACCTTATTTTTTGGATAGGCATAACTGGAATAAGTGCTGTTACAGACTAAGTACTCAAGGTTTAGTCGTGTAATTTGACGTGCAGGAACAAGGTATAATTCTTAACCTACCCAGAAAGAATGGCGGTTATATCTGAATAAGATTCGAAAGTATGTGGGTAATTGTTTCCGGTGCCAATATAATGAAAAGCTTCAAAATAAATTAAATGAAAAACTTCGACTTGAATGGGATAAAAAACCATCAGAAAATGTGTACACCATTGAGTTTAATAAATAGGAACAGAAAAATATGCGAGAGAAGAAATATTTTTACTTACATTAACGAAAGAGTGTACGAGGCTAAAATTTCAGTTTAGCATTATATTAATAAGTGCATTTACGGAAAAAGTATTTCTAATAACGCGTCGATACTTGCACTGAACCTCAAAAGCAATACTCTTCGCCTTTTTTGAATAAATGGAGGTGATATCCCCGAAAATTCCGAAAATATGTTGGTAATTGTTTCCGGTGACAATGTAATTAAAAGCTTCAAAATCAAAAAATTGCAAAAATCCGACTCGAATGGGATAAAAAACCATCAAAAACTGTGTATACCATTGTGTTTGATGCAAAGGAAGGGAAAAATAAGCGAGAGAAGAAATATTTTTACTTAAATTAACAAAAGAGTGTACGAGGCTAAAATTCAGATTAGCATTATGTTAATAAGTGCATTTACGGAGAAAGTATTACATATGACGCTTCGAAACTTGCACTGTTCCTAAACAGCATTGCATTACGCCTTCTTTGAAAACATGAAAGTAATATCCCCAATAAATATGAAAATATGTTGGTAATTGTTTCGGGTGACAATGTAATTAAAAGCTTCAAAATCAAAAAATTGCAAACATCCGACTCGAATGGGATAAAAAACCATCAAAAACTGTGTATACCATTGAGTTTGATGCAAAGGAACAGAAAACTCTGCGAGAGAAGAAATATTTTTACTTACATTAACAAAAGAGTGTACGAGGCTAAAATTTCAGATTAGAATTATGTTAATAAGTGCATTTAAGGAAAAAGTATTTCATATAAAGCGACGATACTTGCACTGAACCTCAAATGCAATACTCTACGCCTTCTCTGAAATAATGGAGGTGATATCCGCATACCTGTCGAAGATATGGACGTAAATGTCTACGGTGACTAATTTAGCAAAGAGCTTCCAAATGAAAGAAATTGTATCCATGGATACTTGAGATTGAACGGAGGATGGCGAAGGGAACTAAATTTTTGGATAGGCATGGAGGTAATATCCGCAAAACTATCGAAGATATGGGTGTAAATGCCTACGGTGACTAAATTAGAAAAAGGCTTTTACATGAAAGAAATTGTATCCATGGTTACTTGAGATTGAACAGGGGATGGCGAAGGGAACTTATTTTTTGGATAGGAATAACTGGAATAAGTGCTGTTACAGACTAAGTACTCAAGGTTTAGTCGTGTAATTTGATGTGCAGGAATAAGGTATATTTCTTAACCTACCCTGAAAAAATGGCGGTTATATCTGCATAAGATTCGAAAATATGTGGGTAATTGTTTCCGGTGCCAATATAATGAAAAGCTTCAAAACAAAAAATAAATGCACAACTTCGACTCGAATGGGATAAAAAAACCATCAAAAACTGTGTACACCATTGAGATTAATAAATAGGAAAATAAAATATGCGAAAGAAGAAATATTTTAACTTACATTAACAAAAGAGTGTTCGAGGCAAAAATTTCAGATTAGGATTATGTTAATAAGTGCATTTACGAAAACATTATTTCATATAACGCGTCAAAACTTGCACTGATCGTCAACAGCATTTCTCTACGCCTTCTGTGAAAGCATGGAGGTAATATCCCCGAAAATTCCGAAAATATGTTGGTAATTGTTTCCGGTGACAATGTAAATAAAAGCTTCAAAATCAAAAAATTGCAAACATCCGACTCGAATAGGATAAAAAACCATCAAAAACTGTGTATACCATTGAGTTTGATGCAAAGGAACAGAAAACTCTGCGAGAGAAGAAATATCTATACTTACATTAACAAAAGAGTGTACGAGGCTAAAATTTCAGATTAGCATTATGTTAATAAGTGCATTTACGGAAAAAGTATTTCATATAAAGCGTCAATACTTGCACTGAACCTCAAAAGCAATACTTTACGCCTTCTCTAAAAAATGGAGGTGATATCCGCATAACTGTCGAAGATATGGGTGTGAATGTATACGGCGACTAAATTAGCAAAGGGCTTCCAAATGAAAGAAATGGTATCCATGGATACTTGGGATTGAACGGAGGATGGCGAAGGGAACTAATTTTTTGGATAGGCATGGAGGTAATATCCGCATAACTATCGAAGATATGGGTGTAAATGCCTACGGTGACTAAATTAGAAAAAGGCTTTTTAATGAAAGAAATGGTATCCATGGTTACTTGAGATTGAACAGAGGATGTCGAAGGGAACTTTTTTTTTGGATAGGCATAACTAGAAAGTGCTTTTACAGACTAAGTACTCAAGGTTTAGTCATGTAATTTGATGTGCAGGAATAAGGTATATTTCTTAACCTACCCTGAAAAAATGGCGGTTATATCTGCATAAGATTCGAAAATATGTGGGTAATTGTTTTTGGAGCCAAAATAATGAAAAGCTTCAAAATCAAATAAATGCAAAACTTTGACTCGAATGGGATAAGAAACCATCAGAAAATTTGTATACCATTGAGTTTAATAAATAGGAACATAAACATATGCGAAAGAAGAAATATTTTTACTTACATTAACAAAAGAGTGCACGAGGCTAAAATTTCAGATTAGCATTATATTAATAAGTGCATTTACGAAAACATTATTTCATATAACGCGTCGAAACTTGCACTGATCCTCAACAGTATTACTCTACGCCTTCTGTGAAAGTATGGAGGTAATATCCCCGAAAATTCCAAAAACATGTTGGTAATTGTTTCCGGTGACAATGTAATTAAAAGCTTCAAAATCAAAAAATTGCAAAAATCCGACTCGAATGGGATAAAAAACCATCAAAAACTGTGTATACATTTCAGTTTGATGCAAAGGAAAAATAAATTCTGCGAGAGAAGAAATATTTTTACTTACATTAACAAAAGAGTGTACGAGGCTAAAATTTCAGATTAGCATTATGTTAATAAGTGCATTTACGGAGAAAGTATTACATATGACGCTTCAAAACTTGCACTGTTCGTCAACAGCATTACATTACTTCTTCTTTGAAAACATGGAAGTAATATCCCCAATAATTATGAAATTATGCTGGTAATTGTTTCCGGTGACAATGTAATTAAAAGCTTCAAATTCAAAAAATTGCAAAAATCCGACTCGAATGGGATAAAAAACTATCAAAAATTGTGTATACCATTGAGTTTGATGCAAAGGAACAGAAAATTCTGCGAGAGAAGAAATATTTTTACTTACATTAACAAAAGAGTGTATGAGGCTAAAATTTCAGATTAGCATTATGTTAATAAGTGCATTTACGGAAAAAGTATTTCATATAAAGCGTCGATACTTGCACTGAACCTCAAAATCATTACTTTACGCCTTCTCTAAAAAATGGAGGTGATATCCGCATAACTGTCGAAGATATGGGTGTAAATGTATACGGCGACTAAATTAGCAAAGGGCTTCCAAATGAAAGAAATGGTATCCATGGATACTTGGGATTGAACGGAGGATGGCGAAGGGAACTAATTTTTTGGATAGGCATGGAGGTAATATCCGCATAACTATCGAAGATATGGGTGTAAATGCCTACGGTGACTAAATTAGAAAAAGGCTTTTTAATGAAAGAAATGGTATCCATGGTTACTTGAGATTGAACAGAGGATGTCGAAGGGAACTTTTTTTTTGGATAGGCATAACTAGAAAGTGCTTTTACAGACTAAGTACTCAAGGTTTAGTCATGTAATTTGATGTGCAGGAATAAGGTATATTTCTTAACCTACCCTGAAAAAATGGCGGTTATATCTGCATAAGATTCGAAAATATGTGGGTAATTGTTTTTGGAGCCAAAATAATGAAAAGCTTCAAAATCAAATAAATGCAAAACTTTGACTCGAATGGGATAAGAAACCATCAGAAAATTTGTATACCATTGAGTTTAATAAATAGGAACATAAAAATATGCGAAAGAAGAAATATTTTTACTTACATTAACAAAAGAGTGCACGAGGCTAAAATTTCAGATTAGCATTATATTAATAAGTGCATTTACGAAAACATTATTTCATATAACGCGTCGAAACTTGCACTGATCCTCAACAGTATTACTCTACGCCTTCTGTGAAAGTATGGAGGTAATATCCCCGAAAATTCCAAAAACATGTTGGTAATTGTTTCCGGTGACAATGTAATTAAAAGCTTCAAAATCAAAAAATTGCAAAAATCCGACTCGAATGGGATAAAAAACCATCAAAAACTGTGTATACATTTCAGTTTGATGCAAAGGAAAAATAAATTCTGCGAGAGAAGAAATATTTTTACTTACATTAACAAAAGAGTGTACGAGGCTAAAATTTCAGATTAGCATTATGTTAATAAGTGCATTTACGGAGAAAGTATTACATATGACGCTTCAAAACTTGCACTGTTCGTCAACAGCATTACATTACTTCTTCTTTGAAAACATGGAAGTAATATCCCCAATAATTATGAAATTATGCTGGTAATTGTTTCCGGTGACAATGTAATTAAAAGCTTCAAATTCAAAAAATTGCAAAAATCCGACTCGAATGGGATAAAAAACTATCAAAAATTGTGTATACCATTGAGTTTGATGCAAAGGAACAGAAAATTCTGCGAGAGAAGAAATATTTTTACTTACATTAACAAAAGAGTGTATGAGGCTAAAATTTCAGATTAGCATTATGTTAATAAGTGCATTTACGGAAAAAGTATTTCATATAAAGCGTCGATACTTGCACTGAACCTCAAAATTATTACTTTACGCCTTCTCTAAAAAATGGAGGTGATATCCGCATAACTGTCGAAGATATGGGTGTAAATGTATACGGCGACTAAATTAGCAAAGGGCTTCCAAATGAAAGAAATGGTATCCATGGATACTTGGGATTGAACGGAGGATGGCGAAGGGAACTAATTTTTTGGATAGGCATGGAGGTAATATCCGCATAACTATCGAAGATATGGGCGTAAATGCCTACGGTGAAAAATTAGAAAAAGGCTTTTAAATGAAAGAAATGGCATCCATGGTTATTTGAGATTGAACAGAGGATGTCGAAGGGAACTTATTTTTTGGATAGGCATAACTGGAATAAGTGCTGTTACAGATAAGTACTCAAGGTTTAGTCATGTAATTTGATGTGCAGGAATAAGGTATATTTCATAACCTACCCTGAAAGAATGGCGGTTATATCTGCATAAGATTCGAAAACATGTGGGTAATTGTTTCCGGTGCCAATATATAGAAAAGCTTCAAAATCAAAAAAATGCAAAACATCGACTCGAATGGGATAAAAAACCATCAGAAAATGTGTATACCATTGAGATTAATAAATAGGAACAGAAAAATATGCGAGAGAAGAAATATTTTTACTTACATTAACAAAAGAGTGTACGAGGCTAAAATTTTATATTAGCATTATATTAATAAGTGCATATACGGAAAGAGTATTTCATATAACGCGTCGACACTTGCACTGTTCCTCAACAGCATTACTCTACGCCTTCTGTGAAAACATGGAGGTAATATCCTCAATAATTATGAAAATATGTTGGTAATTGTTTCCGGTGACAATGTAATTAAAAGCTTCAAAATTAAAATAAAATTGCCAAAATCCGACTCAAATGGGATAAAAAACCTTCAAAAACTGTGTATACCATTGAGTTTGATGCAAGAGAACAGAAATTTCTGCGAGAGAAAAAATATTTTTACTTACATTAACAAAAGAGTGTACGAGGCTAAAATTTCAGATTAGCATTATATTAATAAGTGCATTTACGAAAACTTTATTTCATATAACGCGTCGAAACTTGCACTGATCCTCAACAGCATTACTCTACGCCTTCTGTGAAAACATGAAAGTAATATCCCCAATAATTAAGAAAATATGTTGGTAATTGTTTCCGGTGACAATGTAATTAAAAGCTTCAAAATCATAAAATTGCAAAAATCCTAATCGAATGGGATAAAAAACCATCAAAAACTTTGTATAACATTGAGTTTGATGCAAAGGAACAGAAAATTCTGCGAGAGAAGAAATATTTTTACTTACATTAACAAAAGAGTGTATGAGGCTAAAATTTCAGATTAGCATTATGTTAATAAGTGCATTTACGGAAAAAGTATTTCATATAAAGCGTCGATACTTGCACTGAACCTCAAATGCAATACTCTACGCCTTCTCTGAAATAATGGAGGTGATATCCGCATACCTGTCGATGATATGGGTGTAAATGTCTACGGTGACTAAATTAGCAAAGGGCTTCCAAATGAAAGAAATGGTATCCATGGATACTTGAGATTGAACGGAGGATGGCGAAGGGAACTAGTTTTTTGGATAGGCATGGAGGTAATATCCGTAAAACTATCGATGATATGGGTGTAAATACCTACGGTGACTAAATTAGAAAAACGCTTTTACATGAAAGAAATGGTATCCATGGTTACTTGAGATTGAATAGGGGATGGCGAAGGGAACTTATTTTTTGGATAGGCATAACTGGAATAAGTGCTGTTACAGACTTAGTACTCAAGGTTTAGTCGTGTAATTTGATGTTCAGGAACAAGTTATATTTCTTAACCTACCCTGAAAGAATGGCGGTTATATCTGCATAAGATTCGAAAATATGTGGGTAATTGTTTCCGGTTCCAATATAATGAAAAGCTTCAAAATCAAATAAATGCACAACTTCGACTCGAATGGGATAAAAAACCATCAAAAAATGTGTATACCATTGAGATTAATAAATGGGAACAGAAAAATATTCGAGAGAAGAAATATTTTTACTTACATTAACAAAAGAGTGTACGAGGCTAAAATTTAAGATTAGCATTATACTAATAAGTGCATTTACAAAAACATTATTTCATATAACGCGTCGAAACTTGCACTGATCCTCAACAGCATTACTCTACGCCTTCTGTGAAAGCATGGAGGTAATATCCCTGAAAATTCCGAAAATATGTTTGTAATTGTTTCCGGTGACAATGTAATTAAAAGCTTAAAAATCAAAAAATTGCAAACATCCGACTCGAATGGGATAAAAAACCATCAAAAACTGTGTATACCATTGAGTTTGATGCAAAGGAACAGAAAACTCTGCGAGAGATAAAATATTTTTACTTACATTAACAAAAGAGTGTACGAGGCTAAAATTTCAGATTAGTATTACGTTAATAAGTGCATTTACGGAAAAAGTATTTCATATAAAGCGTCAATACTTGCACTGAACCTCAAAAGCAATACTTTACGCCTTCTCTAAAAAATGGAGGTGATATCAGCATAGCTGTCGAAGATATGGGTGTACATGTCTACGGTGAATAAATTAGCAAAGGGCTTCCAAATGAAAGAAATGGTATCCATGGATACTTGAGATTGAACGGAGGATGGCGAAGGGAACTAATTTTTTGGATAGGCATGGAGGTAATATCCGCATAACTATCGAAGATATGGGTGTAAATGCCTACGGTGACTAAATTAGAAAAAGCTTTTAAATGAAAGAAATGGTATCCATGGTTACTTGAGATTGAACAGAGGATGTCAAAGGGAACTTATTTTTTGGATAGGCATAACTGGAATAAGTGCTGTTACAGACTAAGTACTCAAGGTTTAGTCGTGTAATTTGATGTGCAGGAACAAGGTATATTTCTTAACCTACCCTGAAAGAATGGCGGTTATATCTGCATAAGATTCGAAAATATGTGGGTAATTGTTTCCGGTGCCAATATATAGAAAAGCTTAAAAATCAAAAAAATGCAAAACATCGACTCGAATGGGATAAAAAACCATCAGAAAATGTGTATACTATTGAGATTAATAAATAGGAACAGAAAAATATGCGAGAGAAGAAATATTTTTACTTACATTAACAAAAGAGTGTACGAGGCTAAAATTTTATATTAGCATTATATTAATAAGTGCATATACGGAAAGAGTATTTCATATAACGCGTCGACACTTGCACTGTTCCTCAACAGCATTACTCTACGCCTTCTGTGAAAACATGGAGGTAATATCCTCAATAATTATGAAAATATGTTGGTAATTGTTTCCGGTGACAATGTAATTAAAAGCTTCAAAATTAAAATAAAATTGCCAAAATCCGACTTAAATGGGATAAAAAACCTTCAAAAACTGTGTATACCATTGAGTTTGATGCAAAGGAACAGAAATTTCTGCGAGAGAAAAAATATTTTTACTTACATTAACAAAAGAGTGTACGAGGCTAAAATTTCAGATTAGCATTATATTAATAAGTGCATTTACGAAAACCTTATTTCATATAACGCGTGGAAACTTGCACTGATCCTCAACAGCATTACTCTACGCCTTCTAGCCCAGGAAAAATAAGCAAAATTTTACCCGAACCCGGAAAAAAATAATAACAAAGCCGGACCTTTTTAGCTGTATTCAGGACCCCTTTGAGATGAACATATCAAAAGTCCCAAGCTCTCCCAGGTGGGATAACGAAAATATCCTGGAAAAACCTGGAAATACTGGAATTTTCCTGGAATTCGTGCTGTTCGGTAACTAGAAGAGCTAGAGAGGCGTTCTTTTTTTCTGCCACTCCTGCTTTTAGTGCTCTACATTAGTGAAAGGCGTCCGGCAGCCTCCCGAGGCTACCGTTCTGATCCTGGTCCACTATAAGGTCATCAAGTACCACATAATGTACTAAAATCGCCTTAAACCGATATTTGCCGGACTATTAAGCGGCGAAACGGCATTACTACAACTGGGTTCGGTGCCTGGCACAAGTATAACTTTTCTGAGCACCAATACCTGCAGCTGCACCCCGAACCTTCCCGCCTATAAGGTGCGAGAAGTGTTCGACCATCCACGGGCCTCTGATGCCTTTAAAGGGTGCTATTCACTCGAGTATCATCATATATGTTATTTCTCAAGTGCTTTTTTTTGTCGGTACGCCATAATTTCCTAAATACTTCTTCAATTTTCATAAATGAGGCATCATTTTAAAGCTTTTCTTAACCGCTACACCGGAAAAATACACAAATTACTCACATTGCAGTTGTTTTTCGAAAAATTATAATTGAAAAAAAAAACGGTTTTTTGAAATCCCGCCCTCAACCTATCGATCCTCTATCGAGAATATCGAGATATATCGACACAGAAATCAATGAACTCAATTTTAACCAAATTTATTCAACAGCCATATTATGTCCTAAAAATGATGATTGTACCACAATCAATGATTATGTTATTTCGAATTTGTTACCTGGACAGGAAACGGTTTATCTCAGTTCTGATTCGGTTCTCTGCGAAGAGACGGAAAACGCTCAATTGTATCCATTAGAATTTCTGAACTCATTAAGCCCTTCAGGTTTCCCACCTCATAAACTCATACTAAAAAAGAACGCTATTATCATGTTGATTAGAAACCTAAACGCTAAGCAGGGCTTAATTAATGGCGCCAAATTAGTTGTAACTCACTTGGGAAACTACACTATCACAGCGACATTGATTGACTCCGGTCAAACTGTCGTCATACCACGCATTAACCTCACCCCTTCTGATCCTACTGTGCCTTTCAAACTGACTAGGAAGCAATTTCCCATTAAAGTTGCCTTTGGCATGACTATAAATAAGGCACAGGGACAGACGCTTACAAGGGCAGGATTGCACTTGCCTGACCCTGTTTTTTCACACGGCCAGTTGTATGCCAGTTGTATGTTTTCCAGGGTGCGCTCTTCCAATGACATCTATGTCTGTGTAAAACAGACCCACCAACAAACAATCACAGATGACCATATCATCACTTCAAACATAGTGTTCAAAGAGGTCCTGTAAACATGTAAATATGCTGTAAATATGTAAATACCTTAACCTTATGTTTCAAAAAATATATGATCTAAAATTTAAACACACATCTATTCCTTACTTCAACCCACACTTATATCAATGACGCACTAGCTACACGGTACTAACTATACGATGTGCACTTCAATTAAGTGGGATTTGAGGAGGATACAGTGCGAATGCTTCGCACGGGTCGACTAGTATATATATAATTATTCTCCTGGAGAAAGTTGTGGTTGAACTGCGACGCTTCACCTACTTTTCTATTTTGTAGTCGACAATTAGCCTAACTGCGTTAAAATATTACCGTAAAAGGTTAACTCCAAGTGAGTGATCTGTAAATAAAATGTCCTCAGTCCTCCCGCTGCCTGTACCACTGGATGTCGAGAGCGCACGGTGGGGCACCCACGCTTTCATTGTTATAAGTCAGCGACGCTTCCCCTTCCCCCTTGCCGTGGTCCGTACCGGTTCGTAAATCACTCAGTCAGTGCTCTCCAATGCAAAAAGTGTTTAGCGTCGCGTTTTCAAGTTATTTTTTGTGACGTGCAATGGAGTTGTTGGACGAGTGTTATCTGTGTGCTTTCGTTGGAAGCAAAGGTGGCAAAGAATCAGTGAAATATGGTGAAAAAGGAGTACAAAAAAATTTAAATGCAAGTAAAACGAGAAAGGATGGTGCCGAGGTATTTTTTAAGGACAAGACGTCGGTGCTTTTGCATAGCGAGTGCAGAAGGGAGTACACACGCAGACCGACATCCCCCTCCGCGGAACTCCCAGATCATCTGAAGAGGAGATCATCCACAGACACGCCATTTGATTTCAAAGTACATTGTATTTTTTGTGCCAAAAGTGTGGACGAAAAGTACCCTGAGAGGAAGCCTTGGGGTGTAGTTTGGACCGTCGAAGTGATCAAGACTATACGTACCATATGCAGATGCAGAAAGAGGTGATCAGGATGAGTGGGGAACTGAAGTAATCCTGAGATTAAGCGTAGTGTCTGATCTAGTCGCGGCAGAAGGCAGGTATCACAGAGATTGTTATGCTTACTTTCAACGAATTGGCTCCTGTAAGCCGGGAATCACATCAGAACGTGGCAAGAGTCGTAATGAAGACGAGTCAAAAAGTGCTGCCTTTGAATTGTTATATAAGGAACTTGAGGAAAATTGCGAAGATGACAGCCAGTACAGCATGAAAGAGTTGATGACAATACAGGATAAGTATTCAAAGAGTAACTGAGAAAAGTACACTGAAAAAAGGCTGAGGAGTAAACTAGAAGAAAGATAAGGTGACTGAATCACCTTTACTGAACTGCCTGGACGCAGGGGTGTGATGTGTTTCACAGGGGTTGCGCAAAAAATATTAAGCACGAAACGGTACAGTGAGCGGTGCGTGGATAGCCGAGGTGAGGAAATAAGAATAGTAAAATGTGCTGCACAACTAATCAAAGTTATATGTATGCCAATGGTGCTTGCCGCATCTAGTCAAAGTCCTCTGAAAAAAAGAAATAATTAGGTTGGGTGGTTTTCATATGTTTAAGTCATTCCTGGGTACCATGAGTGTAATTAAAAGAAAATAATTTAATATACTGTTTTAGTAGACGATCGGGCACTTCTCGCACCTTGTAGGCGGGAAGGTTCGGGGTGCAGCTGCAAGTATTGGTGCTCAGAAAAGTTATACTTGTGCCAGGCACCGAACCCAGTTGTAGTAATGCCGTTTCGCCGCTTAATAGTCCGGCAAATATCGGTTTAAGGCGATTTTAGTACATTATGTGGTACTTGATGACCTTATAGTGGACCAGGATCAGAACGGTAGCCTCGGGAGGCTGCCGGACGCCTTTCACTAATGTAGAGCACTAAAAGCAGGAGTGGCAGAAAAAAAGAACGCCTCTCTAGCTCTTCTAGTTACCGAACAGCACGAATTCATGGAAAATTCCAGTATTTCCAGGTTTTTCCAGGATATTTTCGTTATCCCACCTGGAAGAGCTTGGGACTTTTGATATGTTCATCTCAAAGGGGTCCTGAATACAGCTAAAAAGGTCCGGCTTTGTTATTATTTTTTTCCGGGTTAAAACCTAATTTTCCTGGGCTATTCTGTGAAAACATGGAAGTAATATCCCCAATAATTATGAAAATATGTTGGTAATTGTTTCCGGTGACAATGTAATTAAAAGCTTCAAAATCATAAAATTGCAAAAATCCTAATCGAATGGGATAAAAAACCATCAAAAACTTTGTATAACATTGAGTTTGATGCAAAGGAACAGAAAATTCTGCGAGAGAAGAAATATTTTTACTTACATTAACAAAAGAGTATACGAGGCTAAATTTTCAGATTAGCATTATGTTAATAAGTGCATTTACGGGAAAAGTATTTCATATAAAGCGTCGATACTTGCACTGAACCTCAAATGCAATACTCTACGCCCTCTCTGAAATAATGGAGGTGATATCCGCATACCTGTCGAAGATATGGGTGTAAATGTCTACGGTGACTAAATTAGCAAAGTGCTTCCAAATGAAAGAAATGGTATCCATGGATACTTGAGATTGAACGGAGGATGGCGAAGGGAACTAATTTTTTGGATAGGCATGGAGGTAATATCCGCAAAACTATCGATGATATGGGTGTAAATGCCTACGGTGACTAAATTATAAAAACGCTTTTACATGAAAGAAATTGTATCCATGGTTACTTGAGATTGAACAGGGGATGGCGAAGGGAACTTTTTTTTTTGATAGGCATAACTGGAATAAGTGCTGTTACAGACTAAGTACTCAAGGTTTAGTCGTGTAATTTGAAGTGCAGGAACAAGGTATATTTCTTAACCTACCCTGAAAGAATGGCGGTTATATCTGCATAAGATTCGAAAATATGTGGGTAATTGTTTCCGGTGCCAATATAATGAAAAGCTTCAAAATCAAATAAATGCACAACTTCGACTCGAAAGGGATAAAAAACCATCAAAAAATGTGTATACCATTGAGATTAATAAATAGGAACAGAAAAATATTCGAGAGAAGAAATATTTTTACTTACATTAACAAAAGAGTGTACGAGGCTAAAATTTAAGATTAGCATTATACTAATAAGTGCATTTACAAAAACATTATTTCATATAACGCGTCGAAACTTGCACTGATCCTATACAGCATTACTCTACGCCTTCTGTGAAAGCATGGAGGTAATATCCCAGAAAATTTCGAAAATATGTTGGTAATTGTTTCCGGTGACAATGTAATTAAAAGCTTAAAAATCAAAAAATTGCAAACATCCGACTCGAATGGGATAAAAAACAATCAAAAACTGTGTATACAATTGAGTTTGATGCAAAGGAAAAGAAACCTCTGCGAGAGAAGAAATATTTTTACTTACATTAACAAAAGAGTGTACGAGGCTAAAATTTCAGATTAGCATTACGTTAATAAGTGCATTTACGGAAAAGGTATTTCATATAAAGCGTCAATACTTGCACTGAACCTCAAAAGCAATACTTTACGCCTTCTCTAAAAAATGGAGGTGATATCCGCATAACTGTCGAAGATATGGGTGTAAATGTCTACGGTGACTAAATTAGCAAAGGGCTTCCAAATAAAAAAAAGAAATGGTATCCATGGGTATTTGAGATTGAACGGAGGATGGCGAAGGGAACTAATTTTTTGGATAGGCATGGAGGTAATATCCGCATAACTATCAAAGATATGGGTGTAAATGCCTACGGTGACTAAATTAGAAAAAGGCTTTTAAATGAAAGAAATGGTATCCATGGTTACTTGAGATTGAACAAAGGATGTCGAAGGGAACTTATTTTTTGGATAGGCATAACTGGAATAAGTGCTGTTACAGACTAAGTACTCAATGTTTAGTCATGTAATTTGATGTGCAGGAATAAGGTATATTTCTTAACCTACCCTGGAAGAATGGCGGTTATATCTGCATAAGATTCGATAATATGTGGGTAATTGTTTTTGGAGCCAATATAATGAAAAGCTTCAAAATCAAATAAATGCAAAACTTTGACTCGAATGGGATAAGAAACCATCAGAAAAATTGTATACCATTGAGTTAAATAAATAGGAACAGAAAAATATGCGAAAGAAGAAATATTTTTACTAACATTAACAAAAGAGTGTACGAGGCTAAAATTTAAGATTAGAATTATATTAATAAGTGCATTTACGAAAAAATATTTCATATAACGCGTCGAATCTTGCACTGATTCTCAACAGCATTACTCTACGCCTTCTGTGAAAGCATGGAGGTAATATCGCCGAAAATTTTGAAAATATGTTGGTAATTGTTTCCGGTGACAATGTAATTAGAAGCTTCAAAATCAAAAACTTTGCAAAAATCCGACTCGAATGGGATAAAAAACAATCAAAAACTGTGTATACCATTGAGTTTGATGCATTGGAACAGAAAAATAATCGAGAGAAGAAATATTTTTACTAACATTAACAAAAGAGTGTACGAGGTAAAAATTTCAGATTAGCATTATGTTAATAAGTGCATTTACGGAGAAAGTATTTCATAAAACGCGTCGATAAATGCACTGATCCTCAACAGCATTACTCTACGCCTTCTGTGAAAGCATGGAGGTAATATCCCTATTAATTATGAAAATATGTTGGTAATTGTTTACGGTGACAATGTAATTAAAAGCTTCAAAATCTAAAAATTGCAAAAATCCGAATCGAATGGGATAAAAAACCATCAAAAACTGTGTATAACATTGAGTTTGATGCAAAGGAACAGAAAATTCTGCGAGAGAAGAAATATTTTTACTTACATCAACAAAAGAGTGCACGAGGCTAAAATTTCAGATTAGCATTACGTTAATAAGTGCATTTACGGAGAAAGTATTTCATATGACGCTTCGAAACTTGCACTGTTCCTCAACAGCATTACTCTACGCCTTCTGTGAAAACATGGAGGTAATATCCCCAATAATTATGAAAATATGTTGGTAATTGTTTCCGGTGACAATGTAATTAAAAGCTTCAAATTCATAAAATTGCAAAAATCCTAATCGAATGGGATAAAAAACCACAAAAACTTTGTATAACATTGAGTTTGATGCAAAGGAACAGAAAATTCTGCGAGAGAAGAAATATTTTTACTTACATCAACAAAAGAGTGCACGAGGCTAAAATTTCAGATTAGCATTACGTTAATAAGTGCATTTACGGAGAAAGTATTTCATATGACGCTTCGAAACTTGCACTGTTCCTCAACAGCATTACTCTACGCCTTCTGTGAAAACATGGAGGTAATATCCCCTATTATTATGAAAATATGTTGGCAATTAATTCCGGTGACAATGTAATTAAAAGCTTCAAAATCAAAAAATTGAAAAAAAACGACTAGAAGGGGATATAAAACCATCAAGAACTATGTATAACATTGCGTTTGAAGCAAAGGGACAGAAAAGTCTGCGAGAGAAGAAATATTTTTACTTACATTAACAAAAGAGTGTACGAGGCTAAAATTTCAGATTAGCATTATGTTATTAAGTGCATTTACGGAGAAAGTATTTCATATGACGCTTCGAATCTTGCATTGTTCCTCAACAGCATTACTCTACGCCTTCTGTGAAAACATAGAGGTAATATCCCTAATAATTATGAAAATATGTTGGTAATTGTTTCCGGTGACAATGTAATTAAAAGCTTCAAAATCTAAAAATTGCAAAAATCCGAATCGAATGGGATAAAAAACCATCAAAAACTGTGTATACCATTGAAATTGATGCAAAGGAACAGAAAAGGTAGCGAGAGAAGAAATATTTTTACTTACATTAACAAAAGAGTTTACGAGGCTAAAATTTCAGATTAGCATTATGTTAATAAGTGCATTTACGTAGAAAGTATTTCATATGACGCTTCGAAACTTGCCCTGTTCCTCAACAGCATTACTCTACGCCTTCTGTGAAAACATGGAGGTAATATCGCCAATATTTATGAAAATATGTTGGTAATTGTTTCCGGTGACAATGTAATTAAAAGCTTCAAATTCATAAAATTGCAAAAATCCTAATCGAATGGGATAAAAAACCACAAAAACTTTGTATAACATTGAGCTTGATGCAAAGGAACAGAAAATTCTGCGAGAGAAGAAATATTTTTACTTACATCAACAAAAGAGTGCACGAGGCTAAAATTTCAGATTAGCATTACGTTAATAAGTGCATTTACGGAGAAAGTATTTCATATGACGCTTCGAAACTTGCACTGTTCCTCAACAGCATTACTCTACGCCTTCTGTGAAAACATGGAGGTAATATCCCCTATTATTATGAAAATATGTTGGCAATTAATTCCGGTGACAATGTAATTAAAAGCTTCAAAATCAAATAATTGAAAAAAAAAACGACTAGAAGGGGATATAAAACCATCAAAAACTATGTATAACATTGCGTTTGAAGCAAAGGGACAGAAAAGTCTGCGAGAGAAGAAATATTTTTACTTACATTAACAAAAGAGTGTACGAGGCTAAAATTTCAGATTAGCATTATGTTATTAAGTGCATTTACGGAGAAAGTATTTCATATGACGCTTCGAATCTTGCACTGTTCCTCAACAGCATTACTCTACGCCTTCTGTGAAAACATATAGGTAATATCCCCAATAATTATGAAAATATGTTGGTAATTGATTCCGGTGACAATGTAATTAAAAGCTTTAAAATCAAAAAATTGCCAAAATCCTACTCGAATGGGATAAAAAACCATCAAAAACTGTGTATACCATTAAGTTTGATGCAAAGGAGGTGAACATTCTGCGAGAGAAGTAATATTTTTACTTACATTAACAAAAGAGTGTACGAGGCTAAAATTTCAGATTAGCATTATGTTAATATGTGCATTTACGGAGAAAGTATTTCATATGACGCTTCGAAACTTGCACTGATTCTCAACAGCATTACTCTACGCCTTCTGTGAAAACATGGAGGTAATATCGCCAATATTTATGAAAATATGTTGGTAATTGTTTCCGGTGACAATGTAATTAAAAGCTTCAAATTCATAAAATTGCAAAAATCCTAATCGAATGGGATAAAAAACCACAAAAACTTTGTATAACATTGAGCTTGATGCAAAGGAACAGAAAATTCTGCGAGAGAAGAAATATTTTTACTTACATCAACAAAAGAGTGCACGAGGCTAAAATTTCAGATTAGCATTACGTTAATAAGTGCATTTACGGAGAAAGTATTTCATATGACGCTTCGAAACTTGCACTGTTCCTCAACAGCATTACTCTACGCCTTCTGTGAAAATATGGAGGTAATATCCCCTATTATTATGAAAATATGTTGGCAATTAATTCCGGTGACAATGTAATTAAAAGCTTCAAAATCAAAAAATTGAAAAAAAACGACTAGAAGGGGATATAAAACCATCAAAAACTATGTATAACATTGCGTTTGAAGCAAAGGGACAGAAAAGTCTGCGAGAGAAGAAATATTTTTACTTACATTAACCAAAGAGTGTACGAGGCTAAAATTTCAGATTAGCATTATGTTATTAAGTGCATTTACGGAGAAAGTATTTCATATGACGCTTCGAATCTTGCACTGTTCCTCAACAGCATTACTCTACGCCTTCTGTGAAAACATATAGGTAATATCCCCAATAATTATGAAAATATGTTGGTAATTGATTCCGGTGACAATGTAATTAAAAGCTTTAAAATCAAAAAATTGCCAAAATCCTACTCGAATGGGATAAAAAACCATCAAAAACTGTGTATACCATTAAGTTTGATGCAAAGGAGGTGAACATTCTGCGAGAGAAGTAATATTTTTACTTACATTAACAAAAGAGTGTACGAGGCTAAAATTTCAGATTAGCATTATGTTAATATGTGCATTTACGGAGAAAGTATTTCATATGACGCTTCGAAACTTGCACTGTTTCTCAACAGCATTACTCTACGCCTTCTGTGAAAACATGGAGGTAATACCGCCAATATTTATGAAAATATGTTGGTAATTGTTTCCGGTGACAATGTAATTAAAAGCTTCAAATTCATAAAATTGCAAAAATCCTAATCGAATGGGATAAAAAACCACAAAAACTTTGTATAACATTGAGTTTGATGCAAAGGAACAGAAAATTCTGCGAGAGAAGAAATATTTTTACTTACATCAACAAAAGAGTGCACGAGGCTAAAATTTCAGATTAGCATTACGTTAATAAGTGCATTTACGGAGAAAGTATTTCATATGACGCTTCGAAACTTGCACTGTTCCTCAACAGCATTACTCTACGCCTTCTGTGAAAACATGGAGGTAATATCCCCTATTATTATGAAAATATGTTGGCAATTAATTCCGGTGACAATGTAATTAAAAGCTTCAAAATCAAAAAATTGAAAAAAAACGACTAGAAGGGGATATAAAACCATCAAAAACTATGTATAACATTGCGTTTGAAGCAAAGGGACAGAAAAGTCTGCGAGAGAAGAAATATTTTTACTTACATTAACAAAAGAGTGTACGAGGCTAAAATTTCAGATTAGCATTATGTTATTAAGTGCATTTACGGAGAAAGTATTTCATATGACGCTTCGAATCTTGCATTGTTCCTCAACAGCATTACTCTACGCCTTCTGTGAAAACATAGAGGTAATATCCCTAATAATTATGAAAATATGTTGGTAATTGTTTCCGGTGACAATGTAATTAAAAGCTTCAAAATCTAAAAATTGCAAAAATCCGAATCGAATGGGATAAAAAACCATCAAAAACTGTGTATACCATTGAGATTGATGCAAAGGAACAGAAAAGGTAGCGAGAGAAGAAATATTTTTACTTACATTAACAAAAGAGTTTACGAGGCTAAAATTTCAGATTAGCATTATGTTAATAAGTGCATTTACGTAGAAAGTATTTCATATGACGCTTCGAAACTTGCCCTGTTCCTCAACAGCATTACTCTACGCCTTCTGTGAAAACATGGAGGTAATATCGCCAATATTTATGAAAATATGTTGGTAATTGTTTCCGGTGACAATGTAATTAAAAGCTTCAAATTCATAAAATTGCAAAAATCCTAATCGAATGGGATAAAAAACCACAAAAACTTTGTATAACATTGAGCTTGATGCAAAGGAACAGAAAATTCTGCGAGAGAAGAAATATTTTTACTTACATCAACAAAAGAGTGCACGAGGCTAAAATTTCAGATTAGCATTACGTTAATAAGTGCATTTACGGAGAAAGTATTTCATATGACGCTTCGAAACTTGCACTGTTCCTCAACAGCATTACTCTACGCCTTCTGTGAAAACATGGAGGTAATATCCCCTATTATTATGAAAATATGTTGGCAATTAATTCCGGTGACAATGTAATTAAAAGCTTCAAAATCAAAAAACTAAAAAAAACGACTAGAAGGGGATATAAAACCATCAAAAACTATGTATAACATTGCGTTTGAAGCAAAGGGACAGAAAAGTCTGCGAGAGAAGAAATATTTTTACTTACATTAACAAAAGAGTGTACGAGGCTAAAATTTCAGATTAGCATTATGTTATTAAGTGCATTTACGGAGAAAGTATTTCATATGACGCTTCGAATCTTGCACTGTTCCTCAACAGCATTACTCTACGCCTTCTGTGAAAACATATAGGTAATATCCCCAATAATTATGAAAATATGTTGGTAATTGATTCCGGTGACAATGTAATTAAAAGCTTTAAAATCAAAAAATTGCCAAAATCCTACTCGAATGGGATAAAAAACCATCAAAAACTGTGTATACCATTAAGTTTGATGCAAAGGAGGTGAACATTCTGCGAGAGAAGTAATATTTTTACTTACATTAACAAAAGAGTGTACGAGGCTAAAATTTCAGATTAGCATTATATTAATAAGTGCATTAACGAAAACCTTATTTCATATAACGCGTCGAAACTTGCAATGATCCTCAACAGCATTACTCTACGCCTTCTGTGAAAACATGGAAGTAATATCCCCAATAATTATGAAAATATGTTGGTAATTGTTTCCGGTGACAATGTAATTAAAAGCTTCAAATTCATAAAATTGCAAAAATCCTAATCGAATGGGATAAAAAACCACAAAAACCTTGTATTACATTGAGTTTGATGCATAGGAACAGAAACATAAGCGAGAGAAGAAATATTTTTACTAACATTAACAAAAGAGCGTACGAGGCAAAAATTTCAGATTAGCATTATGTTTATAAGTGCATTTACGGAGAAAGTATTTCATAAAACGCGTCGATATGTGCACTGATCCTCAACAGCATTACTCTTCGCCTTCTGTGAAAGCATGGAGGTAATATCCCCATTAATTATGAAAATATGTTGGTAATTGTTTCCGGGGACAATGTATTTAAAAGCTTCAAAATCAAAAAATTGCAAAACTCCGACTCGAATGGGATAAAAAACCATCAAAAACTGTGTATACCATTGAGTTTGATGCAAAAGAACAGAAAAAGGGAGAGAAGAAATGATTACGAGGCTAAAATTTCAGATTAGCATTATGTTAATAAGTGCATTCACGGAGACAGTATTTCATATGACGCTTCGAAACTTGCACTGTTCATCAACAGCATTACTCTACGCCTTCTGTGAAAACATGGAGGTAATATCGCCAATATTTATGAAAATATGTTGGTAATTGTTTCCGGTGACAATGTAATTAAAAGCTTCAAATTCATAAAATTGCAAAAATCCTAATCGAATGGGATAAAAAACCACAAAAACTTTGTATAACATTGAGCTTGATGCAAAGGAACAGAAAATTCTGCGAGAGAAGAAATATTTTTACTTACATCAACAAAAGAGTGCACGAGGCTAAAATTTCAGATTAGCATTACGTTAATAAGTGCATTTACGGAGAAAGTATTTCATATGACGCTTCGAAACTTGCACTGTTCCTCAACAGCATTACTCTACGCCTTCTGTGAAAATATGGAGGTAATATCCCCTATTATTATGAAAATATGTTGGCAATTAATTCCGGTGACAATGTAATTAAAAGCTTCAAAATCAAAAAATTGAAAAAAAACGACTAGAAGGGGATATAAAACCATCAAAAACTATGTATAACATTGCGTTTGAAGCAAAGGGACAGAAAAGTCTGCGAGAGAAGAAATATTTTTACTTACATTAACCAAAGAGTGTACGAGGCTAAAATTTCAGATTAGCATTATGTTATTAAGTGCATTTACGGAGAAAGTATTTCATATGACGCTTCGAATCTTGCACTGTTCCTCAACAGCATTACTCTACGCCTTCTGTGAAAACATATAGGTAATATCCCCAATAATTATGAAAATATGTTGGTAATTGATTCCGGTGACAATGTAATTAAAAGCTTTAAAATCAAAAAATTGCCAAAATCCTACTCGAATGGGATAAAAAACCATCAAAAACTGTGTATACCATTAAGTTTGATGCAAAGGAGGTGAACATTCTGCGAGAGAAGTAATATTTTTACTTACATTAACAAAAGAGTGTACGAGGCTAAAATTTCAGATTAGCATTATGTTAATATGTGCATTTACGGAGAAAGTATTTCATATGACGCTTCGAAACTTGCACTGTTTCTCAACAGCATTACTCTACGCCTTCTGTGAAAACATGGAGGTAATATCGCCAATATTTATGAAAATATGTTGGTAATTGTTTCCGGTGACAATGTAATTAAAAGCTTCAAATTCATAAAATTGCAAAAATCCTAATCGAATGGGATAAAAAACCACAAAAACTTTGTATAACATTGAGTTTGATGCAAAGGAACAGAAAATTCTGCGAGAGAAGAAATATTTTTACTTACATCAACAAAAGAGTGCACGAGGCTAAAATTTCAGATTAGCATTACGTTAATAAGTGCATTTACGGAGAAAGTATTTCATATGACGCTTCGAAACTTGCACTGTTCCTCAACAGCATTACTCTACGCCTTCTGTGAAAACATGGAGGTAATATCCCCTATTATTATGAAAATATGTTGGCAATTAATTCCGGTGACAATGTAATTAAAAGCTTCAAAATCAAAAAATTGAAAAAAAACGACTAGAAGGGGATATAAAACCATCAAAAACTATGTATAACATTGCGTTTGAAGCAAAGGGACAGAAAAGTCTGCGAGAGAAGAAATATTTTTACTTACATTAACAAAAGAGTGTACGAGGCTAAAATTTCAGATTAGCATTATGTTATTAAGTGCATTTACGGAGAAAGTATTTCATATGACGCTTCGAATCTTGCATTGTTCCTCAACAGCATTACTCTACGCCTTCTGTGAAAACATAGAGGTAATATCCCTAATAATTATGAAAATATGTTGGTAATTGTTTCCGGTGACAATGTAATTAAAAGCTTCAAAATCTAAAAATTGCAAAAATCCGAATCGAATGGGATAAAAAACCATCAAAAACTGTGTATACCATTGAGATTGATGCAAAGGAACAGAAAAGGTAGCGAGAGAAGAAATATTTTTACTTACATTAACAAAAGAGTTTACGAGGCTAAAATTTCAGATTAGCATTATGTTAATAAGTGCATTTACGTAGAAAGTATTTCATATGACGCTTCGAAACTTGCCCTGTTCCTCAACAGCATTACTCTACGCCTTCTGTGAAAACATGGAGGTAATATCGCCAATATTTATGAAAATATGTTGGTAATTGTTTCCGGTGACAATGTAATTAAAAGCTTCAAATTCATAAAATTGCAAAAATCCTAATCGAATGGGATAAAAAACCACAAAAACTTTGTATAACATTGAGCTTGATGCAAAGGAACAGAAAATTCTGCGAGAGAAGAAATATTTTTACTTACATCAACAAAAGAGTGCACGAGGCTAAAATTTCAGATTAGCATTACGTTAATAAGTGCATTTACGGAGAAAGTATTTCATATGACGCTTCGAAACTTGCACTGTTCCTCAACAGCATTACTCTACGCCTTCTGTGAAAACATGGAGGTAATATCCCCTATTATTATGAAAATATGTTGGCAATTAATTCCGGTGACAATGTAATTAAAAGCTTCAAAATCAAAAAACTAAAAAAAACGACTAGAAGGGGATATAAAACCATCAAAAACTATGTATAACATTGCGTTTGAAGCAAAGGGACAGAAAAGTCTGCGAGAGAAGAAATATTTTTACTTACATTAACAAAAGAGTGTACGAGGCTAAAATTTCAGATTAGCATTATGTTATTAAGTGCATTTACGGAGAAAGTATTTCATATGACGCTTCGAATCTTGCACTGTTCCTCAACAGCATTACTCTACGCCTTCTGTGAAAACATATAGGTAATATCCCCAATAATTATGAAAATATGTTGGTAATTGATTCCGGTGACAATGTAATTAAAAGCTTTAAAATCAAAAAATTGCCAAAATCCTACTCGAATGGGATAAAAAACCATCAAAAACTGTGTATACCATTAAGTTTGATGCAAAGGAGGTGAACATTCTGCGAGAGAAGTAATATTTTTACTTACATTAACAAAAGAGTGTACGAGGCTAAAATTTCAGATTAGCATTATATTAATAAGTGCATTAACGAAAACCTTATTTCATATAACGCGTCGAAACTTGCAATGATCCTCAACAGCATTACTCTACGCCTTCTGTGAAAACATGGAAGTAATATCCCCAATAATTATGAAAATATGTTGGTAATTGTTTCCGGTGACAATGTAATTAAAAGCTTCAAATTCATAAAATTGCAAAAATCCTAATCGAATGGGATAAAAAACCACAAAAACCTTGTATTACATTGAGTTTGATGCATAGGAACAGAAACATAAGCGAGAGAAGAAATATTTTTACTAACATTAACAAAAGAGCGTACGAGGCAAAAATTTCAGATTAGCATTATGTTTATAAGTGCATTTACGGAGAAAGTATTTCATAAAACGCGTCGATATGTGCACTGATCCTCAACAGCATTACTCTTCGCCTTCTGTGAAAGCATGGAGGTAATATCCCCATTAATTATGAAAATATGTTGGTAATTGTTTCCGGGGACAATGTATTTAAAAGCTTCAAAATCAAAAAATTGCAAAACTCCGACTCGAATGGGATAAAAAACCATCAAAAACTGTGTATACCATTGAGTTTGATGCAAAAGAACAGAAAAAGGGAGAGAAGAAATGATTACGAGGCTAAAATTTCAGATTAGCATTATGTTAATAAGTGCATTCACGGAGACAGTATTTCATATGACGCTTCGAAACTTGCACTGTTCATCAACAGCATTACTCTACGCCTTCTGTGAAAACATGGAGGTAATATCGCCAATATTTATGAAAATATGTTGGTAATTGTTTCCGGTGACAATGTAATTAAAAGCTTCAAATTCATAAAATTGCAAAAATCCTAATCGAATGGGATAAAAAACCACAAAAACTTTGTATAACATTGAGCTTGATGCAAAGGAACAGAAAATTCTGCGAGAGAAGAAATATTTTTACTTACATCAACAAAAGAGTGCACGAGGCTAAAATTTCAGATTAGCATTACGTTAATAAGTGCATTTACGGAGAAAGTATTTCATATGACGCTTCGAAACTTGCACTGTTCCTCAACAGCATTACTCTACGCCTTCTGTGAAAATATGGAGGTAATATCCCCTATTATTATGAAAATATGTTGGCAATTAATTCCGGTGACAATGTAATTAAAAGCTTCAAAATCAAAAAATTGAAAAAAAACGACTAGAAGGGGATATAAAACCATCAAAAACTATGTATAACATTGCGTTTGAAGCAAAGGGACAGAAAAGTCTGCGAGAGAAGAAATATTTTTACTTACATTAACCAAAGAGTGTACGAGGCTAAAATTTCAGATTAGCATTATGTTATTAAGTGCATTTACGGAGAAAGTATTTCATATGACGCTTCGAATCTTGCACTGTTCCTCAACAGCATTACTCTACGCCTTCTGTGAAAACATATAGGTAATATCCCCAATAATTATGAAAATATGTTGGTAATTGATTCCGGTGACAATGTAATTAAAAGCTTTAAAATCAAAAAATTGCCAAAATCCTACTCGAATGGGATAAAAAACCATCAAAAACTGTGTATACCATTAAGTTTGATGCAAAGGAGGTGAACATTCTGCGAGAGAAGTAATATTTTTACTTACATTAACAAAAGAGTGTACGAGGCTAAAATTTCAGATTAGCATTATGTTAATATGTGCATTTACGGAGAAAGTATTTCATATGACGCTTCGAAACTTGCACTGTTTCTCAACAGCATTACTCTACGCCTTCTGTGAAAACATGGAGGTAATATCGCCAATATTTATGAAAATATGTTGGTAATTGTTTCCGGTGACAATGTAATTAAAAGCTTCAAATTCATAAAATTGCAAAAATCCTAATCGAATGGGATAAAAAACCACAAAAACTTTGTATAACATTGAGTTTGATGCAAAGGAACAGAAAATTCTGCGAGAGAAGAAATATTTTTACTTACATCAACAAAAGAGTGCACGAGGCTAAAATTTCAGATTAGCATTACGTTAATAAGTGCATTTACGGAGAAAGTATTTCATATGACGCTTCGAAACTTGCACTGTTCCTCAACAGCATTACTCTACGCCTTCTGTGAAAACATGGAGGTAATATCCCCTATTATTATGAAAATATGTTGGCAATTAATTCCGGTGACAATGTAATTAAAAGCTTCAAAATCAAAAAATTGAAAAAAAACGACTAGAAGGGGATATAAAACCATCAAAAACTATGTATAACATTGCGTTTGAAGCAAAGGGACAGAAAAGTCTGCGAGAGAAGAAATATTTTTACTTACATTAACAAAAGAGTGTACGAGGCTAAAATTTCAGATTAGCATTATGTTATTAAGTGCATTTACGGAGAAAGTATTTCATATGACGCTTCGAATCTTGCATTGTTCCTCAACAGCATTACTCTACGCCTTCTGTGAAAACATAGAGGTAATATCCCTAATAATTATGAAAATATGTTGGTAATTGTTTCCGGTGACAATGTAATTAAAAGCTTAAAAATCTAAAAATTGCAAAAATCCGAATCGAATGGGATAAAAAACCATCAAAAACTGTGTATACCATTGAGATTGATGCAAAGGAACAGAAAAGGTAGCGAGAGAAGAAATATTTTTACTTACATTAACAAAAGAGTTTACGAGGCTAAAATTTCAGATTAGCATTATGTTAATAAGTGCATTTACGTAGAAAGTATTTCATATGACGCTTCGAAACTTGCCCTGTTCCTCAACAGCATTACTCTACGCCTTCTGTGAAAACATGGAGGTAATATCGCCAATATTTATGAAAATATGTTGGTAATTGTTTCCGGTGACAATGTAATTAAAAGCTTCAAATTCATAAAATTGCAAAAATCCTAATCGAATGGGATAAAAAACCACAAAAACTTTGTATAACATTGAGCTTGATGCAAAGGAACAGAAAATTCTGCGAGAGAAGAAATATTTTTACTTACATCAACAAAAGAGTGCACGAGGCTAAAATTTCAGATTAGCATTACGTTAATAAGTGCATTTACGGAGAAAGTATTTCATATGACGCTTCGAAACTTGCACTGTTCCTCAACAGCATTACTCTACGCCTTCTGTGAAAACATGGAGGTAATATCCCCTATTATTATGAAAATATGTTGGCAATTAATTCCGGTGACAATGTAATTAAAAGCTTCAAAATCAAAAAACTAAAAAAAACGACTAGAAGGGGATATAAAACCATCAAAAACTATGTATAACATTGCGTTTGAAGCAAAGGGACAGAAAAGTCTGCGAGAGAAGAAATATTTTTACTTACATTAACAAAAGAGTGTACGAGGCTAAAATTTCAGATTAGCATTATGTTATTAAGTGCATTTACGGAGAAAGTATTTCATATGACGCTTCGAATCTTGCACTGTTCCTCAACAGCATTACTCTACGCCTTCTGTGAAAACATATAGGTAATATCCCCAATAATTATGAAAATATGTTGGTAATTGATTCCGGTGACAATGTAATTAAAAGCTTTAAAATCAAAAAATTGCCAAAATCCTACTCGAATGGGATAAAAAACCATCAAAAACTGTGTATACCATTAAGTTTGATGCAAAGGAGGTGAACATTCTGCGAGAGAAGTAATATTTTTACTTACATTAACAAAAGAGTGTACGAGGCTAAAATTTCAGATTAGCATTATATTAATAAGTGCATTAACGAAAACCTTATTTCATATAACGCGTCGAAACTTGCAATGATCCTCAACAGCATTACTCTACGCCTTCTGTGAAAACATGGAAGTAATATCCCCAATAATTATGAAAATATGTTGGTAATTGTTTCCGGTGACAATGTAATTAAAAGCTTCAAATTCATAAAATTGCAAAAATCCTAATCGAATGGGATAAAAAACCACAAAAACCTTGTATTACATTGAGTTTGATGCATAGGAACAGAAACATAAGCGAGAGAAGAAATATTTTTACTAACATTAACAAAAGAGCGTACGAGGCAAAAATTTCAGATTAGCATTATGTTTATAAGTGCATTTACGGAGAAAGTATTTCATAAAACGCGTCGATATGTGCACTGATCCTCAACAGCATTACTCTTCGCCTTCTGTGAAAGCATGGAGGTAATATCCCCATTAATTATGAAAATATGTTGGTAATTGTTTCCGGGGACAATGTATTTAAAAGCTTCAAAATCAAAAAATTGCAAAACTCCGACTCGAATGGGATAAAAAACCATCAAAAACTGTGTATACCATTGAGTTTGATGCAAAAGAACAGAAAAAGGGAGAGAAGAAATGATTACGAGGCTAAAATTTCAGATTAGCATTATGTTAATAAGTGCATTCACGGAGACAGTATTTCATATGACGCTTCGAAACTTGCACTGTTCATCAACAGCATTACTCTACGCCTTCTGTGAAAACATGGAGGTAATATCCCCTATAATTATGAAAATATGTTGGTAATTGTTTCCGGTGACAATGTAAATAAAAGCTTCAAAATCAAAAAATTGAACAAAAACGACTCGAATGGGATAAAAAACCATCAAAAACTGTGTATACCATTGAGTTTGAAGCATAGGAACAGAAAAATAAGCGAGAGAAGAAATATTTTTACTAACATTAACAAAAGAGTGTACGAGGCAAAAATTTCAGATTAGCATTATGTTAATAAGTGCATTTACGGAGAAAGAATTTCATAAAACGCGTCGATAAATGCACTGATCCTCAACAGCATTACTCTACGCCTTCTGTGAAAGCATGGAGGTAATATCCCCGAATATTCCGAAAATATGTTGGTAATTGTTTACGGTGACAATGTAATTAAAAGCTTCAAAATCAAAAAATTGCAAAAATCCGAATCGAATGGGATAAAAAACCATCAAAAACTGTGTATACTATTGAGATTGATGCAAATGAACAGAAAAGGTAGCGAGAGAAGAAATGATTTTACTTACATTAACAATAGAGTGTACGAGGCTAAAATTTCAGATTAGCATTATGTTAATAAGTGCATTTACGGAGAAAGTATTTCATATGAAACTTCGAAACTTGCACTGATTCTCAACAGCATTACTCTACGCCTTCTGTGAAAACATGGAGGTAATATCGCCAATATTTATGAAAATATGTTGGTAATTGTTTCCGGTGACAATGTAATTAAAAGCTTCAAAATCAAAAAATTGCAAAAATCCGACTCGAATGGGATAAAAAACCATCAAAAACTGTGTATACCATTGAGTTTGATGCAAAGGAACAGAAATTGTAGCGAGAGAAGAAATGATTTTACTTACATTAACAAAAGAGTGTACGAGGATAAAATTTCAGATTAGCATTATGTTAATAAGTGCATTTACGGTGACAGTATTTCATATGACGCTTCGAAACTTGCACTGTTCCTCAACAGCATTACTCTACGCCTTCTGTGAAAACATGGAGGTAATATCCCCTATTATTATGAAAATATGTTGGCAATTAATTCCGGTGACAATGTAATTAAAAGCTTCAAAATCAAAAAATTGAACAAAAACGACTCGATTGGGATAAAAAACCATCAAAAACTGTGTATACCATTGAGTTTGAAGCATAGGAACAGAAAAATAAGCGAGAGAAGAAATATTTTTACTAACATTAACAAAAGAGTGTACGAGGCAAAAATTTCAGATTAGCATTATGTTAATAAGTGCATTTACGGAGAAAGTATTTCATAAAACGCGTCGATAAATGCACTGATCCTCAACAGCATTACTCTACGCCTTCTGTGAAAGCATGGAGGTAATATCCCCAATAATTATGAAAATATGTTGGTAATTGTTTACGGTGACAATGTAATTAAAAGCTTCAAAATCAAAAAATTGCAAAAATCCGAATCGAATGGGATAAAAACCATCAAAAACTGTGTATACCATTGAGATTGATGCAAATGAACAGAAAAGGTAGCGAGAGAAGAAATGATTTTACTTACATTAACAATAGAGTGTACGAGGCTAAAATTTCAGATTAGCATTATGTTAATAAGTGCATTTACGGAGAAAGTATTTCATATGACGCTTCGAAACTTGCACTGATTCTCAACAGCATTACTCTACGCCTTCTGTGAAAACATGGAGGTAATATCGCCAATATTTATGAAAATATGTTGGTAATTGTTTCCGGTGACAATGTAATTAAAAGCTTCAAAATCAAAAAATTGCAAAAATCCGACTCGAATGGGATAAAAAACCATCAAAAACTGTGTATACCATTGAGTTTGATGCAAAGGAACAGAAATTGTAGCGAGAGAAGAAATGATTTTACTTACATTAACAAAAGAGTGTACGAGGATAAAATTTCAGATTAGCATTATGTTAATAAGTGCATTTACGGAGACAGTATTTCATATGACGCTTCGAAACTTGCACTGTTCCTCAACAGCATTACTCTACGCCTTCTGTGAAAACATGGAGGTAATATCCCCTATTATTATGAAAATATGTTGGCAATTAATTCCGGTGACAATGTAATTAAAAGATTCAAAATCAAAAAATTGAAAAAAAACGACTCGAATGGGATAAAAAACCATCAAAAACTGTGTATACCATTAAGTTTGATGCAAAGGAACAGAAAATTCTGCGAGAAAAGTAATATTTTTACTTACATTAACAAAAGAGTGTACGAGGCTAAAATTTCAGATTAGCATTATGTTAATAAGTGCATTTACGGAGAAAGTATTTCATATGACGCTTCGAAACTTGCACTGATTCTCAACAGCATTACTCTACGCCTTCTGTTAAAAAAAACATGGAGGTAATATCGCCAATATTTATGAAAATATGTTGGTAATTGTTTCCGGTGACAATGTAATTAGAAGCTTCAAAATCAAAAAATTGCAAAAATCCGACTCGAATGGGATAAAAAACCATCAAAAACTGTGTATACCATTGAGTTTGATGCAAAGGAACAGAAATTGTAGCGAGAGAAGAAATGATTTTACTTACATTAACAAAAGAGTGTACGAGGATAAAATTTCAGATTAGCATTATGTTAATAAGTGCATTTACGGAGACAGTATTTCATATGACGCTTCGAAACTTGCACTGTTCCTCAACAGCATTACTCTACGCCTTCTGTGAAAACATGGAGGTAATATCCCCTATTATTATGAAAATATGTTGGCAATTAATTCCGGTGACAATGTAATTAAAAGATTCAAAATCAAAAAATTGAAAAAAAACGACTCGAATGGGATAAAAAACCATCAAAAACTGTGTATACCATTAAGTTTGATGCAAAGGAGGTGAACATTCTGCGAGAGAAGTAATATTTTTACTTACATTAACAAAAGAGTGTACGAGGCTCCAATTTCAGATTAGCCTTATGTTAATAAGTGCATTTACGGAGAAAGTATTTCATATGACGCTACGATACTTGCACTGTTTATCAACAGCATTACTCTACGTCTTCAGTGAAAACATGGAGGTAATATTCCCAATAATTATGAAAATATGTTGGTAATTGTTTCCGGTGACCATATAATTAAAAGCTTCAAAATTAAAATAAAATTGCCAAAATCCGACTCAAATGGGATAAAAAACCTTCAAAAACTGTGAATACCATTGAGTTTGATGCAAAGGAACAGAAAATTCTGCGAGAGAAGAAATATTTTTACTTACATTAACAAAAGAGTGTACGAGGCTAAAATTTCAGATTAGCATTATATTAATAAGTGCATTAACGAAAACCTTATTTCAAATAACGCGTCGAAACTTGCACTGATCCTCAACAGCATTACTCTACGCCTTCTGTGAAAACATGGAAGTAATATCCCCAATAATTATGAAAATATGTTGGTAATTGTTTCCGGTGACAATGTAATTAAAAGCTTCAAATTCATAAAATTGCAAAACTCCTAATCGAATGGGATAAAAAACCACAAAAACTTTGTATAACATTGAGTTTGATGCAAAGGAACAGAAAAATAAGCGAGAGAAGAAATATTTTTACTTACATCAACAGAAGAGTGCACGAGACTAAAATTTCAGATTAGCATTACGTTAATAAGTGCATTTACGGAGAAAGTATTTCATATGACGCTTCGAAACTTGCACTGTTCCTCAACAGTATTACTCTACGCCTTCTGTGAAAACATGGAGGTAATATCCCCTATTATTATGAAAATATGTTGGCAATTAATTCCGGTGACAATGTAATTAAAAGATTCAAAATCAAAAAATTGAAAAAAAAACTAGAATGGGATAAAAAACCATCAAAAACTATGTATAACATTGCGTTTGAAGCAAAGGGACAGAAAAGTCTGCGAGAGAAGAAAGATTTTTACTTACATTAACAAAAGACTGTACGAGGCTAAAATTTCAGATTAGCATTATGTTATTAAGTGCATTTACGGTGAAAGTATTTCATATGACGCTTCGAATCTTGCACTGTTCCTCAACAGCATTACTCTACGCCTTCTGTGAAAACATATAGGTAATATCCCCAATAATTATGAAAATATGTTGGTAATTGATTCCGGTGACAATGTAATTAAAAGCTTTAAAATCAAAAAATTGCCAAAATCCTACTCGAATGGGATAAGAAACCATCAGAAACTGTGTATACCATTAAGTTTGATGCAAAGGAGGTGAACATTCTGCGAGAGAAGTAATATTTTTACTTACATTAACAAAAGAGTGTACGAGGCTCCAATTTCAGATTAGCCTTATGTTAATAACTGCATTTACGGAGAAAGTATTTCATATGACGCTACGATACTTGCACTGTTTATCAACAGCATTACTCTACGTCTTCAGTGAAAACATGGAGGTAATATCCCCAATAATTATGAAAATATGTTGGTAATTGTTTCCGGTGACCATATAATTAAAAGCTTCAAAATTAAAATAAAATTGCCAAAATCCGACTCAAATGGGATAAAAAACCTTCAAAAACTGTGAATACCATTGAGTTTGATGCAAAGGAACAGAAAATTCTGCGAGAGAAGAAATATTTTTACTTACATTAACAAAAGAGTGTACGAGGCTAAAATTTCAGATTAGCATTATATTAATAAGTGCATTAACGAAAACCTTATTTCAAATAACGCGTCGAAACTTGCACTGATCCTCAACAGCATTACTCTACGCCTTCTGTGAAAACATGGAAGTAATATCCCCAATAATTATGAAAATATGTTGGTAATTGTTTCCGGTGACAATGTAATTAAAAGCTTCAAATTCATAAAATTGCAAAACTCCTAATCGAATGGGATAAAAAACCACAAAAACTTTGTATAACATTGAGTTTGATGCAAAGGAACAGAAAAATAAGCGAGAGAAGAAATATTTTTACTTACATCAACAGAAGAGTGCACGAGACTAAAATTTCAGATTAGCATTACGTTAATAAGTGCATTTACGGAGAAAGTATTTCATATGACGCTTCGAAACTTGCACTGTTCCTCAACAGCATTACTCTACGCCTTCTGTGAAAACATGGAGGTAATATCCCCTATTATTATGAAAATATGTTGGCAATTAATTCCGGTGACAATGTAATTAAAAGATTCAAAATCAAAAAATTGAAAAAAAAAACTAGAATGGGATAAAAAACCATCAAAAACTATGTATAACATTGCGTTTGAAGCAAAGGGACAGAAAAGTCTGCGAGAGAAGAAATATTTTTACTTACATTAACAAAAGAGTGTACGAGGCTAAAATTCAGATTACGATTATGTTAATAAGTGCATTTACGGAGAAAGAATTTCATAAAACGCGTCGATAAATGCACTGATCCTCAACAGCATTACTCTACGCCTTCTGTGAAAGCATGGAGGTAATATCCCCAATAATTATGAAAATATGTTGGTAATTGTTTACGGTGACCATATAATTAAAAGCTTCGAAAGTAAAATATAATTGCCAAAATCCGACTCAAATGGGATAAAAAACCTTCAAAAACTTTGTATACCATTGAGTTTGATGCAAAGGAACAGAAAATTCTGCGAGAGAAGAAATATTTTTACTTACATTAACAAAAGAGTGTACGAGGCTAAACTTTCAGATTAGCATTATATTAATAAGTGCATTAACGAAAACCTTATTTCATATAACGCGTCGAAACTTGCGCTGATCCTCAACAGCATTACTCTACGACTTCTGTGAAAACATGGAAGTAATATCCCCAATAATTATGAAAATATGTTGGTAATTGTTTCCGGTGACAATGTAATTAAAAGCTTCAAATTCATAAAATTGCAAAAATCCTAATCGAATGGGATAAAAAACCACAAAAACTTTGTATAACATTGAGTTTGATGCAAAGGAACAGAAAATTCTGCGAGAGAAGAAATATTTTTACTTACATCAACAAAAGAGTGTACGAGGCTAAAATTTCAGATTAGCATTACGTTAATAAGTGCATTTACAGAGAAAGTATTTCATATGACGCTTCGAAACTTGCACTGATTCTCAACAGCATTACTCTACGCCTTCTGTGAAAACATGGAGGTAAATCCCCAATAATTATGAAAATAAGTTGATAATTGTTTCAGGTGACAATGTAATTAAAAGTTCAAAATCAAAAAATTTCAAAACTCCGACTCGAATGGGAAAAAAAACCATCAAAAAATGTGTATACCATTGAGTTTGATGCATAGGAACAGAAAAATAAGCGAGAGAAGAAATATTTTTACTAACATTAACAAAAGAGTGTACGAGGCAAAAATTTCAGATTAGCATTATGTTAATAAGTGCATTATGTTAATAAGTTCTCTGAAAACATGGAGTCTATATCCGCATAACGGTCGAAGATATGGGTGTAAATGTCTACGGTGACTAAATTAGCAAAGGGCTTCCAAATGAAAGAAATGGTATCCATGGATACTTGAGATTGAACGGAGGATGGCGAAGGGAACTTATTTTTTGGATAGGCATTGAGGTAATATCCGCAAACCTATCGAAGATATGGGTGTAAATGCCTACGGTGACTAAATTAGAAAAAGGCTTTTACATGAAAGAAATTGTATCCATGGTTACTTGAGATTGAACAGGGGATGGCGAAGGGAACTTATTTTTTGGATAGGCATAACTGGAATAAGTGCTGTTACAGACTAAGTACTCAAGGTTTAGTCGTGTAATTTGATGTGCAGGAACAAGGTATATTTCTTAACCTACCCTGAAAGAATGGCGGTTATATCTGCATAAGATTCGAAAATATGTGGGTAATTGTTTCCGGTGCCAATATAATGAAAAGCTTCAAAATCAAATAAATGCACAACTTCGACTCGAATGGGATAAAAAACCATTAAAAAATGTGTATACCATTGAGATTAATAAATAGGAACAGAAAAATATGCGAGAGAGGAAATATTTTTACTTACACTAACAAAAGAGTGTACGAGGCTAAAATTTCAGATTAGCATTATGTTAATAAGTGCATTTACGGAGAAAGTATTTCATATGACGCTTCGAAACTTGCACTGTTCCTCAACAGCATTACTCTACGACTTCTGTGAAAACATGGAGGTAATATCCTCAATAATTATGAAAATATGTTGGTAATTGTTTCCGGTGACAATGTAATTAAAAGCTTCAAAATTAATATAAAATTGCCAAAATCCGACTCAAATGGGATAAAAAACCTTCAAAAACTGTGTATACCATTGAGTTTGATGCAAAGGAACAGACAATTCTGCGAGAGAAGAAATATTTTTACGTACATTAACAAAAGAGTGTACGAGGCTAAAATTTCAGATTAGCATTATATTAATAAGTGCATTAACGAAAACTTTATTTCATATAACGGGTCGAAACTTGAACTGATCCTCAACAGCATTACTCTACGCCTTCTGTGAAAACATGGAAGTAATATCCCCAATAATTATGAAAATATGTTGGTGATTGTTTCCGATGACAATGTAATTAAAAGCTTCAAAATCAAAAATTTGCAAAAATCCTAATCGAATGGGATAAAAAACCATCAAAAACTTTCTATAACATTGAGTTTGATGCAAAGGAACAGAAAATTCTGCGAGAGAAGAAATATTTTTCTTACATTAACAAAAGAGTGTACAAGGCTAAAATTTTAGATTAGCATTATGTTAATAAGTGCATTTACAAAAACATTATTTCATATAACGCGTCAAAACTTGCACTGATCCTCAACAGCATTACTCTACGCCTTCTGTGAAAGCATGGAGGTAATATCCCTGAAAATTCCGAAAATATGTTGGTAATTGTTTCCGGTGACAATGTAATTAAAAGCTTCAAAATCAAAAAATTGCCAAAATCCGACTAGAATGGGATAAAAAACCATCACAAATTGTGTATACCATTGAGTTTGATGCAAAGGACCAGAAAGCTCTGCGAGAGAAGAAATATTTTTACTTACATTAACAAAAGAGTGTACGAGGCTAAAATTTCAGATTAGCATTACGTTAATAAGTGCATTTACGGAAAAAGTATTTCATATAAAGCGTCAATACTTGCACTGAACCTCAAAAGCAAAACTTTACGCCTTCTCTGAAAACATGGAGTCTATATCCGCATAACGGTCGAAGATATGGGTGTAAATGTCTACGGTGACTAAATTAGCAAAGGGCTTCCAAATGAAAGAAATGGTATCCATGGATACTTGAGATTGAACGGAGGATGGCGAAGGGAACTTATTTTTTGGATAGGCATTGAGGTAATATCCGCAAACCTATCGAAGATATGGGTGTAAATGCCTACGGTGACTAAATTAGAAAAAGGCTTTTACATGAAAGAAATTGTATCCATGGTTACTTGAGATTGAACAGGGGATGGCGAAAGGAACTTATTTTTTGGATAGGCATAACTGGAATAAGTGCTGTTACAGACTAAGTACTCAAGGTTTAGTCGTGTAATTTGATGTGCAGGAACAAGGTATATTTCTTAACCTACCCTGAAAGAATGGCGGTTATATCTGCATAAGATTCGAAAATATGTGGGTAATTGTTTCCGGTGCCAATATAATGAAAAGCTTCAAAATCAAATAAATGCACAACTTCGACTCGAATGGGATAAAAAACCATTAAAAAATGTGTATACCATTGAGATTAATAAATAGGAACAGAAAAATATGCGAGAGAGGAAATATTTTTACTTACACTAACAAAAGAGTGTACGAGGCTAAAATTTCAGATTAGCATTATGTTAATAAGTGCATTTACGGAGAAGGTATTTCATATGACGCTTCGAAACTTGCACTGTTCCTCAACAGCATTACTCTACGACTTCTGTGAAAACATGGAGGTAATATCCTCAATAATTATGAAAAAATGTTGGTAATTGTTTCCGGTGACAATGTAATTAAAAGCTTCAAAATTAATATAAAATTGCCAAAATCCGACTCAAATGGGATAAAAAACCTTCAAAAACTGTGTATACCATTGAGTTTGATGCAAAGGAACAGACAATTCTGCGAGAGAAGAAATATTTTTACGTACATTAACAAAAGAGTGTACGAGGCTAAAATTTCAGATTAGCATTATATTAATAAGTGCATTAACGAAAACTTTATTTCATATAACGGGTCGAAACTTGAACTGATCCTCAACAGCATTACTCTACGCCTTCTGTGAAAACATGGAAGTAATATCCCCAATAATTATGAAAATATGTTGGTAATTGTTTCCGATGACAATGTAATTAAAAGCTTCAAAATCAAAAATTTGCAAAAATCCTAATCGAATGGGATAAAAAACCATCAAAAACTTTCTATAACATTGAGTTTGATGCAAAGGAACAGAAAATTCTGCGAGAGAAGAAATATTTTTCTTACATTAACAAAAGAGTGTACAAGGCTAAAATTTTAGATTAGCATTATGTTAATAAGTGCATTTACGGAAAATGTATTTCATATAAAGCGTCGATACTTGCACTGAACCTCAAATACAATACTCTACGCCTTCTCTGAAATAATGGAGGTGATATCCGCATACCTGTCGAAGATATGAGTGTAAATGTCTACGGTGACTAAATTAGCAAAGGACTTCCAAATGAAAGAAATGGTATCCATGGATACTTGAGATTGAACAATGAATGGCGAAGGGAACTTATTTTTTTGGATAGGCATAACTGGAATAAGTGCTGTTACAGACTAAGTACTCAAGGTTTAGTCGTGTAATTTGATGTGCAGGAACAAGGTATATTTCTTAACCTACCCTGAAAGGATGGCGGTTATATCTGCATAAGATTCGAAAATATGTGGGTAATTGTTTCCGGTGCCAATATAATGAAAAGCTTCAAAATCAAATAAATGCACAACTTCGACTCGAATGGGATAAAAAACCATCAAAAAATGTGTATACCATTGAGATTAATAAATAGGAACAGAAAAATATGCGAGAGAAGAAATATTTTTACTTACATTAACAAAAGAGTGTACGAGGCTAAAATTTAAGATTAGCATTATACTAATAAGTGCATTTACAAAAACATTATTTCATATAACGCGTCAAAACTTGCACTGATCCTCAACATCATTACTCTACGCCTTCTGTGAAAGCATGGAGGTAATATCCCTGAAAATTCCGAAAATATGTTGGTAATTGTTTCCGGTGACAATGTAATTAAAAGCTTCAAAATCAAAAAATTGCAAAAATCCGACTAGAATGGGATAAAAAACCATCAAAAATTGTGTATACCATTGAGTTTGATGCAAAGGAAAAGAAAACTCTGCGAGAGAAGAAATATTTTTACTTACATTAACAAAAGAGTGTACGAGGCTAAAATTTCAGATTAGCATTACGTTAATAAGTGCATTTACGGAAAAAGTATTTCATATAAAGCGTCAATACTTGCACTGAACCTCAAAAGCAAAACTTTACGCCTTCTCTGAAAACATGGAGTTTATATCCGCATAACGGTCAAAGATATGGGTGTAAATGTCTACGGTGACTAAATTAGCAAAGGCCTTCCAAATGAAAGAAATGGTATCCATGGATACTTGAGAGTGAACGGAGGATGGCGAAGGGAACTATTTTTTTGGATAGGCATTGAGGTAATATCCGCAAACCTATCGAAGATATGGGTGTAAATGCCTACGGTGACTAAATTAGAAAAAGGCTTTTACATGAAAGAAATTGTATCCATGGTTACTTGAGATTGAACAGGGGATGGCGAAGGGAACTTATTTTTTGGATAGGCATAACTGGAATAAGTGCTGTTTCAGACTAAGTACTCAAGGTTTAGTCGTGTAATTTGATGTGCAGGAACAAGGTATATTTCTTAACCTACCCTGAAAGAATGGCGGTTATATCTGCATAAGATTCGAAAATATGTGGGTAATTGTTTCCGGTGCCAATATAATGAAAAGCTTCAAAATCAAATAAATGCACAACTTCGACTCGAATGGGATAAAAAACCATCAAAAAATGTGTATACCATTGAGATTAATAAATAGGAACAAAAAAATATGCGAGAGAAGAAATATTTTTACTTACACTAACAAAAGAGTGTACGAGGCTAAAATTTCAGATTAGCATTATGTTAATAAGTGCATTTACGGAGAAAGTATTTCATATGACGCTTCGAAACTTGCACTGTTCCTCAACAGCATTACTCTACGACTTCTGTGAAAACATGGAGGTAATATCCTCAATAATTATGAAAATATGTTGTTAATTGTTTCCGGTGACAATGTAATTAAAAGCTTCAAAATTAAAATAAAATTGCCAAAATCCGACTCAAATGGGATAAAAAACCTTCAAAAACTGTGTATTCCATTGAGTTTGATGCAAAGGAACAGACAATTCTGCGAGAGAAGAAATATTTTTACGTACATTAACAAAAGAGTGTACGAGGCTAAAATTTCAGATTAGCATTATATTAATAAGTGCATTAACGAAAACCTTATTTCATATAACGCGTCGAAACTTGAACTGATCCTCAACAGCATTACTCTACGCCTTCTGTGAAAACATGGAAGTAATATCCCCAATAATTATGAAAATATGTTGGTAATTGTTTCCGATGACAATGTAATTAAAAGCTTCAAAATCAAAAATTTGCAAAAATCCTAATCGAATGGGATAAAAAACCATAAAAAACTTTCTATAACATTGAGTTTGATGCAAAGGAACAGAAAATTCTGCGAGAGAAGAAATATTTTTCTTACATTAACAAAATAGTGTACGAGGCTAAAATTTCAGATTAGCATTATGTTAATAAGTGCATTTACGGAAAATGTATTTCATATAAAGCGTCGATACTTGCACTGAACCTCAAATGCAATACTCTACGCCTTCTCTGAAATAATGGAGGTGATATCCGCATACCTGTCGAAGATATGAGTGTAAATGTCTACGGTGACTAAATTAGCAAAGGACTTCCAAATGAAAGAAATGGTATCCATGGATACTTGAGATTGAACAGGGGATGGCGAAGGGAACTTATTTTTTGGATAGGCATAACTGGAATAAGTGCTGTTACAGACTAAGTACTCAAGGTTTAGTCGTGTAATTTGATGTGCAGGAACAAGGTATATTTCTTAACCTACCCTGAAAGGATGGCGGTTATATCTGCATAAGATTCGAAAATATGTGGGTAATTGTTTCCGGTGCCAATATAATGGAAAGCTTCAAAATCAAATAAATGCACAACTTCGACACGAATGGGATAAAAAACCATCAAAAAATGTGAACACCATTGAGATTAATAAATAGGAACAGAAAAATATGCGAGAGAAGAAATATTTTTACTTACATTAACAAAAGAGTGTACGAGGCTAAAATTTAAGATTAGCATTATACTAATAAGTGCATTTACAAAAACATTATTTCATATAACGCGTCAAAACTTGCACTGATCCTCAACAGCATTACTCTACGCCTTCTGTGAAAGCATGGAGGTAATATCCCTGAAAATTCCGAAAATATGTTGGTAATTGTTTCCGGTGACAATGTAATTAAAAGCTTCAAAATCAAAAAATTGCAAAAATCCGACTAGAATGGGATAAAAAACCATCAAAAATTGTGTATACCATTGAGTTTGATGCAAAGGAACAGAAAACTCTGCGAGAGAAGAAATATTTTTACTTACATTAACAAAAGAGTGTACGAGGCTAAAATTTCAGATTAGCATTAAGTTAATAAGTGCATTTACGGAAAAAGTATTTCATATAAAGCGTCAATACTTGCACTGAACCTCAAAAGCTAAACTTTATGCCTTCTCTGAAAACATGGAGTTTATATCCGCATACCTGTCGAAGATATGGGTGTAAATGTCTACGGTGACTAAATTAGCAAAGGGCTTCCAAATGAAAGAAATGGTATCCATGGATACTTGAGATTGAACAAAGGATGGCGAAGGGAACTAATTTTTTGGATAGGCATGGAGGTAATATCCGCATAATTGTCGATGATATGGGTGTAAATGCTTACGGTGACTAAATTAGAAAAAGGCTTTTAAATGAAAGAAATGGTATCCATGGTTACTTGAGATTGAACAGAGGATGGCGAAGGGAACTTATTTTTTGGAAAGGCATAACTGGAATAAGTGCTGTTACAGACTAAGTACTCAAGGTTTAGTCGTGTAATATGATGTGCAGGAACAAGGTATATTTCTTAACCTACCCTGAAAGGATGGCGGTTATATCTGCATAAGATTCGAAAATATGTGGGTAATTGTTTCCGGTGCCAATATAATGAAAAGCTTCAAAATCAAATAAACGCACAACTTCGACTCGAATGGGATAAAAAACCATCAAAAAATGTGTATACCATTGAGATTAATAAATAGGAACAGAAAAATATGCGAGAGAAGAAATATTTTTACTTACATTAACAAAAGAGTGTACGAGGCTAAAATTTAAGATTAGCATTATACTAATAAGTGCATTTACAAAAACATTATTTCATATAACGCGTCAAAACTTGCACTGATCCTCAACAGCATTACTCTACGCCTTCTGTGAAAGCATGGAGGTAATATCCCTGAAAATTCCGAAAATATGTTGGTAATTGTTTCCGGTGACAAAGTAATTAAAAGCTTCAAAATCAAAAAATTGCAAAAATCCGACTAGAATGGGATAAAAAACCATCAAAAATTGTGTATACCATTGAGTTTGATGCAAAGAAACAGAAAACTCTGCGAGAGAAGAAATATTTTTACTTACATTAACAAAAGAGTGTACGAGGCAAAAATTTCAGATTAGCATTACGTTAATAAGTGCATTTACGGAAAAAGTATTTCATATAAAGCGTCAATACTTGCACTGAACCTCAAAAGCAAAACTTTACGCCTTCTCTGAAAACATGGAGTTTATATCCGCATAACGGTCGAAGATATGGGTGTAAATGTCTACGGTGACTAAATTAGCAAAGGGCTTCCAAATGAAAGAAATGGTATCCATGGATACTTGAGATTGAACGGAGGATGGCGAAGGGAACTTATTTTTTGGATAAGCATTGAGGTAATATCCGCAAACCTATCGAAGATATGGGTGTAAATGCCTACGGTGACTAAATTAGAAAAAGGCTTTTACATGAAAGAAATTGTATCCATGGTTACTTGAGATTGAACAGGGGATGGCGAAGGGAACTTATTTTTTGGATAGGCATAACTGGAATAAGTGCTGTTACAGACTAAGTACTCAAGGTTTAGTCGTGTAATTTGATGTGCAGGAACAAGGTATATTTCTTAACCTACCCTGAAAGAATGGCGGTTATATCTGCATAAGATTCGAAAATATGTGGGTAATTGTTTCCGGTGCCAATATAATGAAAAGCTTCAAAATCAAATAAATGCACAACTTCGACTCGAATGCGATAAAAAACCATCAAAAAATGTGAATACCATTGAGTTTAATAAATAGGAACAGAAAAATATGCGAGAGAAGAAATATTTTTACTTACACTAACAAAAGAGTGTACGAGGCTAAAATTTCAGATTAGCATTATGTTAATAAGTGCATTTACGGAGAAAGTATTTCATTAGACGCTTCGAAACTTGCACTGTACCTCAACAGCATTACTCTACGACTTCTGTGAAAACATGGAGGTAATATCCTCAATAATTATGAAAATATGTTGGTAATTGTTTCCGGTGACAATGTAATTAAAAGCTTCAAAATCAAAAAATTGCAAAAATCCTAATCGAATGGGATAAAAAACCATCAAAAACTTTCTATAACATTGAGTTTGATGCAAAGGAACAGAAAAATCTGCGAGAGTAGAAATATTTTTCTTACATTAACAAAAGAGTGTACAAGGCTAAAATTTTAGATAAGCATTATGTTAATAAGTGCATTTACGGAAAATGTATTTCATATAAAGCGTCGATACTTGCACTGAACCTCAAATGCAATACTCTACGCCTTCTCTGAAATAATGGAGGTGATATCCGCTTACCTGTCGAAGATATGAGTGTAAATGTCTACGGTGACTAAATTAGCAAAGGACTTCCAAATGAAAGAAATGGTATCCATGGATACTTGAGATTGAACAGGGGATGGCGAAGGGAACTTATTTTTTGGATAGGCATAACTGGAATAAGTGCCGTTACAGACTAAGTACTCAAGGTTTAGTCGTGTAATTTGATGTGCAGGAACAAGGTATATTTCTTAACCTACCCTGAAAGGATGGCGGTTATATCTGCATAAGATTCGAAAATATGTGGGTAATTGTTTCCGGTGCCAAAATAATGAAAAGCTTCAAAATCAAATAAATGCACAACTTCGACTCGAATGGGATAAAAAACCATCAAAAAATGTGTATACCATTGAGATTAATAAATAGGAACAGAAAAATATGCGAGAGAAGAAATATTTTTACTTACATTAACAAAAGAGTGTACGAGGCTAAAATTTAAGATTAGCATTATACTAATAAGTGCATTTACAAAAACATTATTTCATATAACGCGTCAAAACTTGCACTGATCCTCAACAGCATTACTCTACGCCTTCTGTGAAAGCATGGAGGTAATATCCCTGAAAATTCGGAAAATATGTTGGTAATTGTTTCCGGTGACAATGTAATTAAAAGCTTCAAAATCAAAAAATTGCAGAAATCCGACTAGAATGGGATAAAAAACCATCAAAAATTGTGTATACCATTGAGTTTGATGCAAAGGAACAGAAAACTCTGCGAGAGAAGAAATATTTTTACTTACATTAACAAAAGAGTGTACGAGGCTAAAATTTCAGATTAGCATTACGTTAATAAGTGCATTTACGGAAAAAGTATTTCATATAAAGCGTCAATACTTGCACTGAACCTCAAAAGTAAAACTATACGCCTTCTCTGAAAACATGGAGTTTATATCCGCATAACGGTCGAAGATATGGGTGTAAATGTCTACGGTGACTAAATTAGCAAAGGGCTTCCAAATGAAAGAAATGGTATCCATGGATACTTGAGATTGAACGGAGGATGGCGAAGGGAACTTATTTTTTGGATAGGCATTGAGGTAATATCCGCAAACCTATCGAAGATATGGGTGTAAATGCCTACGGTGACTAAATAAGAAAAAGGCTTTTACATGAAAGAAATTGTATCCATGGTTACTTGAGATTGAACAGGGGATGGCGAAGGGAACTTATTTTTTGGATAGGCATAACTGGAATAAGTGCTGTTACAGACTAAGTACTCAAGGTTTAGTCGTGTAATTTGATGTGCAGGAACAAGGTTTATTTCTTAACCTACCCTGAAAGAATGGCGGTTATATCTGCATAAGATTCGAAAATATGTGGGTAATTGTTTCCGGTGCCAATATAATGAAAAGCTTCAAAATCAAATAAATGCACAACTTCGACTCGAATGGGATAAAAAACCATCAAAAAATGTGTATATCATTGAGATTAATAAATAGGAACAGAAAAATATGCGAGTGAAGAAATATTTTTACTTACACTAACAAAAGAGTGTATGAGGCTAAAATTTCAGATTAGCATTATGTTAATAAGTGCATTTACGGAGAAAGTATTTCATATGACGCTTCGAAACTTGCACTGTTCCTCAACAGCATTACTCTACGACTTCTGTGAAAACATGAAGGTAATATCCTCAATAATTATGAAAATATGTTGGTAATTGTTTCCGGTGACAATGTAATTAAAGCTTCAAAATTAAAATAAAATTGCCAAAATCCGACTCAAATGGGATAAAAAACCTTCAAAAACTGTGTATACCATTGAGTTTGATGCAAAGGAACAGACAATTCTGCGAGAGAAGAAATATTTTTACGTACATTAACAAAAGAGTGTACGAGGCCAAAATTTCAGATTAGCATTATATTAATAAGTGCATTAACGAAAACCTTATTTCATATAACGCGTCGAAACTTGAACTGATCCTCAACAGCATTACTCTACGCCTTCTGTGAAAACATGGAAGTAATATCCCCAATAATTATGAAAATATGTTGGTAATTGTTTCCGATGACAATGTAATTAAAAGCTTCAAAAAAAAAAAATTCAAAAATCCGACTCGAATGGGATTAGAAACCATCAAAAAATGTGTATACCATTAGGTTTATGCATAGGAACAGAAAAATAAGCGAGAGAAGAAATATGTTTACTTACATTAGCAAAAGAGTGTACGAGGCAAAAATTTCAGATTAGCATTATGTTAATAAGTGCATTTACGGAGAAAGTATTTCATAAAACGCGTCGATAAATGCACTGATTCTCAACAGCATTACTCTACGCCTTCTATGAAAGCATGGAGGTAATATCCCCATTAATTATTCAAATATGTTGGTAATTGTTAACGGTGACAATGTAATTAAAAGCTTCAAAATCAAAAAATTGCAAAAATCCGACTCGAATGGAATAAAAAACCATCAAAAACTGTGTATACCCTTGAGTTTGATGCAAAGGAACAGAAAATTCTGCGAGAGAAGAAATATATTTACTTACACTAACAAAAGAGTGTACGAGGCTAAAATTTCAGATTAGCATTATGTTAATAAGTGCATTTACGGAGAAAGTATTTCATATGACGCTTCGAAACTTGCACTGATTCTCAACAGCATTACTCTACGCCTTCTGTGGAAACATGGAAGTAATATCTCCAATAATTATGAAAATATGTTGGTAATTGTTTCCGGTGACAATGTAATTAAAAGCTTCAAAATCAAAAAATTGCAAAAATCCTAATCGAATGGGATAAAAAACATCAAAAACTTTGTATAACATTGAGTTTGATGCAAAGGAACAGAAATCTCTGCGAGAGAAGAAATATTTTTCTTACATTAACAAAAGAGTGTACGAGGCTAAAATTTCAGATTAGCATTATGTTAATAAGTGCATTTACGGAGAAAGTATTTCATAAAACGCTTCGATAAATGCACTGATCCTCAACAGCATTACTCTACGCCTTCTGTGAAAGCATGGAGATTATATCCCCAATTATTTTGAAAATATGTTGGTAATTGATTCCGGTGACAATGTAATTAAAAGCTTCAAAATCAAAAAATTGCAAAAATCCGACTTGAATGGGATAAAAAACCATCAAAAACTGTGTATACCATTGAGTTTGATGCAAAGGAACAGAAAATTCTGCGAGAGAAGAAATATATTTACTTACTCTAACAAAAGAGTGTACGAGGCTAAAATTTCAGATTAGCATTATGTTAATAAGTTCATTTACGGAGAAAGTATTTCATATGACGCTTCGAAACTTGCACTGATTCTCAACAGCATTACTCTACGCCTTCAGTAAAAACATGGAGGTAATATCCCCAATAATTATGAAAATATGTTGATAATTGTTTCAGGTGACAATGTAATTAAAAGTTCAAAATCAAAAAATTGCAAAACTCCGACTCGAATGGGAACAAAAAACCATCAAAAAATGTGTATACCATTGAGTTTGATGCATAGGAACAGAAAAATAAGCGAGAGAAGAAATATTTTTACTAACATTAAAAAAAGAGTGTACGAGGCAAAAATTTCAGATTAGCATTATGTTAATAAGTGCATTTACGGAGAAAGTATTTCATAAAACGCGTCGATAAATGCACTGATCCTCAACAGCATTACTCTACGCCTTCTGTGAAAGCATGGAGGTTATATCCCCAATTATTTTGAAAATATGTTGGTAATTGATTCCGGTGACAATGTAATTAAAAGCTTTAAAATCAAAAAATTGCAAAAATCCGACTCCGAAATATAACTATCGAAGATATGGGTGTAAATGCCTACACTGACTAAATTATAAAAAGGCTTTTACATGAAAGAAATTGTATCCATGGTTACTTGAGATTGAACAGGGGATGGCGAAGGGAACTAATTTTTGGGATAGGCATAACTGAAATAAGTGCTGTTACAGACTAAGTACTCAAGGTTTAGTCGCGTAATTTGATGTGCAGGAACAAGGTATATATGTCTTAACCTACCCTGAAAGAATGGCGGATATATCTGCATAAGATTCGAAAATATGTGGGTAATTGTTTCCGGTGCCAATATAATGAAAAGATTCAAAATCAAATAAATGCACAACTTCGACTCGAATGGGATAAAAAACCATCAAAAAATGTGTATACCATTGAGATTAATAAATAAGAACAGAAAAATATGCGAGAGAAGAAATATTTTTACTTACATTAACAAAAGAGTACGAGGCTAAAATTTCAGATTAGCATTATGTTAATAAGTGCATTTACGGAGACAGTATTTCATATGACGCTTCGAAACTTGCACTGTTCCTCAACAGCATTACTCTACGCCTTCTGTGAAAACATGGAGGTAATATCCCCTATTATTATGAAAATATGTTGGTAATTGCTTCCGGTGACAATGTAATTAAAAGCTTCAAAATCAAAAAATTGCAAAAAAACGACTCGAATGGGATAAAAAACCATCACAAACTGTGTATAACATTGCGTTTGATGCAAAGGGACAGAAAAGTCTGCGAGAGAAGAAATATTTTTACTTACATTAACAAAAGAGTGTACGAGGCTAAAATTTCAGATTAGCATTATGTTAATAAGTGCATTTACGGAGAAAGTATTTCATATGACGCTTCGAAACTTGCACTGTTCCTCAACAGCATTACTCTACGCCTTCTGTGAAAACATTGAGGTAATATCCCTAATATTAATGAAAATATGTTGGTAATTGTTTCCGTTGACTATGTAATTAAAAGTTTCAAAATCAAAAAATTGCAAAAATCCGACTCGAATGGGATAAAAAACCATTAAAAACTGTGTATACCATTGAGTTTGATGCAAAAAAACAGAAAATTCTGCTAGAGAAGAAATATTTTTACTTACATTAACAAAAGAGTGTACGAGGCTAAAATTTCAGATTAGCATTATGTTAATAAGTGCATTTACGGAGAAAGTATTTCATATGACGCTTCGAATCTTGCACTGTTCCTCAACAGCATTACTCTACGCCTTCTGTGAAAACATGGAGGTAATATCCACAATAATTATGAAAATATGTTGGTAATTGATTCCGGTGACAACGTAATAAATAGCTTTAAAATCAAAAAATTGCAAAAATTCGACTCGAATGGGATAAAAAACCATCAAAAAATGTGAATACCATTGAGTTTAATAAATAGGAACAGAAAAATATGCGAGAGAAGAAATATTTTTAATTACATTAACAAAATAGTGTACGAGGCTAAAATTTCAGATTAGCATTATATTAATAAGTGCATTTACGAAATATTATTTCATATAACGCGTCGAAACTTGCACTGATCCTCAACAGCATTACTCGACGCCTTCTGTGAAAGCATGGAGGTAATATCCCTGAAAATTCCGAAAATATGTTGGTAATTGTTTCCAGTGACAACGTAATTAAAAGCTTCAAAATCAAAAAATTGCAAAAATCAAACTCGAATGGGGAAAAAAACCATCAAAAAATGTGTATACCATTGAGTTTGATGCATAGGAACAGAAAAATAAGCGAGAGAAGAAATATATTTCTGCTTACATTAACAAAAGAGTGTACGAGGCTAAAATTTCAGATAATCATTATGTTAATAAGTGCATTTACGGAGAAAGTATTTCATATAACGCGTCGATACTTGCACTGAACTTCAAAAAAAAATACTCTACGCTTTTTTGAATAAATGGAGGTGATATCCGCATAACTGTCGAAGATATGGGAGTAAATGCCTACGGTGACTAAATTAGAAAAAGGCTTTTAAATGAAAAAAATGGTATCCATGGTTACTTGAGATTGAACAGGGGATGGCGAAGGGAACTTATTTTTTGGATAGGCATAACGGGAATAAGTGCTGTTACAGACTAAGTACTCAAGGTTTAGTCGTGTAATTTGATGTGCAGGAACAAGGTATATTTCTTAACCTACCCTAAAAGAATGGCGGTTATATCTGCTTAAGATTCGAAAATATATGGGTAATTGTTTCCGGTGCCAATATAAAGAAAAGCTTCAAAATCAAATAAATGAAACACTTTGACTCGAATGGGATAAAAAACCATCAGAGAATGTGTATACCATTGAGTTTAATAAATAGGAACAGAAAAATATGCGAGAGAAGAAATATTTTTACTTACATTAACAAAAGAGTGAACGAGGCTAAAATTTAACATTAGCATTATATTAATAAGTGCATTTATGAATAAAATATATTTTATATAACTCGTCGAAACTTGCACTGATCATCAACAGCATAATCTACGCCTTCTGTGAAAGCATGGAGGTGATATCCGCATAACTGTCGAAGATATGGGTGTAAATGTCTACGGTGACTAAATTAGCAAAGGGCTTTTAAATGAAAGAAATGGTATCCATGGTTACTTGAGATTGAATAGAGGATGGTGAAGGAAACTTATTTTTTGAATAGGCATAACTCGAATAAGTGCTGTTACAGACTAAGTACTCAAGGTTTAATCGTGTACGCCTTCTGTGAAAGCATGGAGGTAATATCCCCGAAAATTCCGAAAATATGTTGGTAATTGTTTCCGGTGACAATGTAATTAAAGGCTTCAAATCAAAAAATTGCAAAAATCCGACTCGAATGGGATAAAAAACCATCAAAAACTGTGTATACCATTGCGTTTGATGCAAAGGAAACGAAAATTCGGCGAGAGAAGAAATATTTTTACTTACATTAACAAAAGAGTGTACGAGGCTAAAATTTCAGATTAGCATTATGTTAATAAGTGCATTTACGGAGAAAGTATTTCTCATGACGCATCGAAACTTGCACTGTTCCTCAACAGCATTACTCTACGCCTTCTGTGAAAGCATGGAGGTAATATCCCCAGAAATTACGAAAATATGTTGGTAATTGTTTCCGGTGACAACGTAATTAAAAGCTTCAAAATCAAAAAATTGCATAACTCCGACTCGAATGAAAAAAAAACCATCGAAAAATGTGTATACCATTGAGTTTGATGCATAGGAACAGAAAAATAAGCGAGAGAAGAAATATTTTTACTTACATTAACAAAAGAGTGTACGAGGCAAAAATTTCAGATTCGCATTTTGTTAATAAGTGCATTTACGGAGAAAGTTTTTCATATAACGCGTTGATACTTGCACTGAACCTCAAAGGCAATACTTTACGCCTTCTCTAAAAAATGGAGGTGATATCCGCTTAACTGTCGAAGATATGGGTGTAAATGTCTACGGTGACTAAATTAGCAAAGGGCTTTCAAATGAAAGAAATAGTATCCATGGATACATGAGATTGAACGGAGGATGGCGAAGGGAACTAATTTTTTGGATAGGCATGGAGGTAATCTCCGCATAACTATCGAAGATATGGGTGTTAATGCCTACGGTGACTAAATTAGAAAAAGGCTTTTAAATGAAAGAAATGGTATCCATGGATACATGAGATTGAACAGAGCACGGCGAAGGGAACTTATTTTTTGGATAGGCATAACTGGAATAACTGCTGTTACAGACTAAGTACTCAAGGTTTAGTCGTGTAATTAGATGTACAGGAACAAGGTATATTTCTTAACCTACCCTGAAAGAATGGCGGTTATATCTTCTTAAGATGCGAAAATATATGGGTAATTGTTTCCGGTGCCAATATAAAGAAAAGCTTCAAAATCAAATAAATGAAAAACATTGGTTCGAATGGGATAAAAAACCATCAGAGAATGTGTATACCATTGAGTTTAATAAATAGGAACAGAAAAATATGCGAGAGAAGAAATATTTTTACTTACATTAACAAAAGAGTGAACGAGGCTAAAATTTAACATTAGCATTATATTAATAAGTGCATTTATGAATAAAATATATTTTATATAACTCGTCGAAACTTGCACTGATCATCAACAGCATAATCTACGCCTTCTGTGAAAGCATGGAGGTGATATCCGCATAACTTTCGAAGATATGGGTGTAAATGTCTACGGTGATAAAATTAGCAAGGGCTTCCAAATGAAAGAAATAGTATCCATGGATACATGAGATTGAACGGAGGATGGCGAAGGGAACACATTTTTTGGATAGGCAAGGAGGTAATATCCGCATAACTATCGAAGATATGGGTGTAAATGCCTACGGTGACTAAATTAGAAAAAGGCTTTTAAATGAAAGAAATGGTATCCATGGTTACTTGAGATTGAACAGAGGATGGTGAAGGGAACTTATTTTTTGGATAGGCATAACTCGAATAAGTGCTGTTACAGACTAAGTACTCAAGGTTTAGTCGTGTACGCCTTCTGTGAAAGCATGGAGGTAATATCCCCGAAAATTCCGAAAATATGTTGGTAATTGTTTCCGGTGACAATGTAATTAAAAGCTTCAAAATCAAAAAATTGCAAAAATCCGACTCGAATGGGATAAAAAACCATCAAAAACTGTGTATACCATTGCGTTTGATGCAAAGGAACAGAAAATTCTGCGATAGAAGAAATATTTTTACTTACATTAACAAAAGAGTGTACGAGGCTAAAATTTCAGATTAGCATTATGTTAATAAGTGCATTTACGGAGAAAGTATTTCTCATGACGCATCGAAACTTGCACTGTTCCTCAACAGCATTACTCTGCGCCTTCTGTGAAAGCATGGAGGTAATATCCCCGAAAATTACGAAAATATGTTGGTAATTGTTTCCGGTGACAATGTAATTAAAATCTTCAAAATCAAAAAATTGCATAACTCCGACTCGAATGGGATAAAAAACCATCAATAAATGTGAATACCACATAGTTTGATGTATAAGAACAGAAAATTCTGCGAGAGAAGGAATATTTTTACTTACATTAACAAAAGAGTGTAAGAGGCAAAAATTTCAGATTGGCATTATGTTAATAAGTGCATTTACGGAGAAAGTATTTCTAATAACGCGTCGATACTTGCACTGAACCTCAAAAGCAATACTCTACGCCTTTTCTGAAAAATTGGAGGTGATATCTCCATAACTGTCGAAGATATGGGTGTAAATGTCTACGGTGATAAAATTAGCAAAGGGCTTCCAAATGAAAGAAATAGTATCCATGGATACATGAGAGTGAACGGAGGATGGCGAAGGGAACTATTTTTTTGGATAGGCATTGAGGTAATATCCGCATAACTATCGAAGATATGGGTGTAAATGCCTACGGTGACTAAATTAGAAAAAGGCTTTTAAATGAAAGAAATGGTATCCATGGTTACTTGAGATTAAACAGAGGATGTCGAAGGGAACTTATTTTTTGGATAGGCATTACTGGAATAAGTGCTGTTACAGACTAAGTACTCAAGGTTTAGTCGTGTAATTTGATGTGCAGGAATAAGGTATATTTCTTAACCTACCCTGAAAGAATGGCGGTTATATCTGCATAAGATTCGAAAATATGTGGGTAATTGTTTTTGGAGCCAATATAATGAAAAGCTTCAAAATCAAAAAAATCCAAAACTTTGACTCGAATGGGATAAAAAACCATCAGAGAATGTGTATACCATTGAGTTTAATAAATAGGAACACAAAAATATGCGAGAGAAGAAGTATTTTTACTTACATTAAAAAAAGAGTGAACGAGGCTAAAATTTAAGATTAGCATTATATTAATAAGTGCATTTATGAATAAAATATATTTTATATAACTCGTCGAAACTTGCACTGATCATCAACAGCATAATCTACGCCTTCTGTGAAAGCATGGAGGTGATATCCGCATAACTGTCGAAGATATGGGTGTAAATGTCTACGGTGATAAAATTAGCAAGGGCTTCCAAATGAAAGAAATAGTATCCATGGATACATGAGATTGAACGGAGGATGGCGAAGGGAACACATTTTTTGGATAGGCAAGGAGGTAATATCCGCATAACTATCGAAGATATGGGTGTAAATGCCTACGGTGACTAAATTAGAAAAAGGCTTTTAAATGAAAGAAATGGTATCCATGGTTACTTGAGATTGAACAGAGGATGGTGAAGGGAACTTATTTTTTGGATAGGCATAACTCGAATAAGTGCTGTTACAGACTAAGTACTCAAGGTTTAGTCGTGTACGCCTTCTGTGAAAGCATGGAGGTAATATCCCCGAAAATTCCGAAAATATGTTGGTAATTGTTTCCGGTGACAATGTAATTAAAAGCTTCAAAATCAAAAAATTGCAAAAATCCGACTCGAATGGGATAAAAAACCATCAAAAACTGTGTATACCATTGCGTTTGATGCAAAGGAACAGAAAATTCTGCGAGAGAAGAAATATTTTTACTTACATTAACAAAAGAGTGTACGAGGCTAAAATTTCAGATTAGCATTATGTTAATAAGTGCATTTACGGAGAAAGTATTTCTCATGACGCATCGAAACTTGCACTGTTCCTCAACAGCATTACTCTGCGCCTTCTGTGAAAGCATGGAGGTAATATCCCCGAAAATTACGAAAATATGTTGGTAATTGTTTCCGGTGACAATGTAATTAAAAGCTTCAAAATCAAAAAATTGCATAACTCCGACTCGAATGGGATAAAAAACCATCAATAAATGTGAATACCACATAGTTTGATGTATAAGAACAGAAAATTCTGCGAGAGAAGGAATATTTTTACTTACATTAACAAAAGAGTGTAAGAGGCAAAAATTTCAGATTGGCATTATGTTAATAAGTGCATTTACGGAGAAAGTATTTCTAATAACGCGTCGATACTTGCACTGAACCTCAAAAGCAATACTCTACGCCTTTTCTGAAAAATTGGAGGTGATATCTCCATAACTGTCGAAGATATGGGTGTAAATGTCTACGGTGATAAAATTAGCAAAGGGCTTCCAAATGAAAGAAATAGTATCCATGGATACATGAGATTGAACGGAGGATGGCGAAGGGAACACATTTTTTGGATAGGCAAGGAGGTAATATCCGCATAACTATCGAAGATATGGGTGTAAATGCCTACGGTGACTAAATTAGAAAAAGGCTTTTAAATGAAAGAAATGGTATCCATGGTTACTTGAGATTGAACAGAGGATGTCGAAGGGAACTTATTTTTTGGATAGGCATTACTGGAATAAGTGCTGTTACAGACTAAGTACTCAAGGTTTAGTCGTGTAATTTGATGTGCAGGAATAAGGTATATTTCTTAACCTACCCTGAAAGAATGGCGGTTATATCTGCATAAGATTCGAAAATATGTGGGTAATTGTTTTTGGAGCCAATATAATGAAAAGCTTCAAAATCAAAAAAATCCAAAACTTTGACTCGAATGGGATAAAAAACCATCAGAGAATGTGTATACCATTGAGTTTAATAAATAGGAACACAAAAATATGCGAGAGAAGAAATATTTTTACTTACATTAAAAAAAGAGTGAACGAGGCTAAAATTTAAGATTAGCATTATATTAATAAGTGCATTTATGAATAAAATATATTTTATATAACTCGTCGAAACTTGCACTGATCATCAACAGCATAATCTACGCCTTCTGTGAAAGCATGGAGGTGATATCCGCATAACTGTCGAAGATATGGGTGTAAATGTCTACGGTGATAAAATTAGCAAGGGCTTCCAAATGAAAGAAATAGTATCCATGGATACATGAGATTGAACGGAGGATGGCGAAGGGAACACATTTTTTGGATAGGCAAGGAGGTAATATCCGCATAACTATCGAAGATATGGGTGTAAATGCCTACGGTGACTAAATTAGAAAAAGGCTTTTAAATGAAAGAAATGGTATCCATGGTTACTTGAGATTGAACAGAGGATGGTGAAGGGAACTTATTTTTTGGATAGGCATAACTCGAATAAGTGCTGTTACAGACTAAGTACTCAAGGTTTAGTCGTGTACGCCTTCTGTGAAAGCATGGAGGTAATATCCCCGAAAATTCCGAAAATATGTTCGTAATTGTTTCCGGTGACAATGTAATTAAAAGCTTCAAAATCAAAAAATTGCAAAAATCCGACTCGAATGGGATAAAAAACCATCAAAAACTGTGTATACCATTGCGTTTGATGCAAAGGAACAGAAAATTCTGCGAGAGAAGAAATATTTTTACTTACATTAACAAAAGAGTGTACGAGGCTAAAATTTCAGATTAGCATTATGTTAATAAGTGCATTTACGGAGAAAGTATTTCTCATGACGCATCGAAACTTGCACTGTTCCTCAACAGCATTACTCTGCGCCTTCTGTGAAAGCATGGAGGTAATATCCCCGAAAATTACGAAAATATGTTGGTAATTGTTTCCGGTGACAATGTAATTAAAAGCTTCAAAATCAAAAAATTGCATAACTCCGACTCGAATGGGATAAAAAACCATCAATAAATGTGAATACCACATAGTTTGATGTATAAGAACAGACAATTCTGCGAGAGAAGGAATATTTTTACTTACATTAACAAAAGAGTGTAAGAGGCAAAAATTTCAGATTGGCATTATGTTAATAAGTGCATTTACGGAGAAAGTATTTCTAATAACGCGTCGATACTTGCACCTAACCTCAAAAGCAATACTCTACGCCTTTTCTGAAAAATTGGAGGTGATATCTCCATAACTGTCGAAGATATGGGTGTAAATGTCTACGGTGATAAAATTAGCAAAGGGCTTCCAAATGAAAGAAATAGTATCCATGGATACATGAGATTGAACGGAGGATGGCGAAGGGAACACATTTTTTGGATAGGCAAGGAGGTAATATCCGCATAACTATCGAAGATATGGGTGTAAATGCCTACGGTGACTAAATTAGAAAAAGGCTTTTAAATGAAAGAAATGGTATCCATGGTTACTTGAGATTGAACAGAGGATGTCGAAGGGAACTTATTTTTTGGATAGGCATTACTGGAATAAGTGCTGTTACAGACTAAGTACTCAAGGTTTAGTCGTGTAATTAGATGTGCAGGAACAAGGTATATTTCTTAACCTGCCCTGAAAGAATGGCGGTTATATCTTCTTAAGATGCGAAAATATATGGGTAATTGTTTCCGGTGCCAATATAAAGAAAAGCTTCAAAATCAAATAAATGAAAAACATTGGTTCGAATGGGATAAAAAACCATCAGAGAATGTGTATACCATTGAGTTTAATAAATAGGAACAGAAAAATATGCGAGAGAAGAAATATTTTTACTTACATTAACAAAAGAGTGAACGAGGCTAAAATTTAACATTAGCATTATATTAATAAGTGCATTTATGAATAAAATATATTTTATATAACTCGTCGAAACTTGCACTGATCATCAACAGCATAATCTACGCCTTCTGTGAAAGCATGGAGGTGATATCCGCATAACTGTCGAAGATATGGGTGTAAATGTCTACGGTGATAAAATTAGCAAGGGCTTCCAAATGAAAGAAATAGTATCCATGGATACATGAGATTGAACGGAGGATGGCGAAGGGAACACATTTTTTGGATAGGCAAGGAGGTAATATCCGCATAACTATCGAAGATATGGGTGTAAATGCCTACGGTGACTAAATTAGAAAAAGGCTTTTAAATGAAAGAAATGGTATCCATGGTTACTTGAGATTGAACAGAGGATGGTGAAGGGAACTTATTTTTTGGATAGGCATAACTCGAATAAGTGCTGTTACAGACTAAGTACTCAAGGTTTAGTCGTGTACGCCTTCTGTGAAAGCATGGAGGTAATATCCCCGAAAATTCCGAAAATATGTTGGTAATTGTTTCCGGTGACAATGTAATTAAAAGCTTCAAAATCAAAAAATTGCAAAAATCCGACTCGAATGGGATAAAAAACCATCAAAAACTGTGTATACCATTGCGTTTGATGCAAAGGAACAGAAAATTCTGCGAGAGAAGAAATATTTTTACTTACATTAACAAAAGAGTGTACGAGGCTAAAATTTCAGATTAGCATTATGTTAATAAGTGCATTTACGGAGAAAGTATTTCTCATGACGCATCGAAACTTGCACTGTTCCTCAACAGCATTACTCTGCGCCTACTGTGAAAGCATGGAGGTAATATCCCCGAAAATTACGAAAATATGTTGGTAATTGTTTCCGGTGACAATGTTATTAAAAGCTTCAAAATCAAAAAATTGCATAACTCCGACTCGAATGGGATAAAAAACCATCAATAAATGTGAATACCACATAGTTTGATGTATAAGAACAGAAAATTCTGCGAGAGAAGGAATATTTTTACTTACATTAACAAAAGAGTGTAAGAGGCAAAAATTTCAGATTGGCATTATGTTAATAAGTGAATTTACGGAGAAAGTATTTCTAATAACGCGTCGATACTTGCACTGAACCTCAAAAGCAATACTCTACGCCTTTTCTGAAAAATTGGAGGTGATATCTCCATAACTGTCGAAGATATGGGTGTAAATGTCTACGGTGATAAAATTAGCAAAGGGCTTCCAAATGAAAGAAATAGTATCCATGGATACATGAGATTGAACGGAGGATGGCGAAGGGAACACATTTTTTGGATAGGCAAGGAGGTAATATCCGCATAACTATCGAAGATATGGGTGTAAATGCCTACGGTGACTAAATTAGAAAAAGGCTTTTAAATGAAAGAAATGGTATCCATGGTTACTTGAGATTGAACAGAGGATGTCGAAGGGAACTTATTTTTTGGATAGGCATTACTGGAATAAGTGCTGTTACAGACTAAGTACTCAAGGTTTAGTCGTGTAATTTGATGTGCAGGAATAAGGTATATTTCTTAACCTACCCTGAAAGAATGGCGGTTATATCTGCATAAGATTCGAAAATATGTGGGTAATTGTTTTTGGAGCCAATATAATGAAAAGCTTCAAAATCAAAAAAATACAAAACTTTGACTCGAATGGGATAAAAAACCATCAGAGAATGTGTATACCATTGAGTTTAATAAATAGGAACACAAAAATATGCGAGAGAAGAAATATTTTTACTTACATTAAAAAAAGAGTGAACGAGGCTAAAATTTAAGATTAGCATTATATTAATAAGTGCACTTACGAATTAAATATTTCATCTAACGCGTCGAAACTTGAACTGATCCTCAACAGCATAATATACGCCTTCTGTGAAAGCATGGAGGTGATATCCGCATAACTGGCGAAGATATGGGTGTAAATGTCTACGGTGACTAAATTAGCAAAGGGCTTTTAAATGAAAGAAATTGTATCCATGGTTACTTGAGATTGAATAGAGGATGGTGAAGGGAACTTATTTTTTGGATAGGCATAACTCGAATAAGTGCTGTTACAGACTAAGTACTCAAGGTTTAGTCGTGTACGCCTTCTGTGAAAGCATGGAGGTAATATCCCCGAAAATTCCGAAAATATGTTGTTAATTGTTTCCGGTGACAATGTAATTAAAAGCTTCAAAATCAAAATATTGCAAAAATCCGACTCGAATGGGATAAAAAACCATCAAAAACTGTGTATACCATTGCGTTTGTTGCAAAGGAACAGAAAATTCTGCGAGAGAAGAAATATTTTTACTTACATTAACAAAAGAGTGTACGAGGCTAAAATTTCAGATTAGCATTATGTTAATAAGTGCATTTACGGAGAAAGTATTTCTCATGCCTACGCCTACGCCTAGTAAATGCCTACGGTGACTAAATTAGAAAAAGGCTTTTAAATGAAAGAAATGGTATCCATGGTTACTTGAGATTGAACAGAGCACGGCGAAGGGAACTTATTTTTTGGATAGGCATAACTGGAATAAGTGCTGTTACAGACTAAGTAATCAAGGTTTAGTCGTGTAATTAGATGTGCAGGAACAAGGTATATTTCTTAACATACCCTGAAAGAATGGCGGTTATATCTTCTTAAGATTCGAAAATATATGGGTAATTGTTTCCGGTGCCAATATAAAGAAAAGCTTCAAAATAAAATAAATGAAAAAACTTCGACTCGAATGGGATAAAAAACCATCAGAGAATGTGTATACCATTGAGTTTAATAAATATGAACAGAAAAATATGCGAGAGAAGAAATATTTTTACTTACATTAACAAAGGAGTGTACGAGGCTAAAATTTTATATTAGCATTATATTAATAAGTGCATATACGGAAAGAGTATTTCATATAACGCGTCGACACTTGCACTGTTCCTCAACAGCATTACTCTACGCCTTCTGTGAAAGCATGGAGGTAATATCCCCGAAAATTACGAAAATATGTTGGTAATTGTTTCCGGTGACAACGTAATTAAAAGCTTCAAAATCAAAAAATTGCATAACTCCGACTCGAATGGAAAAAAATCCATCGAAAAATGTGTATACCATTGACTTTGATGCATAGGAACAGAAAAATAAGCGAGAGAAGAAATATTTTTACTTACATTAACAAAAGCGTGTACGAGGCAAAAATTTCAGATTAGCATTATGTTAATAAGTGCATTTACGGAGAAAGTATTTCATATGATGCTTCGAAACTTGCACTGTTCCTCAACAGCATTACTCTACGCCATCTGTGAAAACTTGGAGGTAATATCCCATATATTTTTGAAAATATGTTGGTAATTGTTTCCGGTGCCAATGTAATTAAAAGCTTCAAAATCATAAAATTGCAAAACTCCGAATCGAAAGGGATAAAAAACCATCAGCAATGTGTATACCATTGGGTTTGATGCAAAGGAACAGAAAATTCTGCGAGAGAAGAAATATTTTTACTTACATTACAAAAAATTGTGTATGATGCTAAAATATCACATTAGCATTATGTTAATAAGTGCATTTACGGAGAACGTATTTCATATGACGCTTCGAAACTTGCATTGTTCCTCAACAGCATTACTCTACGCCTTCTGTGAAAACATGGAGGTAATATCCACAAAAATTATGAAAATATGTTGGTAATTGATTCCGGTGACAACGTAATAAATAGCTTTAAAATCAAAAAATTGCAAAAATTCGACTCGAATGGGATAAAAAAACCATCAAAAACTGTGTATACCATTGAGTTTGATGCAAAGGATCAGAAAATTCTGCGAGAGAAGAAATATTTTTACTTACATTTACAAAAGAGTGTACGAGGCTAAAATTTCAGATTAGCATTATGTTAATAAGTGCATTTACGGAAAAAGTATTTCATATAACGCGTCGATACTTACACAGAACCTCAAAAGCAATACTCTACGTCTTCTCTGAAAACATGGAGGTGATATCCGCATAATTGTCGATGATATGGGTGTAAATGTCTACGGTGACTAAATTAGCAAAGGGCTTCCAAATGAAAGAAATGGTATCCATGGATACTTGAGATTGAACGGAGGATGGCGAAGGGAACTAATTTTTTGGATAGGCACGGAGGAAATTCCGCATAACTATCTAAGATATGAGTGTAAAGGCCTACGGTGACTAAATTAGAAAAAGGCTTTTAAATGAAAGAAATGGTATCCATGGTTACTTGAGATTGAACAGAGGATGTCGAAGGGAACTTATTTTTGGGATAGGCATTACTGGAATAAGTGCTGTTACAGACTAAGTACTCAAGGTTTAGTCGTGTAATTTGACGTGCAGGAATAAGGTATATTTCTTAACCTACCCTGAAAGAATGGCGGTTATATCTGCATAAGATTCGAAAATATGTGGGTAATTGTTTTTGGAGCCAATATAATGAAAAGCTTCAAAATCAAATAAATGCAAAACTTTGACTCGAATGGGATTAAAAACCATCAGAAAATTTGTATACCATTGAGTTTAATAAAAAGGAACAGAAAAATAAGCGAGAGAAGAAATATTTATACTGACATTAACAAAAGAGTGAACGAGGCAAAAATTTCAGATTAGCATTATGTTAATAAGTGCATTTACGGAGAAAGTATTTCATATAACTCGTCGAGACTTGCACTGAACCTCAAAAGCAATACTCTACGCCTTCTGTGAAATCATAAAGGTTATACCCCTATTAATTATGAAAATATGTTGGTAATTGTTTCCGGTGACAATGTAATTAAAAGCTTCAAAATCAAAAAATTGCAAAAATCCGACTCCAATGGGATAAAAAACCATCAAAAACTGTGTATACTATTGCGTTTGATGCAAAGAAACAGAAAATTCTGCGAGAGAAGAAATATTTTTACTTCCATTAACAAAAGAGTGTACTAGGCTAAAATTTCAGATTACCATTATGTTAATAAGTGCATTTACGGAGAAAGTATTTCATATGATGCTTCGAAACTTGCACTGTTCATCAACAGCATTACTCTACGCCTTCTGTGAATACATGGAGGTAATATACCCATTAATAATGAAAATATGTTGGTAATTGTTTCCGGTGACAATGTAATTAAAAGCTTCAAAATCAAAAAATTGCAAAAATCCGACTCGAATGGGATAAAAAACCATTCAAAACTGTGTATACCATTGCGTTTGACGCAAAGGAACAGAAAATTCTGCCAGAGAAGAAATATTTTTACTTGCATTAACAAAAGAGTGTACGAGGCTAAAATTTCAGATTAGCATTATGTTAATAAGTGCATTTACGGAGAAAGTATTTCATATGATGCTTCGAAACTTGCACTGTTCCTCAACAGCATTACTCTACGCCATCTGTGAAAACTTGGAGGTAATATCCCATATATTTTTGAAAATATGTTGGTAATTGTTTCCGGTGCCAATGTAATTAAAAGCTTCAAAATCATAAAATTGCAAAACTCCGAATCGAAAGGGATAAAAAACCATCAGCAATGTGTATACCATTGGGTTTGATGCAAAGGAACAGAAAATTCTGCGAGAGAAGAAATATTTTTACTTACATTACAAAAAATTGTGTATGATGCTAAAATATCACATTAGCATTATGTTAATAAGTGCATTTACGGAGAACGTATTTCATATGACGCTTCGAAACTTGCATTGTTCCTCAACAGCATTACTCTACGCCTTCTGTGAAAACATGGAGGTAATATCCACAATAATTATGAAAATATGTTGGTAATTGATTCCGGTGACAACGTAATAAATAGCTTTAAAATCAAAAAATTGCAAAAATTCGACTCGAATGGGATAAAAAAACCATCAAAAACTGTGTATACCATTGAGTTTGATGCAAAGGATCAGAAAATTCTGCGAGAGAAGAAATATTTTTACTTACATTTACAAAAGAGTGTACGAGGCTAAAATTTCAGATTAGCATTATGTTAATAAGTGCATTTACGGAAAAAGTATTTCATATAACGCGTCGATACTTACACAGAACCTCAAAAGCAATACTCTACGTCTTCTCTGAAAACATGGAGGTGATATCCGCATAATTGTCGATGATATGGGTGTAAATGTCTACGGTGACTAAATTAGCAAAGGGCTTCCAAATGAAAGAAATGGTATCCATGGATACTTGAGATTGAACGGAGGATGGCGAAGGGAACTAATTTTTTGGATAGGCACGGAGGAAATTCCGCATAACTATCTAAGATATGAGTGTAAAGGCCTACGGTGACTAAATTAGAAAAAGGCTTTTAAATGAAAGAAATGGTATCCATGGTTACTTGAGATTGAACAGAGGATGTCGAAGGGAACTTATTTTTTGGATAGGCATTACTGGAATAAGTGCTGTTACAGACTAAGTACTCAAGGTTTAGTCGTGTAATTTGACGTGCAGGAATAAGGTATATTTCTTAACCTACCCTGAAAGAATGGCGGTTATATCTGCATAAGATTCGAAAATATGTGGGTAATTGTTTTTGGAGCCAATATAATGAAAAGCTTCAAAATCAAATAAATGCAAAACTTTGACTCGAATGGGATTAAAAACCATCAGAAAATTTGTATACCATTGAGTTTAATAAAAAGGAACAGAAAAATAAGCGAGAGAAGAAATATTTATACTGACATTAACAAAAGAGTGAACGAGGCAAAAATTTCAGATTAGCATTATGTTAATAAGTGCATTTACGGAGAAAGTATTTCATATAACTCGTCGAGACTTGCACTGAACCTCAAAAGCAATACTCTACGCCTTCTGTGAAATCATAAAGGTTATACCCCTATTAATTATGAAAATATGTTGGTAATTGTTTCCGGTGACAATGTAATTAAAAGCTTCAAAATCAAAAAATTGCAAAAATCCGACTCCAATGGGATAAAAAACCATCAAAAACTGTGTATACTATTGCGTTTGATGCAAAGAAACAGAAAATTCTGCGAGAGAAGAAATATGTTTACTTCCATTAACAAAAGAGTGTACTAGGCTAAAATTTCAGATTACCATTATGTTAATAAGTGCATTTACGGAGAAAGTATTTCATATGATGCTTCGAAACTTGCACTGTTCATCAACAGCATTACTCTACGCCTTCTGTGAATACATGGAGGTAATATACCCATTAATAATGAAAATATGTTGGTAATTGTTTCCGGTGACAATGTAATTAAAAGCTTCAAAATCAAAAAATTGCAAAAATCCGACTCGAATGGGATAAAAAACCATTCAAAACTGTGTATACCATTGCGTTTGACGCAAAGGAACAGAAAATTCTGCCAGAGAAGAAATATTTTTACTTGCATTAACAAAAGAGTGTACGAGGCTAAAATTTCAGATTAGCATTATGTTAATAAGTGCATTTACGGAAAAATTATTTCATATAACGCGTCGATACTTGCACTGAACCTAAAAAGCAATACTGTACGCCTTCTCTAAAAAAAATGGAGGTGATATCCGCATAACTGTCGACGATATGGGTGTAAACGTCTACGGTGACTAAATTAGCAAAGGGCTTCCAAATGAAAGAAATGGTATCCATGGATACTTGAGATTGAACAGAGGATGTCGAAGGGAACTTATTTTTTGGATAGGCATAACTGGAATAAGTCCAGTTACAGACTAAGTACTCAAGGTTTAGTCGTGTAATTTGATGTGCAGGAATAAGGTATATTTCTTAACCTACCCTGAAAGAATGGCGGTTATATCTGGAAAGATTCGAAAATATGTGGGTAATTGTTTCCGTAGCCAATATAATGAAAAGCTACAACATCAAAAAAATGCAAAACTTTGACTCGAATGGGATAAAAATCCATCAGAAAATTTTATACCATTGAGTTTAATAAATTGGAACAGAAAAATATGCGAGAGAAGAAATATTTTTAATTACATTAACAAAATAGTGTACGAGGCTAAAATTTCAGATTAGCATTATATTAATAAGTGCATTTACGAAAAATTATTTCATATAACGCGTCGAAACTTGCACTGATCCTCAACAGCATTACTCGACGCCTTCTGTGAAAGCATGGAGGTAATATCCCTGAAAATTCCGAAAATATGTTGGTAATTGTTTCCAGTGACAACGTAATTAAAAGCTTCAAAATCAAAAAATTGCAAAAATCAAACTCGAATGGGGAAAAAAACCATCAAAAAATGTGTATACCATTGAGTTTGATGCATAGGAACAGAAAAATAAGCGAGAGAAGAAATATATTTCTGCTTACATTAACAAAAGAGTGTACGAGGCTAAAATTTCAGATAATCATTATGTTAATAAGTGCATTTACGGAGAAAGTATTTCATATAACGCGTCGATACTTGCACTGAACTTCAAAAGCAATACTCTACGCTTTTTTGAAAAAATGGAGGTGATATCCGCATAACTGTCGAAGATATGGGAGTAAATGCCTACGGTGACTAAATTAGAAAAAGGCTTTTAAATGAAAAAAATGGTATCCATGGTTACTTGAGATTGAACAGGGGATGGCGAAGGGAACTTATTTTTTGGATAGGCATAACGGGAATAAGTGCTGTTACAGACTAAGTACTCAAGGTTTAGTCGTGTAATTTGATGTGCAGGAACAAGGTATATTTCTTAACCTACCCTAAAAGAATGGCGGTTATATCTGCTTAAGATTCGAAAATATATGGGTAATTGTTTCCGGTGCCAATATAAAGAAAAGCTTCAAAATCAAATAAATGAAAAACTTTGGTTCGAATGGGATAAAAAACCATCAAAAACTGTGTATACCATTGCGTTTGATGCAAAGTAAACGAAAATTCGGCGAGAGAAGAAATATTTTTACTTACATTAACAAAAGAGTGTACGAGGCTAAAATTTCAGATTAGCATTATGTTAATAAGTGCATTTACGGAGAAAGTATTTCTCATGACGCATCGAAACTTGCACTGTTCCTCAACAGCATTACTCTACGCCTTCTGTGAAAGCATGGAGGTAATATCCCCAAAAATTACGAAAATATGTTGGTAATTGTTTCCGGTGACAACGTAAATAAAAGCTTCAAAATCAAAAAATTGCATAACTCCGACTCGAATGAAAAAAAAACCATCGAAAAATGTGTATACCATTGAGTTTGATGCATAGGAACAGAAAAATAAGCGAGAGAAGAAATATTTTTACTTACATTAACAAAAGAGTGTACGAGGCAAAAATTTCAGATTCGCATTATGTTAATAAGTGCATTTACGGAGAAAGTTTTTCATATAACGCGTTGATACTTGCACTGAACCTCAAAGGCAATACTTTACGCCTTCTCTAAAAAATGGAGGTGATATCCGCTTAACTGTCGAAGATATGGGTGTAAATGTCTACGGTGACTAAATTAGCAAAGGGCTTCCAAATGAAAGAAATAGTATCCATGGATACATGAGATTGAACGGAGGATGGCGAAGGGAACTAATTTTTTGGATAGGCATGGAGGTAATCTCCGCATAACTATCGAAGATATGGGTGTCAATGCCTACGGTGACTAAATTAGAAAAAGGCTTTTAAATGAAAGAAATGGTATCCATGGTTACTTGAGATTGAACAGAGCACGGCGAAGGGAACTTATTTTATGGATAGGCATAACTGGAATAAGTGCTGTTACAGACTAAGTACTCAAGGTTTAGTCGTGTAATTAGATGTGCAGGAACAAGGTATATTTCTTAACCTACCCTGAAAGAATGGCGGTTATATCTTCTTAAGATGCGAAAATATATGGGTAATTGATTCCGGTGCCAATATAAAGAAAAGCTTCAAAATCAAATAAATGAAAAACTTTGGTTCGAATGGGATAAAAAACCATCAGAGAATGTGTATACCATTGAGTTTAATAAATAGGAACAGAAAAATATGCGAGAGAAGAAATATTTTTACTTACATTAACAAAAGAGTGAACGAGGCTAAAATTTAACATTAGCATTATATTAATAAGTGCATTTATGAATAAAATATATTTTATATAACTCGTCGAAACTTGCACTGATCATCAACAGCATAATCTACGCCTTCTGTGAAAGCATGGAGGTGATATCCGCATAACTGTCGAAGATATGGGTGTAAATGTCTACGGTGATAAAATTAGCAAAGGGCTTCCAAATGAAAGAAATAGTATCCATGGATACATGAGATTGAACGGAGGATGGAGAAGGGAACACATGTTTTGGATAGGCAAGGAGGTAATATCCGCATAACTATCGAAGATATGGGTGTAAATGCCTACGGTGACTAAATTAGAAAAAGGCTTTTAAATGAAAGAAATGGTATCCATGGTTACATGAGATTGAACAGAGGATGGTGAAGGGAACTTATTTTTTGGATAGGCATAACTCGAATAAGTGCTGTTACAGACTAAGTGCTCAAGGTTTAGTCGTGTACGCCTTCTGTGAAAGCATGGAGGTAATATCCCCGAAAATTCCGAAAATATGTTGGTAATTGTTTCCGGTGACAATGTAATTAAAAGCTTCAAAATCAAAAAATTGCAAAAATCCGACTCGAATGGGATAAAAAACCATCAAAAACTGTGTATACCATTGCGATTGATGCAAAGGAAAAGAAAATTCTGCGAGAGAAGAAATATTTTTACTTACATTAACAAAAGAGTGTACGAAGCTAAAATTTCAGATTAGCATTATGTTAATAAGTGCATTTACGGAGAAAGTATTTCTCATGACGCATCGAAACTTGCACTGTTCTTCAACAGCATTACTCTGCGTCATCTGTGAAAGCATGGAGGTAATATCCCCGAAAATTACGAAAATATGTTGGTAATTGTTTCCGGTGACAATGTAATTAAAAGCTTCAAAATCAAAAAATTGCATAACTCCGACTCGAATGGGATAAAAAACCATCAATAAATGTGAATACCACATAGTTTGATGTATAAGAACAGAAAATTCTGCGAAAGAAGGAATATTTTTACTTACATTAACAAAAGAGTGTAAGAGGCAAAAATTTCAGATTGGCATTATGTTAATAAGTGCATTTACGGAGAAAGTATTTCTAATAACGCGTCGATACTTGCCCTGAACCTCAACAGCATTACTCTACGCCATCTGTGAAAACTTGGAGGTAATATCCCATATATTTTTGAAAATATGTTGGTAATTGTTTCCGGTGCCAATGTAATTAAAAGCTTCAAAATCATAAAATTGCAAAACTCCGAATCGAAAGGGATAAAAAACCATCAGCAATGTGTATACCATTGGGTTTGATGCAAAGGAACAGAAAATTCTGCGAGAGAAGAAATATTTTTACTTACATTAACAAAAAATTGTGTATGAGGCTAAAATATCACATTAGCATTATGTTAATAAGTGCATTTACGGAGAACGTATTTCATATGACGCTTCGAAACTTGCATTGTTCCTCAACAGCATTACTCTACGCCTTTTGTGAAAACATAGAGGTAATATCCCTAATAATTATGAAAATATGTTGGTAATTGTTTCCGGTGACAATGTAATTAAAAGCTTCAAAATCAAAAAATTGCAAAACTTCGACTGCAATGGGGAAAAAACCATCAACAAATGTGTATACCATTGAGTTTGATGCATAGGAACAGAAAAATAAGCGAGAGAAGAAATATTTTTACTTACATTAACAAAAGAGTGTACGAGGCTAAAATTTCAGATTAGCATAATGTTAATAAGTGCATTTACGAAATAAGAATTTCTTATGACGCTTCGAAACTTGCAATGTTCCTCAACAGCATTACTCTACGCCTTCTGTGAAAATATGTTGGCAATTGTTTCCGGTGACAATGTAATTAAAAGCTTCAAAATCGAAAAATTGCAAAAATCCGACTCGAATGGGATAAAAAACCATCAGAAAATGTGTATATGATTGTGTTTAATAAATAGGAACAGTAAGATATGCGAGAGAAGAAATATTTTTACTTACATTAACAAAATAGTGTGCGAGGCAAATATTTCAGATTAGCATTATGTTAATAAGTGCATTTACGGATAAAATTTATTTCATATAACGCGTCGATACTTGCACTGAACCTGAAAATCAATACTCTACGCCTTCTCTGAAAAAATGGAGGTGATATCCGCATACCTGTCGAAGATATGGGTGTAAATGTCTACGGTGACTAAATTAGCAAAGGGATTCCAAATGAAAGAAATGGTATCCATGGATACTTGAGATTGAACGGAGGATGGCGAAGGGAACTAATTTTTTGGATAGGCATGGAGGTAATATCCGCATAACTATCGAAGATATGGGTGTAAATGCCCAAGGTGACTAAATTAGAAAAATGCTTTTAAATGAAAGAAATGGTATCCATGGATACTATAATTGAACAGAGGATGGCGAAGGGAACTTATTTTTTGGATAGGCATAACTGGAATATGTGCTGTTACAGACTAAGTACTCAAGGTTTAGTCGTGTCATTTGATGTGCAAGAATAAGGTATATTTCTTAACCAACCCTGAAAGAATGGCGGTTATATCTGCATAAGATTCGAAAATATGTGGGTAATTGTTTTTGGAGCCAATATAATGAAAAGCTTCAAAATAAATAAATGCAAAACTTTGACTCGAATGGGATAAAAAAACATCAAAAAATTTGTATACCAATGAGTTTAATAAATAGGAACAGAAAAATATGCGAGAGAAGAAATATTTTTACTTAAATTAACAAAAGAGTGAACGAGGCTAAAATTTAAGATTAGCTTTATATTAATAAGTGCATTTACGAATAAAATATTTCATATAACGCGTCGAAACTTGCACTGATCCTCAACAGCATAATCTACGCCTTCTGTGAAAGCATGGATGTGATATCCGCATAACTGTCGAAGATATGGGTGTAAATGTCTACGGTGACTAAATTAGCAAAGGTCTTTTAAATGATAGAAATGGTATCCATGGTTACTTGAGATTGAATTGAGGATGGTGAAGGGAACTTTTTTTTTGGATAGGCATAACTCGAATAAGTGCTGTTACAGACTAAGTACTCAAGGTTTAGTCGTGTACGCCTTCTGTGAAAGCATGGAGGTAATATCCCCGAAAATTCCGAAAATATGTTGGTAATTGTTTCCGGTGACAATGTAATTAAAAGCTTCAAAATCAAAAAATTGCAAAAATCCGACTCGAATGGGATAAAAAACCTACAAAAAATGTGTATACCATTGCGTTTGATGCAAAGGAACAGAAAATTCTGCGAGAGAAGAAATATTTTTAATTACATTAACAAAAGAGTGTACGAGGCTAAAATTTCAGATTAGCATTATGTTAATAAGTGCATTTACGGAAACAAAATTTCATATAACGCGTCGATATTTACATTGAACCTCAAAAGCAATACTCTACGCCTTCTCTGAAATAATGGAGGTGATATCCGCATAACTGTCGAAGATATGGGTGTAAATGTCTACGGTGACTAAATTAGCAAAGGGCTTCCAAATGAAAGAAATGGTATCCATGGATACTTGAGATTGAACGGAGGATGGCGAAGGGAACTAATTTTTTGGATAGGAATGGAGGTAATATCCGCATAACTATCGAAGATATGGGTGTAAATGCCTACGGTGACTAAATTATAAAAAGGCTTTTAAATGAAAGAAATGGTATCCATGGTTACTTGAGATTGAACAGAGGATGGCGAAGGGAACTTATTTTTTGGAGAGGCATAACTGGAATAAGTGCTGTTACAGACTAAGTAATCAAGGTTAAGTCGTGTAATTTGATGTGCAGGAATAAGGTATATTTCTTAACTTGCCCTAAAAGAATGGCGGTTATATCTGCATAAGATTCGAAAATATATGGGTAATTGTTTCCGGTGCCAATATAATGAAAAGCTTCAAATTCAAATAAATGCAAAACTTCGACTCGAATTGAAAAAAAACCATCAGAAAATGTGTATATGATTGTGTTTAATAAATAGGAACAGAAAAATAAGCGAGAGAAGAAATATTTTTACTTACATTAACAAAAGAGTGTACGAGGCTAAAATTTAAGATTAGCATTATATTAATAAGTGCATTTACGGAAAAAGTATTTCATATAACGCGACGAAACTTGAACTGATCCTCAACAGCATTATACTACGCCTTCTGGGAAAGCATGGAGGTAATATCCCTGAAAATTCCGAAAAGATGTTCGTAATTGTTACCGGTGACAATGTAATTAAAAGCTTCAAAAGTAAAAAATTACAAAAATCCGACTCGAATGGGATAAAAAACCATCAAAAACTGTGTATACCATTTAGTTTGATGCAAAGGAACAGAAAACACTGCGAGAGAAGAAATATTTTTACTTACATTACAAAAAATTGTGTAAGAGGCTAAAATTTCAGATTTGCATTATGTTAATAAGTGCATTTACGGAGAAAGTATTTCATATGACGCTTCGAAACTTGCACTGTTCCTCAACAGCATTACTCTACGCCTTCTGTGAAAGCATGGAGGTAATATCCCCGAAAATTCCGAAAATCTGTTGGTAATTGTTGCCGGTGACAATGTAATTTAAAGCTTCAAAATCAAAAAATTGCAAAACTCCAACTCGAATGGGAAAAAAACCATCAAAAAATGTGCATACCATTAGGTTTGATGCATAGGAACAGAAAAATAAGCGAGAGATGAAATATGTTTACTTACATTAACAAAAGAGTGTACGAGACAAAAATTTCAGATTATCATTAGGTTAATAAGTGCATTTACGGAAAAGTATTTCATATAACGCGTCTATACTCGCACTGAACCTCAAAGGCAATACTCTACGCCTTTTCTGAAAAAATGTTGGCGATATCTGCATTACTGTCGAAGATATGGGTGTATATGCCTACGGTGACTAAATTAGAAAAAGGCTTTTAAATGAAGAAATGGTATCCATGGTTACTTGAGATTGAACGGAGGATGGCTAAGGGAACTTCTTTTTTTGGATAGGCATGGAGGTAATATCCGCATAACTATCAAAGATATGGGTGTAAATGCCTACGGTGACTAAGTTAGAAAAACGCTTTTAAATGAAAGAAATGGTATCCATGGTTACTTGAGATTGAACAGAGGATGTCGAAGGGAACTTAGTTTTTGGATAGGCATAACTGGAATAAGTGCTGTTACAGACTAAGTACTCAAGGTTTAGTCGTGTAATTTGATGTGCAGGAACAAGGTATATTTCTTAACCTATCCTGAAAGAATGGCGGTTATATCTGCATAAGATTCGAAAATATGTGGGTAATTGTTTCCGGAGCCAATATAATGAAAACCTTCAAAATCAAATAAATGCAAAACTTTGACTCGAATGGGATAAAAAAATAATCAGAAAATTTGTATACCATTGAGTTTAATAAATAGGAACAGAAAAATATGCGAGAGAAGAAATATTTTTACTTACATTAACAAAAGAGTGTACGAGGCTAAAATTTCAGATTAGCATTATATTAATAAGTGCATTTACGATAACATTATTTCATATAACGCGTCGAAACTTGCACTGATCCTCAACAGCATTACTCTACGCCTTCTGTGAAAGCATGGAGGTAATATCCCCGAAAATTCCGAAATTATGTTGGTAATTGTTTCCGGTGACAATGTAATTAAAAGCTTCAAAATTAAAACATTGCAAAAATCCGACTCGAATGGGATAAAAAACCATCAAAAAATGTGTATACCATTGAGTTTGATGCATAGGAACAGAAAAATAAGCGAGAGAAAAAATAGTTTTACTTACATTAACAAAAAAGTGTACAAGGCTAAAATTTCAGATTAGCATTATGTTAATAAGTGCATTTACGGAGAAAGTATTTCATATGACGATTCGAAACCTGCACTGTTCCTCAACAGCATTACTCTACGCCTTCTGTGAAAGCATGGAGGTATTATCGCCAATATTCATGAAAATATGTTGGTAATTGTTTCCGGTGACAATGTAATTAAAAGCTTCAAAATCAAAAAATTGCAAAACTCCGACTCGAATGGGAAAAAAAAACCATCAAAAAATGTGTATACCATTAAGTTTGATGCATAGGAACAGAAAAATAAGCGAGAGAAAAAATATTTTTACGTACATTAACAAAAGAGATTACAAGGCTAAAATTTCTGATTAGCATTATGTTAATAAGTGCATTTACGGAGAAAGTATTTCATATGACGATTCGAAACTTGCACTGTTCCTCAACAGCATTACTCTACGCCTTCTGTGAAAGCATGGAGGTAATATCGCCAATATCTATGAAAATATGTTGGTAATTGTTTCCGGTGACAATGTAATTAAAAGCTTCAAAATCAAAAAATTGCAAAAATCCTACTCGAATGGGATAAAAAACCATCAAAAACTGTGTATACCATTGAGTTTGATGCAAAAAAAAAGAAAATTCTGCGAGAGAAGAAATATTTTTACTTACATTAACAAAAGAGTGTACGAGACTAAAATTTCAGATTAGCATTATGTTAACCCCTTCCCTGACAAGGACGAGTTAACTCGTCCTAACCAGGTGTGTCAAATCGCGTCAGGGACGAGTTAACTCGTCCAAGGCCGCTCTTTCGACTTCCTAGCTTCCGAAGACGAATAATCTCGTCCCCTTCGTAGAAATTCTATATCTAGGCAGCAGATGGCGTTTGCGGACACACTGGCTCATTTTTAGCCAGTTATTGAGACTTATTTCGTTGCATTAGCGTATGGAATTGCGTCATAATTTTCGTAATTTTTACCTTGGTATTGGGACCATTACACGTGAGATTTAGCGCATTATTTGCTCTTGTTTTAGATAAATTTATCTGGTATCGAATTCATACATTTAGGCGTAATATCAATGCATGTATACCGCATTCAAATGTTATTACATTTACAAAAATATTGCATTTGTTTTTTTTTAATTTTTGGGTTCAAAACGCTAAATATAATTGATTCCGACATTCACGGCGACTGGCCGGATGCAAAAATAACAGTCGCGCGATATACAATCGTAACGGTGATACTATGTATTAGGAAAAATAAAAATAATCCCTTACAATCGCTTCTAAACAATACATTACGTACCTACCTACCCGTAAACTGCACCACGGACGTGTGGCAGGGGGTGTTATGCAACCAGCCATATAAAAAGCGAATACAGGATAAAGGAATATTCGGATAAAGCTATGACTAGTGAAGTGTGTTTTCGCATGATTAGTCTAGATATATTCATGCTCTAGTAATACATTGTGTGGGAGTAGAAAGAATCGTTGAACTTATGCATACCTATTACAGCAAATTTCTCAAATACTTAGCCTTCCTTTCCTGTCCTTCGAATGCGGTGTTGTAGTAAAATAAAATCTGCCGTGTTGACGTGAAACTCGTGATTTCTCAGACCTTTCAGTCTCTTGTGCCTTCCACTTATGCAACAAACGGCTTTTAGAGGTTGAGATTTAGACGATGATAGTCATCTTATATCCAACCCCCGTAAATGCAATTTTTCGGGAAAAATCGGAAGAAATCTCTCGACAGCATTACTGGTGGTTCAAATAATGTTCAGAAAAGTAGCAGTGGCTTGTTCTCCCGTTCATTACATTGCGTTCAGGTTTCCTCTTGCACTCATATTCTTCGCTGCAGCTCTCTTTCTTCCAAGGTCACCCGAGAAAAAAGGGACAATAGATAAGGGGCGCCCCGCCAAGAGTGCATTGTCCGTCTGGGAAGCCCCAGGAAAATGGTTGGGCGTGCGGTCGCTTTCCGACCCTGCTTGGTGCCTGTCATAATAGAGCCATAATTTCTTCACTCAAGTGGGACAGCGGACCCTTATGAATGGGAAAGATCTTATGTGGAAAAGAATGCCTTCATCCTCATTGCTTTACGACCTCATGTGCTTGTTTTGCGGTAATCCTTGAAAGCGAAGAATACGCACATAAGGAAAAGGCATATTTTCCCTCAGACGTGCATTTAGTAAGACTTTGAGCAGGAAGACTCCGCCTTTGTTATTATTCCCCCTGATTTCCATCTTTCTCGGTACCCCTCCCTTCTCTCTAAATCTCACCGATTTGTCTTATCCTCTTCGGGAAGGTATGGTATACAAGCTTATGTCAATATCTCCGTGGATATTCCTAATGTACCCCTGAAATTCTTTTACCTTTATCAAAGGATGTCGACATAAAATCATTTCAATTTATCCTAAATTTTCAACGGAGACATACGTTAGTACTTCACTCTCCTCCTGAGCATTCATGTCAAGTGTCCCTTCTCCATCAGCGTTTCACTGAAATCCGTTTTTATGCGATTAGAGGTCGAGAGCAATTTTTTGTTACCTCAGTGTTTTTTTACTGTTTTGCTTTATTCATTCTGCAACAGAAAGTGAGAGTGAAAGGGTGTTGAGGTGGAAAAAGAAAATGTAGAAACTTTGGGATCTGAATCCGAGCTTCTCCGAGCACACCATATTAGATGCCGAGTGCGAAGGTGAGCCTATTGAAGACGACCAATGGAGAGAAATGAAAAGTAGCGAAGCTCCCCCTCTTGCACCCGCAAGGTTCAATTTTGAAAGTGCTTCATGAAGAGTTCATTCATGATCTCAGAGCTTCATGATCATTCAAGTTCAAGAAGATGGTGGTGTACTCCATTTTTTTCAACTGTTCTTCGGCTGTGAATTTATATAACTAATTACTGATGAGACAAATTGGTATGCTGATCAGTGTCTTCGTGAAAAACGCTCTGGTTCCAGAGAACAATGGCGTGGAGTGCTCCCGAAATACGAGTTTTCTTGGCGCTAATAATGCTGCAGAGCATTGTATAAAAGTCTGACAAAGAGCATTTTTGGACCACACGGTGGATTCTGTGTACGCCGTTTTTTGGGAAACGATGTCATTCGCCGATTTGCAAAAATTTACACTTCACAAAAATGAGGAATATGTCGCAGAAATTCGTAATAATCCAAAACTGAATAAGATTTGAAAAATCTACCAAATGTTGAACAGGTGGAAGGAAGTCATATTTGAATAATAGACTTGACCTCATCGAAAAAAATTATTGAGGAGTACATCCCCAATTTTTGGCTCCTGAAGAGGGCAGGCCACCCGCAACACCTCACCCTCTCCGCCCCTTAGAAATGCACTTTCCTGAGCTGATCCTAGCCACTAATAAGAAGGCAAGCCCAACAAGCAAGTTCTTTTTATGTACTAGAAATCGAGATGTGCACGGGAAAATTATTCGAAGGGAAAGCAGATATTTTTGCCCAGATTGCGATGTAACTCTGTGGTTGTAACGCTGTCTCTCACCATGTTTTAGGACTTACCACACAAAAAAATCTGAACATAATTAAAATTTGTACTTTTCGATTTGGATATATGTTAGGGTTGTAGAATTTTCAATAAAAATATAGATATTTTGGCTTAAATACTTGTCCTAGCTGAGGTAGAAGTGAATCTCTCTCACTTTAGACAATTGATAACAATAAGGGTTTAAATTGAAATTATTAAAAAATAAAAGCTCAATGCTCAAAATAAACTTGTTTTCCCATCATTATAACATATAAATAATTAAAAAATGCAATAAAAAAATATGATCCTTTTTGGAACCATTTCCTCAAAAAAATGCGTCAGGGAAGGGGTTAATAAGTGCATTTACGGAAAAAGTATTTCATATAACGCGTCGATACTCGCACTGAACCTCAAAAGCAATGCTCTACGCCTTCTGTGAAAACATGGAGGTAATATCCCCAATAATTATGAATATATGTTGGTAATTGTTTCCGGTGACAATGTAATTAAAAGCTTCAAAATCAAAAAATTGCAAAACTCCGACTCGAATGGAAAAAAAGCCATCAAAAAATGTGTATACCATTGAGTTTGATGCATAGGAACAGAAAAATAAGCGATAGAAGAAATATTTTTACTTACATTAACAAAAGAGTGTACGAGGCAAAAATGTCAGATTAGCATTATGTTAATAAGTGCATTTACGGAAAAAGTATTTCATATAACGCGTCGATACTCGCACTGAACCTCAAAAGGAATACTCTACGCCTTCTCAGTAAAAATGGAGGTTATATCCGCATAACTGTCGAAGATATGGGTGTAAATGTCCACGGTGACTAAATTAGCAAAGGGCTTCCAAATGAAAGAAATGGTATCAATGGAAATTTGAGATTGAACGGAGGATGGCGAAGGGAACTAATTCTTTGGATAGGCATGGAGTCATATCCGCATTACTATCGAAGATATGGGTGTAGATGCCTACGGTGACTTAATTAGAAAAAGGCTTTTAAATTAAAGAAATGGTATCCAAGGTTACTTGAGATTGAACTGAGGATGGCGAAGGGAACTTATTTTTTGGAGAGGCATAACTGGAATAAGTGCTGTTACAGACTAAGTAATCAAGGTTTAGTCGTGTAATTTGATGTGCAGGAATAAGGTATATTTCGTAACTTACCCTGAAAGAATGGCGGTTATATCTGCATAAGATTCGAAAATATATGGGTAATTGTTTCCGGTGCCAATATAATGAAAAGCTTCAAAATCAAATAAATGCAAAACTTCGACTCGAATGGAATAAAAAACAATCAGAAAATGTATATACCATTGAGTTTAATAAATAAGAACAGAAAAATATGCGAGAGAAGAAATATTTTTACTTACATTAACAAAAGAGTGTACGAGGCTAAAATTTCAGATTAGCATTATATTAATAAGTGCATTTACGAAAAAATTATTTCATATAACACGTCGAAACTTGCACTGATCCTCAACAGTATTACTCTACGCCTTCTGTGAAAGCATGGAGGTAATATCCCCGAAAATTCCGAAAATATGTTGCTAATTGTTTCCGGTGACAATGTAATTAAAAGCTTCAAAATTAAAAAATTGCAAAAATCCGACTCGAATGGGATAGAAAACCATCAAAAACTGTGTATACCATTTAGTTTGATGCAAAGGAACAGAAAAAACTGCGAGAGAAGAAATATTTTTACTTACATTAACAAAAGAGTGTACGAGGCTAAAATTTCAGATTAGCATTATGTTAATAATAAGTGCATTTACGGAGAAAGTATTTCATATGACGCATCGAAACTTGCAGTGTTCCTCAACAGCATTACTTTACGCCTTCTGTGAAAACATGGAGGTAATATCTCCAATAATTATGAAAATATGTTGGTAATTGTTTCCGGTGACAATGTAATTAAAAGCTTCAAAATAAAAAAATTGCAAAACTCCGACTCGAATGGGAAAAAAAACCATCAAAAAATGTGTATACCATTGAGTTTGATGCATAGGAACAGAAAAATAAGCGAGAGAAAAAATATTTTTACTTACATTAACAAAAGAGTGTACAAGGCTAAAATTTCAAATTAGCATTATGTTAATAAGTGCATTTACGGAGAAAGTATTTCATATGACGATTCGAAACTTGCACTGTTCCTCAACAGCATTACTCTACGCCTTCTGTTAAAGCATGGAAGTAATATCGCCAATATCTATGAAAATATGTTGGTAATTGTTTCCGGTGACAATGTAATTAAAAGCTTCAAAATCAAAAAATTGCAAAAATCCGACTCGAATGGGATAAAAAACCATCAAAAACTGTGTATACCATTAAGTTTGATGCAAAAAAAAGAAAATTCTGCGAGAGAAGAAATATTTTTACTTACATTAACAAAAGAGTGTACGAGGCTAAAATTTCAGATTAGCATTATTATAATAAGTGCATTTACGGAAAAAGTATTTCATATAACGCGTCGATACTCGCACTGAACCTCAAAAGCAATGCTCTACGCCTTCTGTGAAAACATGGAGGTAATATCCCCAATAATTATGAATATATGTTGGTAATTGTTTCCGGTGACAATGTAATTAAAAGCTTCAAAATAAAAAAATTGGAAAACTCCGACTCGAATGGAAAAAAAGCCATCAAAAAATGTGTATACCATTGAGTTTGATGCATAGGAACAGAAAAAAAAAGCGATAGAAGAAATATTTTTACTTACATTAACAAAAGAGTGTACGAGGCAAAAATGTCAGATTAGCATTATGTTAATAAGTGCATTTACGGAAAAAGTATTTCATATAACGCGTCGATACTCGTACTGAACCTCAAAAGGAATACTCTACGCCTTCTCTGTAAAAATGGAGGTGATATCCGCAAAACTGTCGAAGATATGGGTGTAAATGTCTACGGTGACTAAATTAGCAAAGGGCTTCCAAATGAAAGAAATGGTATCCATGGATATTTGAGATTGAACGGAGGATGGCGAAGGGAACTTATTTTTTGGAGAGGCATAACTGGAATAAGTGCTGTTACAGACTAAGTAATCAAGGTTTAGTCGTGTAATTTGATGTGCAGGAATAAGGTATATTTCTTAACTTACCCTGAAAGAATGGCGGTTATATCTGCATAAGAACGAAAATATATGGGTAATTGTTTCCGGTGCCAATATAATGAAAAGCTTCAAAATCAAATAAATGCAAAACTTCGACTCGAATGGGATAAAAAACCATCAGAAAATATATATATACCATTGAGTTTAATAAATAGGAACAGAAAAATATGCGAGAGAAGAAATATTTTTACTTACATTAACAAAAGAGTGTACGAGGCTAAAATTTCAGATTAGCATTATATTAATAAGTGCATTTACGAAAAATTTGTTTCATATAACACGTCGAAACTTGCACTGATCCTCAACAGTATTACTCTACGCCTTCTGTGAAAGCATGGAGGTAATATCCCCGAAAATTCCGAAAATATGTTGGTAATTGTTTCCGGTGACAATGTAATTAAAAGCTTCAAAATTAAAAAATTGCAAAAATCCGACTCGAATGGGATAGAAAGCCATCATAAACTGTGTATACCATTGAGTTTGATGCAAAGGAACAGAAAATTCAGCGAGAGAAAAAATATTTTTACTTACATTAACAAAAGAGTGTACAAGGCTAAAATTTCAGATTAGCATTATGTTAATAAGTGCATTTACGGAGAAAGTATTTCATATGACCCTTCGAAACTTGCACTGTTCCTCAACGGCATTACTCTACGCCTTCTGTGAAAGCATGGAGGTAATATCCCCGAAAAGTCCGAAAATATGTTGGTAATTGTTTCCGGTGACAATGTAATTAAAAGCTTCAAAATTAAACCATTGCAAAAATCCGACTCGAATGGGATAAAAAACCATCAAAAACTGTGTATACCATTGAGTTTGATGCAAAAGAACAGAAAAATAAGGCAAAAGAAGAAATATTTTTACTTACATTAACAAAAGAGTGTACGAGGCTAAAATTTCAGATTAGCATTATGTTAATAAGTGCATTTACGGAGAAAGCATTTCATTAGACGCTTTGAAACTTGCACTGTTCCTCAACAGCATTACTCTACGCCTTCTGTGAAAACATGGAGGTAATATTTCCAATAATTATGAAAATATGTTGGTAATTGTTTCCGGTGACAACGTAATTAAAAGCTTCAAAATCAAAAAATTGCATAACTCCGACTCGAATGAAAAAAAAACCATCGAAAAATGTGTATACCATTGAGTTTGATGCTTAGGAACAGAAAAATAAGCGAGAGAAGAAATATATTTCTGCTTACATCAACAAAAGAGTGTACGAGGCAAAAATTTCAGATAATCATTATGTTAATAAGTGCATTTACGGAGAAAGTATTTCATATAACGCGTCGATACTTGCACTGAACTTCAAAAGCAATACTCTACGCTTTTTTGAAAAAATGGAGGTGATATCCGCATAACTGTCGAAGATATGGGTGTAAATGTCTACGGTGACTAAATTAGCAAAGGGCTTCCAAATGAAAGAAATGGTATCCATGGATATTTGAGATTGAACGGAGGATGGCGAAGGGAACTAATTCTTTGGATAGGCATGGAGGTCATATCCGCATTACTATCGAAGATATGGGTGTAAATGCCTACGGTGACTTAATTAGAAAAAGGCTTTTAAATGAAAGAAATGGTATCCAAGGTTACTTGAGATTGAACTGAGGATGGCGAAGGGAACTTATTTTTTGGAGAGGCATAACTGGAATAAGTGCTGTTACAGACTAAGTAATCAAGGTTTAGTCGTGTAATTTGATGTGCAGGAATAAGGTATATTTCTTAACTTACCCTGAAAGAATGGCGGTTATATCTGCAAAAGATTCTAAAATATATGGGTAATTGTTTCCGGTGCCAATATAATGAAAAGCTTCAAAATCAAATAAATGCAAAACTTCGACTCGAATGGGATAAAAAACCATCAGAAAATGTATATACCATTGAGTTTAATAAATAGGAACAGAAAAATAAGCGATAGAAGAAATATTTTTACTTACATTAACAAAAGAGTGTACGAGGCTAAAATTTCAGATTAGCATTATGTTAATAAGTGCATTTACGGAGGAAGTATTTCATATGACCCTTCGAAACTTGCACTGATCCTCAAAAGCATTACTCAACGCCTTCTGTGAAAACATAGAGGTAATATCCCCAATAATTATGAAAATATGTTGGTAATTGTTTCCGGTGACAATGTAATTAAAAGCTTCAAAATCAAACAATTGCAAAACTCCGACTCCAATGGGAAAAAAACCATCAAAAAATGTGTATACCATTGAGTTTGATGCATAGGAACAGAAAAATAAGCGAGAGAAAAAATATTTTTACGTACATTAACAAAAGAGATTACAAGGCTAAAATTTCAGATTAGCATTATGTTAATAAGTGCATTTACGGAGAAAGTATTTCATATGACGATTCGAAACTTGCACTGTTCCTCAACAGCATTACTCTACGCGTTCTGTGAAAGCATGGAGGTAATATCGCCAATATCTATGAAAATATGTTGGTAATTGTTTCCGGTGACAATGTAATTAAAAGCTTCAAAATCAAAAAATTGCAAAAATCTGACTCGAATGGGATAAAAAACCATCAAAAACTGTGTATACCATTGCGTTTGATGCAAAGGAACAGAAAATTCTGCGAGAGAAGAAATATTTTGACTTACATTAACAAAAGAGTGTACGAGGCTAAAGTTTGAGATTAGCATTATGTTAATAAGTGCATTTACGGAGAAAGTATTTCTCATGACGCATCGAAACTTACACTGTTCCTCAACAGCATTACTCTACGCCTTCTCTGAAAGCATGGAGGTAATATCCCCGAAAATTACGAAAATATGTTGGTAATTGTTTCCGGTGACAACGTAATTAAAAGCTTCAAAATCAAAAAATTGCATAACTCGGACTCGAATGAAAAAAAAACCATCGAAAAATGTGTATACCATTGAGTTTGATGCTTAGGAACAGAAAAATAAGCGAGAGAAGAAATATATTTCTGCTTACATCAACAAAAGAGTGTACGAGGCAAAAATTTCAGATAATCATTATGTTAATAAGTGCATTTACGGAGAAAGTATTTCATATAACGCGTCGATACTTGCACTGAACTTCAAAAGCAATACTCTACGCTTTTTTGAAAAAATGGAGGTGATATCCGCATAACTGTCGAAGATATGGGTGTAAATGTCTACGGTGACTAAATTAGCAAAGGGCTTCCAAATGAAAGAAATGGTATCCATGGATATTTGAGATTGAACGGAGGATGGCGAAGGGAACTAATTTTTGGATAGGCATGGAGGTCATATCCGCATTACTATCGAAGATATGGGTGTAAATGCCTACGGTGACTTAATTAGAAAAAGGCTTTTAAATGAAAGAAATGGTATCCAAGGTTACTTGAGATTGAACTGAGGATGGCGAAGGGAACTTATTTTTTGGAGAGGCATAACTGGAATAAGTGCTGTTACAGACTAAGTAATCAAGGTTTAGTCGTGTAATTTGATGTGCAGGAATAAGGTATATTTCTTAACTTACCCTGAAAGAATGGCGGTTATATCTGCATAAGATTCGAAAATATATGGGTAATTGTTTCCGGTGCCAATATAATGAAAAGCTTCAAAATCAAATAAATGCAAAACTTCGACTCGAATGGGATAAAAAACCATCAGAAAATGTATATACCATTGAGTTTAATAAATAGGAACAGAAAAATAAGCGATAGAAGAAATATTTTTACTTACATTAACAAAAGAGTGTACGAGGCTAAAATTTCAGATTAGCATAATGTTAATAAGTGCATTTACGGAAAAAGTGTTTCATATAACGCGTCGATACTCGCACTGAACCTCAAAAGGAATACTCTACGCCTTCTCTGTAAAAATGGAGGTGATATCCGCAAAACTGTCGAAGATATGGGTGTAAATGTCTACGGTGACTAAATTAGCAAAGGGCTTCCAAATGAAAGAAATGGTATCCATGGATATTTGAGATTGAACGGAGGATGGCGAAGGGAACTTATTTTTTGGAGAGGCATAACTGGAATAAGTGCTGTTACAGACTAAGTAATCAAGGTTTAGTCGTGTAATTTGATGTGCAGGAATAAGGTATATTTCTTAACTTACCCTGAAAGAATGGCGGTTATATCTGCATAAGAACGAAAATATATGGGTAATTGTTTCCGGTGCCAATATAATGAAAAGCTTCAAAATCAAATAAATGCAAAACTTCGACTCGAATGGGATAAAAAACCATCAGAAAATATATATATACCATTGAGTTTAATAAATAGGAACAGAAAAATATGCGAGAGAAGAAATATTTTTACTTACATTAACAAAAGAGTGTACGAGGCTAAAATTTCAGATTAGCATTATATTAATAAGTGCATTTACGAAAAATTTGTTTCATATAACACGTCGAAACTTGCACTGATCCTCAACAGTATTACTCTACGCCTTCTGTGAAAGCATGGAGGTAATATCCCCGAAAATTCCGAAAATATGTTGGTAATTGTTTCCGGTGACAATGTAATTAAAAGCTTCAAAATTAAAAAATTGCAAAAATCCGACTCGAATGGGATAGAAAACCATCATAAACTGTGTATACCATTGAGTTTGATGCAAAGGAACAGAAAATTCAGCGAGAGAAAAAATATTTTTACTTACATTAACAAAAGAGTGTACAAGGCTAAAATTTCAGATTAGCATTATGTTAATAAGTGCATTTACGGAGAAAGTATTTCCTATGACCCTTCGAAACTTGCACTGTTCCTCAACGGCATTACTCTACGCCTTCTGTGAAAGCATGGAGGTAATATCCCCGAAAAGTCCGAAAATATGTTGGTAATTGTTTCCGGTGACAATGTAATTAAAAGCTTCAAAATTAAAACATTGCAAAAATCCGACTCGAATGGGATAAAAAACCATCAAAAACTGTGTATACCATTGAGTTTGATGCAAAAGAACAGAAAAATAAGGCAAAAGAAGAAATATTTTTACTTACATTAACAAAAGAGTGTACGAGGCTAAAATTTCAGATTAGCATTATGTTAATAAGTGCATTTACGGAGAAAGCATTTCATTAGACGCTTTGAAACTTGCACTGTTCCTCAACAGCATTACTCTACGCCTTCTGTGAAAACATGGAGGTAATATTTCCAATAATTATGAAAATATGTTGGTAATTGTTTCCGGTGACAACGTAATTAAAAGCTTCAAAATCAAAAAATTGCATAACTCCGACTCGAATGAAAAAAAAACCATCGAAAAATGTGTATACCATTGAGTTTGATGCTTAGGAACAGAAAAATAAGCGAGAGAAGAAATATATTTCTGCTTACATCAACAAAAGAGTGTACGAGGCAAAAATTTCAGATAATCATTATGTTAATAAGTGCATTTACGGAGAAAGTATTTCATATAACGCGTCGATACTTGCACTGAACTTCAAAAGCAATACTCTACGCTTTTTTGAAAAAATGGAGGTGATATCCGCATAACTGTCGAAGATATGGGTGTAAATGTCTACGGTGACTAAATTAGCAAAGGGCTTCCAAATGAAAGAAATGGTATCCATGGATATTTGAGATTGAACGGAGGATGGCGAAGGGAACTAATTCTTTGGATAGGCATGGAGGTCATATCCGCATTACTATCGAAGATATGGGTGTAAATGCCTACGGTGACTTAATTAGAAAAAGGCTTTTAAATGAAAGAAATGGTATCCAAGGTTACTTGAGATTGAACTGAGGATGGCGAAGGGAACTTATTTTTTGGAGAGGCATAACTGGAATAAGTGCTGTTACAGACTAAGTAATCAAGGTTTAGTCGTGTAATTTGATGTGCAGGAATATGGTATATTTCTTAACTTACCCTGAAAGAATGGCGGTTATATCTGCATAAGATTCGAAAATATATGGGTAATTGTTTCCGGTGCCAATATAATGAAAAGCATCAAAATCAAATAAATGCAAAACTTCGACTCGAATGGGATAAAAAACCATCAGAAAATGTATATACCATTGAGTTTAATAAATAGGAACAGAAAAATAAGCGATAGAAGAAATATTTTTACTTACATTAACAAAAGAGTGTAAGAGGCTAAAATTTCAGATTAGCATTATGTTAATAAGTGCATTTACGGAGGAAGTATTTCATATGACCCTTCGAAACTTGCACTGATCCTCAAAAGCATTACTCAACGCCTTCTGTGAAAACATAGAGGTAATATCCCCAATTATTATGAAAATATGTTGGTAATTGTTTCCGGTGACAATGTAATTAAAAGCTTCAAAATCAAACAATTGCAAAACTCCGACTCCAATGGGAAAAAAACCATCAAAAAATGTGTATACCATTGAGTTTGATGCATAGGAACAGAAAAATAAGCGAGAGAAAAAATATTTTTACGTACATTAACAAAAGAGATTACAAGGCTAAAATTTCAGATTAGCATTATGTTAATAAGTGCATTTACGGAGAAAGTATTTCATATGACGATTCGAAACTTGCACTGTTCCTCAACAGCATTACTCTACGCGTTCTGTGAAAGCATGGAGGTAATATCGCCAATATCTATGAAAATATGTTGGTAATTGTTTCCGGTGACAATGTAATTAAAAGCTTCAAAATCAAAAAATTGCAAAAATCTGACTCGAATGGGATAAAAAACCATCAAAAACTGTGTATACCATTGCGTTTGATGCAAAGGAACAGAAAATTCTGCGAGAGAAGAAATATTTTGACTTACATTAACAAAAGAGTGTTCGAGGCTAAAGTTTGAGATTAGCATTATGTTAATAAGTGCATTTACGGAGAAAGTATTTCTCATGACGCATCGAAACTTACACTGTTCCTCAACAGCATTACTCTACGCCTTCTCTGAAAGCATGGAGGTAATATCCCCGAAAATTACGAAAATATGTTGGTAATTGTTTCCGGTGACAACGTAATTAAAAGCTTAAAAATCAAAAAATTGCATAACTCGGACTCGAATGAAAAAAAAACCATCGAAAAATGTGTATACCATTGAGTTTGATGCTTAGGAACAGAAAAATAAGCGAGAGAAGAAATATATTTCTGCTTACATCAACAAAAGAGTGTACGAGGCAAAAATTTCAGATAATCATTATGTTAATAAGTGCATTTACGGAGAAAGTATTTCATATAACGCGTCGATACTTGCACTGAACTTCAAAAGCAATACTCTACGCTTTTTTGAAAAAATGGAGGTGATATCCGCATAACTGTCGAAGATATGGGTGTAAATGTCTACGGTGACTAAATTAGCAAAGGGCTTCCAAATGAAAGAAATGGTATCCATGGATATTTGAGATTGAACGGAGGATGGCGAAGGGAACTAATTCTTTGGATAGGCATGGAGGTCATATCCGCATTACTATCGAAGATATGGGTGTAAATGCCTACGGTGACTTAATTAGAAAAAGGCTTTTAAATGAAAGAAATGGTATCCAAGGTTACTTGAGATTGAACTGAGGATGGCGAAGGGAACTTATTTTTTGGAGAGGCATAACTGGAATAAGTGCTGTTACAGACTAAGTAATCAAGGTTTAGTCGTGTAATTTGATGTGCAGGAATAAGGTATATTTCTTAACTTACCCTGAAAGAATGGCGGTTATATCTGCATAAGATTCGAAAATATATGGGTAATTGTTTCCGGTGCCAATATAATGAAAAGCTTCAAAATCAAATAAATGCAAAACTTCGACTCGAATGGGATAAAAAACCATCAGAAAATGTATATACCATTGAGTTTAATAAATAGGAACAGAAAAATAAGCGATAGAAGAAATATTTTTACTTACATTAACAAAAGAGTGTACGAGGCTAAAATTTCAGATTAGCATAATGTTAATAAGTGCATTTACGAAATAAGAATTTCATATGACGCTTCGTATCTTGCACTGTTCCTTAACAGCATTACTCTACGCCTTATGTGAAAATATGGAGGTAATATCCCCAATAATTATGAAAATATGTTGGTAATTGTTTCCGGTGACAATGTAATTAAAAGCTTCAAAATCAAAAAATTGCAAAACTCCGACTCCAATGGGAAAAAAACCATCAAAAAATGTGTATACCATTGAGTTTGATGCAAAGGAACAGAAAAATAAGCGAGAGAAGAAATATTTTTACTTACATTAACAAAAGAGTGTACGAGGCTAAAATTTCAGATAAGCATAATGTTAATAAGTGCATTTACGAAAAAATAATTTCATGTGACGCTTCTAAACTTGCACTGTTCCTCAACAGCATTACTCTACGCCTTCTTTGAAAATATGGAGGTAATATCTCTAATAATTATGAAAATATGTTGGTAATTCTTTCCGGTGACAATGTAATTAAAAGCTTCAAAATCAAAAAATTGCAAAACTCCGATCCGAACGGGAAAAAAAACCATTAAAAAATGTGTATACCATTGAGTTTGATGCATAGGAACAGAAACATAAGCGAGAGAAGAAATATTTTTACTTACATTAACAAAATAGTGTACGAGGCTAAAATTTCAGATTAGCATTATGTTAATAAGTGAATTTACGGAGAACGTATTTCATATAACACGTCGATACTTGCACCTAACCTCAAAAGCAATACTCTACGCCTTCTCTGAAAACATGGAGGTGATATCCTCATAACTGTTGAAGATATGGGTGTAAATGTCTACGGTGACTAAATTAGCAAAGGGCTTCCAAATGAAAGAAATGGTATTCATGGATACTTGAGATTGAACGGAGGATGGCGAAGGGAACTAATTTTTTGGATACGCATGGAGGTAATATCCGCATAACTATCGAAGATATGGGTGTAAATGCCTACGGTGACTAAATTAGAAAAAGGCTTTTAAATGAAAGAAATGGTATCCATGGTTACTTGAGATTGAACAGAGGATGTCGAAAGGAACTTATTTTTTGGATAGGCTTAACTGAAATAAGTGCTGTTACAGACTAAGTACTCAAGGTTTAGTCTTGTAATTTGATGTGCAGGAATTTATCTTAACCTTACCTGAAAGAATGGCGGTTATATCTGCATAATATTCGAAATTATGTGGGTAATTGTTTCCGGTGCCAATATAATGAAAAGCTTCAAAATCAAATAAATGAAAAACTTCGACTCGAATGGGATAAAAAACCATCAGAAAATGTGTATACCAATTAAGTTTAATAAATAGGAACAGTAAGATATGCGAGAGAAGAAATATTTTTACTTACATTAACAAAAGAGTGTACGAGGAAAAAAATTTTCAGATTAGCATTATGTTAAAAAGTGCATTTACGGAAAGAGTATTTCATAGAACGCGTCTATACATGCACTGAACCTCAAATGCAATACTCTAAGCCTTCTCTGAAAAAATGGAGGTGATATCCGCATACCTGTCGAAGACATGGATGTAAATATCTACGGTGACTAAATTAGCAAAAGGCTTCCAAATGAAAGAAATGGTATCCATGGATACTTGAGATTGAACGGACGATGGCGAAGGGAACTAATTTTTTGGATACGCATGGAGGTAATATCCGCATAACTATAGAAGATATGGGTGTAAATACCTACGGTGACTAAATAAGAAAATGGCTTTTAAATGAAAGAAATGGTATCCATGGTTACTTGAGATTGAACAGAGGATGGCGAAGGGAACTTATTTTTTGGATAGGCATAACTGGAATAAGTGCTGTTACTGACTAAGTACTCAAGGTTTAGTCGTGTAATTTGATGTGCAGGAAAAAGGTATATTTCTTAACCTTCCCTGAAAGAGTGGCGATTATATATGCATAAGATTCGAAAATATGTGGGTAATTGTTTTTGGAGCCAATATAATGAAAACCTTGAAAATCAAATAAATGCAAAACTTTTACTCGAATGGGATAAAAAACCATCAGAAAATTTTTTATACCATTGAGTTTAATAAATAGGAACAGAAAAATAAGCGATAGAAGAAATATTTTTACTTACATTAACAAAAGAGTGTACGAGGCTAAAATTTCAGATTAGCATAATGTTAATAAGTGCATTTACGAAATAAGAATTTCATATGACGCTTCGTTACTTGCACTGTTCCTCAACAGCATTACTCTACGCTTTCTGTGAAACTATGGAGGTAATATCCCCAATAATTATGAAAATATGTTGGTAATTGTTTCCGGTGACAATGTAATTAAAAGCATCAAAATCAAAAAATTGCAAAACTCCGACTCCAATGGGAAAAAAACCATCAAAAAATGTGTATACCATTGAGTTTGATGCATAGGAACAGAAAAATAAGCGAGAGAAGAAATATTTTTACTTACATTAACAAAAGAGTGTAAGAGGCTAAAATTTCAGATTAGCATAATGTTAATAAGTGCATTTACGAAAAAATAATTTCATGTGACGCTTCGAAACTTGCACTGTTCCTCAACAGCATTACTCTACGCCTTCTGTGAAAATATGGAGGTAATATCCCTAAAAATTATGAAAATATGTTGGTAATTGTTTCCGGTGACAATGTAATTAAAAGCATTAAAATCAAAAAATTGCAAAAATCCGAGTCGAATGGGATAAAAAACCATCAAAAACTGTGTACACCATTGAGTTTGATGCAAAGGAACAGAAAATTCTGCGAGAGAAGAAATATTTTTACTTACATTAACAAAAGAGTGTACGAGGCTAAAATTTCAGATTAGCATAATGTTAATAAGTGAATTTACGAAAAAAGAATTTCATATGACGCTTCCAAACTTGCACTGTTCCTCAACAGCATTACTCTACGCCTTCTTTGAAAATATGGAGGTAATATCTCTAATAATTATGAAAATATGTTGGTAATTCTTTCCGGTGACAATGTAATTAAAAGCTTCAAAATCAAAAAATTGCAAAACTCCGATCCGAACGGGAAAAAAAACCATTAAAAAATGTGTATACCATTGAGTTTGATGCATAGGAACAGAAACATAAGCGAGAGAAGAAATATTTTTACTTACATTAACAAAATAGTGTACGAGGCTAAAATTTCAGATTAGCATTATGTTAATAAGTGAATTTACGGAGAACGTATTTCATATAACACGTCGATACTTGCACCTAACCTCAAAAGCAATACTCTACGCCTTCTCTGAAAACATGGAGGTGATATCCTCATAACTGTCGAAGATATGGGTGTAAATGTCTACGGTGACTAAATTAGCAAAGGGCTTCCAAATGAAAGAAATGGTATTCATGGATACTTGAGATTGAACGGAGGATGGCGAAGGGAACTAATTTTTTGGATACCCATGGAGGTAATATCCGCATAACTATCGAAGATATGGGTGTAAATGCCTACGGTGACTAAATTAGAAAAAGGCTTTTAAATGAAAGAAATGGTATCCATGGTTACTTGAGATTGAACAGAGGATGTCGAAAGGAACTTATTTTTTGGATAGGCTTAACTGAAATAAGTGCTGTTACAGACTAAGTACTCAAGGTTTAGTCGTGTAATTTGATGTGCAGGAATTTATCTTAACCTAACCTGAAAGAATGGCGGTTATATCTGCATAATATTCGAAATTATGTGGGTAATTGTTTCCGGTGCCAATATAATGAAAAGCTTCAAAATCAAATAAATGAAAAACTTCGACTCGAATGGGATAAAAAACCATCAGAAAATGTGTATACCAATTAAGTTTAATAAATAGGAACAGTAAGATATGCGAGAGAAGAAATATTTTTACTTACATTAACAAAAGAGTGTACGAGGAAAAAAATTTTCAGATTAGCATTATGTTAAAAAGTGCATTTACGGAAAGAGTATTTCATAGAACGCGTCTATACATGCACTGAACCTCAAATGCAATACTCTAAGCCTTCTCTGAAAAAATGGAGGTGATATCCGCATACCTGTCGAAGACATGGATGTAAATATCTACGGTGACTAAATTAGCAAAAGGCTTCCAAATGAAAGAAATGGTATCCATGGATACTTGAGATTGAACGGACGATGGCGAAGGGAACTAATTTTTTGGATACGCATGGAGGTAATATCCGCATAACTATGGAAGATATGGGTGTAAATACCTACGGTGACTAAATTAGACAATGGCTTTTAAATGAAAGAAATGGTATCCATGGTTACTTGAGATTGAACAGAGGATGGCGAAGGGAACTTATTTTTTGGATAGGCATAACTGGAATAAGTGCTGTTACTGACTAAGTACTCAAGGTTTAGTCGTGTAATTTGATTTGCAGGAAAAAGGTATATTTCTTAACCTTCCCTAAATGAGTGGCGATTATATATGCATAAGATTCGAAAATATGTGGGTAATTGTTTTTGGAGCCAATATAATGAAAACCTTGAAAATCAAATAAATGCAAAACTTTTACTCGAATGGGATAAAAAACCATCAGAAAATTTTTTATACCATTGAGTTTAATAAATAGGAACAGAAAAATATTCGAGAGAAGAAATAGTTTTACTTACATTAACAAAAGAGTGTACGAAGCTAAAATTACAGATTAGCATTACGTTAATAAGTGCATTTACGGAGAAAGTATTTCATATGACGCTTCGAAACTTGCACTGATCCTCAACAGCATTACTCTACGCCTTCTATGAAAGCATGGAGGTAATATCCCCGAAAATTCCGAAAATATTTTGGTAATTGTTTCCGGTGACAATGTAATTAAAAGCTTCAATATCAAAAAATTGCAAACTTCCGACTCGAAGGGGATAAAAAACCAACATAAACTGTGTATACCATTGAGTTTGATGCAAAGGAACAGAAAATTCAGCGAGAGAAAAAATATTTTTACTTGCATTAACAAAAGAGTGTACGAGGCTAAAATTTCAGATTAGCATTATGTTAATAAGTGCATTTACGGAGGAAGGATTTCATATGACGCTTTGAAACTTGCACTGATCCTCAAAAGCATTACTCTACGCCTTCTGTGAAAACATAGAGGTAATATCCCCAATAATTATGAAAATATGTTGGTAATTGTTTCCGGTGACAATGTAATTAAAAGCTTCAAAATCAAAAAATTGCAAAACTCCGACTCCAATGGGAAAAAAACCATCAAAAAATGTGTATACCATTGAGTTTGAAGCATAGGAACAGAAAAATAAGCGAGAGAAGAAATATTTTTACTTACATTAACAAAAGAGTGTACGAGGCTAAAATTTCAGATTAGCATAATGTTAATAAGTGCATTTACGAAAAAATAATTTCATGTGACGCTTCGAAACTTGCACTGTTCCTCAACAGCATTACTCTACGCCTTCTGTGAAAATATGGAGGTAATATCCCGAATAATTATAAAAATATGTTGGTAATTGTTTCCGGTGACAATGTAATTAAAAGCATCAAAATCAAAAAATTGCAAAAATCCGAGTCGAATGGGATAAAAAACCATCAAAAACTGTGTACACCATTGAGTTTGATGCAAAGGAACAGAAAATTCTGCGAGAGAAGTAATATTTTTACTTACATTAACAAAAGAGTGTACGAGGCTAAAATTTCAGATTAGCATAATGTTAATAAGTGCATTTACGAAAAAAGAATTTCATATGACGCTTCTAAACTTGCAATGTTCCTCAACAGCATTACTCTACGCCTTCTTTGAAAATATGGAGGTAATATCTCTAATAATTATGAAAATATGTTGGTAATTGTTTACGGTGACAATGTAATTAAAAGCATCAAAATCAAAAAATTGCAAAAATCCGACTCGAATGGGATAAAAAACCATCAAAAACTGTGTATACCATTGAGATGATGCAAATGAACAGAAAATTCTGCGAGAGAAGAAATATTTTTACTTACATTAACAAAAGAGTGTACGAGGCTAAAATTTCAGATTAGCATAATGTTAATAAGTGCATTTACGAAAAAAGAATTTCATATGACGCTTCGAAACTTGCACTGTTCCTCAACAGCATTACTCTACGCCTTCTTTGAAAACATGGAGGTAATATCCCCAATAATTATGAAAATATGTTGGTAATTGTTTCTGGTGACATTGTAATTAAAAGATTCAAAATCAAAAAATTGCAAAAATCCGACTCGAATGGGATAAAAAACAATCAAACACTGTGTACACCATTGAGTTTGATGCAAAGGAAAAGAAAATTCTGCGAGAGAAGAAATATTTTTACTTACATTAACAAAAGAGTGTACGAGGCTAAAATTTCAGATTAGCATAATGTTAATAAGTGCATTTACGAAAAAAGAATTTCATATGACGCTTCTAAACTTGCACTGTTCCTCAACAGCATTACTCTACGCCTTCTTTGAAAATATGGAGGTAATATCTCTAATAATTATGAAAATATGTTGGTAATTCTTTCCGGTGACAATGTAATTAAAAGCTTCAAAATCAAAAAATTGCAAAACTCCGATCCGAATGGGAAAAAAAACCATTAAAAAATGTGTATACCATTGAGTTTGATGCATAGGAACAGAAACATAAGCGAGAGAAGAAATATTTTTACTTACATTAACAAAATAGTGTACGAGGCTAAAATTTCAGATTAGCATTATGTTAATAAGTTCATTTACGGAGAACGTATTTCATATAACACGTCGATACTTGCACCGAACCTCAAAAGCAATACTCTACGCCTTCTCGGAAAACATGGAGGTGATATCCTCATAACTGTCGAAGATATGGGTGTAAATGTCTACGGTGACTAAATTAGCAAAGGGCTTCCAAATGAAAGAAATGGTATTCATGGATACTTGAGATTGAACGGAGGATGGCGAAGGGAACTAATTTTTTGGATACGCATGGAGGTAATATCCGCATAACTATCGAAGATATGGGTGTAAATGCCTACGGTGACTAAATTAGAAAAAGGCTTTTAAATGAAAGAAATGGTATCCATGGTTACTTGAGATTGAACAGAGGATGTCGAAAGGAACTTATTTTTTGGATAGGCTTAACTGAAATAAGTGCTGTTCCAGACTAAGTACTCAAGGTTTAGTCGTGTAATTTGATGTGCAGGAATTTATCTTAACCTACCCTGAAGGAATGGCGGTTATATCTGCATAATATTCGAAAATATGTGGGTAATTGTTTCCGGTGCCAATATAATGAAAAGCTTCAAAATCAAATAAATGAAAAACTTCGACTCGAATGGGATAAAAAACCATCAGAAAATGTGTATACCATTGAGTTTCATAAATAGGAACAGTAAGATATGCGAGAGAAGAAATATTTTTACTTACATTAACAAAAGAGTGTACGAGGAAAAAAATTTTCAGATTAGCATTATGTTAAAAAGTGCATTTACGGAAAGAGTATTTCATAGAACGCGTCTATACATGCACTGAACCTCAAATGCAATACTCTAAGCCTTCTCTGAAAAAATGGAGGTGATATCCGCATACCTGTCGAAGACATGGATGTAAATGTCTACGGTGACTAAATTAGCAAAAGGCTTCCAAATGAAAGAAATGGTATCCATGGATACTTGAGATTGAACGGACGATGGCGAAGGGAACTAATTTTTTGGATACGCATGGAGGTAATATCCGCATAACTATGGAAGATATGGGTGTAAATGCCTACGGTGACTAAATTAGAAAATGGCTTTTAAATGAAAGAAATGGTATCCATGGTTACTTGAGATTGAACAGAGGATGGCGAAGGGAACTTATTTTTTGGATAGGCATAACTGGAATAAGTGCTTTTACTGACTAAGTACTCAAGGTTTAGTCGTGTAATTTGATGTGCAGGAAAAAGGTATATTTCTTAACCTTCCCTTAAAGAATGGCGATTATATATGCATAAGATTCGAAAATATGTGGGTAATTGTTTTTGGAGCCAATATAATGAAAACCTTGAAAATCAAATAAATGCAAAACTTTGACTCGAATGGGATAAAAAACCATCAGAAAATTTTTTATACCATTGAGTTTAATAAATAGGAACAGAAAAATATGCGAGAGAAGAAATATTTTTACTTACATTAACAAAAGAGTGTACGAAGCTAAAATTACAGATTAGCATTACGTTAATAAGTGCATTTACGGAGAAAGTATTTCATATGACGCTTCGAAACTTGCACTGATCCTCAACAGCATTACTCTACGCCTTCTATGAAAGCATGGAGGTAATATCCCCGAAAATTCCGAAAATATTTTGGTAATTGTTTCCGGTGACAATGTAATTAAAAGCTTCAAAATCAAAAAATTGCAAACTTCCGACTCGAAGGGGATAAAAAACCAACATAAACTGTGTATACCATTGAGTTTGATGCAAAGGAACAGAAAATTCAGCGAGAGAAAAAATATTTTTACTTGCATTAACAAAAGAGTGTACGAGGCTAAAATTTCAGATTAGCATTATGTTAATAAGTGCATTTACGGAGGAAGTATTTCATATGACGCTTCGAAACTTGCACTGATCCTCAAAAGCATTACTCTACGCCTTCTGTGAAAACATAGAGGTAATATCCCCAATAATTATGAAAATATGTTGGTAATTGTTTCCGGTGACAATGTAATTAAAAGCTTCAAAATCAAAAAATTGCAAAACTCCGACTCCAATGGGAAAAAACCATCAAAAAATGTGTATACCATTGAGTTTGATGCATAGGAACAGAAAAATAAGCGAGAGAAGAAATATTTTTACTTACATTAACAAAAGAGTGTACGAGGCTAAAATTTCAGATTAGCATAATGTTAATAAGTGCATTTACGAAAGAATAATTTCATGTGACGCTTCGAAACTTGCACTGTTCCTCAACAGCATTACTCTACGCCTTCTGTGAAAATATGGAGGTAATATCCCTAATAATTATGAAAATATGTTGGTAATTGTTTCCGGTGACAATGTAATTAAAAGCTTCAAAATCAAAAAATTGCAAAAATCCGACTCGAATGGGATAAAAAACCATCAAAAACTGTGTACACCATTGAGTTTGATGCAAAGGAACAGAAAATTCTGCGAGAGAAGAAATATTTTTACTTACATTAACAAAAGAGTGTACGAGGCTAAAATTTCAGATTAGCATAATGTTAATAAGTGCATTTACGAAAAAAGAATTTCATATGACGCTTCGAAACTTGCACTGTTCCTCAACAGCATTACTCTACGCTTTCTTTGAAAACATGGAGGTAATATCCCCCATAATTATGAAAATATGTTGGTAATTGTTTCTGGTGACATTGTAATTAAAAGCTTCAAAATCAAAAAATTGCAAAAATCCGACTCGAATGGGATAAAAAACCATCAAACACTGTGTATATCATTGAGTTTGATGCAAAGGAACAGAAACATAAGCGAGAGAAGAAATATTTTTACTTACATTAACAAAATAGTGTACGAGGCTAAAATTGCAGATTAGCATTATGTTAATAAGTGCATTTACGGAAAACGTATTTCATATAACGCGTCGATACTTGCACCGAACATCTAAAAGGAATACTCTACGCCTTCTCTGAAAACATGGAGGTGATATCCTCATAACTGTCGAAGATATGGGTGTAAATGTCTACGGTGACTAAATTAGCAAAGGGCTTCCAAATGAAAGAAATGGTATTCATGGATACTTGAGATTGAACGGAGGATGGCGAAGGGAACTAATTTTTTGGATACGCATGGAGGTAATATCCGCATAACTATCGAAGATATGGGTGTAAATGCCTACGGTGACTTAATTAGAAAAAGGCTTTTAAATGAAAGAAATGGTATCCATGGTTACTTGAGATTGAACAGAGGATGTCGAAAGGAACTTATTTTTTGGATAGGCTTAACTAAAATAAGTGCTGTTACAGACTAAGTACTCAAGGTTTAGTCGTGTAATTTGATGTGCAGGAATTTATCTTAACCTACCTTGAAAGAATGGCGGTTATATCTGCATAATATTCGAAAATATGTGGGTAATTGTTTCCGGTGCCAATATAATGAAAAGCTTCAAAATCAAATAAATGAAAAACTTCGACTCGAATGGGATAAAAAACCATCAGAAAATGTGTATACCATTGAGTTTATTAAATAGGAACAGTAAGATATGCGAGAGAAGAAATATTTTTACTTACATTAACAAAAGAGTGTACGAGGAAAAATATTTTCAGATTAGCATTATGTTAAAAAGTGCATTTACGGAAAGAGTATTTCATAGAACGCGTCTATACATGCACTGAACCTCAAATGCAATACTCTAAGCCTTCTCTGAAAAAATCGAGGTGATATCCGCAACCCTGTCGAAGACATGGATGTTAATGTCTACGGTGACTAAATTAGCAAAAGGCTTCCAAATGAAAGAAATGGTATCCATGGATACTTGAGATTGAACGGACGATGGCGAAGGGAACTATTTTTTGGATACGCATGGAGGTAATATCCGCATAACTATGGAAGATATGGGTGTAAATGCCTACGGTGACTAAATTAGAAAATGGCTTTTAAATGAAAGAAATGGTATTCATGGTTACTTGAGATTGAACAGATGATGGCGAAGGGAACTTATTTTTTGGATAGGCATAACTGGAATAAGTGCTGTTACTGACTAAGTACTCAAGGTTTAGTCGTGTAATTTGATGTGCAGGAAAAAGGTATATTTCTTAACCTTCCCTGAAAGAATGGCGATTATATATGCATAAGATTCGAAAATATGTGGGTAATTGTTTTTGGAGCCAATATAATGAAAACCTTGAAAATCAAATAAATGCAAAACTTTGAATCGAATGGGATAAAAAACCATCAGAAAATTTTTTATACCATTGAGTTTAATAAATAGGAACAGAAAAATAAGCGAGAGAAGAAATATTTTTACTTACATTAACAAAAGAGTGTACGAGGCTAAAATTTCAGATTAGCATAATGTTAATAAGTGCATTTACGAAAAAATAATTTCATGTGACGCTTCGAAACTTGCACTGTTCCTCAACAGCATTACTTTACGCCTTCTGTGAAAATATGGAGGTAATAACCCTAATAATTATAAAAATATGTTGGTAATTGTTTCCGGTGACAATGTAATTAAAAGCATCAAAATCAAAAAATTGCAAAAATCCGAGTCGAATGGGATAAAAAACCATCAAAAACTGTGTACACCATTGAGTTTGATGCAAAGGAACAGAAAATTCTGCGAGAGATGTAATATTTTTACTTACATTAACAAAAGAGTGTACGAGGCTAAAATTTCAGATTAGCATAATGTTAATAAGTGCATTTACGAAAAAAGAATTTCATATGACGCTTCTAAACTTGCACTGTTCCTCAACAGCATTACTCTACGCCTTCATTGAAAATATGGAGGTAATATCTCTAATAATTATGAAAATATGTTGGTAATTGTTTACGGTGACAATGTAATTAAAAGCATCAAAATCAAAAAATTGCAAAAATCCGACTCGAATGGGATAAAAAACCATCAAAAACTGTGTATACCATTGAGATGATGCAAATGAACAGAAAATTCTGCGAGAGAAGAAAAATTTTTACTTACATTAACAAAAGAGTGTACGAGGCTAAAATTTCAGATTAGCATTATGTTAATAAGTGCATTTACGAAAAAAGAATTTTATATGACGCTTCTTAACTTGCACTGTTCCTCAACAGCATTACTCTACGCCTTCTGTGAAAATATGGAGGTAATATCCCTAATAATTATGAAAATATGTTGGTAATTGTTTCCGGTGACAATGTAATTAAAAGCATCAAAATCAAAAAATTGCAAAAATCCGAGTCGAATGGGATAAAAAACCATCAAAAACTGTGTACACCATTGAGTTTGATGCAAAGGAACAGAAAATTCTGCAAGAGAAGAAATATTTTTACTTACATTAACAAAAGAGTGTACGAGGCTACAATTTCAGATTAGCATAATGTTAATAAGTGCATTTACGAAAAAAGAATTTCATAAGACGCTTCTAAACTTGCACTGTTCCTCAACAGCATTACTCTACGCCTTCTTTGAAAATATGGAGGTAATATCTCTAATAATTATGAAAATATGTTGGTAATTGTTTACGGTGACAATGTAATTAAAAGCATCAAAATCAAAAAATTGCAAAAATCCGACTCGAATGGGATAAAAAACCATCAAAAACTGTGTATACCATTGAGATGATGCAAATGAACAGAAAATTCTGCGAGAGAAGAAATATTTTTACTTACATTAACAAATGAGTGTACGAGGTTAAAATTTCAGATTAGCATTATGTTAATAAGTGCATTTACGGAGAAAGTTTTTCATATGACGCTTCGAAAATTGCACTGTTCCTCAACAGTATTACTCTACGCCTTCTGTGAAATTATGAAGGTAATATCCCCGAAAATTCCGAAAATATGTTGGTAATTGTTTCCAGTGACAATGTAATTAAAAGCTTCAAAATTAAAACATTGCAAAAATCCGACTCGAATGGGATTTAAAACCATCAAAAACTGTGTATACCATTGAGTTTGATGAAAAAGAACAGAAAAATAAGCAAGAGAAGAAATATTTTTACTTACATTAACAAAAGAGTGTATGAGGCTAAAATTTCAGATTAGCATTATGTCAATAAGTGCATTTACGGAGAAAGTATTTCATATGTCGCTTCGAAACTTGCACTGTTCCTCAACAGCATTACTCTACGCCTTATGTGAAAACATGGAGGTAATATCCCCAATTATTATGATAATATGTTGGTAATATTTTCCGGTGACAATGTAAGGAAAAGCTTCAAAATCAAAAAATTACAAACCTCCGACTCGAAGGGGATAAAAAACCAACATAAACTGTGTATACCATTGAGTTTGATTCAAAGGAACAGAAAATTCAGCGAGAGAAAAAATATTTTTACTTGCATTAACAAAAGAGTGTACGAGGCTAAAATTTCAGATTAGCTTTATGTTAATAGGTGCATTTACGGAGGAATTATTTCATATGACGCTTCGAAACTTGCACTGATCCTCAAAAGCATTACTCTACGCCTTCTGTGAAAACATAGAGGTAATATCCCCAATAATTATGAAAATGTGTTGGTAATTGTTTCCGGTGACAATGTAATTAAAAGCTTCAAAATCAAAAAATTGCAAAACTCCGACTCCAATGGGAAAAAAACCATCAAAAAATGTGTATACCATTGAGTTTGATGCATAGGAACAGAAAAAAAAAAAGACAAGAAATATTTTTACTTACATTAACAAAAGAGTGTACGAGGCTAAAATTTCAGATTAGCATAATGTTAATAAGTGCATTTACGAAAAAAGAATTTCATATGACGCTTCTTAACTTGCACTGTTCCTCAACAGCATTACTCTACGCCTTCTGTGAAAATATGGAGGTAATATCCCTAATAATTATGAAAATATGTTGGTAATTGTTTCCGGTGACAATGTAATTAAAAGCATCAAAATCAAAAAATTGCAAAAATCCGAGTCGAATGGGATAAAAAACCATCAAAAACTGTGTACACCATTGAGTTTGATGCAAAGGAACAGAAAATTCTGCAAGAGAAGAAATATTTTTACTTACATTAACAAAAGAGTGTACGAGGCTAAAATTTCAGATTAGCATAATGTTAATAAGTGCATTTACGAAAAAAGAATTTCATAAGACGCTTCTAAACTTGCACTGTTCCTCAACAGCATTACTCTACGCCTTCTTTGAAAATATGGAGGTAATATCTCTAATAATTATGAAAATATGTTGGTAATTGTTTACGGTGACAATGTAATTAAAAGCATCAAAATCAAAAAATTGCAAAAATCCGACTCGAATGGGATAAAAAACCATCAAAAACTGTGTATACCATTGAGATGATGCAAATGAACAGAAAATTCTGCGAGAGAAGAAATATTTTTACTTACATTAACAAATGAGTGTACGAGGTTAAAATTTCAGATTAGCATTATGTTAATAAGTGCATTTACGGAGAAAGTTTTTCATATGACGCTTCGAAACTTGCACTGTTCCTCAACAGTATTACTCTACGCCTTCTGTGAAATTATGAAGGTAATATCCCCGAAAATTCCGAAAATATGTTGGTAATTGTTTCCGGTGACAATGTAATTAAAAGCTTCAAAATTAAAACATTGCAAAAATCCGACTCGAATGGGATAAAAAACCATCAAAAACTGTGTATACCATTGAGTTTGATGAAAAAGAACAGAAAAATAAGCAAGAGAAGAAATATTTTTACTTACATTAACAAAAGAGTGTATGAGGCTAAAATTTCAGATTAGCATTATGTCAATAAGTGCATTTACGGAGAAAGTATTTCATATGTCGCTTCGAAACTTGCACTGTTCCTCAACAGCATTACTCTACGCCTTATGTGAAAACATGGAGGTAATATCCCCAATTATTATGATAATATGTTGGTAATATTTTCCGGTGACAATGTAAGGAAAAGCTTCAAAATCAAAAAATTACAAACCTCCGACTCGAAGGGGATAAAAAACCAACATAAACTGTGTATACCATTGAGTTTGATTCAAAGGAACAGAAAATTCAGCGAGAGAAAAAATATTTTTACTTGCATTAACAAAAGAGTGTACGAGGCTAAAATTTCAGATTAGCTTTATGTTAATAGGTGCATTTACGTAGGAATTATTTCATATGACGCTTCGAAACTTGCACTGATCCTCAAAAGCATTACTCTACGCCTTCTGTGAAAACATAGAGGTAATATCCCCAATAATTATGAAAATGTGTTGGTAATTGTTTCCGGTGACAATGTAATTAAAAGCTTCAAAATCAAAAAATTGCAAAACTCCGACTCCAATGGGAAAAAAACCATCAAAAAATGTGTATACCATTGAGTTTGATGCATAGGAACAGAAAAAAAAAAAAGAGAAGAAATATTTTTACTTACATTAACAAAAGAGTGTACGAGGCTAAAATTTCAGATTAGCATAATGTTAATAAGTGCATTTACGAAAAAAGAATTTCATATGACGCTTCTTAACTTGCACTGTTCCTCAACAGCATTACTCTACGCCTTCTGTGAAAATATGGAGGTAATATCCCTAATAATTATGAAAATATGTTGGTAATTGTTTCCGGTGACAATGTAATTAAAAGCATCAAAATCAAAAAATTGCAAACATCCGAGTCGAATGGGATAAAAAACCATCAAAAACTGTGTACACCATTGAGTTTGATGCAAAGGAACAGAAAATTCTGCAAGAGAAGAAATATTTTTACTTACATTAACAAAAGAGTGTACGAGGCTAAAATTTCAGATTAGCATAATGTTAATAAGTGCATTTACGAAAAAAGAATTTCATAAGACGCTTCTAAACTTGCACTGTTCCTCAACAGCATTACTCTACGCCTTCTTTGAAAATATGGAGGTAATATCTCTAATAATTATGAAAATATGTTGGTAATTGTTTACGGTGACAATGTAATTAAAAGCATCAAAATCAAAAAATTGCAAAAATCCGACTCGAATGGGATAAAAAACCATCAAAAACTGTGTATACCATTGAGATGACGCAAATGAACAGAAAATTCTGCGAGAGAAGAAATATTTTTACTTACATTAACAAATGAGTGTACGAGGTTAAAATTTCAGATTAGCATTATGTTAATAAGTGCATTTACGGAGAAAGTTTTTCATATGACGCTTCGAAACTTGCACTGTTCCTCAACAGTATTACTCTACGCCTTCTGTGAAATTATGAAGGTAATATCCCCGAAAATTCCGAAAATATGTTGGTAATTGTTTCCGGTGACAATGTAATTAAAAGCTTCAAAATTAAAACATTGCAAAAATCCGACTCGAATGGGATAAAAAACCATCAAAAACTGTGTATACCATTGAGTTTGATGCAAAAGAACAGAAAAATAAGCAAGAGAAGAAATATTTTTACTTACATTAACAAAAGAGTGTATGAGGCTAAAATTTCAGATTAGCATTATGTCAATAAGTGCATTTACGGAGAAAGTATTTCATATGTCGCTTCGAAACTTGCACTGTTCCTCAACAGCATTACTCTACGCCTTATGTGAAAACATGGAGGTAATATCCCCAATTATTATGATAATATGTTGGTAATATTTTCCGGTGACAATGTAAGGAAAAGCTTCAAAATCAAAAAATTGCAAACCTCCGACTCGAATGGAAAAAAAAACCATCAAAAAATGTGTATACCATTGAGTTTGATGCATAGGAACAGAAAAATAAGCGAGAGAAGAAATATTTTTTCTTACATTAACAAAAGAGTGTACGAGGCAAAAATGTCAGATTAGCATTATGTTAATAAGTGCATTTACGGAAAACGTATTTCATATAACGCGTCGATACTCGCACTGAACCTCAAACAGAATACTCTACGCCTTCTCTGTATTAATGGAGGTGATATCCGCAAAACTGTCGAAGATATGGGTGTAAATGTCTACGGTGACTAAATTAGCAAAGGGCTTCTAAATGAAAGAAATGGTATCCATGGATATTTGAGATTGAACGGAGGATGGCGAAGGGAACTAATTCTTTGGAGAGGCATGGAGGTCATATCCGCATTACTATCGAAGATATGGGTGTAAATGCCTACGGTGACTTAATTAGAAAAAGGCTTTTAAATGAAAGAAATGGTATCCATGGTTACTTGAGATTGAACAGAGGATGGCGAAGGGAACTTATTTTTTGGAGAGGCATAACTGGAATAAGTGCTGTTACAGACTAAGTTATCAAGGTTTAGTCGTGTAATTAAATGTGCAGGAATAAGGTATATTTCTTAACTTACCCTGAAAGAATGGCGGTTATATCTGCATAAGATTCGAAAATATATGGGTAATTGTTTCCGGTGCCAATATAATGAAAAGGTTCAAAATCAAATAAATGCAAAACTTCGACTCGAATGGGATAAAAAACCATCAGAAAATGTGTATACCATTGAGTTTAATAAATAGGAACAGAAAAATATGCGAGAGAAGAAATATTTTTACTTACATTAACAAAAGAGTGTACGAGGCTAAAATTTCAGATTAGCATTATATTAATAAGTGCATTTACGAAAACATTATTTCATATAACACGTCGAAACTTGCACTGATCCTCAACAGCATTACTCTACGCCTTCTGTGAAAGCATGGAGCTAATATCCCCGAAAATTCCGAAAATATGTTGGTAATTGTTTCCGGTGACAATGTAATTAAAAGCTTCAAAATTAAAAAATTGCAAAAATCCGACTCGAATGGGATAGAAAACCATCAAAAACTGTGTATACCATTTAGTTTGATGCAAAGGAACAGAAAAAACTGCGAGAGAAGAAATATTTTTACTTACATTAACAAAAGAGTGTACGAAGCTAAAATTTCAGATTAGCATTATGTTAATAAGTGCATTTACGGAGGAAGTATTTCATATGACGCTTCGAAAATTGCACTATTCTTCAACAGCATTACTCTACGCCTACTGTGAAAACATGGAGGTAATATCTCCAATAATTATGAAAATATGTTGGTAATTCTTTCCGGTGACAATGTAATTAAAAGCTTCAAAATCAAAAAATTGCAAAACTCCGATTCGAATGGGAAAAAAAACCATCAAAAAATGTGTATACCATTGAGTTTGATGCATAGGAATAGAAAAATAAGCGAGAGAAGAAATATTTTTACTTACATTAACAAAATAGTGTACAAGGCAAAAATTTCAGATTAGCATTATGTTAATAAGTGCATTTACGGAGAACGTATTTCATATAACGCGTCGATACTTGCACCGAACCTCAAAAGCAATACTCTACGCCTTCTCTGTAAACATGGAGGTGATATCTGCATAACTGTCGAAGATATGGGTGTAAATGTCTACGGTGACTTAATTAGCAAAGGGCTTCCAAATGAAAGAAATGGTATTCATGGATACTTGAGATTGAACGGAGGATGGCGAAGGGAACTAATTTTTTGGATACGCATGGAGGTAATATCCGCATAAATATCGAAGATATGGGTGTAAATGCCTACGGTGACTAAATTAGAAAAAGGCTTTTAACCCTTTAAAGACCGAACTAACTTACCAACTGTTTATTATTATTTTATTTCCGTATTCTATTTATTTTACAGCTAATTAAGAGATGTTATGAAAGAAAACCCGAACAAAAATTTTTAAATGTGTTTTCAAGCATGTTCCCAAATGGGAACATTGGACACTCCAGTGAATAAAATTTCAAGGTTTTACTTTTTTTTGAGCATGTATATTTTTCGAATATATCATAAATGTGGTAAAAAATACATGTAATTATGACATCATTCTCATTATACAGTGTATAAATTGCATTTATGGATTACTCATGATACATTGAAAAACAGTGAAGATGCATTTTTTTTCACATTCGGCGCATTGGAGGCGAGTGTTTTTTTTCCAGACTACGCATCTTCCCTGTGAAGATTTATTTAGAATTTGCCCCCCTGTTTTTCTTCGTTTCACTGAAAGATGAGATGTCTTAGGTCCAGGATGAGAGATTATTTTTGGGCGTAGTCGCATGAGACTTGTCATTACGTTACGGAGAAACTCCAAGTGCGTTTTCGACCCTTTTCCATGGATTTCACTATGTAAAAGCCATGCACTGACGACACTCATATTCAAAGCATTTGAAAACAGATTCCACCACCATTTCTTGCTTCGGAGTTTTGGCCTGTAGATACTCAGAAGTTTGTCCAATACATCAACTCCCCCCATTCCCAAATTATATTTTTTTTATCAATTGCGGTTGTGTAATTTCTATTCTTTCCCCTTCATTCCTAGAAAATCTCTTTACAGAACCCAATGGCTCATTAGTGTAGCAGTTGGACCCTAATGTAACCACTGAATTATCATTCCATCGACAGAAAAATACCACTCCATCACATAGAAAATCAAAATCCCCTCGGTGAGATTTTGCCATCACTTTTGATGGTTTTAGCGGGCATTTGGCTATCCTTCCTTCCCGAATTGTACCTGTTGCCTTTATGCTTTTATCTGCCAGTTCTACTAGCAGTGAGTGGGATGAAAATAAATTATCGAAGTATAACTCAATTTGCTTAGGGTGCTCTACAACAGCCAAAAGATCGCATACTACACTACTTCCCAGCGGTCCAGTAGATTTTTTTTCTTTCCCTGCATATATTTGCATCGCATAGGGATATCCTGATGATGAACATAGCATCCAGATTTTGTACCCAAAACGAATTGGTTTTCCTTTGATAAACATTTTGCTCGAGTGATGGCCGTAGTATGGAACCATAGATTCGTCAAGGCTTAGTTCCTTATGGAAGATTCCAAATTGCACGACGTTTTTTCCCAACTCTCTATACAAAGGAGAAATTTTTCCTAATTTGTCACCCTTTTGCAACATGTTGTTATTGGACAAGTGAAAGTATCTTTTTATGTCTTTGAAACGATTCCTGGGCATCACTGATGGAATAATTGGAATCGACATATCCTCTGCAGAACACCAATACAAATTTTCTTGGGGCACCGTGTGGTATCCACTAAACAAAAGTATTCCGAAGAACTGACCAATCTCTTCCCACGTAACATCAAGAGATGAGCCTTTTTGTTGAGCATAAAGAGAGGACATGTTTGCAACATGACTCAAGTACTGCTGTGGTAAATACTTGAAGAAGAGTTCAATCGGCTCCAAGGCAACCAGTTTCTCCAGATGATTATCTAACCCCAGCATTGGTTCTGACGGAATTTCATTTTCAAATTTATTCAGCTTCTTCCAAATATTGCCTGTGAATGATACAATCATTCAATTACTTCATGGCTGATGAATATATAATAGAAAAAATGAAAACTTTTGAAGTCTTAAAAGATGCTGAATTGTAATTTTAAAAAGAACATAACCCCGCAGCTAAGCAAGATAAAAATATATTTTTCTGACCTTTTCCCATAGTACTGCTTTTCTGTTTTACTCCTTTCCTTCTACGTAGACTGTCTTTCTCTTTCTCTCCATCATCATCTCTGTTTGGTAGAGTGAGGCTGATTTTCCCACATGTGTCAGCCGGAATTATTTCCCATAGATCATTTTCATTGACATCTTCTTCATCCGTCAAACGGTGGTCTTCTTCAGGAGGAAGCTGGAACAACTCGTATTCCGACAGTTCATCGTCACTTAGAACGTCTAAATATTCGACTACTTCTTCCAAGGTAAGAAACTCCTTTGAGCTCATTTTATCAGAAGTGCCTAAAAAAAGTATGTTCTTCAAAGATAGCGATCACAAAACCGACTCTCAGAATGACTCAACAGAGGAGCACACACTGGAAGTCACAACCTGAAGGAACAAGGCACATCGAAGAACTAACCTCAATCAAGCATTTAGAAGAAGACTTGTTACAACTCACTAGGGTTGACCGGGTCTATTTCATACCACAATGTCCAACAAGGAACTACAATGTATTTATATAGCTGCAAGCAGTCTGAGGTGGTGAATACAGATATAATTAGGCCAAAGAAGCGACAATGTTTCAAAACTCCTTTGTATGAGACGAAAAAAATAAGAGTTTAGGGATATCTCATCGGAGGCAAAAAACAGACTCTGACTTAGATATGCCGACAGTCCAATGTTCCCAAATGGGAACACACCTCAATATTTTGTTATTGCTTGAAAAATAAATACAAACTTGACCAAAACACTAAGTTTAACAATGTAATGCATATTGATCTTTGGAATAGATGAGTATTTGTTACTTGAGAGCGAGTGTAGAGAAAAATATTGGATAAACCGCATACTCACTACATAGGTGATGAAAATAACTAATTTTAAAAATGTATAATTAACGACAAATGTATGAACAAGTCATGCGATTCACTTTAAAAAATACTTCCATCCTTTATTTACATAACAAAAGCTATATAAGTAATCACAGATACGAAATATAATTTTCATGAATTTTTATAAATCTGTTCCCAAATGGGAACATTGGACTGTAAACGGTTAAATGAAAGAAATGGTATCCATGGTTACTTGAGATTGAACAGAGGATGTCGAAGGGAACTTATTTTTTGGATAGGATTAACTAGAATAAGTGCTGTTACAGACTAAGTACTCAAGGTTTAGTCGTGTAATTTGATGTGCAGGAATATTTCTTAACCTACCCTGAAAGAATGGCGGTTATATCTGCATAATATTCGAAAATATGTGGGTAATTGTTTCCGGTGCCAATATAATGAAAAGCTTCAAAATCAAATAAATGCAAAACTTCGACTCGAATGGGATAAAAAACCATCAGAAAATGTGTATACCATTGAGTTTAATAAATAGGAACAGTAAGATATGCGAGAGAAGAAATATTTTTACTAACATTAACAAAATAGTGTACGAGGCAAAAATTTCAGATTAGCATTATGTTAATAAGTGCATTTACGAAAACAGTATTTCATATGACGCTTCGAAACTTGCACTGTTCCTCAACATCATTACTCTACTCCTTCTATGAAAGCATGGAGGTAATATCCCCGAAAATTCCGAAAATATTTTGGTAATTGTTTCCGGTGACAATGTAATTAAAAGTTTCAAAATCAAAAAATTGCAAAAATCCGACTCGAATGGGATAAAAAACCATCAAAAACTGTGTATACCATTGAGTTTGATGCAAAGGAACAGAAAATTCAGCGAGAGAAAAAATATTTACACTTACATTAACAAAAGAGTGTACGAGGCTAAAATTTCAGATTAGCATTATGTTAATAAGTGCATTTACGGAGGAAGTATTTCATATGACGCTTCGAAACTTGCACTGTTCCTCAACAGCATTACTCTACGCCTTCTGTGAAAATATGGAGGTAATATCCCAAATAATTATGAAAATATGTTGGTAATTGTTTCCGGTGACAATGTAATTAAAAGCATCAAAATCAAAAAATTGCAAAAATCCGAGTCAAATGGGATAAAAAACCATCAAAAACTGTGTATACCATTGAGTTTGATGCAAAGGAACAGAAAATTCTGCGAGAGAAGAAAGATTTTTACTTACATTAACAAAAGAGTGTACGAGGCTAAAATTTCAGATTAGCATAATGTTAATAAGTGCATTTACGAAAAAAGAATTTCATATGACGCTTCGAAACTTGCACTGTTCCTCAACAGCATTACTCTACGCCTTCTGTGAAAATATGGAGGTAATATCCCTAATAATTATTGAAATATGTTGGTAATTGTTTCCGGTGACAATGTAATTAAAAGCATCAAAATCAAAAAATTGCATAAATCCGACTCGAATGGGATAAAAAACCATCAAAAACTGTGTATACCATTGAAATGATGCAAATGAACAGAAAATTCTGCGAGAGAAGAAATATTTTTACTTACATTAACAAATGAGTGTACGAGGCAAAAATTTCAGATTAGCATTATGATAATAAGTGCATTTACGGAGAAAGTTTTTCAGATGACGCTTCGAAACTTGCACTGTTCCTCAACATCATTACTCTACGCCTTCTGTGAAAATATGAAGGTAATATCCCAAATAATTATGAAAATATGTTGGTAATTGTTTCCGGTGACAATGTAATTAAAAGCATCAAAATCAAAAAATTGCAAAAATCCGAGTCAAATGGGATAAAAAACCATCAAAAACTGTGTATACCATTGAGTTTGATGCAAAGGAACAGAATATTCTGCGAGAGAAGAAAGATTTTTACTTACATTAACAAAAGAGTGTACGAGGCTAAAATTTCAGATTAGCATAATGTTAATAAGTGCATTTACGAAAAAAGAATTTCATATGACGCTTCGAAACTTGCACTGTTCCTCAACAGCATTACTCTACGCCTTCTGTGAAAATATGGAGGTAATATCCCTAATTATTATTGAAATATGTTGGTAATTGTTTCCGGTGACAATGTAATTAAAAGCATCAAAATCAAAAAATTGCATAAATCCGACTCGAATGGGATAAAAAACCATCAAAAACTGTGTATACCATTGAAATGATGCAAATGAACAGAAAATTCTGCGAGAGAAGAAATATTTTTACTCACATTAACAAATGAGTGTACGAGGCAAAAATTTCAGATTAGCATTATGATAATAAGTGCATTTACGGAGAAAGTTTTTCAGATGACGCTTCGAAACTTGCACTGTTCCTCAACATCATTACTCTACGCCTTCTGTGAAAATATGGAGGTAATATCCCAAATAATTATGAAAATATGTTGGTAATTGTTTCCGGTGACAATGTAATTAAAAGCATCAAAATCAAAAAATTGCAAAAATCCGAGTCAAATGGGATAAAAAACCATCACAAACTGTGTATACCATTGAGTTTGATGCAAAGGAACAGAAAATTCTGCGAGAGAAGAAAGATTTTTACTTACATTAACAAAAGAGTGTACGAGGCTAAAATTTCAGATTAGCATAATGTTAATAAGTGCATTTACGAAAAAAGAATTTCATATGACGCTTCGAAACTTGCACTGTTCCTCAACAGCATTACTCTACGCCTTCTGTGAAAATATGGAGGTAATATCCCTAATAATTATTGAAATATGTTGGTAATTGTTTCCGGTGACAATGTAATTAAAAGCATCAAAATCAAAAAATTGCATAAATCCGACTCGAATGGGATAAAAAACCATCAAAAACTGTGTATACCATTGAAATGATGCAAATGAACAGAAAATTCTGCGAGAGAAGAAATATTTTTACTTACATTAACAAATGAGTGTCCGAGGCAAAAATTTCAGATTAGCATTATGATAATAAGTGCATTTACGGAGAAAGTTTTTCAGATGACGCTTCGAAACTTGCACTGTTCCTCAACATCATTACTCTACGCCTTCTGTGAAAACATTGAGGTAATATCTCCAATATTTATGAATAATGTTGGTAATTGTTTCCGGTGACAATGTAATTAAAAGCTTCAAAATCAAAAAATTGCAAAAATCCGACTCGAATGGGATAAAAAACCATCAAAAACTGTGTATACCATTGAGTTAGATGCAAAAAACAGAATATTTTGCGAGAGAAGAAATATTTTTACTTACATTAACAAAAGAGTGTATGAGGCTAAAATTTCAGATTAGCATTATGTCAATAAGTGCATTTACGGAGAAAGTATTTCATATGACGCTTCGCAACTTGCACTGTTCCTCAACAGCATTACTCTACGCCTTATGTGAAAACATGGAGGTAATATCCCCAATAATTATGAAAATATGTTGGTAATTGTTTCCGGTGACAATGTAATTAAAAGCTTCAAAATCAAAACATTGCAAAACTCCGACTCGAATGGGAAAAAAAACCATCAAAAAATGTGTATACCATTGCTTTTGATGCATAGGAACAAAAAATAAGCGAGAGAAGAAATATTTTTTTTTACATTAACAAAATAGTGTACGAGGCAAAAATGTCAGATTAGCATTATGTTAATAAGTGCATTTAGGGAAAAAGTATTTCATATAACGCGTCGATACTCGCACTGAACCTCAAAAGGAATACTCTACGCCTTCTCTGTAAAAATGGAGGTGATATCCGCAAAACTGTCGAAGATATGGGTGTAAATGTCTACGGTGACTAAATTAGCAAAGGGCTTCCAAATGAAAGAAATGGTATCCATGGATATTTGAGATTGAACGGAGGATGGCGAAGGGAACTAATTCTTTGGATAGGCATGGAGGTCATATCCGCATTACTATCGAAGATATGGGTGTAAATGCCTACGGTGAATTAATTAGAAAAAAGCTTTTAAATGAAAGAAATGGTATCCATGGTTACTTGAGATTGAACAGAGGATGTCGAAGGGAACTTATTTTTTGGTTAGGTATAACTGGAATAAGTGCTGTTACAGACTAAGTACTCAAGGTTTAGTCGTGTAATTTGACGTGCAGGAACAAGGTATATTTCTTAACCTACCCTAAAAGAATGGCGGTTATATCTGCATATGATTCGAAAATATATGGGTAACTGTATCCGGTGCCAATATAATGAAAAGCTTCAAAATCAAATAAATGCAAATCTTCGACTCGAATGGGATAAAAAACCATCAGAAAATGTTTATACCATTGAGTTTTATAAATAAGAACAGAAAAATATGCGAGAGAAGAAATATTTTTACTTAAATTAACAAAAGAGTGTACGAGGCTAAAATTTAAGATTAGCATTATTTTAATAAGTGAATTTACGGAAAAAGTATTTCATATAACGCGTCGAAACTTGCCCTGATCCTCAACAGCATTACTCTACAACTTCTATGCAAGCATGAAGGTAATATCCCTGAAAATTCCGAAAATATGTTGGTAATTGTTTCCGGTGACAATGTAATTAAAAGCTTCAAAATCAAAAAATTGCAAAACTCCAACTCGAATGGGAAAAAAAACCATCAAAAAATGTGTATACCATTGAGTTTGATGCATAGGAACAGAAAAATAAGCGAGAGAAGAAATATTTTTTCTTACATTAACAAAAGAGTGTACGAGGCAAAAATTTCAGATTATCATTATGTTAATAAGTGCATTTACGAAAAAAGTATTTCATATAACGCGTCTATACTCGCACTGAACCTCAAAAGCAATACTCTACGCCTTCTGTGAAAGCATGGAGGTAATATCGCGAATATTTATGAAAATATGTTGGTAATTGTTTCCGGTGACAATGTAATTAAAAGCTTCAAAATCAAAAAATTGCAAAAATCCGACTCGAATGGGATAAAAAACCATCAAAAACTGTGTATACCATTGAGTTAGATGCAAAAAACAGAATATTCTGCGAGAGAAGAAATATTTTTACTTACATTAACAAAAGAGTGTACGAGGCTAAAATTTCAGATTAGCATTATGTTAATAATAAGTGCATTTACGGAGAAAGTATTTCATATGACGCTTCGAAACTTGCACTGTTCCTCAACAGTATTACTCTACGCCTTCTGTGAAAACATGGAGGTAATATCCCCGAAAATTCCGTAAATATGTTGGTAATTGTTTCCGGTGACAATATAATTAAAAGGTTCAAAATCAAAAAATTGCAAAAATCCGACTCGAATGGGAAAAAAAACCATCAAAAACTGTGTATACCATTGAGTTTGATGCAAAGGAACAGAAAAATAAGCAAGAGAAGAAATATTTTTACTTACATTAACAAAAGAGTGTATGAGGCTAAAATTTCAGATTAGCATTATGTCAATAAGTGCATTTACGGAGAAAGTATTTCATATGACGCTTCGAAACTTGCACTGTTCCTCAACAGCATTACTCTACGCCTTATGTGAAAACATGGAGGTAATATCCCAAATAATTATGAAAATATGTTGGTAATTGTTTCCGGTGACAATGTAATTAAAAGCTTCAAAATCATAAAATTGCAAAACTCCGACTCGAATGGGAAAAAAACCATCAAAAAATGTGTATACCATTGAGTTTGATGCATAGGAACAGAAAAATAAGCGAGAGAAGAAATATTTTTTCTTACATTAACAAAAGAGTGTACGAGGCAAAAATGTCAGATTAGCATTATGTTAATAAGTGAATTTAGGGAAAAAGTATTTCATATAACGCGTCGATACTCGCACTGAACTTCAAATGGAATACTCTACGCCTTCTCTGTAAAAATGGAGGTGATATCCGCAAAACTGTCGAAGAAATGGGTGTAAATTTCTACGGTGACTAAATTAGCAAAGGGCTTCCAAATAAAAGAAATGGTATCCATGGATATTTGAGATTGAACGGAGGATGGCGAAGGGAACTAATTCTTTGGATAGGCATGGAGGTCATATCCGCATTACTATCGAAGATATGGGTGTAAATGCCTACGGTGACTTAATTAGAAAAAGGCTTTTAAATGAAAGAAATGGTATCCATGGTTACTTGAGATTGAACAGAGAATGTCGAAGGGAACTTATTTTTTGGATACGTATAACTGGAATAAGTGCTGTTACAGACTAAGTACTCAAGGTTTAGTCGTGTAATTTGATGTGCAGGAACAAGGTATATTTCTTAACCTACCCTGAAAGAATGGCGGTTATATCTGCATATGATTCGAAAATATATGGGTAACTGTTTCCGGTGCCAATATAATGAAAAGCTTCAAAATCAAATAAATGCAAATCTTCGACTCGAATGGGATAAAAAACCATCAGAAAATGTGTATACCATTGAGTTTAATAAATAAGAACAGAAAAATATGCGAGAGAAGAAATATTTTTACTTAAATTAACAAAAGAGTGTACGAGGCTAAAATTTAAGATTAGCATTTTTTTAATAAGTGAATTTACGGAAAAAGTATTTCATATAACACGTCGAAACTTGCACTGATCCTCAACAGCATTACTCTACGCCTTCTATGTAAGCATGGAGGTAATATCCCTGAAAATTCCGAAAATATGTTGGTAATTGTTTCCGGTGACAACGTAATTAAAAGCTTCAAAATTAAAAAATTGCAAAAATCCGACTCGAATGGGATAAACAACCATCAAAAACTGTGTATACCATTGAGTTTGATGCAAAAGAACAGAAAAATAAGGCGAAAGAAGAAATATTTTTACTTACATTAACAAAAGAGTGTACGAGGCTAAAATTTCAGATTAGCATTATGTTAATAAGCGCATTTACGGAGAAAGTATTTCATATGACACTTCGAAACTTGCACTGTTTCTCAACATTATTACTCTACGCATTCTGTGAAAACATGGAGGTAATATCCCCAATAATTATGAAAATATGTTGGTAATATTTTCCGGTGACAATGTAATTAAAAGCTTCAAAATCAAAAAATTAAAAAACTCCAACTCGAATGGCAAAAAAAACCATCAAAAACTGTGTATACCATTGAGTTTGATGCATAGGAACAGAAAAATAAGCGAGAGAAGAAATATTTCTTCTTACATTAACAAAAGAGTGTACGACGCAAAAATTTCAGATTATCATTATGTTAATAAGAGCATTTACGAAAAAAGTATTTCATATAACGCGTCTATACTCGCACTGAACCTCAAAAGCAATACTCTACGCCTTCTGTGAAAGCATGGAGGTAATATCGCCAATATTTATGAAAATATGTTGGTAATTGTTTCCGGTGACAATGTAATTATAAGCTTCAAAATAAAAAAATTGCAAAAATCCGACTCGAATGGGATAAAAAACCATCAAAAACTGTGTATACCCTTGAGTTTGATGCAAAAAAACAGAAAATTCTGCGAGAGAAGAAATATTTTTACATACATTAACAAAAGAGTGTACGAAGCTAAAATTTCAGATTAGCATTATGTTAATAATAAGTGCATTTACGGAGTAAGTATTTCATATAACGCTTCGAAACTTGCACTGTTCTTCAACAGTATTACTCTACGCCTTCTGTGAAAACATGGAGGTAATATCCCCAAAAATTCCGAAAATATGTTGGTAATTGTTTCCGGTGACAATGTAATTAAAAGTTTCAAAATCAAAAAATTGCAAAAATCCGACTCGAATGGGATAAAAAACCATCAAAAACTGTGTATACCATTGAGTTTGATCAAAAAAAACAGAAAATTCTGCGAGAGAAGAAATATTTTTACTTACATTAACAAAAGAGTGTACGAGGCTAAAATTTCAGATTAGCATTATGTTAATAATAAGTGCATTTACGGAGAAAGTATTTCATATGACACTTCGAAACTTGCACTGTTCCTCAACAGTATTACTCTACGCCTTCTGTGAAAACATGGAGGTAATATCCCCAATAATTATGAAAATATGTTGGTAATATTTTCCGGTGACAATGTAATTAAAAGCTTCAAAATCAAAAAATTGCAAAACTCCAACTCGAATGGGAAAAAAAAACCATCAAAAAATGTGTATACCATTGAGTTTGATGCATAGGAACAGAAAAATAAGCGAGAGAAGAAATATTTTTTCTTACATTAACAAAAGAGTGTACGAGGCAAAAATTTCAGATTAGCATAATGTTAATAAGTGCATTTACGAAAAAAGAATTTCATATGACGCTTCGAAACTTGCACTGTTCCTCAACAGCATTACTCTACGCCTTCTGTGAAAATATGGAGGTAATATCCCTAGTAATTATTGAAATATGTTGGTAATTGTTTCCGGTGACATTGTAATTAAAAGCATCAAAATCAAAAAATTGCAAAAATCCGACTCGAATGGGATAAAAAACCATCAAAAACTGTGTATACAATTGAAATGATGCAAATGAACAGAAAATTCTGCGAGAGAAGAAATATTTTTACTTACATTAACAAATGAGTGTACGAGGCAAAAATTTCAGATTAGCATTATGATAATAAGTGCATTTACGGAGAAAGTTTTTCAGATGACGCTTCGAAACTTGCACTGTTCCTCAACAGCATTACTCTACGCCTTCTGTGAAAACATTGAGGTAATATCCCCAATATTTATGAATAATGTTGGTAATTGTTTCCGGTGACAATGTAATTAAAAGCTTCAAAATCAAAAAATTGCAAAAATCCGACTCGAATGGGAAAAAACCCATCAAAAACTGTGTATACCATTGAGTTTGATGCAAAGGAACAGAAAAATAAACAAGAGAAGAAATATTTTTACTTACATTAACAAAAGAGTGTATGAGGCTAAAATTTCAGATTAGCATTATGTCAATAAGTGCATTTACGGAGAAAGTATTTCATATGACGCTTCGCAACTTGCACTGTTCCTCAACAGCATTACTCTACGCCTTATGTGAAAACATGGAGGTAATATCCCCAATAATTATGAAAATATGTTGGTAATTGTTTCCGGTGACAATGTAATTAAAAGCTTCAAAATCAAAAAATTGCAAAACTCCGACTCGAATGGGAAAAAAAACCATCAAAAAATGTGTATACCATTGCTATTGATGCATAGGAACAAAAAATAAGCGAGAGAAGAAATATTTTTTCTTACATTAACAAAATAGTGTACGAGGCAAAAATGTCAGATTAGCATTATGTTAATAAGTGCATTTACGGAGAAAGTATTTCATATGACGCTTCGAAACTTGCACTGTTCCTCAACAGCATTACTCTACGCCTTCTGTGAAATCATGGAGGTAATATCCCCAATAATTATGAAAATATGTTGGTAATTGTTTCCGGTGACAATGTAATAAAAGCTTCAAAATCAAAAAATTGCAAAAATCAGACTCGAATGGGATAAAAAACCATCAAAAACTGTGTATACCATTGAGTTTGATGCATAGGAACAGAAAAATAAGCGAGAGAAGAAATATTTTTTCTTACATTAACAAAAGAGTGTACGAGGCAAAAATTTCAGATTATCATTATGTTAATAAGTGCATTTACGAAAAAAGTATTTCATATAACGCGTCTATACTCGCACTGAACCTCAAAAGCAATACTCTACGCCTTCTGTGAAAGCATGGAGGTAATATCGCGAATATTTATGAAAATATGTTGGTAATTGTTTCCGGTGACAATGTAATTAAAAGCTTCAAAATCAAAAAATTGCAAAAATCCGACTCGAATGGGATAAAAAACCATCAAAAACTGTGTATACCATTGAGTTAGATGCAAAAAACAGAATATTTTGCGAGAGAAGAAATATTTTTACTTACATTAACAAAAGAGTGTATGAGGCTAAAATTTCAGATTAGCATTATGTCAATAAGTGCATTTACGGAGAAAGTATTTCATATGACGCTTCGCAACTTGCACTGTTCCTCAACAGCATTACTCTACGCCTTATGTGAAAACATGGAGGTAATATCCCCAATAATTATGAAAATATGTTGGTAATTGTTTCCGGTGACAATGTAATTAAAAGCTTCAAAATCAAAACATTGCAAAACTCCGACTCGAATGGGAAAAAAAACCATCGAAAAATGTGTATACCATTGCTTTTGATGCATAGGAACAAAAAATAAGCGAGAGAAGAAATATTTTTTTTTACATTAACAAAATAGTGTACGAGGCAAAAATGTCAGATTAGCATTATGTTAATAAGTGCATTTAGGGAAAAAGTATTTCATATAACGCGTCGATACTCGCACTGAACCTCAAAAGGAATACTCTACGCCTTCTCTGTAAAAATGGAGGTGATATCCGCAAAACTGTCGAAGATATGGGTGTAAATGTCTACGGTGACTAAATTAGCAAAGGGCTTCCAAATGAAAGAAATGGTATCCATGGATATTTGAGATTGAACGGAGGATGGCGAAGGGAACTAATTCTTTGGATAGGCATGGAGGTCATATCCGCATTACTATCGAAGATATGGGTGTAAATGCCTACGGTGAATTAATTAGAAAAAAGCTTTTAAATGAAAGAAATGGTATCCATGGTTACTTGAGATTGAACAGAGGATGTGGAAGGGAACTTATTTTTTGGATAGGTATAACTGGAATAAGTGCTGTTACAGACTAAGTACTCAAGGTTTAGTCGTGTAATTTGACGTGCAGGAACAAGGTATATTTCTTAACCTACCCTGAAAGAATGGCGGTTATATCTGCATATGATTCGAAAATATATGGGTAACTGTATCCGGTGCCAATATAATGAAAAGCTTCAAAATCAAATGAATGCAAATCTTCGACTCGAATGGGATAAAAAACCATCAGAAAATGTTTATACCATTGAGTTTTATAAATAAGAACAGAAAAATATGCGAGAGAAGAAATATTTTTACTTAAATTAACAAAAGAGTGTACGAGGCTAAAATTTAAGATTAGCATTATTTTAATAAGTGAATTTACGGAAAAAGTATTTCATATAACGCGTCGAAACTTGCCCTGATCCTCAACAGCATTACTCTACAACTTCTATGCAAGCATGAAGGTAATATCCCTGAAAATTCCGAAAATATGTTGGTAATGATTTCCGGTGACAATGTAATTAAAAGCTTCAAAATCAAAAAATTGCAAAACTCCAACTCGAATGGGAAAAAAAACCATCAAAAAATGTGTATACCATTGAGTTTGATAAATAGGAACAGAAAAATAAGCGAGAGAAGAAATATTTCTTCTTACATTAACAAAAGAGTGTACGAGGCAAAAATTTCAGATTATCATTATGTTAATAAGTGCATTTACGGAAAAAGTATTTCATATAACGCGTCTTTAATCGCACTGAACCTCAAAAGCAATACTCTACGCCTTCTGTGAAAGCATGGAGGTAATATCGCCAATATTTATGAAAATATGTTGGTAATTGTTTCTGGTGACAATGTAATTAAAAGCTTCAAAATATAAAAATTGCAAAAATCCGACTCGAATGGGATAAAAAACCATCAAAAACTGTGTATACCATTGAGTTAGATGCAAAAAACAGAATATTCTGCGAGAGAAGAAATATTTTTACTTACATTAACAAAAGAGTGTACGAGGCTAAAATTTCAGATTAGCATTATGTTAATAATAAGTGCATTTACGGAGAAAGTATTTCATATGACGCTTCGAAACTTGCACTGTTCCTCAACAGTATTACTCTACGCCTTCTGTGAAAACATGGAGGTAATATCCCCGAAAATTCCGTAAATATGTTGGTAATTGTTTCCGGTGACAATGTAATTAAAAGGTTCAAAATCAAAAAATTGCAAAAATCCGACTCGAATGGGAAAAAAAACCATCAAAAACTGTGTATACCATTGAGTTTGATGCATAGGAACAGAAAAATAAGCGAGAGAAGAAATATTTTTACTTACATTAACAAAAGAGTGTATGAGGCTAAAATTTCAGATTAGCATTATGTCAATAAGTGCATTTACGGAGAAAGTATTTCATATGACGCTTCGAAACTTGCACTGTTCCTCAACAGCATTACTCTACGCCTCTGTGAAAACATTGAGGTAATATCCCCAATATTTATGAATAATGTTGGTAATTGTTTCCGGTGACAATGTAATTAAAAGCTTCAAAATCAAAAAATTGCATAAATCCGACTCGAATGGGAAAAAACCCATCAAAAACTGTGTATACCATTGAGTTTGATGCAAAGGAACAGAAAAATAAACAAGAGAAGAAATATTTTTACTTACATTAACAAAAGAGTGTATGAGGCTAAAATTTCAGATTAGCATTATGTCAATAAGTGCATTTACGGAGAAAGTATTTCATATGACGCTTCGCAACTTGCACTGTTCCTCAACAGCATTACTCTACGCCTTATCAGAAAACATGGAGGCAATATCCCCAATAATTATGAAAATATGTTGGTAATTGTTTCCTACCCTGAAAGAATGGCGGTTATATCTGCATAAGATTCGATAATATATGGGTAATTGTTTCCGGTGCCAATATAATGTAAAGATTCAAAATCAAATAAATGCAAAACTTCGACTCGAATGGGATAAAACACCATCAGAAAATGTGTATACCATTGAGTTTAATAAATAGGAACAGAAAAATATGCGAGAGAAGAAATATTTTTACTTACATTAACAAAAGAGTGTACGAGGCTAAAATTTAAGATTAGCATTATATTAATAAGTGGATTTACGAAAACATTATTTCATATAACACGTCGAAACTTGCACTGATCCTCAACAGCATTACTCTACGCCTTCTGTGAAAGCATGGAGGTAATATCCCCGAAAATTCCGAAAATATGTTGGTAATTGTTTCCGGTGACAATGTAATTAAAAGCTTCAAAATAAAAAATTGCAAAAATCCGACTCGAATGGGTTAGAAAACCATCAAAAACTGTGTATACCATTTAGATTGATGCAAAGGAACAGAAAAAACTGCGAGAGAAGATATATTTTTACTTACATTAACAAAAGAGTGTACGAGGCTAAAATTTCAGATTAGCATTATGTTAATAAGTGCATTTACGGGAACTTATTTCATATGACGCTTCGAAACTTGCACTGTTCCTCAACAGCATTACTCTACGCCTTCTGTGAAAACATGGAGGTAATATCCCCAATAATTATGAAAATATGTTGGTAATTGTTTCCGGTGACAATGTAATTAAAAGCTTCAAAATCAAAAAATATCAAAAATCCGACTCGAATGGGATAAAAAACCATCAAACACTGTGTATACCATTGAGTTTGATGCAAAGGAACAGAAAATTCTGCGAGAGAAGAAATAATTTTACTTACATTAACAAAAGAGTGTACGAGGCTAAAAATTCGATTAGCATTATGTTAATAAGTGCATTTACGGAGAAAGTATTTCATATGACGCTTCGAAAATTGCACTATTCTTCAACAGCATTACTCTACGCCTTCTGTGAAAACATGGAGGTAATATCCCCAATAATTATGAAATATGTTGGTAATTCTTTCCGGTGACAATGTAATTAAAAGCTTCAAAATCAAAAAATTGCAAAACTCCGATTCGAATGGGAAAAAAAACCATCAAAAAATGTGTATACCATTGAGTTTGATGCAAAAAAAACAGAAAATTCTGCGAGAGAAGAAATATTTTTACTTACATTAACAAAATAGTGTACGAGGCAAAAATTTCAGATTATCATTATGTTAATAAGTGCATTTACGGAAAAAGTATTTCATATAACGCGTCGATACACGCACTGAACCTCAAAAGCAATACTCTACGCCTTCTGTGAAAGCTAGAGGTAATATCGCCAATATTTATAAAAATATGTTGGTAATTGTTTCCGGTGACAATGTAATTATAAGCTTCAAAATAAAAAAATTGGAAAAATCTGACTCGAATGGGATAAAAAACCATCAAAAACTGTGTATACCATTGAGTTTGATGCAAAAAAAACAGAAAATTCTGCGAGAGAATAAATATTTTTACTTACATTAACAAAAGAGTTTACGAGGCTAAAATTTCAGATTAGCATTATGTTAATAAGTGCATTTACGTAGAAAGTATTTCATATGACGCTTCGAAACTTGCCCTGTTCCTCAACAGCATTACTCTACGCCTTCTGTGAAAACATGGAGGTAATATTTCCAATAATTATGAAAATATGTTGGTAATTGTTTCCGGTGACAATGTAATTAAAAGCTTCAAAATAAAAAAATTGCAAAAATCCGACTCGAATGGGATAAAAAACCATCAAAAACTGTGTATACCATTGAGTTTGATGCAAAAAACCAGAAAATTCTGCGAGAGAAGAAATATTTTTACTTACATTAACAAATGAGTGTACGAGGCTAAAATTTCAGATTAGCATTATGTTAATAATAAGTGCATTTACGGAGAAAGTATTTCATATGACGCTTCGAAACTTGCACTGTTCGTCAACAGTATTACTCTACGCCTTTTGTGAAAACATGGAGGTAATATCCCCAATAACTATGAAAATATGTTGGTAATATTATCCGGTGACTATGTAATTAAAAGCTTCAAAATCAAAAAATTGCAAAAATCGGACTCGAATGGGAAAAAAAACCATCAAAAAATATGTATACCATTGAGTTTGATGCATAGGAACAGAAAAATAAGCAAGAGAAGAAATATTTTTTCTTACATTAACAAAAGAGTGTACGAGGCAAATAATTCAGATTAGCATTATGTTAATAAGTGCATTTACCGAAAAAGTATTTCATACAACGCGTCGAAACTAGCACTGATCCTCAACAGCATTACTCTACGCCTTCTGTGAAAGCATGGAGCTAATATCCCCGAAAATTCCGAAAATATGTTGGTAATTGTTTCCGGTGACAATGCAAAGAGTGTAAGAATGGCGGTTATATCTGCATAAGGTTCGAAAATATGTGGGTAATTGTTTCCGGAGCCAATAAAATGAAAAGCTTCAAAATCAAATAAATGCAAAACTTTCACTCGAATGGGATAAATAACCATCAGAAAGTTTTTATACCATTGAGTTTAATACATAAGAACAGACAAATATGCGAGAAAAGAAATTATTTTTACTTACAACAACAAAAGAGTGCACAAGGCTAAAATTTCATATTAGCATTATATTAATAAGTGCATTTACGAAGAAATTATTTCATATAACGCGTCGAAACTAGCACTGATCCTCAACAGCATTACTCTACGCCTTCTGTGAAAGCATGGAGCTAATATCCCCGAAAATTCCGAAAATATGTTGGTAATTGTTTCCGGTGACAATGCAATTTAAAGATTCAAAATCAAAAAATTGCAAAATTCCGACTCCATTGGGAAAAAAACCATCAAAAAATGTGTATACCATTGAGTTTGATACATAGGAACAGAAAAATAAGCGAGAGAAGAAATATTTTTACTTTCATTGACAAAAGAGTGTACGAGGATAAAATTTCAGATTAGCATTATGTTAATAAGTGCATTTACGGAGAAAGTATTTCATATAACGCGTCGATACTTGCACTGAACCTAAAACGCAATACTTTACGCCTTCTCTGAAAACATGGAGGTTATATCCATATAACTGTCGAAGATATGGGTGTAAATGTCTACGGTGACTAAATTAGCAAAGGGCTTCCAAATGAAAGAAATGGTATCCATGGATACTTGAGATTGAACGGAGGATGGCGAAGGGAACTAATTTTTTGGATAGGCATGGAGGTAATATCCGCATAACTATCGAAGATATGGGTGTAAATGCCTACGGTGACTAAATTAGAAAAAGTCTTTTAAATTAAAGAAATGGTATCCATGGTTACTTAAGATTGAACAGAGGATGGCGAAGGGAACTTATTTTTTGGATAGGCATAACTGGAATAAGTGCTGTTACAGACTAAGTACTCAAGGTTTAGTCGTGTAATTTGATGTGCAGGAACAAGGTATATTTCTGAACCTACCCTGAAAGAATAGCGGTTATATCTGCATAAAATTCGATAATATATGGGTAATTGTTCCGGTGCCAATATAATGAAAAGCTTCAAAATCAAATAAATGCAAAACTTCGACTCGAATGGGATAAAAAACCACAAGAAAATGTCTATACCATTGAGTTTAATAAATAGGAACAGAAAAATATGCGAGAGAAGAAATATTTTTATATACATTAACAAAAGAGTTTACAAGCTAAAATTTAAGATTAAAATTATATTATTAAGTGAATTTACGGACAAAGTATTTCATATAACGCAACGAAACTTGCACTGATCGTCAACAGCATTGCTCGACGCCTTCTGTGAAAGCATGGAGGTAATATCCCGAAAATTCCGAAAATATGTTGGTAATTGTTTCCGGTGACAATGTAATTAAAAGCTTCAAAATCAAAAAATTGATAAAATCCGACTCGAATAGGATTAAAAACCATCAAACACTGTGTATACCATTGAGTTTCATTGAAAGGATCAGAAAAAAAAGCGATAGAAGAAATATTTTTACTTACATTAACAAAAGAGTGTACGAGGCTAAAATTTCAGATTAGCATCATGTTAATAAGTGCATTTACGGAAAACATATTTCATATAACGCGTCGATACTTGCACTGAACCTCAAAAGCAATACTCTACGCCTTCTCTGAAAAAATGGAGGAGATATCCGTATAACTGTCGAAGATATGGGTGTAAATGTCTACGGTGACTAAATTAGCAAAGGGCTTCCAAACGAAAGAAATGGTATACATGGATACTTGAGATTGAACGGAGGATGGCGAAGGGAACTAATTTTTTGGATAGGCATGGAGGTAATATCCGCATAATTGTCGATGATATGGGTGTAAATGCTTACGGTGACTAAATTAGAAAAAGGCTTTTAAATGAAAGAAATGGTATCCATGGTTACTTGAGATTGAACAGAGGATGGCGAAGGGAACTTATTTTTTGGAAAGGCATAACTGGAATAAGTGCTGTTACAGACTAAGTACTCAAGGTTTAGTCGTGTAATTTGATGTGCAGGAATATTTCTTAACCTACCCTGAAAGAATGGCGGTTATATCTGCATAAGATTCGAAAATATGTGGGTAATTATTTCCGGAGCCAATAAAATGAAAAGCTTCAAAATCAAATAAATGCAAAACTTTCACTCGAACGGGATAAAAAACCATCATAAAGTTTGTATACCATTGAGTTTAATACATAGGAACAGACAAATATGCGAGAAAAGAAATTGTTTTACTTACATTAACAAAAGAGTGTACAAGGCTAAAATTTCAGATTAGCATTATATTATTAAGTGCATTTACGTAAACATTATTTCATATAACGCAACGAAACTTGCACTGATCGTCAACAGCATTACTCTACGTCTTCTGTGAAAACATGGAGGTAATATCCCCAATAAGTATGAAAATATGTTGGTAATTGTTTCCGGTGACAATGTAATTAAAAGCTTCAAAATCAAAAAATTGTAAAACTCCGACTCGAATGGAAAAAAAGCCATCAAAAAATGTGTATACCATTCAGTTTGATGCATAGGAACAGAAAAATAAGCGAGAGAAAAAATATTTTTACTTACATTAACAAAAGAGTGTACAAGGCTAAAATTTCAGATTAGTATTATGCTAATAGGTGTATTTACGGATAAAATTTATATCATATAACTCGTCGATACTTGCACAGAACCTCAAAAGCAATACTCTACGCCTTCTCTGAAAAAATGGAGGTGATATCCGCATAACTGTCGAAGATATGGGTGTAAATGTCTACGGTGACTAAATTAGCAAAGGGTTTCCAAATGAAAGAAATGGCATCCATGGATACTTGAGATTGAACAGAGGATGTCGAAGGGAACTTATTTTTTGGATAGGCATAACTGGAATAAGTGCTGTTACAGACTAAGTACTCAAGTTTCTATCGTGTAATTTGATGTGCAGGAACAAGGTATATTTCTGAACCTACCCTGAAAGAATGGCGGTTATATCTGCATAAGGTTCGATAATATATGGGTAATTGTTACCGGTGCCAATATAATGAAAAGCTTCAAAATCAAATAAATGCAAAACTTCGACTCGAAAGGGATAAAAAACCACAAGAAAATGTGTATACCATTGAGTTTAATAAATAGGAACAGTAACATATGCGAGAGAAGAAATATTTTTACTTACATTAACAAAAGAGTGTACGAGGCTAAAATTTAAGATTAGCATTATATTAATAAGTGCATTTACGGAAAAAGTATTTCATATAACGCTTCGAAACTTGCACTGTTCCTCAACAGCATTACTCTACGCCTTCTATGAAAGCATGGAGGTAATATCCCCGAAAATTCCGAAAATATTTTGGTAATTGTTTCCGGTGACAATGTAATTAAAAGCTTCAAAATCAAAAAATTGCAAAAATCCGACTGGAATGGGAAAAAAAAACCATCAAAAAATGTGTATACCAGTTCGTTTGATGGATAGGAACAGAAAAATAAGCGAGAAAAAAAATATTTTAACTTACATTAACAAAAGAGTGTACGAGGCTAAAATTTAATATTAGCATTATGTTAATAAGTGCATTTACGGAGAAGGTATTTTATATGACGCTTTGAAACTTGCACTGTTCCTCAAAAGCATAACTCTACGCCTTCTGTGAAAACATGGAGGTAATATCCCCGAAAATTCCGAAAATATGTTGGTGATTGTTTCCGGTGACAATGTAATTAAAAGCTTCAAAATCGAAAAATTGCAAAAATCCGAATCGAATGGGATAAAAAACCATCTAAAACTGTGTATACCATTGAGTTTGATGCAAAGGAACAGAAAAATAAGCGAGAGAAGAAATATTTTTACTTACATTAACAAAAGAGTGTACGAGGCTAAAATTTCAGATTAGCATTATGTTAATAAGTGCATTTACGGAAAACGTATTTCATATAACGCGTCGATACTTACACTGAACCTCAAAAGCAATATTCTACGCCATCTCTGAATAAAAGGAGGTGATATCCGCATAACTGTCGAAGATATGGGTGTAAATGTCTACGGTGACTAACTTAGAAAAAGGCTTTTAAATGAAAGAAATGGTATCCATGGTTACTTGAGATTGAACAGAGGATGTCGAAGGGAACTTATTTTTTTGATAGGCATAACTGGAATAAGTGCTGTTACAGACTAAGTACTCAAGGTTTAGTCGTGTAATTTGATGCGCAGGAACAAGGTATATTTCTTAACCTACCCTGAAAGAATGGCGGTTATATCTGCATAAGATTCGAAAATATGTGGGTAATTGTTTCCGGAGCCAATATAATGAAAAGCATCAAAATCAAATAAATGCAAAACTTTGACTCGAATGGGATAAAAAACCATCAGAAAATTTGTATACCATTGAGTTTAATACATAGGAACAGACAAATATGCGAGAGAAGAAATATTTTTACTTACATTAACAAAAGAGTGTATGAGGCTAAAATTTCAGATTAGCATTATATTAATAAGTGCATTTACGGAACTAGTATTTCATATGACGCTTCGAAACTTACACTGTTCCTCAACAGCATTACTCTTCGCCTTCTGTGAAAACATGGAGGTAATATCCCCAATACTTATGAAAATATGTTGGTAATTGTTTCCGGTGACAATGTAATTAAAAGCTTCAAAATCAAAAAAATGCAAAAATCCGACTCGAATGGGATAAAAAACCATCAAAAACTGTGTATACCATTGATTTTGATACAAAGGAACAGAAAATTCTGAGAGAGAAGAAATATTTTTACTTACATTAACAAAAGAGTGTACGAGGCTAAAATTTCAGAATAGCATTATGTTAATAAGTGCATTTACGGAGAAAGTATATAATATGACGCTTCGAAACTTGCACTGTTCCTCAACAGCATTACTCTACGTCTTCTGTGAAAACATGGAGGTAATATCCCCAAAAAGTATGAAAATATGTTGTTAATTGTTTCCGGTGACTATGTAATTAAAAGCTTCAAAATCAAAAAATTGCAAAAATCCGAATCGAATGGGATAAAAAACCATCAAAAACTGTGTATACCATTGAGTTTGATGCATAGTAAAAGAAAAATAAGCGAGAGAAGAAATATTTTTACTTACATTAACAAAAGAGTGTACGAGGCAAAAATTTCAGATTAGCATTATGTTAATAAGTGCATTTACGGAAAACATATTTCATATAACGCGTCGATACTTGCACTTAACCTCAAAAGCAATACTCTAAGCTTTTTTGAAAAAATGGAAGGTATATCCGCATAACTGTCGAAGATATGGGTGTAAATGTCTACGGTGACTAAATTAGCAAAGGGCTTCCAAATGAAAGAAATGGTATCCATGGATACTTAAGATTGAACGGAGGATGGCGAAGGGAACTAATTTTTTGGATAGGCATGGAGGTAATATCCGCATAACTATCGAAGATATGGGTGTAAATGCCTACGGTGACTAAATTAGAAAAAAGCTTTTAAATTAATGAAATTGTATCCATGGTTACTTGAGATTGAACAGAGGATGTCGAAGGGAACTAATTTTTTGGATAGGCATAACTGGAATAAGTGCTGTTACAGACTAAGTACTCAAGGTTTAGTCGTGTGATTTGATGTGCAGGAACAAGGTATATTTCTGAACCTATCCTGAAAGAATAGCGGTTATATCTGCATAAAATTCGATAATATATGGGTAATTGTTCCGGTGCCAATATAATGAAAAGCTTCAAAATCAAATAAATGCAAAACTTCGACTCGAATGGGATAAAAAACCACAAGAAAATGTCTATACCATTGAGTTTAATAAATAGGAACAGAAAAATATGCGAGAGAAGAAATATTTTTATATACATTAACAAAAGAGTTTACGAGGCTAAAATTTAAGATTAAAATTATATTATTAAGTGCATTTACGGAAAAAGTATTTCATATAACGCAACGAAACTTGCACTGATCTTCAAAAGCATTGCTCGACGCCTTCTGTGAAAGCATGGAGGTAATATCCCCGAAAAATCCGAAAATATGTTGGTAATTGTTTCCGGTGACAATGTAATTAAAAGCTTCAAAATCAACAAAAAATTGATAAAATCCGACTCGAATAGGATTAAAAACCATCAAACACTGTGTATACCATTGAGTTTCATGCAAAGGATCAGAAAAATAAGCGATAGAAGAAATATTTTTACTTACATTAACAAAAGAGTGTACGAGGCTAAAATTTCAGATTAGCATCATGTTAATAAGTGCATTTACGGAAAACATATTTCATATAACGCGTCGATACTTGCACTGAACCTCAAAAGCAATACTCTACGCCTTCTCTGAAAAAATGGAGGTGATATCCGTATAACTGTCGAAGATATGGGTGTAAATGTCTACGGTGACTAAATTAGCAAAGGGCTTCCAAACGAAAGAAATGGTATACATGGATACTTGAGATTGAACGGAGGATGGCGAAGGGAACTAATTTTTTGGATAGGCATGGAGGTAATATCCGCATAATTGTCGATGATATGGGTGTAAATGCTTACGGTGACTAAATTAGAAAAAGGCTTTTAAATGAAAGAAATGGTATCCATGGTTACTTGAGATTGAACAGAGGATGGCGAAGGGAACTTATTTTTTGGAAAGGCATAACTGGAATAAGTGCTGTTACAGACTAAGTACTCAAGGTTTAGTCGTTTAATTTGATGTGCAGGAATATTTCTTAACCTACCCTGAAAGATTGGCGGTTATATCTGCATAAGATTCGAAAATATGTGGGTAATTGTTTCCGGAGCCAATAAAATGAAAAGCTTCAAAATCAAATAAATGCAAAACTTTCACTCGAACGGGATAAAAAACCATCAGAAATTTTGTATACCATTGAGTTTAATACATAGGAACAGACAAATATGCGAGAAAAGAAATAGTTTTACTTACATTAACAAAAGAGTGTACAAGGCTAAAATTTCAGATTAGCATTATATTATTAAGTGCATTTACGTAAAAATTATTTCATATAACGCAACGAAACTTGCACTGATCGTCATCAGCATTACTCTACGTCTTCTGTGAAAACATGGAGGTAATATCCCCAATAAGTATGAAAATATGTTGGTAATTGTTTCCGGTGACAATGTAATTAAAAGCTTCAAAATCAAATAATTGTAAAACTCCGACTCGAATGGAAAAAAAGCCATCAAAAATGTGTATACCATTCGGTTTGATGCATAGGAACAGAAAAATAAGCGAGAGAAAAAATATTTTTACTTACATTAACAAAAGAGTGTACGAGGCTAAAATTTGAGATTAGCATTATGCTAATAAGTGCATTTACGGATAAAATTTATATCATATAACGCGTCGATACTTGCACAGAACCTCAAAAGCAATACTCTACGCCTTCTCTGAAAAAATGGAGGTGATATCCGCATAACTGTCGAAGATATGGGTGTAAATGTCTACGGTGACTAAATTAGCAAAGGGCTTCCAAATGAAAGAAATGGTATCCATGGATACTTGAGATTGAACGGAGGATGGCGAAGGGAATTAATTTTTTGGATAGGCATGGAGGTAATATCCTATTAACTATCGAAGATATGGGTGTAAATGCCTACGGTGACTAAATTAGAAAAAGGCTTTTAAATGAAAGAAATGGTATCCATGGTTACTTGAGATTGAACAGAGGATGTCGAAGGGAACTTATTTTTTTGATAGGCATAACTGGAATAAGTGCTGTTACAGACTAAGTACTAAAGGTTTAGTCGTGTAATTTGATGCGCAGGAACAAGGTATATTTCTTAACCTACCCTGAAAGAATGGCGGTTATATCTGCATAAGATTCGATAATATATGGGTAATTGTTTCCGGTGCCAATATAATGAAAAGCTTCAAAATCAAATAAATGCAAAACTTCGACTCGAATGGGATAAAAAACCACAAGAAAATGTGTATACCATTGAGTTTAATAAATGAGAACAGTAAGATATGCGAGAGAAGAAATATTTTTACTCACATTAACAAAAGAGTGTACGAGGCTAAAATTTAAGATTAGCATTATATTAATAAGTGCATTTACGGAAAAAGTATTTCATATAACGCTTCGAAACTTGCACTGTTCCTCAACAGCATTACTCTACGCCTTCTATGAAAGCATGGAGGTAATATCCCCGAAAATTCCAAAAATATTTTGGTAATTGTTTCCGGTGACAATGTAATTAAAAGCATCAAAATCAAATAATTGCAAAAATCCGACTGGAATGGGAAAAAAAACCATCAAAAAATGTGTATACCATTGCGTTTGATGGATAGGAACAGAACACTAAGCGAGAAAAGAAATAGTTTTACTTACATTAACAAAAGAGTGTACAAGGCTAAAATTTCAGATTAGCATTATATTATTAAGTGCATTCACGTAAAAATTATTTCATATAACGCAAGGAAACTTGCTATGATCGTCAACAGCATTACTCTACGTCTTCTGTGAAAACATGGAGGTAATATCCCCAATAAGTATGAAAAGATGTTGGTAATTGTTTCCGGTGACAATGTAATTAAAAGCTTCAAAATCAAAAAATTGTAAAACTCCGACTCGAATGGAAAAAAAGCCATCAATAAATGTGTATACCATTCAGTTTGATGCATAGGAACAGAAAAATAAGCGAGAGAAAAAATATTTTTACTTACATTAACAAAAGAGTGTACGAGGCTAAAATTTCAGATTAGCATTATGCTAATAAGTGCATTTACGGATAAAATTTATATCATATAACGCGTCGATACTTGCACAGAACCTCAAAAGCAATACTCTACGCCTTCTCTGAAAAAATGGAGGTGATATCCGCATAACTGTCGAAGATATGGGTGTAAATGTCTACGGTGACTAAATTAGCAAAGGGCTTCCAAATGAAAGAAATGGTATCCATGGATACTTGAGATTGAACGGAGGATGGCGAAGGGAATTAATTTTTTGGATAGGCATGGAGGTAATATCCTATTAACTATCGAAGATATGGGTGTAAATGCCTACGGTGACTAAATTAGAAAAAGGCTTTTAAATGAAAGAAATGGTATCCATGGTTACTTGAGATTGTACAGAGGATGTCGAAGGGAACTAATTTTTTGGATAGGCATAACTGGAATAAGTGCTGTTACAGACTAAGTACTCAAGGTTTAGTCGTGTTATTTTATGTGCAGGAATAAGGTATATTTCTTAACCTACCCTTAAAGAATGGCGGTTATATCTGCATAAGATTCGAAAATATGTGGGTAATTGTTTTTGGAGCCAATATAATGAAAAGCTTCAAAATCAAATAAATGCAAAACTTTGACACGAATGGGATAAAACACCATCAGAAAATGTGTATGCCATTGAGTTTAATAAATAGGAACAGAAAGATATGAGAGAGAAGAAATATTTTTACTTACATTAACAAAAGAGTGTACGAGGCTAAAATTTAAGATTAGCATTATATTAATAAGTGCATTTAAGGAAAAAGTATTTCATATAACGCGTCGAGACTTGCACTGTCCTCAACATCATTACTCTACGCCTTCTGTGAAAGCATGATAGTAATATATCCAAAAATTCCGAAAATATGTTGGTAATTGTTTCCGGTGACAATGTAATTAAAAGCTCCAAATCAAAAAATTGCAAAAATCCGACTAGAATTGGATAAAAAACCATCAGAAAATGTGTATACCATTGAGATAGATGAAAAGGAAGAGAAAATTCTGAGAGAGAAGAAATATTTTTACTTACATTAACAAAAGAGTGTACGAGGCTAAAATTTCAGATTAGCATTATGTTAATAAGTGCATTTACGGAGAAAGTATTTGATATGACGCTTTGAAACTTGCACTGTTCCTCAACAGCATTACTCTACGTCTTCTGTGAAAACATGGAGGTAATATCCCCAATAAGTATGAAAATATGTTGGTAATTGTTTCCGGTGACTATGTAATTAAAAGCTTCAAAATCAAAAAATTGCAAAAATCCGACTCGAATGGGATAAAAAACCATCAAAAACTGTGTATACCCTTGAGTTTGATGCATAGTAACAGAAAAATAAGCGAGAGAAGAAATATTTTTACTTACATTAACAAAAGAGTGTACGAGGCAAAAATTTCAGATTAGCATTATGTTACTAAATGCATTTACAGAGAAAGTATTTCATATAACGCGTCGATACTTGCACTGAACCTCAAAAGCAATACTCTAAGCTTTTTTGAAAAAATGGAAGGTATATCCGCATAACTGTCGAAGATATGGGTGTAAATGTCTACGGTGACTAAATTAGCAAAGGGCTTCCAAATGAAAGAAATGGTATCCATGGATACTTGAGATTGAACGGAGGATGGCGAAGGGAACTAATTTTTTGGATAGGCATGGAGGTAATATCCGCATAACTATCGAAGATATGGGTGTAAATGCCTACGGTGACTAAATTAGAAAAAGGCCTTTTAATTAAAGAAATGGTATCCATGGTTACTTGAGATTGAACAGAGGATGGCGAAGGGAACTTATTTTTTCGATAGGCATAACTGGAATAAGTGCTGTTACAGACTAAGTACTCAAGGTTTAGTCGTGTTATTTGATGTGCAGGAACAAGGTATATTTCTGAACCTACCCTGAAAGAATGGCGGTTATATATGCATAAGATTCGATAATATATGGTTAATTGTTTCCGGTGCCAATATAATGAAAAGCTTCAAAATCAAATACATGCAAAACTTCGACTCGAATGGGATAAAAAACCACGAGAAAATGCGTATACCATTGAGTTTAATAAATAGGAACAGAAAAATATGCGAGAGAAGAAATATTTTTACTTACATTAACAAAAGAGTGTACGAGGCTAAAATTTAAGATTAGCATTATATTATTAAGTGCATTTACGGAAAAAGTATTTCATATAAAGCGTCGAAACTTGCTCTGATCCTCAACAGCATTACTCTACGCCTTCCGTGAAAGCATGGAGGTAATATCCCCGAACATTCCGAAAATATGTTGGTAATTGTCTCCGGTGACAATGTAATTAAAAGCTTCAAAATCAAAAAATTGCAAAAATCCGACTCGAATGGGATAAAAAACCATCAAAAACTGTGTATACGATTGAGTTTGATAAAAAGGAACAGAAAATTCTGCGAGAGAAGAAATATTTTTACTTACATTAACAAAAGAGTGTACGAGGCTAAATTTTTAGATTAGCATTATGTTAATAAGTGCATTTACGGAGATAGTATTTCATATGACGCTTCGAAAATTGCACTATTCTTCAACAGCATTAGTCTGAGCCTTTTGTGAAAACATGGAGGTAATATCCTCAATAATTATGAAAATATGTTGGTAATTGTTTCCGGTGACAATGTAATTAAAAGCTTCAAAATCAAAAAATTGAAAAACTCCGACTCGAATGGGAAAAAAAGCCATCAAAAAATGTGTATACCATTGAGTTTGATGCATAGGAACAGAAAAATAAGCGAGAGAAAAAATATTTTTACTTACATTAACAAAAGAGTGTACGAGGAAAAAATTTCAGATTAGCATTATGTTAATAAGTGCATTTACGGATAAAATTTATATCATATAACGCGTCGATACTTGCACTGAACCTCAAAAGCAATACTCTATGCTTTTTTGAAAAAATGGAGGTGATATCCGCATAACTGTCGAAGATATGGGTGTAAATGTCTACGGTGACTAAATTAGCAAAGGGCTTCCAAATGAAAGAAATGGTATCCATGGATACTTGAGTTTGAACGGAGGATGGCGAAGGGAACTAATTTTTTGGATAGGCATGGAGGTAATATCCGCATAACTATCGAAGATATGGGTGTAAATGCCTACGGTGACTAAATTAGAAAAAGACTTTTAAATGAATTAAATTGTATCCATAGTTACTTGAGATTGAACAGAGGATGTCGAAGGGAACTAATTTTTTGGATAGGCATAACTGGAATAAGTGCTGTTACAGACTAAGTACTCAAGGTTTAGTCGTGTTATTTGATGTGCAGGAATAAGGTATATTTCTTAACCTACCCATAAAGAATGGCGGTTATATCTGCATAAGATTCGAAAATATGTGGGTAATTGTTTTTGGAGCCAATATAATGAAAAGCTTCAAAATCAAATAAATGCAAAACTTTGACTCGAATGAGATAAAACACCATCAGAAAATGTGTATGCCATTGAGTTTAATAAATAGGAACAGAAAGATATGAGAGAGAAGAAATATTTTTACTTACATTAACAAAAGAGTGTACGAGGCTAAAATTTAAGATTAGCATTATAATAATAAGTGCATTTAAGGAAAAAGTATTTCATATAACGCGTCGAAACTTGCACTATTCTTCAACAGCATTACTCTGAGCCTTTTGTGAAAACATGGAGGTAATATCCCCAATAATTATGAAAATATGTTGGTAATTGTTTCCGGTGACAATGTAATTAAAAGCTCCAAATCAAAAAATTGCAAAAATCCGACTAGAATTGGATAAAAAACCATCAGAAAATGTGTATACCATTGAGATAGATGCAAAGGAACAGAAAAATATGCGAGAGAAGAAATATTTTTACTTACATTAACAAAAGAGTGTACGAGGCTAAAATTTCAGATTAGCATTATGTTAATAAGTGCATTTACGGGGAAAGTATTTCATATGACGCTTTAAAACTTGCTCTGTTCGTCAACAGCAATACTTTACGCCTTCTCTGAAAAAATGGAGGTGATATCCGTATAACTATCGAAGATATGGGTGTAAATGTCTACGGTGACTAAATTAGCAAAGGGCTTCCAAATGTAAGAAATGGTATCAAGGGATACTTGAGATTGAACGGAGGATGGCGAAGGGAACTAATTTTTTGGATAGGCATGGAGGTAATATCCCCATAACTATCGAAGATATGGGTGTAAATGCCTACGGTGACTAAATTAGAAAAAGGCTTTTAAATTAAAGAAATGGTATCCATGGTTACTTGAGATTGAACAGAGGATGGCGAAGGGAACTTATTTTTTGGATAGGCATACCTGGAATAAGTGCTGTTACAGACTAAGTACTCAAGGTTTAGTCGTGTAATTTGATGTGCAGGAACAAGGTATATTTCTGAACCTACCCTGAAAGAATGGCGGTTATATCTGCATAAGATTCGATAATATATGGGTAATTGTTTCCGGTGCCAATATAATGAAAAGCTTCAAAATCAAATAAATGCAAAACTTCGACTCGAATGGGATAAAACACCATCAGAAAATGTGTATACCATTGAGTTTAATAAATAGGAACAGAAAAATATGCGAGAGAAGAAATATTTTTACTTACATTAACAAAAGAGTGTACGAGGCTAAAATTTAAGATTAGCATTATATTAATAAGTGCATTTACGAAAACATTATTTCATATAACACGTCGAAACTTGCACTGATCCTCAACAGCATTACTCTACGCCTTCTGTGAAAGCATGGAGGTAATATCCCCGAAAATTCCGAAAATATGTTGGTAATTGTTTCCGGTGACAATGTAATTAAAAGCTTCAAAATAAAAAATTGCAAAAATCCGACTCGAATGGGTTAGAAAACCATCAAAAACTGTGTATACCATTTAGATTGATGCAAAGGAACAGAAAAAACTGCGAGAGAAGAAATATTTTTACTTACATTAACAAAAGAGTGTACGAGGCTAAAATGTTCAGATTAGCATTATGGTAATAAGTGCATTTACGGAGAAAGAATTTCTTAAAACGCGTTAAAACTTTTACTGATCCACAAAAGCATTACTACACGCCTTTTGTGAAAAGATGGAGGTAATATCTGCATTATTTTGGAAAATATGGAGGAAATAGTTATATTAACTCTTCGACGGCCATCGGGATAACTATGTTGCATTTATATGTGCCGTCCCATAGGTAGCAATGGGACATATTGGTCCCGTACTAATGGTATATTTGTGTCCCATTTGTACTTACGGGTTACAGGTTAACAATCGTTTACGCCTTCTGAGAAAAAATGGAGGTAATTTTGGAAAATATGGAGGAAATAGTTTTCGGTGACAATATTAGAAGCAGTTTAAAAGTAAAAAAAATGCAAAAATTCGACTCGAATGGGATAAAAAACCATCAGAAAATTGTATGCCATTGAGTTTGATGCATAGGAACAGAAAATTTCGCGAGAGAAGAATTATTTTTACTGACATTAACAAAAGAGTGTACGAGGCTACAATGTTCAGATTAGCATTATGGTAATAAGTGCATTTACGGAGAAAGAATTTCATATAACGCGATGAAACTTTCACTGATTCACATCAGCATTACCCTACGCCTTCTATGAAAACATGAATAAGGTGGAACAGCTGATCATTCAGTGTAAAAGGATAATCACTAATAAACATCTTGAAGTTAATAACCCAGTTTAGTAACATTTCAGATTCATACAATCTTTCAGTATGACACTGGTTCACACAGCCTTCAAACAAATGATTAAAGAATATTCTGACGGTCACAAACATGGATCAGTAGAATGATATGATAGCATCTTTGATATCAATTATCATAAATAATTTGGATGTCCAGCTGGCAACATCCAACAAATGAGAAATATATCTAAGTAACAAAAAACCAACACCCAGTAGACGAAACATCTGACTTGTCAGGTGTAATGAATTAACAAGAATGAGAATATTGCACAAAACAAAGCAAATATTCTAGAAGGCAGGATTATACAATTGTTCAATGAAAGTAGACTTGTATTCATTCCCTGGCAGAAAAGAATGGTAACGTTTGTGTAACCTAATGGTAACTTTGGAGTGTACCATGAATGTAGGAAAATGGTAAACTCTGTGTAGGCTCTGTGTGTAACTATAGTGTACATAGTTATAACTCCAGTGTACAATCTGTGTAACTTTGTGGTAAAGTGGCCCAATCTGTGTAGGTTTTGTGTGTACCTTGTGTAACAATTGGTGCTGAATTGTGTACAGTGTGTACTGATTGTGAGTCTGCTGTGGTACATGATGTGTACATAATGTACACAACCCACGTAGCACACTGCCACGAAAATGTGCCTTGAAGGCGCCTCGGAAGCACATAAAAAAGTATGATATAAAAAAATATACATTGCAATCAATCAATTTCACTGTTTTATTGTGCAATAGCATGATATAAGTCGTCGTATTAAGATACCTCGTAACTACCTAATGCCTACCTGTATCGAATATTTATCTAACCTACGACTCCTAAGTGCACCTAATTACGCACCCACAATTGAAATAAAGGTGTTGAGAAAGACGTATATATGTAGTCACTTCCGTGGATAAATGTGTCTTCGAGAACTATAATTATTAAATGATTATTCCGTGATAGTTTGAGGAAATGCATTAAAATCTTGATAAAAGTTTTTCACCATTAATTAATGCCAGATAACTGTTATCCTATTTTGCCACATAGTATGAATATAAATGCAATATTACTGCGAATAAACAAAATTTTTCCAATTCCCGCACGTTGACATGAACTAGAAAAGGAAGAGCATAATGGAAATACATATTACATATGTACACTTCTGCCGTGGTTCACAACTAAAGGGAATGATTAAATGCTCCGAAGAAGATAAAACTCTCTTTGCTCGAGTATGGTGACATTTATTAAAATTCATTTGGTACAATTTTTTCAACCAAAGTAGAAACACATCAAATACCTAAGTAAAAGGTGAGACTTCAATGCAATTTTGCTAAGTTCTCAATATTCGTCCCTCATCGTTTTATATAGCTCATTCACAAGAATTATTTAAACACCGACAAGAACATTAGTTAAGGTGAGCTTTCGTCTTGCCAGCTGAAACGCAACTTTCACCCACTTGCAATTGTTAACAGATCAGTATCACAATAAAATTCACTTCACTTATCATGCAAACCTTACACATTTATGCAATACTTTTAGGGTAAACACTTACTTTCATGAGCACAACAATAGCCACAAAAGCCATCACGTTTTCGAGATTTAATGGTACTTTATCCTTCGTACATACATCAGCGTTGAACTACTACTATGATATTATCACCACCTAAAGCCAAATTTCTCGTTTATCACTGCACTCACAATGAATCAAAGCATAATAATCACTGAACACAATTTAAGAAGAACATTTGCTTCACCCTAAATCACCAACAACTAATTATTGCATTGGTCTTTATCACGCTTTCGGCATTTAATGGTACTTTATCCTTCATACATTAGCGTTGATAACAACAACGTAAGGCCAAATTTCTCCTATATCACTGTAGTCACATTATACGAAAGCATAATAATCTCCAAAAACAATTTAAGTAGAACATTTTCTTGACTCTTAAATTACCGACAACTCTTGTTTACATCGTCCATTGGTGGCAGCGGAATGGCGCTTAGGAAGTTAGCACAGCTAGCGAGGCATGGCAGGGAACCCAGGGAACCAATAATGCGAAGGATACAATAAAGAGCAACTCCAATCGCTTTTACGACTTAAGAAACCAAAGCAATACAAAACTTTTTTACTGAAGTAAATTACGAAAAACTAATGCAGATTCCGGAACGAGGTGGTTTTATGCGCATTCAATGCACCTTGGCGCTTATTGGGTGGTACAATTGTGATGACATTTTTGTACCCAAAAGTGGTAATTGCTGTGTATATATGTGTACAATTCTGGTGTCTCAATGGACTGGTAACTTAGTGGTATAATCTGTGTAACATCTGATACAACAAATTGAGTACGGCTGTGGTATCAATAATGTACAGGGTGTAACAACTGTACGATTTGTGTAACTTTGTGAGTAGAAAAGTGTAGTAAATGTGTAACTTTACATAATGTACCATATTTATACACATATTTGTTACACTAATTTTTCGCCAGGGTTGAAAGTAATAGTATGCAATTGTGTGACACCAGTTAAATATACTTTAGATAATTACAATAATCATACAAATATACCAATATTATTTTATATTCAAGTTCACCCTAGTAGATATTAATAATATCAATGATCATTTAAGTATAACAATATCATTGTGTATTCCAAGTTAACCCTAGTATTAATAATATTAATGATAATTCAAGTACAACAATAATTCTGTATTCCAAGTTCACCCTAGTATTAATAAGATTAATGATTATACAAAATTTGTGAGTGGATCCCCCATATTCATGAACCTTAAAAACTAATTACATGGTTTTATGCAACCACTTGGGTTGCACTGTTAAGCATAAACACAGTCATTGAAGAAGTTGGGTTGATAGAACGACTCAGAATGAGAGGTCAATCAATTTCATGGACCTTAAAACTAATTAAATTTTTTCGCACAACCAATTGGGTTGTACTGTTAAGCATTGATAACTCAATGAAGGAATTTGGGTTGATAGAAATGACTCAGGATAAGATTGGAGTCATTTTAATGACAAATTAGATTGATATCTCTCCAATGTCACTACCCATATGTAAGAAATTGTTTTCCATGAAAAAACAGCAAAAAATGGAAAATTAATTTGGGTAAGATGAGAGATTCAATCAGTTCTTGGGACAGGTTAAGCCAAATGTGTTAGAAAAAAGCTAATTAATAGAAAAATAATTTAGAGGCCACCGTCATAGATAATTCAATTCAAAATTTGTTGGGGGTTGGAACCCCAGACCAGCTAAGCATGATACTAGAGCTGGGTGCTGTTTGCGACAATCATTATAATTGCCGGGCGATGGGATTGCACCCCCTACGCCAGATACATGACCTAACAACCCAATATTCAACATTCATAACCTGACTACAGAAATTAGATAGCCAGGTAGAGACAGAAAATGATAATGTTTGCAATTACACAGTTAATCACCATAAAGAAAGCACTAATCACCCTGGGAGGACAATGGATATAATCACTGTCGATGTCACACACATGAATCTTAACAGCCATTGACCCTCCGCAACTTATCTGGAAGCGAGTCACCTCGGGAATGTTCCTGGCTGTTCTCCCCACATCCCATTCCAATCAGACCATTCGTCCTCCAACAGATTTCACAATTTGCACACTTTGAGAGAAAGACAACATTAAGTATGGTGATCACTGTGTTCACATTATTAAGTATTAGTATAATAATATATTAATAGAATAGTACATATTGATCAACTAAAAGGCAACAAATAACAGTGTGTTAAATAGAATCATAGTATTTCAATGAGTTAATTTGAAAAATGCAAAAGTCACACCATATTGAGCTAGTGAGAATTCACAGAGTCACGATGATAAATTTTTAACTGAGAGACATGGCATATTTTTTATTTATCATGTGATAGCTCAAGAACAACTGTTACAGGAGAGACAAATTTTTTAATAATGAAAGGACCTTCCCAAAGAGGCATTAGCTTGGCTGTTCTCTTGTCTGCCTTTGAGCTAATAGGATGATTTTTACAAAGAACTTAATCCCCAGGGGCAAAATTTACTGGAGAGTGGAGTTTGTTAAAAGCCTCCCCATGTTTTGCCCTTGCCTTTTTGAGATTGGCGAGCACTTGTTGCAAGTAGGCTTTCCTCTGATCATCCTTAATTTTATCCTCGAACAGCTCAATAGGAATTGACCACTGATTTGTAAGAGGATGTGGCAGTTGTCTACCAAACATTATTTTGGCAGGAGATTGGCCAGTGCTACCATGTACAGCAGTATTGAAAGCAAAGTTAAGATCATAGAGGAAAAGGTCCCATGTAGAGTGAACATTGTTACATAAAATTGTCAAGGCAGATTTTAAATTTCGATGAAGTCTTTCGACTTGGTTAGCACAAGGGTAATATGGAGATGTGAAAACTTGTTTTATACCAAGTTGTAAACACATCTCCCTAAGCAGGTGTGACTTAAAAACTGAAGCATTATCAGAGACCAGATATTTTGGAAAACCAAACTTGGAGAAAACTCTTTGAGTGAGGACAGACACAACAGCACCAGCTGTAGCCTTTCGTACAGGCTCCATTATACAAAATTTAGAGAACCCATCAATCAGTGTTAAAATATACTGATTACTACCCTTTGTGGATGGGAATGGGCCGACAAAATCCATATAAATTCTTTCCCAGACATCAGAAGGGATGTTAGAAGATAACATGCCAGGCGAAGAGCAATTTCTAGGTTTACATGTCTGACATAAGTGGCAATTTCTGACCATGTCAAAAATTTCCCTTTTCATATCCTTCCACCAATATTCCCTGCTAATTTTCTCATAAGTTTTGGACATTCCCAGGTGAGCGCCAAAACTATAGCAATGAAAATATTGGAATATCATTGGTCGAAGCACGACAGGTAAAACAACCTTCCCTCTAAGAGTTCTTGAATTGCCAAAACATAGCAGCTGGTTCTTAACAAAATAATTTGCACAAGACAAGGGATCTTTCTGCAATTTCTGGAGAACATCCCTCAAAGTAGGATCTGACCTTTGATGGTCTCTAATATTAACAAATGATAAAGGAACATTATTCAATACACAAGCCATTGGTGGAAATAGATCATCACCAACTTTAGATGAATCAATATCACTAGCAACATTATCACTAGACACAGGAACGACACGAGAAAGGCAATCAGCTACATTATTGGCAGTTCCCCGTACATGATGGATGGTGAACTTATAAGAAGAGAGTTTAAGAACCATTCTACCCAACTTTCCCAGCTGTTTGGGATGTGAAAATAACCAAGACAATGCTCCATTATCAGTATACAAATGAAAAGGTTTTACTTGAAGGTACACATTGAATTTCTCGACACCCCAGCATATAGCCATACATTCCAACTCGTAAGTCGGAAACTTTCTTTCATGGTCCAATAATGCTTTACTAGCGAATGCCACAGGTATGAAATCACCGTTTACTTTATGGTTTAACACTGCAGCTAATGCGAGGCTACTAGCATCAACAAATAAGTGAAATTCATCCTCGAAACGAGGGAAAGACAGCACCGGGGGCTTAATCAAAGCTTGCTTTAACTGAATAAAAGCTTCATTCTCTGCCGTTGACCAGTGAAAGGGAACATTCTTACGTTTAAGGCTATTTAAAGGAATAGAAATTTCAGAATACCTTGGAATGAACTTGGAATAGAAACCACATAACCTCAGAAATCTCGCTACTTCCTTCAAACTCTTTGGAGCAGGGAATTTTTCGATTGGCTTAACTCTATCAGGATCAACTTGAAGTTTTCCATGGGATATCAAGTGGCCCAGGAAGGTGAGAGACGTAGTGCCAAGTTTAAACTTCTCCTCACATACAGTAAGTCCAGCCAAACGAAGTCTCTTAAGGACAGCATCGACGTGATTAATATGATCCCTGGAATTTTTTGAATAGATACACAAATCATCGATATAAGGATACACACAAGAATACTTTAGATCTCCCAGTACCTCGTTAATTAAGCGAGTGAATACTTGGGGAGAATTGGCAAACCCGAATGGCAGACGAGTATATTGATATATCCCGAACGGTGTGACAAAAGCAGTATATTTCTTCTAATTTTCAGACAAAGGAATTTGGTGAAAAGCAGAATTAAGATCAAGTATGGTAAAGTATTTTGCGTCAGCTAAATATTGAAATGCATGTTCGACCGACGGAGTGGGATAACCGTCTATTTGAACCTGCTTATTAAGCTTACGATAATCCACAACTAACCTCTCCGTACCATCCTTCTTGGGAATTAAAAAGGCTGGAGAAGACCAATTTGAGTTAGAATTCTCAATAATTCCCTTGTCGAGCAGCGACTGCACATGTTTTTTCATGATCTGTGCCTTAACGGGAGATAAAGAGAACGGATGACTCCGAATCGGGTTACAGTCAGTTAATTCTATTTCGTAAGTCATAAGCGATGTGGTCCCCAAATCGTGGGTCATGACATCGGGATATTGCGACAACAAATATTTTAACTTACTTATCAAATTATCCGAAGAATTAGATCCATTTTCAATGAGAAAAGGATTGCTGCAAGAATCTGTCGACCGACTGCTGCTTGGCACTTCGGGATACGCACTCGATGCGCAATTGTCAACTGAATAAGCGATAAAATCTTACTTAGTAGCGGGAGACGTTTCAAAAGAGACAGCTTTCGGATGAACAATCATATTGGATTTCCGAATAAAATCAAGGCCTAGAAGAATTGGAAATGGAATATTGGCTACATAAAATGTATGCTACCAGGAAAATTTGTCGATTTGCACCTTAAGTTGGATCGACATCCTTAATTGAAACGGTTGACCAGAAACTGTCAATAGCTCGATAGACTTTAAGGCGAATTTTAGCCACCGCGAATTTTAAGAGTTTTGAAGAACTTTTCGTCGCAAATAGAAACGGAACAACCAGTATCAATGAGGGCATTGCAAGAAACAGACTGAAGTTTTATCGGAAGAAGGGGCAAATTACTGTTACAATTTTGACGTACGCTCTTGAAACTCACGGCTGGTTGGCGTGTTTCACGGGCTTTCTTCCGACATTCCCTTGCATGATGCCCAATTTTACGACAATACGAACAAATTATTTGCCTTGCGGCAACTGGGGAGACATTAGGAGAAATACTATGAAATGTATTGGCGTACTCGGCACAATCCATAAATTGCTTTGACGCCTGGGTTATGACAGAGTCTAGCTCCTCAAAGGTCGTGGGCTGGCGAGCAAACATTATGGCGGATTTAGTGAGAGGATTTAACCCTTGAATAATTAACCGAACGGTTTGGCACTCGGTGAACTCTAACGCCAACACTTGAATCGCGTTACGAACAGAACATACGAAATCATTAGGAGTTTCACGGGGGAACTGAAATCTCTTTACTTTAGTGGTAACAAGACGGTCAAACTCTCGATCACATACAATTCTTCCCCAAATTCGTTTGGTAATTTCGGCCCACGAAAGATTCTGATTTAACATAGAGAGCCAAAACTGATGAAAACTAGCTGGCAGCTTGGTAATGACTAAATACAACAACGTAAACAAAGGAACTAGCGAAAGAGAGACAATTTCTGTCAGTTTCAACATAAAATTATACCAATTTTCTGTATTATAAAATATTATAAAAAGCTTCAAAATCTGAGACATGTAAACTTCGACTCGAATGGGATAAAAAACTATCAGAAAATGTGTATACCATTAATGTTTGATGCATAGGAATAGAAAATTATACGCGAGAAGAAATATTTTTAGTTACATTGACAAGAGATTGGACGAGGCTAAAATGTTCAGATTAGCATTATGGTAATAAGTGCATTTACGGAGAAACTATTTCATAAAACGCGTTGAAACTTTCAGTGATCCGCAAAAGCATTACTCTAGGCCTTCTGTGAAAACATGAAGGTAATATCCGTATTACTTCCGAAAATAAGTGGGTAATTGTTTCCGGTGACAATATTATAAAAAGCTTCAAAATCAAAGAAATGCAAAACTTTGACTCGAATGGGATAAAAAACAATCGAAATATGTGTATACCATTGAGTTTGATGCATAGGAACAGAAAATTATGCGAGAGGAAATATTTTTACTTACATTAACAAAAGAGTGTTCGAGGATAAAATGTTCAGATTAGCATTATGGTAATAAGTGCATTTACGGAGAAAGTATTTCATATAAATCGTTAAAACTTTCATTGATCAACATAAGCATTGTGATAAAAAACCATCAGAAAAAATGTATACCATTGAGTTTGATGCAGGGAACAGTCAATTGTGCAGCAAAAGAAATATTTTTAATTACATTTACAAAGGAGTGGACGAGGCTGAAATGTTCAAATTAGCATTATGGTAAAAAGTGCATTTACGGAGAAAGTATTTCATATAACGCGTGGAAACTTTTTTTTATCCAAAACAATATTACTCTACACCTTCTGTGAAACCATGGAGGTAATATCCGCATAACTATCAAAAATATGGGTGTAATTGTCTACGGTGACTAAATTAGCAAAAAGCTTCTAAATGAAAGAAATTGTATCCATGGTTACTTGAGATTGAACCGAGGATGGCCAAGGGAACTAATTTTTTGGATAGGCATAACTTTAATAAGTGCTGTTACAGACTAAGTACTCTAGATTTAGTCGTGTAATTTTGTGTGCTGGAATAAGGTATATTTCTTAACCATCACTGAAAGAATGGCGGTTATTTCTGCATAACATTCGAAAATATGTGGGTAATTGTTTCCAGTGACAATATTATAAAAAGCTACAAAATCAAAGAAATGCAAAACTTCGACACGAATGGGATAAAAAACCTTCAGAAAATATGTATACCATTGAGTTTGATGTATAGGAACAGAAAATTATGCGAAAGAAGAAATATTTTTACTTACATTAACAAAATAGTGTACGAGACTAAAATGTTCAGATTAGCATTATGGTAATAAGTGCATTTACGGAGAAATTATTTCACTGATCCACAAAAGTATTACTCTACGCCTATTGTGAAAACATGGAGGTAATATCTGCTACTGATAATTACTTTGAAAAAAATGGAGGAAATAGCTACATAAATTCTTCGACGGCCATCGGGAAAAATATCTCGCAGGTAGATGTGCCGACCCATAAGTAGCAATGAGACATATTGGTCCCGTACTAATGGGATATTTGTGTTCAATTGGTACTTAGTGGTTACGGGTTAACAAAAGTTTACGCCTTCTGATAAAAAATGGAAGTAATATCTACATTACTTTGGAAATTATTTGGGTAATTGTTTCCGGTGACAATATTATAAAAAGCTTCAAAATCTGAGACATGTAAACTTCGACTCGAATGGGATAAAATAACTATCAGAAAATGTGTATACCATTAATGTTTGATGCATAGGAACAGAAAATTATACGCGAGAAGAAATATTTTTAGTTACATTGACAAGAGAGTGGACGAGGCTAAAATGTTCAGATAAGCATTATGGTAATAAGTGCATTTACGGAGAACGTATTTCATTTAACGCGTTGAAACTTTTACTGATCCAAAAAATAATTACTCTTCGCCTTCTGTGAAAAATTGAAGGTAATCCCTGCTTTACTTTAGAAATAATGTTGGTATTTGTTTCCGGTGACAATAATATAAAAAGCCTCAAAATCAAAGAAATGCAAAACTTTGACTCAAATGGGATAAAAAACCATTAGAAAATGTGTATACCATTGAGTTTGATGCATAGGAACAGAAAATTTTGCGAGAGAAGAAATATTTTTACTTACATTAACAAAAGAGTGTTCGAGGCTAAAATGTTCAGATTAGCATTATGGTAATAACTGCATTTACGGAGAAACTATTTCATAAAACGCGTTGAAACTTTCAGTGATCCGCAAAAGCAATACTCTAGGCCTTCTGTGAAAACATGGAGGTAATAATAGCATTTCTTCCGAAAATATGTGGGTAATTGTTTCCGGTGACAATATTATAAAAAGCTTCTAAGTCAAAGAAATGCAAAACTTCGACTCGAATGGGATAAAAAACCATCAGAAAATGTGTATACCATTGAGTTTGATGCATAGGAACAGAAAATTTTGCGAGAGAAGAAATGATTTTACTTACATTAACAAAAGAGTGTACGAGGCTAAAATGTTCAGATTCGCATTATGGTAATAAGTGCATTTACGGAGAAAGTATTTCATATAATGCGTTGAAACTTTCATTTATGAAATGTAAATGAAATGTAATTTTTTAATAACGCAATGTTCTGAGGTAGTGCACAAAACATTTGGGGACTAAGATGCAGGTAAAAGTGGCGAAACAGTTCTAAGTTTGGTTTGGGTATTACAATACCATAATTTACTCTCAGATTGTACATATGAGGTTTTCCATTTTCCACCACTACGGTTGAAGAATATTCTTAACACCTTGTAAACAAACAGATGTCTCAGAGGTAGAATGTTAATTTTTTTAAATAAAGGAAAAGATTGCTATATACATGGTACACATGCCATAATTTCAGTATATTTTTCTGTGCCAGAACCAAAGGTTTAATGTTCATGAAGTAAGCACCACCCCAGCATGAGATATCATATTGTAATCTAAAATTAATAAGTGCATAATATACCATTTTTGTGACAGACACAGGACATACATATCTTAGTGAGTAAATTTTTCTAATCAAAGAAATTAATTCTGATTTAAGTTTGGTTATATGATATTTCCAATTAAAATTTGGGTCCATGTAGATACCTAGATACTTAATATAATTTACACGTTCAATTTCAATACAACCTTTACAGAATGATGCATTTACATTCACACACTTGGCTCATAAAATATACAATTCTTTTGAGATTGTAAGATTTTTAGAATTAAAAATTTCATACTTAGCTTTAGGACTCAGCACCATCGAATTGACGGAAACCCAGCATTTCAGTTTATTTAGGTCAGAAATCAGACAGGTCAGGTTAGGTCAGGTTAGGTCAGGTTAGGTCAGTCAGTCTGTTGATACAAGAAATTATAAGTACTGGACGAGTAACTCAAAGCGGTATCGTCAGCAAAAGCCTGGCAAATACCTGCCCTTAAATTTTCCTGGGCATAGATTATTAACGTAAATTAGGAATAATATGGGCCGTAAAACAGACCCTTCTGAATCGCCACAGGTAAGTCCTTTGTCTATAGCAGTCACAAATACGAATATATTTACATCTACGAGTAAGATAGCCGTAGAACCAATTATATACGACACCTCTTGCACCAATTTCAATCCAAATCTACTTAATAATATATCATGATTTACTGAGTCAACCGCTTTGCTAATATCAATAAACAGACCTGTATTTTTATTGAAAGTATTTAGTACTTCATAAAAGTTAGAGCAAAATTGCAACAGCGCCGACTGGCCGAGAGCGGAGGGTGCAGGGCGGATGGCAATCTTGCGTTCGCCGACTGGCCGAGAGCGGAGGGTGCAGGGCGGATGGCAGTCTTGCGTTCGCCGACTGGCCGGGAGCGGAGGGTGCAGGGCGGATGGCAGTCATGCGTTCGCCGACTGGCCGAAAGCGGAGGGTGCAGGGCGGATGGCAGTCTTGCGTTCGCCGACTGGCCGAGAGCGGAGGGTGCAGGGTGGATGGCAGTCTTTCGTTCGCCGACTGGTCGGGAGCGGAGGGTGCAGGGCGGATGGCAGTCTTGCGTTCGCCGACTGGCCGAGAGGGGAGGGTGCAGGGCGGATGGCAGTCTTGCGTTCGCCGACTGGCCGAGAGCGGAGGGTGCAGGGCGGATGGCAGTCTTGCGTTCGCCGACTGGCCGGGGGGCGGAGAGCGAGTTCGGGCAGGGCAGTCTTGCGGTTCTCGCCGACTTGCCGAGGAGCGGGGAAGGCTTGTCGCGCTCGAGGCCGACATAGCCACGGTACGGGGTGGGGATGAACTCCCTGGGTCTTACCGTCTTCTCCTTATATACCCAATTTTAGGGTGCAGGGGGTGGCGAAAGGGGGTGCGTGGGTGGAAAGATAGGGGGTGCAGGGGATGGAAACGGGCGAGCAGGGGGTGGTGCGAGGGGGGCAGGGAGTGGTGAAGGGGGCAGGGGGTGGTGAGAGGGTGGCGACCTTCCCGGGTGTCAAGAGAGGATGGATGGCGTTGAGACACTGACCCGCGGTCCTGGATAGCCCACCCTGGCCGGACGCTTCACTCCTTTGTCTCAACGCCTCTCCGTCACCCAAAGAATCGGTCGCCGCGACCTCGGAGTCCGAAATGGGTTTGGAGGTGTGAACCCTGCCCCCCTCGTGTGCCCTGGAGGTGTGAACCCTGCCCCCCGCCCCAAGAGCGTGTGAACCCTGCCGATGGCCTGGCCACGTGTGACCCGTGGCGAGGCAGTCCTCAATTTCTTGGTTCACACACTCTCTGGACGCCCCCGTAATCTCTTTGCCACAATATAATAGGCTATAACATGATGTCAATTTCAGCTCCAAATACCACTGAATCGATAACTTATGTCAACATGCATTTTGAAAACTAGTTTTTATGTGATGACTTATGCATAAACATTTATAACAAAATTATTCTACAATAAATGTGGTCTTTATCAACATAATTTCGTTCCACTAACTTCCAGGTATTGAATCCATGCTGAGTTTATCCCACGGAGGTCCGTTTTCCACTTAAAAGTAGCACTTGAACTTTCCACTCAGTTTTCCGCAAACACGTGTTACCGACAAAACTCCCCAAAAGAGACTGCTGTCTACACGCAGTGAAATCCTAACGGAAGTTTTGGACCGTGCCATTAGCATCCCACGTCACCCAGCTTAGGGTTGCACCCGTCATAAAACCTTCAAAATACATTTCACTTTTGGGGTTTTGGCCAGGAATTTCGGAAAATTCGCCACTGTGCATTGGTTAATTCAATTATAAAGAACCGGGCCGCATTGTGGACTTTAACTATTCATAAAGTACTGGTAAAAGAAAAAAGGAACCACTCAATGCTGATATACTGATTCAATGCTGATGGAATACATGTGTCCAATTTGTGTAAAGAGAAACTAGTTAACGAAATGGATATCCATGGACATATTATTTCAATGAAATATATTAAAATTTGTATAGTTTGTAAAGTGCATACTTTGGGTTGATGCGTATGGTTGATTTTCGGGCTCTTATGTATTAGTAATAACTTACTCTATGATATTTTTTTAATAGATTTCGTCAAAAAACTAACGGGGTATAGATTTTTATATTTTCTCAACTATTTATAAAAAATAATCTATTACTCACTACATTATCTTTTACAGAATCGCAAAAAAACCTGCTGTTTTGTAGGGTTTTCAGCCGTTCGGCGGGCAGTTCCTAGTGGACAGTGGTAGAGAGAGGACGTGTCTAGCTCTCGCTCCTGAGGGTTAAGTGAGGAGGGGTCAACTTGTCAGTGAAACATGACGCGTGGGGAGCGGGCCGAAGAAGCTGTTAGCATGGTGGAAATTAAGTGCTCTCAGTGCAAACGTAAATTGAGAAACGGTGTGGAGAGTGTAATGCTTGGTTCCACTTAAGGTGCACGGGATGCGCAATTGAGGAATGTGCCCACGACGACGGTTGGAGATGCGGAGGGTGCGAGACAGAGGTAGCGCACCGTGCTGCGAAGGCGAGGGAGGAGGAAATGGAGGATCTCAAGGCCCAGCTGCTGGGAGCGAAAAGTTTAATTGAAAGTCTGACATCTGAAAAAGAAGAACTGGTGTTCCAAATTCATAAACTCATTGCAGAGAATGAGGAACTAAGAGCATCGGTGGAAGAGCTACAGAGGGGTGTGCGGTTTAGGGATGCGGCGGCTGGCTCGTGCGAGGCTGCTTGGAGTCCGAGGACGCCGAGGGGTATGGGGACCAGTAAAGCGGTGGATTGCAGTACCATGTGCAACGGAGACCCCTATTCCCGGAAAGAAGCCGGGAGAGAGGGGACTGGAAGGAGAAGGATACATGGCCAGGAAGGCGCTTATGTGGTCAACCAACCCAAGGCGATGGCTGACCATGGAGGGGACGGCGATGGAAGCAGGGGGGAGGGGAAGGACTGGTGAGGAAGAGGAGGAGAGGAGGGGGTAAAGGGCTGCAAGAGAATAGTAAAAGTGATGGGCTCTGCTAGGGTGAGAGTGATGGGTGACTCCCTGCTGAGACACTTGGTCGCTGAAGAAGGACAGGTCATAAACTGTTTTCCAATAATTTTGGAATAAGAACTGAGGAACTGGAAAGACAAATAGAAGGGATGAAGGACGGGGAAGAGGAGGAAGTCGTTCTCATACACGTGGGGACAAATGACCTCAAGAGTAGCCAAAAGAAAATTTGGCAAGGCTAAATTAATCCTTAGCGGAGTGATTAAAAGAAGGGATGTGAGGACAGAGTGATAGATTATGTAAATGAGGGCTTGGAATGGGTCTGCGAAAAATTAGGTTTATATTTCGTTGACCCAAATTGTTGGGTTGGTTCGAGTGATCTTGGAAGAGATGGCGTTCACCTTAACAGGAGAGGAGTGAAAAAACTTGGTGATCTGGTGCAGAATGTAGTGCATTATTATGGTAAAAAAACTAGATCAGGATTGGGGATGTGTAAATGAAGGGAGGGCAGTCGATATCAGCATTGGTGAAAATGAGACGTCAACAAGGGAGCATGAAAACAGCCATTGGTCGCATGAGATGGGAACTGTTCCCATTAAGGTGAAAGAAGGCAGGAATAAATGTGACCATGTCCCGAATAAAACAATTTCTGACATTTCTGAGGGACTTTATGCTGAGAACTGGAAGGGAAATAAGCTCATGTGCTCATGTACAAGTGTTACGGTTGTTAGGGAGCCATAAAGAGTGTCAAAACGAAGTAAAAACCAGTCCTAGTGTCGCGGTTGGAGTAAAGTGTGGAAGGAAGGAAAGAGAGGACGAAATCAAAAGCGGGACCATCAGTGAGATAGCAGTGCCACACAGCGGGGAAGGGGAAAGGCTGATGATTCGCAGCGACAAAAAAAAAGGTATGGTTTTGAGAGTTCTTCTGGTTAATTGCCGAAGTTTGCTAAATAAAAGGGAGGAATTTTCCACCCTCTTAGATTCTTGCATTCCTGACCTGGTAATAGGTACTGAGTCATGGCTCCACCCTGATATATTCTCAAACGAAATATTCCCTCCCCATCTAGTTGTTTATAGAAGACATCAATTGTCCAGAGGAGGGGGTGTATTATGTGTATATTATTATGTGATTATTATATGTGTACGTGACGGTCTTCACAGTTCTCTCAAATGGGTTCGAGAGGAATGTGAGTTAATGTGTGTGAAAGTGAGAGATTTAGAGGGCAAGAAAAGCCTAAATGTTGTTGCTGCATACAGAAAACCTGACGACGACTTCACCCTATTAGAAACCCTTAGCAAAATATTGCTTGAAAAATATGGAAATGAAAACACTATTGTTGCAGGAGACTTAAACCTCCCACAAGTTCAATGGGCGGGGGAAACAGTGGGTGGGGGAAAGGCTCAGAAGCTAGTAAATATTCTCGTTCGCGAAGGTGGGTTTTTCCAAGCCGTCAAAGAACCCACGAGAAAAAATGGGTATGGGATTATCTCTCCTTCCTTATCTTCAGATTTATGATCCGTTTTGGTTTATCTCTTGGGGCTCCTTGCCGATTCCTTCCTGGCCTCTCTATAAATTTCTGGTTTCCCTTTCGTCACCTTGATACTCCGTCTAGTCTCCGCTCCGTGCCGTCTTTCTCCCCAGACTCCTTCTGCTCCTTCCCTTCGCGTGCCTTTTCTTTCATCTTAGCTCCTCCACTTATCTCTGCTGACTCTTAACGTCCCTCCCTCTAAGCGTCTCCCGTTACTTATTGTTACTTGTTTATTATTTTGCGTCGTCCTGAACTTCCCCGATGTAAATATTGATTTCTTTTAGGCGTCTCTAGATATCTATTGTTGTATGCTATTGTATTATGATTTATCTACTACTATTAATTTGAATTGCAATTTTATTTATGGTAGTTTGGTTACAAACTGAAACCATACGCGGAAGTTTGCTAAGACAAAGCGTGAGGAATAGAATGACAAAATCCCACTTGGCACACCGGAGACCTTGACAAAAACAAGACGATAAGCAATTAATACTCAGGCACATTTGGGACTGTGGACGAAAATATTTGCACTTAGAAATATGGTAGAAAGCCTACCCTCTAGAAAGGCTGGAAAAGTAGTAAACGACTCGCATTTATTAAGTCAGCGATCAAAATCCTAGTCTGGGGACTAGCCGTCGACGACGACACGAGAAAAAATGTGTTAGATGTAGCCCTGTTTAGGCCACCTGCCCTCTTTGGAAACGCAGAAATAACAGCAGGAATTAGTTACCACGACGCCGTCTCCCTTGAACTGGAGTTGGGGGTACAAAAGGTCTCAAGTACCGAAACAAGAGCTATTGTCTGGCAGTACAAGAGGGGAGGTTTCATAAACTTTCTTAGGGAAAAATTCCCTGAATGGGCTGGCAACGGCTCATGCGTGGAGGAAATGTGGAAAAGGTTTAAGAATTTAATTTAAGAACAATTTAAGGGATGGAACAGTTCATCCCGCATAAGATACGAAAAAAAAATCCTGATCCCGTATATTATAATAAGAGGATTAAGTATCTAAAAAGGAACTTAAGAAAACTACACAAAAATAAATGCAGATCGAAATCCAGCCTAAACCTATACCAAACTTGTCGTAATGAATTACTGAAGGAAAAACGATTGGCATATGGTAATTATATTGAAAATACATTAAAATCCGATGTTAATGAATTTTACAAACATATAAGGTCTTGCAAGGATAGTCGTAGAAATATCAGGGAGGTCAAGAAAAGAAACGGGATTTCAACCAATGATGAAGAGGAAGTAGCTAATGAGTTTAACTGTTGGTTCTCAAGTGTTTATCACAATGAAACCAATACTATTGACGTAGAAAACAAAAGAATCGATACGACGAATTCAGTAGATAATACAAACTACGAAAACGCGCAATTGTTTACAGTCAACGACAAAAACATTTTCAAAATAATAAAGCAACTAGGTAATCGTAAATCTAAAGGCCCCGATAGCATCACTGGTGAGTTATTAAAACTAATTTCAGATGGAGTTGTACCCTATCTCAGAATTATTTTCAATGTATCGTTAAACAATAAAAGCTTGCCCAAAGATTGGAAAAGCGCGATTATAGTTCCCGTATACAAAAGTGGCAATAGAAATATGGTCCAAAATTACAGGCCTATCAGTTTAACATCAGTTATATGCAAATTAATGGAAAAACTGATAGCAGATTACCTTTTTGAATATTGGAACTCAGATGAGTGGTTAAGTATATATCAACATGGTTTTAGAAGATGTTACTCTTGTGAAACACAGTTGCTGACTCTATGTCAGGACATTGCAGAGGCAATCGATGAAGGCCTTTGACGCAGTTGTGATCGATTTTGCTAAAGCCTTCGATACCGTGCCCCATGACTTGCTGCTAAATAAACTTAGAAAAACTACTATCGATCGTAGAGTGGTAGAATGGGTTGAAGATTTTTTGACGTGCAGATCACAAACAGTCAAAATTGGCGAAAATTTCTCTGAGGAAGCAAAAGTCACCTCAGGAGTTCCTCAGGGAAGTGTGGTAGGCCCCTTGTTATTCCTAATATTTATCAATGATTTGCCAGTATCAATTAACTCAAGCATAAGATTATTTGCTGATGACTGCATAGTCTATCGTAAAATAAAAAATATAAATGATGAGTACACGCTCCAAAAACCTTGACCAAATTCAACGTTGGTCAAGTTTTAACAAAATAAAAATAAACAGCAATAAAAGTGTGCATATTCAATTTTCAAATAAAAGGGTAAGTGATAAAATTGACTATAATTTAAATGGAGACGTAATAGCCAAGTCAGATAGTTGTAAGTACGTGGGCGTCATGTTATCAAAGGATCTGGGATGGGGGCCCCACATAGAAAAGATAGCTGGGAGAGCGTTTAAAAACCTCCACTACGTGATGAGGAACATAAAAAAATGCCCGAAAAAGGTAAAAGAGCTGGCATATTTCACTACCGTTAGGCCAATGTTCAAGTATGCCACGAATGTCTGGGATCCCCATGATAAAGGAAAGGCATAGAGCTTGGAAAAGGTCCAAAGGAAGGCAGCAAGGTACGTTTTGGGGAGACAAAAAATTACCGATAGTGTTAGCAGAATGTTAGAAGAATTGGGGTGGAGTCCACTGCAAGATAGAAGGAAAGTAAATAGGTTATTGGGAATGTTTAATTGCTACTCAAAACATCCAGCCTGGTTGGAATTGGAGAAGAGGCTGGAACCACCAAACGTTTTGGGAAAAAATGACCACCCGCTGAAACTAAAATTAAGGAGGCAAAAAACGAATGCTGCCAAATACTCCTTAAATCGTGGGGTCCTGGAATGGAATGAATTACCAGAAAACTCACAAAACCTTTACCAAGAAATTTAAATATTTTTAAAAAATTGTTACTCATAAAAAACAAGAAGATTGTTTGATGTTGTATGTAGGTATATGTATTTTTTAAACCTTATTATTAATTTTGTTTCGACCGAAACTAATGATATATTGCCACCAGACAATGTCTAATTGCAGTATCAGTTTAATAAATAAATAAATAATAAAAAAATGAGTCAAGTTAGAGACTTATGTAGCTTTATTTATTTAATAACCGAGATGTTTGTGGCATATATAACTATATCTTTGCGCCATTTATATTACAATATTTATTTCACACTTCTTACAGACGCTGAAATCAAAGAATAAAATTTGAATATGGTCTCCACTATGACTAGGAAACTATCTCGGTAAAACCACCTTAAGTCTTCCTAACATACCACTGGTACCCGGTGTGTAAGATTCCTTTTCTCTGATTGGTTAAGTTCCATAACGCCAGGCAACTGTAACGCACGGAAAGGAGAGCGCGCTACCGGCATAAACTACGATGCCCCCCCCAACCCCCGCACCATCTAGGTCCGACCGCCGTCAGCACCGCCGAGCGGGTGGGAACTATGTGCAAAGGTGAAGGACCAACCTTTACATCATTTCGTGGTATCTTTCGATCTGGAATCAGAAACTGAAGGAAAGCTTGCTGAAAAACAAAAGGAAAAATTCAGTATATACACTGTATTCCTCGACATGTAACCTAAAATGAACAATATCTCGTACTGAGTACACATATCCCTTATTTTCTAAGATAACAGTGAAATTCGGAGGTGCCTCAATACCGAAGTTTAGTTACTAGAAGGAAAATAGGAATGGCTTCAAGCGACTTATAAGAAGGTTGAGGAGGTGGATAATCAGGAGATGTCTCTGCCCCCTAGTGACAAAGATGCTTGCATACAACCCAGAAGGAGTAATCGGGTAAGGAAGCCAAAACAAGTTTTTGATTTATAAACAATAAGTTATTTACGTTTTTTTCTTTTTCTGTGTATTAAAATCTTAGAGGTAGGATGTTGTTATATCGCAAAGGTTGGCATTATTTAGTTGATTGTCTTTTGTTTCTCCTGCCTCCCGGATGTAATGTAAGATGATGTAAGACATGAGTAGTAAGAAAGGAAGTAAAAAAATATGGCTGTGCTGAGAAAGTATGTATGATATGGAGTACCCATTGTAAAATAACAATATTCTCCATTATTTTTGCCTTATCGTCCTTTATCCCCCCCTCCCGTCCCCCTCCACCCACAAAGTCAACGCTTACGTACGTATGTAAGTCGGCAGCGGTAGGACCAGTGAATCCACACGCTTTGAGACATGCATTCCCATATCGTTTTTGGTTCTGGTGTCACCCTGGTTACCGTACTGTGTTGGTGGAAACGGGGCACTTACCTGTATCATACTGAGCAGCACGAATCCTCTACACTCGTGACGAGGCACCAGCATTTACCGCACCAATTTGTTTTGACTACTCCTCTTGTAAGTGTTTCCGAGCATGTTTGAATGTGGCGGCGTAGGAACGAATGTAAGCTATGCAATGGGTTTCAGTACCATTCATCAGCCTCATTTCGTATGTAACGCGGCCTATGGACTTTACTCTTAATTGTGATTTCTCTACTGATGTAATATATTTCCTTGTTGGAAATTCATTCACTGCAAAAGCTGCATATTTGTTTTGTTTCACTAAAGTTCTGTCAGGTCAAGTGACTGACGGTGAACGTCATGATTCGCGTTGCAGAATGGTCCCCAGACTAGGATTTTGATCGCTGACTTAATAAATGCGAGTCGTTTACTACTTTTCCAGCCTTTCTAGAGGGTAGGCTTTCTACCATATTTCTAAGTGCAAATATTTTCGTCCACAGTCCCAAATGTGCCTGAGTATTAATTGCTTATCGTCTTGTTTTTGTCAAGGTCTCCGGTGTGCCAAGTGGGATTTTGTCATTCTATTCCTCACGCTTTGTCTTAGCAAACTTCCGCGTATGGTTTCAGTTTGTAACCAAACTACCATAAATAAAATTGCAATTCAAATTAATAGTAGTAGGTAAATCATAATAAAATAGCATACAACAATAGATATCTAGAGACGCCTAAAAGAAATCAATATTTACATCGGGGAAGTTCAGGACGACGCAAAATAATAAACAAGTAACAATAAGTAACGGGATACGCTTAGAGGGAGGGACGTTAAGAGTCAGCAGAGATAAGTGGAGGAGCTAAGATGAAAGAAAAGGCACGCGAAGGGAAGGAGCAGAAGGAGTCTGGGGAGAAAGACGGCACGGAGCGGAGACTAGACGGAGTATCAAGGTGACGAAAGGGGAACCAGAAATTTATAGAGAGGCCAGGAAGGAATCGGCAAGGAGACCCAAGAGATAAACCAAAACGGATCATAAATCTGAAGATAAGGAAGGAGAGATAATCCCATACCCTCAGCCGTATGAGTGAGACGAAAAAACCCCAGCGACCGATAAGTTTAAGCTAAAAATATAAAGTAAAAGAGAGGTGCTATTTCGCACTCGTCCGGCCACACCTTGAATATGCAGCAAGCATATGGGATCCGGTGCAGAAAGAATTAATTCGGGAACTTAATAAAATACAAAGGAAAGCTGCGCGATTCGTCAAAAACTGCTACGGGCGTACAGACAGCGTTACGCAGATGTTAAACGAATTAGGCTGGGAGCCGCTAGAGACTCGGAGGCTGCGCGCTAGGCTTAGATTACTTGAGCAATTGAGAATAGATATCTTTCAGAGCGACACGGAGAACATCATATTAGAACCCCACTATATTTCCAGGTCCGACAGAAACGATAAATTAAGAGAGATATTTTGCCGAACGGATAGGTATGGGAATTCGTTTTTCCCCCGAACAATAAGGGACTTTAATAAATGCAAGGCGTAATTTCATAGAGCGTTTCCTTTTTATATGTAAACGGCTGGTGTCCTAACACCCCCCGCCACACGCCTATTGTGGCGGCTTGCGGGGTAGTATGTAGATGTAGATGAAGTGTAGCCTTTAAGGATAATAAAAGAAAGAAATACAATAACCTCCATAGCTAAAATTGTTACAGCCTGAAAACTAAGGTAAATGTATTGAGATTGGAGCATAAAGATTAACATTGTACATTGGGCCCAATATATCTTTACAAAGCTCTAAATATTGGTGTTGCTCATACAAAAGTTAATTTCTCATTAAAGGAAAGTGTTAAACTATTTAAATGATTGAGCAAAGTGTTTTTATTTATGTGTTGTATAATAATAACCCCCCCAGCAAGGAGGTAAGCTCTTTAAGTGTTTGTGTAATAGCGAAGGTTTATTGAATTCGTTTTAAATAAAAAAGAAAAACGTGACCAGGAGTAGGTTACAAGTACTTGGCCGAATCCTCCGTCCAGCTTCCATTGTGACCCCAGCCAAATCATTTTCTGGGAATGTCCACCGACTTGGACAACGTATATATTTATTCGAATGAAAGCTTCCACGGTGTATAGGATTAAATGGCTTCATTTTCGGGAGAACCGCGTTGTTTTGTTGATGTGACCGAATGCAGGGGAAATATGTGCTGAACTTATTGCATATTTACTCCGGCTACTTTTTTTTAATATCCCTAACTGAAATGTGCGTTAAAATATGAACGCCCAGTCATTATTTACTAACAAGTCTATACACATGATCAATCTCGGCTCCCGCGAAAGTTCGTGGCAGACGGGTGAGCGGGAAGCTTCGTTGCGGAGGGACTGGTAGTGAAATGAGACAAGGAGCCTGAGAATGGAGAGCTTGAAGACTGTATGAAGAACTCAATGTAATCTTAACATATTTATTAAATGGTATTTTACAAATGGTACAATATTATACTGTGTGTGTGTGAAAATTAACATTTTTAACGCCTTTACGACAGAGGATATGCATCGCGTTAATTCATTTCACATAGTTCTTAAAAGTAGAGCTATGCAACTTCGGGGACACATGCCGTTCATTATCTTCAAACATAAATTTTCAGAATTTAAACTCATGATGATATAATAATGTAAGCACACCAATAAATAAGGAATAAATCTTCCCACAGATTCTTTAAACCCGATAACATGGTTATTACTGGGTTTAAATTTCCCAAATCTTCATACAATGCCTTAAATGGTCTCCACAACATGGAGAAAATTTAAGGCATTGCAAAAGAAATTTCGTGACTTTCAACAACCTCCTTTCTAACACCTGTTGATTCACCTACATCCTCGCACCAGTTAGCTGCACCGTAGTATACAATTGATAATTATTCACAGAAATATTTACATGCATTACATTCCTCTACAGCAGGAAAAAGGATGTCTTTTAAGGAAACTTTCACCATTTTCACTCTCACTGGTACTCGTGAATGTTTAATGTTAACCACGCAAACACAATCGTATCCAAGAGACATAATTTGTGCGGCATAAATAATTAGGTATTCAGTCAACGGTAAAAAAAAGTTTATGTCATCCCCTTTTATTACTTATGCATGGTTACGGAGACTGAAAACTCGCTTAAATGCCAGATCACACGACTTGGTGAAATATTCCCGGGAGAATTAATGTATTCGTTCATTCTCTTGGACTTTGCGAGAGGCTTTTCAATCAGTAAAGTCCCGATAGGAGGTCTGTCACCTTGGCAGCCGTCTGAGGCGGACACCTGTTTGGATACATCTTAGCGTTGCCTCTGCTCGGCTTCCTCGGCTCCTGAGTCTTGCGAGCGACTTCTTCCGCCGCGGCGCCTAAGATGCCGTAGATGCCCTGATGCTGACCCTGTTGCTGACCCTGGGCCATCCCGTAGACGGAGTGAGGCCCGTACGGACCGCAGCTGGCTCCGTCGGGCGGGAACCTCTGCGATTGCTGGCTCCTCTCCGGACCTGCGTCGCTCCTCTTCACCAGCGAATTTGGAGGGTTGGCGCGCCTGGTCGCCGAGCGCGACAGCGGGGGCCGGCCCCTGGGGAAGTCCCAGCCGAGGCTCCAGTCGCCGCCCCCGGGGCCGACGCCGCCCCCGACGCCGTCGGCCTCCTCGTCGTCCACGCGGTCCAGACTGCGAGACTTCCTCGCCCTTGCCGCGAAGGGCAACTGCTGCTGTTGCTGTTGATGCTGCAGCAGTTGCTGCCTGGGAGGCGAGGCTCGCGGGGGCGGCGGTGGAGTGGGGCGTGGGGGTGGAGGTGTGACGGAGGCGGAGGTGACGAAGAAGAGGCCGTCGTCCAGGCTGCCCCTGATATATATAAAAAAAGATCGTTAGCGGCACTTTTTTCAACTGATCGACATGCAGTCAGCCTCGAAACCTCGGCCTTATCCTTTTGCAGCCTCGGATATTTCGGATCGATGTGATTACGGCCCCAGTAATCTCAACCTTGGTTACACAACTAACGGCGATATATCGACCGATTACATGCATAAAATTTTCATGAATAAATTTACACATGGATGGTGTCGTGACGCGTTGTGCGTCATTGAATTCTGATTGGATTGGGCCAGTGAGTGATTGTAGTCGTTAATATAAATAGTTCCACACCAAGTGTTTGTCTTAAATATTTAACGCTAATGACTCAAAGAAATATACAAATTATCTTGTTAACCGAAATTCTTTTGTATCTGTAATATCCATATATATCGCCGATGGATATTTTCTTGGGACTGTAATTTTAAGGGGTGAAATGTTCTGGATGTCGTAAGTGGTTTTGGCTTACGTGCTTACACAGGGCTGCCAGGTTGTGAGGATCAGGCTGAAACGTCGGATTTGTGCGCACGAGATGCATTTTTAATGTGTTCCGATGAAGAAGATAGAAAGACTCTTTAAAAGTCATGCGGAATAAACTCATGGGGATCAATTCCATTTATAATTAATTCAATGATTCCCAAGTAATAACTGGGGGGCGTAGATTCATCGTAAAGACAAGTAACAAACGTCATCCAGTGTCACCTGTATCACTTTATTCCGGTAAGAAATAACAAAAAAGCAAAGTGTAAGTGTTCTGCGGCTAGATCGCAGCACCATACGTTCGTACCCTTGTATTCCTTTTCCTGTAGCTACCTGACGGCACCCAACGGTACCAGCTTGGAACATATGCACTAATATCGTTTTCCGTGTATTTGTTACTTGTATTAATTTGAATCTTAGGCCCTCAATCGCAATACCAGTCTTCAATTAATGTGACGTTTTGATGGAATAAGAACATTGTTTAAATTCCTCAAGGCGTGTTTTTTTTAATGCTGTACTCTTTCTGCAATAATTTTAACTTTTAGTAATGTTTATCGAATTTATTTTCCCTGTTATGCCAATTAAAGTTTTGTTTGTCATAAATATTCTCTAAATGCACGCTTATAAATTCAATAAATAGCCCAACGATTTCATTTCTATGACACGGAGAAATTTTGATGGCTTTGATGAAAACTTACTAAAAAGTTAGTTTTCATCAAAGCCATCATTTTCACTTACTTACTTATTAGTAATTAGTACTTCTTTCAGTTATACTCACGTAGAACATAGGCCCTAGGGAGAACGCCCTTAATAACTTTTGGAAGTCAAGGAAGCATTCGGAAAGAACGTTTCCAATTAATTCATAACTTCTCCAGGAACGAGTAAATAAGTGTTTATGGCAAGAATAATTCATTTCCGTGCCTAATAACAACCTTTTTATCGCACGTACGAGTTAATGTTTTTGTTAATGTACAGATTTGCGTGAAACTTTTCATACGTGTCCTTATTAGTAATATCTATTGATTAAAGTGAAAAAAACTGCATGCTAACTGGCAATTCAATGATATTTTAACAAGAACTCTCACGGCACACGGCATATATTTTGAAACAATTCTATTACTTATGTACAGATTTGCACATAAATGACAAACAATAAGTTTCATATTGTTATAATAGCTGCTAACAAATATCGAGGTATCATGCCGAGTAAGAAAAACGTATTTAGATATGATTTTCTAGTTAATTTCGAATTTCGCGCCGAAAGTCAAAACAATGCTTTAATTAAGGCGAAAATTTGAAATATTTGCATCTTATATATTACCTCTTGCATCATATATATTATGTATGGTGATTTCCAACATGGCATGTATGGTGATTTCCAACGTATAAACAGGTGTACTTGTGGTAAATTCTGGTCCAAGAATATTTTTTCGACTTACTTGAAAAGTTATTTGAATGTGCCTTCAACGACTCAGGATTATCGCTCCAGCTACCTTAATACTACCTACTGAAATACATATACTGTAAATAAATTTTCCTAAAACATGAATGTGCATCGCGGAAAAATTATATCGTGATTGCCGATGAAAAACCCAAAAGTTCATATGTTCCTCCTAGGTGAAAGTGAGGGATATCTCGAAGGATCTCAATAACTAATTAGGCCGCCCACAGGGAACGGGTCATGTTAGATAGATTGTTGTTGTTGGGGGAGCCTTCGTCAGGAGCCCGGGCACTTAGACCTTTCTTGGTCCATTGTGCAAACCCCATGCCTGTCTGCCACTTGCAGACAGGAGACAAGAGCACCTCGGTAGAGGTATGGAGGATTAGCCTCCCCCTACCTCACCCCGGTGCCAGGAATTCAGGATGTCTTCCCTCCAACCGGCCCGGTCTGGATCTCCCTCCGGCCTCCCGGTATAGGTATGGAGGGAGAGTCAACCATGCCTGGTCGAGGTATGGAAGAGGGTCACCCATCCAACCACCGTCCGGGCCCAACGTTGCTTAACTTCGGTGTTCTGATGGGAACCGGTGTTTTAACGTGGCTAGGCCCTTGCCCAAACGGGTCATGTTACACTGCATACGTTATACGCACTGTTATGTCTCAATCAGCGGCTATTGCGCATTTGCATGCCAAATTCCAAACGTTGATCTTAGGTTTGTTTCATATGATTTCCAAAAAAACTAAATACGAGTTAATACTGGTTATTGGTTACTAAGAACTATGAAAGAAATTAGAATTTATAGTTCATCTTGTTTCCGTGTTTATCAGCTAATATGTTTTCAAATGAGTTTAACAGCAGTAGCATCGCTACGTTGCTTTTTCTATGCAATGCTATTGAGTGTATTACCATCATTCAAGTGTTTACTGTTTAAATTTTTGCCGCTCGTACTCACCTCCGAGAGCCGTGGCGCACCCTGGCGGGTGCCGGCGGTTCTACCGCCACCTTGGCGGTCCATCGCTCGGGCATCGCCGCCACCTTGCCGTGGTGCATGGACTCGCTGCGCCGCAGGATTTTGGACGATGGCGAGTCCCTGGAGTAGCGCCCGTGCAGGCCTTGCTGCTGCTGCTTGGACTGCTGTTGCTGCTGCTGCTTGGCCAGCTGGATCTTGTGGTTCTCTGCGGGGCCCGCCACGACCGTTTCCCACCGCCTCAGCCCGCCGTAACCCCTCGAATAGCCAGACACAACGGTCCTCGACTGAGGCTGCACCACCACGACCGGCGGCGCGGCGCCACCCCTCTGCTCCTCCGAGTCGCTGCTCTGCCCGCTGCTCTCGTCCTCGAAGAAGGGTGCGGCAGCCGCCGCGCTCTTGACGGCCGCTCGCGCCAGGGACCTGGGGCGCCGCGGCGGCTGCGGCAGGATGCGGCTGGGCACGATCTCCGGCTCCTCGGCCCATCCGATCTCGCTCCACGTCGCCTGCACCCGCCTGTCCGTCTCGCTGTTGTGCTTCTTGGGCGGAGGTGCGGTGGCGGCGGCCCTGGTCGCCCTGGGGCCGCCTGGCCGAGGAGCGGGAAGGTTGCCCCCTGTGGGCCTGCACGCCGCCCTCGTCCTCGCCTCTGCGTCTCTCCTGGCGGCCTCCTCGTCGTCCACGAGGTCCCTCAACTCCCGGATGACCTCCTCAATGGTCGTCTCTTCCTCCTCGTCGGCCTCCCCGCCCCCTCCGGCCCCTTTCCTGCCCGTCTGCTGCCTCCGGCCCTCCATGATGGTCTCACTCTGCACGGCGAACGTCTCGTACATGATCCTCTCCGTCTCTTCGCCTCCCAGCCTTCAACCACAAACGGAGACAATTAGGCGAAACGAGAACAAAAAACAAAAAAAAACAGAGGAGGCCGACAAATGTTTTACAGAATTTCTGCTGATTTATGCGAATGAACGTATGGAAGATCGTTAGTGTTGTTAAATGCATTAATTTGCGACATGTCGTAACAGTAAAAAAACACTATGATATCTCACCGGAGAAAAAAAACATTCCATCACCCCAATACTGCGTAAAGTCACTAAGGTTGGACAACAGGCCGGAGTTAGCATATTTAGTAGGGCAACATTATTTGCTCCGAATCATATATTATGTAGGAAATGATTGTCACGCGCACACACCATAATCTTATGCCCCGTTTCCACCACGCTCCATCTTACTCCCTCCGATTAGACGTGACGCTGGTTACATTATGCAGTGGAAACGCCAGTGAGCGCCATCCGTGGTGGGATTTCTATTCACGGTTGCCTGACCCTGTTTGGCGGTTTACGCCGGTTACAAAGTCGCGTTGGGAACGCTAGTCATATCCTTCTGGTAAGCGAAAGAGTTAACGTGATCAAACTTCCCCAGTCACATATTTGCCGTCACTGATATATATCCGTCTTAATCAAAAATTCCCTGTGTTTGCCATTGGCCATTAAAAATATTTAAGAGTTGTTGAGGGTAAGCCACGTTGACTACTACCCTGCCTTGACACCTGATTTTTTTTGTTGAAAAATAGATGAACTAATAGAAAGGGTCAGAGGTGTATATTTTTATAAAGTTTCACTCATCCATTGCTAAGTTACAGTCCTTAAAAATTAATAGCAAGCCTAGAAGTTTACTTGCAGGGCTAACGATAAGTTTTTTTCCGAATTCTAATACATTAGAATTCAGAAAAGGCGTGTTGTCCAAATGTATTCTTTTACATTTTCCTCATCATGATAATTTTATTTTTTTTAGCAAAAGGTTTTGAATAAATATCTACCGCTGATTGTTACAGCTACTGCTTTGAGCAGACTATGTAGGTATTTGGAATACGGAGCATGTGAATGTTAACAAATGTTTCCAGAATTTCTGCTGAATTATGCGAATAAACGTATGGAAGATCATTAGTGTTGTTAAATGCATAAATATGCGACATGTCGTAACAGTTAAAAAAAACACTATGATATCTCACCACATAAAATATATTCCGTCTGTTAGTGCAGCAAATGCATCCAGGGTACAAAATCACAGAATAAGAAGAATAATCGGTGCTATTAATTAAACTTCTAAAGGGCAAAAATAATTGCATTCCCTGGATTCATATTCCCCTAATTTGATACTATTTTCCAAAATTTCTGATAGTGAAGTTATGGAATAATAGTTGCACTCTCAGTTTACCTCCGTTTATCGCAAAAATGATGTCACAACATCATGAAATCGTAAACTGACGTTAGTAACAGAAATTTACATACTCTAATTTCGTAATATATCTTAAAATTCCTTTCCCTTGCCTTTTGAGAGTTGTATTATAATGAAGAATGTTACAAACAAGGTTAAACCGATCGTAAATTATGAAATGTAATTAGCTTTTATCTTCATAAGTGGGCCGTTAGTAAACAACACAGTCTTTCTTAATTACCCGAATAAGTATTAGAGAGTTAATCTAAAACAAATTTTGGTACCGTGGGAAACATAAAATAAGATGGCTGTATTCTGTGCCTTATATTATGGCTGATGCTATGACGGAGGAATAATATAGGTATGAGATGCTTAAAAGGACAACAAAGAGGAATATTACTGGAGTCATCGTTTCAGTTATCCCGAAGGTTTTACATTAACTTCCAGGGATTTTACAAAGCCATACACGATCAATACTATCGAACACTTTCTTTTTTCCACATGATGCATGTGGAAGATCTTCAAACATGCTAGAAGTGTAGAGCATGTAAGAACGACAATGAGTCTCCATAGAACACTTGCTCCCTAGGATGTAGCATCTTGCAATACTACCCTGCTATATCTACCCTGCTGCATGCTACCCTGTGAACCGCCACGGAGGAGGAGTGTGGCAGGTGGTTTCAGGAAAAGAGCCATGAAAAAGGAAGGGAAAAAGAGGAGAAAGGGCTTGGGAGAAGGAAATGACAAAAGTGAAATGCGTGTTAACTGACGTCTGTCTCCCTCACTGTCTCTGTAATTGTCACTAATAGTGCATTGGAAGAAGGAATCTTTAAACAATCTAGTTAGGAAAATTTTCTCTCATATTTGATTGCTTTTATCAGACTTATAGATATAACCCTGGGTTAAAAGCCTCCGATTCAACCTAAAACTGACGTAATCTGAGTTTAAAAAAAGAAATTTCAGCCTAAAGTGCAGCCTCCGATTCTCTATTGGGTTCCCAACCCAGTCCTCCCATCAACCATGTCACCATCTCCGTTCTTTCGGGGTAGTTTTACTTGAATCGCGCGGCTTTCACTTGTGTGCTGTTCCTTTGACGTATTTTCCGACTTAAAAGGTGCACGAACATATAAGATCCACCCTCATTGTTGTCACTTATATTGCAGATAGTAAACAACCACTTCATTACCCTTCGATGTTGTTTAAGGATGATCCTAATAAGCGTTCTTTCACTGAGTGTCGTAATCAATTATGGCAATATGATGCGATCTGGGACATTATTACGCTATTTATATGCACTTGAGTTCAATCAATTTTTTAAGATTCAACTCGCGCGCATGTTAACAAATTTCCTACAAAGATATCAATGGTATGTATCGATGATCTACTGTAGTCACATACAATTCTTATACGCTGTTTCAACTGATGAATGAAAAATTAAATTGGTGCGAATGTCTATGGTAAGTAATCGTTTCAGGCTATCGTTTCAATCGTTTCAGCACGACAGAGTGAAAGAACGTATGAATTGTTTTGTTAATGGTACTGGTAGCTCAAATTTTGCTGAGCATTTATGTAATTTTGAACATTTTAGCGATTTTAATTTTGAAATTTTACGTTTTAATGACAAAGGTGCCAAACTGGATTTTTAGAACAATTTGAAATTGTTAATAGCCCGCATATGTTATGTAATGATCAATTGTTCCCATCTCATTCCCCTCTCCTTAAAATAAACCTCCCCAACCTTAAAACCGTTAACCGCCCCTGCCACCGTATCCGTCCTTCACAGTATGAACACACGCTCCTTCCTTTTTTAAAAACACTGATTGACTCAACCTTCCCCGCCCCCCTTTCCATGCTGCCCAACCCATATATATGTTCCATAACCCATATATATATATAGTTTATGGTATATATATATATATGGTTTATATATATATATATAGAAGGTGGGGCAGCACATATGTGCTGCCCCACCTTCATCCATATATATACCCGGCCACCTGTGAAATTTGTTACCAGAAGATGGCACAAAACGTAAGTTGCTGAAACCCGGGTCGTCTGAAATAAATTGTGTGGATTAAAACCAAGTTGTTTTCAATCATGGTCGACGGTAAGATTTCCTAATTCAGTTAACCGGGACCTTAAGTTCACCTGAAAGCCATCGAGAGCTCACTAAGGCCAAATCGGGCCTTAACATTGATCATACGTAATACGAAGGGTGTAATTTTCTGGGACAGTGTACCGCTCCACAATACCGTTGGTGTTCATAGCATTTTGGCGCCTCCTTTTGAGTCGGGGACGTGAATATTATGGTCCGGCACTTGTATGCGAATACTCACTCGGTGATAACTTTTGAGTTTCTGTCGCTTCTGAAATTTTCTGGAACGGTCCGAGGAAGACATTTCGGGGGGTCTAAAAATTTCAGAATTTGATTATCTTTCATCCTATTTGACCTCTTTTTGTAAACCATTCAATACTCTCCTCTTTTTGGAGATATTTATGGATTATTCCTGAAATTTACAATCTTCATATTTCAATAATTTTCGAATTTCAATATTGTACATACAATTTAAATCATTAAATATTTTTACTCTTAATGAATTCAGTTCTATGGTTTTATCTCATAGCCAATTCCAATATGGCAGTTCAATCAATTCGTTCAAAATGTCTTTTTTTAAATGGCACATTTGTTTGAATAGCTCTTAAACTTTCCGACAGAAATGTTCGGTGTGCACAATTCTGTTACACCGCCACCAGTCAGAGGCAGCGTACCGATTTGTGAGGCGCTTCACGCCATTATGGTAGTTTTGAGGGAGAAATTTCCCTCAGAGTCATAATGGAGACCATATTTTAATTGTATTTTTTAAACTCTGTACAAAATATGAAGTAAATAATGTATTATAAATTACATGAAAAAATATAATATTATGTGAAAACAACTGTCAGTAATTAAATAAATATGTCTACATAAGTCTCCAACTTGACTCAGTTTTTCACGCCCTAGGTTGAAAACGCCTTTACGTCAGACGTTTTGCGATTCTGTAAAAATTACAGCGGTGAGAAATAGATTAATTTTTTTATAAATAGTTGAGAAAACAATAATTACTATACTTACACCGCTAGTTTTTTAAAGAGATATAGGTGTTAGAAATTCCTAATTGTTTTTTATATTCTCTCTCTGGAGCGCACAGCCGTAGGTAAACCATTCCATGTAAAACAGCTTAAAAGTTTAGGCTTATTGCTCGAAAAGTAGTTCGGCAAGAGTTTAATATTTTTATCTCATTGGAAAAGATGGGAATTTGATCTTTGGAGCGAGATCATATTCATCAAGTTCTAGGAGAAGCGATATTTCCCATAAACTACCTTAATAGCCGAAAAATACGGCAGATATACCCGTGTGGTGTCCTTGGAGGTGACCTTTGCGTAGACGCACCTTGACCCACGACCTGTCTCTCCGACGTCGTCCTCTTCTCCGGCGCTGCAGCTGCTGCTTGGGTTGTCGGTGGAGCTGATGCCCTCGTCCTCTGGCGTCGAGGCGTGGTGCTTGGTGTCCACGCTGCCCCCGCTGCCCCCGGCCAGGATGGGGCCCTTGACGGGGCTGCCGCGGCCCCCCAATTCGCCCTTGGGGGTCGCGGTGCCCTCGCCCACCCGTTGGAGGCCGTTCACCTCGTCCTCCAGGTGACAGCACCTCTCCTTCAGGCACCTCTCCAGGGACTGAAGGACGCCCTTTTCCTCCTGAAGAATCTGCCAACCGAAAGGAGGACCAAAAATTGATCATGGAACCTTAAAGTGACTTATGGTGAGAGTGTGAGCGAGATATTTCCGTAGTCAAAATGTAAACCATATTCGAATTTTGTTTTTTTTTTCATTTCAGCGTCAGTAAGAAGTGTGAAGTAAATATTTTAGTATTAATGGTCTAAGGATATAGTTATATATATATATATATATATATATATATATATATATATATGACAATAATTCACAGCGATTACATAAATATATCTACATAATTCTCTAATTTGACTCGTTTTTTCACGCCGTACTGCTGAAAACACCTCCACAAACAGGTTTTTAGGCGATTCGGTAAATCTAGTTAAGGTACCCGTTGAATATCAACGGGAAGAATATTATCATTTACATTGATTGTAATAAACCATTCATATCTTATTTTGAGCAAAGAGTCATTGAGTTCATGGATATATACCTACACGGAATCTCGATTTAAACAATGAGTATGGACGTTATGGGGACGATGACTCAAAAACGATAAAATATTGCGAAAAATCGTTTACGTTTTAGCAAATATTTCGGAATTTCAACCGTAACACAAAATTAGATTGAAGTAATAAGAGTCTTCATTTTATTTTCTTTCTATTGGTACTTTTCTCAATAACAGAAAACCAATATTTCTAATTTAATTTTGCAAATAAAAAAAGGTCTGCAGCCAAATGAAGATTCAGCTTCACGTGTATTTCTTATTTGAAAGTTACTGAGATATATATATATATATACATACGAGCGGAAGATACCCGTTGAAATTCAACGGGTGTGAAAAACGTTAAACTTATTTTATAAGAAAACCGCAAAGCCTGAAGAAAAACTGTATGCGTGGTCATTCGAGGAGTTCGTAACCTATCTTTTATGTTGTGTTCATTGTAGTAGACACGCTGACCGTTTTCCAGGTGCACGGAGAGATGAGTGACTGTTGGTCCACTTTCATGCACGGGAAACCACAAAATAGGCCATACAGACTCATTACAACTTAAATAGCAAAGATTGATGGATGGTCACCTCGTCCCTAGGGTTCTCTTGAGGCGTCTTCTTAGTGATTAACAGCTTGATCGCTTCCCTTGTGTACATACATATACTTGCATTCAGTGGCATAATTGAGTTGCAATATTCAACGTTGATATGTGCGTTGAGTATCTTAATCAGGATTAGATAGAAGGGTACAATCCAGCGGTAGACAACGTCAAGAGGAGTAATGGCAGCAGAAGCCATGTTTATTTGACCTATGAATCCTCCATCGCCCGGACTGCGCCTTCGGCATAGCCATAATCATTGGTTTCGGTTGCTAAATAAAAAATATATGGTGATTCTTAATGCACTTGTCGATTTTCATGCACGGATGTCGTTAATTGCGCTGAATTTCCGTTCTTCTTTCGGGTAAGAAGCATGTAGTGACGTCATTATAATTTCCGCCATCTTAAAACAGATTGAAGGTTCGAAACAGATGGGTCTGTATTTGAACCAGATTTAGAGCTGGTTACCCGTCCGTATGATGGGTAAGGATGAAATTTGTGCGGATCTTAGCGTAACCCGAGAAACACCACGGGGAGATTATCATGAGATCGCTGGTGGGCATGTCTTTGTGCATCCAAGTTTAACTTTGGTTGTTTTTATTGCAAGGGCTCATTTTCTCGCAAAGAAGACATTCCTTTTGCTTTAGAAATTTAGAATTTTTTCGAAAGGTTACTCTTTTTTCTATTGGGCATGTTGACGGATATATTTTTAAGTCCGAGGAGGGGAAACTGTGGCATGTGAGCGTCTTAAATATGTAGCTCGATGATTGAGTGATTGTACCTAAGTTAACTGCACATTAACACTTTTAAACATATATAAATAACTCGTAACGTTTATGATGTGGGAATGGGTCTGAAAAACAGTTCGCAATCGTAATGAGAGGCAGACGGTTTCACTACGTGTAATACATCTGATTATTGAACGATAATAAACAACGCCGTATTTTATTGTGCAACAGATGCATTATTACCATTGCTATTCGCTGCACGTAAATATTCTTGTACATTTAATTGCGTGTGTAACATATTTAATTCCTTTATGTGTATCGTTTACTACGTTAGTATTCATTCATATACATGCAGTGCCCCTTTGAGAGCTACTTTGAGAATAGACGTTGAAGAGTATACTTGTAAATATGCATTGAATTTATCGATTACCCCCCGAAGCAATCTATCAAGGGCCCTTGGGACTCTTATACGGATTTTCTTTTTACGTACTATCGTAGGAAAACATGACATTTAATAGTTAGAGGCGGGTATATCCTTTGAAAATCAAATATATGGTTGTCAAGGAAATATGTTATTGTTGATTTCAGATAAAAATGTGAGATTTTTCAGCTGAAAACATGAATTTCAGACAACTTCGGAGGGTAGAAGGAAATCGATTATAAAATTAGAAACTTCCTTTATTCAGCCATCCGATAAAAAAAATCCCAGGCCTATATCTTGAGTGAAAGTACTTTTAAAAAGCAAAAAATGAAACCACTGCACCGAACCTAATGCTTAGCATGGACCACCAGGGGTGACCCTTGGGGGCTTGTGGGGGCCCTGAGGGCTTTTAATATAGCATATATTACAGCCAGTCATGTTTTCTATCTACGTGCCAAATTTCAGCTCAATCGGTCCAGTAGTTTTTGCGTGATGGAGCAACAGACAGACAGAGACCATAACATTTTTATACATATTAGTAAGGGTCACACCCTTAACCCTGAAAAAATAGGGTTTCGGTTAATTGAACCCTACAGTGTTTGTTGTCTATCAGTGACAAACTCGTGTTCCAAATTTCATCAAAATCGGTCCTGTGGTTTAGGAGGAGATGTGGAACATACATACATACATACATACGTTGACTTTTATATATATAAAGATAAAGATATATATATACACACATACACACACACACAAACATCGGTAGTTATAGTAGATTTACAGTGGTGATTAATAGGTTGATTTTTATAAACAGTTGAGAGATCATACCAACTACTTACCGTTAGTTTTTTGGTAAAATCTAGATGTTAGAAGTTCCTAATTTTTTCAATATTCTCCATCTGGAGTGAACAGCCGTAAGCTATCGCATATAAAACAGGTTGTATTTTCAGACAAATTGCTCGAAAAGTAGTTCGTCAAGGGGTTATTATTTTGATATCATTAGAAATATGGGAGTGTTTTCTTCAAAATGAAATCAGATTCATCAAATTCCAGGTTAAGCGATATATCGCTCAAACGACCTAAACTGCGCCGGTGAACTCAAACAAGAAGGACATTGTAAGCAACACATGGAGAGGTGTGTCATTAGGGTGTGGCTTATTTTTTATTATTTTTTTTCGGATTTTCAATCTCAACCTCTCAAACTATGCTATTGGGTAAAGAAAGGAAATACATAAATTAGTGCTGAAACTCGGTCCTGGTCGGATAGTAACTTTGTGTAAAACACTAGCAGTCTGAAAAATTGCCAGGCACGGTAAATGGCTCCCTTGACCCTAGCTCGGGAAGGTGCGAGGGGGGCGTAGGGAATGAAAGGGCGCAGGACCTAGGAATCAGCTTAGTGCGGCCCGCGCGCACCCGGCGCGGCATTATGTGTGGGGCGCGCGGCAGTCACCCCCGCTAAAATATTTTATTCGTGGAAAACAGCTGCACATTCGCAAAAAAATTGTGTACATTTTGCTCCTAAAGATCTGAAAGTTGTTGAGTTAACACTAGAAATTATTTTTTTTCCTTCAATCAGGAAAATTGAATGTCACTGCATTTATGCCTCTTGAGCGACCACTAAATGTAAGTTCATCAAAGCGAATTTTTTATGATATCCTTTCTTTACCCAATAGCATAATTTGAGAGGTTTAAAATGAAAATCCGAGACTAAAAAATTAAAAAAATGCCACACCCTAGAGTCCATGCATTCGCGCCGTTTCTTGTAGTTACACCATGCACATTATTATTGAAGGGAGATGCATTTACGCAAGAACCTGCGCGTCCACATTCATCGCGTAAACAGAGAAGTAAGTTCCAAGAGTAGAAAATTCCGGGAGATTAAGCTAAGAGCATGATCATAACCACAATAATATACAACTTTATAATAAATAATGTGAAATGCACAAATTACCACAATTTGATCAAAATTGAACCAGCCCTTTCAAGACAAAAGTCTGTCATACTCAAAAATTATCAAAAATCATCATATACCATCCATTTAAATCTCTAATGGTTGAGATACATATTATGCACTATTTGTAGCAATTTTTAATTAATAATAAATAACAAATTAAGTTAAAAAATTAAATACATGGAAGAATACTTCATGATTTTTATTAAACTTAAAGCTAGAGGAGTAACTAAAGCCAATTGTAGAGATACATGAACATATTCTGCGCTAGTTGTCGCAATTTTTAATTAAAAATAAAGAAAAAATTAAGTTAACAAATTAAATCCTTGGAAGAATATTTCATGTTTCTTATTATATTGAAAGCTGGAGGAATAACTAAAGCCTAAATCCGGGAAATTCGAGGAGACACCGGGAAGAGAACCCTGTTCTAAGTGGAAAGTTTAATTTTCTCGTGAGGTGAAGTACATAAAGGGAATTGTTGTATGATGCGAGGAGCAAAGAGTGTCGGAAGTGGATGAGGGATGTAATAGAGGTGTACTTGTATCTCACCTGGACCTTCCTCTCCAGCAGTGCCACCTTCTCCCTCAGCGCCCCGGCTTCCCTCTCGGCAGACTCGAGGCGCTGCGGCAGCGCCGCCACGTCCAAGAAACCGCTCTCCCAGCGTCGCAACTCCGAGCGCACCTCTTCGGCAACCGCTCCGATCTGTGGCATCACCTGGCGGGAAACATCGGAACTTATTTCTCACAGAATTCTCTTTCGGTAATTTCGAAATGCACTTGGTGTCACAAGCAGCAAGCAGCCTTCTTGGCACCTTGTAAAAAGTGATTCCTGGGGACCTGGCAGTGTATTTAAGACACGGACACGGACTTAAAATCTAAACTTGAATCATTTCATATACATTTGGTATTTTGAATGCACGCATTCACATTTCACTTTGAATACTTTGCTTCACTTTTCGGAGATATTTTTCGAAAGACAAGGACGTGATTATAGGTCTTAACCCCTGCCGGTCCGGAGAGCTGCTCCGCTACCTCTTATTACTCCGAAACCTTTTCTCAGATTATTCACTTAAGTTAGTGAGTTCTATTTCCAATGACCCCCTTCAGAGGTGCTTTAGAGCGACAGTAATTCTTAACTTAAAAATTAAGCCCAGGACATTACTAATGGACGGGCAAAAATTTTAGAATAAAATTTATAAGCATCAATAATTAAATACTGTAAAAGCATTTTAATGACTTAATTTTGGTCGATTTTTGGTCATACATTTCATTATAATTTTTAGATTGTGATACAAAGTATCCCCGGCCGCCGTAACTATGCCACATGTTTTCACTTTATAGGATATTCAATAGAGGAAATTAAACTATGCAAAGATTCAAGATCCTTTGGCAAGATCCTTCGCCTCTATAATGGCATTATATTCTGTTGTAGTGACGGTGTAGTTTAGTGGAGAAAATCAGCCAAAGACCAGTGAGGGTCTCATAAAACATTGTGTTTTGCTCCATTTATTGAAACATAGTACATTCTTATTGCATGCGATTCCCTATCTGAATAAATGAGGGAAATAAGGCGTTTTTTATTTGACCAAAAGCACCCCATATTTTACGGATCCACCTATTTAACCATCCATCATAATTCGATCCTTAACCTGATGATTCGAGATCGTTTCGACTAGCAGTCGCCAGCTGAAAAGCCGGCCGAATCATAGCCTTTGGTTACAGTAGGAAGTAACAGCGTTTGGCGGTGAAAATAAAATGTCCAGATGGACCGAGGATAATTTTTCACGCATTTATAGTCCTAGATTTAATTTGAAGACAAAAAAGTGAATTAAATACCATCTAACAGGGCACAGATTCTGAAAAAAACCTTTAGGCAAAGGGAATGAAAGTCATAGTGTTAAAAGTAGTGTAATTGAGCCACTTAATCTTACGTTATGGTAATCTGAGTGTCATTTTTCTCCAGGCGACATGATTTGTCTCTGTGAATAAAATTATCACCCGAGTAAGACACATTTAGCTCCAATTAGTTTTTTAAAGCCTCTACAGAGGAATGCGTCATAATGAAATGGAACCAAAAAGTGAATAAAATGTGAGGTAATTTGCCTTTATATTTCCCGATGTAACCTTTGTCTGAACTTCTCACGTGAAAAGCAAATAAAAATAAATTAGCACGCGAATTACCGATGCAATATTCTTAGACAAAACATCTGTATTTAGTGAGAATTTCAAATGAACCGTCTTATGTAGGTAACCAACAATTCACAAATGAACTACCTTAACAAGTGAACATTTTGAATTTCTTTGAACCACAGGCATCAACCATAGGCAAATCTATTAAATGACTACGTCATTAAATCAAGTAGAATTTACCTTATTCATTCAGTTGAATTGATAATAAGTAACACGTTTAATTTACTTGAAGAATAAACAAAATTATATTTGGGAGCGAGAGATATACTCAAAAGTGGGGGTGACAAGCAGGAAATGCCCATAGTCTGTCAAGATCATGAAGAGTCCTTCAAGATGTACACCTCTGATTTCACTGACTGTGATGGATATAGGCCGGAATGGTCAATAAAATTCTCCCCACACTATGATGGTCCGTGCCAAGGGGACGTTTAAGTGTTACGTAAGCACCCCTAGGGGAGGGGTACGAGTTTGCTTACTTTTCATAGAATTTAAGAGTAAGACTGCAAGGTCTTACTCTTAAATACTACTAAAGTACTTAAATAGTACGCTTTTTATAGTACTCATGTGATATTTCTAAAAAAACACTTCACCAATAGTATAAAGTATTCGGTTTGCTTTAAGTAATGCAAATATAAAAAAATGAAAAATCTTACGTAAGCAAGTGGTTGGGAGGGGAGGAGTTCAGAAAAGGCTTATCTTTGCTTACAAGGGGGGGGGGGTCAAAAATGGCTAAAATGTGCTTACGTAATACTTGAACGTTCCCCAAGGTGGCCGCAACTGCGGGGCGGAGGGTAAGCAGTCTAACGGGGAAACTCCGGATTCCAAGCGATATCCGGCCTAACGGATATATAGCTTTACAAAGAGCATGTAAAGCTCTCTGTGAGCGAACTAATGATTTCCATAGCAACTTGTGGGAAAAATATGACAATAAATAACAAAAATAATACGAAGGACGACAAAAGTTGGACTGCTCTATTCCAACAACTCCCTGGGGCTCCCGGGAGGAGCCATCCTCTCAATAAATCTACCCAGCCCCTAGATGCCCCCACAGGGGTACCTTACAAACCACATCACCCCCTAAATCCCTGGGGAGGGAAGAATAGGTGATACAACGGATACCTCCGTGTCTACCAGAAAGAAGTCGCCAGGTAGATATCCGCCCTCAAAAAGAGTTGAATCTTACTCAAGTGGTTCACAAGAGTCTAAGGACAATACATTGGAGACACCCAGGGCCTTGGAAGGCCGTAAGCCTCCAGGGTTGAACACTGCTATATTCTGAATATTCTCTTATTTTGCGCAGTAATTCTGCCAGTATTGGTGTCGGAGGGGTAAATTCCTCACCTACTGAACCAAAGACCGGGAGTTTGAATCCCACCTGGGTTGGATTTTCAGAGCATGATTGTCTGTTCGTCTATACAGAGTGTGTAACATTAATCGCGTGTCATTTTTTACCTCTAATTTTGGACACTTTCGTCTGTGCCACATTAATTTGGTACAAGGGTAGATAAACAAAAAGGAATTGGACCCCCATTCTGTGGTCAAGAAGTCAAATTTCTATAATTTTTCTGCATGCATTTATATTCTAGAGAGTTTGTCATGTTTTTTTTTTAAATCTCAACTTCCTCTATTTGCCAACGTTTCGCCTTTTAATAATCGCATCATCAAGGCTTGAGGTGAGATCAACTTTCCTGCTATGACAACGGTAACAAAAACAAATAATTCCTCTTGGGAACAAAATCAACACCAATGACAAAAGAAGACCAAAATGGACACCCATGCTCAACTTTTGATTAAAAAAATATAATAAGTAAAAATAATAATTTATAATATAAGTAAATATAACTTTTCTGAAATTCTACAAAACATATTTTTCTACCCTTGTACCACATTTTATAAATGTGGCACAAACAATAGTATCAAAAATTATAGGTAAAAACTGACACAGGATCAATGGGACACTCTGTATATATCGGATAGGTAGTAATTGGCTTATTATTTAGCCACGCTGCTGTTGATGGACACGCCGGGAGCGTGTTCAAACTACCCCCAGAGTACAGGGGGTGTGCGTGGGAAGGGGAGCGGGGGAATTGCACGGAGTGCTCACGGCTGTGATGGTGGCCGGGGAGAACCCGGCGTGCTGCAGCTCGGCCTGGGCGAACACTCTCTCCTGTGGCCCGGGGCTCGCCTCCAGGAACGCGTTGACGAATCGCAGCGCGGCCGGCGTGAGGTCGGGCGCCCCGCTCGACGAGGACATCATACTGACGAGGAAGTGGAAGCGTGCCGGTTCGCCTAGGGACAGGCGCGTGCTGCACAGCGCCTCCGACACGGCCGCGTACGCGCTCGGAGAGGACACTGGTCGCCTCTTGGAGCCCAGCTCGCACACTTTGGTCAGCACCTGGTACGCGAGTGGACAAGAGCCGGAGGAGGTTAGTTGGTATCGATTTGGATGATCAGGGATGTGATCCGAAAAGGCACGTTACGTTTAGTGCCGGGCCTTGGAGGCACCCGAACTTGGAGAATCCGAGCCTCGACGTCGAAGGCGACCCTTCAACGCGGGTGGTTTGTGGCACCAACTGACCTGTATGGTTAATAACTTCTAAAAGACAAACATGAATCGCTATGCTATGTTCGTCTTTGTGTTGCACTAGTCATGCTGATGAAAATGGTTTTTTCATCCCATTAATACGATGGATATTAACCATTTCACGTTCTTTGGTACACCAAGTCAGTTTATTGTTCCTAAATCACGTAAAATGATGTAAATATTTATCGTATAACAGCGATGAAAAAACCATGTTAATCAGCGTGGCTAGTGCAACACAGAGATGAATATAATTTTTCGATTTATGTTTAACTTTTAGAAGTTATAAACTATAGTGTGACTGGTTAGTTGGTGCCATAAACCACCCACGAGGGTGAAGGGTTGGGTCGCCTTCGACGCCGAGGCTCAGACTCCCGAGTTCGGGTGCCTCCTAGGTACTTTACCATAACGGATAGTTTCGTGCCTCACATGTCCGGCACTAAACGTAAAGTTCCTTTTCGGATCACATCCCTGGATGAGAGTTATTTGTTCGGGGAGGAGACTGTAACAAAACACCTATCCCGAGGCCGGGAAATAGTTAATATTTAATAAAATTATAAATGAATATAGAACATTACAATTGTACAATGAAACCATGGACCCGCAGATAAATAAACATGGAGGTAAACTGAAACTAAGGAACGGATAGTAATAAATAAAGAAGGTGGATTATTGTTAAAAGAGGGGGAAGGAGAGTGTGCATGAAAAGAGTTATCCTGGAGTAAAAACAGGATAAAAGTAAAAGGTACAGGAGACAGAAAGCGATAGAAACACACACGTGGTGCCGGGAGTGGACGGGAAAAGGAGAGAGGCCGAGAGGGAGAGGGAATGTTATATAGGGGAGCATTTCGAGAGGGACCAGGAAGAGTACGTGGAATAGGAGAGCTTACATCGGCGGACACATTCATGATCACGATACGTGAAATAATTACTAATTACAACGAGCTGAACTAAATAAGATTGAAAAGATAAAATATATCAACAGCACCGTTAAAATTTAATTGGTGAAATTTGAAAAATAATGTCATTCTATTCGTAAAATGGATCCAATATTATTACTTGAGGAAACATTGGTTACTTGTATTGTCGTGTCTAATATTTGCCCATAATAAATGTATTTATCATTCTGAAGTGTAGTATGAAATGTTTTATTGATGTATATATATATATATATATATATATATATATATATATATATATATATTTACATCTTTATATAGATATATTTTTAATAAACTTTTATATACTTTTCCTCTAGTTGAGGAAGGGCTTACTTGCCCGTAACGTTCCCTTTAAGTCTTCTCTCTACTTACTTTTCTTTCCCCACCCCCTGTCAAGTGTATTTATATATATATATATATATATATATATATATATATATATATATATATATATACATAGAGAGAGAGAGAGAGTAATATTTTGTATAGAGTAATCACTCTCAATTGTTTAGAGTGATTACTCTATACAACTCGGAAGATGGCGGGCGTGCTGCCGAAATATCAAAAAACAAACGTGTGAGTTTCCTTTTTTGTGTGTGTGCCTACATTTTTTAGCTTGTCACGCCTGTGACACCTTAGTTGTTATATATTTTCACCACGTGTGATTCTTCATTGATTATATAAAAAATACACTGGTTTGGTTTTTGGTATGGTTTTTTGTGTGGTATGCGTGTGTTTGTATACCTCGAGGGCGGCCACTCTGGTCTGCGTGGACGGAGACATGATTGCGATGGCGACGGTGTGCAGACCGGCGCGTGATTCGGCGAGTCGCCACGAGGCGTCGGGGGCGCGGCGGACGCAGCACCTGAGGCACTCGAGGGACGTCCTCTCGTCGTGTGCCGGTGTCGCGACGCCGCCGGCGTGGCCGTAGAGGGCGGCGCCGGGCGACGTCGCCGCCGGGACGCCGACGAGGGAAGAGGCGCAGGAAGCGCTGGCGACGGCCGCTGAGGAAGAGCGACGCCTGGCGTAGCGCGGCGGAACCACGCCCGTCGACGAGGAGGCGATGGACGACGTGGTGGAGGACGCCGTGGACGCCCGTGCCGACGCCAGGGCGTGCAGGGGGGGACGGTGCTGCACGGGCGGGGGCGCCGGCGACGTCAAGGGGACACGGCGTCGCGACTGCTGGACTATGCGCAGAAGCTCCAGGAGCAATGTGGCGCCGTCCAGCGGATCCCCTACGAACTCCTGAACGAAGCTGAAATAATAATGATGAAGGACGAGAGAGGGAAGCACGATCAGTTTACAAACATCTGCGGCGAAGTGATAATTCTAGGAGATTCCATTTAAAATTAAGAAAATTTTCCAGAGGTGGCCAATGAAGAGCAGGTAGATAGATGATATTAAACATGAAGACGTTCTCTTTGAAGATATTCATAAGAATTACCGGTTGAGGTAGGCCCTCACCTGCCAATAAAAAGGTTAAGATGTTCCCCAAGATAGAGAACGTGGGTTTGCGTGCGTATTTCGATTGAGGTTAAAAAGAAAACATGATATACAAAGTCTTGGTGCCGTTTTATTTTTCTTTTAATATTTAAAAAAACATTACACGGAAAAGAATAAGCAATACACACCAAAAAAAGAACAAATACATAATAAATATGACTGAGGGCAACTTATAATGGAGGATAAAATGTAGACAGGCTCATAAAAGAAGTTCAAGGGACTGGGAGGTGAAGAAAATGAAGAGGTATGCTTGAAGAAAACATTGCCAGAGCGAATGAAAAGGAGGGGGTTGAAGGACTTAAAGTGAACCAATCTTTGGATTGAAGATCTGAACTGTGACAGGTTGATAATAATGACACTCAGGTAGTCATCCCCATTCCAAGATGGGGTTTTGTTTAGTTCTTATTAATCAGAATTCGAAACAATATACCTTGAAAACTAGCACACCAACTTAAGCGAACACACTGGTCTACCTGTTGATCCATTGTAATAACACAACTTTATACTTTTCCACAGTTGAAAACAAGCTACAATAAAGTATTAAGTTGTGCTATTACAATGTTACTTTGTACGAAATCCCAATTTTGGCATCATTAAACGTAACACCAGCCACGTGTTGTTAATTAGCATCGCAATTAGCTGAACGAGTATATTTCTCAGTCCTTTCGTTACATATTTACGCGTGAGGATTTAGTGCAAGCTCTGATGAGCGCCATCATGATGCATGTGAAAGTGCTACATCGGCACTATTATTGGAGATGAAACCAATAGATATCCAAAGAGTAATGGAGAAATCATAAATGAATCAGGTCACAATCAGGAATGTTAACGAAGAAGATAACACTTCTGACGATTATTGATAAAATGAATACCTTTCCGTAGTTTATGCTTCAATCTGTCGCCAGTCTCCTTTTGTTTAAAAAAAAGTAAACACTTCCGTATGGAGCAGCGTGCTTGAGTACAGAAATTCCTCTCTGGTTCTCAATAACGGCCGACTTTTCGATTATCGTATCGTGCACCACCCTCGGGGCAGTTGACTGACTCAACTGCCCTGAGGGCGATGCGCGTTTCGATAATGGAAATGCTCAGTTATCGTAGGAAAAAATGTCTGCGGCGAAGTGTTAATTCTAGGAGATGTGATTATAAATTTTAAAAATTTCCATAACGAGAAGCCGGGAGGAATTTCTGTATCTAGTACGCTGGGGAGAGATAAGATCTTACATCATGATTACATAGCTTAATCTCGTTGTTCTCCAATCCCTGGCACAATAAAATTAGTCGTAAAGCATGGAAAACTAGATGAAATCTTCAGTGCCATGAATGACGGCAAAAATAGAGTAGATAAAATCAGTTTATATGTATGGTGAATGAAAGGAACATAGGGAAATCTACTTGCAATGGCTTGGTCCGCGTAACTTAAATACTAGTCATTCTATTGAAAATATATATATTAGTAGGTACATGCATTTCGTCACATTAAAATTTCATACGGTTTCCAGAAATATTTTTACTCTCAAGTCCCTTGTTCCACCGAATATATGGATGATACAGCCGTAAAACTATTTTTTCAAGTAATGCAAGATATTCTCAAAATGCGTTACGTATCAAAATTTTCAAAGCATAGGTTGTTTCATTTTCCGCGTGATTCAAAGTTAAACTCTTCTACGTCCCACGTTCCAGGTTATGGTTAACAGACGAAATGAATACCTAGTAGCAGGTTATGATCATAACAGGTTATTTAAAAATGAGTGCCATGAGGAAGGGTTTTTGGGGTGGGGAGGATAGATAAAGAGGAAACTTGTCGTTGACGTTGAAATAGTTGTCACAGGGCTTATAGGTTTCACCGCGGACCTTCTTCTGAAAAAATAACTCCATCTCCACTGGGATTCGTGCCCGGTCAATCGAGAGTCGACTATCCTGACGCCACACAGACCCACTGAAGGGGTCCAGGAAAAGGAGACCATCATTATTTTGTAATCTCACCTTTTTATAATGACTCTTTGCGGGAAGGCGGGAGACCCGTTTCGCTCACTTAATGATCGATTAACGATCGGCAAAGGTCCGATGGTGGCTCCATTTCTCGTTTCTTATGACACGTGGGATGGAACCACGGACGGAGACTTAAGGAGGTTCCGCCGCGACTGTGAGAGTCAAAACAAATACTAAATCCCACATTTTTTTACGTTTCGTCCAAAAAATCCTGCTTTCGCTGATGAAATGCGTTACCTACAGAAAACCAAAAAGTAACGTAGAAAAAATGCAGATTATTATTCCACGAATGTATTTTAAATGAGCACTTTATTCCAGCCATAGGAGCCGACTGCAACGCCATTTCCTACGAACTACCTCATTTTGACTTCAATTACGGCATTAATTCCCTAATAACTAAAACAATAGGATTGTTAGATGCTTATATTACATTTTTATTCAATTTCTCTGGATTATTTCCTTCTTATAAATAGTTTTCCGCAAAAATGGCATTTATATTTTATGGATAAATATACTCTTTTTCCCCGTGTTTCTATCATTCCGCTATTGAACACCATGTAATTTCAAGTTCAATTATAGAATAAAATAGCGTGGAAAGGAATTATTTTGTTTTTCATATCAGATAGAGGACAACCTTTTCTACAAGTAGACAGAATATGAATAAAATGACATTTTATTCATTTTCCGGTGGAACCACCTTAACTATGAAATGTTATACGGATGGGACTAATGAAAGGTGGAGGAAAATGAAACAGATCATGGGTCGAAAGAGCCAGGTGAGTTACGGGAAAGAGCTGGTGAGTCAAGTAAAAGACCTGCAGATCACCACGGTCACGCCGCCTTCGTGGCGGAATGGAACTACGAAAAATGACGTCATTTTCCATATGTTATGACGCATTCTCACTTAAGTGAGATTACAAAATAACCCTCCAGATCTGGGGGAGTATTTTGTGACTTTCGCACCGATCGCTTCTTGGTAAATCCAAGATCAACTCCACAGTTGAGCAGAATATTCTTAAACGTGCCATTTTGTAACTTTCTACCGATTATTTTTCAACATTTTTCCCGCGCAAATTTTCGAAATACGATCCATTTAGCGACCGAGTCTTGTTTTTTTTTCGCTTCAGATCCGAGGCAATAAAGGCGATAACAAATGCGAGGTTTTTTGTGTCTGCAGCAAGTCGACTATTACCTGGGCAGCGCGAACTGCAGGTCCTGCGCCAGCGTGGCCAGCAGGTGGGAGACGCTGGAAAACTCTCGGAGGCTCATCTCGCGTCCACATCCTCCGCCGAGGCTCGACGTCTCCGCCTCGCGACTCCTCCTCTCCTGCTCGTCGGAGGCGGCGTCGGCGCCGCCGTTGGACGACGCCGCCTCCGACGCCTCGGCGCCGCTCCCGCACACCGCCTCCCAGGCGCCGCGACGTGTCCACTCCCGCAGCGAAGACGCGTAGTCCTCGGCGTTGTACAGCGGCGGGCGCCTCTTCTGCAACAGAGAAAACAAATGCAACCACTGAGTACGTACATACATACACGTGCGGAAAAGCTCAGAAGAAGTCTTACACTAAGCTTATTGGTGCAAATTTCATGAGTATAGGTCAAATAATTTTTTATTTTTAAACTTTTTCCGACGTTTCGGATGTTTATTCATCCATCTTCTGGGCTATAAACAATGATGTATGATGATAAATGATTTAAAGTTCTGTTTTGGTTACATAATTGTGAATTTACAGACATTAAATATAAAAAATACATAGACATAGACATTCAAGATTTTTACCTTTAAAGTTTGGCGCTGTTTTCATTTATTTACAATTTTAATTTGGTTGCTTGGATATATTTCTTTGTTGAAAAGTTATGAGTCATTTATTAAATTATGATACATTTTTCTTAGATAAGTAATGTCTGTTCTTTTATTGCAACTTTTTTATTTCTGGATATATGGTACATTTCTTTGAACCATCTTTTTGATAATTTTGGTTCTGAGTCTAAAATTTTGGCTTCTTCGAAATTAAATGAGTGACTATTTGTAATTGCATGATTTGCTAATGCACAAAGTTGAACTTTAGTCTTAATCGATGCTTTATGTTGCGAGATCCTATTTTATAAATATTGAGATGTTTGGCCTATATAGCTACTTTCACAGTCTTTACATGGAATGGAATATATTATATTGCTTCTTAGCTGTGTAGGGGTATCTGACTTAAGTTTTGAATATACGAGTTTATGCTGCGTTTTATGGTTTCTATGTGCTATTTTATAAATTGTTTTTTTAATGCCTTGGTAATTTGCTCTGATAATCCATTTATTAAATTTGCACCGTTAAATAAAGAGGTCGATAATAAATACCATTTGAACTAAGCCTATTATTTCATTACTAAAAATCGAACTTATCTCAGCATACTTAAAATCGTACGGCGTAAAGCGGTGTTTACACACAGGAGTTGACTCCCAACTGATCGATTTATATCGTGTCGACTATGATGTCCGACTCCAAATGGAAGGTCGATCATGTCAACACGTACTTGTCACGAATCTTGAAAAATTTCGGAAGATTCGTTTCGCGTTGTCAACACGCGGAAACCGTAACCAAAACAAACGACTCAAAAATTAGAGGCGGAGGTATTCTTGAAAATATATGACTGCATAAAAAAGATCCGTAAGATTATGATATTACATTATTATTGGAAAGAGCATACAAGTACATTTTAGGCACAACATTCCCTTCAGTACTAAGTGAGCAAACGTAATAACATGACAACATAACACAACATAGAATCTCACTAATATTATAACTTTTACTGCATCCTTTTACTGTCTCCTTTTATATGTCTGTTTCATGACTCAAAATAAATTGGCAAACCTTTTTGTTAACCTCAAAGCATGTTTTTCAACTTGCAATAAGCCTATTGGGTATGACGTTCGTAACGTAACGTATGACTTGCAGCTCGCCGCCTCATAGTCCTTCTAACTAGCAAACTTTTTACATTAGAAAGGTTCTTAAGTTGCACTAACAGCAACGAAAGAATTCAATCATTGCATTAACACCGCAATGTGAGACTCTTAACTTGTGCAACTATCAACTTGAAAAGGCGAAAAATTCATATGCACCTCAAGATAAGGTTCTCAACAACTTGAGAAGGTTAACGTTTCACATATACCTCAATCCCATGTTGTAAACTTGCACTAAAAGCAACTACGACTGTACCCAGATTATAACCTTCTCCATAAAAGGAAATAGAGCGTGGGTTAGAAAGTGGCGCTAAAATAACAGCTAAAATGTTTTCCAAAATTCTGCGATTAGGTCTGATATCCAGTCATTTATTTATAGCATTACTGCAATTTTCTCATCGAGTTGATTCAGGTTAAAAACTCCTCTTGATATACGAGATAATTACAATAGAGGTTACAACTTACTAGATAATTAAGTGGAGATTCTTATAAAAATACTCTAGCAAACATCTCTCAGCTCTTTAAAGACCGCGAAATGCAGACCAAAATATCTACGCACCGAAAGACCAGTCTAAGATTCTCTTTCAATAGGCATGTAGTTCATAAGAAGTCGATCAGTAGTTCATAAGCAAAAGTGGCTGCAATCGAGTCACATCCCAACAAGGAAATCATGAAAACGTTTGTTAAATGTCCACTAGTAATTTTTTTGCATTAAATTACATTTCTTAATGAAGAAAGCTACAACTATGGCTCGATTTATTATCCACTAGAATACTTATTGTTGGCGATAATCTGCTGAGTGAAATACATTTCGTTTTTAGTAGACTACACACGTGCTGCTTGTGAATACTTAAATACATATTATAACTTCACTGTGAGAATTGTTTATTCATTTCCCTAAATACTATACTTAAAAAGAGTTCACGTGGACCTCGAAATAATTTCGTAAGATATCCATTAGGCCATCAGACAGCATCGTGACTGTCTTTAGACTCACAATTTCCGGTATATTAAGCGCACGGTTACAGAAGAGCAAGTATTACAATCAAAACAAGATGACTGCAGCGGAACGCATTACATTCTTTTACTGCGCGTGGATTTATTCCCGACGCAAGCCGGAGAAGAGAGCGGTCAACCCCGAGTTCGGTCGAACGGCCTCACGAGCATATATAAAACTCCCCCGGTTCAGATTGCACGCCACACGGCCTTCGGAATGTTCCGCGCTCTGGGTTCTACGCTGATGACCGACTATATCTTTGGCGCTTTGAGATACGGTTCGTTGGGAACCTCGCCTCGGGAGTCGCCTTCTTGTCCGTCGACTGAACGAAGTCAACGGCACCACAGGGACATCAAATCAAAGAACGCAAAGCAAGAGAACAGATTCAAAACGTATAGTTACGGTTGAGATTAATTTTCTGGCCAATAAGTAAGCGATAATTTATTATTCACTAATTCCAAGATTCAGTTTCCAAAACACTACCTACTACCTACAACTATATATAATAGAAATTTTTCCATAAATCCACAAATTCTTTGAATATTTGGTGAAAAAGTGATGCGTTGCAGTGGACAGCATTGCCATTAACTTCAGAGTAATAGTGTGGTCATATTTTCCAAGTCAAACAAAACACTGTATTCTCTTTCTGACGAAAATGGAGATACAATTTCCGAAATTAAACGAACCTTAACACATAGGCTTTGGGGCCAATTTAGATCGTAAATGCGTGATATACCCCTGAATGGATAATATCCCGAATCTATTAGCTTATTTGATGCCATTTGCACTACGCCATTATTTAGTATCTCTATCAAACAAAGGAAGAAAGTGAGTTAATTTCCTACACATGAAATCAACCCAATCAGTCCTTATACCTTTAGAAACTGAAGGGCAGTTGGGAAACAGCCGACAAAAGAACGCTGTTGCCAGGTCTTTGGACTCTGGTTCCCCCACGCGCTGTTCCTACCAATGTGGAAAATGTTTTTTTTGCGTCTTAAGGATCCGAGTGGCGGCTGAGAAGAAGGCATTGTTTCTTGGGCAGGAAGTGGTGATTTATGGATCTATTGACGACGCTACACACTTCAGACACGTCGTTGTGCCCAATGCCGTTAAGACATCCGTGAGTGAAAGTATTTATAGATTGCTTTTATCTCTCGAAAAAACATGCCAGTATAAAGGGCTTATCGCATCTTCTTTCAATGGAATTACTTGAGCAAAAAGGTTTAAGACAAAAGAAAAGTGAAGTCTTTAATTTTATTTGATGCAGTTAAAATTTTATCATGGCATATCTCTCGAGATTCATGTTCAACTTGCAATTTATCTACACAAGAATCGTTTTTGTAAATTTGCACAGAGACCTATGTTGTGAAGTGAAAATCATTTAGCTAGTTTTAATAACCTTGTCCACGGGTTTGTGAAAAAAACGGACTGAAATATCAAATGTTGGGGTCATGAAATAAACAAAGCTGAATTCAGATATCAAAGTCAGACAGATATAAATGCTTGGAGTTAAAATTCTTTCCGGCCACTATTTTTAGATGCCTAACCCAATGAAATGAATCCATTGACTTCAAATCCCAAAGAACATCTCAAATTCCTTCAAATTTCGTGCATGGACCATTCTATTTCTGGTTAGAAATACCTTTAGACCTCCTTCGTAAGTAATTTTTACCCTGTAGCATCGTTTCAAATTTTTTTTATGATATACAGAATTTTTTGTTTGAAAGGCGAAATTTACTTAGAAATATATTATTCCATGTCTCTTATAGATAATTTATTTTCCGTTACACTCTGAGGTTTATCATGTGAATTTATTACTTCAAGATCTGTTCCTATTTCTCATTCAAGATATAGGCACTACACAACGTTGAATATACGATATGGTTATTTACTGTTAGCTTTACAGGACGTCTTAAATTCGAAATGGCGATTTCCAGCATTACATCATTCAATCGAATATGAAAGCTAGTTTCAAGAGCTTCAACGAGTTTCACGCTTGAAGAATAATTACAACCGTAAAGCGTGCAACCAAACAAATTTTTAAGATGCTTACTTTTAGGAATGATTAAGATAGTCCAATATTTTTCTGCTCTACAAGATTCTTCAATTAGTCCTCCGTACTTTATGAACATGGGGAACAGAGGTCTTTCATTTGCAGGGGATCGAAGGAGTTTTCAACGCATCGGGCCATCCTCACGTGTCGATCTCCTCTGTGGTATTTACCCTTTTCCTCCACCCCTCTCTCTCTCTCTCTTCTGTAGATAGGAAGCTCTAAGACGGAAGGGTGGGAATAGCAGGCGGCTTGAGAGTTGCGAGGCACAGATTTAAAGGAATCTGTTTTAAATGACTTACTTTTGCTTTGACATTAACTTTGACTAACTTGAGATGAAATAATACATTCGATGCGCTCTCCTGTTTAAATTCTTCACTTCCACTGCATTTACAAGGAATATTTATGCATCTCAGTCCGCATTCTATGGTTAAAAGATACTCGAGTGTTCATCGTTTTGTAACCCGACCACAAGTTAACTCTTATTTTTAGATGACAATCTAAAACCCTTACAAGGAATAACTATTTTTCACCGTTGGATGGCATTTGAGCGCTTGCGACACAGGTGAAAGAGAACAAGAGAGCAAAAGTTGATCAAGGACACAAATTTTGTCATATTTACAACTGTTCACCTCGACGAGTAGTCATGAAAATTCCCACCCGCACGGAAATTGGGGCAACGATTCCGTTGGACCGTCGCAGCGAGAGAGAAGCGATCGATTCCAAGGGCATCATGGGAAGGGCGGAGCGGGGCGAGGGGCAGCCCCGCCGTGGAGACCACCTCGGGAGGCGCCACCACGCCCCGGTGGCTCCAATCGTCGGCAGAACGCGAGCACCCACTTCACCACCCCCTCTCACCACGCGAGCACGCGGTTTTTCTTCGAGACATATACCCAACCCCCCCACGGACGTGCCCCACGCAAAAGTAAATGGCTGCATCGGGGGTGGTTTGGGGTGATTGTGGTATGACATCACCGAAGTCTCGGAAAACCAAGAATCGCAAGGAACTGACTTCCGTTTTTCAACTCGAACATTTGAAAAATCACGAAAATTAGGGTCTTCAGAATTTGACTCGCCACATCTTAAAGAGTCATTCTAATCATTATCACTATCGTACACTCACAATCACACAATCGTACACTAATCTGGAGAAGAAAAGTCTACATCTTGTTTAATCCCGTAATAAACAGTTAAAAAAACTAATCATAATGGCAGGAACTCTTTAATTTTCTTCAGTTTGTCACATTTTATTATTGCTGTAAACGTAACTATGGATCATTTTGATGTTTTATAATTATTCGTGGGATTAATCCAAGATTTTTGCCATTTCAGATGAGAGCTGGGGCTGTATTTGACCCTTGAATACGCCTTGAAAACTCAGCATGTTCATGTTTTTCGTCTTATTGCCAAAGGTTACAAGATTTAGAAGGGTTGAAAATATTCAAATAATGATAATTAGTCTTTTCAGTCCAATTAATAGTTTAAACCCCTCGTTTTCCCTTAGCTCTAGTATATAAATATTTGAAAATGAGAGATTTATCAATCAATTACTTATGAATATAAGCACATGATTGACATGAAGTAACAGGGAATTTATACAAACTATTTTGTATTTCAGAAAAAGAAAAAGGTGAACGGCAGAGAACCATGGATATTATTTCATTAATAATATTCTATGGAGTTGTTCCAAAATAAATAGCCCATCTTAATGTACTGGTCACTTAGGCTATGTGGTACTTCTCCAATTTCTCATACTTCGCCGATTAAAAGCTCCGGTAATTCGTCAAACAATATGGCTACCGAAATGAAAATGGTCATAAATATCACTAACCAAGATCAGTAACTGAAATCAAAAGATGAGAAGAGCAGCAATAAAATTTCAAGAATTATGTAGTAGATCAATCGAATTGTATGTATCAAATTTCCATTTTTTATAAAAAAAACTTTGTACTTTTCCACACTTTATTTCAAAACTGCGACCGGTTTCACCATAATATGGCACCTCCTAGCACATTCTGAAGCTTAGGTCATACAATATATACCCAGAGAGAGAAAATGGTGGGGGTTTGAAATGGGGGAGAGAGGAGCAGGGTGGTTGGGGCATGGCAGAGTGAGAAGGAGTGAAGTGGAAAAATCGAGAGGAAAGGAAGGAAATCGATTTTTCCACTTCACCCCTTCTCATTCTGCCATGCCCCAACCATTTCCAACCAACCAAAAAAAAAAAAGTTTTTGCAGTTTTTAAAAAAAGTGTGGAAAAATACAAAGTTTTTTTATTAAAAATGGATATCTATCACTTCCACGAAGTCAAGCCTAAAACAATCAAATTAATGTGTATCAAATTTGAAATAAAATAAACAGTATAATGTATCAACTTTAATTAAATAGGAATGTAATCCCTGTATATACCAAGATGCTATTAGTTTCTACCTCAATATTTCCTCACATGGATTATTGTTGTCTGGTATTAAACGATCTGCCTGATAAACTAAATGTTATGTTACAACGTGTAAAAAACTCATGTGTACGGTTACATCTTTGGATTACGCCGCCAAGATCATATTTCTCCCTACAGAGACCAATTAAAAGTGGTTAGCCGTCAAAAATAGACGATTGTATTTGCAGTGTGTGTGTGTTTTTCTATCAGCTGTTTTCATTCAAGGAGCCTGACTATCTGTTCCAATTTTTTAAGTTCGTACCAAGTTCTCGTCGGGTTATAACTAGAAGCAATTCTTCAATGCATTATTTTCCCGCCCATCGAACCACTAAATTCAGCGACTCATTTGTTGTAACATCTACCAAAATATGAACCACATTCCCAGTAAATGTTTGAAGTACTAAATAAATTTCAAATTTTAAATGTAAAATTTATGATTTTTTTCTAAATATGTAAGAAATATGTAATTGTGTAATATACGAAAATGTCTGTTATGTTCGCTATTGTTTGTATTTATTTTGCTCTAAAGGGCCTGTATCCAGAGCGATCAATAAATTGTTTACTTACTAGAGGCATTAATGCACTGGTATCTTAATTTGTCTGTTACTGTTTTAATTTATCTGTAACTAATTTATCTGTAACCGTATGACACCTCTAGTACTTAATTCTTGAAATGTTCATCCTATTTACAGCTATTTGATTTCGAGTCAGTAGCACCACATGAGAGGGTTCATGGGTTTTGAAATCTAGGAGAATGCCCGAGAACCAGAGGCAGAGAGCGATGGACACTCTATCCTGCCTGACTTCTCCATCCCAGAACACCACCGCTGACGTAATACTCCGCATTTGAGTATCAGAGGAGACCTCGGAACGTTGAATGAAAGCAGCCGAGGTTTAAAGGGACGCTTATGGTGAAGAAAAGACATCGTCAAGACTTGCATAGTTTTTTTATCCTCTCTCTTACCTCTTACGCAGTCCAACTCAAACATCATTGTGTGCTACCGCAACAATACTTCTCAGAGCTGCGAAATGTTCCCGCGCTACACAAAGATTTGGAGGAGACAACGGATAAGACGCGTCCTCCATCGCCACCCCAACCCCGCCTCCAGAAACCACCCCTCTCTCAACCAACCACCACCGCTCTGCATGAGGCGAGCTCTTAAAAGGTGAGAGCAATCGGGGAGAGGGGGGGGGTCTAACTGTTCCGTGAGAGACCCGCGAACCGACACGACACAAGGCGACGTGTCGTTGGAAATCTAGAGTTGACCATTAAGTTTTGAAAAGCACTTGTTGAAAGATAGAAATACAAGTTAGAGGATACAAAGAAACTGCTGAAAGTGAAGAGCAAAGTTATTAGAAAACTAAGCAAGTGTTATTAACGAAAACGACGATACTTACGGACTGAAACGTGTTCTCTTCATAACCAGGAATCCTGTGTTTGTGAAGACGCTGGTTAATTAAAGATAAAAATTATTCAAAAAGTGTATCTTTATGTAACGGCTGGGAGAAATTTAACCGTTTGTTTTTCAGGACTAACAAGCTGATGTTGGGTGGGGTAGTAAAATCGAGCGATATTTTAATGACTCAGAACTATCCACTTTGACGGACGTGTGGAGCATATAGTTTAAAATGACATTTTACACCCATATGAAATGCTATTATTGTTGCATTTTTTTTCGAAAAATTAGTTTGAAATCCAGTTTGACTTCTTTTTGGGTTCCGAATCCATCACCAATGTACATATCCGCAAGGATACTGAGGAGAAATCAACGGCTGTGAAGAGATCAACGCTTGAGGAGATATACTAAACCATTCAGACTGTACGATAATATTTAGAGTATTTTTAAGAACTAATGTAAGTTAATTGAATATTAAATGAAAAATTCAACTGTAGCCTCTCCTGTAAGCTGCAGTACATTTCTTTTCTCAGCAGAAGTGTACACACGTTCCGATCATCGAGTTAGCTGGATGAAGGGTAGTGGGGGCTAGTCTGTATGGCCTCGAAGTTTCTGAGTTTCGACAGTGACGAAATATTGATGTCAAAGCCAAAGCCACGAACATTTTAAAAAAATAGAGCAATTCAAAAATTGAAATCTTTCGGAGGCTTTGACATCAAATACACGGACTTTCCGAAGTTCAACGGTGTCGAGTCCTTACTGAATAAGACCCCAGGTATTAAGAGGAAGCAATTCAGCCTCGAGGTCTTTGAACCAGGGAGCTAATGCAAATGAGTGCTATTCATACTCTTTCTCAGCAATCTTTCAAAATCATCGCATATTTTTCGCTGACGTACAATTTCTATTTAACTCAATTGCTGTTAAAGAGGCTTATTTTTTTCATTGGACCGGTTCGTTTATATTCAGATAGACGCGCTACACTTCTCCAATGACTCCAGCGGGAATAAAACAATATCAAATACTTGGGTGCTCCCAAGTGGCGAGAGATAATACAGCGCCTCGTCGCGGCGGAGACCTTAACGAATCGTCGACTTCCGCGAGCACTTCCTCCACTCCCCTCCCCTCTCTCCCTTTTACCCCCACCCCCACTCTTCTCCCCCCTCCCCTCCTTCCCTTTCGTACCATCAAGGGCATCGCACGCGCCATTGTCTTCATTTGTCACGCAACAACTACCGCGCACGCTATGTGTCCGCATGTCTCAATTTTTATACAATTATTTAATTCTTCGGTGTCTTGAAAATAGGCCCCTTTGAATGCGTGGAAATAATATACAACTCCTGAGACAGAATGGGAGGTATCTCATAACAGTTCTCTAGGAACGATGGACCAAGACTCTTTGGGGAAAAATGTCGCAAAAAGGACGAAATTTCGAAAACTATTTGCGAAAACTTCAGAGTGGATTGATGAGAATGAGTGGTATTAGTTGCGTAAGAATAATCTCTTGAAACCTTTCGGCAGCAGGCGTGTGCTCAGAGGAGTTTACCGACAGCACTGTGTCCAATTGCCATCAAGAAAAGAATAACGATATTTTTTTAAGAAAAAAGCAAAAAGCAATAGTTAGCGAGAACTATGCGCCCACAGCTATAGTGAATTGAAACCCATATCTAATCGATTGAACCTATAGGTGGGGCATTAAGTAAATGAAAATAGAGTCATGAAGACATCAATATTTTCGCACTCCATGTGGCGTTGAGATTAATAAATTGATGGGTATATTTGGTTGCATTTCCGGATGACCGAACGTTTACAGTTGTCCTTTCCATGAGCTTTCTCAAAGGCTTTTGGGTGAGCCGCGGAAGAAGCTTTGCTCAGTTCTCAACCCCAATATAAGAGAGTATTTTGTCAGCCACTAGAACAGTGAGGTTACTGAACTTTTGGTACATATTGCCAAAACGACGAAAAACACGAAATAGTTAAGGTTAGCATAGTCACCAAATTTAGCAGCAGCAGCAAAATAGCTAAGGATACGGATGCCAGCGTGGCAGATTGCAGGAATCACTCATTTCCATTTAACCGGTGTAAACTAAAAAAAGGGAAGTAAAAAATTATGTCTAACTTGTGAAAGTTCCATGAATTAGACCAAAAGTTACGGGGTGGTTGGTTATTTTGTATTCTCCGATGAAATATCCCAATATTTTTAAAGAATTTAGAAAGAAAGTTCCATAAAATTCTATTGCACATACTTTTTTATAAAGAAAACGCATTTTAAGTTTTTTTATTTTAAATTTGATGGTTTCAAGCGTGATTTCGTGGAAGTGACGGGTATCCATCTAAATATCAAAACTTATCTTAAATTACTTATCCACATTTTATGTACTTCCACAAGTATTTGATAAAGTAAAAAATACTAAGCTACGTAGCTGAAATGGATCGCTATAATGTCATGGGAACAAGACTAATGTTTTCAGCATGACCAAGCTTTAATTCAACATGCTCTATAACAACTTTACGATATCGTATGTGAAACGCAAGGTGTGCTCATCTCACCTGATAACATGATTATTGATCATGATACCTTCACATAAATTCAGAGGTCTGTATTAATTAGGAATACCAAGAGATATAGCCTTAAAATTAGAAACAAACTGAGAACAAAATGGAGCTCATGAAAATGTTCATCAGAGGGAAAAGAAGCCCGGTGCAGTGCTGTGAGGTTTGACAGAGGACATGAGCGTAAGGGAGTAATTGCGATGTGACTGGACGAAGGCCGTCTCAAGTTCATCTCGGTCTTCAAGGCGGGAGTTGCCTTCATAGCACCGGAATATCGAGGCCATCGCACTTTTGGGGCATATTGCACGGACCAAGAGCGCCGCTCAATTGTCTTCAATCGCTAGAGCCAAAATGGATGGAATTTCCATTTCCTCCATCGGAGGAGATTTTGGCGTAGTTTGATGTTGACTTAATCTAACCTTGCTTCGTTCCAAAAGATGTGCACTGGCTGTTAAGCTGATTAGAAACGATGGAACCCGGTCACGCAAAACTTAAAGGGCTAAACATTTTCTAAGTTACGGATTTGACTGATCCTTATTAACACGTTTTTTGACGAAATAAATGTCTCTAAAAGGTGGAAATATTTTGCAATGAATGAATAACATTATCCCTACATTACTTTTTGTTCTCTATGATTCAAGGTTTAAATTTATAACTGCAATTAAATACAATCCAAATTAGAAAGCAAACAAATACCTAGAGAAGTACAATCCTGACGTTTCTAAATTGCCAATTACGCCGGTCGATGATAGTATCTCCAATTACCCAGGTAATTGTACTCTACTTATTCCGGTGTATGAATGTGAAATATTCTCATACTCCATTCCCTAATCTGTAGTTCAATAACCACTACAATGGAAATACCACGGATCAGCCTGAATATTGTTCTCCAGGTTACCGGCAGAAAATATATATTTGCCAGAAATTCTTTGAATAGCACTTACTTCAAATACGGCACGTGGTACAAGGCTGGCATAAATTGCATAACGCTTTCGAGCAGTCCTGAGTTATTTCATTGATAAAGAAAGAATTCACTCACAACTACGTTATGAGGAGAGTCAGATGGGAGAATTTTCTATTGAATTATTTCTACTTCAGTGGTTCTCTTCATAAATCGCCGAACCCATTATCTCAATGCACTATCAACTAATCAGATACCAGCCCAAGCTATTTCACTGATGACGTGAAAGGAAGTGGTGAATATTTTCCTTGGCGATGGTAACTAGACTTGTTCCATACATAACAACCAGCCACCACGCGTTCTCTGCATGCATATATCCAGGAGCCATTAAAAAGCTATCCAATTTATTTCATGGGGTAGGAAACGGAACGATAAATGTAAGATATGTATACGGGTCTTATTGGCCCAACACGTCCGATACTCAAAATCCCATGACTGTCTTACTTTTTCAAACCGCTTCTATGTATAATTTCATAGCTCCGGTGAAAATGTAAATATCAAGGAGAACCACAACATACCCACTGAAGGCGTCATAAGAGGGGTTAAAATAAATCAATAACATACGAAACCACGGTTGCAAGAATAACACAAGGCCGTTAAACAAACAAAACACCATCCTGGGAGTCGAAATCCGTTCCGCGTGCAGATCCCGCCCCTCCTCGCGTGTTAACACATGGACCTCCTCGCGCACTCACCCCTTGCTTCCTCGCCGAGTAGCGAACCGGCGGCTTCACATACGCGTACCCACTTTCCCTGCATCCGGTGGAATCCTCGGACGCCGTGGACCAGTGGCTCTTCCGGGCCCTTCGGGCCGCCCGCTCCGCCGTCCGCCACCCGGACCCTCCGCTCCGGGGCCCAGAGGACGGCAGGAAGGAGGGCGAGGAGGACGAGGGCCAAGGGGCCATGCGCCCCATGGCGGGTGTAATTTAGGACTCTATCGTGCTGAAGGACGGGAGCAGTTAAAGCGGACCACAAGAGGACGTAGGCGGCAGGGGCGAGAGCCGGGCCCCGCCGGAGATTTCAACGCTCGACGACACCCTTTGGGCTGGCTGGAGATTTCAACGCTCGACGACGCCCATCTAGGGCTGGCTGGATCACTGTCTTACCACCACGACTGCGGCGGAGTCGACCGACGCGCACGAACAAGCGAGACGCTCTCCCACGGGAACCCGTGAGACCCTGGAGGAGTGGGAGCTCCTGAACATCCGCTCAGCTCACCCTCGCGCCACCTACCATCTCTCCCCACCCACGCCTCCTATCCAACCACCCTCATCTTACTTAATTCACTCCTGCGCCGCTAATTACGCCACAGCGGCCTCCTCCGCCTCCCATCCTCTGCCTCCCGAACCTCACCACCCCTGCCCCCCCCCTGAAATCGCCGCCTCGGTGAACTCTCCCACAGAAGGCCCTCCCGCCTCCCGGTCGGCATCTCAGCGGTCGCCGCTTTATTAAGAAACCGCATGAACCCGTTTGTGGAGAGGTATCAATTCATTTTTACTTCCTCCAGGTTGAACTTGCATTGAGAAGTGAGGCGGTTTCTTACGTCACCGAGGCTCTTAATGGGGAGTGTCATGAGACAATGAACTATACGTTTGAGGAACCAACCGTTGCGTAGTAAGAAAGTTGATCATTACTACAGGTGTACTGGGACAGTTCTAGAAGTCGATTTAATAACATTGTATTTGACACTTTTTCCAAGATTAACAAGAAATATTACGGTATTGCTTTATCAATACGAAAAGTAGTCATTTGTCTGATTATAAATTGTTAATTGTAGAATTTATATAGCAACATGACATGCGAGGAACTATGAATATTTTCTTAGCCCGAAAATTCCCGTGGCCGGAAATAATACCCCTTACGGGAAGCACCTCCGGGGGTATATTTCGTCTATCTGTAAAGGTTTCCTCTGCCATTACTAGATGAAACGAATCTGAGCTAAATTCTGAATGTTTTCGAATTCTCTATTTTATGTTGTCCCTATTTCCGTGGGAAGCAAATCCATATAGGCTGTGACACCCAATTCGTTAATTTTGGAGGTCTCCTTTAAAGTGGCACTTTGGGCGCACGATAAAAAATTCTTCAAACGGCGCCATTCGTAATCATTCTATACGTTAGAATCACAACTTGTTTAAGTTTTCACTTAAATGATAAGCTGAATGTATGCAACTTTATTTCGTGATATCACTCCTGCACGCAACTCCAATATCAACGAGCATGAGACGAAACTTATTTATTGTTAGGTAAATGTTATAAAAAAGGAAGGAAACCTTTATTGCTCTCTGTCTTCACTAAACTAAATAAATAGAGGGGTTTCGATATAAAACCCCGATAAAATACGAGATTCGCCATTATTTATTTGCTAATGGCAAATTTTCTGCGTCTTTTGTAACAAAAAACTAAAACTTTATCAAAAGAGATAAAATTTAAGTTGACGCAGTGCATAGATTGTCACGTAGTCACGTGCCTTACATTCTCTCTAGAGCGGTAATCACTTCGTGACACGACAGTGCACTTGATTCGTGATTCAGACGCTGCGCACAAGGTAGCGCACTTCAAAACAGTTAGGGAGCTAAGTTGATGTGCGCTAAACAACAATAGAACGTCGATAATGCCATCCGTGATTGTTGTCCAGTTTGTTGATTTTCAGTGAAAGCAGTTAAAATGCACATTTTGAAGTTTAAAATTACTATCTAATAAAATTTTTACGTTTGTAAATATTTATTTTGAACAATGTCAATAGTTTTAAACAAAACATTCGGAACACTGTTGTCCACCCACAGAATGATACCATTACCAGTAGGTTACAAAACATTTCGCCATAGCGCACATCGTTCCATTCAACGTCGTTCGTGTGTTTCGCTGAAGTGCGCTGATGTGTTCCGATATGCGCAGTGCTTCAACACCCCTAGAATGGAAAGCCCCCGTACTCAGGGTAAAAGAACCCTAAACCGCCTAAACTATCGAAATGATGTGGTTAATGAAGCATCGAAATATAACAGCTCAGTCTACGTGAATGTTTTGTTCCAAGGGTAACCATGGTGCGAAACATGCCCGATGTTGAGTTATGTCGACGATCTTGGATGAATCGTCCACCTAAAGACGAAGTGAGGCGCTTTTTACACTCGAGTTAGAACTCGCCTCGGCTCGTGAAGCTCCTTTCAATTATGTAATAAGTATTCGCGGCGGTGAAGACGGCGGCTCGGCTTACGATGCAACGGTACCCACCCACACACTGTACCCACTGGACCCACTGTAGAGAACCTTTGCTTCTCGCAATTAAAAGCGTTCCCAGGTGACTGACTAAATTGCGCGGAAGAGTCATAAGATCTAGAGAGAGATTATACGGATTCTTCAATTATTTATTCACTCGCATACGGCTCTCATATTAACCATTGGAATGGAGAGGATCGTTTGGTTGCGATGACATCAGAATTAGGGTGGGTCGAAAAAATTAAATATTTTTTTTCGGAACGCTTTAGTGCGGAAAAGTTGTGTAAAAAAAAGAAAAATGGCATACAAAAAATTAAAATCGTTTAACATCTTCCGTTCGCGCATCGTACTTAAATTTTATGAAAAATTGCGAAAATCACGATATTTTTGTAATTTTTTTCTGTTAGCTTAAACTTTTTAAATAAACACGATTTAGTCTTTATGCTTGTTTTATAGTTTAAATAATCTAAATAAATTAAATTCTAATGAATAATCCAATATTTTCCGTTCGCGCTACGTCTTAGAAAAAACATAAATTTACCAATTTTTCGCACTTTTCCATGTGCAGCTCTTCGCTCGTTTTGCTAAAACAAAACGAGCCAGAACTGGTTGCACGTCAAGTTCCACTCATCTCCTACCCAACCAACTATCTAATTGTTGGGTGTGGTATTTACAACTGTTTACAAAGAGTTTCCATAAAGTAGAATTCTTTAGGTCACTTTTTTTTACTTTTTCTTTTTTATATCCACAGCACATTTAAAGTCTGGTTTTATTTGGAGAAATGAGGCATAACCGATCTATAATTCAGTATTGCTCGGATAAAGGCATCTCTAGCTTCATGTCCGCGTACTTTATTCGAGACCTCTCTCACAAGTTTGGCGCACCTCTCCACAGCCTGTGTGACAGGGAAACTTTTTAATTTCTCTGATGGGCGTAGTGTCAAAATTGATGAGTGATTTAATATCATCTTCACTTAGGTCCCGCAACATTGGGGGAGGATACACCACACAAGAATTCCAATTAATAATTTCAATTTAATCGGAAGCTTGAAAGTTTACCTTTGGTGGTACGAAATTTCTAGCAGTCTTCATCTTTGGGAAGGTTTGTCTTGCTTTTAAGATCCTTCTGTAACCGACCTCTCGACTTTGTTCTCTTTCATTGACAATATTTGCCAACACAACGTTCTCTAGGTGCGCAAAGAACGTATTTCGTTGTATTGCTGGATCGACAACTTGAAGTAATTCGTCGTATAAATACCGTGATACCGTTTAGATTACTTAAAAGACATGTTTTGGTCCGTCGGTAAAATATTTGTTCTTTTGTACGGCAAAACACACAGGCATGTATGATGTTAAGATGAAGCCAACTATTTCTTTTAACCATTTTTAATAAGAAACTTTGTACTTTTCCACAATTTATTTCAAAACTGCGACCGGTTTCACCATAATATGACTTCTTCTGGCATCTTCTGAAGCTTATGTCATACAATATATACCCAGAGAAAGTTAAAAATGGTGGGGGTTTGAAATGGGGGAGAGAGGAGCAGGGCGATTGGGGCATGGCAGAGTGAGAAGGGGTGAAGTGGAAAAAACGAGAGGAAAGGGAGGAAAGTGAATCGGGGGAAGAGAGTGGGAGGAGTAGAAGGTCACCAAGTGACACTGTTTTCTATTTTTTAAAAAAGGAAGATTGGTTAAAGCCCCAGCCCAAACATCAGTGACTGAAGGGCAAGGAAAGTAGGCTTAGATATGCCGAAACAATGGTTCAAAAAAGGCCGCGAAGTGAGGAGCTGCAAAGAAAGGACCCCAGAGGAACCACGGGTGGGTTTATGAATGGAAAAAGGACGGAGGGTTGTGAGGGGAGGGGTTTGGAAGGGCTCCTAGCAACCGTAAGTGGGGAGAGGGAGAAGGGGAGTGGAAGGGCCGGAGAGGGAATAGGATGTGGGGGAGTGACATTTACATTTGCAAACATGGAAATATCGAAAACAAAGGAGAGGAATGTATAAATACATGGTCATTACACAGATTAACATTTTGGTTTTTTGCTAGCACACAAATTTCTAATTGTTCCAAGGCGTCCATTTTTAGGCCTTTCGGTAACATGTGTAGGATTTCAGGTTTAAAATCACCGCTGTGGTTACACTCTAATAGATGCTGGGAAAATAGGGAATGGCCATCAGCATTTTTGAGGGAGCGTTCATGCTCCTTAATACGGGTGTACCTACACTCCTCTTCCAGTTTGCCCAACATAACAAGACATACATTCGTCACACTGTAATTTATAAATACCGGATTTCATATTTCTGTCATGAGGACTTGTTTTTCTATAAGTAGCCAGAATAGGTATAAAATAACATATATATCTTTTTACGGTGGAACCACTGTAAACAACTTTGAGATAGAATTTAAAATTAAAATAGCTGTAATTCGCAGTTTTTTTCATGAATGGACATCAGAATGTCTCCATTGGGCTAGAAACGAAATCCATACACTGTAATGATGAGGTTGCCATTACCATACGATGCCTTTTCCCTATTTGAACGACGATTTTTCCTAAGATATCGTTTATTTTTCCTTGTATTGTGAGAAACCAATCAAACCAGTTTTTAAAATTAATTCTAACTAAATGAAACCGATTACATTGCAAAAATTTGTATCACTTCACGCACGGATGCCTTTAGCATCGCAGAATACGCTGAAACGCCAAAGCAAAGGGATCATCGAATATATTTCAGAAAAGGTGCAGCGGGATTTTGGCGACGGACATATTAATCAACAGGATGCAACGAATATGGGATTTAGGGAAAATTTTAACGGATGATATTCGCTACGGTTCCCTCTCTTTTGGAAATATTAATATATATATATTCCCAGCATTATGCTAAACACACATAATGAGCAAACCGTTGGCGGAAGTTAGGGTCATTTTGGCCCAACCATCTCCTGTTATTCCACACCGGAGTGCTCGGGTCATTAGAAATGCGAATCTTTGAGGATCATGAGAATACTGGTTGGGAGTCTGCCACTAAGTTTGACGATAAAACGGGAATACAATTACCATACACTGGTATATTTTGTGTAATGGTTCATTTCTTTTAAAATTAAAAAAAGCACTTAAATATGATACGGTAGTTAAGTATAATATGCTAAATGGAGAGTTCCCTTCAAACTTTGGATTTTCCTTTACACAAAAGACTCAAGACCTCTATTTTCCCTTTCAGGAATGCATAATCACGCCTATTGACAAGTAGTTTCAGGCGATATTTAACAATTGTTCGTAGTATTGACCCTGATAAAACCACCATTTTACGCATGTTGCTTTAGTTGCCAAAAATTTGTAATGAACTCTAAATCAATGTTTTTAGAAAAAATAAAACTCAAATAAAAAATACGCCACCTCTAAGCTTGAGGAACAAGGAGAGGTTGTACCTAATAAAGTCATTTCGGCAATGACGTGAAAATGAAAATGTTGATAGAAATTATTAACGCGGAATGAATCATTCTATAGAATGATAACATCAATCATTGTTTTTCCTCAAAATGATTCAAGGTTTGGAACAATGACAATTTGACGCCCAACAATCCCAACACCAACTCAATTCCATGGTTATTCCATGCATCAGCTCCTCTCAGACGACATTCGAAAACTCCCTTCCTCCTTCTTAACCATAAATGTAAGTAGTACTGGTGCCATAAATTCAGCAGGTATATTCAGCATACTACATTCAGCTAACGGCAATGATTCGCTACTCTATTACCTTAACTAATAATTTTCTAAAAGACTTTACAAGAAGCACGAAACCCATTGGTATAAAACTAAAAATAATTCATCGAAAATGACAAGGAAAACTTTTTTATATTCCACCAATTTATTTTTTAATTTGTTTTTTAATTTTTGTAAAAATTTTAGGATAAATTGGTGGAATATAACAAAGTTTTCCTTGTCATTTACGACAAAATGAACTTCCACAAGGTTGAGCCAGAGACGATGGAGATAACTAAAAATAATTGATTGCAATATCAAATAATACAGAGATTTTAATTTAATGTTCTGAGCATCACATTCAGTTTTGAATATATTTAAAACTATAATTCATACGATGGTTGGTTTCTAACTGCAACAACATGTTAAATTCAGAATATTGAGCTGTTAATGAAAAGGGCGACAGTTATGTAAATGATTACCTGTCTGCCTGAACTTTAATCCCGAAAAAATGGGAAGTAATAATTAATTCCCACAGGAAACATCTCTATTGCGACGGAACAGAAAAATAGAAACAAACAGAAACTGTAACAGAATTACATTACAATGCAATTATCAGCATCAAGTTCCACTGGGCGTAAATATAGGAAAGAAGTAAAAGATCTTACGAGCAGAGCGACTAGTGATACAAGTGAGTAGGAGTCCAGCCAATTTCATTGTTCTGCGGCAGGTGGACCATTAATCCAATGTTTGGATTACTCTCATGTCATCAACTACCACTCAATTGAACGCGTACACAAATTCGGAGAAAACTTTTAATAGAATTTTCTTTGTTGCCATTCTTTTTTCTTGCGCCAAAACAATTGACCGCTCACTCCCACCGTCAGAGGCCGTGATAAGTGTTCGCCGAGTCGGGGACTATTCATTATTCGGTTTTTCCTCCTCCTCCCCCCCCCGGGGTCTCCCCTCTTCTTCACGATCGAATCCGTGCATTCCGGACGTCCGGAGGCCTCACCGACGTCCTCCACCGCCGCACAGTGGGAAATTTCGGGACCTCAGGCGACAAAACCCCGCTCTACAGCTTGTGGGTGGATGAAATGACATGGTTTATTTTTTAAATACTCATCATTGCATGTAGTTTAAGGACCCGCTGTGGAAAATACAGGTTAGCTTTATATTTTTACGTGAGATTTGATTGAATTAACCTCGAATTTGAAAATATGTTGAACCATCCTTGAATTGGCAGGATACATAAGGGAAACTGCGGATTTTCCTCCCGAATGCTTGAAATGAACGGTGGTTCTTTGTAACGATTATTTTTTTGAAAATTATAGTTTGGGGTTATGGTCAATGGTTAGGAATCTATTACGTACTCACAATATCTCCCAAGAAAAAGATTTATTTTTACTTTCATATACGTGAACCAAGTAGATCTGTGATGTAAATCCGTGACTGCATGATTTGCAGCCTAATTTGCTGACTGACCCAACCTAAAACTTTAAATTTCAAAAAAATAATCTTTACAAAGAACCAACATTCATTTCAAGCATTCGGAAGGAAAATCCGCAGTTTCCCTTATGTATCCTGCCAATTCAAAGATGTTTCAACATATTTTCAAATTCGAGGTTAGTTCAATCAACTCTCACGTAAAAATATAAAGCTAACCTGTATTTTCCTCAGCGGGTCCTTAAACTACATCCAATGATGAGTATTTAGAGAAAAAAACATATCATTTCATCCACCCACAAGCTGTAGAGCGGGGTTTAGTAGCCTGAGGTCCCGAAATTTCCCACTGTGCGCCGGTCGACAGGGCCGCCACCAATCGACACCAAGGAGAGATCGCGCCGGAGGCACCAAATCCTCCCAAATTTTTTTTCTCTCTCTCGAAATATCCAGGGCATCGAGTCTCGGGTAAAAGCCATGAATGAGAACTCAATTTTCTTCCCCCCCCCCTCTCCCTTGATCGTTTATCTCCGAAGATGGTCTCAATCGACAAAGGCTCCGAAAGAAACTCTTCCAGAATCGCGCAGCAATTAATCGGGATGAATGAGAGTGTAAAACATATATGTGCTCATGCAGCTACGATACGGTTGACTTTATTAAAATTTAAAATATATTATTATTATATTAATTCTATTAAAAAATTGGTGAACTTCTAGCCTAAAAACTACCGCTGAGCAAGTGCGGGTTCAGTTACGCCACTATCCAACTCCCACGATGGAAACTTACCCATCCCTTTAGTCATCACGGTCGATCTCGATTACAAAGAAGTTAATTTTATATCGGAAAGACCTGTGTGGTTAAAACAACGAAAAGACAGCACATGAGCCTGAAATTTCAAAGCAAAAAAAAATATTTCATTGCCATAAATTTCTGGCATTCAACTAGATACACTTCATTACTCAAATAACCTATTCATCTCTCAATCGGTTGTTGTTAAGGCCCGTAGTTACGAGTCAACCCTTCAAGAAAAATCAGCCAAAACAAACTCTAATCAATGAATTTTCCCAAGCAGTTACCGCCAAATTATCCGTATATTTACTACCCTCCTTTAGGTTTAACGATTATTATAATAAAGTTTCTCATTCATTTATTTTCCCTGTCCCTAGTTACAATTCGAATATGGAATAAGGCCAATATCATTGTCATGAGGAAGGTAAGAATATCTCTCGTTTAAACTAGTGCTGGAAATCCTAGAAAGAGCTGTGAGTATTTGTCTGAATCAACGCAGGTTTCAGGAAAAATTTCGGTCTTAAGTATAAATGAAAAACTTAAACTTTGTGGTTCCACAATTTTAATTTTATTTGCTCGACCCGGGATTTGATGTACTATAACGTCATCTTCAGGTGTCATCTTAACGTCATCTTCACCTGATGATGACATTATAGTACGTCGAAACCCGGGTCGTGCAAATAAAAATTATCATTGTGGAACCACAAAGTTTAAGTTTTTCATTTATACAATGAATACGTTCCACCAAGTAACGCCTGAAACTACCAGTTATATCGATCTAAAGGTTTGAATGGGCGATAAGCTAGCAGGATGCATAGAATGAAAGAGATGTGTCACTCATAACATTGGAAATCAGAGCGAGAAAACAAGCGATTTACAATCGAGTTCTTTGGAAAGAAAAAAAAGTCGCGATAACATCACAAGTGTCCATCCGTGAAACTCGGACAACAGACGCATTCGATTTGACGACTGGAGCGTGAATATCTAAATATATATCTACATTGGTGCGCACAGCGCCTCGAGTCAGTCAACGCCTAGCGAGTGGGAACGGTAGAGGAGGAAATGCCTCTCCCAATCGCATCGAAAGAACGGACGGGAGTCGGAATCGGCGGGTGCGGGCGCCGCCTCACCTCTAGGGTTATTCCGTATTTTTTCGGAATTTTCGAGCGTCTAAAAGTGACGAAATTTTGACGTCACAGTCACGAAAATTTCAAATAGGGCCATTCAAAAGCTGTGAGATTTGTCGGGGGCTTCGACGCCACATACACGAATTTTCCGAGATTCGACCGTCTCGACTACTTGGTGAATAAGGCCCCTTGTTCATCGTCGCCGCACTACTGCTTTCCACACTCTGTTCCATGAAAGAAATAACTAAGGAGTCACATGCCGATTCCTTCGGTTGCGTTACGCTTGTGAGTGGAAAACATATGAAATACTCAAATTATAGTCTACAGATTTTCTTCGAACTAATAGTTCGAAGAAAATTGTAAGAAAACTAAGCACTCAGCTTTAATTTATTTATTTGTTTTTTTAACAGTTGTTGACACTGCAGTTCCGCCAGGCAATGCCTATCGGGACTTATTTTATATTTAATATTGCAAATAGTTTTAGCATAATATTCAAATCATGCAGCTCAGGCCCACTATTACAATTAGCATACACCAATAGTCAAAGGAATAAGCAATTACATTTGCAAATAACATATCTCTATGGAACAATCTTTTAACAGTATTTCTAAAGCATAATATTTTACCTTCGCACATTACCTCTATGTCTTTTCTGCATTTATTTAATGTTTTTGGGAGAACGTACTTCCTTTTCCTTTCTCCATATTTGTTATTTAAATTGGGTATTACAACCTCCTTTCTCTAGTATTATAACAATTTTCTTCATTTTTTTGTAATTTGCATGAGAATGTTGTTTTTTTTTTAATAGGAGTTTGGCAGAGCTTTCTAAGGTTTGTGGAAGGAAAGAGGATTAGAAGTTGAATCGGGTGAGATCCCCTACCCTACCCTATCCTGTCGGACAACCTAACCACTTCTAAAATATTCCCCCAATGTCCCTCTCTCAGCTTCAGACGCCCCCCCAATCTATCCGCCATTTTCAATATTACCAAACCCCTGTCCAAATCACTCAAACCCACCAAATCCCTTCCCACCCCTTGCAACCGCCCGCGATGTAAAACTTGCCCCATCCTCATCACCCAGCCCTTGCCGGACAAGTTCCTCGCTTTTCCCCTCCCTTCTGTCCTCTCACCCTCCTGCACCACGCCTAACATTGTCTACATCCTCCTCTGCCAATACTGCCCTTCTTTCTATATTGGCTTATCCACCACTCCTCTCAATATTAGAATGAATGGGCACCGCTCGTCTTGTAACGATTGCCCCTCCCTCTCTGTTTCTCTCCCTGTCGCCATTCACGTCTCCTCCCACAACTCCACTTTCAATAACACTTTTAAAGTCGGTCTACTTGCTTCCCTTCCCCCTTCTTCCTCTCCCCTTCAGCTCAAAGATCTTGAATCTTCTTGTATTTTAATCCACCAGGCTTTCTCGCCCCCCGGACTCAATAAATCACACTAGTTTCTCCCTCCCCCTCATCTCATCTCTCCCTGCTTCCTCCACGCCCTCTCCCCGCTCTTCGTCTTTCCCCTCCTTCCCCTCCTACACCTTCCTCTCTCCCTCTTTCCCCTCCTTCCCCTCTTACACCTTCGTCTCCCCCTCTTTCCCCTCCCATACCTCAATCTCTCTCCTTTTCTTCATTCCTACCTTAAACCTTGAGAAAGGTGGAGCTAGACTTCACCGAAATATCGAAAATTTTTATGTGTAAGTGTTCTTTTTTCCGTGTGTATATTTTTTATCGGCCACCCTCTTGGCATACTGTATATTTATCACCCGAGTGATTTTCCTGGAAGTTATATATATATATATATATATATATATATATATATATATATATATCTTTCTGGAAGCTCGTTTTTTATCTCTACAACTTTTGGTAACCCTTTCGCTGCTGCTATGGGCATACAAATGCGCCCGGTGAAATCCGTGGCTTCCATTTGATAGTCTTAAAAAATTAAACTTTAAAATATTTAATAAGAATTTTACATTAAGAAATATTTAATTTAAAACAACACCAGATGGATAAAAGGTTCTTATCTTTAAGTATTTTTGAAAAAACAACGCGGAAACACTACAAATACTTCACAACAGCACCGGAGGGAGAAAGTATGTTGACCATACCTCAGGAGAAGATTCATTCTTTTTCTTACTTTTCGAGCTAATGTTGTTTTAACATTTTTACCTTTTTTTATCAGTATCTCACTATAATAAGTCTTGCCTGTCAATTTACAACAGTAAGGACTTTTGTGATTTACAGGGAAAATCCTGATAGTAAAAAAATTAAAAATAATATTTGGGAAATCGGCACGCAGGCCGAAACAAACGAACTTAAGAAGAAGTGGAAAAGATGGGAGGTTGGATGCGAGCCAACTTCTCTTCACATTCTAGGTTATTAGAAAAATAATAACGTTATGATTTAGATTTTCTTATTCTTTGAGACGTGAAAACACTTTTTTTACCAATGCGAAGTCGACACTGTTCAGTGTGATCTGTGCAATGCGATACGTTTTCCTTATGTTCAACATCTTAAATAACAGCTTCTGTAGTCCATGGTAGTCCGAAGCAGCTCCCGAACTAAGTTAGCATCTTAAATAATTCGTAAGCAATCTGATATAAGAGGTGCTTCAAAATGTTTCTACGGCTGGTCTAAATACACTTTTCCCTTTCGTTTGATGGGCTAGGAATGATGGGCCAGGATGGGCTGGGCTAAATTTTGTATGGAAGTTGGTTAATATTTAGGGGGAAACTAGAAATAGAAATCGTTCTACGCTTCTTGAATAGTACTGGAATGAAAGCCTAAGGAATACGAAAGGTAACAATAAAATTTCCGCTCGATCAAAACATAAAAAAGTGCTAAGAAACTCATACAACTCACGCCTAAAAAGGAAGAAAAACATTTCTCGTGAATTGAGAGTAAATTGAAATGAAAATAAAACGACTTTCTGCGTCATGACTCTTACGTAGAACGTAATATTAGCCATTAAAAGCCATTAAACCGTTGTTTTTTTCTTCATTTACTTTTTAAGTCCAGCATTTTCTCGTAATATTCTATTCACTTCGAGATTTCAATGCACCTAGAGGTATGTCTAACCACAAGAACCTGAACCTAGAGTAGATTAAATTGATATTAACGATAAATGAAACGCCTATTACTCCTCCATAAATTCAACCGTGGCATGATGACGTGAACGTGATTATGCCTAAGAGAGGAAAAGCTAGTAGTTCTGCTTAAATTAATGGATTTTTGGAGGATATACCAAGTGTTTCAATCGTCATTCACCAAGAAGCATATTTTCTAATTTTGAGGATACCGGGACTAGCCACCGTAGTTACCTTATACGGAGTCACCCGCATAAGTGCACAGGAGTGCGATATTCCACAGGAGGAAAAATCATTCGCCTTGACCGGGATTCGAACCCTTTCGGCATATTTTCCTTCTTCCATATCTCAAAATTTTATTTTATCCTATTGTAGTGTTTTTCGTTTGTCACGAAAACTTAGGCTTTTCGTTTTCACCGATGGAGTCATCAAAATATCTATTCCACCGCAATAACACTTACTTTTATATAGAAATGTGGTGGTTTCTCTGTGTGTGTGTGTCTGTTATTCAATCAGGCAAAAGCTGCTCTAAATTTGAAATTTTACATGTGGGTTGCACTGGGACGAATATAGTCTATACTAACATTTCCTCAGGACCCCAAGGGCCGCTAAGCGGATCTCCCATAAAAAAAGTATTGGAATCAGTGCAGAGGTTGTTTATTTATGCTTTTGAAATTAGGTATTTAAACTCATGATATATGATTGAAATTTCCACTATCTGATGGATGAATGAATGCAGTATTTAATTCTTTGAATTCGATTATTCTTTACGTTTCTTTTTTACTTAAAAATTACGTTTTAACCAAAGAGGACTACCATTAAAAAAGTCATTTGCCTTGACCGGGATCCCTCATTAGATCCCGGACAAGTGAAATGCGAATCTCATTCTCATTGGAGTACATCTTCGCACCCGTGCTCGTGACTGCGTGCCACGTCATTTATGCAATCGTAACAATTGAAGAAATTAGGTTTTCAATATTAAAATTATCAAATTTTCTCCCATTTCAACCATGGCACATTTCCTTGACAACCTGATCAATGGCTATGAACGGGGACTTCCGCCTGAGCTTTTACGGCTTACTTTGTATAAAGTAAATGATTAAAGCAAACTTCAGTGAGATTTAAGTTGGGGTATTTTATACCCCAACCTCTTCATGTGCGTTTAATGGCTTTTTACATACTATCTGTATTTAGCACGCCACATTGATTCTTATAAATCACATTCAACGGCTTTCATGATTCGTACCTCTCGCTGAAGTTTAACGAGCACCCTCACCTTATTAGCATTACTTATTGCCGCAGCATGAAATCACATTTCCAAATAGTACATTTGATATTTTTCTGCTTCTGGGATGTATATGGAATATACCATTTGAATTATTCAGAGGATTATAACTTAAAATCATATAACGCAGGAACATTTATTTTGCCGAGAAAATCGTTCAAAAAGGGGTCGAACCGGAGATCATCAGTTACATGAGAAGTAGCCAGTTATCTATGCAGGGACGATAAAAGATAATTATCAAAGTTTGAAAGTTGTACTGGATTTTGTTTTAAATCAACATGCATCCATACACGTACATACTTTTACATTATTTATATGGTTATCAATACATATTGTGAATTGTAGTGAGTGTGAATATAAGTGAATTAGGAGTGTATTTCACTCCAAAGTCCCCATCTGCGATTAATGGCTGTTAGATTCTATTTGCATTTAGCACGTCACATTGATTCTTTTATTCACATAGCTAAACGGCTTCTCCCACTTAAATTCAATGGGCACTATCATCTTGTCCTTTCCAATATTGTTTAGCATTATTTATGGACCCTGATTGTAATAATGTCAGCAAATAGGTAATTTTTGTGCCATTTGTTAAGATTCGGATTCTGAAATATCTATAGAAAATACCATTTAAAATATTCTTGAAATTAAACCTCAAATTTCATGTCATTTAATCACTTTTGATTCGCCGAGAAAATATAAAACGCTCAATATTTACCCGGTTCCTTTATGCACAATCGGTGTAATTAATTCGCAGCTTTCCGTGCGAAGCTGAGTCTCTCTTCTCGTATACAATATTTGTTGTCAAAATGTGTCTCAGTAATCATGTGCCTCCTAAAATTTCAAAACAAGTTTCACAAAAGGCTTTTTTTCTCCGAAATGCAGAGGTAAAATTGCAAAGACAGATTTGCGTGACAATTTAATCAATCGCATCAAGTCAGCCCCACGGCGGCAGTGTCCATCGAATGATTTTGAAGTGTGCGTGGCACTAGTTGCCAATAAATAAATATACCATAGAAACTAGTTTCGAAGCCACCGTGTCCTCGCGTCGTGAGGAGTCTATTCGTCGCCAGACGCCTCGCCCACGACGGCGGCGCCCGGCGACACATCGTCACCCCTTTCCTTCCCAGGGCACACCACGCCCACGGCAGCGAGCGCGGCGCCATATCCATTTCGGCGGAATCACCCTTCGCGCGGCTGACCTCCGATGCTCTCCGAAAACAGCGGCAGGAACACGGATGGGCAACGGAGGAGAACGCCGCGGGCGGGAGGAGAGGAGGAGGAAGCCCGGCCCTCACAACGCGGGCCGGGCCCTGGGAGGGCCGGGTCCGTCCGCCCCTCGACCGGACCCGAATTCAATCGCCACGCAACACAATTTCGACTCAGCTTCCATCAAGCGCTCGCGTCAACTAATGACGCCGACCTTGCAAAAGGTCATGTATTTCTAATTTTTTAATATGTTGTTAGGATCTATGCCAATAGTAAAAAACCAAATTTGCAGCTTCGAAAGACTTGTGCAATCTGCGCAGTGCGCAGAAAACTGCGCAATTTTTGCACTTTTTTTTGTTTTTACTCAATATCTCCTAAAATATTTGATCTACAGAAAATAGTTCACAATACTTATTTAAAGAAGATGCATTGTGCTACAATTTAAGTCCAAAACAAACTACGTATGTCCAGAACATTTTGAGAAACAGCTCTTCAAAAGAAGGCAATTTTTTTCAAAAATTGAAACTTTTTCATTTTGGTCATGTGTCTTGCCATATATCGGCAAAAGTAATCATCCTACAAGAAAAACTATCAGGACTAAATCTATATTAAATTTATTTATCTTTAATTTGAGCTGAAAAAAACTCTTGTAAGTTTAACAGTTTCTTCAAATATGGCATAAAACAAAATTACGGAAAAATGGATTTTTGGAAAAATCAATGTAAACAGGTCACATACACGTACAGGTCACATACTATAGTTACTAGTTTAAATTTTTTATCACAAAAAGATGTAATTGCAGTAGTTAATATTCACATGCTAAGAGCTAATCTGATTCGTTATAATTTCACTTTTTTCGACGACTGAGTAATCTTCAGAGAATCCCTGAGCATGTGGAGAGAGCTCTTCAACTCATTCGACAAAGAAAGAGACGGGTCTTCGTCGTCGTCGCAATCCTCAATATGAACAGATATTAGGTTCTGGCATGATTTAGCTGAGAAAAATTTACATACAGCTGAGCATTTTAATTCATCTTGGCGGCAGCTGCATCCCCCCTGCCTAAATAACATAAGGGGTGTAAAATATTGAATCTGCGCAAGAGAGTTGACAGGAGTAGGTAATTATATTTATATGCAAGAACCAAAACATTTGTTCCCTACTTTTTGATTCAACCAAGGTACCTTATTTTGATAAATATGATATTACGGTTATACTAGCAAAAATAATAACGTAATACATGCAAAAATATGCAAATACCATAATTAATATTTACATGCTAATAAAGTCAGGTACTACATGCATCATAATTTTGTATGTTTAGACGACCCTGGCTCTGAGAAATCCTTGGTTATTTCCTGTGCTGGTGGAGAGAGCTCCAAAACTTGTTCGGAGAAGATAGGGGCGGGGTCGTCTTCATGGTCTTCATCGTCGTCAAAATCTCCAAGATGGCAATATGGAACGTTCTGGCATGATTTGCCACTACAAAATTTACATAGTGCTGAGCATTTTAATCCGGCTTTACGGCAGCTGCATCCCCCACTGCATCCTTTTCTACATGTACAAGATATCAAGCGCAATAGATTCTGAGGAGCGGGATCCATGGTGGTAGTGACTGGGATAAGACCATGATCTTCGATCTTCCACCCCCAATCTGTAGGGTTTTATTAGCCCCCACCACTTCTGAACTTGGTGGTAAGTTCTATAAGAATGGTGATTCGCTGTATCGGTCGTTGGAGGCAAACGAGCTGCTTGTAGAATTGTTGCCAACAAACTCAATTTCTCAACTCTGTGAACGTGATTCCGTCGAGAATGGGGAAGTTTTTGCTGGAGTCTTATAAATTCATCACTGATATCCTCCCCACACAAAAAAATTCTTTGGAGATTCGAGGCAATTGACGATCTGAGAGATGGCTGATTGGATGCTTGGGGAATGGGATCACCTCCTCGACGGACCGATGCTTCAACATTACTACCAACAGTGTACCTCTTCCTACATGCGTCATGGACGGTGACCACGTTCAACTATTGAAGGAATATTTGATTGTCTTGAAGACCACGTTTCACACTCGAGTTAATAAGTGAGAGAATGCCTCGTTTTTTAACGACTACAGCTGGGCCTTCCTCCAATGCACTGCGACATATAAAACAAACTCCCGGTGGAACAGACATTTCGCTATGGTTATTCACTAATACACTCACATTTCACATAGGTCCTAACACTTCGGTTTCTATGGTAAAACTGCCGAAAGAAGGCATAGTGTATATCCCTCACGTGCGAGGGCGCCAAATCTATCTTGCAACGATGTGTCAGAATACTACAGGCTTGGTTCTCCTATCAGAGAAATAACTTCGTTCCAGATGCATCTGACATAGTGAGATGGGCTGGGCTTCTAGGAAGCATTCGTGAGTTCATCACGCCACAATTTGCTTACCCATTAGGTTTTCCAACTCAGATATTTCGACTCAATATTCACTCGAGATAGACGGTGGAGTCCTTGCGAGCCACCCCTGACTTCCACTGCCTTGGTATCATCAAAAGGGCGAAGAAAAGGTTCCCATGTTTAGCCAAGATAATACACTGGAGTTAATTGAAAGGAAGAGAAAACATCGTAACTCTGGCCTGCCCTTCTAAACCAGACGTGTTCATTACTCCAATCCGAAATGAAGCTCGTCGCAACAACTGCCTTGAAAAAAATGTAGTCAACGAGGGGACGTGTTTATGTTGACCGGTGCCGGAAAAAGTGGCATTATCTTCATCCGAGCACCAAATATGTTTACGCTATTCTTCCAAGTCAAAATATAAAAGCTTTTCATCACAACTTCGAGATAATTTGACGAGAAAACGATACTTATTTCATGAGGAAGGAATATAAAATGTCCAAAATATCGATATCCTTAGAGAAATATTCTCAAATAATAAAACTCAAAGTATAAAATAGACAATCAAACATATTTTCTAAGCAAGTCGGATGATATTTCGTAAAAATAATATTTATTGCCTCAAATAATACATTAAAACAGCGTGCGAGGTCGCTACACAGCACTTATGACGGCTCCATGGGAAGTTTAAAGAGTCGCGGCCTTTTAAACGAACCTGGACCGCGGTGTAGAGCACATAGGACGGCGTTGGAGGGTCAATATAATCATAATAATGACACAACACATGCTAAATATACCTCCAAAGTTTTTTTACTGTATAATTGATAACTGTGGTGCTCAAAACATTTTACGTTGATTTTTCCAAAAAATCCATTTTTCCATAATTTTGTTTTATGCCATATTTGAAGAAACTGTTAAACTTACAAGAGTTGTTTTCAGCTCAAATTAAAGATAAATAAATTTACTATAGATTTAGTCCTGATAGTTTTTCTTGTAGGATGATTACTTTTGCCGATATATGGCAAGACACATGACCAAAATGAAAAAGTTTCAATTTTTGAAAAAAATTTCCTTTTTTTGAAGAGCTGTTTCTCAAAATGTTCTGGACATACGTAGTTTGTTTTGGACTTAACTTGTAGCACAATGCATCTTCTTTAAATAAGTATTGTGAACTATTTTCTGTAGATCAAACATTTTAGGAGATATTGAGTAAAAACAAAAAAAAGTGCAAAAATTGCGCAGTTTTCTGCGCACTGCGCAGATTGCACAAGTCTTTCGAAGCTGCAAATTTGGTTTTTTACTATTGGCATAGATCCTAACAACATATTAAAAAATTAGAAATACATGACCTTTTGCAAGGTCGGATGTATAAAGTGACTGGACTACACGCGGCGGGAACGCGACCGTAAAAATTTTCATTTTGAGCGGGGGGAAGAACGCCGACGGGCGTGGGAGCCAGTGCTGCCAACCGAGATGTGTGGGCAGATATGAGATGGAGGGGCACTGGAAAAGCGGCGGGATTCGACCGTCTTCTGTCCTCGCCGCTCCCTTCCGTTCACCCCCGCCCACCCCCAGGCAAAAAGAAACCGGACCCCTCCCGAGTGACAAAAAATGCAAGGATTTTGAAGGTGAGATCTCGTGTTCTCATCGCCCTACTTTGGCTCCCCTGGCCACGCAGTGAGAGTGACCGAAGGTGCGCTCCGTGTGTTTCTTTTTTTATCGTTTAAGGAGGTTGACTCGCGACCGTGTGAGTCAAAAGCGAAGAGTAACTTTACTTCTTTTGACACGATTTTACGCTGTAAAAAATTACTTTTCTCTCTTAAAAAATGCCTAAGCAATAGAAAAGGAAAAGTAATGCACTTATGATCCACAGTAATCATGGAAAAGAGTTTTTTTAAATACTTTTTTGAGTCAAAACAGTGATTATGCTTCAGGAATCTGTATTATACACTGCCAGTAATTATGTAAATATAACAAATCAAAATTAAATTAGAATATTCCTTCGGATTCACGTTAAAAAGCCTTTCATTGCTACTTTAATCATTTGTAAAATAATCTGGCAACGCTGATGTGATGAAAGTGAAAGAAATATCTAGTGATGGAAGGGAAATCGTGTTTTCTAAATAACATTCGACAGGGTATTTTGGCGTATATTGATGATTTTAGCATTCCAGTAAATCATTGATACCATGCTTGATATTTATCTTACGTCAATTGCTCGCATAATAAGAAATAAATGTACAAATTTTCCTCAGAAACTTCCCAAGCGAAGAGGACACTCAAACACGTTCCAAGTATATATAATAATTTGCGATTTCTGTGGCAGTGTCCTCCAAAATTATGAAGCCTGCCTTGATATATGTAAACAATGATAGTTTTCGGGTATAAATAAGACCCTCGGGAACATAATAAAGCTTCTTATGTGCCAAAAATAACTCAAATCGGAGGCAAGATTGCAGTGCCATTCCGTGGCCACGTCAGAATTAGATAACATAATGCTATGTTTCCCATTCTCGTACATAGAGTCATTCGTTAGCTAGTGGGTAGAGTTAACGACTCCGAGCGCAAGGTTAGAAGGTCCGGGCCTTCATCGGTTACTTTTTTTTTTGTCACAACGTTTATTTACGCTCGGGATTTGAAATATTTTCAAAAACACTGTCGGCGGGTCTGAACAAAACTATTTCTCTAGTTTCGAACATGTTTTCAGATGAAAATTGTCTCGTAGAATGATACGGGATTCTTCGTCTGCAGTTCGAGAAAGAACTGGAATTAATATATCCTTATGCACGCCTTCGTCATTGCCATACTTGTTTCAAACACTGCTAAGATTTCTTTTGGAGCCTCTGAACGAAATTCCAGCGCTTCAATTTCAATGCAAATATAGCAATATGCGCTTCATCAATCGTACTTGCAATCCACCCTTCCCCTTCGGTAATACTCACGCATGAAATGAACATTCAAGTAACTATTTTTGAGTTTTACTTATTCAAACAAGTTTTAAGTGACACAACTTATAATTAAACTCGGTGAAAATATATTGGAGGTAACCGAGTCTTTCAAACTAACCGCAGATTGCAGCGTTGCTGAAGCCTCAGCCGACTGCATCGCCATTTTAAACTCACTAATGAATTTCGTCTGCAATTACTGGAAAATAACGATAATATCTTAAAAACTAAGGTGGGCCAGAGCCTTTGTAATGTTACCATTTTAATTCTCGGAAAAATACCCACATAATATCAGTTTTTTGAAAAAATGACATATTTTTGCTATATGAAAACAGAGCTTTTTCCAAGGTGACTCCCTTTCTGTCCATTAAGCGTATGTAATTTCAACTGCAATTTATGGAAAAAGTAGTGTGGCACGAGGGGTATCTTTTGACTGATATAGATGGAGGACATTATTTTCTATTAGTTCCCCAAAAATGAAAAAAAATGACATATCTGTCATTTCTCGATCCTACCTCCTTAAAAGTTCGGAATAATACGAACGCACACATTCCCACCGCGTGACCGAAACTTGTTCATGTCATGATTCTCTGGATGATGATGTCAGAATGCGGCCCAAATTCATCGACCAATAAATTAATCATTCGTCGAATCATGTCATCTGAGGATGCAGAAATCCCTCATCACTGTAACGAGATTATTGCGTATCAGGCGTTTGTACCTAAACTAAAAATGGAGCTTGATTGATGTAAGAAAGCCGTAATAGCAATATTGAGGAAATAGTAAGGTAAATTATATTTTTATAACGAGGATGTTATTGATTGAATAGTTTCAATGGATTTCAATCAAAAATATCCTTGGATGTCTAAAACTCAAGGAATAATGACTAAAGACTGACATTGTACTGTCCACTTTATTATTAAATAAGTGGACAGTACAATATCAGTCATTAGTCATTAAGATGTTGTACCATCGCCTGGCACTTTTGAATTTTATTAAAAAAATAATCATTTACAGTTCACACTTGATCCCCTATCATTCGACTCTTCGTCTTAGTCCTATCGCACAACGCATAAATTGTTCTTCCTTGGAAATCACTCTTATATGTAAGACAGCGTTTCAGGCTCTACTCAATAGAAGTTTTTTCACAATGTAACATTTTAAAAATAACGCGTTGCAATTCCATAATGATATTCTGTTATATGATCGGTTTCGTAACTGCGTCACATCTCCAGATGCTTTTACAGAACTTGATATGCTACACATACTTGGAAGACCACACCCCTTCCTCTCGACGTCCATCCCTTCTCCTCGATGTATACCAGGCAATGGCAATTCGCATCAATTAGATACGATATCAAAGTCTGTAAAATCACCTGAGGATATAATGTAGTTACGAAGCCGGTCGTGTTAAATGGAATCATTGTGGAAAGGCAATATGTTATCGATTCATTGATGAGAGAAACAACATTCACAATAAGCCAAGTTACAAAACGAAATGTATTACAAACTCAATCGACATATCGGAGATTTTGAAAGTCAAACCAAATAAAATTTACGCCGTTTGAAGCGAAAATTTTGCGAGCATGAAAAGATACAGCTGCTCGGCATTGGATCCTTCAACCAGATTCCGCCGCGACAATGATTCTCATCCTGTCCGCCCACTTGCTAAGAGCTGGGAAAAATTCAAGGAAGCCATTCGATAATTTGCGATTTGCCTTGAAGGGCGGACCTTGACTCCCAAATATATTACCCTTCCTTCACCCTGCACTCACTCAGCCTCCTTCTTCACACAGCATGACGGATGAAGTGTAACATGGAGGCAGTTGCTACTGCGGCACCGCACTCACTCAAGTGGCATTCGGCAGATGATAAGAGTATGTAGAGCGGCACAGTCTGCTTTTTTTGAGAGAGCATTATCAAAGCAGAGGGGCAGGCAGGTTTGGTATCTGTACGCGGAAAAGCCATTCAGTCCGTAGGATGGTGGCGTGGCTCTGGCAGAGCCCAAATATTTCGAGCCTGGGCAAGAATATGCAACCCGAGAGACTTCCTCATAATCTATCCTATTTGTCTCAGTGCTGGCGTGGGATGTCGCCATAGAGTCAGAATCACTTCAAATTTAAAAAGGTAAAACCACCAATTAAGCGAGCTGGATATTTCCCTATTCATATTCATTCATTCAAGTATTCTACCAGCTGATTGGTGGGTTCTTGGACAGTCCCCATTCTGCATCCCAACCTCATAGACATTGTCTCGCTTTCCCTCCTAAGGATGTCCCGCCATTAGATCCCTCTTTAATTCTTCATATCTTCTACCTCCTCTTATTTCGTCCAGAATTCCTATCCTCTTCCTTCCTCTTCCTTCCTCTTCCACATTTCCCCAGTGTTCTCCCCTCTATCACTCTTTTCAACATGCCCTTTCCTCTCAAAGCCTCCTCTATCCATCTCTTCTGCCTTCACCGAACCTCTGCCACAAGCTTCCTCTCCTCTCCGACCATATCCAATACCTCCTCGTTCGTCTTTCTCGCCATCCAGCTCACCTTCTCCATCCTTCTTCAAATCCACATCTCAAACGTCTCAAGTCTACGCATATCCTCCCTTCGCAATGACCAAGTTTCCGACCAATATAGCGCCACGCTCCATGTCAAAGTTTTCAACAGCCTCTTCTTTACGTCTCTTCTCAGACCACCGCTCATCAATTCCCTCCTCTTCGAAAATGCTTCTTTAGTGAGCGCAATTCTGCACCTGATGTCGTTACCACTAAAATAATTCTCCTCCAAAATACTACCCAGATAAGTAAACTGCTCGACCAGCTGTATCTTCTGCCCTCCCACCCTTATATTCAGTCTCGCCTCCTTACTTCTACAAAATCTCATCACTTTCGTTTTCTTGTGGTTGATCTTCATCCCATACATTTCGCACTGCACCTCTAACGAATTCACCATTGACTGTAACCCCTTGGCAGACTGACTAACCAATGCTTGATCACCTGCAAATCTCACCGATTTTATCAGCTCCCCTCCTACCTTTATTCCTACCTCCTCCTCCCCAATGCCTCCCTTACCATGTCTTCTGAATATACGTTAAAAAGCATCGGCGATAGTGGGCACCCCTGCCGCACTCCCCGTCCTTTCGTGGCCTATCCCGATTCTACATTGGCTACCCTAACCTGCGCCATCTGGTTCATATGCAAATTCTGAATCAGACGTCTGTCCCTCCAATCGACCCCTAATTTCTTCAACACTTCCATTAATTTCGTCCATTCCACCCTATCAAACGCCTTCTCGAAATCTACGAAGCATGCTAAAAAAACATCCTGCCCATACTATATTTTTCTTTCTACTAGCGTCCTCATCACCACTATAGCTACACTTGCCGGCCTCGGTGGCGGCGGTGTAAAGTCATCGCCGGTCAAGCCGAAGGTCGCGGGTTCGAGTCCCGCCTGGGTAGGTTTTTCCCATCCAGGGCATGGGTGGTTGTGATTGTCAGTTATTAATCGTCAATACACCCGATGTAAAGGCCCAATGAGTGGCTGTTTTCGGGGGTGTTGTCATATAAATAAATAAAAATATAAATAAATAGCGTCTCGCGTTCCCGTCCCTCTCCTAAACCCAAACTGGTCGTCACCCAGGTATTCATTTGCCTTCTTCTCTAGCCTTCTTTTCATAATTCTCAGAACTACTTTGGCCGCGTGGGATATTAAGCTTATTGTCCTATAGTCTTCGCACGTTTTTGCCTTACTCTTCTTTGGAATAGGAATTAGTACAGTCTTCGCGAAGTCTTCCGGCCACACTCCATCCTCATAAATCCTACGAATAAGCGCAAAAAGTTTTCCTCTTCCGTTCTCCCTCATGCTCTTTAAAAACTCTGCAGGTATGTCATCCATTCCCACCGCCTTATTCCTTTTTATGTCTCGTAGAGCTCTTTCTATTTCGCTTTCATAATGGACACAATATTCGAATTTTATTTTATTATCTCAGAGTCTGTAAGATGTATTAAATAAATATTGTAATAGTCATGGCGCAAAAATATAGTTATGTATGTAAAAAATTGTCAGTGGTTAAATAAATATAACCACCTAAGTCTCAAACTTGACTCATTTTTTCACGAAGTAGGTACGGTGAAATCGTCCTTAACAATAGGTTTTTGCGATTCTGTAAAAAAGTGATGAGTCATTGATTTTTTTTCTAAATTGTTGAGAAAACACACCAACTATAAAACGTTGGTTTTTTGACGAAATCTAGGCAAAATGCACACTCCTGTTTTTTTTAATATTATCTTTCTGGAGCGCTCAGCCGTAATCTATCCCATGTATATACAGCTAAAATGTTTAGGCAAATAACTCAAAAAGTAGTTCGACAAGGGATTAATATTTTGATATCATTGGAAAGATGGGAGTTTTTTCTTTAAAATTAAGTCAAATTCATCAAATTCTAGTTAAATTGATGCATCGCTCAAACTACATACCTAAAACGGCAAAACTATAGATTACAACTATTGAGCTTTTGATTTTAATGCTTCTAGTAATAAAAAAAATAGTTTTCCAGGATTTAGGCCTCTCAGATTTCACCAGCACGACGGAGCCATACAAAACCTTGCTATTGTAATTTTTATAAAATGTTTTAGTGTATTTCTTAGAGGGCTGCATTCAACTTGAACTTTAAAATGTTATTAAAAATTATTCATATTTATAGACCTTTGCCCGCCGTCCAATTTGCACGAACTACCGAATCGCAACTTCAAAACTTCCCGCTGACCTTCAACTGGGACAATTTTCTCTCGGTATGGTCAATTTATTTCCCTTCTGCTTAAGGTGGTTGGAGTGGTTTATTCCACGCACAGATTTGCGCGAAACTCTGCATATCTATAGTAAAAAGTGAAAACATTTCATTTTACCGATTATGTTTTTTTCTAAATTCAATGCTATTTAAAATGTAGCATTATGGAAAAAGGTATGCACTTATATATTTAGTACTTATTCCTATTCATATGCAAGAATTTTTATCTAAACGCTAAATTACATATTTCATATTATTATGATGATTGCTAACAAATATCAAGGTGTCACGCAGCGTTAAAGGTTCGAAAATAAAATATTTTAATAATATTTTTGTCTATATTTCGAATGCTGCGCAGAACACTATCAATAGCTCAAATCATAAATGGTTTAATTTTAGCAAAAATGTAAAATATAATTCTCATATCATTTCTGTTACTACATGTATGCATAGAGAGTTATGCCAGATACATAGTTCTTCCGCATAAATAGATGTGTTGTGAATGTGTTGTGCCCCCCCCTCGAAACCTCGAGACTCGAAAATCCTCGGAGACTCTTTTCATTGTAAGGTTCTTGACTCTTTTATTCGGTCCGCGCTGGTGCTGACATCTTTTTCAATTTGCAAGCCGACCTGTGAACATTCCCACCAATCCAAAGTGTGATAGCACCTCCCCTCCTCTCCCCACTCCTCCACTGGCCAGCTGTTTCCCCTCCTGCGCTGACAAAGTGCACCGCGAACATAGCAGCCCTCTTTGAAACTGACCGCGGCTGGAGGAGGACGTATCGGCTTGGTGCCACTTGTGATCGTCTTGTATAGACAAGGTTAACGATATTTAGCCCACGGGATTGTTTCGTACTGTAATAATTGTAATTATATAAATGCTGTCATTGAAGTTGTTTCAAACTAGCTAAGGTTGTTTTCATTTTTTCTCTCGTTACGCATTTCGCAGTCAATTCATTCGCGACGTCAAGTTTCACGGGCTTGCGTTGCAGTGTGTGTATAGAAGTGAATGCAGAGGCATCAAAATATGGCATAGGATGTTGCATATCACAAGATAACAGTCTCTTTCGCATCACTTAGCTCAACGCCGAAGGTAGATTCTGATGAAATGTGTGAGGAGAAAGATGGTACCGATCAAAAAGAAATACAAAACAAAAATCGGTCAGGAAGAGTAATAAAATGAGCTGAAAATATAATAAGTATGTAATGTGATAGCTATATGAAAACAATTTGTAATTTGTGTAATTAGATTTTCATAATTTATTTCAAATGTATGGAAAAAAAATGTGCTATGTTTAATTTTCAATGGATTGTTGAATTAACTTTCTTCTCTGTATGAGGAGGTGTGATGAATGTAAGTATGTGTTTGGTTGCTTAGATGTTTGTTTAAAAGATAAGACAAAAATAAACAAGGATTATTGGGTACGCTCCATCTAAAACAAGTCGTCAAATCATTTTCTCTAATATTAATAAGAAATACTACAGATATATTTAAATAAAATATGGCCCTAGTATTTTTCCGACTTGCTAGAAAAAATTATTAAAATGACCCATCGCTACGGCCAACTCCAGGAGGGAATTTTATTGTTTAGTTTGTTAAGTGGGTGTCTTAATTTAGAAAGATAAAAACGGACTCTTGTGTACCCTAGACAGTGAAATCTACAACTAAGTCTACAACTAGATCTACGTCACCCTCCCTCTCGCCCCCCCCCTCCTCCCCCACCTTCCCCACCTTATGTTTGTAACTATATATGCAGAGTGTTCTAAGATAATTTTACCTGATGAGGACGTGCTACGTCGAAACCCGGGTCGTTTGCAATAAATATATGTGGAATCACAAAGTTACGGCTTTTCATTCAATATGTTAAGCAAATTCCATAAAGTTACGCCTGAGACAACGGAGTTTTATAAGATATTATTAATTAGTATATTCGTTTGCATTTCTCAATTCTAAAAATTTTATTGGGTGCGTTTAATGCGCACCGAGATGATTCCCAAGGATTTCAGTATTTTTCCCATTTGATCCCCGCTTCTTTTAGTGCTGGTGAAAGGTGAATATCCTTTTAATTTTAAGCTATCGAAGAACGTCTTCCACTGGCTCTACCCCATTGTCTTGGCTTGCGTCCGGGAAGACCTTTCCGTGGGAAAAAGTAGCATTATCAAGATGTACCGACCAGGACTCCCTCGTTGAAATCGAAATGACCGAAACTTCCAGCACCACGGCCGAAAGCAAGCTTTTCACTACCACTGCGCAAACGGCGATTCGTGGATGGATTCGGTTCTCAGAAATAAAGAGTTGTTCGTGTTAACATGCGGGAAGGAGCTTACTTTGGCCTCCCGAACTATGAAATGGCGCTGGGAACCACCCTGACCAATTTCCGTCGCCTTATTTACGCAAGAGTTCTTTACAGTTCAAAATATAAATACGGTCTTCTGAACTTTGATCCCACACAATTGGTTCTCTTAAATCCTTCTTCATTTTGTTTTTTTTATATCTACCTATATATTACCATGCGAATTGGATTTTTATTAGTTACCTACAGCTCTCGCGAAAGCTTGTGGCGCTCAGATGCGCTACGTTTGTGTTGTCTGCGTCATAAAAATTCCATTTTTTTTAATTCACTCATGCATGGCACAAATGCCATGTCTTATCTTTCCCCTACGTCCCTTTTCCCTACCCCTTCCACCAAACTTTACCCCTCCACGACGTCTTCTTCTGCATCCAAACGCCATAAGCTTTCGCGAGAGCTGTACGGCCCACCATATGCTATAAAACGCACTAATATTTTTGAATGAGAAGAATGAACCTAAAACATTTTATTTATACGTCTTTTAATGGCGTTAAACAAAATTTATACCCATATTACTACGTGAAAGTGAACAAACCGTTAGATGAAGAATAACCCTAGCGTTCCTGTCATGGTAATTGTTAAGAACTCATCCTTCTCACCACTTCCGCCGTCAAATTCGAAGAAATAAAAGCTGTGACGTTTCAGACCCCTCAATTCCACGGAAATCTTTCCAGCGTTTGACGATTCTCTCACATTCACGGTGGAGATAATCCAAAGGCACTAATGGACACATTATCATTCTCCTTCCCTATAAAATTCAAAAATAAAACAATAGAATTGGGTACAATTAACTATATTCTACTTTCCGTTACATTCTCTTCAAGGCTCATTCTACGTATTTAGAATTAATGCTGGCAACCATCAGATCCCACCTCGCCTTTTATTTAAAGGTCATTAACCCTCCATGTGATGTATTTGTAATTCAAAGTTTCTCAAATCTGTTTGGAGCAATGAAATACCGCATATCATGTACCACATTATTGAAGATATTATGACTCAAATCATAACGTTTCATAAAACCTACTACCTATCAGTAGGTACCATAGGGGTCATTTTGACCCCAGGCTATTTCTTCCCTAGAACTCATAATTGATTAAAATACTAAAAAAGAAACTTTAACTTTCTATACCTGACGATGCCGTAAATCGGTGAAATGTGTCGTACAATAAAAAATTTGTAGAAAGGTACAAAGTATTATATTTAATCATGAGTACTAACATTATGAACTTCTAAGAAGTGATTTATTTTACTGTCAAGTTTATTTCTTCTTTCCTGTTTCATTGGAGTTTTGCCATTATGGTATGATTTTTTCTATTCTTTTATGGAATAACTTTTCTTTATAGTTTTTTTTGTTTTTTTTTTAATAAATAATGGTTATCTATTTCAAGTACTCAAAATATGAATTTATACACACGTTCGCATGGTTATAATACTTTGAAGGAATATGCGTAGTTTTTACTTCAAAATAGATAAGTAAATGTGGACCAATAGCCTTTGATTTCCGCATGATATTTTGTAAAAACCTTTCTAACATTCAGGAATCAATACTTATGTTCAATGCACTTTGTGCTACTTTGGAGCAATGATCGATGGAATTTTGGAAAAGACAAATAGAAACGGCAAATTATAGTATGTTACAGTAAACCACCACTCTGCCAAGAAAAAAATACTGTAATAAATAAAAACATTTTCAAAACAATTCGCATATTATTTCTATTAAAAATGGTAAATTTAGCTTCAGAAAATAAATTATTCAAAAGGGATCAAAATGACCCTTGATGGTACTGATAAGTATGTCGCAAAGTCCGGTACTTGTAGTGTTAAAGACGACTTATATTCCCGGGGGGTTATTTTTTTAACAATACTTTTATTTTCAAGGACGCCAAAGATCTCTCTCCAAGGTTGTGGAAAACAGTTCTCTCAGGGCTGCAATGGAAAGTGATGGACAGAGAGAGAGAAGAGAAAGAACCCCTTTTTTCCCCTCCCCTCCTCCCAAACGTGTCATCGCAACGCGGCGGCGACGGCCGGCAACAATCCCACGGAGCGACGACGGGAATAAAGGGCGCGGCCCACGCGGGAAACAAAACACTGCTCTCGCGCGCCACCGCCAACGCCCCTCCGCGCCTCGTCCTCGAAGCTCCTAATGCACCCGTGCTGATAACACCAGTCCGCATTTTGAAACTTTTTGTCAGAAGATTTATTAAAAATTAACATTCTTCAATCAATTTTTTATGCTGATTCTAAAAATGACTTCAATTTTTTTCTATCACATACTTTTACACAAAATAAGATGGTTTCAAGATTTTAACAACTGCAAGCACAGTGGTATTAACATTAGTTCCCGCAATTGACAATGTTTGTAACAAAAATGAATGATTGATGAATAACACTTCAGAGGTCACACAACAATTAGCAGCAGTTGTGCCAACCTAAGACTCATTAGCTTTGGTCAACCTAAGGCTCATAAGCTTGTATTTAGAAATATCCCTCGCACAATAATTACCCACTGGCACATATAATGCACTTATCAATAAATCTTAGAAGTTAAATTGAGTCCATTCTGAAAAAAACTGTACGTGATAAAAGAAAACTAAGAACAGTTCTGAAATCAGCAGATATATTAAAGTTAGCTATTGTCACCACTTACTAGTATTCAGCCGTCTGATATCATGCAGAATAATGTAATTAATGCGTTGATTCATAAACGGAAGAATACCTAAGGGAACAATTCAAAGTCCTTCACCTTCGGAGTCCTCTTCCAAGTCGCACCTTCGCTTTCGTCCGTTCGCCCAAGAAGCAAGACACTCCTCATAGTTCATTTGTGCGTTTACTCCTCTCTGGGCCTCAAGACAATTCATGAGCACCACTCCTTACTACTACTACTAAACCGGAGTTATTTCCTTCAATGAAATAATTACGAAAGTTATACACGATTACCTGTTACGTACTGCTCTGAACGAGCTTCCTTTTCCACAGGACAGAGTTAGTAGCAGTACCTAATTAATTACAAATAAATAAGAAGATTTCTATGGATTTCAATGTCTAAGAAAGTGTTTTGAATAATGCATAAGAATTGTTTCATTTCGTTCAAGTGGACGAACAATTAATTTCCTATTTTTTTCAAGTTTACCTAATTTCGTCCAAGTGGACGAACAATTACTTTACCATGAATGAGGCCTCCAGAGTGAATGAAGGAAGATGATAAGTTTAAGGGTACATTCTAGGACATTGACGCTCCCCTCGGTATTATGGCGATGAACGGAATATAAACTATCGTAGTTAAAAGTTTTTGAGCGTTTGAAGCCCTAAATAAGAGATTGTATGGTTCGAAAGGTTGTAATAAATGAAAAGGTTTTAAAAAATTGGTTGATTGATATAGTTTGCGATATACACCCTATCCATAAATGGTAGCATTGTCAAATAAGGACCAAATATCGAGGTATCCTTAAGTTAAATTGTTCTGTAATAACGATATGGTTAAATTAGAATGAAAATAATTTGTACTTTAATGTGACAAAAATGTTTAGCTAAAATAGGTAATGTTAATAGATGTCGGTCTGTGCTATACTTGGGTCAACTTTAACGAAACCTCTCTTTCAACTAACTTAACGAAAAAGGTATTGAATCGTTAATAAAAAAGGCAATGAAGACTTTGGAATCAGAATCGATTTTATTCCTACATTAAACATTTGCTTAAGATGTTGGAATTACGAGTATTAGATCGCAACTTTGAAGTTTTATTACAAAGCGTTACTCTGGTTAATATTTGGTAAAGCGCAATTATTGACCTTATGAGGTTATAATATACTGTTGCAATCATTGAACTTTGATTTTAAAACCAAACCTCAGTTTCCAACATTAAAGAAAATTTGAAAAATCGTAACATTTAAAGATTATATGTCTGGTTTGTCAAAATCAAAAATGAAGTGAAATTTGATCGTAAAGGGTGGTCCGATTTTACATGGGGTACGACGATAGTGAAAATTTAATTTTAAGTATCCTACTTTTCTAAAAATAGAATGCAATTTATGTCGAGAAAAGTACCTGAACGTTCATTTCGTGACTGTTAATTTTTATTCCAAGGGAAAACGTAAACAATTTTTTTTTCGTCCATACTTGAAATTTGCTTGAGGTTATTGTGTAAGAATACCGAAAGAAAAGTGAAATAGTAGGTATGTGGATAGAAAATGTTTTCATTCTTAAGAGAGTAGTATATTCCCATGGTTCCGATACCCGCTTTTGTTTTTTTTATTTCATCCGCGTGGGAAGACAGCGGGGCGCGTGGAAGTTTTACCCAATGGTGAAGGGGAGGGGGAGGGGGGATTATTTCGAGCAGATTTCGTTCTTTCTGACGAGCAGTCAGTCCCTCCCTTCCCTTCCACCTCCCCCTCTTGGACGTGCCTCGGCCTCCGTATTGTTGAGACCCAAGATCCCACTCACCCCTTCCCACTCCTACATACCTAAACACCTTTTCCCCACCCCCCCCCCCTCCCTCCTCGACCACTCCGGATTCCCGCCCGCCTACACACACTACACGTGACTACCAACCCTCTCCCCTCCCTTCCCTCAAATCCCCTTCCCCTTACCCACAAACCCCCACGATAAAAAGGGCGCATTCAACTCCGTCCTCACTCCAGACCAGAGCCACCACGACCCACGCTCGCTTTTCGAGAAAAATCCTCTCTTTTTCACCCACAAATTACGAGAGAAGACGTCAGCGAATACATTATAAACCAAGTCATCTTAATTCCAGAGTTTACTGAGAAAACAAGATACCAATTAACTACCTCTCTCTCCCTCTCTCAACAATGAGATGATTGCCTTGTTACATCCCCCCGAATTACATTTTAAACGAGTATCCGAATCTGTGAGGTTTATTAAGAGCTGACCAGTACCTCGGGATAATCAATCTCTGATAATAAAAACAGGAGTCAATGAAGACAAAATTTGATCGATTTGCACCAGAGTTGTATAATTCAACAAGCGAGAAATGCCATGACCCACGGTCAAAATAATACTGAAAAGCATTTTGTTAAAGGATAGGTAAGAACTTGAGCCGTAATTTTGTTCGTTAAGAGCTGACCAGTATCTCGGGATAATCAATCTCCAATAGTAAAAAAAGGAGTCGATTAAGACACAATTTCATCGAAAGACAACACGATTCTAAATCAAAATGTGAAAAAAGTCAATCACCCCACGTACAAAATTATGCTTATTTTTTTAAGCAAAGCTGAATTGTCAAAATTTTCTGAACTCATGTCACACGTGAAATACTATCGTCAAATGTTTGAGCAAATCATCAAACATGGTTGTGTAATCTGCCACCTGATGTCCGACTGCATATTGATGCTCATTCAATTGTTACCGCGAAGGGCGAACTTCAGAGCTCAATTGTTGTATCTGAAAGCAAGAACTAATTTTGTAATCGCTGCTCTCAGAAACGTGAGTCATTATGTATTTCCTGGAACCAAAGAGCGAAAAAAAAGGCGTCATTTGGCCCGAAAAATTGCTGGGATGGTTCGGGGAATCGACGTCGTTTTAAATTTCTGTGATGGTCAAGGGCTTTTATTAGCACAACCATCTTAATCTCTGCTTCACTCTTCTGGAATTCCTTATAAGAATAATCTTTTGACTTTGAACGTAAATTGTCAAAACCGATAAAAATCGTGCTCCGACCGACTCAAAGCCACAATGCTCACTAATAGTGAGATGGGAGAGCACCATTTTGAACTCATCTTCTCTGTGATTGGTTGCTTCGCCAAACACTTAGAAGCACCCCCACCCCTCACAACCACTCCCCAAATATTTTCAGGAAATATCGATCATATTTCATTTTCTTAAAATTCCACCTGCCACAAGATACTCAAACTCGCTTCATCACATATTTTAGGTTAAAAAAAAACGTTGACCATGGGATATAGCCTAGGCATTTCTGATTATCGACATTATTTTAGCCTAACATCCCATGGACGGTTGATTCTTAGAAGCTTGAGCTTAAGGGTCGGCAAACTTGGCAGGCCTTGGTTGCTAGCGTGGGCGGGCCACATTCCCCTCTTAAGTAGCCTCCTACCGCGGCTATAAAAGCGACTTTGGGCTCCTAGTCCAAGGGGTTATCGTTTGACCTTCACACGGGATGATTGAACCCTAATCCGATTCACCGCAATAGATTATTCCAGCCCCCGAAACTCCAAGCGAATCTTGGCATTCACAATAGAATTATCCGGTGAACTGGTCATGAAATAATTTGCTACCCTTGTCTTTTTTAATGATAGTTTGCATTATTTAATGCTCTCCGACACTAACTTGTCGTAAATACATCAATTTTTCTTTTATAATAGCGAAAAAATATTTGAATTAATACAAAATAGTTCATTAACAATAGACTTATGCCATGAAAACCTTGATAAAATATAATTTCGAAAGCCAGAACTAAGTAGATAGAAATACATATGTCCTTTTTAACAATAATATGACCTGTCAACGGAGGGTAAATTTGTTGATAAAGAGCGACCAAAGATTATGCATAAATATTCGTGAGGAAATCATTTAACTGTTTCATAAATGCATTTAAAAGTCCAATTTATTTTACTGTGTTATTTTTTAACCCACCCCTCTCTGCAAACAATGATGCTGGGAGAAAAACCGATTATATTAACCCTATTCAGTTCGCGAAAAGGATTCATTCTCAAGTCCCCTAATTTGGTTGTGCCGCACGGAATACGTGGAAGGATCGTACTTGAAATGACTCACCCCTCACTCTCTCGCAGTAGTAATGGAATTCCTTCGTATTCCTCTCCAAGGAAATGCCCATTACTCAATCCTATTGTCCTCGTCGCAGCTGTAGGTAAGCCATTTCCTCCTCCCTTTTCCTCGCCGTCAAAATCCTCGCAGCTAAACAGTCCAACGAGGTTCTCAAAACAAGGCGGTGGCAACAGAACGGACGGAAGCTTAGGATAGATCTCCCTAATAATAGATCTCCTCTTTTTATCTCACGCAATACCCCCTTCCCCTCCCCCCGCCATCAAATCCACGTCATTTTCCAGGACGAACAACTAATTGACAGCCATTGGTTTATGAAATTCAATGGCGGTCGTATTCTTTCCATTTCGTTTACGAATAACAATGTCCCTCAGTGGATGTCGAAGGACCATTCTAGAAATCGTGAGATAAGGCAGGGAATTTCTCCGAATATATTTTGCATTTTTATTTCCAAACGTCGTGTCATTAAGTTCTCTTCGTCCCTGCAGAGGTAATTTGAAGAGTTATAACCAGCATCAATGAACTCGCTCAAAAATGCAAACTTCTAGAGCTGAAAATATTCCAAAGCACAGGATGAAAATTCTCGGGAAGGAAAATATCGGAGGAACAATTTTCCAATTAATGGAGCACAAAACAGGAGTAACTAATATGCATCATGTTACCCTCATTTAGAGTGAAAAATATTTTCTTCCGAAGTTAAGTTTCAGGGTGGTGTTAAGTTTAAGTGTGAACTTAAAGATCATTATTTTAACAGAAGAATATTGAAATATGTAGAAAAAACACAATGAGTCAAAGGAATAACCCTAAATATTTTGTACCGAGGTATTACAACTATTATGGGAAAAATAGATTAAATGTAAGAATACCCATGATGCATGTTAGTTCACCAGAAAGCGTAAAAGACCTCAAAAATATTAGCGAAATAAAATGGAGATTAAGAGAATAAGTATCTAAATTCACCATGAATTGTATTGTCATATGGTTAGTGAACAAGCTAATTGAAAACATGCTTGTATAAATGCAATTTAATTTTGAAAATCCGAATAGTCCTATTTATATCCAGTGAATACTCCTATTTGTGTATTGGCTGCATAACTACGTACTAATTTGTGGGGCCAATTAAAAAGTAACGTTGACCAAATGGAACCTGCCGACAAACCTTGTGCGGTTTGGCAGGACCAAATTATGAATAATATATACTAATATCAAATGTAAAATAATTTAATTATGCAATATATACTGTATAATTTAATCTAATTAATATTGTTAAAAAATTTTCAGGCGTAACTTTATGGAACAGCTTAGTGATTGAAAAGAAAAACTTTGTGAGTTCCACATAAATAGATTCTATAACAACGTAGGATTTGTTCGCTGAACGACATCATCACCACTTATGCGGAAATCACAAAATTTTTCTTTAAAATTATTTCTTCCAAAGTCTGTCAAATAATGTTGAATAAAGAATCCAATTTAATATCGCAATTTAATATTCTTGATGAGTTGTTCTCGGGTTTCCCACCGGGTTAGGCTTTCCATGATAGCCGACGTTTCTGCAGGAGACTTTCCTGCCATTTTCAAGGCTGTGGAGACTTAATATTCTTAATTCGTGAAATTTCTAAAACCCATCTATGAAATGAAAGAAACTTTTAAACACATTTCTTTTGACCAATACTTTTTGCAACCTTGCAGTGTTCGGGGTCTACCAACTGCTATTCCTACTATTACAAAGTTGCACTCAAATACGATGCCAGCCCCGCATTAAATGAAAACTCACGAAACCTTGAGATGTCATCCGCATTGAGTGAGTGTAATTAGTTCAAATTATTTGTTGGCGAAAGCTTTTCAGACGGTTTGTCGATTGCTGGCATCTATCCTCTCGAATGGCGAGATCTGACATGCAGCTACTATCGTTCAGGAGGCAATTTAGCACCAAAAGAGAAAGGTCAGTTTTGCCGAAACTTTTAGCTTGCTATGCAAACTAACTGGGCAAATGGCTTCGATGCAGAGCAGTAATCAGGATTGGAGTTTTGTGTTTCATCGATAATTCAGCAGTTTCAGATTTAAAATATAATTGACAAGACTGAGAAACGAGAAATCGTTACGAATTAAATAACACGTGCTTCTCGTTACTGGCAGATTCTTAATCAAGAAATTCATTGTTGAAAATGTGTTATTAATTTCAGAGTAAAAAAGAAATGAATACCATCAACAGCTAAACAACCTAAATAATATTTTTTTTATTTTCACTCGACAACAGAGAAACATTTTGAAAACCAAGCTTCTTTCCTAACTCTCATGGTCCTTGACTGCACATTTATTTCTTGATTAGGTATTATTTTCAATCGCCGTTTCGTAATAATTTCGACTTGTTTTCAATACCCCATTGATTCCCTCCTAAGTAAAATGTTTGCAAAACAGTATCTGCCGAGAAAAAAATCAAAGACCTTCCAGAAGCCAGTAATATTCCGGAAGGAAAATACGAAGCGATACAGTAACTTTTTTCACTTGATGGAAATCTAGGAAACAGGTTTCTAAATCACAAACCAAGAGATCATCGACAGGCATGCCTCGGGCTCTCGGTGAAAGAAGAAAGTTAAGCATCCATCCACATTTCCTCATCGAGCTATTTGGCACGCGGATCGATGCACTGAAGTAAAGGACTACATTCCTCCGAAAGCGGTCCAAATTCTTTCCTCGAGATATGGCGCTTCTGTTGCCACTACCAAGGTGTAAAAATGAAAATAGCAACGTAATTAAGGGGCAGCGAGAAATGAAAGCTCAATAGGTACAGTTAATAGAAAAAGGTTTCTCGACTTTGAAATTTCCAAAAACGAGAACTTTCTAAAAGGAAGTGAAGTTCACTGCCATCTACGATAAAAGAAGCTCTGTAGTTTTTTTATTGCGCCCAGAAGGTAAATGATTACGATTGGGAATTTCTAATTTACGATAATTTTGTTGAATGGGTGGTATCATTTTCTTTATTATATTGTATGAGCGGCGCGGAACCCTTATAAACTTAATCATCGTAAGCATGCACACAATTCTCTTGCTAACGATCAAGTGATAAGTGATGTATCAGCGGGTTGATGGCCTTTTTTTGTCTTACCTAAATAAAATGAAATACTGCCAACGAACATAATGAGAAAAAACTAGTGCCTAAGTTCTTCCAATGCAATATTAAATTGAGCAGAAGTGCAGAGATCTTAAAAAGCTGATATATGGCTAATTATTGGAAATATTTAAGAAAATAACATCCTCACCCTGCCGATTCTAGACTTGCTTCTAGATTTAATATATGCTTCCCTCTAGCTTCCGAAAATTAAAATAAGAAGACGCAGAGATCATGATGGCCGCCGAAGAAGATTAATTAACCCACAAGCCAATTTAAATTCTTCATGTGGACATATATTGCTCGCAATTTTGGATAGGAATGGCAGGAAACAGATTTCAACACTGTTTGTAAAATTCAAATGGTCTCATAGAGCAAAAAAAGTCGTGGCCTGAGGGCAAATAGCTTCCCACTTCCGCACTTTCTACAGCAAAGAACTCTGTAGGAAAGTGCAGCAGGCATTCAAGGGGAATCATAAAGAAAAAAGATCATCCGAGTCCATCTTCTTCATCTGGCGGGAGTGTGGGAGTGGAGTATTGAACGCGTGCCGAACACGGGGGGGGGGTGTAAACACGGATGATGGGGGGGGGTGTTTAGGGGTGGTTGGCGGTCGGTCCTCACCACGTGGTGGGAAGGGTAATGCGATAGAGGGCGCTGTTCCGCGTCGCGTTGGGAGATCAAGGTCCGAGGCCTGAGAGGAAACACTTGTTCTTCTTCTTCTCCGTCGTCATATCCTCCTCCCTCGACCGCTATGTGACTGATCGCAATACCTCGATTCCAACTTACTCGCGACGCCAACGTGCTTATTACGGAGAGAGAGAGAGAAAAAGGGGTCTACCGATTCGGTTTTTCCGGCCAAATGAGAGGGATAGAAAAAGAGAGAGACGCGTTCGCCAACCTCGAGATTTCTGACTCGTTTTTTTCCTTCTTACATCCCCGGGCGAGTTCGACAAACTGATACGGAATATCACCCTTTCCAGTCTGCAAACTGGCCTGGATTGCCATTCCTAAGCTAACTGTCATGTGCGAAATGCAACACACAAGAACGTGAATTTATTCCAAGTTGTAATGATATATTTATTGGATGATATATTTATTATAATGATATATTTATAATGTCTATATAAAATAAAGTTTCAAATTTTCTAAAAACGCCTCATCACACTTTACAAAGGAAAATTGACCCTTCAGCATAAACATCATTGTAATATTTGATAGCCCTTTCTTAAATGATCCGTTAAACAACCCTTTTCGTCAACTGAGGCTATTTCTTTTACGAACGATGAAACAAAAGAATAAAGTCCTTTCGGGTCCCGAACCAGGTGAGAGATAAAGATCCGAGAAGACTTTATCCAACTGATCTGACGGGAAAGTACCAGATAATTAATTAACGAAAAGGTTTGCGAAAGGAAAAAGAGAACGTAATAATACATTTTTACACCAAAATGTTCATGAAAATAACTAAGTGCTTAAAGAAAATTTTATCGTCGGATTTCACGTTCTTTTCTTAGTACTTTAGTGATGCAAAGTGTTTATTGAAATGGGGTACAAAAAGGGATGTGTGAACTATTTCAACTTCTTTACTCAAACTTTTAAGGGTCCAATTAATACTCCGGCGTTCAGAGCAAAGCTGACGTCTCTCATGGAGTCTGGCCTCGTATTTGTTTGCCAGTTTGGTGAAGTGAAAGTTGGAGTCTATCGATTAAAACGTGTTAGAATGTAAATAGGAAAAAACAATTGAGAAACGTTTTTTTAAGTTTCTTTTGGATTTCTGCGATTAAACTAAACTATTTAGCAACAGTTTCGCCGTGCTATTCTGCCGGCTTCACGGATCCACGGATCATCAGGGAAGCCATTGAAATAGAAAAAAGACCTTTTAACCTAAACAGAGAAGATGGCTACAAACTTCCTTATACGTGGAAAAGACTTTTGAAAAACTAAAGTATTAATAAATCATGCTGTACATAATAACCGCTTAAGTTTGTTTATTTATTTTTTATTGTTGATTTAGAATGCCTGACGAAGCCGGCAGAATAGCACGGCGAAACTGTTGCTAAAAAAGTTTAGTTTAATCGTAGAAATCAAAAAGAAACTTACCAAAATTAAAATGAACTGCGAAAATCTACGAAAAAAATGGATGAACGTTATTGGGCAAATAAGAAGCAGAGATAACACTTTTTTAAATCAAATGTCAATATGTTGAAAATCGTGTTGCTCAAAACTCTAAAAAGTTAAATTGATGTAGATTATTCCCAAAATAAATAAAAACAATTAGACGGAGGTTCAAACAAGCATCGATACCAAATTTAGTAGTTCAAATTCAAACACAGCGAACACTGCCGCGCGAAACTTGCCGCAACTCGTCCTGGAATAATTTTTAAGATACCGCCCGTCACCGTGTCTTAACCATGAGATGTTTAATCAAACTCGGAAAAATTGAAGGGGCGTGTTTCTAAATACGTTCCTGAACCCATAAACTTTAAAATCTTTCAGGTGTGACGACCTTCATTAAAGCTGCATCGAAACAGATTGATACCTACAAATACGGTGGCGAGGATTTTTTTCTGTACACAATAATTAAGACGCTATATTTCCATTGCGTGTCTTGTATTCAATGCTCCCTGATGAAAAATAAAATATATATTAGCCGCAACACCCCCGACGTTTCGCGCCAAGAACAGAGAAAATTTGATTTAAAATTGCTTATGCACGGTACGCGTCGGTCAAAACAAAATTTTGATTCACTCAATTTCAGCGTCTTTTAACGTGTTTGAATTTTCGGCTGTTTCAAATGTGATCATAAATAAGTACAAGAAAAAGGAAACAAAATTGAGCGATTGCCTAAAATACATGTATTTGAAAATGTAATTAAGTTTCACATTGAATATAATGTAAATATAAATCCTGAAATTATTTTTTTAATATTATAAGGTAGTATTAAAGGGAAATCAATATCAAGATGAAGAATGCCTTGGATACTTACAACACTTTCCACGCACATTTATGACCATAATTTTTATTTGTAGACAAGTACCTGTATTGGCAAATGAAAATAACATATTAACAGCCAAATAGAATTAGAGGTTTAACAGATACTCAATATCAAATTTCACCCCATATTTTATCTGTTACAGAAGTCCTCTAAATCTTCAAATCATGCTACACCAGATAAATGACTGAAATAAAACAAAAATAACTACTATTTGTTCATCACAGAATCCCAAGAAGCGTGTCAATATACCACTGATTGATGTCTCTTGAAGTGTCCATGTCTCAATTTGGATTGAGGTACACTGCATCTCATCTGACAATTTCATTTGCCTTTATTGAGGCATGAGTATTATGATTAAATCACCGATGTCATGTTTATTTGAATTTTGACAGCATGAGAAAATGAAAGAAAATCTGACATAGTTCCATATTCACCCTTGAAGAAGATTTAACGCGTTGTATTATTTTACCTTCAACCGATTTCTCGGTAATTTCGTGAATCACTCTCCTTTCCACTCGATATCTTGAAGACGCTTCCGGTGAGAAGAGAGGAATGCGCAAGTTTTTCGACATCTGCAGAAACACTTCGTTGATAAATAATAGATACGGTCTAATTAACTAAATATCTAGATACGGTCGAGCATGTAGGCTATACTGTTATTGCGCTTGATTGTTTGAGAACTTTCTAATTGTAATCCGATCTAGGGATTGGAAATTTAAATCCAGAATCGATTTTCGATTAATCGACTTTCGATTTTGGTTTTTAAAATCGATTTTCTAAAAATTCGATTTTTTGCCCAAAATAATCGAAAAATCGAAATCGATATTTATACATAGTAAAGTAATTGTCTGCTGAAATGCGGATGTGCTGTTGTAACAAAATATGGCTTAATGGAAGCACTAGGGATAAGAACCGAATACAGTTAAATTTATTTATACAATATATTATTTTAAAGATAATAAGATATACAGTAAAGTAATAATCCATAACAGATACTTATAAACACATAGGTAATATATCAAGCAAATTACATACAGTTTAGTCGCAATAAGAATTGTATATTGACAAGTGCGCATACCACAAAATGAAAAACAGAATTTTATTTATTTCTTGTTAGCAAAGCCAAGTGTTCCTCAGGGATGGACCTTAAGAAAACTAACATATTTAAATGTTCTCCGAATAATCGATTTTGAAACTGAGTTGCAATTAACCCGGCGTGAGAAAATAGTCGCTCACACGGCACGGTCGAGGCAACTAGATAGATAAAGTCTTGCTGGCTGGTTTGTATATACGTGGGGATATTCTCCCTCCATCTCCTTCCAAGCTTGTTTTGGATTATAGTTGGACTTGCGGTCGACTGGAGGGCGGTTTACGAACTGGCGCAGCTCGATTGGCAAAATTCAAACGCTAGCTTTAGCTAGCAAGCTAAAAATCGAAAATCGATCGGCTAGAATCGATTTTGATCGGTTTTTCAAAACAAAAAGTCGACTTCGATTAAATCGAAAATCGGGGTGTGATAATCGATTTTCGATAAAAATCGAAATCGATTTTTCAATCCCTAATCCGATCCCCACGTTGACGCTTGGAGAGTTAAAAACATTCCGTCCACCAGAAAAGATACTAGGGATCGAGGCGCCTTCATTAGTATCACTCCGCCAATTTTACGCCAATTTCACTCCAGATTGCCATCTCATCCTTGCAGCAGTGGAGTCTCATCTACGCTAGATGGAGCAAATGACGTCCGGTATAGGTTCCCTCTTCCCTTTAAGTCAAGAACCCTATATAAGGACGGCTATCTTCCATCTCGAATTTGTTGCCAATACCCGCGAAAGAATTGAAGTTCCACTTTTGGCCACAGGCTGCGCTGCAGTCGAGGGCGAGGCATGTAGCAGACGGATACTTGCCCAACTATACGTGTTTTTAAGTTTCCAATTTCTCTTCCTATACGCAAGTATGATGAGCAATACTGCTAGTAATACTTTAAGGCATTTGCTAGTAGTTATATGTACTCAAGGTAAAGAGCCATCGAATAGAAAACTCTCCAGAACATCGCGAAACAGAAATCATTTACGCTAAGGGCCTACGGAATTAGGTTATGTGATCGGTGGGTTTTTATTCCATATTTCGCCCGAAATTTTCTAATTTATGATGTAAGACATTCACAAACAGTGCATTAAAATAATAATTAATGCAAATAATTTGAAAGCTAGTTCACTTGTCATTTTACGTATTTCGATTACGCCGCTAGCGAAATCAGCTGATGTTATTGATGCCATGACAATCACAATGATTCCAAACCACTTCCCATTTGTAGGGCGTAATACAAAATTAAAATATATATTGTAAGAACAAGTATACACTCAGAAGAGTAATTAAGCTCATTTTCGTGTTACGGCATCATAATATCCAGTTGTATGTACCAAGAGTACTCAAGATTATGCTTCCGGCCGGCCAGATATGAACACAAGGTTATTTGTGCCGAAAGTAGTCATGACTTTTGATAAATTAACCATTGAAAAAGCAAGTTATTCATTGTGAATCCCTTTGCTCCATTAGCCTGATCTCTTACTTCTATGGGGAAGCGATCAAAATACTACTCTAGGCGTTGAAAAAAAAGTATCAGTCACTTCACTAGAATCTATGAACATTTAATATATGTTTAAAACAAATTGGAACACGTTATAAACAAACAATCAAATATGAAATGATTGTATAAAAGTGTATATATATGAAAATGTATGATAAAATATCAAATCAAATATGAAATTAATTCTAGAAGATGAAGGTCAAATGAAAATGCACAACTTTAGCTCAATAAAGTCCCTGACACTAGGGACTTTAATTTTAATTTTCTGTATCATATAATACGATATAAAGTTATATATTAGTTAAAAATAATGAGCAGGGAACCATGTCAAAGTTATTTAGCACTTCAAAATGAAAAATTTACCTTTGAAGTTTCATTGTAGTAAGGAAACATGTACCTATCTTGAATCTCCGTCCTATTCAAAGGTTGCGTGAAGCCTTTGAGTAACTAAGATTTTGGGTAATTAAGACGAATACCTCAATAGCACTCAAGTTGAACAACATGAATGTAGCCACGATAACAGAAACAGTAAAGATAGGCAGCAGGCAGATAATAAGGCACACTTTCATGTACGCAATGTTGGAGGAATACGGAAATATAAACACTCAATGCAGTTTCTCTCTGCAGTAAATGAAGGAATAAATACACTGAGAATGCCAAAGCAATGGAGGCACACATTCATTAACGCAATGTTGGAGGCACAATGAAATGTAAACACTGCACGCAGTCTCTCTCTGCAGTAAATGAAGGAATGCATACACTGAGAATGCCAAAGCAATGGAGGCACACATTCATTAACGCAATTTTGGAGGCACAATGAAATGTAAACACTGCACGCAGTCTCTCTCTGGAGTAAATGAACGAATGAATACACCGGGAATGCCAAAGCAATGGAGGCACACATTCATTAACGCAATGTTGGAGGCACAATGAAATGTAAACACTGCACGCAGTCTCTCTCTGCAGTAAATGAAGGAATGCATACACTGGGAATGCCAAAGCATTGGAGGCACACTTTCATGAACGCAATGCTGGAGGCACACGGAAATATAAACATTGAATGCGGTCTCTCTCTGCAGTAAATGAAGGAATACATACACTGAGAATGCCAAACCAATGTAGGCACGCTTTCATGTACGCAATGTTGGAGGCACAATGAAATGTAAACACTGCACGCAGTATCTCTCTGCAGTAAATGAACGAATGAATACACAGGGAATACCAAAGCAATGGAGGCACACTTTCATTAACGCAATGTTGTAGGCACAATGAAATGTAAACACTGCACGCAGTCTCTCTCTGCAGTAAATGAAGGAATGCATACACTGAAAATGCCAAAGCAATGGAGGCACACATTCATTACCGAAATGTTGGAGGCACAATGAAATGTAAACACTGCACGCAGTCTCTCTCTGCAGTAAATGAAGGAATGCATACCCTGGGAATGCCAAAGCATTGGAGGCACACATTCATTAACGCAATTTTGGAGGCACATGGAAATATAAACACTGAATGCGGTCTCTCTCTGCAGCAAATGAAGGAATGCCAAAACAATGGAGACACGCTTTCATTAACGCAATGTTGTAGGCACAATGAAATGTAAACACTGCACGCAGTCTCTCTCTGCAGCAAATGAAGGAATGCTTACACTGGGAATGCCGAAGGACGGGAGGCACACTTTAATGTACGCAATGTTGGAGGCACAAGGAAATGTAAACATTGAATGCAGTCTATCTCTGAAGCAAATGAAGGAATGCATATACTAAAACAAGCTTTTGTTCTTTATGCCGAGAACCTTGTTCCTCCTATTTGTATTCGTGTGTCCTGTAGAGCATCCCGGCAAAAAAACAACTCCGCAAACCCATTTTGAAGCAAATTATCCTCGTTTAACTGCACAAGCACACACCAATCTCTATTCCCAGCAATGCAAAACTGACCGTAAACATGCCTCGAGCTTCACATCAGTGCCACCTATCGGCAAGCTCCGAAATCCTATTAAATTGCTACAGCAAATGTTAGCAAAAGACGGTCGAAAGCGCATCAAGAGAAATGTCCTTATATAGGGTTCTTGCTTTAAGTGTTCCTCGTGCTTCGCCGAGACGAACTCTGGTGCGCGCAACACTTTTCAATGATTAGTTCACCACTTCTCCGCAGAGAAAAATCCAGCGCTGGCATCGCGTTCCATAAGTGCCGCTACATTCAAAGTGAAAATAGCTGACTAATTATTAGTATTTTTTTTCTCTCGTATTTCTTTAAAAATGTTTAACCACCGTTCTCTTTAAAAAAAAAACGCATCGGCAATCGAGTTCATTGCCCCAACGATGACACTGGCTTTCGAATTTTTAATAAATTGTTTCCGAGAAACTTATTTACTCTAAATTACCGTTCTTTGAAGAGAGTGACGATTTTTACGTCGCAGTTTTAATAACTGCTGGTGAACATCGAATGTTTGCACGTTTATAGAGTTTTCACTGAAAGGTAATAACCACGGTGCGTAACTTAAACCAGAGTGGGGTCCCGGTTCGAGAAATGAATTGGCAGATTTATCCTGGGGCATTTGCCCCATCACAGGTGCAGTGCAGTACTCAAGAGTATGAGTACAAAAATGAACCAATTGATCAATATTTAGTCTCAGTAGAAACATAATTAATAGGCAATTTCATGGGCTTAAAAAGAACACTCGTTTCGTCATAATATTTTCCTTTCACTTTACACAATATTTTTAAATCAGTGTGACACGAAAGGGATTACTTTCTGAGTGAATACAGTCATCCATGACCCAAATCCCCCTCCTCAGCACTGGACCACTCTGAAAGTGCAATCAAGCACTTCTTCACGTAGGTATAACTCTTAATTTTATCATTGTGATTCTTTTGTTTCTGGTGGGCTCTTTCACTTTCTTAAATATATCCGCAACGGAAGCTTGGAAGATTATGAAACGCGAACATTAATTTCATTGTTTCCGTGATCTTCACGCTAATGCCATGAATTTTGTAATCGGCTCAGGAAGGAAACAGGGAGAACTAGAGAAGTTTTCAGGAGCCTAAACAGTAGGAAATTTTGTCCTTGGGAGAACGTAGGTTTTTTAGGGGTCTAATTTCATCACTAGGAAAAACGGGCATGGTTTCATTAGACCCAGAATAGATACATTTTTTTGTGTGGAATGTTTTGAGTTCCTTATGCTAAAGTCATTGGCGGCCCCAAGGGGGGCAAAATAGCCCTAAGGTGGGAGGGCAATATATCCGGCGTATTACTTTGTCATAGACCTTAAATTAAAAGCCTAAACATTTTTTTGTTGCTTTTTTTGTTAATGACGTTTTTGTTATTTTACTTAAAAATCCAGTTTAATGTTTCATAAACTATGAAACAGTTTTTTGAAACCACAACCTTAATGCGAATGTAAATCAAAATTATTTTGGAACTATATTTATATTATATATTATAATATACTACAATATTACTTTGAGGTATTCCGTGCCCCAAGAGCCGCTGTTGCCCTCCCCTAGTCTGGAGCCACTCCTGGCTTAAATGGGGCCTTCAAAACTGAGAGAAACATAAATAAATTTCGGAATGGAAGGCATTGAGGTTTACATTGGAATGTGAATCCCGACTACCTATTCCATTAGACATTCGACGGAAGTTTTAAAAAAACTATATAATTCTACGCTAAATTTCGTCAGAAATAGGTATTACTAATGAAAAAAATTAAGTATTATACAAGATCAATCTAGGAACATTTTTTTTTATTTATTTATTCCAAAGCTATCCTTGCAAGTGCAAATCTAAAGATTACACCGAGCACGATTCTTAGACGAAGGCTTTAGAAAACGTTACCCGCCACGGAAGTAAATCCTGGGTCACTCATGCTGAGCCATCTAGCGGCCGATGAATGAAAAGTGAACTAACGGGAAATTATGAAAAGCCAGCGGCAAAATTTACTGAGAAAAAAAATTTCACTGGCGTAGTCCACGACAAAAACGAGCAAGTGCCTTCAATGGAAAGTGAGTGATGTTGATTCAGTGAAAGAATGGAGTCGGGCAAAAAAGTAGGAAATGTAACATGTGAGAAGGAATCGGACATTGAAAGAAAAGGAACAACAAAAACCTATGGGAGGAAGTTCGAGAAGCAGCTGATGATGATAAAGGATATCTCTGCAATTTCCTCTCATGGATGAGAACGGTGTGGCAGGAGTGGATAACGATTTATCGCGAGGAAATCTTTTTTGCTATGTGAAAACAGGATATTTCTAATAACGTCTTGCATTAGGAAAATTTCAATACTTTTATAACAAAACATCGGATAACGCGCTGACAAGAAGTATTTTTGCACATGCAAGGCTGAATTTCTGAACGATTCTTAACTTCTTTCATTGTAAATCTTCATTACTTTGTCATTAAATTCACTTTTATTCAAATAAATCAATCAGAAAAAACGACGTTTATCATTTTATAAATAAATTTTCCTTGCGAGAGGCATAAAAATTTGTCTTCAACAACTTTGTGATGCTTTTCACAGATACATTTGCAATTCCTCTAGATTTGTAGAAGAATAATCTATTGCTATAATCTTCATCACTTTTATAAGTTCAAGTTTTTAAAAATAAATCCGGGGGATAATAGAGGGAAATTAAAAGACGCTAGCTGCATTAGGCACGTAAGTAAAGTAAATTACTAAACGCTCGATGGGTTTCTATGGAAATATGCGCGACATTACGTGGTTGACGCTGATGATGTCAAGATGTATTTTCAAGCAGACATTAATGAAATCGCAAGATTCCAATGCAAAGTTTCTTTGGATATCCCATTAAAAATGCCTCGTTTACAACTATTGGAGCGGAAAAAGTTCAGAGACGCACCTTAATCCGTTCGACCTCAAAAGCATCCCGCAGAAACCATTTTCTCTTTGCCGCTAATATGCTCGCGTCCTCCGTCTCCTTGGTTACAAATGAGGAATGGCCCCCCGACGTAACTGTTTCCATCGCACGTCTCGTCTCGCATCACTAGAGACTTCAACGTTTGCTAATTCGTCGACGAAGACGGAACTTTCCTCTCGTGAGCGGTGTCCTGTCGCGCTGATTCATGTTCACTTGTACAAGTAAACATGGACGCTTCCGAGGAAATGCACACGGTAGATATGATACCTCAATCAACAAATAAAGCATAACTGTATGAGGTGAAGGTGTGATACTGACGGAATTGTTATCTTCGGCGGGTTGTTCTATATATCATGTCATTTTGTGTGAAATTCAAGAGAAAGTCAAGTATCACTCTACTAACACATATAAATCCTTACGCCAATGTAAATCCGGAAAATTATGATCGAAAGAATGATTTAGAATGCAAGTACTGAAATAAATAAGAGAGTACTTTCTTTTTAATTTACAAAACCCTATTTTGTAAATTAAAAACCATTATCATTACCACAGTGGATGATTTAGTATACATTTGAGAATAAACAATCATCTCAAAGTAAAAGACGTGCTTGATGTTAACAGCCGTTTCGTAACCAATGTTCTCCCTTGCGCTCTAGTATAAATTGCACATGATGCTTTTTGGGCTGGCAAGGTCATACGGAGACCACCAGGCGGGATTCAGGAAAGAGAGATCAACAACAGACCAAACGTTTATTCTGAAAGAGCTGGCCTCAAAATATCGGGAATATTCTAATGATCTATTCCTTATGTTTATAGACTTCAGCAAAGCCTATGACTCGATAAATAGAGAAAAACTTTGGACAATAATGAAGAAATGTGGATTTCCTGAAAAAGTTATTAGATTGACAAAAATGTGTGTGAGTGAGTCAAAAGGAAAAGTCAAGTTTGGAAAAGAGTACACTGGTACGTTTGAAATAAGCACAGGAGTGAGACAGGGAGATGGCTTGTCACCCCTCCTCTTTAACATAGCATTGGAAGAGGCGCTAAAGAGAACCAGAAATGGTCCAGGAGGAGACAGGATTCCAGAAAAAAATTAATTTGTTGGCCTATGCAGACGATGTAGTGATTGTGGCCGAAAATAATGAAGAGCTTAAAGAACTAACTACAATACTTTTAATGGAAGCCAAGAAAGTGGGCCCACAAGTAAATGAAGGCAAAACCAACTACATGAAAATAAGCAGAGAGGAAGAGGAATATTTAGAAATACTCAATTATAAGTTCAAAAAAACAACAAAGAGGAGACCGAAATTCTCGCCCGACTTGCTGCAGCTGAGAGATCCTACTGGAGCCTAGTAAAACTTTTGAAGAGCAAACTCCTATCACGAAACACAAAAATTCGTATCTATAAAACAATTGTCCAACCAGTACTACTGTATGGTGCGGAAATATGGTCGCTAACAAAAAGATCACAAAAAAAACTGATAACGTTTGAAAATAAAGTGTTGAGACGAATATTCGGCCCCATTAAAGAGAGAGAGAGACATGGAGATTAAGGAAAAATAAAGAGTTGAGGGAACTATACAAAGGACCAGATATTGTGGGTATTGTCAGAAGCAGACGACTAAGATGGCTAGGCCATGTCCTCAGAAGAAGTGACAGCACAATGTTAAAAATGATATGGAAAGGAAAACCGGAAGGCACCAGACCACCAGGGAGACCAAGAATGCGCTGGAGCGACGAAGTGAAGAAGGACCTCGAAAAACTGGGAGTTCGACACAGCGGAGGACAGAAGGGCATGGAGGCGAGTGGTTGGCGAGGCCAAAGACCATTTAGGTTTTCAATGGCTACAGTAGTAAGAGTAAGTAAGGTCATATGGAAAGTTTAATGGAAATTTAAATGATTGAGGGAAGTTCAAAGAGAAAGCAGCATTAGTAATTATCTAGTTTAGGTTTGATTCTTCCATTTTTGTCACCCCCTTGAATTTTATTACATAAAATGAGCACATATTCTTTCTCCTACTTATATTCACACAGTATATACGACGATAATTTTTATTGAGTAAATGTTAATTGCCATTTACTCTTCATTATACTGGATTCAAGTATTCATTCGTTTTAACTATAAAAACATACTAAGTATTATTATTCTCCAGATTTTTCTTGTATCCAAAAAAAAGATATACTTACGAACTGAGATATTTCAGAAACTCCAGGTTTTTATGTTAATTTTACAAAGGCTTTAGTCTATATTTTTTTTAACAATAATAAAGTTTAATTTTTACTGTATATATTGACGATGAATATACAAAAACTTTCAAAAATTAAAAGGGAAACCAAGGTAACTTGAAATTAGCGAAAAAATAACATTCACTATGCATAAATTCAAAAAATCAGGAGATCAGGAGAATTTTAGTATTGGTACTTATGTAAACAAGCTTAACCATCCACCTATCGTGAAATTAACACATTTTACCGAGCTTTAATTCATCCCTACACTATATTTGATATCTAGGGAACTGGAGCTCTTCGGCTTCTTAAAGTAACAAGTTATAGAAATCCGCTAAGGATGCCTGAGGGTCCCATTAGCCCTAGGGAAGGATCCCTATTTGAGTCGAGTGTTTGTGTCTGTGGTTGTGTCACTGGCGAGTAAGTAACATTCCCATGAACCACCACAGGAGGGTTTTCTGGTCGAGACGTTGTGGTTGGTCACTGGAGTGGAATTGCTCTCTTTTTTCCCACAGACCAACACAGTAATTGTTTTGTAATTTGGACGAATGGTGCCAATTTATTACGGCCATTGGAGATATTTATAACTTGTTAATATATTTGATGCTGGAGGATGAATTTTAAAACATTTACAATAAATCAAAATGCCACAAATGATAATTTTAATCTAAATTAGTACACAGTTTTCTTAAGAATGTACTTCCCTTCACTTTCTGAATTCCTATGGTATTATTACCATATATATTACTTTTGTGCAGAAAAATCTCTCACTTACACAAAGATCAGAGGAATTATAATTCTCGTCAACTCATCCGTTTGTGTTACCTACTTCAAGTAGTGCATTCCTCTTTTACTTAATTGAATAATTCATATCTGTATAAAACAAGACATCGTTATTATCATTTAAAGCATACTTGAACATAAACACTTCCGGTTATCACTGTTGTCACTTCGTAAATCCATGCAAATTTTGTGAAACAGTCAGTAATGCTGATTTATTTCGCATAAACCTACGGGTCCTACTACCCTTGGCTGTACTGACACTCGAAGAGCAACACTGAAGCACAGTATTTTTTGTTCCGTCAATTCAAATCTCTGTTAGGAGAGTACATATCTGTTCCTGAGGCAGAACATGAGCGCGCAGCAAAGGGTAGAATGTCCATATGCTTTCGGGAGTTCGATCACTGCGCCGTGATAGACTCGCTGCCTTGAAAGGGAAAGCCGCTCGACAAGGCATTAGTATTCAGGTCGTCCCTCAACTCAGACAGTTTGGACCTTCTATGGTGTTTTATTGCCCTGGTTAGTATCACAGAATACTTTAAAAAACTTCACCCTCCGAAAATATCGTCCGAAAGTGTAACGGAATTTGGCAATTACAAGATGTCCCGCCACGTCGTTTCTGAAGAGTTATTTCGAGTTTCGCAACATAGCAAATAATGTAAGAAGCTATCAGGTGAGATGGCGGACTTTTCGCGCAGCTTATATGAGTCTCAAAAGAGAAGAATGTAAATGGGATTGGGTCTGTGGGGGAATGTGGAGGATGAAATCTTTGGACACCCTAATCTTAGCGTAAGGCGCAAGCTTTTCAACGTTAGCGTATTTCTTCAATAGGGATTATATTTCAAAGTCCGGCATTGTTGGGATTTAAGCACACAACCAATGCGAGTTAGTTGTTGCTTCACTCAGATGTTTATCTGATGAGGAATGGTCATCGAGAAATTCCAAAAAAATTGTGTTGAAAAGGATAAGTACTATTAATCATGCTGTACCCAGTAAATTAATAAATAAAGATACATATCAGTTAGATATATGCATTCTATTGAATTTTATTATTTTAACTAATTAACTTAACTCTTAGACACAGATAAATATAAAAAGAGAAACAAAATTTATATCACTAACAAATCTTTTTGGGGTCTGTTTTAAGTGAGAATTCCAAGTGTTTTGTAAACAAACTTGCCCTCCATGATAACTCCATTGTTTTTCTTTTCTTAATTTAAATTAACATTTTTATAATTAATATAATACTTCAACACTTTCAAATACCCTACTTTTGAAGCAGTCATCTTAAAATAATATTCCATTAAGCCATAGCAAAATGGTGGATAATGAATTATTTACTGTGGACATTTTACGTGGATTAGCAACTCACTAGTTTATTCAAGTGAAACTTATTGATCTCAAGGAAGAATGTAAATTATTAACACCTCATTACTGTGCTGGATATAATTTTATAGTGAAGATGAAGGATAATCGATAACTAATGATGAGTGTTTGCACGATAAAACGATTTGCACTTCTCTGGAATCAACTGCTTGCTTACTTCTTCCTTTGCTTCAATTACAAACTCCCAATGCTGCATTCCCAAGGGAATTGGAGAGTGCAATTATTCTTTAATCGAAGTATGATATACGAGACTAAAATCATTGCCCTGGCCTAAAGTGAACCCGCATGCAACCTTTGGGATAGCCTTCAAGCGCCTTTTTGCATCGGCATGTCAGGGAAGACACCCATTGCATTAGCGCATTAACTGCCCGAAGGAATTCTCATTTTATGGACATTATAAAGTCAATAGCAGCTTTGCAGGCCAAGAACTACACGCACCCCAGTAACAGGCACGCAAGATCCAGTGAGACGGAGTGAATTTTGAACTTTGGCAGACGAACTGACGCAACTGCTTGCTTACTTCCCTGAATGGGTACACAATTCATTCCACACACATATGTTTGCACTCTCAAGCCCGGTTTTGTAATATCGGGTTAAATATTTTCTCGGTTACCATATTAAATAAAGCTTTAAGTCCTCCCATTAATGACGTTCACGTCAACTTACCCAGACCCAAACTCTCAGTTGGCATGAAGTTCACCTAAAGGCTACGTTATCTTGCGATAAACGTTAAATAGACGTTATAATACGAGTTCTTAATCGTATTACTTGGATTACATTCCATAATTTACCATTGGCATCCTAAATCTTTCGGAAACAAGACCGCAAGATGTCAATGCACCCTCTGTTGAACCCTTTAAAGAACGATCCTGATTCGAGTTGCATGAGCATCCGCAGTCTGTAAAAAAATCGCTAGAGAATATGAAGTGATTGAACTTAAAGAGGAAGCATCGTTCGATGACGCTAAAATTACGTTTGCGGTCAAACGCATGATGCGATTCATATCCTTTATTCGATTATTCGCTTCAGTAGATCGTAAAGTTGATGTGCTTGCTCCCTTATCCCCTCCCTCCCCCCCCCCTATCTCACCGCAAGACCCTTCCCCCACCTGATCATTGGCTTCCCCTTAAACACCAACCGTTATCCTCAAGAGTTCCTTCCCCTCCCTCCCCTCCACTCGCCACTTTCCCTCTTTTTCACTCACTCCCTCCCCTACCTCCCACATTACCCTCATAGCACTTAAAGATGGTTTGAGCGAGATAGTTCCCTAGTCATAGTGGAGACCATATTCAAAATTTTATTTTTTCATTTCAGCGTACGTAGGAAATGTGAAATAAATATTGCAATATTAATTGCGCAAAAATATAGTTATACATATATGACAAAAATTCTTAGTAATTAACTAAATAAAGCTAAATGAGTGATATATGTATCTGGTGAAACTAGGATGATCTGTGGTAGAAATCTAGGATGGTCTGACGAAATATTACGTTCAAGTCAAGGAAATTTATAGGTAGTAACCGTGTCTCAACTTTGAGGTTATGTTGAGTTCGGGATTGAATTTACGCCCCATGAAATAGTCGGCATTCCAGGGGCGCTGGATTGGAACAAGGAAGCCGAGACAGTCGTAATTCTTTTGACCGCAAGAATTTCATGACGGCGCCGGCGAAGCCCGTATGGTTCGGTGAAATGGGTTACGGAGTGCCATATTACGGGACTCATTCTCTGATTTGTCGATCGGCGGGTGTTGACGCACTGAGGGGGGAGTATGAAGAGAGAGAGAGGATGAATTGAAGTTGATGAGGCCTCTCGGATTACTCATCTTCGATAATGCCAAAGAGCGCCGCTTCCCTAATACTTCATGGCGTTTGATTGCGTTCACGTCAGGTTTCACGCTATAATTCTGGTACCGTATGAAAGAATAATAAGCATCTCCAGGATGAGAAGAGAAGAACATCTGGGAGGTGGGTTGGATACGATATTACAGCATGCAAGGCCGGAGTTTAAATAAAAAATAATAAAAAGACTTATGCAAAAAGAGCAATGCCTGTCTTTTCCGCACATTAGTACACCATCACATCCAGCTCATCACAACCAATGGAAAAAAAATATTTTGTGGTTTTACTACACCTACATCTTCAAAGTCTAGCTATCGGATCAAAACACTCCTATAAATAAAATGATCCTCCTTTTGCAAATGAAATGTGATTTGAAATCTGATAGTTCCTCATAGAAATATAGATATAAATTCCTTATATGTGATGCTTTTTTCCAAATAATATTTAACAGAAACCAAAACGGGTAATCTGCTTATACTGAGAGTTTACAATTAAAACGATGAAATTAAGACTAGACTGCACACGTTTATTCATTACTGAACGAGAAATTACCTATACTTCCTGAGCGATAAAACGAATTATCTCTACAAACTTGTAGTTGACTAATCACGGTTCTATGAAGATGACAAAAATTGTTTAAAAAACATTTATGAACGTTAAAAGGAGTTTGGGGTTCCGATATTTTGGGGGAGGGAGTTTATTCAGCCGTCTGACGTCAGCCATCTGACTGCTGAAATCGCCATTATTTTTATAAACACACAACGCAAATTCCGCCAATGTTAAGAATTGTCTTTCGAATTAGATTTTAATATCAATACCAATCATTACCAGAAACTCTATCATCAATCACTCGTCACTTAAAAATACACTCTAACCCTCTGAAAATCTACTGTAAAATTAATCGCAATATCGTTCAATGATAGAAAAAGTTATAAGATACTTCGTTTCACAATGCCTTGGCTTTAATAGCCAGTCAACAACCAAAATACACCGTTGATGTTTTGCAATCATTTGAATACGTTTTTAGTGAGGGGATGTTTGGAATCCCTGATTTCCTCTTTTTGATCAATGTCGGCCGAAATACACATACATGATACGAAGTAATTCATAATATTTTAGATCAAATGTGGAGATAGTAATGATACCAAGAGCACAGTTCTATGAAAATTACAGCCACAATAGACGAAGTCATTCCGTGACTATCACAAAGCCAAAGTTACTTTTTGCATCCTCGGTGTTCACTTCTAAACTTTTATTTTAGCAAAGCTTTATATTTTTTCAGCAAGCGAGATACGTCCTCCATGGTGACTAATGGAAGACAATTAGTGACACGAAAAACTGCCATTTTGATAGCTATCGGAGCAATTAGCATCGTATAAATCTATTGAAACTTCTTTAGTGGAATATGTTGGCCCTCAAGCCCTTATCTTGTTTTGTTTCAAGCACCACAGTCAACTTTGTTGTGCGAAGATGTGACATGGGGCTACAATCGGCCGAATTGGAATGTTGGTATTTCTCTCCCTCACAACATCCCCTCCCGCCCTCACCGGTCCCTCCCCTCCTCCCCCCTCCCACTCACCCCCTCCTTCTCAACCCTTCCCCTCCGCGGAGTCAGCAGTCATCCCTAACGAGGATACGAAAAATCTACTACCATACACACACGGGGAGGCGGTGTCTGGGAGATTTTCGCGCAGTGGTCAGAAGTCCACTATCTTGGTTGCCAACTCCAGTCACACAGAAGTTGGCTTCTTAGCTTCGAAAATTATTGTATTCATTAATATAGAATGCATAAACAATAATATAATCCGCGAGAAATTCGAAAATAAATGTCCTTCATAAACGTTGGAGTGCTGAAAACATCTTCAGATCACCACCCTAAGAGCCAGCAGGTTTTCTCTTCGTTTCACAACAGAACGCAGCATCTGGTGGGCTCTAATTAATTACCACGCAACAGTAAAATAAATGGAAATATTTTTTAAATATAAACATGACTTAAAGAACTTTGTATATTCCACCCTAATAATTTAATTTCGACCTAAGTTACAACTCCCGCAATCATTATCAAGGCCTCCTTGGCAATGACTGTAGGGTATTTGAAAGCTAGGTCGGTTTTAAATTATTAGTGTGGAATATACAAAGTTCTTTAAGTCATGTTTTTTTACTTAATTCCATAAAGTTACGCCTGCAACAATATTAATGTTATTTTTTTACATATTTGAATGAAGATTCGGACTATTACTTGACTTAGATATAGTGATCAAATTCACCTTTCAATCCATGGCGATTCCAACGTTTCGGTCATAGTAAGCGCGGCCTTCCTGCATCCAAAGCACTTTTCCTATTCCGCGCCTACTCTGCGCACGCGGGACAACAGTAGCTCCCTCTCCCGTGTATTATTCCAACCTCCTTGGTCATTCCCCTCTTTTTTACCACCTTTCTCCCTCCCCCCCTCCAACCCCCTCCACCCCCCACCCCAACACCCTCCTCTCGTCCCTTTCTTTACATGGATTCGTCGCGTCACGACGCAGCGGTTACAATTTCACCCGACTTCCCAATTCGGCGCACGGTTTTTTTTTTATTTCTTCTCCCCGCCACAAAAAACTTCAATCGCTTTAAATGGGAATCCTTTAACCGGGGGATGAATGTGGTGGTCTGGGGATGAACACCCTCCGATCCCTCCCCTCCCTCCCCTTCCCAGTCCCCTCCCGCCCCTTGAGAGTGCCACCGTCTTCCGTGTTATGTGCCAAATTACTCCCTCCTCGCTCGCTCGCTCCATGCCATGCAATGCAGCAGCGACATCTCTCTGCGGCAATGCGCGACTCATTGAATCCCTCGTATCCACGCGAGGGCGTATTGATACATTGGGAGGCGTAACGTGGGTGAATTCCCGGTGATCGAAATATCACAATATTTCTTCGCCATTGCCACCATATTTATTTCATATTAAAAGTAAATTACGAGCCACAGAAATGGACTTCTGGCGGAGATCGGACGAGAGAACGAGAATGGAACGAGTCCGAAATGAGGAGATACGAGAAATTCAAATGGTATTTATTCTCGACCTCTTTTAATATACGGTGCAAATATCACAAGTTTAGGTCAATTAATATATATTTATATATATTTTTATTAACTTTTGCCGACGTTTCGGACCTTTATTGATCCATCTCCAGGGCTATAAACAAATGGTACATGATGTTGAAAATGTTTACAATTCTTTTTTTATTACATAATGGTTAATTTAAGGTCATTAAATGTAAAAATACAGAGACATATTCAAGATTGTTACCTTTAAAGTTTGGTGCTGTTTTTATTTACAATTTTAATTTGGTTGCTTGGATCCATTTCTTTGTTGAAAAGTTATATATGTCATTTATTAAATTATGATAAATTTTGCTTAGATAAGTAACGTCTGTTCTTTCATTGCATTTTTTTTATTTACTGGATATATGGTACATTTCTTTGAATAATCTATTTGATAAAGTTTGTTCGGAGTCTAAACTTTTGGTTTCTTCGAAATTAAAGTGAGTATTTGTAATTGGATGATTTGCTAATGCAAACAGTTATTATTAACCTAAACTGGTTGATTAATTGATTGATTATATTAGTTGACGTAAACTCGTGATATTTGCACCGGATATGAGAAATGATGGAGGCAAATAAAGATGCAGTGGAGATTTTGGAAGAAAGAAGACTACAATGGTTTGGACACGTCCAAAGAATGGGGGAGGAGAGATTACCGAAAACTGCTCTAAAATGGATACCGGAAGGCAGAAGGAAAAGAGGAAGACCCAAGAAGTTACAGTGGGATGGAATGAGAAAGGAAATGGATAGTAGGGGGTTGGATGTGGGAGATGCATTTGATAGGGACGTGTGGAGAGAGGGGATTGGGTGATGAACTTGATATATTTAAGTCTTTTGCTTATGAAAGATTCATGTGTGGGGTTTGGTGAGGGGAAACTGCTGCAGAATGGAAAATCCCCAAATAAATCAATAAAACATTTCTTTGCCAATGTCCGTAACTATGACATTTGGTTCCGATCACAAAACATCATTGTAAGCATAAAATGATAGTGATGACATTCACTCAAAACCTTTCCAGCGAGGATGCCGAAAATGAATGTCCTCTACTTTAGTCATAATCTCTTTTTCATGCCAAAAAAACCCATCGAAGCACCGAGAACGTCAACAGTTTTACTCATCATTCCTCCTCAAAACACAAATTCACGAGGAGTAGCGCGCAACCGATAGTAGAATAAATTTATGCCTACTACACATTCTTTCAAAAAGTTTAGCGTAAGTGCCAGTCAATTTTTCACGCTGTATGAAGATGTATTTTAAGCTTTGGTAATGCCAATGTTTTCGACAAAGTAGTCGTGGTCTTCCCAACTCGATCTAGTATTCCTAACGCGCTCCCGTGGTGTGCTAATGGCCGAAAGCCTCCTATCATCTGCGCACCTCGTATCTCAACCTCCTTGCCCGCTTTCCTGATGTCCCGTTTGTGGTCTCATGCGATGGTAGAAATTTAGCCTCGTGGACTCAGGTTAGCACTAACCCTAGCCTAACAATTCTCACCGGTATTATCCGGAGGTAATCACTTCTCTGATTCTTGTGAACGGAAGTTAGTGGGAATATAAATGGAACGGAAAAGGATTTTCTTAAATGAAGACGGATACAGAGATAAAAAAAGCGTTCTTAAAAAAAGTTAGACGACTTTAGCTAAGTTAGAAAAAAATACTTGCTAAGTTAGCTAAAATAACGCTCACTCAGTGATTCAACCCGAAGGTTTGGATAGTTAAGCTCACCCCGGACTAAGCCACAGGCGTGTGAATTTCACACATTCAGGGTAGGGGGGCCAGTTCCTTTCCCTGGGCCACCTCGCACTCAAGAGGATTTTTTGTTCGGGGGCGTCCAAAGGCTTCACCCGGATTTGAACCCGGGACCCTTCGATCAGTAGCCAAGCACTCGACCCACTAGGCCACCACGCTCCCCCAAAAAAAAACTGCCACCCCTGAGAATCGAACTAGCGTACTTGTGCACCAGATAGCAGCACTTTACCGACTAAACCAACTCACAAATTAAAAAAAAAAGAACTAACAACATCCTTTTCCTATTTTCGCTTTTCACTATTTCTTCACTCATCACCAGGGGTGACCAGGTTCGTTTCGACGGTAAAAGTGGCCTCGTATGATAGCAAGTCAATAAAAGCAGCCAGATATATTCACCAGTATCCAATCTAGTATTGTGAATAGGGAATGAGGGTCTCCCCCCCAACAGGCCGGGACGCAAGACTCCTCAGGTGCAAACCCTTCCCACTCGCCGATATCTCTCGCTTGGAACTTGTTTCCGCGTGTCAGGGAATCCATTTATAAGCTCACATACGTTGGTTCAATAAACCTTGGCCTCCGTTTACCGACTGGCGCCCTTGAGCGAGATTCCCGCGGATTCGGCGCCGATGACAATCCTCTGTGCATCGGTTTCACAACTTTTTAACACGTTCGTTTCGAGTGTTCTTGGGCAGTCAGTCAGGAAGGAAAGCGTTCAGTCGAATTGCCGCAAGTCGGAGAGACATATTATGGCAATCGGACATGGTTTTAAGACTCTAACGTCCACGTTGATTCCTCGACGATTTTGAATGACTTACGAAGCTGGCAGATGGGCAAAATAAGAATTAATGACAGGGTATTTTTCATACCTGGATGAGCACGGGAGAAATCCGCACACGTTGTTACCACCGTTGTTTTTTGTTATAACTAGAATGAAGGATTTATTTTCGAGAGAAGCTCCGTAATCTGTATTACACATATGTCTGATGTTTCATTTCTCGAATGTGGAAGCCGAATGACTCCATAGTACATTTTTACTGCACATAATGCATTCCCTTGTACCAGATTTTTGTCATGAGCATAAAATATGCCATGATGTTTTAGGAAAGTTTGTACATAAATTCCAATGATATGTTTTCTCGACCTCTTTATAATTTATGGTGCAAATATCAGGAGTTTTAGGTCAAATAAAAAATTTAAAACTTCTGTCAACGTTTCGGGTAGGTATTTTTTATCCATCCTCAGGGCTATAATGAAATGATACATGATGAAAAATGTTTTCTAAAATCGTTTTTTGATGACAAAACGGTATAAATATATAATTATCATCATTGGGAAGAAAAATGTTTGGACATATTCTAGATTATATTACCTTTCAAGTTTGTTTATGTTTTATTTACAATTTTCATTTCGTTGCTTGGTTTTATTTCTTTGTTGAAAAATTATATTTCACTCATAAAATCATAGTAAATTTTACTTAGATAAGAAACGTCTGTCCTTTTATTACAACTTCTTTGTTTTTGGAAATATGGAGAATTTCTTTGAATAATCTTTTTGATAATTTTTTTTCTGAAACTATAATTTTAGTTTCTTCGAAATCAAATCCGTGACTATTGTTAATGGCATGATTTGCTGATGCATAAAGTTGACAGATGTTTTATAGTTTTCATTTGACCTAAAACTCCTGATATTTATACCATAAATTCCAATGCTTTAATACTTGGAATCGAATTGTGTGTCTTAGCTCTCTTCCTCTCCAGATTTTACTAACAGTTAATTGAAGAAAACATTTTTTCTCTTAATAGAGCCGTTCAAATGGCAGTTCACTGGAAGCACTAAGTGGATTCTAGATCCAAGAGACTAGCGCCATTTTACACTGTTCTATGATTTCCGAGGAAATGGACGGAATGAGTTGTTCAGTAAACTATCTCCCGCAATTAAATATTAATAAACAGTTTCACAAGAAATGATCCTCCGAATGACCACGCAGTACTCAAGATATTTATGAAATTCTTTCATTTTATGGAAATATGTATTCACACAACAACGAATTTTCCCACCCTACATGTTCCTAAACATTATTAAATTTTCCACTCAATGCTTGGTCCTTTTATTTTGTTCTTACTCCAGTATTTACAGAAGGCTCTATATTTACCTAAGAAAAAACCAAGGGCTTCACTCACACCTGCTAAACGTTGGCTACACAGGGATGTCAACGAGGAGTGTAAATCTTAAGTGCATAGGCCCAGCACCTTTGTCTTATCTGCCATGAGCGAACATGAGAGTACGTGAGTGAAATATTTGACATAAATTTCCGGGACAACAACTGACGTGTATCGATCGATCAAAACGAAGAGACGTGTTGGGGGGCTTCGATATATATATTCCACATTCCGACCTGCGTGCGTTCCATCCAGAAAAGCAATCACGTATCTCGGGAAATTCTGCGGGACCCATGAATAAAACACGCCGGAAAAATTCTTTGGGAAATTTTTTAATCGGATTGAATTTCTTTTAGCCTCGTTCCGCAATTCGATAGAAAAGTTAGTTTAGGAAAGAAGGAATAGGTTTTGGACGGTAGGGCGTCCACTGCCTTGTCTCTCACATTTTTTATCTTAGGATGTTGAGTTGGTTCTAAATAAATCGACACTAAGTTTTCTGTGATCTGAATTCATTTAGACAACCTATTGGAAGGTTTATTTAGGTCCCATATCACTGAAAAATATTTGTTAAACTGTGAAATACGAAACGACGCTTGAAAATTAATTCATTCTTAAGTCTTGGCTTAGTAAGTCTGGATGACTTCCATGTGCACTCATAAGATCCTGTTTAGATGTCACTCAGTAAATGAACAGACTTCACTGTTCCAATAAGAACCTTTAGTGCATAATTTTGGCAGGAAGATGATAAATATTTCAGCTTGCTTTAAGATCAAGTTCATTAACCGATGTATATGTTTCCCATTCTGTTCACAGCATTTTTTTCATAATTTTGAAAAAGTACGACTCATCTTGAGGGTATCGTCAGCATATTAGAGGGTTTTTTTTAGCATCATGCAGCATGATTCACGCACGCCTGCTCTTCCACTGACGAATTAAACTGGAAATGATGCCAATAGATAAACTGTTGTCGGTGATATCTGCTCACATAGACTTCAACGATTACAAAGAACACTGTAAAAATTTAAATATGGTAATATTGCACACAACATGAAAGCTGCGTTGATTGTAAAACTAAACGCACTTACTTAACCCAAAGTTAAATGAAATTGGATTGCCATTGACCGTTCATACCTTTCAAGAGAAGTCGGAATTTTAAGGGACTTCATACATCACAGGCAAGTGTATATAAAAAATTGCTATAGGTGACAGCGATATTTTTTGTGTAAATCTTTCTATGCACAAGGAAAGCAATATGGCCACAATTATTTGTTTACTGCTCTGTTTTTCACGATATTTTCATGAAATTAAAAAATTCTTTCCGGGCCAATTGTAAAAAATATAAGATTAACATTTTCTCGTATTTTCCATCAGAAAATTTAAAAAAAATATTTTTTTGCGTTTTCACAGGAATGGCAAAAACATGGTTTTTTCTCTCATATTATTGCAGTCATATGAAAGTAAACTTTATTTCATACATCTTTCGAACGTTTGAAGAAAGCGGTTCGCGCAAGTCAAATTCCAATCGCGTCAGTATTTTTGAAATTATCGGAGATTAATAACTTTAAAAAAATCTCATGCAAATTTATGCGCAAAAAAAACTTTTTAAATGTTTATAGCATTCCTGCCCAAATTCGAGCGAAATCGCCAGTTTATACGTTGAAAGTGAATAGTATTAACTTAAATTCGAGAAATCAAATTTTAAGGACAAAATACTGTCTATTTTCATACTAAATATTGTAAAGGTAAACGCTAGGTGATAAAAAAACGCATTCAATTCATGAAGCATTCTGTCACGTGTTTTTCATTTTGGAGAAATCGGTTCTCCACACTTGATGCCGCAGTCTCCTAAACGTGAGGAACTCGACGTTTTTTATGGACATTATTAACGATGCACAATCCTCCGTCGTGGAAACAAAATGTGCTAATTTACATCGCAAACGTTATTTTCTTCAAGTGCGAAAGCAAATTACTTGGTGAAGATAACGTAAGAGTAACAAACGCTTATCATATTGCATAGTTGTACTTCTAACCTAGATTTACGACCATGACCTTCTGGAGGCAACTTTCTCAGAAAATACGCCGGAGACAGTGTCAACTCAGGGGGAACTAGTTTCAAGCAGGGCGCGAGGTGGAGATAATGGATTTCTCTGGTTTGCATGAGAGCATCACATTAAAGGGCTCCAGGAATGAAATTGCACAGCGAGTGTCCTGAGTGGAATAACGATGAGATAATATATCGGAAACTTCCAGCGCATTAAATGATTGCATTAGTTTAAGTCGCCTTCAGCGAGAAGTGCATTCCCTGAAAAGTATCACAATATACAACGCGCCGTCTTAAGCTTCGGTGAAGGATCTCTCGCTCGGCTGTAAGCACCTGCAAACCCGGTTCTTGCAGCGAGCATTCCTCTCACCGGAAAACGTAAAGGTCGCGGGTTCGAATTCCGCCGAAGCACGTATTTCGTGCAGCGATGTTATGGGCTATCTTGAACTGTACTAACGGTTCCATAAGGCAGGCAAGTGACCTAAGCCCTAGGGACAATAAACGTGTAGTTTTTACCTCCATTTTAACTTGCCTAGACTCCTTTCTTTGATGTCGTATTCTTCTTCAGTACCAGTTACATTGATTGAAACAAAAAGTGCCCTATAATCCTCCATTTACCCTCATCCTTTTCAATTTTTAGTAAATATTGCAACCAGCAAGCACACTTCGGAAATTGCGATACGAACACTTTTCCATCACTCTCACGAACACCGTAATTTTTCAACTATTGATTGTGTCACACACTCTCATTTCTCGAAACGTTTCCGTCGTTTACATTCTTCTGATCTTCATCTCTTTCCATTGGTCGTCTCTCTTCCCGATTCTCCTCCATTCATTGGTTGTTCATCCGGTTCATTTAATGTTCCCCATTCTCATACGGCACCATTATTCAAAGACGATCACTCTTTTTTTCTCTCCTTTCATCATATTTCACGTTTAGGAGAATCCAAAAAAAAAGCTTTTTCCGAATCGAGGTTCTCATAATTTTCACTTATACTAAAACGATTAATACCTTTGTGCTTAGATCTTTGAACTCGAAATGAAATGAAATAAGAGGCATCTATTATGATATTGCAGTTGCTTTACAACATCAAAAATAAGAACCTTTCACCAAATAACCAATCATTGCATTAACACAAATGATGAGGTACGCAGTCACGCGGACGGGTACAAAGTCATACACCAAAGACGGTGAAATTCGCCATGAAAAAACCATTTGACATGACCGGGATTCGAACCCGGATCTCCCAATTTCCGGTCAGGGTTGTTAGTCAGTTACACCACCAAGCCATCTTAATTCAAGGCGAATTTCAGCGGGGGTTTACACGAACGAGATGTGATAATACAAGACGAATTAAAATGGCTTGGTGATGTAACTAGCTAACGCCCCTAACCGGCAATTGGGAGATCCGGGTTCGAAACCCGGTCATGTCAAATGGTTTTTTTTTCATGACGAATTTCACCGTCTTTGGCGTATAACTTTTTATATGCAGTGCAAATGTCATCTTGAGTATAGGTCAAATATTTTTAAACTTTTGCCGACGTTTCGGATGTTTATTCATCCATCTTCTGGGCTATAAACAATGATGTATGATGTCAAATGATTGACAGTTCTGTTTTGGTTACACAATTGTGAATTTACAGACATTAAATATAAAAATACATAGACATACACATTCAAGATTTTTACCTTTAAAGTTTGGCGCTGTTTTTTATTTATTTACAATTTTAATTTGGTTGCTTGGATATATATTTCTTTGTTGAAAAGTTATGTGTCATTTATTAAATTATGATAAATTTTGCTTAGATAAGTAATGTCTGTCCTACTATTGCATCTTTTTTTTATTTCGGGATATATGGTACATTTCTTTGAATAATCTATTTGATAAAGTTTGTTCGGAGTCTAAAATGTTGGCTTCTTCGAAATTAAATGAGTGACTATTTGAAATTGCATTATTTGCTAATGCACAAAGTTGAACTTAAGTCTTAATTGATGCTTTATGTTGTTGATATCAAAAAGATTATTCAAAGAAATGTACCATATATCCAGAAATAAAAAAAGATGCAATAAAAGAGCAGACATTACTTATATAAGCAAAATTTATCATAATTTAAGAAATGACACATAACTTTTCAACAAAGAAATATATATCCAAGCAACCAAATTAAAATTGTAAATAAATAAAAAACAGCGCCAAACTTTAAAGGTAAAAATCTTCAATGTCTATGTCTATGTATGTATAACTTTTTATCATTTTTAGAGTACACTATTCGGCACCAGATAAATGTTTCCCAAATATTCTCATTTTATAGATGACTGCATACAACATGAGAGTCGCCTTTCATGCGCCATAGTGAATGCGGAGTGAGCCAGGGCACGGTGGCGGGAATAACATTCGAGGCGAAGGAGTCCGACACGTCACTCATACTCCGAAGCTGTCGCCGAGCAACGCACGCACGCTCGTGAGTTTTACTCCCGCAATTACGCCGATTGCCCTGGAATGGCGCCAGTCGGTTCGTTAGTGGATCACCGCGTCTTCCCTTCACCCGACCCTTATAATCACGCACACGCCTCCTTCATGCCTTATAACTTCACTACCTTCGTCCTCACACCGCGCGCCTGCGCACCTGGACCCTAGAGCGTGAGCGAACCGTTATAAATTCGAAACTTCGGTCGTAGTTTCCCTGGGATTCACTCGGCGAAAGAAACGTTTTTCCAGTTCGCTGAATACCTAGATAACAGCGATGTGGCGGAGACTTCATCGACGTCGTAGAGGTGTCATCAGAGGGGAGCAAAATGGAGGAGGTTCGATTTCAAAACCATCTTCGAAAGAAAGGAGATTACGGGAAGGAGGTGCAGACTTCCCTCGAGTAATTAGATTCGCGCAACAGCATGAAAACTTGGTAATAATTATGGATACTTGAATGAAAACCTTTTTAATTGAGAAACCCTCTTAAAACTTACACACAGTAGGATCAGGGAGTTTTAAGAGTATATGAGTTGAAAATGATCAATTATCACTCATTGGTGTTCTGATTAGCGGTGTAGAATAATCAATGATGAATTAGTCGGCTATCGTCTAAACCAGTGTATCCCAAACTTTTTTGAGTCACCGCGAAGCCCCCTTGGTTCCACAAAACGCCCCCCAACGCCCCCCAACCGTGGGTTTTAAAATCATACTAGACTACCTGACTAAAACAGGAAGGTTATAAAAAAAATTAAAACAATTATGATTAAAATAATGCTTATTTCAAATGCAATATATTGATACTTTATTGATCCCAGGACATGTATGGTACCATTCGGTCAGGACCCTACCTCCAGCACCTCTTGTAACTTATTGCTCCCACTAGATTATGGCACCGCCCCCTAGGTGATATGGTAGCGCCCACTTTGAGAACCACTGCTCTAAACGGTCGCTTTATCAAGAAAGTGGATACTATTCGTAAATTTAAATCTAAGTTCACCAAAATGGAAAAGAAGGATTTCGCAAAGGAGCGATGGAGAGGAGGTGGTGGAAGGGGGAGGGGGGGATTTGGGCGGACTGCGGGGTCATGGGGGGAGGGGACGGAGCTGCATCGGCACGACAGCCTATGAAGAAAGGTATCCTCCTCGGTTACCATGATAACAAAATTCTAAGAAACCTTCATTATCAATAAACGACTGAGTCAAAAGGTGAGGGTTCATTGCACGGCGAATACGGGAGTTGGCTGCCCTTTTACTACTCCCTGTTACCGAGTACCTCTCTGCTGAGAATGGACTACTTTTAGCGGAGTTTAAGATTTTTTCTTTCCAATATGATTAGAATTAACTATACAATAACTCATTTATCCCTTTTCTCCATCTTTTATGCACCGAATGGCCTACACAGGATCCACTAGCATACAATCGTGGCGACCCCGAGCTGTTTCGAAAGCACCCGTCCTTCCGTAGTACCCTTTGGTCGAGTGTGTTTACACAGTATCTTGCCAGCATTAGCACATTTTGAAAAGCGACAGGAGGCACGGGAAAGGAACTGCACCCTCAATTTGTATGAGAGACCCGACCGTGGTGTAAACCTGTAATGAACTTAGTGTATTGTAGGTTTACCTCGTCGTAGTCGTCGTCTACGTCTACTCATATGAAAATAAACCTTATCGTTCATTAATCATAAAAGTGCACGTATTGACAAGGATCATGACAATTCAGGGGTATCAAACTATAAGCCACCATTTTATTCCCATGGAATATCATCTATCGCTCATTTTCGAACTTCAATTTCGAAAATGCGAATCACATCAAGGTCAAATATTCGCTATAAAGCAATGAATATCATAAATTTGATTGTTTCAGGCTTGAATTCGTGTGGAAGTGATAGATATCCATTTCCAATAAATAACTTCGTGCTTTTTCACACTTTATTTAAAAACTGCGACCGTTTTCAGGCATCTTACAATAAGGCATCTTCAGCAAGAAGATTCAAAATGGATATCAATGAATAGCATTTTTTTAAATCAATACTTAGTGTGATGCCATGGACCTAAAGACACATTGATTATCACGCTCATGTTTCTCGTCAGTCCACTTACTCAACTAAGATGGAGCAAAGCAACTGAATAAGAGGGTTGAAATGTCCACCCCGGGTCAGCGCTAATGAACGACTCAATTGCGCTAACAGTGCCGGGGATCTCACGCTTGGGAAGCACGGAGCAAGTCACTGCGAAGAGCAAGGCGGGTCGAGGCGAGGGCCGCGAAGGACTGCCCGCACTCGTCTAAAGGTAGTTTGAACGAAAAATCACTTCACCTAGAATTTGACTTCATTTTAATGATGAAACTCTCATCTTTCCAATGACATCATAATATTAACGCCTCGCCGAAATACTTTTCAAGCAAGTTGCCTAAAAATATAGGCGTTTCTACATGGAATAGGCTACGGCTGTGCGTTCCAGAGGGATAATATTGAAAACGTTGGGAATTTACAACACTTAGATTTCGTCAAAAAACTAAAGGTGTGTAGTTCGTATGTATTCTCAACAATTTATAAAAAATAATATATTACTCATCGCAGTAATTTTTACGGAATCTCAAAAAAAAACATCCGTTGAGGAGGATATTTATCCGTACGGCGTGAAAAAATGGGTCAAGTTGGAGAATTTTGTTGATATATTTATTTAAATACTGAGAGTTTTTTTCATGTCTAACTATATAATGGTGCAATTTTGTTTACAATATTTGCTTCACACTACTTACAGACGCTGAGATAATAATATAAATTTCGAATATGGCCTCCATTATAACTAGGAAAATATTTCGCTCACACTACCTTAAGATATGGGCGGAGGAGAGCCCAGGGCGCCCACGAGAGCGTCCTTGGTCGCTCCCGTGGCCTGAGAGCCGCTCGGAGGACGCGGTAGCGGCTGACGGACTGCCCTCCGCCGCCGACCAGATGATGTGGAGGAGCGAAGGAGGAGGAGGAGGGGAGGGAGACGAGGGGGAGATTGGAGAGGGGAGGGAGATAGAGAGAGCGTCAATTAATATTCCACCATTCTGGAAGTCCCTCCGCCCTACAAACAGAACATTCTTCCCCACTAAAAATCGAGGTCGTCTCGACCCGCCTCGTCGTTTTCCCCGAAATCCTCTTCCCAACCCAAAAAATATATCGACGAACCACGGGAAACCGATCGGCCGAACCTGAGGTCGCGAACCTTAAACTTTCGTGCGTGCCATAAAAAGGCACGCGCAGGAGTTAGTTCCGTGCGGCACGCAACAACCCTCACTTGCCCTCCAGGCTTCAATCAATGTCGAGGTGTTTTATTTTCCCCGCCAAATCTAGGTTTCCCGGAAAGCGTTCTCTCTTGAGGAGAGATGTAAGTCAACTTGAATCCTCCAGTCTCAAAGAGCCCGGGAATTCCACATGCCCGACGACGAAGGCATATTTGTTCTAAGTGTTATGTGCCGCATGGTGGATCGTTTTGAAGAGCGCATAACGGCTCCGAACCGTCGCGTCAGCGGATCAATTAACCCAGCGCGTTCCACCCTCGTGAGCACTGATCGGTATGAGAGGGCACATTTCAATGCATATTCCTATTCGGCGGAAGGGATAGGGCTTATTCTGAGTGATCTAAGGACTCAGGTCACTGCGTACCGTTAAACCCATGTATAATCGTACCAAACGCATTCCAGACGAAAGGAAAACACTGAGATTCAAGTCAACTTTGAAATATAAGTTACGGAAGCATAAGATAATGCTTATAGCTTGATTTCGAGGAAACATTGCATACATCTGCATCGTGGAGAATAAAGTCTTTAGTAAATTTCCACACACTTATTACTGTTCACTTACAATGATTTCAGGAAATGTACCTTATACTTTGCAGACGGTTGGTGGTATATAATAATCGTGTTGTAATTCATTTTCAGTTTTAATATGTGCTATATGAATACAATATCCATCACATAATATTTCGGGTCTTTGATGGAATCAGTACATCAATAGTCTGCCTTTTTCATTAGAATACATGCCTTCATTTACATCCACATATATCCTTGCGAACCGCCGCTGGGACATGTGACACAGAACTGCTGAAAAGTTGCTAAAAATATAAAAATTTAGAAGTTTTATTATCTATTAATGATCTGTTCTTTCTCGGCACCCGACACGGTTGAAGCCGAGCATAACGCTGCAATAGCAAACGTGGACTAATAGAGACTGGCTATGTTATCCAAGTTCTTTGAAAATTAGTGGAATGAGACTCATCCTAAATATAATTCAGAAAAGGATAATCGGTATTTTCAGAGTTCAAGGGTACCATTAACAACTTTTCTCGTAAAAACTGAACCTTCGGCTTCAATTATTCACGATAAAATAAGAAAAACGAAAGAAGTCTTGGACTATGGCCTTCTTATCATACGGCATATAGAATGGATATAATTCGGAACAAGATCTAAAGGCCGTTTTACACGGTACATTTATTTGTACAAACTCTTACGTGAACTCTTGCAAGAGACAAAAAGGTATCGTGTAAAGCGGTAAATTGCATGAACGCTTGTGCGAATGTCTCAATGCCTGCACGGGAAATAGAACCTGTTCTAATTTCGTTGAGACAAACGTAAAATCTAACATTCGTTTGTACAAAATCTTTCATCGTGTAAAACGGCCTTTATAGAGGTAGGAGCAACAGAAGGCATAAAACAGGAAAATGAGACACGTCTCCTCCCTCTATTAGCTATGGACTTGAGTCATTCCTCTACTCGTATAGCATTGTATTCAAAGTTCATAATGTGAATACCAAGAGAATGCTAAATCTTAACAACTGTTTACTGAACTTCTGGTGCAAAATAAATGGAAAAAATGATACAAGAAACAAGATGAAATGGACCGAATGAAAAACACAAGGTATAGCTGTAAATTTCTCACCAATCCCCGTTATCATGAAAATTACATCCATAAGGCACATGAAATGAGTTGGTTAGTACGTCATGATGGGAAAACTTCACTAGAAGGATTGCAGGATATATTTATAAAAAAGGGAATAGCAGTTGCGTTGCTATGCGTTTTTTGACCAAATTTAAAATATGCTTTGAGGGTGCATTCAGATCTTTGGGGGAATGTTAAATTTAGGATTTGAGAGAGGTCATTTGGATCAATCGGGGAAAGTTTAATTACAGATTTTAAAGAAGTCTAACAAAAGTTCCTACCGATAAATTGTTATAAGAAAAGGAAAGAGGTGAAACTTGGACGAGAGCTCATCCAGTCTCGAAAACGAAGGAAGTGAGACTTCGGGTGTTAGAGTGGAACTGTGGATCGCAAGTCACTCCTGACACCGATTAATTTAGAAGACACAACCACGTATAATTAACTCCAACATCCTTGAACGTAAATTTTTATGCTTATCATTGCTTCATTCATTTCTACCAAAATTGAATAGTGAAAGACCTCACCAACCCACTCTCCTAACACATGCCAAAACGAGTACAAAAAATCGATAACCCGACGATATGCCATGTGAGAAATTGGCTCCCGATTGCCGATTGCTGGATCTATAATATCACAGGACGAAATGCACGAGTATAATCCATCACTGAATTTTGCCCAGATGATAACTTTTTATGTACTCTTAATGATAAATCTAAGGATATAGAGAGGAAAAAGTCGAGTGTAGCAGAATCGGAGACACGGCCGTGGGTTTCCCGTGAATACGTTCGCGTTAGCGTATGTCATATCAATAGCGACCGTCGAGATGTGCTTGCGCAGTTATTTGGAGATATGAGCGCCGCGTCGACTTTCCGATGCTCCTGAAGCCGTCACGACGCCCGGCGCCACAAACCCCTGCTGCGTGCGGTCTCGGCGCCAACTTAAAGGGTCTTGCTGGTCATGCACCCGTATCAACGCAAGCACTTTTATTTCAATCATTTTTTCAGCCGCGGAGTTAAGGATCCTGAACAGATAACACTGCAAACCTTTCATAGCCGTTATCGACCTGGTTCCCCTTTAGGTAGATTGAGCGAAAAATCACTTCTCCTAGAATTTGATGAATTTGTGCTCATTTTAACTACTAACTATCACAACTCTCATCTTTCCAATTATATCAAAATATCAACCCCTTGCCGAACTACTTTTCGATCAATTTGCCTGTATATATAAGCTGTTTTACATGGGATAGATTATGGCTGAGCGCTCCAGAGGGAGAATATTGAAAAAAATAGGAATTTATAACACCTAGATTTTGTCAAAAAACTACCCGTGTATAGATTGCATATTTTCTCATCTATTTATAAAAAATAGTCTATTACTCACCACAGTAGCTTTTACAGAATCGCAAAAAACCTGCTGTTTTGAAAGGTTTTCAGCCGTTCAGCGGGAATAATTGAGTCACGTTAGAGACTTATATAGCTTTATTTATTTAATTACTGAGATTTTTGGGCATATATAACTATACCTTAGCGCCATTAATATAAAAATATTTATTTCATACTTCTTACAGACGCTGAAATCAAAGAATAAAATTTGAATATGGTCTCCACTATGAGTAGGGATCTATCTCGCTCAAACCACCTTAAGCAAGACTAATTTTAAACACTAGTTACCTCCGGCAAAATAGCACAGGGGAGGATGACATCTCGGTAGCTTAACTGGCTAAAGCACTGGGTGGGATATCGAGGGATCCAGATTCGAGTCCCGGTAAAGGCGAATGCTTTTTCCTCAGTGGAATTGCGCGCTAAAGTGCACTTGCGGGCGACTCCGTGAAGGTCATACCCTCGGTATCCTTTAAAAATATGCTGGAACTTATTCGTCCGGAGCAGCTGCGTGTGTCGATGTTCATTAGACGACAGTTTCTCCTCCGTTACAGGAGGCGTTACCAGGTCGAAATGATGTTGGTATGAGTACGAGCCTCATCATCCCTATTGAAATTTTCTGGGTTTTACCTAATTTCAATCACCTCTCGTATTACTCTATTGAAGAGTGATTGCTAAGGAAAGCAAATACTTCCCTAGAGGAAAACGTGTGGTGATTAAAATTATGAAAAACCCTGAAAATTTCAACAGGGAGGATGTGTACTCGCTGGCCACGACTTATAAAAGACTCATAAACCCCTCAGCCAATGGGAACGCAGGACCAACTTGAGCAGGAATTTTGGTGCCAAAATCCTGCCTATATTTTCCGGCAAGACTCGAACCAGCATCACTTCAACCTGAAAACGCCTCCTGTAACGGAGGAGAAACTGTCGTCAAATGAACAGCGACATACGCAGCTGCTACGGAAAAATGAGCTCCGGAAAATTAGCAAGCCACTTCTTAGGAAGCCTTCACTCCAACCACATTCTCCAAATGTTTCCTGTTTTGAAAATAACTACTAATATTGGAAAGTTTCTTTTGGTTTTCTGCGATTTAACTAAACTTTTTAGCAACTGTTTAGTTTAAAAAGTTTAATTAAATCGCAGAAAACCAAAAGAAACTTACCAAAATTAAAATGAACTGCGAAAATCTACGAAAAAAATAACTAGTAATGTTTTGCAAATCTGTTCCGGCAACTGTCAAAGCGAGAAGCATCCCCGTAGTGACTTCTCCCTACCATCTCTACATCCGGGTTTAGGTTTAAACTCTCGGAGACCGCCCTCTGCTAAAAAAAATCGTAGGCTCGCCTCATCCGTCACCCGCTAAACTCTCCACCTTCGCCTTCCCCTTCTTGCACGGAATCCATCGCGGATTGGGTCTTCCTTTAATTACCGTGGTCTTTATAGTCAGCCCTTCCTTTGCCTTAATCTTCTTCATTAACCACCGTTCCCCACCCCTCCTCCTCCTTCCCCGCGGAACCTCCACGGCCGGGCCCCTTCCGCCCCCCCCCCCCCCCCCCCCCGGGACCACGCCCACTCCTCTCGGCAGACAATAAATAATTCTTCAAATACAGGGTGTTTCAAAAAGGACTTTACAAAAGGTCTTTATTTGCTTGTAAAAGCGAATATCGGTACGGTTTCAAATGCAAACTTTTTCTCAACACACGCCAAACCGTCGTATGTGGGACTTGCACCTCACGAGATGCACGCCGGGTCGATTTCGTATAGGGCTGTTGACAGATCTTTGTCTCACTCGCTCAACGACTTCGTCAGATGTGCTTGGACGACTTGAGGATTTCTTATGTTTTACTGAGCACCCTGTTTCTACAAAACATGTATGCCACTCATAAATTGTTGGCCTACTAGGAGGATTTTTAGCGTACTTGGTACGAAAATTACGCTGAACTGTTGTCGCCGACTTCGATTCTTCAAACCAAAACACACAGCTAGCACGCTCGGGTCCAGTGAAGGCAGCCATCTTTAACGTAACTGCCGCTAGCGCTTGTGCGGCTTATGCGGCGCGATTAGGCACTAGCGGACTACGCGAGTCAAAACCTGATGTGTTTCCCTTTAAAACAACACTAAAACGAGCTCTGTACCTTTTTGGAATAATTTTATATGAATTATCAAAGTTGTAAAGTCCTTTATGAAACACCCTGTATTTTAGCGGACCCCTTAAAATTCTCTCCATACTCACATTTCGCTCCCAAAAGATAATGAGACGCCAGTACAACACACGCAATGCACACCACTCGCGGTCATTGTGGGTCAGTGAAAACTCCTCTATTTCGAACGATTCGGAGGCAATGCGTGCCAGGCGAGTGACTCGTTGCCCGCTCTTTGCTCTCCCCCAAGTCCATCGAGGGCTTTTATATATATTATAGGAGGGCTTGGCATGAATTGGTTGGTGGGTGAATGGTAATTGTGAAAAGTGCGGGTAATGGAAAGTGGAAATCGCGACTCATTTGAGAACTGTTGACTCAAAAGAGTGATTTTTTTTAAGTGCCGGCCGAGGAAATGTATGAGAACCTCATTTTCTCTCGGCCTTTTTAAGCGATGGTAAATACCATACGACTAGTCATTTACACCACGATGAGGTTACATTTTTGTGAACTTCTGCACTCATTAAGAAAGCTTTTACGACTCCGTGAGAAATTTTAAGACAATGGGAACTCGTTCTGAAACGAGTTCGTGCGAAAAGCAGAAAAAAATATATAAAGAAGCTAAAACGGGCTGATTAAGAGTAAAATATGAGCGTTATGAAATATTGTAGGTACCTTGCCTTTCAGCGAGACCGAAGAATACACTTAATAGCTAAAAAAATATTTCATTATTTTTATTAGCTTGTGGGGTCAGTTCGATGAGACTGCACGACTCATCGAACTGATCAACTTGAATTGCAGCAAAAGTAACTTCACACAAGTGGTCTGGAATAATATAAATGCTGGCCAAAACTCGGGTGATCGATATTTTTCATTCCCAAAGCAACAATATCTTCTCAAATCCATGTTTTTGGACTTCAAAATCAGAATATAGTAGTATTGAGCCTGTATTCCATTCCAGTACATCTTTATAGACATGGGAATGGTAAAATTGAAAATTTGATTCACTTTGCCAATGAAGTATCCATTACTCCTATTAACGGAAATATATTAATTGTATAATAACTATATTTTACTTTAAATTATCATTTCCCGATGAAAACATTTGAAAAATGTTACAATGCTACAAATTGTAAGCATAAAGACCTTTGCTAATTGCTGGTTTATGAGCAAATTAAACAATACTTAACACAAGGTTTGCGTCAATTTCCTTAACTCACTTTGCTCCAACTTTCGACTCAATTGGTGCATATGTGCTGTTTATGCATTGGATTACTTTGATTCAATAAAATAAGTTTTTCTATCCGATCATCCCTTTCGCTATTCCTATGGTCCTCGAATTATCATAAGTTGTTAAGAGAACATTAGCTAAATTTAAAAATAACTATTCGTGTACAACAGTCGACCCAATCACTCGAACACGGAAGGCACCGCCACACATACACACATCACCACGGACGAAATAAAGACTGATTTTACACCCTGATAGTACTCAAATTAAGACAAAGTGTGGTACAATTAAACCCATCGCAAAAATTCTATATTGATATTGATCTACGTATAATCTGGCTACAAACACGAGTCACCGTCACAACAAGCCTGGCCGTGAGCATAATACTGTTACAAATTTTGGATTCGTGAAATAACACACAACTTGGCGACAAAACGAATCACTCATCCTCCACTTTATTTACGTTCAACACTGCTCAACAACTCCACCTAACAACCGCACGTTTAATTACATTTTTATCTTCATATTAATTTATCCGTGATAATGCTATTAAGTGTATTCTTCAAATCTCCATTGACGACTCGTTACGATACGAGTGAGTAATATTCTCACGTATATACACAATTTACTGCAATTATTAAAAGGATATAATTTTATGTGATTGGCAATGTTAGATTTTTATCGCCGCTCACTAAATCAATACTTCAAAATAAAATGCATGCATGATGTAGCAGTACATTTAAACTAACGATAACATTGTTAAACTTGGACAAGATAAGTTTGTTATTCCAAAACTTTTGATGCATGATCTGCTTCTCAGGGATTGGTGGCGCGGCAGCAATTTCGGCGGGTCGTTGGATTATCGACTGAAATAGGCAAGGCTATAATAAAAGTGGAACATCCGGTTATCCCTAGGCATAGGTGCTATTTTATTGATTCTAGAGTCGCGTTTATTTGCGTTACATGTCATTTCACTTGAAATTTTCACACGCATTCTGCTGATTGTAATAAGTCTTGGAAAACGCCCATAACCCACGAATATTGCAAGAAATTCAAGCTAAATGCTTTAGAGAAAACCAGAACACTTTGACCTTGACAAAAATAAGAGTTTCGCGAGAAACCACAGATGGTACCGATAGCCAAAAATATCTAACATGACCCTGAATGTATATTTACTATGCAATATACTGAGGGCTAAATAAAAGTCGAGACTTTGGTGAGTGTGTGGGATATTTTAGTACAACAGTTTATGTGTACATATCAAATTCTTCCATGCAATATGTTTTCAAATTCTTCCAGCCAACATAGCCATCTACATCAATCGGAAACAAGAATATTTTTGTCTGTCAATTGAAAACATTATTGAAATTGAGAACTTCAGTATGAATTGCTTCAAAAACTCAAGTAAAATGGCAATGTAATATACATCGAAGATATTTGTTTTACGGACAATCGTCACTAAAAGATTAGACACATTCTCTATCCCGATATGAAAGGATTGGCTCAAAGTATTGAGGGCACCACGGAATCTGAGTGAAACTTTAAAAAATTCCTCCCGTAGATGACACCAAGGAGAGGGAAATGGATGATGAAAATGATGAAAACCTGGGAAATGACGTGAAAAGAAAAGCAACCATCAATATTGGATATCTCAATGCCGTCCTCTTACCGTTGACAGGCACAAATGATTGCAATCATGCATGAGTCTTGTCTATTCGTCTGTAAAGAGGGGCGACCATACGAACCCTTCAGGCGGAGAAAAGAGATATATGCATATCATTTTACGACGGAATGAGTAAAACGGTGAAGTTATTCTTTGGCGATTTCCGCAAATTTTCTCAAAAATAGAATCGAATTCCGCTCAAGGATATAGTGATCATGGAAGAAAGCCTTCGTTCCGTGACTCGGAGGCATTTTCGATAGCATAGACTATGGCCAAAGACTTTATAAAATAAAGTTTGCGACCGCTATTTCAAATGCAGTATTGAAATAGATGCAAACCAGGACTTGAATAGTCCTGAAAGTTCTTTATGGAACTTGAGGAGAAGATTCCGTCGTAGTGGTAGGAAACTATAGAAAAAACTGCCTCGATAAGCTCTGGGCTAATCAATATATATTGGAACCAGCTACCATTAATAGACAATTTACAGCGGCATGAAACATTTTAATAATAAAAAGCACTTAGTTGTTATTCCACACTTTATTTTAAGGGAACGATCCGGGTTTCAGCATCTCATGCCATCATCAGGTATTACCTGATGTTATGACAGACCTCTCAGACATCATCAGGTATTACTGATGTTATGACCTGATGACAGGTAAAATCAGGTATGATAATTAAAATGAAGGAGTTCCACAGAGTTACGCCGGAGACTGGCTTGTATTAACATGAAAAATCTTTCAGAAAATAAAAACTATCGTCTTTGGTAACAGAATTTATGAAACCTAATTTTGTTCTGGAATCACACAAAACAAAACACAGAGGGAAGATTTTAAAGAATACCATTTTAAACAGAGAAAACCTCACGTTAATCGTCAAGGCACAATGGCAATATATATTGATCTAATATGAAAATATAATATTTATTGATTTATCAAGGATAGCTACAGTGTAGCTATAAAGCTACAGTGTAGTGAAACAAGTTGGAGTTATAAAGTTATTCTGTGGAAGGCAAAGTTTGTAATTAGAAGTTTCCTTCGCGGAGTTTAAATATTTACCGCTCATGGAGCAAATAGTAAGAGGCGATTCTCGTTTCTGATTCTACCACTCTCAAAACCCAGCACACAAGAAAACTATCCGTCTTAGGGCGTGGGTGTTGTTCATCCTTGAAATGATGGCCGGCAGAGGTCACGAAACATCGGACATCACCGCACGATAATCGATATAAATTAAAAAACAAAAACATTCATCTTCCCCCGTGAAAGTTTTAAATGCTTGTTTCCGAGTTTGCTTGGAGTTCGCCATTCTATGCTTCCAATGCTTCGAGAGAGAAATTATATTCCCCCTTATTTCTCTCTCGAGTTGAGGGTTTTGAGGTAAGAGTGGAAATGAATCTTGAACAAATCCCCATTTCAGGGCAGTGGTTCCACTCAATGAGTACTTTGCAAGCTTAACAAAAAACGGACAAGGAAAAAAATGCTCGAACACAAATCAACTTCTTGTCGCAATTACTCGGTCTAAGAGGCCCTAAAATAAGAGACTTGAGAGCTGGCTCGTGTCTCCAACAGCTGTAATGATTTAATTACTTCGTTCATCAATTACTCAACGTTCATCCTAAACGAATGCTTGGAAATTATTCCGCACGAGCTAAGTCAATTTTTTTTCGTAGCCAGTGCAATCAGGCTGTCCTCCAAAAAAAATGGCAGGAATGGAGGAGAGGGAAAAGAACATAAGAAACTTTAGAAAGCAGGTAGACGGCGAGATCCGGTTTGTTGGTATTTACTCAATGTTTCGGAAGCTTTTACTCCACGCTCCCACCTTCGCCAGTGACGGGATCGTGTTTTACCCGCAGAATGAGCTTGCTTTCTTGATTTCATTATTTGCTCGTGTTCTTGCGTTTGCTTATTTGACAAAGCGGAAGACCAGGTGACTTAATGCATGAAACTTCGCAAGAATCGCTGCCAGCGAAATAAAAAGGTTCCTCTTAGGTGGACGGAAGGTGTCTTCGTTCAAATGATGACGATCAGTGAAAATAACTCGAAGGTGGTTTATTATTACGTAAAAATACTGCAAAACCGTTTTAAACAGAAATATTAAAACCTTTTCGCGGATTTTTGCTCGCAAAATTCGCTGCTATAAGAGCTTTGTTATTTAAGGAGGGGGTAGATTAATGCTTTTTTGAGACGGCGACAGACTACTATTTGCATCATTTGCGCCAATTAGGTGGGTTGGCTAGGTGGCTAGGTAGTACCAAACCAGGAACTGAAAATGTCTTCGACGACCATAATTCGCACTTGGGTCCGCGGGATGCCAGTGATCTAGCGACATCACCATCCACCATAAAATGAAAGCCTTGCAAAGCTTTTCAGGGAGAAATTTACGTGGTTATAAAATAAAAACTGGATCACACGGTGCAAAGAAACAGCGTCATGTAATCAGCTAAGGGCTTAAAAATATGAAACATGGCTTCAAGCTTCACTCAATGAAATAATAACATGAAATTGATATCTTTCAATGATTGACATTTATTTACAGACCATATTTTCAATAGTTATTTGCCAATAGTTCAATACTTGAGTGAATTGATGCCTTGAAACTGACAGTTAAATGTTTACTCTATCGTTTGATAATGTAATATAATTCCACGAATGTTGCTGAACTTTAAAAATCATCGATTTCAACTGATAATTAAAACGCATTGCCACGTTAAGGCATGAAGAGACCTATGGAGTAACATCTAAACCACGGAGGACTAAAGCCGACTTAATCAACACCGGGAACTTTTTAAACAGAATTTCATGGAAGAACAAATGTCCTCCCCCTCAAAGATTCAATGTCTGCGGAGCATCATTTATTCTCAGCTGGATCTCTATTAAGGCTTCTCGGTGTTACCACGAGATGTCGGTTGCCCAGAGTGACCGCGGAACTCCCCCTCAATTCGTAGAATGGTCCCGTCATGCTTTATTTCGCACAGAACACCACCGAACTGTAAAAGCGGATAATTGAGAGAATTATGGTGCCTCCTCATCCATCAAAGGGTGCACGCCGCACGAGCGACCGTTTTGTCACGGGAGTCACGCTCCCTTGGTGCCGGAGGAGGTGCGGACGACGGTGCAGCACGGTCGTCCAGCCTGGTGCGAGGAGGATGACCGTGGAGGATGGGAACAACTCTATACTAATCTCGACTCCGAGGAAATTCGGAGATCTCATTCTTTTTCGATGCAGTTGCCGCAGAGCCAGACAAAAAAAGTGGCTCTGGGCTGAGTCTCGGGGACGCGGGCGTGGGTTTCGCGTGAATTCGTCTGCGTTAGCGGGTAATGGTTACTGCTGCCGTCCTTTGCATCGAGCGCCCTGCGTTTAATTGCCGACGTTCTCGAATCCATTTCACCCCTTCTGCAGAATCCTCGATGATCGATTACTAGTTATACAATCTTCCCGATGAGATGCGTTCTTTCGTACTTTATCCATTGAATATTTGAATTGGTTTAGAATTTCATCAATTTTAGTGAGGCCGACGTATGAAATTTTGCTTGAAAGTTCATTAATTGTTTTTATTTACCACCAACCAATGTAGCAAAAAATCATTATATTGGTTTTGTAAGACAGGTCTAGGCGATACCTTTCATTTGGTATCAAAATTAGAGGGGTAAGACGTCGGAGTCGAGAGATATGATGCGCTGACATTTTTGCCTACCCACAAAATGTCCGCAAGGTATTCCCAAACAAGCTTCACGCATGCGCGGTGCCAACTCAAGATCATGATGAAATTGTATTAGTATGCCTGATCCATAGATACTACATTTATTTCACTTGTGTAAATGGTCACGAAGTTACAGTGCCGGATTGGATCACCTTGCGAACGTTACATCACCGTTTCCCTCCTGGCACACCGTGGTCGCTCTGATTTGAAAGACGTATCCACATCCAAACCCAACTAACAATGCGAATATACAACTGAATAACCACATAAGAAAAATACTAACTATGTACCACTTCCGACAGTCTACGTGGTATGGATGGCTGCGTATGTTACAGCTCTCTGGGTGGTCAGAATATTATGGGGTCGTGTACCGCCCAAAAAAATAGATTCCCCTGGTTATGTCGTTTCTTTTGGACACAAAGCATTTCTACTTCAGTGGAAAAAAAACTTTGAACAATCATTTAATAATTACCACTCAAATCACGAAACTTGGTCAATTTGGATATAAACCCAGTTTGCCTCAGTATTAGTGCATTCACTACTCTATTATGAATAAATATGAATCTTCTGAGGAGAAGTGCCTCTGTACTCAGTTTGTCCCGGGAAGATGTTGGGAAGATCGATCGATTGCCTATAAAACTCATCAGATCTAAAAAAAAAATATTAGAACTGCGTCCACATAATTTCAACATTGCGGCCGCTGTTGTGCACGTGCATATGCGCCGGCGTGTAATTAATGATGATTGTTTTATAGTTCATTGGCAGAATTGTCCACTGTTTCTCAACGGGAGGGATAGAAGTGAGAAATAATATAGCACGTCGTTTTATTCATACAGAAAAGAGAAGAGTTCTCATTTCTCAATTTAATTTTATATACTAAGTGGAAATTGCCCCGTTTTGTAACTTAATGATGCATACTTATATAAGCTATATTAGTGAAATGGGTTTGGTTAAAAACAGTATAATTAAAAATAACATTACAGTTTCACGAGGAGGGGATGGAAAATATCGCCATAGACTTCGAATAAAACTCCTTAAAATTTTCAAAAAACTTATGAAGATCAAAGTAGTTAACTTTGTAATGAAAACCAACTTTCATAAAGGCTTAGTACAGTTTATTGACCAAATAGGAGTTACAAAGTATACATTATTGCATTTACGTTATCTTTCAACATTTACGATAGAAGTAAAGGAGCAAAGTTCACATAAAATTAAATAAGTCCGTATATTAACCTTCAATGTGACCGGTCCGAATGTCTCCCACGATCGTTTGCGTCAAAGTTCCCTTTTCAAGCGAAGTCTTTCACACAGAAGGCCATTCACACTGAATGCCGTAAAGGAAGCCGATCCTATAGCCATTGTATCGCCAGGAAGAAAAACAAGACCAGCTCAACAGTTACCTCATAACTTCGTTACGGCGTTTAAAAATGGAAAATGAATTCGCGTGCTCTTAAATGGTTTAATGAAGCTATTAAACCCCGCGGATGCGGAAGAGTAGATGGCATGATTGGAATATCTGCGGCGACGAAACCGCTCGCGATCCCAGCCCCGCTGCGTCGCCAGGGCCGTATCCGCATCAGTTTGTCCACTTAAAACACCCCTTAAATGCTCCCTTCCCTCCCTCAATTGCGAGAGTCGGGTTGAAACGCCTTCTGCCGCCGACGCTGGCAATTCCTCCGTTATTCCATTCTTAACATCACCTCATTCAAATGTTTCGCGGCCGTGATTCGCTCGAGTGGCGCTGAAGGGCGCCTGGATAACGGTGGCCACGGATCGACGAGAGAGTGCGCCTCGCGATTGCCATCTGTCGCGTCTTGTTGTCCTCCCCCTTCCCCCCCTGCACCTCACCCCCTCCCACTCTCGCGACGCCCAGTCGACAGACGGTCAAACGAACAAAGCGAAAAAGAGGAATTCGGAATGCGTCGTGTTGGAAACGCTGGACCCGCAGCCTCCTTCACCCAGCATTGCTCACCTCAAGTGAGGTTTGAAAGAGCATCCAAAATATCGTGCTGGAAATAGAATTCGCAAATATCTTCCCTACCGCTTTTAAATACATAATCCCGACTCATTCACTCACCAACTCCCGGACCAATCTATTTTAAGCATATCGAAGTGGAACACCGAAGATAATACGCATTAAATTAAAAATAAATCCAAGCTGTCAATGAAACTAGAGGCAATAGACTCCAATGCATACATTTTGTCCATTCAGGTGACCACCATAATGAAGGTTTATGGCGTTCAAAATATAAGTGCACAATAAGAAAACATTTACGATATTAAAAAGTTTTCTAATGTTAGTTTCTAATGTTTTCTAAACATTTAAAGATTTAAAAAGTGTTAAAAGCGTCATTATACTCTTTCTCTCCCAGCAGTTGAAATACTTGAGATAAATTGCTCTAAAATGTTCCTTTATTCATGGTTGTGATATAAATACTTGTACCATTCTATTCCATAGAATAAAAACAAACAGAATAGGGATAACGTTATTCCGATCCCTAAGGCCGTGCCGGTGTCCCTAGGCCCAGTATCCCTAGAATATGGATTAGTTCAGTCATGAAAGCGCAACATTTAGTGGTATTATAATATAAAATGTAAGTTAGTAATTTATAATCTAAATTAGAAATTAATTATTTATATATGATTTAAAGTTGGATTAATGTTATTTAAGCTTATAATGAAGTTTAAAGAAAGTTGAGTTGACTTTCTTCCGTTGTTTTGTTACTGAGATTGAGTGATAAATATTATTAAAATTGTAAATTTAAGTCTTTCGCTTGCATGTACTTTTTTAATACACAGCACTTTTGAGAGAGTCGGCCGTAAATGAGTCAAAAATCCTTTTATAATTGAAAGAACATTGCGGCGGTGGAAGTTGTGGAGAATGTCACCGAGGAAAGTCTTTCTTCTTCATATCGCAGCTCCGATCCCTTTTTTACGTGTTATCTCTCACTCGCGTAATTTGTCCGTGCGCTACTTACCCCGACCTTCGGGGTCGTTAGCCGCTGTTCATCACATTTTTATCTGGGTATCACATTCTTAATTGCAATCACGAACTTTCCCACTGCGTTGCCGTCTTACTCGAAATGAGAACGAAGCCAAAAAAGGACATGTGGGGGATTCGAAGCCCGCATCAAGCGTGGATGCTTTTTCTTGTTACAATAATGGTTTTCCTTGAGCTGGTTTAGGGCGCTAAATGATCATCTTGGTGGGAGTAGGGAGGAAAGCAATCTACGCTATTAATGGAAAGGAGCCGGGCATCGCAAATTATTCTGCCGGTGTTCACAGCGCGCATTTTAAGGGAGTATTGCACAAAAGCCATTATTATACATCTTACCCATAGAACCATTATTCCCATTCGAAATTGAACGCAAGGAGTGTTTCTGCAGGCCATGAATTACTATTACTCGTTCCTATTCATTTCCAATCACAAGTAGGTACGCATGCAAATTCCATTAGCATCGTAAAATCCTTGGTCAAAATGAATAGGTACCGATACAATAAGAAACACGGATACTTGTGCTTTCCAACCTAATGATTTTTTATGCTAAAGATTATTCATTGAACAAATCATCGAGGTAAGGACAGCAATGCACTGGATATTGTCGTATCTTTTTTATTATTGTTCATAGAATTGACCACTACATTAAGTGCCTTCGCTGGGCTGTGACATTTCTGGCAATGAACCCCTAACTTCGAAAAAGTGTGCCCTATTTTTCCTTAATATTTTTCCTGAGACAGAACCTGCGGTCAGTTCCTAGTTTTTCGAATACTTCCTTCACCCTATGAAATAACGAGCCAATCAAATAAGAAAATCACTGACAGCGGAAACACTGATTAAAATTTATTCAGAACTGTAATTATGGAAATGTTTTCCAATTGCAGGAATCATTATCGTCCAAAATTATTAAGGGAAATATCATTATTTCATTATGAAAAGGATTTTTAAAAATTTAGTTATTTCAAGAAAAGCTGACCAATTTGGTGTACCATGGTTACATTTCAATTGGTACCCAAGCCTGAAACATCCGTGATAATCCATCAACCTCTGGAAAACTATTTTGCTATCTCATAATTTTAGAAAAAGACTATCCTCGCTTACTGTTTACACGACTGAATCCAGGATTCCACATCAAATATCCAACTCTATAATTTCTGTTGTAGTGAAACTATATGAAAAGGATACCTTAAAAAGCGTATTTTTAATAGAAATTAGCTCCCAACATTTAATTCAGATACTCCACCGATCGGTTGTAACTTTAAAAATTAAATAGAGCAAATTGATATTACAGAGATTATCTTATTGTTATTTTTACTTGAGTCTTATAAATAGTTCATACCATGAATTAAATGTATGGTAATACTACTGTCAGATGCAGAATCATAAAAATGACTGCACATCATTGCCAACTGTCCTCACGTATTTATTCCATTTTTACCGTATGATGGCCATATTCATATATATTTAGATGGCCAGATTCAGCTCCAATTCAATATAAGAATAAACAAATAATATTTAATAATATAAACCAAGTGAAATAGATGATTCCGTCACACAGCACCCCTTCCAAGACTTTAATCGCGAACAAGGTTGGATGGTGGAAGTATTTTACTCAGCAATCGCAGAAAACTGGATGAAGACCAAATTCGATGGATTCATCTTCCTCGGTGCTGAGCACCGTCAAACCGCATTTCCAACACGGTGGATACTGTATCACGCAGATTCGCATGTCTCCGACACGCAAGCAGGCCCTCATCTCTTTCATATCATTTCATTGAGACACACACCTACGTACAGACACACATGTCACGTTCAAAGACTTCGATGTAAGGAATGAGTCTGTGTCACAATCCGAACAACAGTCATTATTTACTAAACAGCGACATTCCTCGTAAAACGATCTCCTTTCCAACAAAAAGTGCTGCAACAGTCCCGAATATCCCCTGGAAACGCAAACGGTGTTGAGAAACATCTGGACAATTCTAAGGATACTAGAGATGATTTGGCTCGTTCCATTTAATAACAGTTATGATACGTTGCCAGAATAAACTTCAGTTTCCTCGTGTTTTATGGCTCAATCTGCTTTTCAAAAGCGGAGCGAGGATTTCAGATTGGTTTCGAAGAGATTCATTGCATATTTCGAAAGAGGAAAGCGGCGACGATTTTTCTTTTGGAAATTTATTGGAATCGACTACTTGAGGAATAATACGAGACTCTGATGAGAATAGAACTCACCTTGTTCACACAGGAAATACGTGAAAAATCATGAGCAGTTGATTTGTCCGAGGGACTTTCAATCTTGAAAGAAAACTTAAGAAATATTAGTTTTGTACTTTTATTTTCAGTGTATTTCTTGCATATAAATATTTATATTTTCAGTTTGCTTCGTTTTATTCCAAGAAATATTGAAAATCGGGCATGTACATGTGAGAACCTATACCATTACTTATTTCGTCATCCTTCCTAAGAGAAGAGTAGCTACTTCATCAAAGGATAGAACGATGTTGAAAGCATCTAAATGAAATGTTTTTATAAAATCAAAGGTGCTTTGACTCATAATAACGATGATTATTTTTTGCTTTTGTTTGTGACTAAACTAATGTACCACTATGAATTTTACCTTGAACCAAGAGTATGTTGTTTCGGTATTTTTGGTTAAAAAATGCCACAACAAAATAAGCACAATCATATTTAGGATGTTAAACTTGGTCAATTCCTATTCCGGTACTATACTTACGCGTTACATATTTTTCACGTTACATCTTGGCTTGAAAACCCGGAAGCACGATGCAATTCACCTAAAACCTAGTGGAGGCACCAATGGTATAGAACTGGGCCAACCCATGACCCATAGAATGCAGAAACTGTTATAGTTGTCACATTCATTTAGCTGGAACTTGCATTTCATTTAGCTGGGATTCCATATATGCGCATTTTTATGTACATAGTTTTCTTCGCGAAGATTCAGGAGGTAATTTGGGGCACTGGAACAGATGCATAAGCACCCAGCAAGTTTATGGAGATATTTTGAGTTTTAAGACAACTGGGGAAAGGAATTTCATTTCCATAGTTATGTTTTAACACCCTATTTGCTCACATAATATTTTTACCATATTTAAGGCAGTTAACACAGTTACTGGACAGAAGAAGATAAATATCGCCGTCAGCGAGAACCAACTTGTAAAGCATGGTAGATGGCTTTAATATTAACAATTAACGCTTCGTAATCCTTGCGGTCCTTCCCTCATAGAAATCCTGACGCTCCGAAAATCCTCGCGGTGCGACTGTCAGATTGTCAGAACTTCGTGGAAAATCTCAGGTTGCCCAAGAAAAGGAACTGGCTCCCCTACCCTGAATGCGTGAATTTCACAAGCCTGAATGGCTTAGTACGGGATGAGCCTATCAAAATCAACCTACGGTTTGAAACACCGAGTGAGATAGTGAACGCTTCATGACATGCTGGCTACACTGAGTATCTAAAATTGTTTCGTAATGTATCCAAAATTTTAAACAGACACATTTCTTTCAGAGCCAAAAAGTAATGATAATTGTTTCTTGACTAATGTTTCATCACAGATTCACGATGCAATCATTATACATTAGAAATCCTGAAATGTTTTGGTATCCAACCACTCACTACCCCACAAATTTCATACTCTTAGTGAGTAACCCACGAGTTTGAGGCGTGTGCCCCTCAGCTGAATTGTCGTTTGAGAGTTGCCTCGGAGTGAAGCGATTCATACTCTTCTTATTCTATAATATGACACACAACTGAAACCTGGGGTTTATTGATTTTGAATGCACCTCCCACTTTTGGATTCCAATGGTCTGATGACGACCAAACTACAGCCTTTGGAATCATTTTTAATTCCATGCCTCACAATCATTCCATAATTACACTCTTGTAAGAAACTGCCACGGCGCTTGATTTATTAAAGAGAGTTGATTGATGAGATAGACAACGAATGGTGGACAGAAACACGAAAACGGTGTTTCTTCCATTAATCTTCGAAGATAAAGGATTCCCAGAGTTATAAAAGGTCCTCTTCATATATGGAAAAACATTCAAAATAATTTTCGAAATCAATTAAAACAGTCAATTTAACATCAACAATATATTGATCTACGTTCAGGAATGACTTAATATTGCAAGATAGTTAACAAAATTAATAAAAACCCCGATAGGTCTAATAATTGCAAACTATCGTCTCTACCCTTAAAAAATTTTACCTTTGTCCCTACCTCTTCATCACCAACAGCAACATGTGCAAACACTATATTTTATTATAATAAAAGATATTCTCATCACGTAGTCAAGATCCAATCGATACATTGATAGTCTACGAATATTTTAAGCTATAAAACTCGTGCCTCATCAGGATTTTCATCACCGAGTTCGTCGCATTGAGAATCGCATCAGAGCAATTATTTTTTCAGTGGTATATGCATCTAAATCTACATCTACGAAGTACCGTGCAAGCCCCCACTAGGGTGTGTGGCACGGGGTGATTCAACACCAGGCATGCAGCACTCGTCCTAGCACAAATCGGGACCTCGCACGTTCCCCCAGTCGCTAGGCGCAGGCCAAAAAGCAGTCAGGAGAACAGTGCGTAGTCCAACCAGAAACTGGGAGAGTGATACGTAAATAAACATGCAAACATGCAGAACAATGCTATACACACATCTAGTGGTTAATATTACTAATACTGTTAATTCATGAGTGCTACGAGATGCTACTTCATGCAGAGAACAAAATAAAATAATGCCGGAGTAATCGACCGGTGTGAAGAGTTACTAATGATGTAGTGTTATTAAGCACAAGTGAAAATTCTACTCTACCTATTGAGGGTGGGAGTTTCATGTGATTGATCCCTTATTATATTATGATCCCTTATTGTACGTGGGAAAAATGACATTTTAAATGTATCGGTTCTGCAGTCAATTTCCTTTATTTTATTCCTGTGATCGCTTCTACCGTAGTACGTTGGCTCTAGCAATATATGTTGAACGTCCGGCAAAAAACTGTCTGCTCCGAGTTTGCACAAAAGATTTAACCTGTATTTCTCCCTTCGATCAGTTAGAGATTCCCATCCTAATTCCTTCAACAATTCGGTAACACTGCTAAGTTTATCGTAACAATTTTTCACCAATCTTCTGCTCTCCGTGGTATTCGATCTATTTGAGAGATTAGTCCTACTTCGTAAGGGTCCCATATGCTAGAGATAAACTCCAAGTGAGGTCTCACGACTGAAAAATAACATTGCTCTTTAACCTTCTCGCCACATTTTCCTAATATTCTTTTAATAAATCCCAATTTGCGACTAGCCTGTCCGTATATTTCCCGGACGTGTTTCCCCGTAGACGGGTCCTAAGTAAGGGTCACACCCAAGTATTTAACTGACCCTAAATTTGATAATTTGGTTTGATTCATTGTGTACGTTTCGTTGACCGAGTTATTCTTTTTCCAAAAATTCATAAGAACGCACTTTTTAAAATTCAATTCTAACTGCCAAGTATTGCACCATTTAGTTGTAGCCTCTAGGTCTTTTTTTAACGCAATCTTGTTAGACTCATTGCCTAGATCCCTGTACAACACTGCGTCGTCTGCGAAGAGACGAATTTTGCTCGTAACATCGGTAGTGATGTCATTAATATACAAAAGGAACAATTAGGGACCGATGACACTTCCCTGGGGTACACCTGATGTTACTTTCACAACATCTGAACTAACGCCATCTAGAACTACCCTCAGTTCGCGGTCGGCTAAAAACTCTCTTATCCAACATATTACGTCGTGGTGTGCTCCGTAAGCTTCCAACTTAACGAGTAACTTCGAATGAGGGACCTTATTGAAAGTTATTTTGAAATCTAGAAATACTGCGTCTCCTTGGACAAGCTTTTCTCCCGAGGAAAGAATGTCGTGAAGGAAGAGGGCCAACTGCCTTTCCGGAATCCGTGCTGTTTTTGCGTTTACAAGTTTTGACTATCCATATACCCCATAATTGAACCGACAATTGTATGTTCCAATATCTTGCACGAGGGATGACGTTCCTAGACGTAAAGGCAATTGGTCTCAGCGGAAAATCGGAAAATTAAGCCAGAAGGTAGCATCCACATTGCAGCTAGGTAGATGTGCTGAATTAAATTTAAAGTAGCATCTATTGGATTTTTCAATCGATTCCAGAGGCAACAAGCGAGCTTCCCAACCGCCTGTCTACATTCGCATTGAAGGTGGCGCTCAACTCTTACAATTAGTGGAGTTTCGAAGCTCAGTAAAAAGGTGCGGTCCTTCTTGAACTGACTGAATAAGACTTTTTCTTAGGAATGGTAACTTGTCCAAGACTGCATACTGTTGCTATTCAAATAAATTGCATTCGACTTTTCCTCTCCTCTTGACGCTCTACGAAGTCTTTCAACCCGACAAACACGACGGCGTTGAGCTTTTTGCGCTTCAGATGAAACTCCCCAATTGAAGCAATCGCTCGAGCTTTAACGACTCCCTGTTATAGTCGCGTGCCTATTAGGCGTGCGTTCACTAGGGGCTTGTTTAGGCTCGCGGGCTTGCACTTTCTAGTCAAACCATTCGCCGAAGGAGTTAGAAACTCGAGAGATGCGAACGGAAATTTACCAGAGGTGTTCTTTCTCTAAACAAAAACGAAGTAAGTGAAGGCACACAAGTTTCAATTTCCCCATTTTTCTGTATCAGAAGCAAAATTCTCCATATAATGCTCATATATCTACCCAATGAGCAATTCTAATATGAAATAGAAGATACTAAGAGCCTATACAAGCGACTCTTAATGCTAGACGTTTTAAGCTCACTAATGCATTAGATTTCAAAACGGATGCAACAAGGAAAGAAATAAAAATTGCCTAAATAGGCCGTTAGTTTAGTTGGTGTTACCATAGAGTCACCAGAAGTTAATGCGAGTAAGTTTATCTCAACTTGGAAGAAAAATAATTGCTATAAATTCCTCAAATTAAATCATAAGAACAGGCCATAGAGAGACAGTTCAGTAATCTTATTTACCATGGCTGGGTAAAGTATTAAAATAATTTTTTTTAACTTTATCATAAATTGGCTCATATTCGTTTGCTAATTTCACTTACAAATACAAAATGAAATTAGTTTGGATAAAACTGTAACTTTCACTAGGAACGAAAAAATAATAAAACTGCTTTGAAATAAAAGAAAGTTAAGATGAGGAGCGTATCTGGGAGCTAGTGCTTGAGGAGGAATTCGTGGGTATTCATTTTCCGAGCGAGGTGGTGATGAAGAGAGGAAAATTAAAGAAACACAGTCATTCATCTCCAATGCCTTCATTACTTCAAGTAAATATGGTTTCCACTAGTTGTTCTACCTTGGCTAAATTGAGCTGTAACCGGCTGAAACCTACTTTTGTAAAAGGCAAACCACACTGACCATATTCTTCCGTCAATATGTGGATAAGTAAAAGCGCGTCTTTATAACAAGTGCCACCAGGAATGCTGCCCACCGATACATAAGGCGACTCTGTCTTCGATTCACGCACTGATCCACGGCGCTCCTTATATTTTCACGCGTGGTCCAGCACCCCATCAAGTACCCCTTCTCGGTGAGAGCCAGCATTACGTAAAATGACCCCTTCATCGGTCACGCACCATCTCTGAGTGACTCAAGCGTGGGCTGGCTTCACTTTGACAGAAGCCGACAGGGAGACCGCCCAAGGGGGCCAAGCAGCCTATCCTACGTGCTGTTCATCCACAAGGTATTATGGAATTCCCCCACGTGGTACACCCAAAACTTTTACTTCGAGTTGGAGAGATGACTGGCATTCGAACAATTCCCTTCGAAATTATGCCCTCACCGCGCTTTCGTGCTGTTCCGTTCCAGGGGGGGAGGATTTAATGTGTTTTCGAGATATTTTCTCTCCCTCAGCCCCTTAAGGTGGTTCCACCGTAAAATGACTTAAATGTCATTTATTCATGTTCTGTTTACTTGTAGAAAACGTTTTCCTCTATCTGATATGAACAACAAAATAACACCTTTCCACGCTTATTTATTCTACAATTAAACATGAAATTACGTGGTGTTCAATGGGGGAATGAAAGAACCACGGGGAAAAATAGTATTTTTCCATAAAATATAAACGCCATTTTTGCGGAAAACTATTTATAAGAAGGAAATAATCCAGAGAAATTAAATAAAAATAAAATATAGGCATCTTACCACCTTATTTTTTTAGTTATTGAAGAATTAATGCCGTAATTGAAGTCAAGATGCGGTAATTCGTAAGAAATGGTGCTTTAGTCAGCTCCTATGGCCGGTTGAAAGTGCTCATTTAAAATACATTTGTGGAATAATCTGTGTATGTTGTACCTTACTTTTGGGTTTCTATTGGTAATGCATTTCATCAGCGAAAGCAGGATTTTTCTGACAAAATATAAAAAATGTGGAATTTAGTATTTGTTTTGACTCACACAGTCGCGGCGGAACCTCCTTAACACACGTCCGAAAACCTATTCTTCCCACTTGATCATTACATTAGCTGTTCTTCATCTTGAGGATACAAGCAGTGGGCATAAATTTTTACAATGATAAATGAGTGACGTTAGTTCAAAATTCAATTTTGAACGAACATTGTTATGCATTATTGATAGACATTATGATCACTTCGTTGTATTTCGCATTTTTTTCTCCGGAAAAAAAATACAAAAGAACGAAAAGTTTGCAAACGACCATTATCGAGTGAAAATGTTTATCATTTCAAAGCCCCAATATGAACCCTGAGGAGTTTCAGGAAAGTAATTCATATGCTACTTATCCATGATTACTTAATAATCGATACATGAGATCGGATAACATGAATCGCAAAAGAATTGAATGAACTCTTGCCGGTAACTTCACCGGGTAAGGAACTCACTGAAGTTTCGAAATACGACGCATGCATCATTATTCCGATATAATCCATGAGAACGAGCTACTTAAAAATTTCAGCAACCTGTGTTTTCTGAAAGGTGCACATACCGACAACTATTCAGCGTCTGATTCACCGTGTAAGCACAAAATCCATCGAATCTTAAAGGTATAAATTACAAAACAACTCAAAATATATTCTATTTTCTCTTATTCTCGACAGCTGAAAGAAGGTAAAGTGTTCTCATGAAGCACCCACTCGTACAAATGTACGAGAAGAAAGGTAGCGTATGCTCCCATTCACGTACTCGCTAACGTCAGCCACCCATTCTTTTTTCTCCTGATCTCCACCGCCGATAAAATCAATAACCTGTGGGTGTGCCTCGAAGAAAATACTACTCGATGTTGCCTAACTGACTTGCTACATTTCCCTGGAGACAAGGTGTACTTAACGTGCTCGAAGAAGAAAGCGTTACCAAAATTGATGCCTTTAAAGCCTCAAGCCCTCAAAAACTGAATTGCTCTCTCAACAAAAAAACGTGCCAGAGCCGTCTTTTCTCAACGTCCTCCTCAAAGCGGGTTTTCTCGACCAGTGACTCCCAAACAGGGGATAAAGTATCCTCATGGGTAAGACATTATTAAGTAGAGTGTGAAAATAGTTGGATAATGGCTGAAGTCTGATGTGATTTTCGTCCAATGAGAAAGGACATTAATTGAAACAATGAAAAAAGGTTTTCGAAGGGGTTCGATACAGTGATATCGGCTGCAAAGAGTTTATGGTCTAAAGTAAAGTTTAATAAGTAAAAAATATATAAATAATATAACAATATATTATCAAAAAGTCAACTAACATCATCATGGCAATCACCTTTGGCAATAGGAATGTATTTAAGGGTAAAAGCGAGGTGACCTTCCATCTTTTTGCACCGGATACGAGTTTTCTAATCAAGCAAGTGACTCAGAGAGTCATCAGATGATGACTGCTGGCGAGCTCTAATAACTACTTCTCCCGTTAGGAAAATGATTAAATACTTTGCACAATTCCACTGGAAAAATTTGATTCATTGCTCATGGCCTTGTCTGTTCTGTCCTGATGGAGTCCTGATGATGCTGCAGTGCAGTGAAACGTGCTGACTCAAAAAATCAAATTTTTCCAGTGAAATTGCGCAAAGTATTCAATCTTTTTCCTACAACGGAATTGCACAAAGTATCGGCCGACACCAATAACTTACCTCACCCGTTATCTTGAGTTAGAATTAGGGAAATATGTGGATTTTGGCAAAACTCAGGGTCCGTACAAAAGTATTCCTTCTCGAGCGCGTAACAGGTCAACGAATTCCCTTCCATTTCCAATGGAAACACACGATCCTTGATATTTTTGCATCATCCTCCATTAAACTCTAAACCTCACACCTTTATAACGTGATTGTGAGTGCACTTGTTTTTACTGTTATCCCCAGGGATTGTCACGAAGTTGTTGGGTGGTGAGGGAAAACAATGCCCTTCCTCTTTCAAGGCGTTCAAGTGTCATCATCCCCGGTAGCGGATCTCACCGCTACGCCGCATCCACGAAGGAATAATAGCGTCCATAGAGAAGGGAAGCGGAATATCGCCACTCTTTTGTCTCGAGCGTTCTCTCTTTTTCTTTCGATCGCGCGCAGTTAGGCAGTTGCCTCGTTGCCACTGCAGAAGCCCGGTTGCGACGCCCGGCCACTCCCATTCCGCGGTGACTTTAATGACGGCAATCACGGTGGGGGGGGGCAGTCTCTTCGGGGGCTCCCCGGCGCGGAAAATCGCTGCTTCCCCCGTCATTTGTCTCCTTATCCCGCGCGCGGATGAAAAAGACGAAAACACGCTCCCGTGGCGATGGAGGCCACGGATTCATTCTCGTCGCAATACGCTCGCAATTGTTGAACCCGCGTGTCTTCTGGAGGGTGAAGTTGCCAGAATATCACGAAAATTTCAATAAAAGTTTTTGGGTCACTGTTTTGGGGGCTGGAAGTCGTCAAACCGACGCCTCCAGGAAATCACTCATCGTCTATGGCGGTCATCAATTCAGAAGATTGGTTCAGTGCAACATCGCACTCCATACACTTTTCAGCCATCCGCATAATTCTTCCATAATTTCTTAATTTGGCTGCCTTCATAATTCCCTTGATGCATTTCATCGTTGTTCTTCCATGGTAATTCTTCCTATTTGTTTTTTACTTCTAGAACTATATTCAAGAGGATATTATGCCAAGAATGTTTCCAATTAATTTGTATCTTCTACAGTTTAGGGTTTCCATGTGCCACCATGTTCCACATTCACCAGCTCTTTGCAAGACTTTACAGCCCTCCATTCCTATGTCATTAGCTTTTGGTTGACTCTTATAATAAAATGCTTCTTTGCCTGGGCTTCTCTGTTCACTTTTTCTTCCTTCTTTAATCACTACTGATGCTACTTTCCAGGTGCCAATATTTTTTCACTTACTACAGTTTTTTCTGTCCATAAGTCATCCTTTCTGTATTATTTTCAGCTCTAGAGAACCTAATTTTGGTTTCCCAGCAAACACTATCCAGCACAGCGGACGCTTTTAGAGAGAAATTGCAGTGTTTTTCGTGGAAGCTGCTCTGTTGCTGGGTCATCTCTGATTAATAAACTTCTGATAGCTCAGGATCAGAGTAGGGTAGTGGTATGTTTCGCAGCGTTCTCACGGCTGAGGGAATCTCTTCCGGAATGAAGCGATTTAAAGCGTCAATGGTGTTCGACACATTCTCGTGGCCACACACACGTCACTCATCGGTCGTTGACTCCTTCCTGCCCCGACAAACTATTCTACGCTGAATTTAGTCCACGGATTAGGCGCAGAAAATCATAAACAACAACTAAAATAACCTTTAACTCTTCACGCACTGAAATCAGTTTACTTTGATGAACAAAACTGCCACCAATGTTTTTATGGATATAATAATGCAGAATGAGAAGTTAGAACTCTAAAAGTACCTACACACATAATAAATTCTAATGCGAAATGCTACACATAGCGATACACAAAAGAAAATGCAAGATGACGCAATAAATATCACGCGACAAAACAATTATTCTACGAATATGCATACTTTAATTGTTAAAATGATTCCCACTTTTCAGGAAAAATACATTCATTTCGGATGTGCTGATGATCACATCCGCATTTGGGAGTGAAATGTTTGATGTTCCCCGCCGGAGAGGAGGTGGAAATATTTCCAAACCGGAAGCCGTTCTGAGATGCCATGAATCTATGGGGGCATTGATCATTTCGATAAAACGATGTCATATTACCCGATCTAAAGGAAAACCCAGAGGCGGTATGAAAAAATAAGGCATCCATATATTTCACCTCATAACAGACAATAGTTAGTTCCTCTTCATAAAATCCCATCCCAAAATCCCACTCTATGACTACCGCCTCTCCATCATCAAATCTCTTATAAAACCAGCCCATTCAGTTTCCCTATCACCTTCCCCTATTCCAACCTCCAGAAGTCTAGGATTGTCAAGGCATCTTCCTGAACAATACGAAATAGACGACACAAGACGCAAAAGGAAAGTGCTGAGAATGCTCAAAGCGAGGGATTAGGAATGACACTACCACGTATTGCCCGGCATGCGTTGGAAACTCGCCACTATGCGTTATCCATTTTTTTTCAACCTTTTCAGCAACATCAAACGCTGAAAGTATGCAAATAGTGTAGATAGCTAAAAAAAAAAAGTTTTTCTGAATATGTATTTTTAATGATTTTAATTTTTGTGACTGATTATATATTTCAGAAATATGTATTTTGTATATTTGTATATTTGTCTACACAATGAATGGCTGCAAATAAAATGAGCAAATTAAAAGTGCTCACCACAGTAGATAATTCTTAATTAACACTCAATCAATTCCTTTTTAACTTATATTACACATCCAGTTCTTTTCTAAATAATACTACTCAGCAAGATGGTAGTTGCGCTTTCATAGGAGGTATTTTATTATGAAAATTTCCAAATAATTCAAGCTCTACATCGTTTTAATTATCATAAGCGTAATATTTTGTCACAGAGTGACTAAAAGAAGTTCAATGTGTAAGAACTTTGAAACAAGTCTTCCACTTAAAATAATGTGCTCAAGAAGCTAGGTTCGCTGGCAATTCAATTATATCATGTAGAATCGACAAAGGGGAATTTCCTAGAATGCATGCAACCCGCAAAATAAAGAATTTCCGTTGGCGCAGGACGTTCAGGAACGTCAAAAGTTTAAATCGTTATAACAACAATTAATATACCTTAAAAGTTAAAAAATTGTGTCACGTACATATTAATTCATCGTGCTGAATTAGAATATGCCAAAAATTGAATTTCGTCTCCGGTAAAGTTCAACAATTTTTCCCTTAGCGTTGAAAGGGTTAAAATCGTTCCAACAAAAAGCGACGAGCGCAAACATACAGTGTGAAATAAAAAGTATTTACTGAATAGCCTCGATGTATATTCCAGATTAATGTTCATTTAAAATGCCGACGGATGGATATTTCTGTGCATTATTTTGGATTGATATTATAATTTTCCGAAACACAGGAAAATTATGGAGAAATGTACATTAATTTTTAATTAATTAAAATATGTAATGATTCACATAAATACCAGCATACCTGTATTTTTTTCGTCGATACAACCGGGCGTATAGTATTACTGCTTTTTAATGCTCATCAAAAAAATACAGGTACTTTTTTTGAGTACCGCCCATTATGCCTAGTCCACTGGCCGCGACGCTCAATCCTCCAAACGAGTGTCGAAGACGTCAACAAACAAAATTCATCAACAACAAAGCGCCTTTGCTCCGTTCCCCAGGCAACGCTAAGTCCGGCGGCCGTCGCGTTATCGCCCGATCCCCTCCACCCCCCCTCCACCCTTCGCCCCCCCCCCGCATACCCTCTTCTTCCCCCCCCTCCAGATTGGTCACACGCCGCTTAACCGTTCCGCGTCGAATCGTCCGACTCGGATGTGAAGGAATGGCTTGGAGGAGGAGGAAGCAATTTCTCCTTTTAGCCACCGTCCGTCTTATTCCACGCCCCCCATCCTCCTCCTCCTCCTTCCCCTTCCCACCCCTCCCTCCCCCCACCCGTGGCGATGGGGTGGACGTGCCTCGGACGCTCAAAGCACGATGCGTTCATCCCCCCCGCCGTGTCACGTCTCCTCCCACCGCCGCGCCGTTGAAATCGGCGTGTCCCGCGCATGGCGAAACATCCGCCGGAACGATATCTGGAACGTCGTCGTCGCGAATGCGGAGTAATCCTCGCAGTGTCGTCGTCTTTTTTTTCCTTCCTGCTCCGTCCATTCCTGCGATGTTTCTCTCGACGGGCCGAGTCCATCGACGCGTCGAAACGTCGTTTTGCCTCGCGAAGGTGCACTTTCAAAGACGTCGCACGTGGTATGTGACATCAAACGGAGATGGAAGAAAGTACATATTTATACAGGGCCGTCCCTGGGGATTGAGGGGCCCTGTTCAAGCGAAAGTCGGAGGCACCCATAACTTTGCATTTCCTTTGGTTTGCAATCATATAGTATCAACTTTTAGGCATATTTCACGGAAAGAAGGAAATTAACTGACAAACTGGCAATTGATTTCAAGATATTTACATGTGTACTAAGTAAGTAGTAGGTGACTTCGGGTAATAGGTGGGTCTCCCCGTGCCGTCTGAAAGAGGCAAGCCCGGGTGGGGCCCCCATAAGCGCGAGGCTCAGTGAAGCGGCACCTGTCGCACTACCCTAGGGACGGCACTATACATACACTCACAAACCGCCGAGTTCCCCAGTGGTATTAAAATAAAATGAAAGGGACGTATCGACGCCATTTTCCAACACCGATATCACCGCAACAAGTTCTTCTCATGTTGGGGGTTTTACGGGTTTCCGACTGGGTTAAACTCTTAATCTCTGCCAACGTTTCGATGAACGAGTCGTTGTTCATGGAAGGCACAAGATGTGCAAATATATGTTGAGTGTGATTAATTCATCCATAAATTATAAATCTTTTTCATAATGGTAATGCTAAAGTTAATGTAAAAGATAGATGACTTGATCTTGTGAAAATTTAAGGAAATAATCCTATAAAATTATTGAATATGATTATTGAAAATACTGAAATAAAGATGAAGGTTCTTCCATTAAGTGCTTGTATTCCTAATAATGTCTTAAATTCCTATCGAAAAGACGGCAGAAATGGAGAGTTTGACCCGGTCGGAAACCGGAAAAACCTCCAACATCGCTATACGCTGGGAAAGCCTTAGATCTTTCAGCTCTTCTCATGCGAGATAAGATGATTATTTAACAAATTGAACATCCAAAGAATAAATCCCACAAGAGCCCATAGTATGTCCAACTGCCCAATTCTCCATGAGAGTTTTGCTCACACCGTGGCTTTCACCGAATATCGCATATTTAGACATGGTGGAGTGCCTCATGCTGTGAGTTTGGGTTCGCCGACGACTGCGGTCAATCTTTTCCATCCGCTAACCTATTTTTTTATTATTATTTTAAAACGATAAGTGATATAATACTTATAATAGTTATTTCAATTCCGAAAGCGAAAATTAAATTGTACGGCTTTAATAAGGTCGATATTTTGTAAAACTGTGAGACATATGAACTACAAGACTTCTCGTACACAATGGTCCGCAAGTTTAAGTTAAGGATCGGCTCATATCTTTCATAAGAGTTTTAATTCAACTACCAACAAGGAAGGAGACCTATCGCCAGCCTCGAGAAGGAATCGAACTAAAATCGATAACTTATTTATTTGGGTGCTTTCCATTCGCATAATAGTGCGCGCCAATCACTTCGCTTAACAAAACAGCACGCTTGCCTTCCATTCGTGATTCAGACCCTGCGCACTAGGTAGCGCACTTCAACACATTCATAGAAAGTTCATAAACTGTGAATTCAAACTAATACGTCTTTGTCGCTAGCATCTCTCCAAGTAATTATTCAAGCTTCAAAATTAAAAATGCAGCGTAGAAATTAACTGTAAATGAACTCACTACTCGTCAGGAAATACCATAAAAATATCAACAATTACAGTAACCAAATACTATGACAGATGGATAAATATTTTAAAAGCATTAAATAATCACGGATACGCCTAACATTTAGATCGATAAAATGCTTCAGCTCTTAGACCAGGTTTTATAATTTAGACTTGATAATTTGCTCAGTTTAGAACCTCAAAAGTTTACGACTGTCCATTGGTAACGTTCACGTCAACAAAACGACGATGAAATGTTGGTACAGTAACAAATACAAACTCTCAGCTAACCACGAATGAACATTTAGGATAAGTCATCTCATGAGTCGTAAGCCAACAGTAAATTATGAAAGCGAGCCTTAAAGATGCAAAATTTGGTAATTGTCAAAATTAAACAGTTATCCTTTTTTAAAAGATGAGTCAAAAAATAGAAGATAATAAGTGCTCTGTGAATTAAAATGAAGGAAAAAGAAACTTCAGATGACGATCGAGTTACAGGTATACAAGATGAATTCCGAGGAAAAAATATGTAACCAATTATGGAGAAACTGCTCTGCCTTACTAAGGAAAACATTGACCGTAATCACGAGCATGGTGTCGTGGAGAAGAAATTGCGAACGAATCCAACCAAACGTACAGGAACAACGGTTATTAACGTGAGCAGAAAAATCTATTGCCGGCTGAGTGTTTCCACGGATGCTTTCGCGTTGACCCCAATTGTGACGTCGTCACTGTTTTTTAAATTAATTTCCATCCCGTCAACACTCTCGCCCGATGACGGATGCCAATCGCCCTCAATTCAGAATCACTTGCTAATCACACACCTTCCATGCGTCCACTCTTATAGCGACCTTTAAGATACGATCGTAATGTTATTTTAAATCTACTTGATCATTTGCACCTAAATACGTAGTGTCAGATGCGTCGATAATTTGGAAAAAGCGATTCTACTTCATGGGCGAAACAAACTTTGCAAGAACTGATTTTCTTTGAGGGTTACTAACCGAGGACATTAAAGTTTTTTTGAAATGTAAATAATATCCACGTTGCCTTAATGCAACACAATCTTTATAAGTAATATTTTTCACAGAATATTAGTTTCTTTTAGTAGATCAATGAAAATGTTCTTAAATGCTCCATATGCTGAAATAAATCCATATATTCTCAATAACTAGGCATCAATCGATGAATCAAGGGTGTAATCATTATGCAATCTATTTCCCTTTTTGTGCAAATAACAGTAAAAAAATAACTAAACAAGGGCAGCACACATATCCATCTCAGATTGCAATTCAAAAAGGATTTTCAAATAAATTTGATTCGGGAAACGGATGATTTGGTGACATTACTTCTTGTATCATAATAAAAAAAAGCATTTCCCCAAAGGTAATGGGGCTCAAATTTTACTCCACTTTTCTTGAAAAAGTTCATTTAATTCCCTAAATCGTGCATCAGCATGTTTTTTATTGGTCAGCCACTTATCGCACTGCAATTTTTGTCGCGCAATTTGACGGGATATTATAAATAAAGAGCATACATTTTGGTTTCGCACCAATCGTGATTTCCCGTCCGCCACTGTCTTCCCTGTAGGATTGAAACCAGATTTGAACCACCACAGATGGATGCTAAGGCGATCAGGGGGATTCAAACAAAAGGGGACTCCTACCGACAGGTGGAGCAGAATTGAATTGAAAGGAAGGCCCTTTTCTTCCCCGTATTGGATCCTCGAGATTGTTGCACGTAGCGCTGCCATTTGCAACCGGCGACGATTCGTATTTTCCTGCCTTGCGGGGGGCGGGCGTCCAGATGGACGAAAGTGGAGTGATCACAAGCGGCGGCCCGCGTGCCTTCCTCCGACAACCACCCGAAAGAGGCGGCCCACCTGCGCACGAGTGATGGGAATCAGGAGTAAGGAGGAGGGTGTCTTGGAAAGCGGCCGCTTCGAATTAACCCGCCATTGGTCGCGCTATGAGATTTTCTCTATCACTCCAAATTTAAACTTGCGCTCACTTTGTAATAATGAGTTAGAATAAGTTCCCTTTCCTTCTAGCTGACTATTTATCTCTTCTTATTGACCGACCGTCTCAAAAAGTATAAATGAAGCGTCCGCAGCTGTGTAATGATATGTCTGATACCGTCGGCCACAAGGTGTGAGAATTTTCCTCATCGTGCGACCACTGACGTTAAATGTCTTTGTATCACTCAGTTGCGTTACACTTTCGCAACATGCGGGTAAAGTTGATTCATTTCGTGGAGAGCAGATACGTTAATGCAAATTTATGAGCCATGAGAAAGTATGTCCTCATAAATAAATATATCTTCTTTAAAATGGTAATTTTCTTTCATTAATACCCAATAGTATCATCGCTAGTAAAATTAGCAATGATTATGTAATTGTACCAGTAATTGTATACATGTGGAAATCATGGTTTCAAATGAACATTTAGAGAAATAAATTGAATCTAAATATTGTGTAATATATATTGCCAATAAACGCTCTACGATAGATAATCAATGGTACATCTGAGTGTGAGAAAAAGTCTCACACGCGACCGCTCGCGTGATACGTAGCTTAGCGACAACTTCCGGGTTAAAGGCGACTCTTCGACAGCAGCAGCACACGCACCCGCCAAGAATGAGGGCGGAGGCTACGGAGACCCAAAACAGCGCGGGCCGTTTGAGGTCATCACCCCTTTCTCTCCATTTTCACTTCACTCATTCACAGTCCACCTGTCCGAACTCTCTTCCTGTTCCTCTCCGACCCCTCCCCTCCTTTCCCCCCACCCTCCTCCTTCCTGTAGGTCAGGGCTGTTCAATAAACAGCAACGGCGGGCGATTGGAATCAACAGTTTGGGTGATTGAATGTCCCAAGGAAATTCAAGGCTGCCGATGATGTTCGGGATCGGCGTTGTCGCGTGACTCCTCTGGGATCTTTTTTTTATCTTTCAACTCGCATGTGAGTTGAATCTGTTCGACGTTCCTGTCCCTTACCATACCTTTAGTATATACCATGTACTATGGGCTTTTATATGCTTGGGGTATACTAGTGAATTGGAACAGACAGCTAGCGCTCGTACAAGGATGACGCCACTGACGAATAAAAAACAAAAACATTTCGGCAAGCGTCGTATAGCGGTGAAGATCAGTATCAGGCGTGACAGTGATTTCTTGATGGATAACGGTCACAACGTAAACATTTTACTGGCCTTCCAGTTATATTGATGTAAAAAACACCAAGTGTAAGTACGTCTGAATTGCCATTAAAATAATGGTATAAAGCAAACACAATTAAGATACGCACACAACTAATCAAACACTTGGTACAGTTTTCTCCTTAACCCGTTAACGCGCAACTCACGCGAGTTGTCAGTAGGATAATATATTAACTAATAAGTGCATGATATTTACAAACAATGCTTGAAAATTAAATCCATATAACTCGTTTGCAATATATTTTATGATTCACTAATATGCTCACATGACCACTATTTCATTGCACGCTTCAAGGCCATGTTTATTTAGTATGGCTTCGAGAAATAGTTGGTACGCCTTCTTAGTAAGCCTTTCCTCGTACTAGTCGTACTAACCCTCTCGCGGTCGTGAAGTTAGTACAAAGGCTTAAAACGTGACGTCACTTCCGCGAACTGAGCAAAATTTAGTACGGCTAGTATGCGTTGATGTGGATTGGAACACGGCCTAGGTCTAGATCACCTTCTTAAACTCTTCTCGGGCAGAGCATCAACGGTATATTGATGAATAAAATATATGAAGTAGCTGATTAGCCTTCAAATAGCTCATCCAAAATATATGCGACACTGTTTTCATAGTTAAAAAGTTAGATCCTGAAGTCTGGCAAAAACATATCCACTTTAAGAGTAAAATAAATCTGATTTTAAGGTCTCCTGTTAACCATTTTATCATATAAAGTAATGAAAAGGCCTAAAATAAGCAAGTATTCGACACAAAATCAAAGTACACCAGCATTTGGGTACCATGCTACTACGACCAACATCTTAAATTTTGGAAACTTCCTTAAATTTACTGTGACAAACATTATACCTCAGTTATTATCATTTGCGCGCTATGACCTTACTTAAGAGGCAATTTCCTTTTGCTCACAGATGAATTCCTAATTCAATGAGTGTGGTAAGTCGGCTATTAAGTGTCTGCATAAAACTGACCACTTCATGTAAAATTTACGTTTTATTAAACTCTAGCAAAGACGTTTTTTACCAAGTTAATTTACCTCTCTTCTACTACTAGCCACCTGGATATCCTTGATCGTCTCTTAATATTAGTAAAAATATTGTTTTAGCACGCAATTCACGAAAGATGCTATATTTGACACCACTACATTACCTAATAGTTCAAGTGGTATTATTCCTCATAATAACACCCCTCAGTCAGCGTCCACAACTCAACTATCCCCATTGTCAGCGAAAAAAAGCACGTTCAAATTATTGGTTACATTTTTCCAGTTGTTTTGGTGATGTAATGCGAACACTAAGAAACATTTAAGTGCCTTATCCTTCGAGAGGTGGACATGAGCTTGAACTTCCACTCAATTAGAAAACTAACGGGTCGGGTGAATAGTTCAAGAGTGCAGGGCATTACGAAATGAAAATTCTTCGACGGGAGAATTCCACAGAAGTTATAGGCATTATTTGTTTGTCTCAATTGCCTCAGATATGGTGGGACAATTCCCTCACTTGCCAATTTGATGCAAGCAGGTTTGATGTGATGAGTTAATAATTGAATATTTCTGCATCCAGCCTGTCCATTGTTCATAAGATTATGAAGGCCAGTGTTAATAGTTTCTAGTGAAATGGCAAGTGCAATAATGTATGAGATTCTTCGTTTTGTTTGTTATTCCCCCCATCTACGCAAAATAATTAAGAGATTATTCAAGTACGGCCTGCAGTTGATTGTGACAGGTTGCACCCATTGTTAAAGAAAAGCCATACTAAATTTAGGGCAGGGTCACCTAATTTAATATATTTAGTACATTAGCTCAAGTGGTACCATGCTCCATGAGTATGGGTTTTGTTTGTGAACATGGCGGGAGGCGCAGAGGTTACATTGGAGCGATGTGTTATTTGAGATGATTTTATCGTTTCGAATTTCAATGTAAGGAGACCGAATTCAATGTTGCCTACTTTCGACATTCGCACGTTCTTCTGCCTCTTTAGCCGAGCGAAGAATTTTTCCAATTGAGAGGCGATATTCTCAACATACAAAATTATGCAAACTTCCTCACTGCAAATAATTGGAGGGAGTTTCTGGCCACAAGTTTTTGTCTTCCTTCCAGTCTGGTGAATTTTTTTGCTGATATCATAGTTGGGGGAAAGCGTTGGAATTCTGAATCAAGTGACAAACACTCTTATTTCTGTGTATTTATGGTAATTTGAGCGATAAATCAATTCACCTAGAATTTTATAAATTTGACGTCATTTAAAAGAAAAAAACTCCCTGTTTTTTTCATCATTTCAAAATAATAACCCCTTGCCGAACTACTTTTCGAGCAATTTGCCTAAAAATATAAGCTGTTTTACATGGGATAGATTACGGCTGTGCGCTCCAGAGGGAGAATGTTAAGAAAATTAGGAAATTCTAGCAAATATTTTTCGTCAAAAAACTAAAAATGTGTAATTTTTATACTATCTTAACTATTTATAAAATATTAATTCGTTACTTACCGCAATACTGCTTACAGAATCTTATAAAAAACTTCGGTTGTGAAGGCGTTTTCACCGTACGGCGTGAAAAAATGAGTAAAGTTAGAGACTTATGTGGATATATTCATTTAATTGCTGAGAATTTTTGTAATATATCACTATATATTTTTGCGCCATTAATATTAAAATGTTTACTTCATACTTCTTACAGACGCTTAAATTTAAAAAAATAAAATTCCAATATGGTCACCATTATGACTAGGGATATATCTCGCTCAAACTACCTTCACGTGATTTTGGCGTAGGAGACACTGCGGTCGTTTTAAGGATCCTTTTGTAGAACGTAAACTTGTATTTACGTATGGAAGTAAGTGAATCGTGTGAATCAACTACTTGTGTGAATGTGTAGAGGGGCCTTAGATCACTTGGTCCACTTTTCTTGAGTCGACGATTGGAATTAAAAAAGAAAACAGTTGAGTGACGCCCGACGCTTGTTCGCATTTTAGCCTCCCCGCCACTCGCTGGTCTTCCGTTCTCCTTCTTTCTCCTTTTATCGCTTTCTCTCCCTCTCCCTCCCTTTTCCCCTCCACCCAAACCCACCCCTTTCACACGCTATTCCATGCAGTGGTGCACTCTATCTTTACCTCTCGGTGGCGCTTTCACATCTTGTCCGCCCGCTAACTTGAACACGATTGGCGAATTAAGAATCACTCCTTCCCTGAGTACACTTTACGCACTTCATTGTCGGTACGAGTTGTCAACCGGATGCGGACTTCCTCACGTGCTGTGCTCGGTTAATGGAGCGTCGGCGAAGTTCCTTGGGGAACACACCCGCAAGGAGAACATAAGCCACCCCAAATTTAAATCCACTTAAAGGACGACACGGGAAAGCGTTTCATGTTTAACCCTTAAGCTGCAGCACCTAGTGCACATGCTGTCCACCCAATATCTATTCGGGACGGGAAATATCTATTCGGACGGAGCCTGTCCTTCCTTCCCACGTGTCGAGGACGGGCAGTTATATGATCCATGTAATCCCCTCCCGAGACATTTCTCGGGATCCCAGGGGGTGGGCACCGGAACTTGTTGAGGGATTAGTGGGACATTTAACAAATTTTGAAAATTGGTTTGTAGGCGTAAATGTTAAAAACAAATATGACAATATTTTTTCTAGCAATTTTCTATTTAGTTTGATACCAAACACCAAATAAATCCATTGATAATTGAGCCGGGCGTGAAAATAAGACAACTAACTTTTGAAACAACCATAGCCCATTGAGCGAGCAATCGGAAGAAAGGGTCGTACCTCATATTGTGGTGGTATGCGATCCTTAAAGAGCGTGGGAAGGGAGTGGTTTGGGTAAAAAAGGTGGATTCCCTAATTTCCACCGCTGGAAAGAAAGAGTTCGGGTCATAAAAATATGAAAGGGCTGAGGGAGTAGGTAGACAGAGAGGGACAAACGTACAAGAACTTTTTTCCCGCATTTGCCGGTACACACGTACTCATGTACGTTTCCCGCAGTCTAAGGGTTAACGTAGAGATGCAGCACGCCTTCCTCCCCCTGTATCCAACAACGGGATTGCACAGACATCGTATCCGGCAGCAGTTCATGCACATTTGGAAATAAGCATCACCTTCCTCTCAGGCGGTGCCTTTAAGCAGTGATGCCTGCATCCAAATCACCCTTGGGTTTCCCTTTTCTCACGGCGGGACCACAACTTTCGATGTATGCAATCGGTGGGTGAGTGTCAAATTCACTAAATCGGTATCGCCGCATTTGTATTGCCAAAGTCCAATAATGCATCATCCTTGGAGTGCAAGTGCAGTACAACTCCAATTATCCGGATCAATTGGGACCGGGCCCCATCCGGATAATTGGAGTGCAAGTACAGTACAAATCCAATTATCCGGATCAATTGGGACCGGGCCCCGTCCGGATAATTGGAGTGCAAGTACAGTACAACTCCAATTATCCGGATCAATTGGGACCGGGCCCCATCCGGATAATTGGAGTGCAAGTACAGTACAACTCCAATTATCCGGATCAATTGGGACCGGGCCCCATCCGGATAATTGGAGTGCAAGTACAGTACAACTCCAATTATCCGGATCAATTGGGACCGGGCCCCATCCGGATAATCAAATATATGCGGATAAATTAATATCTCACAAAAAAACTAGTTTCTTCGTAAACTTCTTAACGTATTCACTTCGGATTGATCTAAGAACGCTAAATAAACGTATGTGCTGTAGCCAATATATTTCAAAAGAAATCAACGGTATAAAAGGTGCAATGCACGTTTCGAATAGCCTATTGCCGTGACTGTAAAAAGCCGATTTTCAAGGATTTTTCCCTTAAAAGCGATCCGGATAATTGGGAGTTCGGATAATTGGAGTTTTACAGTACTTCTGATTTTTTTGCGCCAACGGTTAAATATGGGACTAATACTGACCTTTGATATGTGCGCTAATTATGTCACCATTTCAAATAGTGGAAACTGTCAGGAAGAAAGGCTGCTCGTTACTCTGAACACATTAATATGAAAGACAGGTGGTCAAACATTTTTTTCACCCTCTGAAAATTACGCGTCCCCCTGCAATAAACGCAGCAACAGAAACTCAATAAGTTTTACAGTTTTTTTGTCATTATTTACGTATAACCATGAGTTTTGCGTGTTTAAAAAAGAATACCAAGATTCAATTGTTGAATAGGTATAGCGGATTCCAGTCTATGCTCACACAGACATCCGAGATAGAAGACGAAATTTTAGATCGCTACGTCAATTATCATTCAAGATTTTTGGCTATTAGCGACTATTTAAGAAAGTCAATTACGTAATGAGCATGCGAATATTTGCCGCAGTCACGAAAACTGAATTAGATCGCTCTTGTAGATAATAGTATGTCGATGAGCCGTCCACCAACCGTGGGATGGATCTGGTCCTCGGTAAGCGCTCGGAAAAATATTTTGGCGAAAGCCAGAGTGTTTAAACAACTGAATAATGGTATCCGCAGATTGACTTAACGGGCTACTGAATCCTTATGCATTAATAATAACACGATGTGAAAGAGGAACCTGTTCAAAAAGCGGCTAGTGGGTGTTCGTGCTCAAAGAGGGTGTCTCTCTCCAACATTCTTCCTTCTTCGAATCCAAGCCTTCCCTTCTCTGTTTCTTTTGAATTCTTTAAAAGCCTTGCACTACCGACCCCCGCCCTTGCAACGAGAAAACCCACTCTCGCGTAAAGAAAACGGAACTAGCAACCTTTTGGATCCATGAAAGCATTTTCACGCCAAATTTCAATCACCCAACGGTGAAATTTATTCAAGATGATTAATTATTACCGTATGAGCGTAAGTGATTTGCTACAATTTCGGCACTGTTAATAATTTCACTGCATAAATGCGAAACAATATCATATGTAAATTAAGTTAACGAAAGAATCAACCACTGTAATTAAGTCGTAATACTCTAATCTCTTCATTTCTCCAAAAAATCAAAAGCACTTTGCTCTGATTCAGTGCCAAATGTTTAAACGTTAATGCCCTTGGTCCTTACGATAATATATCAATCTGAAAATTATAAAGTATCTGTTTCCCATCTCTATAATAATAATAGTACCGCATTGTATGAAAATCTGACGTAGTCCGATGCCTCTCCGTTCTAAGGTTGCATCATTTAGCACCAGATCTCCAGAGCAGTAAAATCTTAGAATAATACCTATAAACTAACAAAACAACTTCAATACCTCATCATATAAAGCTTTCCTTTACAAGTCAATGGCAAGTCTGGCATGCAATTTTTCTCGCTGCGGATTACCAGAAGATCACAATTTCAAATGTTCTTTGTAGCTTTCATAACACAATAAACACCACTATCACGACCTGGCAGGGGCGAACCCAGGGTGGGATAAAGGGATACAATTTAGGGTTTTACGAAATAATTTTAACAACTAGATGTCCTAATTGTGACTTTGTCTACTATATTTTTCCTGCAGTTTTATAGTTTTTTTAGGATGATAAAAATTGCAGTTTATAAAATATATATATATAACTTAAATTTAGAGTCTCCCCCCGAAATAAATTACAGGGTTCGTCCATACGACACAGCAGGTAAAATAAAGAGGTTGAGGATGAGATAGATAAAGGGAAGAGATGGCAGAGGTTCAAATCGTTGGACACAGCTATTGTCTCTCCTCCTCTGGGAGAAGGTAGACTATTGAGTCCTGTATTAAATATCCTGCGTGAAAGATGTTAGAAAAGCCATGAGAACTTTTGATAAGGCATTTTTTCCGCGTAAATAATCAGCATCTCATTTATTGGGGTTTAGGATAAAAGTGTCCGCTACCTCAATTGAACTCCTATCAAAATTATGTTGCCAACACTGCCAGGAGAAAATAAATAAATATTTTTTTTAAAGTAAGTTGTTTATTCTTCCATCAAATAATGTACACAACTACATTAGCATCGAACATGAAAGATTTAGGTAGTCTTTAATGTTATTCCTGAGGTAAACCTACCTTCAAAAACAAAGACATGCGTTACCCAGACAAAAAAAATTGAACAAAACACTATGCGTACATGACATTATATAATACAGTCTCTAATGGACAGCAACATAAGACAAAAATACCACTATGCGTATAGCAGATTATATATAATAGCCTCTAATAAACAGAAGCAGTCAATTTTTAATTCTTAGAATAGAGTATCAATGTTTTTTTGTGTAAACAGCCAAGTTTTAACTAAACGAAGAAACTTTGTGAAAACATTTTCTCTTTTTTGTAATTTCAGGCATTTGTATTGTAATTTGTTAAGGCATTGTAAATGATAAGTTTTACTTAGTTTTTCCACATAGATTTATTACGAAAGACGACCTAGATTTCGACCCTGATGATGACGAGCTTCGTCGAAACCTAAAGTTGTCTTTCGTAATAAATCTATGTGGCAAAACTAAGTAATAATTATCATTTACAATGCCTGAACAAATTCCACGTAGTCACGCCCGAGACAACGGATTTTGTTAAGGCATTCATTTCCTTACAATTGATCTCGTTAAAGCCAGCATCGTCCTCCTCCAAGTCCCCGACAAGCATTGATTTTGGGTAGCCTTCAAAATGGTCGTTGAGGTAGAAGAATATTTTTTGGATTGTTTTCATTTATACCCGAAACTACAGTGCTAACCAGAATTGAAGAAAGACCTATTATCTGGTTATAACACAAACGTGAAAGCCCAAATACTTGCGTGTTTGAAGGAACTTTCCACTTTTCATTTGGTCTGAATAAGGGGAGGTAATTTACAAGGTGTAAAAAAGTGAAGATCTTTCCATCTTTCAATTTTGCGGGAGTGGCGGAATCTGGGGAAGATCAATCTTCCAGTTCTGGGGAAAGGAAACGGGAAGAGGTGTGTCTCTCCTCCAAACACTGCCGGCTTCACGCTCTGAAAATCCAAATCCGAAATAAAAAAAAAGAATAACTGCGTGCGTGATGAGCGAATTCCAGATCTCTTCGAAGTCCACGGCCGCCGGGAGAAGGCGTTGCGGGAAAATGCAATAAGCGCACATAGTAGGTAACAGGGGGGTGGGGCGGAAGGGGTGAGTGTCGTTGTCTGACGGAGTGGAGGGGACGATTCTCAATGCAGCTCTTTAGATTATGGTGGTCCACCGAGAGGTCCACATCTCCTCAATGAGTATATGATTGAAGGAAGAAAAAAATCAAGACTTAAGGAGCCAGGACTCATCTTATTTTTGGGCTCAGCGTAAATAGAACAGAACGTATTAGATTGACAATGTAAGAAAAGTTCCCCCGACTCTTCAGGGAAGCAATAGGAATCACCGAACACCGGGACAATTTCAACTGAGAAGATGGGTACCAGCTTCACCACTTGTGGAAACGGTTGTTTCCCGCCCAAACGACGGACTGCAGCCGATCAATCATGTGGACAGTCACGAGCACGAAACAAACACATGAAGCACGGACAAGACCAGACCTGAAGACGCCAGCTGTAACGCTGGCGAAACTGTTTTCACAGCAAAAAATCAACGCGATTCTCCCGAAAATGAAGCCATTTCATGTAAGAAAAGATTGAATTTAGATTTCCCTGAAGAGCACTAATTGCCCGTCTAGTGAATTCTTCTCCGTCATCTCTGTCTTTCATTGCCCATTAACACAAACACCGCTAATACTACAACGCACTTTCCGAGAAATATCAGGATGAATTTCACAAAGTATTAGGTCAAACGAGTAGCTTAACCAGCTTTAGGTAAGCACACGTATTTGAGTTTTCCTGGAATTCCATCTCAGCAATCCTCTTGTCTCCAATTATTGGTGATTTAAGCGAAAGGGAGATATAAATTTCCACTGATCAGTTATTTAAAATGGGTTAATACGCCAGAATGCTACGATGCTACGGAGTGGTTTCTTGTCGCAATCTGCAGTCGTTTTTCAAATGTGGAATGTCAATGTGGAAACTGACATTCCTTCCATCTGCCACATATATATTTTCGTATCACTGAGGAACATATTCTGCGTGGAATTATTTTCGACTGCACCCTACACATCAATTTACTGGTTAAGTAAGCTTCCCCCTATAGCATTCGTTATCATTCGCTCTGAAAGAGTAATAATTTTAAGAGTTGGCGAAACGAGTGAAACCACTCATAGCGCTAAATTGAACGGAGAGTCGCTAGTACACAACTATGTTTCTAAAATATTTGGTCAAAAATAAAATTTCAACAATTAAATTTTGAGATAAAAAATTTAATTTTGAGGACTCTACAACTTTTTAGAAATATTTAAATGAGACAATAACAAACTGTATTGTTCGTTCGCAGGTTTCCACGGTGTTGATCAGATGATAACAATATTCTTCGGGTTGCATCCGCGTAAGTTGTTTGGAATCACAAGAGTTTTGTCAGCTATCCCGTTGGCGTCCTCTGGTGAAGGATGGGTCAGCGGTCAGCGGCCATGATCCTTCACCTGGGGATGCCATCAGTATAGCTGACGAAACAGTTGTGATTTCAAACAACTTACGCGGATGCAACCCGAAAAGTATTATCAACAATATGTATTTTTAAATCAATTAAAAAATTCATGACTCTACTATTAAGTACCTGCTTATGAATGAAAGGAATTTCTAATCTCCGACCGATTATAAGTCTCGAAGTCAAATCAGATGATAAATCAGATATGTTCGTATTGTAATTAAATTATGGTCTTCGAACTACATGATGGCCTCCCTGCCTTGCTAACAAACGAGCCGGTATGAAATTCAAAATGGTTCCACAGGTTCGAAAATTAGATATTCCATACTCACAACTTCCCGTGTTCCCATTTAATCATATTTTCCGTTGAAACTTAAATAAACATTACTAACACCAGCGACCAAGAAATGAAATTCATTGAAAGAAAATAATATTTTTAATTACAATAGTATTCCTTGAAAATGTGGGCAAACAAAATAAATAAAGGATACAGAGGAGTTTAGAGCATAAATGTCTCTACATAACCAGACCGGTGGTGCTCATTGAATGCAAGCCCTCTGTCCATCTAGTTGGGAATTGGAAAGTTCTGGAATACTATGAGGTGATTATTGGGAAAGTTGAAAAGAGAAGTAAGACGGCACATTCGAGTATATGCTGGCGAAGGGTTAGATCCAAGACCCCAAGGCTCTCTCTAAGGCCCTCCAACTTCACCGCCTCGGGAATTCATGGTCTACTTTCGCTTCCAATTCCCCGGGTACTCCAACTAGGCGCTCCATCTCCATAACGCGCGCAATTACATCTTTTTCCTGGACCACCACGCATCGGAGAAATATAATCAATCTTTTAGGAAGGAGCTCCTCCCTTCCGGATCTAGAAAGTTTTTCATTACCGTTCTCAAGAGCACGTATGTATTCCACTGAATAGAAAGTCACTGACACTGTACAAGGGTGAGGGAAGGAATCGAATCCATCATCTAACTCCAATTTGTCGGCTATAAAAAAATGTTCGCGCGAGATAAACATATCAGCGTCATCATCGAAGGTCGGCTACCTTAGAAAAACAAGGAAAAACAAAGCACGGCTTCGACGTGAGGGGGGTGTGTGTGTCGGTGGTTGCAATTGCCGTTGGGATGGTCAATTTCCCCGGAGGCCATCGATTCAGTCCTCCGTGGCCTCGTCTCATCTCCCCGGCGCGGTTTAGAAAATGGAAACCCATTCGCCACCTCCCGCTCTTCTGTCTTTTTTTCACCCTTCACCTCCATTTCAAACTCTCATAAGACGGTCTCGAGGGTTGTAAAATGATTACTAAAATAGTAGGATTCCTCACAAATGCAATCTCATCGCAATGGCCTCGGCTAGACTCTCCCCAGCCCATTAGCCATTTGGCACTGAAAGGTGGAATCGAAGTTGGTCTTAAGATCTCAATTTGCCGTTGATTTCACCGGCTATTGCTCCTAACTCTACGGGAAGCAAAATATTCTCGGAAATATTTGAAGGAGTAACGTCAACCCTTTGCGTCGTAAACTAGTGCCTCAAGGGACAATCAACGTGAATTTTACATCATCGTTTGTTGCTCAGATATTGAAACCTAACCCTATGGCACGTTTTCTATCCCTACAATCTTTAATTATATTTTAAATGGCAAACACATTGGCAACGTTATAAAAAGTTTTAAAACGTTATAAACCATCGATGATATGACAATATTTTTTCGGCAAGTTACATAGTTTTTTTACGAAATAACCAGATATCTCCTCACAAGTGCTTCATATAGCGCATTGAATTTTTTTGGAAGGATAATTTCTTTTATAGAAACGAGCAAAGTGACTTTTTTGTTTTGAGTAAAACCGATGTTCAGCAACAATGTGAGTTCACAAGCAAGATGCACAAATGCCAAATATTTATTTTCCCATTACTCGCTATTACTAAAGACGTGCGACATGGATGTACCCGGAAATATGAAGTTTCTTGTATTTGTATAACTTTCTTTGGGAGTAGTTCGTTCTACTTTACTGTAAAAGCACTAACAGCCATACAGAGTTACACTTGAAGCAAAAGCACTACGAGAATAAAAGTTACTAATGATGATATCAAGTTATTTTTTAAAAGAAAAATGAAAAAGCTAAGGTGGAAGTTAGCATAGTTAATTTTTCTTGATAATTTTCACGTAAAAATTCTATCTTTTCCCTTTTGAATAAATGCTACATTGCTAAGGAGGCCCTTGAGATAACTTTATAAAAGTATCCTCGTTAATGGTAATTTTCATATTCTCTCTGGTCTTCGAAGTGTTTGTTGTGTCAAACGGACGAGATGCTTCAAATTGTTTCAAGCTTCCTCCACCTTGGCCTTCTACAAAAATAGTTCAAAATAGTACGGAGTGAAAAAAAACAATTGCGGCGCAGATCTTCTTCACAAAAGGATTTATTCCGAGCCCATGAAATGAAAACTACGTTAAAAGGCACTATCCCGCTTGAAACTTATAATAACTGGTGGTCTTCAATTAGAAATATTCCTGAAGAATTTTCTCTTTTGAAAAACATTTCCCTGCTGACGGCAGGACTCCTTGAGATACAGATTTATGTTCCTACTTGTCTATGGCAAACACTAAAGATTTAATTAACTTCAATCACAGAAGGTTCTTTGCTCAAATTTAATCATTATAAAATTCCTTATGAGAGAAAGATTTTTGAGGGTATTTACGGATGAATCCAAAATTTATCAAGACTTAAAGATTAGGTTACCTTAGCAATCTTCAAAAATATTTCCCTAATATTGGATAAAGACCCAGTTATTCTACTGGAACTATCCTCCGTGCTAGCATTATCATTAGATCTTCTCAAGAGGGTTTCTGTGTATAATAAGTCCACAACATCTTTTGCGGATCGTTTGTAGTTTGGTGAAATTTCACGAATCCTCGTAGACGTTGTTTTTATTCTAAACAGCGTTCCCTCCTCACTGTCCTCCAAGTTGCAAGGTAGGTTTGTCTTTGACCATCTAGATCATTTTTTGCCATTTTATTTTAACCAAAAATGTTCCACACATGAGATATTACATCTTATTGTGACGAAAAAAATTAATCAGCGAATATACAATATCATCATATTCAACTCTTCTACCATTATTTAGGGCGTGGGAGGATTTCACCACACAGCAATGAGGCCAATTCTTTACCATAATTCTATCCACCCGTGTGGCCTAGCGCAAAATGTGGGGGTCAAGTCTCAGTGAAATGCCGCAGGTGCAGACAACGAACAGTTTTTTTATCGGAAACAATGGCATAGCTACACGAAAACGACCCCCATGGTCACCGCTCCAGAAAATCGCCAACACCTCGTGTTCCGTATCAGAGAGCCCACGGGATTAGTAAGTGAGACATGCGACCGTATTCTTTCTTCTCAAAAACGACTCCGTGGCAAATATTTTTGCGATAATGGTGACGCGGTCTCGCACCGTCTGCCTTTTTCTCGCAAAACTATTGTTCAAATCTTAACCGGCCATAAAACGACTTCCGCAGTCTTATCGACTCCAATGAGGCATACCCTTTTTTGCTTGCGTCCTAAGAATCGAGTTAAATTGCGCCAGTGGAGGAACTCACGAAGGAGGGAATCAAAGGAGAAGCCAAGAGAAAAAAGGAATTGGATCGGGAGACACGAGATCTGCGGGGGGAGGAGAGGAAATGACAGGGGCTGAGGAGCTAATGATTAAATCGAAAGGATCGGCGAATCTAAGTACGCCTTCATATTTCGAGCAAAAAGGCATTAGCCCAGGCACAGACACGCCATCAGAACCTTTGAACACATCAGCGAAGTAAAACGTCAGAAGCTGTTCTCTTATGTGCTCCGGAAAAGAAATTCTATTAGGTATTTTTTTGTAATTTAAGTGGAAATTAATGCTTATTTATGGTTTAAATGAAACATGGAATTGTAAACGAGGTCGATAGAACACAAGACAGTTTAAATGAGTACGAAATGTAATTGAATTACTCTTGAAATTTGTCTTCGAATACCTTCTCTATACCCCACCCCAACATCGCATACATAAAAGACTCGTCCACGAGAAACTTTGTATTAATCCATTAAAATCTACTTGTCTATCTAATTCTAAAATCTATTCATCTATTTAATTTGTACTTCCCTCTTTAACAATTCCTTCTATTAGACTATTAAAGGACATTTTTCCCTTCACCTCTCTGCAGTAATTAATGTATATATGGACATCATTTCAAAATTCCATTAAAAAATTTCCCCCTTCTTCTTCTCCTCCTCCATAGAGCAAATATGAGACTACCTATAAATGCAAAAAATGTAGGTACAAAATCTAAAATCTATTCTAAAAAAACTATGACTCACTCGATAGTTTGACACCCTCCGGACCAGTAAAGGTGTCAAAATGAAAGAAAATGTCCACATGTTGGATGTATAATGCAAACGAAGTGCCCATTTAGAAAAAAAAGGATTTTCATACAGATTGGAGTACAACATAAAAATGGAATGCATTCATTATATTTTTTTAAAACTTAAATTGCTCCTTGCTATTTATTTGAATAAACCAGGCCTCTTTGGATAATAGTTCAGCTTTGAATCGATGAATACAATAAAGTACAAATTCTATTAGGCTTTTTATAATTTAGGTGGATATTAATACCTACCAATGGTTCAAATGAAATATGACATTATGAAAAGGATCTCTGAAACACAATGCAGTTTAAATGAGAACGAAACGTAGTTGAATTACTTGGATAAGAACGATTCAATTTTTAGGAGAGTATGCTTAAGTAGATTCTACGAATAATGCTAAGCCAAGATTTGCACCTACTATTTGGAGAAATACATAAATTATTCGAAAACATCATTTCAATTCGTGAAACTGTTTTTGCTTTCAACATCAGGCTTAACACCCGCCCTCTAGATTACAGCAAAAATTGAAAGATATTCCTCAGTCCTTGAACAAGAACTCCCTCAAACTATCACGTTCCATCAATGGCACGACCCTATTCTTTTGTTGTGTTGCTCTACGGATTCTCTTCAACGAGGCCAGATTATTTGTAATCATAAGCCGAAGGTTTTGAAATCATCTTTACAAAAGGTGAATTTGTCGATTTCCTGGGTTTCCATTCTCCTGGTTATGATGGCACAGTCTCATCCAGAGAGGGCGTTTAGTCTAATCTTCAAACTGCTTTTTTCGGGTTGAACTTTTCATTTTTCACTCATTCAAATAAGTGCACATTTGAATCACCATCAGTATCTTCAAAATACGAAGCACGAATCCTGCCTCAGTTCCAAATTACTCCTTCGAGAAAGATAAATGAAGGATCTGGATGATATATTCCCAAAAAAACAGCGAAAAATCACTACACCTAGAATCTGATGAATTTGGCCTCATTTTTTTGAAAAAAAAACTCTCATCCTTCCAATGAAATCAGAATATCAACCCCTTGCCAAACTACTTTTCGAGCAATTTGCCTGAAAAGGTAAGCTGTTTAACATGGGATAGATTACAGCTGTCCGCTCCAGAGGGAGAATATTGAAAAATTAGGAACTTCTAGGACCTATGTTTCGTCAAAAAACTAACGGTGAGTAGATTTGCATGTTTTCTCAACTATTTATAAAAAATAATCTATTTCTCACCGCAGTAACTTTTACAGAATAGCAAAAAACTTGCTGTTTTGGAGGATTTTCAGACACACGGCGGGAAAAAATGAGTCAGGTTAGAGACTTATGTAGCTTTATTTATTTAATTACTGAGATTTTTGGGCATATATAACTATATCTTTGCGCCATTAATACTACAATATTTATTTCATACTTCTTACAGACGCTTAAATTAAAGAATAAAATTTGAATATGGTCTCCACTATGACTTAATGGAACTATCTCGCTCTCAAACCACCTTAAATGCCCCAAATAACAAACACCGTTGACCTACAAATTATGCGTGACCCGGTGATAATTTAAAATCACCCGCGGGAAACTAGAAAGGTGCCACTCGATATATATATTTGCGTTTTGCCACTCCATACTTCCTTTCCATTACCTTTATTAAATGTATTTTTACAATTTATCAAAATCCTTTTTAATTACAATGAATGCTAAAGGGAACTGAAAGTAAGAAAATAGAATTACAGTTAGAATAAAACTGCTGCACTATTTTGTTTGTCGATGAATATCTGTTACTAATACCACTTTCATTTAAATTAAGCAACCCGGATTTCAGTGAATAATCACCATCATCAGGCATTAATTGAGATCTGTTTATCCTATTGCTTCCGTAGTTACGTAACGGAAGGGGAGAAGAAGTTTGAAACGGAGGCCAGAATAGGGGAAAAGGAAGGGTAAAGGTATTCCTGGTTAATGAGGGTGTTGTCGTGGTTATTCAAAATGTTTACACAAAAAATACAGTTGGAAATTTTAAAATTTTTGAATAACCACGACAACAACCTCATTAATGAATACCTTTACCTTTCCTTTTCCCCTATTCTGGCCTCGTTTCAAACTTCTTCTCCCCTTCCGTCATTAACTATCTCAATTAATGCCTGATGATGGTGATTATTCACTGAAACCCGGGTCGCTTTATTTAAATAAAAGTGGTATTATTAACAGATATTCATCGACAAACATAATGGAATACCACAAAGTTAATAATGAACTAGTGAATTTTGCTGCACTATTTTAAAATATGGAGATTATGAGTACTGGCTTTTCATTTAGAGGGTCTTGGTTCGAATTCTGGCGATGGAGGAGATTTTTCATTGGATCCCAAATCCCTATTTAGATGCCATGTGGATAGAGAGCTTCAAGTCTAGAACCTACTCCGTCTGTCGGATGGGACGTTCAACTACGCACCCTCCGTGGTGGTGCCTTTAGCTAAAAGGGCAGATTAATAGTGACGCCGGGTTTCTCTCCAACCGTCTTCCATTCTCCAGGTAATCCTTCACTCGAAGGCCTTCCAGCCTGTCCTCGATGGCGGAAATGACCTCAGTTGTCCATCACCTCACACACCAAAACCAAACAGCTCACCAATTTTGAGCCAGGAATCCAGGATGTAACTCACCATCCATGCAACTATGGAAATGGTACCACAATTATATTTTTCGCAGGTTATGACTTGGATTTTCTGCGAAGTATTCTTAAATTTAGGCGAAAATTATACCTAAATACGTTTTTTTACTCGACATGATACAATAGTTCTTGATATCAATAATTATAATCACATGAAACGTATTATTTCGCGTTTTGTATAGAATCTGTACATATTTATTGGATTTTTTTTCGAAATATATGTCATGTTCAATACAGCTACGTGTTAAAATAGCTTTAATTACCAAGAAAACTAATTGGTATGATGCAATTATTTTCACTTTCATCTAAAGATATTACTAATAAGAAAACGTATGCAAAGCTTCACGGAAATCTGTACATAAAATAAAATCGCTACAACCAATTTCACAACGCCTCACTACGTTGTAGTCATGAAGTGCTCCCATTGCACCACCGAAAAAATTCCTCGGCGCAAAGAAGAAAAAAATGGGACCTCTTTCGCGAAAGAGGAATGCGACCGAAACACAATTGTGATTTTTTTAGTGCAAGTTAACCGAAGATAAAAAAAATACCACTCGAGAAATTCGAAGATGCAAATTGCAACTGTTTTGCGGAAAAATTCCTCGGGCCTCTTAATCGCAAGATATAGAACCGGGAAAGGGAAGGAGGGATGGAGGGGGAGGAGGGGGGGAGGGGGGAAAGGAGAGTGGGATGATTTCAGGGGAGGGGGGCGTGGCTTGGAAAGAGAAAGAGGATAAATTGGAGCGGCGGCACACACGGTCACGTCCAAATAAATTGGCACCAGCCGTGGTTCCTTCATCTCCCGGGGGAAGGGGATAGCATTGGGTGGGGGGGAGAGGGTATGGTGAAAAGGGGAAGCGAGCCAGAGTCGAAATTCGGGCACTTTGGAAGAAATGAGAAAAAATAATGTGTAAAAAATACTTTTTAAAAAAACCACGCTTATACAAAAGTGTAGATAGGTACTAAAAGGTAAAAATTAATTTTTTCATCAATCATCCCATAAAAAGGTAGGCACTTGTGGAAAAGATAATTGCTATAAATGACAGAGGTTGAATGTTGATTAAGAAATAAAAGCGACCACGTTTTGATTTTCCGAGTGATGAAAAAGTTATTTTTTACTTTTTAGTACACTTGAATATTTTTAAAGTATGATTCTTTTAATAAGCATTTTTTATATATTAATTTCTTTTTTTTGCATTTATATTCATTAAGCAACGGTTCATTGAAATTTAAACTGTTATCATTTCTTCTCAATATAAATTCTAACTTCTACAAGCGCTATCTATTTTGCACAAAACGTTTTTCCACATAAAATCCATCTAATTTTAGTATATGAACTTGTTAATCAGTGAATTAAATGGCTGATTTCATGTATTGTTAACGAGAATCAGGAAGAGTGCCAAATTTCAGCTCGATTGGGACCAGAAAATTATATTTTTTCGAATTTTTAGCAAAATAATGCAAAAATTGATGTCGAAATGTGTCAGTTCAAAGGAAATAGCGCTGCAGTTGGCTCCTATTACAAGAAAAAGGTGTTCATTTTGAATACATTCGTCTACTAATCTGCGCATTTTGTATCTTATTTTTTTGACAGCTAAGGATTACCGTCTGTGCAAGCAATATTTTTTTTCCGATTTTTCAACATTTTCTTAGGAGCCTTCAAATTAAAAAATTGAGTCCCACAAAATAATAAATTTATCACATTGACTATTATATAATGGTATCTCCGGGGATATCACCTACATCCATACCTAATATCCCACGGTGTAGCTACCATACTAGAAGTAATGAATGTCTAGCAAGGCAGACAACGTTTTTATTTCGCAGTAGTTCGAATGGTGAAAAAATAGAATTCAACTCAACCATCGCTCACGCCTCCCCCCACCTCAAGCCTTTTTTCTTCCTTATGCATTATCCCTTCGCCGTCTTCCACCGCCAACTCGCATTTAAGGCACGCAGCACGCGTCCGAGATTTCTTTTGTTTCCAGATCCAAGGACGATGGGAAGAAGATTTCTTTCTCCGTCCACCCCCTTTCCTAAAACCCCTCCCCCTCCCCCCCGATTCCGAGCAAATCTAACGAGAGATGGCGTCCCCATAGGTACTGGCCGCTTTGTGCGTCGTCTCAGGTGTGTTATAATTGGACGCAGTCGTACATCCTAGGGGACGCGCCTTGGGACAAGCGAACCCTTAAACAGAAGTGCTCCCCCACTCTCCCATATATCAGCACTTTGCAATTCAATTCGACATCCGTATTGGACATCCGTTTTCATAGCATTCTATATGGTTGTGTAATGTTTTTTTATACCGGACCAAATGGTAACCTTTCCTGTTCTTTCCACAGCCTTCCACGAGTCCCTAATCCAAATTCCAGTCGAGTATCATCCATCACTAAACTATGAGGATTCTACGATCCCATTAATTAAAACAATTTTTTTTTAGATCTCAAATATTTTCCATTGAAATTTTTGGTTGCTGTAACAATCAGGAGATTTGTAGTTATCAATAATACATATTGCTACGCATTCAAGTTGTAATAAGAAAACGGTTTTTGCTTCAGATTTTCCATCAAGTATACTAAACTCTGATAAATATACATTTCCATTTCCTGTTCCATTCCGAGAAGCGCTTCGCCAACCATATTTGAGATCTCCGGGTAATTGGCGAAGAGCCTCGAACGAATACATAGCCGACAGATAAGTGCGGCTCTTACTCCTTTAAAAATAATAGTTTCATTCGATTTGAGATTCATTATTCTGATACCCGATTATTATGTTTGACGAAACAAATTAAGCAGTGAACTTAGTTATATTTTTTTTAATGTTTATAGCAAGTTTTCACCTGATAGTTTTTTGATGCTCTTAATTATATATACATCGATAGAAATATTAATAGACAATTTACTTATGTAACTCGAAATTCCGTCATTCGTTCAGCTGAAAAAGTATTACCATAGAGTATATACTTAATCTGTGGTATTACACATCGTAAGTTTAATGTGGTACAAGTTGAATCGTGTGGTCCCAATTTTTGCCCTCTTTTTCTTATAAATGTAACCGCTATTTCAAATTCACTGTAGCAATGGAGACGTGCATTTATTTCTTTGGGTTTATTCTTTATATTAGATTAGTTTGAATTTCTTTAATTACCATGGCATGTATTAAAAAATACACTCAATTACAAGGTATTATTTCAAAGGCTACATAGTTTTTTATGACTTCTAAATGGAAACAAAACAATCATGAATAGAAAGGCTCCCCCTGAGCCGAGATGTTTCCCATTTATAAAAATGAATTCTATCAACAGGAACGCCATATCATTGCACATCTCCGTTATTAACACCATGAAAGTTATAAGTAAGAATTGTAAAAGTGCACAACTGACAACCATTTCCACTAAATAAAACAACGCTGGCTTGGATTTAGACTCTACAAGCTCAAAACTTTAAATAATTAAAGCGTTATGCGAAATAAAGAAGAAGGGATCTTTCGTAAAGTACACTAAATATCCAATTACCTAATCAAATTGTAATTGTAGTACTTAAATAAAACTGCAGTAATCGTACTGTCCACTTAAATTTTAATGTAAATATTACACTACACGTGTTTCGACGTTTCTGAGGGCGTCATCATCAGGTCTACTCAAGTAACTTGTGTAGACCTGATGATGACGCCCTAGGAAACGTCGAAACACGTGTAGTGTAATATTTACATTAAAATTTAAGTGGACAGTACGATTACTGCAGTTTTATTTAAGTACTACAATGCTGTTCCACCATATAACGCCAGAGACTGTCGAATTTATTGTAATTTAAGGTTATGTGACTTTAAAAGTACGATACTCCACAGAGGAAAAATCATTCGCCTTGATGGGGAATGACTTTTTCCACTGTGGAATGTCGCACTTACGTGCACTTGCGGGTGACTCCGTCAAAAAGGTTAATACCGTGGCTAGTCCCGACATCCTCAAAATTGTTATGTGAATTTAGATATTATATCGAAATTTGTTGTTAATCGTGTGACATTTTGTGATATCTTGATTGAAATCGCCCATCATTCTTTCATTTCATTGCTTAAGTTGGTAAATGTAAACAAATAGATACTAATTAAATGATTCCCTAAGACTGTACTTAATTCCGTTAGTGTGAGGATGTAAAAAAATCAGACACACATAGTGCATCCGAGGTACGATCCGGACAGAATACGAGGTAATTTTTATTTATAATGAAATTCGATGCGAGAAAAATGGATGCTTAAGAACTGTTGACGATGGAGATAGAAATAGGCGAGAGCCACTTGACGACCGCTTGCTTAAAAGCACTTAGGCTTACTACTATGGCTGAGAACGTGACCGATTTTCCTCCGGAAACGAAGGAATATAGAAAAAAGGTTTTCCCTAAAGGGCCAAAAAGGATGGTTCATTTGTGTGTCTTACCTCGTCGCCGGGGTCGTCCATGCGGCCGCGGCCGAACTCGGTGCGCATGGCGTGGCGTTCTTCCTCTGGCGAAGGCGGCATCTCGCGGCGATATTCCTAAAGGAGAAAGAAGGGAGAGAATGACATATTTAATGCTGGGGCGGTTTGTAATTAGAGTCTTAGGAACTACTCTGGGAAACATTTCACATGACACGCAATTATATTACAAAAGAAGTCGATCCTCCCGGAGCGGATCCTCCCAGTCATGCTTCCGTGTCACACACTCGATTTAGAATCTCGATTATTTTTAATTTAAGAGAGCAATTAACGATGAAATCGTGCAAGTTCGGGTACCTAAATTCCTACTCTGCCGACTGGCTTGTTGGCTTGCTGGAGGAGTGAAGGAATGGGATGGAGTTGGTCGCGAGAGATTCGTTGTGTTCCCTTTGTTCGGAGGAGAGAGAGAGAGGGAGGGAGTGAGGGAAAGGTTTAGACGCACACGTTTTTCCATCTCCCCTTCCTTTTATCCACTATTTTCTCCTCTTCGCTCATTCTGAACTCGGGAGTGATAATTATACTCTCTTCCACGTTGACGTGAGACCGTTATGTTCCAAAGCCGGGAGTAGGCTAAGCTTGCACGAATATACTACCAATTCGAAAGCAGAAACACAACATTCCAATGAGAGCCTCTGTTCCAACTTCTTGTTATGCCCAAAGTAGGTGATTTCAAGGTTAATTTAGAGTTGTACTATAGTACCGTGAGGTGTCATTTAAGGTTTTTCCACATCCAGGACATTTGTCATTGAATTTTTTGTGTGCATGGTTGGAAATTTAGCATTCCCCGCCTTTCAATGCATATAATTTGGCTTTTAACCAAAGCAGCCGTAACTTCTTGTTTTCTTCCTTTCCCATAGGATAACTTCATTATAGTTTTGAAAAATACTAACGAAAACTTTATTTGAATTCGTAAGGAAATAAATTTTATTCGCCATGTCCAATTACGATCCCAGTTCGTACATACATCAATATTCCAATCCTGATTCGAAAGAATATTACATAGGAAACTTTTAAACGACAAAATAGTACGCGATATTCATGAGCCGCATATTCGAAAAGACGCACGAAACATTTTTCACGTATCTTTTATGGTGGTATTCCTGGCTATGTGGAACGTTCAAATTTTTACATTTTTCAAAATATTTTTTATGGAAGGAAAAATTAATGGAGCTTTTTTTTCTACGAAAGTATATTTTTATAAACGCCGTCATCAAACCTAATTTAACTTTCTTTGATTAAATGAAACCTGCTGTGATACTGAAAGGTCAATTAATTTGCCTTCTTTGCTTCGGTTAATAATCATGCTCTGCGCAACATTATTATCAGGGGCAGGGAAGCGACAGCAACTAGAGTAAGTACCGATCTCCGTCAAGGTGATAAGAGATGAACTATTAAATGGATATTCGCTTCATTATTCTGTGATATTCAAACACTTGTACGAAGCAAGGGCAACGAGAGACGCAAAGAAAGGGGCACTAAGAAGCCGCCAAATTTCAAATTATATTATAAGGAAGGATAATTTCCACCGGAAGGGTTTTTGCGAAAGCATAAAATTGACATTCCTCGAACCGACATATTCCCATGCTACCAGGTGGTCTGCAGCCCAAGACAGGGACTTTTTGAACATACCGAAGACTCACGAAGACGGCGAATAATGAGCTATCATTGTAGTCGGGGTCGAGTCAAAGCCAACACCAGACCAACTCTCTTCTATGTAACTTCCCTTCTCGCCCCACCCCCAATCCCCTCCCCCCATGACTCCCTAACGACCGTTTCTTGATTATAGCGTGCGTTCGATACGTGAGTAGAGACGAGACCAGCGGTAAGACACGAAAACAGTCCCATCGCAAAATACACACTAGCTGTCGTAACGCGTGGAACGCGTGATAACTTCGGGCGGTATCCGCAATCGATCCGAGATTGGGCGCAGCGAATCAGAAGACAGCACAGCACACCAGCCATTTTGGATACTCACCCTCAAATGTATTAAATTCCTTCGTTATTAAAAGAAATATGAACTATCTTTATTCCTTTCTTCTTGCAACGTTTTATTTCGTTCCTCTCGAGCCGTTTTCTGTGGTGGCGATTCCTTTCCCTGCTCCTCTTCTTCCAATGTAATACGATTCAAGGCTGCATCTAAAAGATCCTTTTCATCAAGCAGACATTCCATTCTGTATTTCCAATTTTCATAATTTGTTCCATCGAACAAGGGATTTTTATATCGTTCTTCTTGATTTTCCATCGTGATTACTCTTAATATTCCGATGTATATTTCTTTTCTAGTTAGTGGCTACGTCATGGGCCCATAACCTGATAAATTCCTTCGTTAAAGAAATATGAACCATCTTTATTCCTTTCTTCTTGCAACAAACAACCCTTTTTTCTTTCTTATGTAATTAGATACGAAACTTCACAACTTAAAGATCGCGCCAAAAATAAATGAGCGATGATATTGCTGAGTGCGCATCACGTTCGCGTATGTTAAGTTGCTCACTTTCAACAAAATGTACCATCATTACTTACTCTTTTAACATACGTGAAGCAAATTCATAATCTTGTTGTACCTCCATGGCAACGATATCGTGCTCTAAACATGTAGGCATGCAAAACTAAATATATTTTCTTTTTCAATTCAAAGTTCGGTGGTTAAAGCTCGGACGGATCTTGATTTCCGAATACAGGAACTCACCTGTATAAGTACAAGTATTTTAAGCACTAGGGATAATGTCGAAGACCCTTCAAGCACACGCTCGTGTAAACCAATACAAAAAATGGTGACCAAACGACAGATGGGTACAAGGTCCTTCTTAATAATTTTTGGGTACTTCCACATAGAAAAACCAGATTTAATACTTACTAGTCATCTAGTCACGTGTAATGTTTACTCTATCGTCAAGTCTTTTGGATTCGGGCAGGAGTCATGTTTATGATGTGGAATCACAAGCTTCTTTCGCGTTTCAGAAGCCATGGTGAGTCGCTGAGATTTGGTTTCCAGTTAGTTTGTGATTTCGCAGTTTTATAAAGCCAAGTTAAGCTTAACCATGAAATGATATTCTCAAAACCAAAATTATGGGCTGCTGAAGAGGGAAAAAATATCTGCCACGTTTGAATTTTCATGAATCTTCTATATTGCAGCTGCGTCCACAATTTGTGCATGGATGTCAGCGTAATTAATGCGAACTTGAAGCATGAAAGTCACCAACTAGAAATGTCCAAGATAAACTGGAGAAAACTGTCTATTTCGTTCATCTGTTTCTTTTTTATCTCAAATACCTATTTCCTTACCCTTGTTCCCAAAGTTCCCCTACCAAAGCTTTCACAGCGTTATAACACCTCAGCCTTTCATGGTACCTTATTCCCTATTACGTTCTTCAGCTGTCTACGCTTTTATTCTCATCTTGTCCCTTCTCAGGAACCACGCGTACACACGATGAGTTCATTCTGTGATACAGCACCGATAACTTGATGTCTCAAATCCGTTTAATTCTACTGCCAATGGAATTGTATTCCTATACCTAGAATGATCGAAAAATATAAATTTCCAAAGTTCGGATTTCGTACAGTCGTAATTTGAATTGATGGTTTAATTGCATCACATTTGCATGCCAATTATTCGATTAAAATAAAAAACACATCTGCATACGATGCAAAAGGCAATACAATTATACGAGAGTGAAATACCAATTAATATAGCGCATGAGTGGTTCTCCACGATGCATATAAATAATTAATTCTTTGCCCTCGCATGCTTCCTTTAGCTTCTGCCACACATTCATAAATTGCTTCATACATGCTCTCCGGTTCTTAAAACTCGTATTATATTCCTCTTCTTAAGATCCCTTCCTCCACATTCACCCATGATTTCCTCGGTCTGCCCCAGCCTATCTCACACCATAAACTCTGGAATGAATCTGTATTGTTATTGCACTCACAATATGGTCAAACCGACCACGCGCTTTCTTTTCATACCTATACCTTCATTACTGGACCATTACCTCCACGATCATTCAAGACCCGTTCATTTCTAGCTCTTTCTCCTCTGCTTTCACCTTAACAACTTCTCAGTTACTTCCCAATATATCCACTGCATTTAGCCTAAAATTATGCTTATTCTGACCTACCCAAGTTTTTCAACCATACGATAAAATGGCGAGTAGTACACTTTTGTATACCAATTGAAAATTTTTATGTGTGTTCTGATGAATTTTATTCAATTTCTTCCCTACGTCATCCGACAAAGTTTTGCTGAGGGGTGATCATATTTACCGCAAATGTATTCCTAAACACTCAAGCACTTGAGCAGGGGCGGCGTGGCCAGGGCGGGGAGGCGGGGATTCCCGCCCGGGCCCCGGTCCACGCACTAGGTTTCGGGCTCGGGTCCGAAGGGCCAAGCCCCGAACTTTGAACAGCCAGCACACCAAACATCTCTGAGTGAAAGATCAATTTTGTCATACTGTGCATAAATACCTATGAATTTGTAGTTGAACGCGTTTTTAACGCACAATTTTTTTCAGAATGGGGGAGGGGGGCTCACAAAAACCGGGCCTCTCTGGACGTTCAGCGGCCCGAGCCCCTGAACACCCACGCCACCCCTGCACTTGAGGATTAAAGAGTAGTTATACGATACGAGGCATAGCCAACTGCTTCTCTCAAGTAACTCAGGAGTTCCCGAATTGTATCCGGGGAGGAGAACGTGCGTCAATCACTGCTTCCTCCGATAGCACCCCCTCACACACCTCCGGCCCTATTAAAGGGAAGGGGGAGGGGGTGCTTCCACCTCCCAAGTTCCCGTTGGTTTTCCACTTTTTTTCGCGTTTCTCCATTCCGCCGTATTGTTCTTTCCTAACATTCGCGCCTCTTTGCTTTTCTTTTTCTCTCATCTTGTCCTCAACTTCCAACCGCAATCCACTTTTTTCCCACACCTCCTCCCACCTCTTCCTGTTCTCCTCCACCCTCCCCCCCTTCCCCCACCCCCTCCAACAGGCCCGACCCCACCCCTCATGAGCGCTCCACCTCCCCGCCTCATTTGCATCTGGCGGGCAACGGCGGACGGAGAGGAGGGAGATGAGACTCCCATGATTCTCCCCTCCCCCCCTATCATACACCGATCACAATCCACAAATTTGCCCTCGAATACTCTCTCTATACCCCAACATCAAATTCCCGTCTCGTATACATAACACTCGCCCCCGAGAAACTTTGTGGTATTCCATAGTAGTATTTAATACCATACTATCTTGATATTCTGACACCCACCGAACCAGTAAATGTGCCGAACTAGAAGAAAATGTCTAAATACCTATTGGATGTATAATGAAAACTAAGAGCCCATTTATAAAAATCACGGATTTTTATACAGGTTAGTGTACAGCATAAAAATGGAATGCATTCCCTATATTTTTAAACACCTAAATTACTCCTAGCTATTAATTTGAATAAATCAGGCCTCTTGGGATAATAACTCAGCTTTGAATCGATGAATACAATAAAGTACATAAAACAAAAAAAGTTTGCTGTAACTTGAATTATTTACTTTATTTGGCATATAAGTCGATCGTTGTTTTTGCCTTTTTAAAATTGCGGACATTTCAATTCTTGCAACTGTCGAAATTCTGAGAGAGGAAGATTCTAAACTGTCGAACTATGAAGAGATTAACTCCACATGCTTCAGCGAGAGCATTGAAACTTCCAACTGCTGTGAGTCTAGAACTAATGTTATCTCGAGCAATCAAGAGTGTACCAGGTAAGAAAAATTTTAAAAAACGTTGGTTCTTAGGTTTCTGCGGCGTTAATAAGTGGATATTCTGTCCATCTCTTTTGGGTTTCCACCGCGTGCGTTTTTTCTTGGACACGACAATTTCGATGGTGTAACACCTTCGACCTGAAGACGCTGGTCTGAACACCAGCAAAACTGTTTTCTCCAAAGTCAACGCGCGCGGAGAAAACCCGGGAAAAGTGGAGAGAAGATCTACTTTTTAAAAAAAACTTAACTCAAAGTGGATTGTTCTGTTTCCTATTTCATTTTTACTTTGTGCATGTTTTTTTTACGTGGTGTAAAATTACCATGTCACATATCACCGCCCTTCACCAGAGTAGACTTCAGGTTGATGTGGTGGTTCTACTCATCCCGAAGGTCTAGATTTGAATCCGGACAGTAGCAAAGACCATTTGATGTAATCTCGAACTCAATTTTGTTAATATAAGGAGGGCAATTCAAGAATAAGCGTTCACCGTATTACACTCCCTCTGGTACGCCATAATGCGTTGATTACACGGTAGGGACCCTTGGTTTGCCAATGTCGCCAGATCTCTCCACACCCTTCATCCATCCTACATGTTACTCTTCCATTTCTAACATTCCCACACATACTCTATGTCCATATATGTACAGCCTCAGTTTCTGATTATCTTCCCAATTTATCACCGGACGCTGCTACATCAAAGTTCCAGCAGTGGCAGGGAATACTCCACGAAGGGTTACAACTTGTAATGGTCTTGGTGTCACCTTTGTTCAATGAAATCTGGCATTTGAATATAACTTTCTACTAAAAATGAATTTTTAGACCACGTAATTGGACATATAGTTGTCACAAAATGTGGAAAAATATTTATGTGGCTAAAATGGATATTTTTTACCAAATGCAGCGAGTTTTCTTTCAGACAATTATTTTTAATTTTCGGAAGACGAGGTCATCCAATCCGCAAGTCTAGACGGTCTAGACTTCCTCAACATGCATGCATGGAGTCAAGGGAGAGGGGTGGGGGGAGAAGCACTTCCGAATGGGACCCCCGTGTGTGTTTCAAGTGATTCTTCCTCCATCGCATCCATCGGCAAGAGGCTGGAGATGTTTTGAGAGATTGGGAGGAGGAGGAGGAAGGTGACCGGCGATGGCCAACGGTCATTGACTGCGCGATGGAGGCTTTGGGGGAGGAAGGGGTGAGGGAGAGTGGGGCGCGGGGGGTGGGAGGGTGGAAAAGGGGTGGTTTGGGTGAGCGGAGACGAGGAGTAAAGCGATTGCGAATTTTCAAGATTAGGGTAGGGCGGGCAAAGGAAAACGGCGCTGTGCGCGAGTGTTTTTTTATTTCCTTGCACGAAAGGAGGAGGAGGGAAGTGTTTGCTGAGGGGGATGAAGAGAGGGTTTAGCTTTTCTCTCCCTCCCCGGCCTCACACAAGAATTCACCCCCGACTACTATGTTTGCAACGATCACAGTGGAGATGGAGTCGGAGACTTCAACGGTTGTAGCTCCTGTCTTCGAGGAGCTCCAGGCGTTGAAGTCTCCGGCGATCGATGGAAGGCACGGGAGCTGCGAGTGACTCGAGCACATTTATGAACAAACGGAAAGAAGGAAAGAAAGACTGTTGAAGCATTAAGAAACACTTTTGCCTATTTATTACGCCAAAGAATTAACTAAGCATAGGTCATTAGGATCCTCATTAAATAGAGTAGACGCCTTTTGAAAGGCTGCAACTGTAAGGCCGTACATTCACTTCCACTCTGAATGTAGAATATGGCAGCTCAGTTTAAGACTAGGTGAGTTACAGCACCTAGCAAGTTGGCAAACGAAAATTAGCCAAAAGGAATTACCTTTTCCTATATTTCACTTGTAAAATATAGTTCCATAAAAAACAGAGTTAGACACATTTTGCTTTTTGTCCCCACATTCTCCCGGATTCTATTTTCGTTTTCCCTCTCATCTTCGTGGCTGGTGCCTTATCCTCTGCCACAAACCCCTGCAGCGATTCCAGGGGCATGTAAGGTCAACGCAAAGTTTACGGGGAAAATGTCATTTGCTTACCTAGGGTTATGTTTTATCATCGACTATTTTTGAATGTCAGCCTCCATTTTTCAACGAATCAAGTTATAAAAGGTGATGGAAAGAAACCGTGCTTTGGCACTGACATACTCAAGCACATTAGTCACCACGGGGAAGCTCAATCCCCGCTGACTGCGCCTTCAAGTTGTTTGTTTGAGCACGCGTTAACGACGCAGAGGAAATTTCAAGAAAGCTCTAAAACATTCTGCTACCCGTGGGAATCAAACCCGTGACCTCGGCGAAGGAAATTATCCCATAACCTGGGTATTTTTTAACCATATATTTTTAAATATGTAAAAAAACTTTTTACCTTGCACTCGGTGCTCTGAGGATTCGAAGCGGAAGCACTCTATCCTGAATCATATTTTACGATCCGACGTCAGGTGGGTTTCTCCCACGTCTCCGCCCAATTACCTCCGCAGACATTGAAACTCAAACATCCCCTTGTTAAGCGAGGGACTTAAAATATGCATTCCATGAGAAAGCAGAGAACTCAAATCATTTTCCTGGAAACTTATCTTATTGATGATAGCTCTTCCTTGACAAACTCAATGGATACCTCATTCTAAGCATAAATTTAATTGTCAAACAAATGAACGCCAAATATACCATATTTGCCTAGCTTCTTGTACAGATGCATTCTACTTATTCATCGTCCTAAACAATCGCGAAAGGTATCACCCATTTTATTTTTGCTGGACAAAAAAAAAGGGTAAGAAATTAATAATAATAATATTCTGTGCATATATTTTTCTGTGTTTAGTTATGCAACGCATTCTGAGACTCGTAATTGTGAAATTCTATCTCGCTTGCGCAGCGACGCCCGGATTTTCTCAAGACTAAAAACCAACGCATTAAAAATACATCAAAATTCCATGGATAATATTTGATAACGCATTAACGGCCAATACGAGTACTGTACGGAATACCCGTATTTCTTTGAGTTATAATGTAAGTATCTACCAATTTTAAAAAATGCAAAGATGCGGAAGTCTATCACCACAAAGCCTCCAATCTTTGAATATGGATGACTCCTTTTTCCCCAAACTTTGAAGAATGGGTTAAACAATCTGTTTTCCTTCCTTTTTAGTTTTGTATAAAAACTGTTAAAATAATCGCGGATTATGTACATGCATGTGTTTCAAATAAGCTACTTTACAAAATAAAATGTCTTCTTTCTTTGACTGAGAAAAAAATAATTATCCTATTTCTTCGCAAAATGGGGGATGATTCTCAAATCTCGCTAAAACATGTTATCAAATAGTTCCTGGAGAAATGAAAGAGAGATTCAGGAATTCCATGTTTAATTGAAGGTCTCCATTGTTGACCAGGTGGGTGGAACCCTAATGAAGAGAGTTTAAAACCCAAAACTCATAATCCCTAAATGATATATTCACAGTTTAATTTGCAGCGAAAATACCATTTGGAAAACTTTCAAGTCTTTCCTTGGAATGCTCTGGTTCACGTTACACTTAGTTTAAGTCAAAGTACAGCAAGATATGCAAAGAGTTCATGAAAACAGAGGCAGAGGTGACCTCTTTTGATGCGACTACTACTCTTCCCCTTGACTGGCTACCAGGAGGCGATTATGTCGTCACAAATTACAAATAAACGTTCGGTCACTTTATATATGTCTTCGGTTCGTTCTTGAACTTGTTTGAGAAGCGCAAACGTATTTCAAGGAGGGGGAAAGGGCATCATCTCCTGGCACCTTAACGAGTTCAGCAAAGATTTCACTCTGATCGCGAACACATCAGCATATAAGGGCAATAAAGTGCTCCCGTCCACACGGAAGTTGTTCCGCGAAAACGATTATTAAGTACAAGATGATGATTAACCAATCAGCATCATCCCTATAATCACGTTGAAAGGATGAGAAAATGAGTGCAAAATCGTGGCCTCGCGATTTATGAGAAGTTCCGAATGGAATTTCACCGAGGTGCCAACACAGTCATTAAATAACGAGGAGCCCGGAGAACAGGAAGAGAACCATTTCGTTCAACTGCGCGGGCGATTCTTACTTTCGCGGGCCGATTGAGAGACAAAAGACGATTCGCGAACTCGCTCACCGGAAGAGCGGCGGATGCATTACATAGGGAGGGGATTTCCAGGCGATAAACGCCCTAAGACTCCCGAAAAATTCCACTTTCTCCCTAACACCCCCCCCCCCCCGTTTTCCATCCATCCCAAACCCTTTCCAGCGAGAGAAAGAGAGTCGATTTATTTTTTATTTTTTCATCATCAATATGGGTCTTCACTTCATCGAGACTTCCACCATTACTGCGATTGTTTCCGTGTGATCTCCATAAGGAAAGCATTGGTAGCAGTGTTTTTTTTTGGCGAAATAGCAAATGAAAATCAATTGAAATGCCACCTTTCTCAGCTCCTAATTGTACAAGAAACGTAGAGAATGGTGTGAGATTTTTTATTTTCCCCTAGGAGCCTACTAGAAGAGCAAAATGCGTATAGAATTGTAGACGGGATAAATGGCAGCCCACCAACTATTCTCGTCGGTGTGAGGTGAGTGAACAGATGCAGTACTTTTACTACAATTAATTTTGATATTTAAATTATTTTTAATGATTTGAATGTGATATCTCATTGAAAAAGAAAGTGCGTTGGCTGAAATCGCCAGAATTGGAACTCGCTTCTTGCTGGTCCGTGAAACAACATCCACCGAAGCCTTGAACAGGTAAACAATCGAGATATCGAACGACCTTGCGAGAGACACACCCTCCTCTGCCATCTTAGGGGTAAACCACGAACATGAATATACATATGGATCTAAATCTTCGGCACCACTCTACGGGTAGCAGTGTTGCCTAGCTTTCCGTAAAAGATAGGTCGCGCTGCAATCGGCATGGTTCCGCTTCTGTGTGTCGAAAATGGCCTGCTTAATTGGGGGACCAATTCCGGTACCTTTATTTCCCGTATCTTCATTTGAATCACGGCCTTCCCTTATTAGAACCACCTAGAGTCGCGGCGCTACATTCTGCTTGGTCCTGATTTTTCGGTCCATGTGAAATGTTTGGCAACACCCACTAAGATCAAACTTAGGATCCATAAGTATAATTCATGGCCACGAAGTATTTAGGAACAAAAAAAAGAGAAATGAAATACGATAAGAGAGACAGTGGGATATCCTAGTTCCTCGCTCGAGTGGCAGAGGCCTTGGAGAAGGAAAAGCGATATAAAACGCAGAGATCGTCCTTTTAACTGCGGCTTAAGCTCCCGCTTCCGGACTTCAGTTTCATTTTCGAGAGGACAATCGGTCTTCAAATTGCACCAGCAAGCAACCGGAAAAAAAGGAAATAAAATCAAAGACGAATTTCAGGGAAATCCTCAAATCATACGTGTTGTACAAAGTTGATTCAATAAAAGTGGACCGTGCAATATCAGTGTTTACTCATCACAAGATTCTGTTCCACCATATCCCGCCTGGCATTGTTAAATTTATGCTAAACTCTTGGCTACGTAGGGCGGCAAATTGTGCTTCAAAATTTGATATGATAAGGAAAGGGGGTGAAGTTTTCTCCAGAGTAGGGGATGGAGGGATGGGAAAGGAGGAGGGATGGGAAAGGAGGAGGGGGAGGGTGGAGGAGGGGGAGGGTGGAAGAGGGTGAGGAGGGATGGGAAAGGGGAGGATCGCGTGCAGAGCGAAAACCGGATCACTCGAGCAGGAAGACGTCAAAGAAGAAGGGGGGCCGTGAGAGATGGAATCTCATTTTCCGCGGGGACCTATTAGCCGTTCAAACGGGTGGGTTGGGTCGGTTGGTTGGTGGGATTTTGAAAGGGGGCGGAGAGGGGTGGAAAGGGGGAGGGGTGACGACGGCAGGTGTTGGTCGCCGGGAGAGGTAGGAGGGAGGAGAGGCGGGCAACGGGAATGCATGCCCGTGGGAGATGCGAGGGAGGAAGTGGGAGAGAGGGGTGGGCGGTGACGACGTTTGGGGAGAGGCTTTCGCCCCAGTGGCTGTGGAGGGGAAGGATGATGCCGTCAAAGAACGGAAATTAAAAAGGAAAAAACAGGAATGGCAGTGGAAGGACGAATACGATGACAAGCACTTTCGACGCATCTCGTCTACATAAATAATGAATGGAATTCAATTAATACCATCGCATTAGGTTTCAAAACGGAATTCGAGTAATAAAATTTGAGCATGAGAATCACTGGCACTTAATCAACGATTAATTCATTATGAAAATGTTTCAATTTTAACTATCGCACACGAATCGGGAGATGACAATGAAAATTGAGATCGAGGAAAGTAACGGACATTTTGGTTGTACTATCAATTCAAATGTATTGTAAATAGTATCATAGAGAATGTATCCTTTACTCTATGATATATGTTGAAATAAATAACCATGCCTGGTGTCAGCAATCCACGGTTGACTATGATGAATAATTAAAAGTAAAGAAAGCCTGAAAAATCAATGAATGAGGCTTATTTATTTTGTTGTTTCCATCCCACTAAACATTTTATTACTATGAGAGCATAGCGTATGTAATACAGTGTAAAACATTTTTGAGTAATTATTCCGGAAGTCATATTATCTACCGTTTCACCAACTACAAATTACTGGGAATGCCTGGCGCTCTTAACGTTCAATGTCCGCCTACGATATCAACTCAAAGTTCAAATCTGTGGTAAGATGGCTAAACATGATATGTCCGTTTTTTGCAAGAATGAATAATGCATACCGTTGGATTCGTAGTGCTAGTACCATTGGGTTTGGAAAGTTAGAAAAATGTGATAACAGCAGTTTTTTGCATATATCTATTACGAAAAGGTAAGATCTAAACTTTGAGATTCTGATTTTTCAGAGCCTACTAAACTTTATAATTGCTCTCCTGGAAAAATTGCAAAACATGACACATCATATTTAGCAATCTTACCACAGAAATGTTCTCACGGTAGATGATGCCCTGCGCTAAAGTCGGACATCTCTCAAAACTTGACGCATCACGTCAAAAATATTTATTGAGGATATGACGATAGCATTAAATGATAAATCGGATGGATAGTGTCCCACTCGAGATGCGTTGCCCTTCCGCTGTACGTGGAAAATGATTGAAAAAGAGGTGCGGTAACGGTCGGACAAACCGTCGCCGATGGACATTCCGGACGGAAGAACATGCAAAGAAAGAAATGCTGAGGTTGAGGAACAGATTGAGGGGCAGCGGGGGAGTAGGGGGGTGTGGTAGGGAAGAAGAGCTTTGAGGAGAAGACTGCTTGTGTGAGGGAGCGAGAAGAAGACGAGTATAATTTCCTCCGGGACTGTGATTGGGGAAGGGGGGAGGGGTTAAAAGGGGGTCTGCTGTTCCTGCTTTTATTGAGGCCCTTACCGTTAGGCAGAGAGAGAGTGAGAATCGGAGGAAAGGTTCGGGGGAGGATGGATGCTCTGGGAGTGAGGATGGTCGCTCAGCGCCCCCGGGCGCCGGCCCTACCTGCCCCCACTCCTCCCCTTCCCCGCCCTCCCACCCACCCCCTCACCCTCCTCCTCCTCCCAGAGAGCTGTGATGGACGTGGGATACACAATGGCACGACGGTGATGGTGCGGTGTGTTTGGGACCGCCGATGTGGCTGGCGGGACTCCCCCGACTCTTTACGGGACGATAGCATCGACAATGCGCGGTCCCGTCTTCAACTGTTTCAGCGCCGATGCCATTATGATGATGGACAATATTGGTCATCTACCGCGAGAACTCTGTTAAACAAAACGGTAGCCGTACTTAAATGGCCTCCATCCTATTGGGTAATAATTTACTAACCAAAGTGTTTCAACGTAAGATCAGCATAAATTAAGTGCTCAAGAGTGAATGCACCGAGGATAATGTGAGTTACACTGGGTATTTTCAAAGTAATTTTCGACCATATGCTCTTAGTTTTATATATGTTGGACTTCATTTGGACTAGTTAAAAGTAAATTTAAGATAATGTAGGTGATATAGAGCCCAGTTCAACCATCGCCTACTGATTTGGGGACTAAATCCCTTTCCTAAGAAACAAATAGTTTCTGTAAATCACAGGGGCCTTAAAGTGTGGAAATGTTCCGGGGGAAACTTTTTCTTTACCTTTGCCCCAGTCCAGGATGAGTTAAGGGAGTAACTTGGCACGCATTATTTCTAAGTTCCTTACAGAATTTTAGGATGCCAACGAGTATGTATTTGTATGTATGCATTTTGGATCATCATTCTCCTCTTGTCAAATAATCTAGACATCGAAATTTATCCATGGAAACTCAATAAAAATCAGGTTCGACTGCAGATATACATAATAAAGCCTGCGTATCCCTCATACTGTTTTCCTATTTTAAAAAAACTAGTAAATGGGGGTGGAGCCAGGACATTGGGCCTATTTCAATATTGCTCCTGGAATTAAAAATATCTCCCATCGGAGACGTTTATGATAATTCCTCACCTAACCCTTTTTCTAACCCCATTCACCCCACTGCTATATGTTCTGGAATTGAATGAGTAAATTTTCAGCTAAAATAATGTTCAAATATGTTACAGTATCTTACAACATATAAGTCGAAACCCGATGCTTTTCAGGCAACAACGGTGGCTCAGGTTCATTGATAGCCATGTCCATGAAACGCGGAACAAATCTCATGCATTGAAATATTAAATTAAAATTAGTAGTTATTGTATTCAAAGTGAAACAAAATTGGTAGAAAATGAATAGTAATATATAGCATAGTGAAAAGCACACACTAATATTCCTTTATATTATCTACGAAACATTTGCACATTTGAAGTAATTAGTACTAGTTAAATAACTTAATTTAAATATGTTTCCAATTTCTTGAAATTATATGTTCGTCTACTAGTATCAGTCCAAGAGAAAAGCGTAGATGAGTACGTAGACTAAATAAAGAGGGAAGTCCAAATTAGAACTATCAGGAAGGAAGGGAATCAGAACTAGACAGGGAAGAATGGAGGGCTGCAGCCCAACAATCTGACAGGACTGGATTGAAGGATCAGTGAATGAATTAGTAATATCTACTTCTCGCGAAAAGAAATTGAATAGCTAAGCAAACCGTTGCTTCTGTAGGAAAGTACAAATTCCAACAATTTTAATTGTATAAATAACATATACAGACTCGTGACTTGTTCATATCAAAAGAACAATTTGCAACGTGAGTTACCGACCAGTTGATCATGGGCACCAATACAATATTTTCCAGGGGGGGGCAAGGCTCCGTGGCATAGGTTTAAAAAGGGGGGGTCCGAGGAGCCCTCTACCGGAAAGTTTAGTAAAGTTGAGGTCTCATGAGTACATTTTTGGAACATCTCAGGTAAATGACAATTTGCTAAATTTGTTACCAAAATATTAATTTAATCCTGCAAAAATAATCAATAAATTAAATTTTCCCGTCCCTTTTTTATTTTTCCCGGGAGGCTAGCGGAGGCCTCCCCTTGCCCTCATGTATGGGAGCCCATGCAGCTGATTGCTTTTCTTATAAGCTTATGTACATAAAATTTAACTTGTTTAACCTGCTTTGCTGTTAGTAATGAATGTGTATTCCACGAATGCCTCATACATTCTGTACTTGTGAGATTAGAAAATTGAATGGGTGTCGAATTATGCTATGGATCCCCGTCCTCTTAACGTGACGTGAGTTATCTCAGATCGAACTTCAATATTATGCGTATTATCTAATGAAATAAAATTACAGAGGCATGGAATATGACATTCATGGAATATGAATACGCCCAATGTGAATGACCGCAATAATCTGATATACCTAATGTGATACACATTACAATATGATCTAATTTTACAGTTTGTTTTATAATGGGTACAGTAGAGGCATTTAGTCACTAGCGAATATGAATTTGTAATGTGAGTTAACACGGATGACGATGGTGTTGTAGCTACTGACAATAAGTCCAATCAATGCAGACGATTGGGAGAGCAGTTACATCTCCCTTATTCCTTCCCCTCGCCCATCTGAACCCCCTCTACTCCCTCCCCTCTAGCCCCTCTACTCCCTCCCCTCTACCCCTCCCCCTTTCCCTTCGCTCCCTCTCCTCGCACTCCCCTTATTTCTTGCCAGCTCAAATCCAGCCGATATCTCGACCCTATCAGCGATAATATCGGAGTGCCCTCGCTCATTATAGAATACCGTACACTGTTGGCAGAATGGGTTTTCGAGAATTGACTACTTTATAATTGAGGGGGACTCGTGGTCCATTCACTCCGTGATCTCTCTCTGTCCGTCTGTCTGTCTGTCTGTCTGTCCGCCACGCGCGGCCCCAGAGGGTTCATTTACGAACAATCGCCCCGTCATCCCCTCCCTCCACACTCCTTCCTCTGGGTTCGCTTCGTTTTCTTTTTTTTATGACCACAGCAAATCGTTTCATTGCGTTTCTGAGTCGTCGATCTTTATCTCCAAAGAGCAGGAGTGAGGAAGATACTATCCGCGTGCAAACATTTGATAAAGGAACATTCGTTCATCTCCAGGAAAATTTGCCAATGTCGGAAACCAATCCCTTTTTGCAAGGGATGTTCGGGGAAGACGATGCTTTCCTTGCCTTGAAATGTGAAGTGCTTTACATTTTGAATCGAACTCAACATCGAGTGAATAATCTCTGAGGAAGACGGTAAGCATCAAATGACGCGTACGAAAATAATGACTCGATCTCCAATCAGAAATAATGATTAAAATGTGATGCAGTTGCATAGAAATTAACAATCATTGATAATGTCTTCAAGATTTTTTAAAAATATTACTAATTTCCGATGCATTTCTCGCGCTGCACGGACAACATCAACAAGTCAGTTAATTCCTCCGTATTGTGTTGAAAAGTGTCTCTTTTCGCAGAAAATACTGCAGCCATGATCCTGTTTATGATACCGTCCGAGTCAGCGGGAAATGGTGGAACGCAAACATATCTGCTGTTTTACATGGCTATCTCTATTAGAAAAAGTCGCAGAAAGTAAACGTTTGGATATCTCAGGGGGCGATAGTGACAAAGTCAAGGATTCACATACGACGACCCATCCCATCTCGGAGGTGAGATCACCAAAAATGTGCTATTGCAAACATGCAAACATATTTGGGTGCCAGCAGTAATTTATTGCGGTAGTACTTTGAAACTCAATTTAGCATCCATTATGGTATACAGTCTTTGGCAGAACTTCTGTGGTTACCAACAAATTTATCGAATCGGTTCATTCTCTGATATAAAATCCACAATACATAATAAAACATTGGTTTTGTTATCATCGTCGGTTGACCTTTCAATGTATTTTCAATATGCTTACAGGTATTTTAAAGAGAGGATAGCGTAATACCGTTTATTTTCAGACTATTTTTATATAGGTACGCTTTAAATATAGTGGACTCTATGATAACACCTCCCATATGGATACACAAAGCAGGATGCGGAATTCAATTGTACAGAAAAAAAAACCAAGTACAGGCATATTAGTTTTGGTAAGTGTCTTTTGGATTTCTGCGATTTGACTAAACGTTTTAGCAAAAGTTTAATTTAATCGCAGAAACCAAAAGAAACTTACCAAAATTAAAATGAACTGCGAAAATCTAAGAAAAAAGTACACGCATATTAGCTTTAAATGCACGTCTTTGGAATGTATTAATTCCAACTTCAGGTCGAAGTCCTCAGGCATTGCGAACCAGGGGTGGTTTGTGGTCCTCTGGTCAACTAGCGAATCATAATCTTCACGTAAACTTTACGTGAATCTGGCCAGTGGCTTTTCTAAAAAGGCACACATCATTTTTTTCATGAAGTAAGAAGTATGGCGACAAGGATGTTCAAAGAAGAGGTGTTTGATTTTTCGGCAAGCTAAATTTCTGAAGGGAAAAAAGCTTTTAACGACCAATAAGTATTCATTCGTGAACACCAGACATTTTGTTACTAAAGTAAAACTTCACTAAGGTGTGAAGTTGCTGTAACACGTTTCATATAATTGACACAAAGAAGAAAGAGTAACGACGCATACAAGAGAGACAAATCTTTATTTTTCCTACCTCACGTCTTAAGTTCATTTCGGCTTCCGAAATCGTGGGACTCTTTTCTTAAATTAGCTTTTCAGAAGATGCCCCTCTCAAACTTTGTTTCCTCAACAAACAAAAAAAAATCCTCAGGGGATATTTGCTCATAACAACTTACGCAAGCGAATCATGACTGCTATCTTTTTTGGTCCGCAAATATTCACTTAAACCTAATATTTAAGCTTTTGTTATTCACTATTTGGTTTTAGGTCATTGATTCCCACGGAGGTGATACCTAAAAATTGTAAATTGTAATCGACAGCTTATTTTCGACTTTTGAAAGAATTGATATAGCAATGTGTAGAGCTTTATGTGGTACAGGAAAAACTTACGGTAGAGCGACAACTGCAATCAATAGCAGGAAAAAAAGTTTAGAAGCGGTTTCAACAGCCATTCACTTGCAATATAAAATTTGACTGTTTTTTTTATTAAGGAACCACTTTTTTTTCACTTATGTCTTCCACTGTATATGCAACATTGTCCTCAAATTATAACAGATCTCTCTTTAGTGAAAAATATTGAAAATTCTATACTAAGTAGGTACTTTAAATCTTAACTTTAGGTCCTACGCTCCATGCTACCTTAAAAGAGACTCTAGAAAAGGAATCATGTGCATTTCACTGATCTCACAATGCCCTTAAGAAAACACCTAACGGATTTTTGACTCCCTGGACCCGGTTAGCGGCTGGTGGATGGTCTGACTCTCAAATTCTAACTTCTGAGATCTCCTCGTCGATTACGACGAGCACAACCGGCCGAGGACGACGAGCTGCCCTTAGTCCCTTTCCTTAACTCTTTTGGGAGAATGTATTTATTTTGTTTTCTTTAAAAACAGAGGAGAGAAAGGCCTAATCTTTCCTCTACTTCTACTAATGCATCTAGTCTATACTAATTGTGTTGCTAACACTACGATAAGCACTCAATTGCCAGCAAAAACGGCTCAACCATTACAGTAAAACGTTTTGAAAAGGAAACAAGGGACTTGTCTTTCCAAACATAACTGTCTCATTAAAAAATCAATGCAAATGGATTGCTACTACCCTAGAAAAGCATCAATAACGGCAAATGTATGCTTTACGTTATGTTGTACGAAAGGTACGAATTTTTAAAAATTCCGAAGAAATTCCTAAATCGAAAACGTATGGTGAAAGATGTTATGAAAAGGAAACAATTGTTTGAAAACAAGATAAATAAGGAGAATACCATTACGTTTGCCCGATTGAGCCGGAAGAAGAGGAGAAAAAATTATGAGGGCCTGACGTAGGAAACAAGAGTGTGGTAAAACGTTGTTAGAATTGTTCGAGGAATTCCTGATAGATGTGCATTAGTTTTTAATGGCTTCCAGTATATCTGCCCCAGCACAATAAAAACTCCGGGCAGGTATCCCCCCACCTCCCTCCCCCAAACACAGGGTAGGAGAACTTCAATTGGGCCCGGGGGCATTTAAATTCCAGAAGGATGGAGGGGGAGCCATTTGGCGGATAAACGCCGGGCATGCGTTCTCGATTTCGTTGGAATAGAATATCGTGCGTCCGTTTTTTTCATCCGACTCGTTTCCGTCCCCCTCCCTCTCACTTTCCAACCCCCCCCCCCTCTCCATTTATCTCCCCCTCCCTCCGCTGTTCCACCTCCACATTCATCATCCCAATCTCCCTACTTCCTTCTCGACCTCATACCCCTTGCATCCCACCCCACCCCACTCTCGTATGCCCTTGCAACCCTCGGCGATTCCCTTTAAAACCCTTCCTTCCCCCCCCCCCTCATCCCATTCCCTCCATTTCTTCTTTCCCCGCCCCTCCTCCTCATTCCTCCACTTATCTCGCCCTCAAGTCTCTGTCTCCGCGACGTAAATTATATTTTATCTTCGACCGCGTCCCGTTACTTTTCTTTCACGTTTCCACGGTGTTATTTCCCTTCGGCTTGTTATCTCTCTCTCTCGGAGCTAAACTTAATCTCGGTGCGGTAATGAGAATGTTAACTTTCCTCACGCACGGCGGCCAGTAATGCAATATACGTAATATCCCCACGACAAAAGGAGTCTATTATCCGCAAATTACTATTGAAGGGTGAAATGGGCGGGTAAAATTGCAATTCTCACAGCTCATCTTTAAGAGAAAAAGATTTTTTTACAGTTACTTGCCCACTAAGGAGCTCTTCCGCCCCTAAGGAGTCTCTTTCATTTCAGCTCATTGAACGTGCACTTCTAACGTCGCAAAAGCGAAGTGGCTCACTTTATCGCGGCAAAAAACACTCAAGAAAGCGATGCGCCACCGCCGATGGCTAGCCAAACAAGCGTTTCTCGGATCAGCACGAAGAAGGCGATCAGCGCTCAACCGGTGACTCTCAACCCGGTTGTGACGCGATTGAAAAATTATTTTTTACGACCCCTATCATTCAGCAAAATATTTCCTCGCCATTCTATTAGTAACTCCCTACTGGGTTTCAAACAAAAAAAAGATGCACAATCTTACTTAGGCACTGGGATTTTCTCTAAACAGGACGTCACAACCCGTCATTTCAGGTAGTTTGAGCGAGAAATCACTTCGCCTATAATTTGATGAATTTGGCCTCATTTATAAGAAAAAACTCTCATCTTTCCAATGATATAAAAATATCAACCCCTTGCCGAACTATTTTTCGAGCAATTTGCATGTGAATATAAGCTGTTTTACATGGAATAGATTGCGGCTGAGCGCTCCAGAGGGAGCATGTTGAAGGAAATAGGAATTAATAACACCTAGATTTCGTCAAAAAACTAACCGTGTGTAGATTGCATGTTTTCTCATCTAATTATAAAAAATAATCTATTATTCACCACAGTAACTTTTACAGAATCGCAAAATAAAACCTGCTGTTTTGAAGGGTTTTCAGCCGTTCGGCGGGAAAAAATGAGTCAAGTTAGAGGCTTATGTATCTTTATTTATTTAATTACTGAGATTTTTGGGCATATATAGCTATATATTTGCGCCATTAATATTACAATATTTATTTCATACTCCCTACAGACGCTGAAATCAAAGAATAAAACTTGAATATGGTCTCCATTATGACTAGGGAACTATCTCGCTCTCAAACCACCTTAACGAGGCTGGGTTTCTTTTCCTTTGAAGAAAATCATTACGGAAGCGCAATATATCCCTGTTGAAAATAAGTTAAACCTGTATAAATCGTTTAGGCAATCAGTCAGATCGTCACTAGGACGATGAAACGATATTTTCTTTCCTTGCGAAAAAATTCAAAAATGCCTTCAACCCCTTTTCAATCTCAGTTGAATTACATGGCCGAGAGTCAATGGTGGGATTTTAGATGACCAGTATTCGTTGGCCTGATTTGCATTTGCCCTTCATTGACTTTCGTCAAGCTTTTGACAGTGTGAATAGGAGAGAAATGATCCATGCTCTGAAAGGATATGGTATTCCACAAAAGCTGGTTAATTTGGCTGAGATAACACAGAAGGAATCCCAATGTAAAGCCTTTGTTTTGGGTAGAACAAGCGGCGCTTTTAGAGTGACCTCAGGGGTAAGACAAGGAGATGCTCTCTCAGCTGTGCTATTTAACTTGGTTTAGCGCAAAGCAATGAAAGAATTGAAAAAAAGGGGAACTATTGTTTATAAATCCAAACAAGGTTTTGCATATGCTGGTGACATAGCTCTGATAGCAAGAAGTGTGAAGCATATTAAAGAAATTTTTGCTGTCACTGAAGACAGGGAAAATAATGGGTCTCAATGTAAATGAAGATAAGACCAAATACATGAAAATATCTTCTTCACAGGACAAACGAGAGCTACAAAACCTAATTATTGGGAATGGCGGTTTTGAGGGCGTCAAAAAATTTACTTACCTTGGAGTAATAGTAAATTGTGAAAATAAGATCTTTGAGGAGATAAATCTAATGGTAATGCAAGGTAACAAGGCCTATTTTGCAAATGTACCCCTCCTCAAATCAACTCTTCTGTCCAGGAAAACTAAATTGAAAATCTATAAAACATTAATAAGACCAGAAATTACATATGGAGCTGAGACATGGGTCCTATTCAAAAACAAGATGAAGAAACACTTAGAAGATTTGAAAGGAAAATAATAAGGATAATCTATGGCCAAGTAAATGAAGAAGAAACGTGGAGAATAAGAATGAACTATGAAATAAATGAAATATTGGAAGAGAAGGACTATCATTGCAACTGTCATGGTTGGGCCATGTTGAAAGGATGGAAGAGTATAGAATGTCCAAATTGTTAATAAATAGCAAGATGGAAGGGAGTAGGAGGAGAGGAAGACCACGCAAAAGATGGAGCTGCAAGATGTTGAAGAGGACCTGAAGGCAATGGGGATCGGAAGATGGAGAGAGAAAAAGCAAGAAGGAGAGCCGAATGGGGGCATATAGGTAACTAAGGAAGAAGCCAAAGCCCACACCGTGATGTAGAGCTGTGGAAGAAGAAGAAGTATTCGTTAACAAAGAGAATGTTTTTACAATATAAAGACAAACGAATTACCGACTCGTCTGAAACTGCATCCGAAAATGACATTTTAGGACCATTAGATTTAAATTCCTGTATTTTCTCTTTTATTACATATATATATATATATATATATATATATCTCCTATATTATACGTTAATCTATATATATATATATATATATATATATATATATATATATAGATTAACGTATTTATTGGGGCGAGATTGAGACTTTAAAAATCCCTTCTTCCATCTCATCTCTGATTGTATGTAGTCCCAAGTCATCCAGTTCAAAGGCAAAATGCGATGAGAACCCCGATTGTTTCCTCTGTGGTTCTCATTATACGCCATATAAGACACCCATAACCACGGTCTCTATACAATAAGTCACTGTCTATTTAATTTCTATTTAAATACATGGCTTAACATTTTCATCAAGGAGCACTTCACCATTGGTCAACACGACAATTCAAATTCGGACACATGCATGCAATCTATATTTATGTTATAATAGAGACCTTTGGACAATCGATGAAATCAATCTAACCTTAATTACTGGAGTAGCTGCATTTCCAGTCTGCGACCCACCACTTAATCTACCCAATATTCCATGAAACATTTTTATTCACTGTTGCTTCGTCAGTAGTTATTAAACATATACCAGGGAACTCCGTTTTTCTTTTTTGCCATTCCTCCATTTTTTGGAAAAGCAAGAATAAACTACGCCTGTCCACCCGAGACTGAGGCAATCGCAAAAAAAAACTAACCTTAAGCAGGTGTAATCGTGGCAGCTGAAAATTACTTAGGAAGGTATTCGTCCCCTTCTGAAATCAAAACATTTCGTATTATCAACGTTAATTACTGGAGTACTTGAAATTCCAGCCTGCGACTACCGCTTAATCTACCTAATAATCAATGAAACATTTGTATTAACTGTTGCGTCGTCAGTAGTCATTGAACATATACCAATCCGTCAGTTCTCCATTTTGCGACTCCTTCTCCACACACAGAGTTATAAGTTTTCACTCCCGCAAACGTTTCTCCAGGACATTGAAAATGAATTTGCTCCCCGCACGACCGAGAACCAGGATATGAGCATACCTCAGCACCGCTCATGTGAAGCAGCACCCTTCCACTCATCTCGAGAGGCACCGCCTCTTGACCGCCGCCTCTTTTAGCGAGAGGCAGGGTGGATCCAACGAGTCAGCACCGGACACACACACACACACACTGGAGGCGCTCGGACTTTGAGGGAAAAAACACGAGTCAGTGAAAGCCTAATTTCAAGAGAGAGAAATTAAGAATGACTTCACATGAAAGGCGTGTTTTTCAGATTTGATGAAAAGAAAGGCGGCAATGCTTTCTACTCGCGATTCATTAAAAATAGTGCTTTGAAAAAAAGACGACGTTCGTCCGTAAATTTATGCGCTTTCGTAGTGGGAAAAAATGGAAGCTTTCAGTGAAAAAGGAAATCATAAAAAGAGCCTCCCCGCGCGCGCGCACGCCGAGATACCCTGGGGATGTCACCTGACCGCGAGCGGCGACCCCATTCCTCGGATTCCATCTCGTTAGCGAGAGAGTATGTAACAAGCGGCGTATTATATTCCTACCCTCCCAGCGCCAACCGCTTAAGCGCGAATTAAAAATAAAAATGTATACGCGCTTCTTTGGAAGAGTCTCAACTCGGCGCGAATGGACCAACGTCGTTTCACGCCGACCGAACATAAATCTCAACTACAGTTACGTCTTTCCCCTCACGTGCAAAGAGCACACAAGTTTACCTTATAAACGACCAGAGGTCACCCATATTTCTCTCTTTTCGGAATTTGGAGAACCTCAGCTTGCCCGTGCCAGATGATGCGTTTCCTAGGTGAGGAGAGAAGAAGAGGGGGGAGGGGGGGAGGGGGGAAGGGAGACTGGTGTGCTCTAGAGAGGTCCAGCCACTCGTCCCCCCCCCCACCTGGTACAATCGCACGTGTTGCCTTCTTTCCCTCTCGGTATGAGAAACTCGGAGCCTCGAAGGCATTTGCTTACTAAGACGAGTGCACTCTTCCCTCGCCTCCGTCAGTAATCTTCCCGAGGTGTTTTTGCTGACCTCACTTTCCCGACTACGATCCGAACTCGCTGGCGGGGACTGGCAGGGAGTCAGTGGGAGGTGCATTGGCATTCGAGCAGCTCGGGAAACTGCCCCACTTGGCAAGTTCAAGGCCCGCTCAAGTTCCTGGCACGAGAAAATATTAATGCATCATGACAACAAGCACCAAATGACATTACTTTGTAGTTTACTCATTATGAAAACGTAAAAAAAAAAACTTAAGTAGAGTCGTAGCGTTGCAACACTCCAGTACACTTTTAAAAAATTGGGGTAAATATAATGTATTTTCAATTGCGCAAAGAAGGAGGGCTCACATATTTGACCTGTCGCACATTTCACAAGCAAGACGTATCTAATGGAATATCGATTTTTAGCAATACTGTTGAACTTCATAAATGTTGCAATGTGGAAACATATAACTACAATTATTAATAAAAGAGCTATTCGGTGTCAAAAAAGTACATCTATCCGGAAAATTCTGGTCAAAAATAAAATGTTGACCACAACGCTCCTTAGTGCCACCATTTCTCCATATGATAAACGAGAAAAGTGCCACGCTGAATATAATCATTCTATGTAGAACGCAAGATGAAAAAATTGATGAAACAGTAGTTAAAGAGGACCTACGACTCCTTTTAGCAAGAGCCCATACGAGGAACAGGTGTTGGAAAGTTCAAATTCAGGAACAGAGCAAAATCCGGAGAAACCCAGTAATTTTACGAACTGCCCCTGGAGAAAACTCATGTCACGCAAATAGCAGAAAATCAGAAATGCTCTTTGAGACACGGGCGCTCAAGACCTGATGACCCTTGCCGCATGGATATAACTCGTGTTAATTCAAGTCAGACGTCTAGGATGTTTTATTGGCTCCACGAAAGTCATCAGAGCAGACAAAAGTGGTTAAAATGAGGGACAGGCGATCGAAATGGTTCAACTATGACAGAGGTTCACTTTTTCATGAAATGTTTTTTCAACTGAAAATTCAAAAACAGCGGAATACGAGCATACCAATTCAAACTAAATTCCTTTAGCTAAGGGTTCTGCCTCTCCTCTTGTTTTCTCATGGTACCTGGTCCTGCCCTTCCCACATGATTTCAGGGTAATGCACAGGAGATGAAATATTCTCACACACAATTTAGGGCCGTATTTATAGTCGTTACCTAGCAGTCCCCTTATCCATCCCCTACCCAGCAGGCCCCTTGAATTGTGCGTCCTATAGTCAAAACTAAGGGAGCTGTTGGGTAGGGGATGGTTGGGGGTTAGTTCTTGTAACTAAAGACTACAAACGGCGGGAAATGGATTTCGCAGCTCAAATGTTTCAGTGGTGACGCTCGTGATCAACATGGATACGGATAAATAAAGAGCCAGACGCAGCATGAAAACTATTGAGATGGCCGCTCGACGTGCAAATAGCTTCAACGGTGTGGAGAAGAGGATTTTGAGTGACCTGGTGTAGAAGCATAAAGATATAGTGGAAAGTAAGAAAACGGACGCAGCTTCCTGCCACAAGAAGAAGAAATTGTGGGAAAAAATATGTTGCGAGTGTATATGAACATCCATGGAATGAGTTTGGCGTCACATCAGATATTTATTGATTAAGAGCAAATCTTACCGTTGTTTTATTAACACCAAATCTTCGAAATTATTAATTTAAGGCTATGAACATTCATTAGAGTCAGTTTATTTGTATCTGTCGTGTTATTTTTTCGATAAGGGAGGTGGAGCATGTATCTCCTGCCAGAATTATTAGAGACGAAGGGGGCTGCTGGGTGTGGAAATTTGACTATAAATACCGTTTTTGACGAAGGGGCCTGCTAGGGGCTGTGGGACTGCTGAGTAACGACTCTAAATATGGCCCTCAATGTTACAGATATTCTCCCCTATACCATGAAACCTTTCTTCAGATGGATATTTTTTTTTTGAAGACGAAGTCGAAGGATTGTACCGAAATTGTTTCCCCCAAGCATAGCATTGCAGTTCAATTGTGAATCTATTTTAGCTAGTACAGTAAAGTTAAACTGTATGAATTGTATTGGTCATTCACTAATATTGCCTCAATGGTCACTAAAATCGTTTAGCCAACGGCACAATATTCAACGGTTCACGCACATGAGAGAACTGTTGAATCCCAAAGTTGTGGCCCTCTTTCTTTCGCCGTAATGGCCTGTCAAGCGATTCGCGACGGACATCTACGCGCGTTCTCTTCCGTATTCCAACTCGATATTCATTCTCGGGCCTTAAATTCGTCGCAGCTTGCTTTGAAGCTCACGTTTTCCAAGCCCAAACACATGCGCGAGAAACACTTTGCAGTTTGTTGTCGTTGCAGATACAAACCATCTTTAGAGGAAAACACGCTCGTTTATTTAAACATACGATTTTATAAACATTAGCCTAGTAACATAGAATGTCACCATTGTGAAAGGTAATTCCTTAATCGAATGCGATGAAATGCAATGTTTGAAGCTTTTGTTCATTACATTAATACATAATTTATTTCTATTCATATCTACCGATTTTAATAATCAATGTCTTTGTCAATATTTTATCAACTAAGGGTCATTCCATGTCAATTCAACACAGAAAAGTGACATTTTCAACTCGACCCTCTCCGATTTCTTTCAACTTTGGTACATTCAATGATCCTGGTAATAGATGGAAAACTACCAATTTGTAGAGGTGTATAACAATTGTGAGGAAGTAACATACTTAGCAGCGGTGTCTGTTTATTTATTTTTTGTTTAAGCAACCACTGCCAATAGAATGAATATCCTTCATCGCAAATTTTTCCTAAATTAAAGACTCGTGCACGTCTCGGTAACCACAATGAATCTTTCAATTTGTTCTGCTCTCTGACTTCTCCGTAAGAGACATTTAATCTACGTATGTACGTTTACTCTATAGCCCATCTCGAGAAACGCATGAGGAACGATGGCTGGTGTCGCCGACTGTGACTCTTCCTCCGCGGAGAGACGTAAACTCCCTCGAGCGAATCGAAACGTCGTCCCATCTGCCGATTTGCATCAAAGCTATTTCCCTCCCTCCCTCCCACCCTAATATCCGACCCCCACCCCTCCCCCCTGCAACATACTCTCCTCACTAAAAAAAAACATCAATATGCTCTGTATATTGATAGCGCAGCGATAGCACTGAGTTCAGATTCGGTATGTCCAAAAACTTTGAACAATGATTTTTGATAAACGAAAGTCGTCATACGATGGAAACTGCCAGAGGCTAAGTTTTCCAGTCCGGGAAAAAGAATTGAAATCCTTCAACTTTCCGGTCCAATGCACAGACCACAGCATAAAGCAGGATTCGTTTTTCTGCGGGCATGGGGATCACAATGGCGTCTGAGCTTATATGTAAAGTAGGTATGACCGTCCGGTCGGACTTCACCAGAAATCATGTTCCGATGAAGCCGCATCTTGCGCCGTCTTCAGTGGCCGGCAACTTCATTCGGAAACGAATACTCTTAGCCATAGAAAGGTGACACACTATCACCTTTAAGGTACCTGAAGATGACGCCGCTACGTAGAAACTAGTAGTGCCGTGGAATAATTTGGTGGAATAGAACAAAGTTTCTTTTTCATTAATTGGATTGAGACATTGCCCATCGACGTGAATAACTATGGAAGAGAAACATTGTGTTTCTTTCAGTGCATAGTAGAGTAGGTATACTGAACACATTATGCAGTAGATACATACGGTGGTAGACGGTCGGGCTCGCGACAGAACGGACACGTCCTTCACACAAAGCCGTGTACGACGAGCTCCAGATTTTAAAGGTGAGTACCTTACAAGCCACCTGCAGGGTCGAGCTCCACACACGTCCTTGTCCAACAATAGAGAGGACCAATATGTAGTAAGGAAAGAATGTAAGACTAGGCCATAGACTAGGAGAAAGGAAGAAGAATTGGAAGCGTTAAAAATTCTTCTCAAATAAATTGTCATCAGTGATGACTGATAAAAATTAGTTTATTTCCTTTATTCCTACGGAGTTATAAAAATTTGAGTTAAAAATGATGATTTTGTAACATTAAAAGGATGGAAATATATCGAATGTCGGTGTGAAGGAAATGATACCGATTACGTGCATCGAATGTGTATCGACATATCGCAAAAATATGCCGGATTTACAAGAACACGTATCGATGTATGCATGCCTGCCTCCCTTTCCCACTCAAAGCGTCCTTTCGCAAGTTCTCACTTCCCGAGACATACCCTTCCCCCATCTGAACCCTTCTGCTTCTCACCCTCCTGCACGTAAACCCCTACGAATGACAACCCCACCCCTTAGTGCCCCGCCTCTCCCGGGAGAACAGTTGGCGGTCATCTGCGCATGGACCTCATCCACCTCTCTCTATTAAGGGAGCGAGATGGCTCCCTAGTCATAATGGAGACCATATCCAAATTTTATTTATTAAATTCAGCGTCTGTAAGAAGTATGAAATAAACATTGTAGTATTAAATGCGCAAAATATGTAGTTATACATGACCAAAATACTCAGTAATTAAATATAAATGAGCTACATAAGTTTCTTACTTGACTCATTTTTTCCCGCCGTATGGCTTAAAACCATTCAAAACAGCAGGTTTTATTTTGTAATTCTGTAAAAATTACTGTGTCGTGAGTAATTGATTATTTTTTATAAATAGATGAGAAAACATACAATCTACACATCGTTGGTTTTTTGACGAAATCTAGGTGGATAGAAGTTCCTAATTTGATTAATATTCTCCCTCTGGAGCGCACACCCATAATCTATCCCATGTAAAACAGCTTACCTTTTCAGGCAAATTGCTCGAAAAGTAGTTCGGCAAGGGGTTGATATTCTGATATCATTGGAAAGGTCAGAGTTTTTTTCTTTTAAATGAGGCAAAATTCATCAAATTCTAGGTGTAGTGATTTTTCGCTCTCAAACTACCTTAACCACTTTCAACTCTTGTAGAGTAGGGTGACCGCGGGCGGCGAAGGAGGAAAAATATACATAAAACTGGAAAAAGAAAGGTCTCCGCATTTTAATGCAAGGTGGGCGTTCTCTCATCAAGTGCGCCTTCTTTTGTTTTTTTAAATTCTCTCCCGAGATTTCAATAACGCTGTCCCGAGAAAGTCCGGCTGAATACATTAATGCCACACTCCACCTTCGAGAATGAAAATCGCGTCACGGTGACGACGACGGTCAAATAAAAGGAGATAGATGATTATGATGATGGGTTTGCTGCCGTGAGAAATGTTTACGCTGGGCAAAAGATTTTCTAAACGCAGTTTGCACTTTTTTTTGCTCCGAAGGCTTCTCGCGTATTTAAAAGCTAACGAGGTACATTATGATCCAGAATGATTTGAAAACCGAAAGAGGGAAAGATTAGGGCAGGAGAGGGGTTGGCAAAGGAGTTTTTAAAAATCTACCCGCAATTAATGTAGGTAAAGCGAGATATCACTACACATTACATTCAATTAATTCGGCGTCATCAACAAGAAAAAACATCCTCTCTCTAATTATAACAAAATATCAGTAACTAATTGAAGTACTTTCCGAGATATTAGCCAAAAAAAATAGAATCCGTTTCCCATGGGGTACATTACGGTTGTGCGCTTCATAGAGATTTTTTTTAACTTCATAATTGTTATATTTTTCCTGATAGAACTATGCTGAGCATAAAAAAATATTTTATAAATAAGATTTGTCCATACATAACTTTTATTACATTTTAGAATATAACTCTGTTTTCTTTTAAAATTTTTATTCTCTGTTTCTGACTGAAAAATGCTGTACATTCGTTAAAAAAAGTTAAAAGTTAAACGAAACAAAGGTATTTATATGTTGTGATAGAAATTGTACATTCTGTTTTGTGTATATTTATGTGTTTTATTACTTTTAAATGGGTTTTTCTTTTACTTTTCATTTGTGCTAATTTCTGACAATTAAACAGGTATCTAAATACATTATTCAAATTTTTAAAATTTTAAACTTGAACGTATATTTTATTTAATTGATTTTAAATATGTATTTAATAACCTGGTGAAAATAAAGAGACATATAAAAAAGAGCACCTGCTGACAAGCCTGGAAAGGCTTAGCAGGACTTCAATGTTTTTTAAAGGAAAGAAATTTTAATTCATATTTCTTTTTGGGAAATTTTTCATTTAAAACTGTTAACATGACTTTAAAAAAAAGGATAGGCATTATAAATAATACATGTTCTTTTGACATTTTATGTTTTGCAAACAACAGACGTGTGCTTGACTCACTTGAGCAGCTCGAAATTTTAAAGACTTTATACGACCCTGATTCGAAAATTTTAAATGAGTATTTGCAACCTTCCTCATCTCCCATTCTCACAGCCGCCTCCCGAATTTCCCTCCCCCGCTAAACTCCCCGCCAATCACTGTTCCTGACCAACCCGCATCCACACCACCCTAATCCTCTCAAACCACCCAAATCCCCCTTCTTCCAAGCTATATATAAGACTTTGAAAACCCTAAAAAAGAACCTGAAGATGACGCTAAAGCGTTGAAACCCGGGTCGTGTGTGTGTGTGTTTTTAAGTTGTGGTTTTTGTAAAAGTTACCATTAAATCATCTGATAGGCATTATACTTAAAAAAGAAAGGTTTTACGAACAGATGGCGTCAGAAATGTAACGGTGTGCAGTTTTAAAGTCTTTCCAATTAGAAAAAATTAATAAATGTATAAATAACTGCATTATCTTTTATAAAAACACAAAAAAGTCCCTTGATTGTGTAGGGGATTTCAGCGCAGGTAGTGAAAGGAATGAGTCAAGTTAAAGTCACGAATATATATTAATTTATTTATAAGTTTGTCCCACAGAACAAATATTTTACGTGGTCAATATTTACTTCATCCTTCTTGTATAATGGCTTAAATTTTAGGATAAGATTCAAATATTGCATGGTAATTATATGAGCCTAGAGAAGACTCTCACTCAATGTCTTTAAAAAATAAAATAAGACGATCGTGCTGCCCCAGGAAAGGCTACGACGCGACCGTCCAGATCTCCGCTCCGATAGCTCTTCGCTGACTCGAATCGGCCGGAATCGTCGCAGGAAAATAGGCACGCAGGGCGAATGTCATTTGTTGGAAGAGTTGCGTCACGGTAGAGGGCTCACGCTTCTTCCACGGAGCTCGGTGCGAAATCCATCTAATCCATCCCTATCGGTGACCCCGTGGAAGATTTACAACTCCCGTCAAAAACACTGGCCGGATTTGAGATCTCATTACGAAGTGAAGAAAGTCAGTTCACATTTTATGCGCTTCACATCCCCCATTAACCCTTTGCGCTTTTAATTGCCTTGCTTGAAGAGTGTCAGTGAGGGAGGAGTTTCCTTCACACGAGCTAGCGAGGTCACGTGTAGTGGTGCTGAAACCAGCGAAGGAAACTCAACTCCGGTGTTAAGGCAACTCAAAGGCAAACAAGTTACATTCAAACTTTATTTTGCAGATTTTCACAGCTCATTGTGCATCTTGCAATTTAAGCTTTTGGTTCTGCTCTCCTCTTGTTTGGTTCTTTAGTTTTGGTTAGTTACCTCTGGGATATGTTATGCTGCCTCACATTGCGGGTACGCATAGGTAGAATAATGAAAAAGTATAACATAATCACAAGATACAACACTACCTCCAGAATACGAGATCATCTACGAGGGTCTAAAGATCCATTACCATCCACAATGCATGAGGGTTTATACGAACTTCTCTGCAGTTGCGGAAGATCATATGTGAGCCAAACCGAGATAGCCATTAAATGCAGGTTGAAAGAACATGAACGTGCAATCCGGAAGAGATACTCTGCCGTAGCTGAGCACACTACGTTAGAGGAAGGTCACGCCATTGACATTGAGACGGCAAAAGTACTACGCAAAGAAAACAGCTACTTTCCGCAGCTCATAAGGGAAGCGATTGAAATAGAAAAAAGACCAAAAAATACAAATAGAGAGGATAGTTATAAACTCCCTTATACCTGGAAGAGACTTCTTCGAAATAAATTTTTACTTCTTAAAATCATCTACTTCCGGAATTGTTTATTTATTTTTTTGAAAAAATACCATAGTTGATCTTAAAAGCCCGACGAAGCCGGCAGCATAGCACGGTGAAATTGTTGCAAAATATGAAATAATTACTCGCAAAACCAAAAGCCTGAATAGCAAGTTTTATTAAATGCATGTACGATACAACTTGAGACTATTTCCATAATTATTCAAGATATTCCACCAAATATAACACATTGAGCAAATTAGTGATGCGGTTAGTTAAACGAACCTTTTGCTGATGAATAGCACATTTTAAAATAATTACAATATTGTCTTCCTGGGTCAACAAATTGAATTATCGAGGAAGAGCTGTTGAAGAACATCGTCAATAGACCAAAGTTCAACTCTTGGCTGTCTGACAACTAACTCTGGTGGACACTCAAGTTAACTCAAATAAATTAAATTCAAAATTTTACTTTTTAGGATGGAATCTCCTTAACCACCTTAGTCATACTTTAGTTTTCAATTAATGAAATAAATATTCAAGGACGTTGGTGATACGGATGTATGACCTAAAAAGATACACGCAAAATAAACCAAAAACTGTTTCCTTCTCAATGTTTACTCGATTTATTCGTACCTACCTCATTTTACCTCGTAATAATTCTTCTTGTTGTCTAATTCCTAATCCTAATTCTTAAAAAAAGTTCAATATTTAAAAACATACCAAGGAATATTGAAACATTTCCGAACTCATATGTGGTCTTACTTATATAGACTTGATTTTTCAGCTTCGACTCGAGAGTATTGAACGATTTCCTACACTTACCAAGTCTTACCATTTTTCTATAAGGAGCAATGCCCATTGATCAGACGTCATGATGCTGTTCATAGCTTTAAAATAATCCATTTAATACGTAATGAAACTAAACTATCCCCGACAAAATCATAGAAATAGGATTGAATATTTAAGTTTCATGCGGATGAAATTCGATGCTATTCAGATGAAAATATGATTATGAAACAAAAGATTAACTTCGGAGAACTTAGCTTCTCACGAAAATTACATAATAAGTCACATCCGTCGTGTCTAATAACATTTTTATTTCTCCTAGCAAAGTCCTTCATTATCTTTTTATCAATGCCATTATTTCAGCGGCCATGTCAGCGGGTCACTTTCGAAGACTAAAAAGAAGTGACTGTAAAAAAATAAGTACAATTTAACACGATAAGTTACGATTTTTAAAATTATAAATAAATTAACTTGTATCTAAATAAATTATTTAAAACTTTTAAGGGATTAGAATACATTCATAGACACAAAGAGGGATCAATTCGATATCATAGGGATAATATATTGACTACGCAATACATCAGTCTCTCAAGAGCATGGAATAAGTCGTGGAATCCATTTTTGGCATATCCTTATATTTCGTTTTAGAACAGGGGTCTAGAAGGGAGGATCAAACAAAACCGACAGCTCCGTTGACGCGCTTGGAAAAATACTCCCCTGATGAATGCAACACTCCTACGATGCGTGTTGGAGACAGTAAAACAAACCTGAAATGCACCACTTTTGGCCGGCCACGGCATCAGTCAGTTCCGGCCGAATGCTGCTCGGTAGGCATAGCAACGCAATGCAATTAGCGAACGTGAGGCAGAACAGAGTCCTCCACCTTCACTTGGGACGTTCTTCCACGGACGACTCTTCTTTTTCTCGCATGGGGGGGGCTTGGAGTATGTCTCGGGGGGGGGGGGTAGAGGAGGGGGCGGAGGGGGAGGAGGAGCGGGTCGTGGGGTGGTGGTTGGAGAGAGGCGGACGTGGGAGGAAAGTCCAAATGACGCGTGCCTCCGCATCCCCACCTGTCGACTGTCGAGTACCCACCCCCCCATCAGCCCCGTCGGAGGCCTTCCCTACCCACTTTGTGCCCCCGTTCCACGACCCCCCTGCCCCCCGGGGGGACGGGGGCACGGGCCGCGAGCGGGGGTGGAACTGTTACCATCCCCCATATGCGGATGGATGCATCCTGGAGGGAAAAAAATGCAAATGTAATGACAATACTTTCTAAAAAGCGTCGCGTGTTGAAGTTTTCCCTTTCCTTCCCTTTGCAGTCGAACGAATAAAAAGATGACGAGTGGGGAGGGAAGGGGAGGATGGGGGGTTGGGGGGTAAGAAGAAGCCGATATTATAGCGACGAGCAGTAAGCAATCGTTGCCGCGCCAAGAGAGAAGCCTCGTATCTCTTTTCACAATTCTGGGATTTTTTTAATAGAAGTTGGATGAGATCTTGAGTAGAAGTGAATCTCAACTCGCAGGCATTCATATCTTGAGAGTTATAGGATATCGATATGTAAAGAGAAAAAAGCTTATGCTATGAAAACGTATTCGGAAATTTTGTCATGTTTTTACGAGTCTTCAATTTACAAGCAACAATAGCTAATAAATGTTTAGTATACCTTTTTAACTAACTTCTAGTCCGTCCAATATGTATAATATGCCAGTGCGGTATAAAATGCTAGAGCGAATAGTTTATGATAAACACAGTTAGTTTTAATAGTTTAGTTTTTGTAGTCTTCACATACTCACAATTCAATAAATACAACAAATGTATCAAACACTAATACAGACCAATATCGGGGAATGATTTATATAAATGGATTATCAGAACAAATTACCAAGGTATTAAAAAAAACAATTTATAAAATAGCACATAAAAACCATAAAACGCAGCATAAACTCGTATATTCAAAACTTAAGTCAGATACCCCTATACAGCTAAGAAGCAATATAATATATTCCATTCCATGTAAAGACTGTGACAGTAGCTATATAGGCCAAACATCTCAATATTTATAAAATAGGATCTCGCAACATAAAGCAACAATTAAGACTAAAATTCAACTTCGTGCATTAGCAAATCATGCAATTACAACAAATAGTCACTCATTTAATTTCGAAGAAGCCAAAATTTTAGACTCAGAACCAAAATTATCAAAAAGATTGTTCAAAGAAATGTATGTACCATATATCCATAAATAAAAAAAGTTGCAATAAAAGAACAGACATTACTTATCTAAGCAAAATTTATCATAATTTAATAAATGACTCATAACTTTTCAACAAAGAAATATATCCAAGCAACCAAATTAAAATTGTAAATAAATGAAAACAGCACCAAACTTTAAAGGTAAAAATCTTGATCTATGTATTTTTATTTTTAATGTCTGTAAATTTACAATTATGTAACCAAAACAGAACTGTCAATCATTTATCATCATACATCATTGTTTATAGCCCAGAAGATGGATGAATAAACATCCGAAACGTCGGCAAAAGTTTAAAAATAAAAAATTATTTGACCTATACTCATGAAATTTGCACCATACTAAATAACTTTTCTTATAGCTGGTTTTATTTTCTAATTTTGTTTTTGTTTAACCTTTCCTGCATATAAAAGATGAATTTTATTCTAATTTTTTTAGTAATGTTCATTTTAAAGTATTATGCCATGTGAGTCAATACAGATTGTCTAAAAAGCCTGTTGGTCTGCGACAATAAACGATTAATATTATTATTAAATCGTCGATTTAGACCTCTATTCATGGAAACGTTTCATATCGGTTATAACTATATGCTAAGCACTAATACGCAATAAATATTATGACATCATAACTTCATACATACTTCAATCATATAGTATATCTCTCAGTTCAATAGGCCCCACTAGATAGATAACAGACTCCTATCGGCCGTTAAAAAAATGTGAGCATGTACACTGTATTCAGAAAAATTATGATTTTCTCGAGTTGCGAGATTTTGGTCACAAAATAAAACGCTGATTCAATCTAACTACTACTTCACTCTGTTAAAACTCTTATTTTTAACTAAAAATTATGATTCGATAAGTTAAAGGAATCATGAATTTAAAATAGCAGCATTTATCAGTACTAATTGGACTTCGAATAAACTTGTTCGAAGCGAATGAAATGGACACAACATCTCGAACTTTCAATGAATCAGAAATCACAGAAAGTTTTCATCATCGTATTAACAAAAAAAAATTCCATCATTAGCATTTATCTCATCCTTATAAAAAGACGTCAATAGACGTCTCAGAAAAAAAGGATTAAGATTGGTGATCAGGGAAAAGCTTGAAATATCTAAATGCATTATTCTAAATCAGTGAGGAATTTCTTAGCGTAGAAATAATTGCATAAAGAATTTTCACAAGGATCAATGACTTCGTGCACACTTTCATGTCATTATAACCTTCTCCAGAGCATTTTAATTTGCCACGGACGAGGGAAAACAATTTTCGAGTTCTCTATTTTTGGATTCGTCTATGCATACGTCTAGTTTAACAGGATAGGACATTGTACGCAATGATCTTCCGGGCTCCCAAGATAGTACTTCTATAAGTACATACCATCAAGAAGCAATTCGTAGCTTCAGCCATGACATAAAATGACAATTTGTCACTAATATTCATATTTATTTCATAGATTTTTATGTCAAGTCCATATTTTATTAATTCCTCACAACATTTAAATCCAATTGTTCAATCCCGCTTGGATCACTTGGAATGTTAAATTTAATGAAAATTATTACATATGATCTGGATCTCACAACGAGATTGATTGTTTGTAAGATTGATTGCTGTTAGATATTTGTAAAGTGTTTGATGTTTTCAATAGTGTTTTGTTCTTAGAGGATATTGTCGCAAAACGATAATTTTTATTCACTTCAATTTAATTTCCACTCCTTACACAAATCATTTTTTTGAAAATATCTGATATCATTGGCAGTCAGGATTTTATTTCTTAATGAACATCAGCGTGATAATTACCAAGCTTATTCTCATTTCTTTCAGGACTGAGCACTAACTAATAAAGGCATGAGGCACTTTCTTAGTGCCAAGAGATCTATCCTTAAGAAAACCTTTAACAGTCATTTCTATATTTTACCCGATTCTGGGACCAAAACGTTGCAACTGGAGACAAGTACCGTATTTAATGTCTCTAGGATGTACAGGGAACATGTGTTGTACCAGCTCGCATTCCAGGACTCGACTGGCTACAAGACACACAAAAATAACTGTTCACCTCAAGGGTCCAATGGAATAGATGTTCCAGCATTAGCCTAAGGAGAGCATATCCCTCTATCATCCTGAGCCATAATGTTTCACCTCACCCAGAACACTAAATGCCAGATGCCGACTACATAGCTTCACATATCTTTAGAACATCTGCCGTCTTTTCATGAGAAAACAGTTATCTTAAGTGAAACGGTACTAGCAACTATGACTTCAAATAAAAGTTCATTCCTTACTACCTAAAACGCTTGGCAACGAATATTTTTGAGGTCATGAATGTAATAAGTTAACGTTGCTCACAAGGATTACAGCAATTTTTTCATATCAACAACATATAATTCTCAGCATTATTTTGATTCATGACAGAAATAAGATATTTCAACGAGCTAAGTGTGTTAGATAAACGAAGGAAAGCTACACAAAAAAACGGTAAATTTGTAGCGGGAAATATTGAAGTTGCGGTTCCTCCGACAAGGTCAACTCTACAGATAATTCTAAGAGTTATGAGATACTAATATCCACCGAATGAATTCATAAGTGATTCACTCAAAATGTTTGAGGTTCACATAGATGAGCCGCTATTTGACCAAATTATCCCGGAAAAAGGAGACAGATGTTGTATTAAATTGGTTGTCATCTGAATGAAAACCTTAAAAAAACATGAACAAAACGTTGCAGGACCAACTGACAATAAATATGAGTAAACACGCTTAGCACATTTTCATTAATAATACCAAATAAAGTCCGATATATTTATTTGTCTACAATACAGTTGCTCTACATTTCCTTTCACAATAATTGACATTTTAGACGTACAGGTAACGAGAGGCGCAGATTTCGTGGTTCTTGTGACCAAGCTTTCTTATGCCTGTTGCTCACGGTAACATTTTCGGTAAAAAGTTTTATAAAATCGACTAATTTTATAAAAATGATCTTGCTAACGATAAAACCGTTTTATAAAACCTAGTTTTATAAAACGTTTTACGGAATAGGACAGGTTCTATTTCCATAAAAACGTCTCATGCAACAACCAATGAGATGTTCCGATCACCGCGTTGATAATAATCTCGTATCCATGGGAAGCCAAACAAAGACAACGTAAACAAACATGGCTGGAAGTTCATGCCATTTGCCTGCAAGTTCATGGAACGTTGAGGCAGTATCCTTCTTGTTGTTAGAAGAATGCTTTAGAGCCTTAGCACCGTTGAGTGTGATCAGAAAGTAAGTAAATAAACAATACATATAGATTTTAACCTAACAGTTATTCAAAAGAGAGTGTTATTTATCACTTCATTTATCACTTCATGTGTTTGAAAAGCGTCTCATAGATGGCAGGACATTGCGGTTTTATGAACAGTTTTACCGTGAGCAAGCAAGTACGTTTTACGTACGATTCATAAAACTTTCAATAAAAATTTGTGTAAAACTCTTTTATGGAAACTTTTACCGAGAGCAACCGGCATTACAACCAAATATTCTGTTATTTTCGTGAATGATGAGGTATATTTATTTTGACTGCTCATGTGAACTTCAAACAAAGTGACTCCTTTGTAGGCAGCTTAATTTCTCGAATGGAGAATTAAGTGGTTTCCCTTCGCCTACTTATCGATTTTGATACAAGCGATAAAAAAATTCCTAACAAGTCAGGAATAAGAAATCTATTCTTCTGCCGGAATCTGCAAGTTCTTGAAGCCGAGTTTTACCATCGTTTAGGCTTTCTGATTGTTTTTTCTCTAGATTCAAACATTCATCATACATTCGCCACGCTCACTTTTTTCATTCCAAAATTAAGATAACACACAAACGTGGCCTCCGATTCAGTAAGGTCACGAAATGGCCGCTTCTAAACAACATCGAATTTCTGACGTTACGGAATCGACAAATGCTAATATCGACCACAAAATTTGTAATATTTTCCATCATTTGACTGACATTTTACTTATTTTAGTTGTACATTATTGAACATTTGGTCAAATACTTTTCGGGACTAGCCACCGTAGTTACCTTTTGCGGAATCACCCGCAAGTGCACATAAGTGCGATATTCCACAGATTTCCAAGGCGAATGATTTTTCCTCTGTGGAATATCGCACATTGCAGACACTTTATATATCCACCGACGATTCGATTTATTTATAAATCGTCTCCTGAGCATTGGTATGTGGTATTACATGAACATATTGGTGGAAACAGTATTACATTCATCTCTTTCGAGACTTGAAATTCCAATTTGAAAGACGTAATAATTTTCACGTAATACCAAACAAATTCCCTGATGAAGATATTCAAGTAAATTGATACGTTGGCAGGTGGAGGAGGTGTAAATATGACCACCCTCTTGCTTTTACTTAAAGTTACTTTCTTTTGGAAAACATCTAGATTTTTGACCTTCATTAACAAGTACATCTAGTTTACTAAATGGTAGGAGGCAAAAAATGATTAATGTCAATTATTTAAATTAAAAAACGAAGATTTACGAAATGCTTTTAAGAACACACCTGAAAAAATGGGATGCAAATGTGAGCCCTCTCTAAAGAAGTAAAAACATCGTTTAGAATGTTTCAAATCTGGATAAAACAATACGAAACGGTGCATACTACGATAAGATACTATGTAAAGAGTCTTCAATATTGACCCAATCAAAATAAATGATGTACAACTAAAAAATTCAATGCTTATTGTAACAATTTGGCTTTTCCGAGACAGTAATGTCAAATTTCTGTCATTTCCGATGCTCTAAAATCCCTTGTCACTATGAATAAGGACCCATGTACTCAGCGAGTGCTAAAGGAGAAACATTTTTTTTAGATTATTTTTTTTCTGGCGAGGTTGAGATGGCAATCGGAGGGCACACACGACCGGAGAACCGTCGTGATAATTACTGTCTCCGCGAAGCATCCTCATCCTCTCCCAAGATCAATTATTCATCCAAGCGAACTTCCCGAAGCGAGAGACCGCCAACTTGCCTTCAGTTTCCAACGAAAAGAAGAAATTGTCGGAAGGAGCAATAATGGGAGGAGGAGGAGGTTGTCAGGGGCGATTGGGGTGTGTTCCCTTCCTTTCCCGTCATGCACCATCCAATCCGGGGCTACTTCCCCTGCCCGCCACCGAATCACACTTTCCTCTGGCCACCTGCACCACCTGACCTCCTCAACGCGATTTCCGCCGCAACAACTCTCTCACACGCCCCTTGCCATCGCAGCTTCCTCCTCCTCTCCCTTATGCGACGAAGGGGGGAGGGGGGGTGAAGGGGATGAAGAAAGGAGAGAGGGAAGGGAGACTTCCCCCACCCCTACAAAGAGTGACAAACCCACTCCGGCCGTTAAATGGAAGTAAAACCGGTCCTCGGCTGGAAGAGGAGACTTCCCGCGAGGATTCCTTACGTCCCACGTCCCGTTTTTTTTCATTATTTTAATCTCCAACTCCCTTCCCCGCTTTGGTCCACTCCCAAACCCACACACCCTTTACACATCCGCCGTGCACACGAACCAGAGGAAGATCATCCAGCGGCTCGACTCGACACTTTTTTAAAAAATCTCATTTCCCCCTCTTTAATTCCCAAGATGCGGGGCACGTGTCGGGGCACTTATTTTAACCTAGGCTGGTTAAAACCTAGTGACAGAAGGATATACTTTTTGGGGGCTTTTCTTTTCTCTCTCTCTTCCAAGAAAAAACGCCGGAATACCTTCTGGAAATGTTTAAGGTTAGGTCAGATATCACATGCAGGAAATCCCGCTCGGACTACAATTCTTTATACCACCCCACACTCCGAACCAATGTGTATTCTAATTCTTTCCTAATTACTGCGTCTAAATACTGGAATTCCATGCCCCTACATCTTAAAAGATTGGGGTCCTCACACACATTCAAATATAAACTGTATCAAACCCTGCTTAACAAATTATCCTGGTAATACCTCAATGCCTAGTATATCTCTATGTAACTTTCTGGTTGTGTTTTACCTTTATAAACCAAGGCCCTATTATTATTACTATTTTTTTTGTAATTCTTGTCAATATTTTTGTAATCTGTTACCTATGCATGAAATGTATCAATGTTACGTATGTCCGTTCGCATTGTAAAATGTCGTATGTGCTCTATAGGTGATACTCGGAGCAGAATAAATAAATATTTTATTATATTCTATTTAATTCCAGCGAGGCGAGATTCCAGTGGGTGACGACGCCGTGGCGAGGCACGGGACTCGAAGAAAAACGGGAATTTTTTTTTAAATATCGTCCTCTCCTCGCAATGAGTGACTTTTAACGAGTTCTCCGAGCTCTCAGGTCTCACTCCGCGCAATCCGCGAGAATGTTTCGGAGGTTGGGAGTGACGGTCCGGGCGACTCCCTTCGCTTGTTTTCATAGACGCGCGCAAACTCGGTCGCGTCGACGGGACGCGGTGTCGCGGTGCACGCCAACCTTCCGCAATAACAGAGGGAGTTGAGTGAGGATTCCACTTGCAGCGATATCCCAATGAATTATATATGTTTCTCGGGCAGAATTTCTCTCGTCTCGTCTCCCTGACCTTATTCCGAGAAAATAAGTCTTTCTTTTTCTTGTCAGCACTTTCGATCCGTTTCGCGCTCGAGTTGTATCGTTCCACGAATTATGTCGGTGTCCGTGGTGACAATTATAATAAGTGTATTGCGCCTTCCATGGCATTCTAGGTGGGCCTTTCCATTCTAAGGGCGTAAAAGTACTGCGCACATCGGAACACACTATCAGCGAACTCTATAGCGAAACACACGAAAGACGTTGAATGGAGCGATGTCGAACGCTGGCGAAATATTTCGTAAACAGCCGGTAGGTGGCTCGAACAGCAGTCACGACCGATTTTTTTGCGTAAATTTGTTGAATTCATTCAAATTAAGTATTTTAAAACGTAAGCATTTTAAAGCACCGACAATTAAAAATACCCCACAATATGCATGTTCGCCGCCTTTACTGAAAATCAGCAAACTTGACAACAATACAGATTCCATCATCGACCTTCTTTTATTTCGAAGGGATATACGAAATTTTCTGTAGTTGCGGAAAATCATATGTTGGCCAGACAAAGGGAGCCATAGGATGCAGACTGAAGGAACACGAACGGGCTATTCGGAAGAAAGATTGGTATGACTCTGCCGTGGCTGAGCACACACTTTTAGAAGGTCACAGTATTGACATCAAAAGGGCGAAAGTTTTATGCAAAGAAATTAGCTACTATCCACGGATCATCAGGGAAGCCATTGAAATAGAAAAAAGACCTAACAACCAAAACAGAGAAGATGGCTACAAACTTCCTTATGCGTGGAAAAGACTTTTTAAAAACTTAAAAGCATTAATTAATCATTTTGTACATAATAACCGCTTAAGTTTGTTTATTTATTTTTCATTGTTGATTTAGAATGTCTGACGAAGCCGGCAGAATAGCACGGCGAAACTGTTGCTAAAAAGTTTAGTTGAATCGCAGAAATACAAAAGATTCTTACCAAAAAAAATCGACCTTCTTTTGTTATTTAGCGCACATCAAATTTACTCCCGAACCATTTTGAAGTGCGCTATCTAGTGTGCAGGGTCTGAATCACGAATGGAAGGCAAGTGCGCTGTTGTGTAAAGCGAAGTGATTAGCGCAATAGAGCGAATTGGAGGGACCCTGTATTTTTGACAGGACAATGGCTTAGGGTTATTGGTACTTATGTCCCTCTGAAGCAGTACATTACGCATTCGCTAAAGGTCACCACACAGAGATTCCTATAAAACAATTTCACAATAATATTAAACGGAATGTGTAGTTTCATATAATTAAAAGGCCGTTCAATACTGAAGTCACTTACTTCAATACTGAATATCGAATTCAATTGAGCATTACAACTCAGAATTGGATTCTGAAAGTCTCGAATGAACCCTTTCATACGATCCAACTCTCCGTTTCGATTTCTGACTGGTCCATGCGTAGAGACCATTGTGATTGACTACATCAATCATTCATTCGTGGTCAACGCTTTTAATATTAGGTAACCCAAAACACCCTACGTTTATACTCTTCGGTTAGTTTTAAGGTGGCTTCCTTGGTACAGAAGAACATTTTAAAAGTACAGGTAAACTCAACATACACGGCATCAAACCACTTTGTAATGAGCACAATACTCAGTTGACTTCCTAGCTAGCATTGCGACTGGTATTGCCTTGAAATATTTGAATCCCCAGTGCTTGTTCGTTGATTGTGAGACTCGGACTAAAAACAGTTTTGGAATATGGTTACATTACTCCAAAGATTCAATATCTAGCCAGAAAAATACAACTCTTGAAAACTGGTAACATTTTTAATCCTTGTAATACCTCGAAAAATCTATAAATTAGATTTTACTCATACATTTCGCCAAGGTAATGCAAGAGATAAAAGTCTTGAACCAAATTGTAGATAGATGCTCCGAAGCCAAACAAAATTCTAACTGCGTGTAACTGGAAAGGAAATGCAGTTTGGTGAATGTAGAAGTTCTCATTACAGCTCATTACAGCTCATTTCAACTAATATGAAAGTAATTTTTATTATCAGATTGATCTTAATCGCATACAATATTCAAAGTATTGTGGGAAATGGTTCAATGGCTCGTAACTTTGGATATTGCACACAAAATTAGTACATCAAGAATTTATTGGACATTAAAAAATTCTCAATTGCGAACGAAACTCACATATACTAACCATCTTTTGAAAAAGAGACAAAGGATACGCTTCTTCCACTTAGAATTCCAGAAAAATTGATCTTAAAAAACATAGTGGCGGACAAATGTGCATAAACAGCTCGGCATCGCCATACGTGTTTGGTTCTTCGTACTTGCTTTGTTTGCCAAGTTTGTACTTAATGTCACTCCAATCATACGATGGAAATACATATTAATAAAAACCGCGATAGACACTGGAGTCTCAGAGTTTTCCATGGGCGACGCTTCGAAAAATTACAAATCGAATGTCCTTCTGACTAGGGAACATCAATTTTCTAACATATTCTCCTCCGTACATCACGCCAATCTATACAAAATTCGCTTGCATAACTTTTTACTTTCCTTGAGAATTAAATATCCTATTCATAATTTATATATTCAACAAAATTATTACGCAAACATAAAAAAAGTAGTTGTGGCCCAATAGTACTCACTGATAAGATTCCTTCGACAAAGGCTTCCAGCAAACTATAGACGCTGATGAAATTTTGACCATCGCCCAGATTCGATCTATTGGAGGAGGCATGACGTGATGGCAACAATGCCATAGGTGATGTAATTATCGAACGGGGAAATGTAATTTGTTTTCACGCTCGAAGGCAAACAAAACCTCATTTAAAAGACAAGGAGGCGAAAACTGTTGCTGTCCATTATTTCGACGGGGAAAGTGTTCCGCTGCGGGTCCATTTAATCTCACCATCAGCACCCCAAAGTGTTCCCAGACGCTTAAATTTAATAAAGTAATATTTCACGGCTGAGCGTTGCCCAACATCGCACAGGAGGGGGGGGGGAGGGATTTGCGAAGCGGAGAAAGGAATGCTTCGAGTGATCGGGTAAATAGAAAACAGGTCCATTCGCGATTTCCCCCCAAACAGACAGTGGGGGTAGGAAGGGAGGGGGGATGGGAGGGGGGAGAGGGAGACCTCCCGTGTTCCGCCTCGAGGGGGCAAATATACCGATGAGGGAATGGGGCGGGGGGGGAGAGGGAGGAGGAGGTCGGAATCAGATCAAAGTGTACACTGGCAAACCCCCCCACCCTACTTCTCGAGGTGCGCACTTGAAAGGGCGAATGACGAAGTGGCCCAAGCACGCATTTCGTCCAGAGGCCATCCACTTCACCAAAACCTTTCTTACCAATCATTACTCGAAACGCAACGCAATGCCGAGCCTTAACCAACAAATTTTACGATCAACGGTGGGTGGGGTGTACTGGGTGGGAGCTGAATGATAGATAGATAGATAATTTATTTGTACTAGGACATCGACCCAGAAGTACAGGGTGATTACAAAAGAATACGTCGGTTTCAAATATCTGTATTTTTCAAATGATATCTACGAGCTACAGAGCTGCGTGACTTCTTAAAATGACCGATATATTCTCTAGTTTTGTGGAAAAAATAACATAACAAATGTTCAATATGTCCTCCTTGAGTAACCCGAACAATATCAAGTCGATATTCAAATTCCTCCCACACTCTGTGTAGCATGTCAGCAGTTAATGTCTTCACAGCCAAAGTTATGCGTGCTTTCAATTCCTCAAGCTGTTATTAGGCATTGATTAAGATTGGCTTTTTCCTCTACTGGAAGCAGATTCCAATGATTTTGTGTTTCAGTAAGACGGGGCTCCGCCTACATTGGCACCTCTCAGTTCTTTCTCATCTTAGTGAGACCTACCCACAAAGATGGATTGGTCGATTTGCAAGGCAAGACCTCGTCCTTCATATGTGGCCTCCGAGGTCACCTGATCTCACACCATGTGATTTTTTTGTGGGGATATGTCAAAGGTCAAGTCTTTGTGCCATCATTGCCTACTAACAGCGAGGAATTGAAAGCACGCATAACTTTGGCTGTGAAGACAGTAACTGCTGACATGCTTCACAGAGTGTGCGAGGAATTAGAATATCGACTTGATATTGCTCGGGTTACTCAAGGAGGACATATTGAATATTTGTAATGTTATTTATTTCAGCAAAACTGGAGAATATACCGGTCATTTTAAGAGAGGTCTGTAGCTCTTACCATTTGAAAAATACAGATGTTTGAAACCGACGCATTCTTTTGTAATCACCCTGTATAACAAACACTACAATAAACAGAGCCAGAGCCTTGATAATGGCAGGAAAGTCTTCTGCCGAAACGTCAGCGATCATGCCTAACCCGGTGGGAAACTCGAGAATAAATCATCACTACAATAAACAGATGATGTCAAGGTTGCAATCGTTAACAATAATAGAATATACCATATTAGCATCAATACAATATATTATCATCAACATATCATTTTAACAACGATAGCTTTAATAAATCACTACAAAAACATACAAACGGAAAAATAAGATTTGGTTAATAAATGTACACGGAGAGGAAAAGGAAGGGATATAGAGGAGAGGAAAAGGAATGTATGACTCGATTTGTCTTATTTTCACGATCTCTCCTGTTCCGACGCATCGGATACGAGCATGTTAGGAAAAACGGAGGAGCCCGAAATGAAAAGAATTAAGGGTGAACGGAGTCCGGGCACCTAAGTGAAGAGAGAGAGACACTCGTTCAAATTCCAGCTATTTGCGCAACCATTTGAGAGCCACGAATCAGCGCGCTTGGCCCGCGCGGTTGCTTTACTCGCGAAAATATGCGATGTCCTTAAAATGCTCCGAAATACGCGGTCGCGGTTGCGCTTTCAATTTTCATCCATCATCTCAAGTTTTAGTAAATATTCGGTTTACAAGGGTTCATTAGCATGGCTCGGAAACATGGAACTAAGGATGGAAAATGGAATTAGGACTTTTGAGATGTGTTAATGGAGAAGTTTGAAGATAAATCCATCGACAGAAAGGAAACAAATAAATGCTATCCATTCATGGTAGAGGAGAAATTAAGTTCCTAAAATATATTATTTCTTTGAATAGTTATTGACCACAGTAATAATACATTGGTTATATAACATTAAATAATACATTATTACAATACAAATATGTTTTTATATTCGTAAAATATGTAATATACTTTAGAAATTTGAAGTTACGATATCTGTAATTGTTAATTTCATGCTTTATACTATTCATTTTTAAATATTTTTATTTTCACTTATCATACTTTTTAAACAAAATTTTATCTTGGTTTTCCATTTTTGGTTTTGTTTTTTTATGTTGATTTTGTTGCTAAGAGGAAGAGTTTGTTTTTGTGATGCCATTGTCGCAGTAAGAAAGTTAATCCTTTGAAGTACTAAATTTATGATTGAAAACTTTTTTATCTTTGTAGTATTATAATAATTATAAAACTGTATCCCTTGCATTGTTCTGTAGCCCTGAAGAAGCCTCATTAATAAAAAGGCGAAACGTCTTGGCGTAGAAAGGAAGTTGAGTTCCTTAAATAAATGACATGACCCCAAACCTCCATAAGTGAACCAATGTAAAATAGATTAGAAATCGGATCGGATAGGTGGATGACGCGATAAGGAGCAAGTAAGTTGTCGGGCGCTTTGGTCCAAGAGAAAACATTAGCCAAGTGAATGTTTGATAAGGAAAAGACATGTTGAGGTAGGAGGGGAAGGGAATGCAAAGGTTGAGAAGTACATCGAGGGGAAGAGGCAGAGCTTGAAGAAGTACTAAGTAGTGCATCCGATCCTGCCTTCAAATTGGATAAGACTTTAATCCCACCATCACCGAGGCTCGTTACGACAGTGAGAAACATCAGGGCACTAGTAAGTTATGTTAACGTGAAAAACAGATAGCCACAATTAAGCAGGGTTGGAGTAAATAACATGAAAATGAATGAATATACTCGCCTCCCTGGATGACGGCAAAAATTAAGGAAATAATTGAACACCCACTCTTTCATTATATTTTCACTGTATCTCGATATACTTTATCTTTCTTTAATGAGTCTGATTTTTCCATTCGGTAATTATTTTTAATGTGATTGTACAAGTTTTCATTCTTCTTTATTTATTTGTCACTATCCTGAAAACAGCCTCAAGGGCCTTTCACATCAGGAACAGGTACCAATGTACAAATACATAACAACCATGTCCTGTGATGTGAAAATTCTACCCAGGGCGCGATTCAAACCTGCGACTCTGGGGTTGGCAGTCAAGGAAATTATCACCTAAGCCATATGCTATAATATGTAAACTTGGAATATTCTCTCATTATTCTAATATATAAATGAATGGTCATTAGTGACCATGAGATTGTTTAACACTGCAGGTTTATGCCTGAGAGTAGTGAAACTCAGGAATGTTAGGGGAGGGTAGATTCAAGCTGGACTGATAATCCGTTTATTTTTCTCTTCCCTCAATTAAGGCTCTCTTCAACCAGCCATCTCAGAATCCCAAAGGGGAGTTACACCGCCCATGTCTTCTTGGACGGCGAAGGTCGCCGCTGTCACCTCCGGTCGCCCCGTCGGAAAAGCAGGAAACGGAGGCCGCGGACATCGGCCCAAGTCCCGTTGCCCAAATAACCCGCGCATCGTTTTCAACGTCTTTGTAACACTTTGGGGAACCTTCGGCTACAGTGGAACAACAAACAACGGTTCATTTTTCGCACGCAAAATGTATTCCCCCCGACAGAGTGGGTGTCGTAAGTTTTTTTCTCCCTCGGCTCGTACTTCGCCGCCGAAAAGAAAAGGACAAAAGAGGGATTCGCTCCGTGATTCCGGACAATGGCCCGCGCGCTCCTCCCCGGCAGGAGGTGAGTCTGCACCGCTAGCAAGTATTGACAGCTTAAGTCGACCACCGCACCGGGACCGCAAGGACCCGCAAGCAACGGGGACGGCACCAAATAGAAGGACACGATCAAATTTTTATGATTCCATTTCAGGATAAACTAGTTTTTTGCCTTGATTGTTGCTTCATTGAAAAACCGGACTTCCATAAAGAGAAGAACGTGGCTTTAAGTACGTGATAACTTAGTTCAAGTAGCAGATTCAAAAGTGAATGTCATTTAGAAACCTAAATTAAATTCGCTTTTAAGTTTTGATTTTTTCCATTAACATTTAACATTTGAGAATTAAAGTCAATTTGCATGGGACTGGGTGCTTTGGTCAACCTATTTGCTGCGGCATACCTTGGTAACAGAAAGCTTCGAAAAGATAAGGTTATTACATATTTGGACATTGCAGTTGTTAAGTCTGTGCATTTACACGCGTCTCTTACTCTCGGCGTTCTTTTATTTACTTACTGGAATGCGAGTTTTGATAATTGCCCAGCCTTAAGAAGTACATTTACAAATCGCATTTCTCTTTTACAAAATGCCAAATCATGATTTCATCCTGGCTAATTTAAATGATACGGAGCATCATGTGCAACGAACCTGGCATGGGAGTGGACAGAGAAATTTTAACCAGGTGATAATTCTCGAAGCCTTTGAGGAGTCTTAGAAGTTTTTCATGCACTCAAATATAATTTTTGCTAATGTGTTGAGTCCTAGCTTTGATTAGATAAATTCTGAAGTGAGACCATTCTTGACGACCTTCGAAGGAAAGACTAAATCTCCAACATGATTTAATCATCACCACAAAAACATTACTATTATATCACTAACATTTCGACCGATACGATTTGATAAAAAATAATGCTCATTAGAGTAGAAATATGTCGAAATCAGTGGTCGTTTACTCACATAGCAGTAGTCCTCTAAGAGAGAAATATTTTTTGGGGGTGCGGCCATTCTACCTCTGCCCGCCACCACATTTCCCAACCTTTTCTTTCTCTTTGAGTTAGTTTGAGCGAGATATATTTCCCTTATAATTTATAATTTGACTCATTTTCCACACCGTACGGCTAAATTCATGAGAGTAATCTACCGGTTAGAAGGTTATGATGAAAGTCGGAGAATATCCAACGGACTCTTACACGTGCCGTGCTCTATCTACCTCTAGTATTTCTTTCTTCATCTCAGCATAAGTCCTACATTTCTTCATCCCGTCCATAAAACCTATTCTCTTCCTTCCCCTTCCCCGCTTACCCAACATCCTACCCTCTATCACGGCCTTCAGCAAACCATCGTCCCTCATCACCCCCTCCAGCCACCTACCCTGTCTTCCCCTAATCTCATCTATAAGTTTCCTCTCCTCGCCCACCATGTCAAGCACTTCCTCATTTGTCTTCCTTTCCGTCCAACGCACCTTCTCCATCCTCCTCCACACCCACATCTCCAAAGCCTTCAGTCTATTTTCGTCTTCCTTTCTCAAGGTCCACGTTTCTGCTCCATACAACGCCACACTCCATATCAAGCTCTTCACCAGCCTCTTTTTTTCATCCTTACTTAAAGTTCCCGTCATCAGCTCCAAGCCATCAAAACAGAAGGTTATTTTTGCGATTATGTAAAATTACTGTGGTAAAAAATATATAATTTTTTATAAATAGTTGAGAAAACATGCAATCTACACACCGTTAGTATTTTGACGAAATGCAGGTGTTAGAAATTCCAAATGTTTTTCAATATTCTCCCTGTGGAGTGCACAGCCGTAGTAATCAATCCCATGTAAAACACACCTATGCCGTCAACTTCCGATCTTACGAAACGAGACGAGACACTTGCGCGGAGGGTAAGACACCCAAGAGGACAAGCAGGAGAACAAGACGGTCGAGACAAGCATAAGACGTGTGAGGAAGGAGATTTTTAAGGTAGTTTGAGCGAGTAGTCATAATGGAGGCCATATTAGAATTTTATATTTTAATTTCAGCGTCTGTGAGAAGTGTGAAATAAATATTGTAATACTAATGGCGCAAAGATATAGTTATGCATGACTAAAATTCTCAGTAATTAAATAAATATAACCACATAAGTCTCTAATTTGACTTATTTTTTCACGGCTTACGGCTGAAAACCCTTCTAAACAGCAGGGTTTTTTTGCGATTCTGTAAATATTACTGTGGTGAGAAAAAGATTATTTAAAAAAAATATTTGATAAAACATACAAGCTGCGCAAAGTTGGTTTTTTTTTAAATCTAGGTGTCATAAATTACTAATTTTTTAAATATTCTCCCTCTGGAGTGCACAGCCGTAATCTATTATATGTAAAACTGCTAATATATTTTTAGGCAAATTGCTTGAAAAGTAGTTCGGTAGGGGGTTAATATTTTCATATCATTGGCAATATTATGCATAAAGAGTTTTTTTTATGATATCAAATTCTAGGTGAAGTGATATTTCTCTCTCTCACTACGTTAAGCAATCTCCTCCTTCGAAAGGCTAACACTCCTGGAATGGACCTAGAGCAACGGAGGAGATGCGGAGCAACACTAGCGAGCAAATTCTCTCTCGATAAAAATCCAATATGCCACATTTTCTATCATTCAGTGTAACCATGACGATCTAGTCCTTCAGGGTGTCTAGACACCACCACTGCGATGAAGAACGGAAATCCACAAAATACCTGAACACCGACCCTCCCTCTCTTTGTCCAATGTCCAAATCACTCAGACAGAGAATTTGAATGCAGGAAGCAACCACTAAACCGAAAACGTCAGCCGTTTGCGACTGTACTGAACATTCGACGCATGAAGCTTTAGAGGACGATATCCTGCAAAAATTACTAAAAAAAAAGAAGTCCAATATTTCGATTCGCTCGCAAACGACTTGGTAACGTAACTGTCGTTTTTTTCTGTCGCTATCATGACGGTCGCCATTACATAAAACACAGCTCTTTGTTAGAGCAATGTGGCACTCATTTGTCTTCTTTTTTGCTCTGAGTCTTTTTAATGCCTTCTTAAAAGCATGGGATGTTAGTTTCGACGATGATTTTTGCTATTCGTAAATTCAGTAGCAGAAGAACCTTGGGAAAAGCGCCAGCGATCCATTACACAATGTGAGATGCGACGGCAATATACTTTTTTGGCCGTTGTCATAAATATGATTACCTTCAGCCGATTATTAAGCTTATGAAGGATGCTTGAAAGAGCTTGGGCAACGATTTAATTTAAAACTTGACGCTGCACTCTCCGATCAAGGAGGGAATGTTATTTTTTGCTCAGAAGTGTGAACTTCTGCGGTTCAATCATCAAATTTGAAGTACACCGTGCCGAGAAGAATTTTTGAAAAATAGATATATGGACTTTCCTTTCCATTTATATATGTGTATATATTAAGGATGAGTCGATTCTAAATGTCGATTCTCGATTCCACCGATTCTCAGGCTTAGAATCGGTATCGAGAACCGATCGCCTAAAGTCGATTCCGATTCCACCGATTCCAGATAAATAAATATTTTAAACATTGACTATAAGCTGATGATGTATTTGCTAATTGTCATTAAATACAATTTTTGAGCGACTGAATTGTCTTTGTTATTTTATTCCAGCCAGTACTTGAATTTTTGAAGAAGAAGAGGGATACGTGGAAGAAGAACCATATGGAAGTGAAGGAACTGGCATGGGATAGGGCGAAATGGAAGGCTGCAGTATACCAATCCTAGGATTATAATACTATGATGAGTAGTTGAATCTAAATACTTGTCGTACGCTATTGGTATTTCAATATCCCACCTGTTATTAGCAATACGAATCGATGGAATCGGAATCGAAAAAAGTTGAATCGACTCATCCCTAGTGTGTGTGTATATATATTTTCATCATTCTTCTACCGCTGAGAATGGCGGCATGACCGCCGAAACGTCCAAGTTTTCTTTTGTGAGTGTCCTTTTTGCGTGTTTCTGTGTTTGTTTAGTGTATTACTGTTTTTTTTAATGCATGTGCATCGTCGCCGAGAGCGATTTTCGACCAAGACATTATATGTATATATATATATATATACAATATGCCAAGAGGGTGGCCGATAAAAATATACAAACGGAAAAAAGAACAATTACAAATAAAAACTTCCGATATTTCGGTGAAGATATTAGCTCCACCTTTCTCTAGGAGAAGAGTAGGAATCGAAAAAAGTTGAATCCTACCAGCTTGAGTATGATTCCTACTCTTCTCCTAGAGAAAGGTGGAGCTAATATCTTCACCGAAATATCGGAAGTTTTTATTTGTAAGTGTTCTTTTTTCCGTTTGTATATTTTTATCGGCCACCCTCTTGGCATATTGTATATTTATCACCCGAGTGATTCTCCTGGAAGTTTTATTATATATATATATATATATATACATATATATAATTTTTTTTATTTTTTAATACTATATAAATGCTGCATACCTAAAAGTATGTTCACAGCAGAAGCGGAAATGAGTTCCGTCGTTCTGAAATTAACACTCGCGCGCAGTGGCGTGGCAAGTATCTCCCGCGAAAGAATAAATTACATACTTTGTTTTCAATTCATTAAGGTTCGAAAATAATAGGCTGAGACAATAACGGGTCCGGCCGAAATGCCCTCACGACTGGCTTCTTCCCGGGCAGACGGCGAGCAAGGCAAACACGGCCCAGCGTCAAAAAAGCTACTTTATCATTTACAAAATTCTCGTTGGCCGGTCTCATATAATAATAAAATAACTCCATTAACATTTTAAAACCTGAAAAACTCGTTGTGTAAGGTTATATCTATTAACTTCTGTTAAATCCTGTGCTCTCACGCTTACCAGCTGGGCACAGACTGAGATCAAATGTCGTTTCTGCTCCAGCCCTTCGTATGTCGAGGCCAGTGAGTTATGCTTATAGCAATTTATTTTTCTCAGACGAAAATTTAGAATGCAACAATTTTTAATTAAGAAACATAAGCGTTATCTAAAATGAATACCTACCGCTCCCTCATATACTTATGAGGGAAACCAAAATTATGCAATTGGAAATAATGGTATTGAATATGTGGGTAAACATGAAATATAGCAGTTCTCTCGGTCATGCAACAGCCAAGGCATAATGAAACCAATATCAGTATGAAAGCGGCCTTTTGATCCACGCTTTTGGAGATGTATAGAGACTAACAAGCACTTTAAAGCGAATTGAAGTGGCTACAAGTAGGTAACTTTAGCGTGTAAAAATATGTTACCATTGACTGTTTAATCTTTCGGGATTCATTCCGAGATGTTTAAAATTGCAAAAAAAAACAATATTTCGCTGGTCCTCCTGCCAGCTTCATCAGGTTAACTGAACTGATTCTTTAGTCTCGCTCGTCTTTATATAAATAAGTGAGGACTCCCATTGTTGCCGGAATTTAAATTTGAAAAATTCGTTTGAGCTTTCTACTTAACCGTCAACGTCAACGGAGAACGTCAGACGGAGACGTTAGACGGAGAACGTCAACCGTCTTCTCGGTTGACGTTCTCCGGTCTCTTCGCAATTTCTATAGCCACCCTGATTAATCTTGGGTAATAGCGTACCTCCCTTGATATTAATTTTGTCTCCTCAAAGTTGAAATTATGAGTGGGGCCGCTGAGATGGTGTTACAGAAGGTCAACCGAGAAGACGGTTACACGTTAAGTAGAAAGCTCAAACGAATTTTTTAAATTTAAATTCCGGCAACAATGGGAGTCCTCACTCATATAAATAAAGACGAGCGAGACTAAAGAATCAGTTCAGTTAACCTGATGAAGCTGGCAGGAGGACCAGCGAAATATTGTTTTTTTTGCAATTTTAAACATCGTGGAATGAATCCCGAAAGATTAAACAGTCAACACTATATCCGCGGAAGCCTACGAGCTAATATATTACCATTGACTAAATAAATGAACTAGCGCTGCTGTCTTCTCATTTTTTTTTCAGATGACAAGTTTTAAGTTATTCTCTACATGCATGAAAAACTTGGAACGTAAAAAATGAAAGCAGCATATTTTATGTGATCAATGTGCCTAGAAAATATGAGAATACATACGTACGCACGAAACGAATGAATAAATAGTGATCCTCTGGTAAGCCTAAAAAGACGGAATTCTTGGGCAATAACACAGAAATGTGAGCGATTCCCACAGTCGCAGTCTATAGGAGTGGTTAAGGAAATCGCCCAGAAATGATCACTAAATGGCGCCGCAAATCAAAAGACGCAGGTTCAATCTTATGAAACGTCGACGAATCACGATTCATAGCCATAAAGAACATTGCTAGCTGATAGGCCAAGAGGAGAAAGCTGACATAAATTCTAATACAACGTACAATTTTCCTGACACATTCACTTCAGGGCACTCCAATGGGTCATTTGGTACATGCCTACTCCTCTTCATCAAATCTGTTGAAACTTCATCCCGCCCCGTTGAACCGATAAATCAACATAGTTTCAACATACACTCGAAAACATGGAAATTGGACGGAGGTTTAACTCATATATCCTCGTTCATTCTGTGGTCACCTCATTGAGCATGAACCCAATTTTTTCACTTCAAAATTTTTATTTTGAAGTGAAATTTATTATACTTTTATCATTCCAACGTAATGGATCCTTACAGCATTGACCATTTATGACTTGGAGCTCTTGGTGGCCCCAAGGGGGGGCAGTAGGGTCAATTGCCCCCCTCCCCCAAAAACCCGGCGTATTTCTTTGTCATAGACATTAAATAGATAGAAATAGCCTAAATTATTTTGTTGCTTTTTTGTCATTGAAGTTTTGGTTATTTTAATTTAAAATCCAGTTTACTTTTAAATAAACTAAAACGGTTTTAAAACCACAAGCTAAATGCGAATGCAAATTAAAATAATTTTGGAATTAGTCAAAACTTGGTAGGTAATCTAAAAGGGAAACATTTATTTTGGAAAATCTTGCTCTTCTTAAAAGACAAACTTTTGCTTGCAAACCACTTATAACGCGCCATTTTGCACATACTTAGTTTGTTACGAATTTCCGGGACGAGACCCACGAACCCCCCTTTTCCTGGGGGGTATTCCATACCCAAAGAGCAGCTGGTGTCCCCCCACCCTCCACCCCGAACGTCTGGTCTGGAGCCGCCCCTGTTTGGAGCATACTCATTAAGCAACGAGGAGGGTTTGCAATCCCTAGCACAAGGGAAGACAAGTCTCAAAGAACTATGAGACGAAATTGAGACAAGAATGAAAATTCGTGAAGATGACCTTCTTTTTAATTTTGACCTTCGTTGTAGTATTAAAAAAAACTGAAATAAATATTATGAAGAGTTGCTGTCACACTTGTCATTTTCGATTCCAAAGATTCAACGCCGTTGATGCCAATACAAATGGCAATAGAGTATTTACACACTTTTAGGAAGTGACATCTAAAAAATCTATCGATACTTCAGACACTAAATTTTCATTCTGACGCTCGAGAGGCTTTTCGTTAATTTTTATTAGCTAATAAAATCTAATTAATTATTATTGCGCCGAAACACTCGTCCGCCATGTTTTGTAGGCTCTGACGTAATCTCCCATAGTCGACCATTTGTTGATTTGGAGATTGTGTGACTGTGTAGTCTTAGCGTGCGGACGAAACTTTAGCTATTAATTAGCAAATATCGAAATAACTTCGAAAAGGCAAATACTATTTCACTCTCAACGCACAGCTACGCTATTTCGCTTCTGTTAATATGGGAGATGACGTCACACTACGAAGAAACAATGGGTGGGCGTTTATACCTAGGTAATTTCGATGCTAAAACAATGCATATTAAAAACTATTTATTAAATTAATTAGTTGGAATTATACCTTGGTATTTCGTACGTGGCATTTCGAAACCAAACACTACTCGCCATAATAAATTTCAACAAAATACCTCACTTACGCAAATACTCTATTATGAAGAAAAAAAAATATATTTGAAGAATGAAAATGTTGACTCAACGGTGTTATCGTGAGAGATGTAAGTCATGATTAAATAGTGACTGAAAGCGTCAAAGCCGAATTATTTGTATCTCAGGAACAATGGAATGAGTGATAGCAATGAAGAATTGTTCAAGATATAGATTAATGAACAAGTTTTTTCCCATACGAAAGGTCGTTGCCAGTGTGCTGAGTGTATAAAAAAATAAACACATGTTCAATTGTTGTAACAGGGTTTAAAAGTGTTATGGTTGTGTGCCTCGACCATTTGGAATTGAAGTTCATCGACCATTTGGAATTGAAGTGCATCGACCATTTGGAATTGAAGTAAGGGTTGGGCATGTTGTGACGAGCGTAAATCAATGTCGGCTGTATTAGATGAGCACGAAGTACTTAAGAAGTGAGCAGCACATGGGGTAGGTAGAAGAATGGGCTGGTCTGGAGAAGATATGAACCGTATTTAACATAAATGTAATTAAAAGAATGTTCTTACTTTTGGTAAGTTTCTTTTGGTTTTCTGCGATGAAAGTAAACTTTTTAGCAACAGTTTCGCCGTGCTATTCTGCCGGCTTCGTCAGGCAATCTAAATCAACAATGAAAAATAAATAAACAAACTTAAGCGGTTATTATGTACAGCATGATTTATTAATACTTTAGTTTTTCAAAAGTCTTTCCCACGTATAAGGAAGTTTGTAGCCATCTTCTCTGTTTAGTTTAGTTTAGTAGTATCTGAAAAACTAAGTATTAATAAATCATGCTGTACATAATAACCGCTTAAGTTTGTTTATTTATTTTTCATTGTTAATTTAGAATGCCTGACGAAGCCGGCAGAATAGCACGGCGAAACTGTTGCTAAAAAAGTTTAGTTTAATCGCAGAAATCCAAAAGAAACTTACCTAAATTAAAATGAACTGCGAAAATCTACGAAAAAAATGATTCTGCTTGGTTCTGTAATATTGAGAATATAAACGGGAGTCGAATCAGCCGAGAGATACCCGAAATAGAAGAGTGAATAGTTTGATAGGAAGAGATTGATAATGAAATTCTCTGCAGAGACTGGTGAGACTAAAAATTAAAGTATTCCTAAGAAAAATAAATATACGCATAATATTACGCGAGGACCGAAATATATAATTAAATGGGCAATTGGTATTGTCGGAGTGTGTGACATCTGGTGGTGAATGAAGAGATGCTCCCGTCGCGTCTTGTTCAATATTGGGATTTTGCTGATTATGATGTCCAACGCAAAAGAAAACGACAAGAAGGGAGTGTGAGCGCTTGTTTAAAATACAGTCTTCTAATAATTTCAAGTGAGAACGCTTTTCACAACTCAATAATTTAATTAACTTTAGGGAGATTCTCAATATCTCAGAAGGGTAAACTGATCTTAAGGCTTCTCACTGACGACGTGGCTAAACCCATAAATAAGCCGTTTCTTCAGGAGGCAGTATTTTCTTAATGTAGAACAAAACAACGAGGAAAGTATAATTAAAAAAACAATACGTGAATATAAATACGCTCCTGGCTATTGACTGAATTTCACCACTCTTTTATATGCAAACAGGTTTTATACATAGGGGAACCGAAATCATGAAGCACTTATGATGGTCCAAAATATGCCATGGAGATGTTTCTCCGGGATATTATTTTCTTCTCAAGTTAAATTTCAAAGATTAGTATGTAGACAGTCGGTGAAATCATATGATTTTTATCATCCTATATCGGAAAATCCTATAACGGCGAGACATGCAGGTCCATGAAGACCAGCCTGCAGGAACACAAAAAGGCAACACAGAATAAGAAATTCAGCCAATCATCAGTCACCGAGCATGCCTGGAGCGAACCCAGACACGACATAAAATTTGACGACGCCGAAATCATCGCCAAGGAAAGAAGATATTATCCTAGGCTGATAAGGAAGTCAATAGAGATCATCAAAACGCCAAGAAACTTCAACCGGGAAGACGGATACCATCTGACTAACGCTTGAAAGAGAGTGTTCCAGAAACCGGCCAATCACAGTGCAGCAGCGAGAGAACGAGGGCTATATAAACGCAGCCAAAATGCCGACTTCGACCTGAAGACGCCTGGTGGAATCCCGGAGAAACTGTCGTCAACCTATGACTACCAACGCGGCGCAAACCCGGAAAATGGAGAGATCCACGAATTCAGAACGGAAAACTACGATCCAACATTGATTTTTATCATGTTGTGACTCTGCACGAGAGATTATTTTGTTTCAAAAGCAGCGCCAAAAAAATTCAACAGATTCTGTTTCGGTATCTCTCGTCCATCGGAGTGAGTCCATTAGAACTTGTTGGAACGAATGGCTATCCAATAGGGACAACTCTATCGTCTCCTCATCACCCACGCCGTCTCTGCGACGCGTCAGTGGACAGGAGGGTTTAGAGATTGAGACGTCGCGACGTCTCAATCTCTAAACCCTCCTGTCCACTCTCCTCTCAAGCAACCCACTCCGATGACCGCACCCTGAACCCAGTGCTCTAACCGCCCCTCCGAATTAATTCCTGTTGCCTCTTCATCCACCGGAATACCTCGTCCTTCCCCCAAACCAATCCCCCCTTACCCCACCTCCCAACATACTCTCCTGATAGGAATTCGACGATTGACTGTGCGAGTGGACAAGTGGGAGGTCTCCCTCCAGAAACAATCCTCTAACCGTTGCTTTTCGACTTCCGGCTAATCTCTAGATCGAAGGATTAGAGAGGATGAGCTCATTAATTCGGACCGCTTCGTAGTTATGTACGCGCCTATAACTCCACCAACGAGGAGCTGAATTAAATTATTAATGGCGTCTCAAATAATGCGAGGTACAAGAACTGCGGGGCGATAAATTTAAATTTATGATAATGAGGAAATGAAGCCCTTAAAGAAATTGGCGTTTCGCCATTGTTGCTCATTTCATTAATTGGTATATAGGTATTCAAATGGTGCCTATCCCCGCGGCTTCGTCAAGGAAGTGATGCAGTCTGGAATAGCACATGCCCACCATCGGTTAAGAAACATGGGCAACACAGTAATCAATCTCACGGCTCCGAGGCCTAATAATAATGACTATTCCAGTCCATTGTTGGACCACGAAAGCCCTCGGAGAATTTACAACCGAGTCGATTGATGCAGCCCTTTGCATGGGGCTTCTCTTCCCACACCAGCATTTACATGTCAACACTGGAAGACCATTTACATGCACAATAAAGCACACAATGCATGAAATGAGAGACATTGAAATGATGGGGAAACTAACGTGTGTTGTTGAAAGGCTTGAATGGCTTTTAAAGGTAGCGGCAATAAAATCGGGAGATCTTTGATCAATTGGAGAGGAACAAACTGGCAGATTAAAATGTACCTCACAAAGAAAGGTATCAAGGAGTAACTTGGACAAAAAATACGTGTGTCGTGCCACGATCCAGTTCTTTCTGAGTGAAATTCCCCTCGAGGTCGTGGCCTTTATACTCAGCATTCGGCCGTAAAAACCTTTTTACTACCGACGGGGAGTTGCCCTTGCTCGATTGCCCTACGAATTTATAATCGCAACCCACTGTTTCAATCGAGAAGGGTGGGGATTTCTTAATTCTTGGAGCAAAAACAAGTGTAGATCACACATAATACAGATTCCAGCGTCAGTTTCCGAAATTCCTTCACGATTATAGTCGAAACAATGCAACTCCCATGAATGCAAAACATCTTATAGCACTCACGACCTTGGCGAAGTTGGTGAGTAATATCTTCAGTTGCCGAATATAACGTGTTATCATCACCATCATCGGAGTAATCTACCGGTTAGAGGCAGGTTATGATGAAAGTCAGAGAAAATGCAACAGACTCTTACACGTGCAGTGCCCTATCTACAAGTTGTACATCTAGTATTTATTTCTTCATCTCAGCGTAAGTCCTACCCTTCTCCAGCCCATCCATAAAACCTATTCTCTTTCTTCCTCTTCCCCGCTTGCCCAACATCCTACCCTCTATCAAGGCCTTCAGCAAACCATTGCCCCTCATTACCGCTTCCAGCCAACTGCCCTTTCTTCCCCTAATCTCATCTACGATTGGTAAAAATAAACCCTTTGTGGTATAGACTGTCTTTCTTCAGCATCTCTCATCACGAAAGCTACGGAAGAGGGAATTTCTCATTTCCCTGTACCAACCAGCGGTTTCCCGCGCAGTTCCGTTGACGAGCAAACCGCGTTGCTGAAGTTTTTGGATGAAGGTGCCTTGAGAGGCTTTAGCCGTGTTTCGACCGGAAAGCCTCGTCTTCAAAACCGAGCGTGGCAGCCGCTCACGTAAGAGAAGGGTCTGAAAGCCGCTGACTGCACATCAACATATTTCCATATTTCTCTGAGCATTTTGTTAACATAAATGTTTTTCATTATGTATAATTACCTTTTTGCGGGAGAAACTTGCAAGTAATTGGATTTACACTTGCGCAAATTATCATTTGGTATGAACCCATGACCAGTGGATTCCAGCAATTATCCGATTAATTTCAATCAACTATGCACGCATATTCATAGACTTGAGAACAAGGAATAAAGACTGCCAATATATCCGTTATTCGTCTAACGCTAAGATAACGGCAAAGCTCCATGAGCAAACGTAATCAGGTTTCCTCCTGATATACATTTGGCAGCCAAGACAATTTCCTGTTTGCTATTGACGCGATCACTCCAGAGAGAGAAAATTTCCATCTCCATCCTAACGGATGAGAGGAGCCACAAAACTGGTCCTTCAAATAACTCCGACATTTCTCATAATTCTTCCAAGGTCGACTACTCGAGCGTCTCTTGAAGAACAGGATGTCAAATGACAACTACCTATTCATCCTTTGTGATATTTTTCACTCTCACGATAAATAAGAAACATTTGTACATCCTCTTCCGTGAAGTTCCATCACATAAGACTCCGGGACATGGAAAATTAACTACGTTTTCCTTAATCCTACCGATCAGTTTTTCAATGTGGAATACTGTTTAAATTATTACGAGTATTTACGGCATACTGATATACTAAACCCATTTTTCATTAATATTTAAAATATTTCGAAACACATGCAATTCTTGTTCTATTTTGTCTAAATTCAATTGTGGCGACGAAAAATTATTTAATCATACGATTATTTTTTTTATATAACAAACGGCACGACCAAAAACTATCCATGAAATATTTGAAGAGTCCACACTGAATTGAATGACTAAATGTACCTATCATCGAAAAATAATTGAAGACTTAAGACAGGAATCTTAGCAAGACACATTTTCAAACATTACGTAAAATTCCGCATCATGATGTAGAACATTTTAAGGAGGATGCTAGCAATAAAATGTGTCATAGATAACTAATACACTCATCTACAATGGTGTGTTTTACGCTAATCTACTTTTTCCATGGTTTTATTTTAAAGAATTCTGAGCGTGAATTTCTTTAAGTAAATATTATTTACCACCATCTGTATGCTGCCACAAACTATCTCGTCGCCAATTCAAACTTACTGCTCAAAGGAAGGTTTTATGTAGACGCAAAATGAAAATACAGTATCAAAATAACATTCACGCATTTAAATACAATGAACAATTAACGCTATTCAATGGAATAAATTATAGTTCGCAAAAGAAATGTCAATTGAATCCAGAAAATCAAATATGCTTAATTTTGAAGCCAAAGAAAGATGTCTTAAGATACTTTTAAATACAAGAGTCTCCAGCTATATGCCAAATTATACATATTTTGAAAATAGAACGAAAATAGGGTAGTGTATGCATAAAAAAACTCTTCATTCATAAAAGCACGGAATCTTTCTTCATATCTTTTAATATGATCTGATAGGTGTAATTCATTTTCATAGCAAGGAAGCGATCAATAAAAATATTTATAAATAACGTAACAACGATATTACGAGTCGTGATAGATCGACTGCACCAACTGATTTCATTCAGAATCCCGCTCCAATCATGTGGTCTTCCGCCGTGCCTCTTCCTACGACGAACGTTGCAATTTTTCATATTGTCAGCAAAAAACATTCAATTTCTTGCATGCGGACCCACTCGTGTTTTATAAATCTCCATTCTGAATCGCTTTTCGTTTTTTTATTCATCCGATAGGCGTAGATTATAAATGATGAGAGAGCAACAGCCTCGAAACATCGGCTTGTCCTCCAAGTAACGTAGTCGCAATTTGAGCCTCAATGCTCCCGATCTTTCCCCTCCCCTGCCTCTCCCACCTCCGATTACCTCTTCCCCCCCCCCTAGCCTCATCCCACAATCGCCGACCCCACCCTTCCAGATCGCTCGGGAGTGGTCGCCAGGCGGGTGGCTTTCGCCCTGGAGGGAGGGTTGTTGGGTGAGTTGAGGGCGGCACATTGATTGGGCTGCGAGGTCAAGGAAGGCCGGTGCGGCACGATGACGACTACTACCGGATTTGTTGAGGCGGTGGGGCTGTGGAGGGGTTGAATGGGGGAGGGGAAGGATTTGGGAAATGGTAGTTGATGGAATCTGTGGTGAAGGATGTTACCTAAGCGACCGGAGGAGGGTTTGAAATGGAAAATGGAAGAAAGGGCGATTGAAAATAAAGGTATTAAACCCCGCCGCAATTACGACGATGAAATACGAAGAAATTCCAGCGAGGAAAATAACCCCAGCTGATCCTGGAATTGAAAAGAGAACCTTTGGCTTTCCGAGCAGACTGAGCAGACTGACGACGTTCATCGAGGAAAATGAATTCTGAACCACTTGTGTTGGCAGAGAGTCTTTCATTCAAGCCGGAGGATCAACTTCTTTCACTATTCAGTGTTTCATTTGATAAATTCTAATTGATAATATTTTGAACCTGAAATGGCATGGTGTCAAAAATATTAGGAGGATAAAATGAACAGAATAGGATATTAATTAATTACAGGAGATAACTAATCTCGGGGAAAATGAATGAGCATGTAAAATAAATGTTAGCTACGAGTACGACATGGAGCGTGTATCTACATGGTTTTTAAAACAGTCCCTTGAAGAAGAGAGTAGAAATGGATTAATGAAAACTTCAGATAAGGGAGATAGAGACGGGCTGACAGGTTCAAACACACTTTTTCCTGGAATGATAGGAGTTGACAATCGAACCACAGCATAGCACACGTAAGTTGAAATATATAATATTATGCGTGAACATTTTTTTTCTTCCATTTGACAAAATAATAGTTGGTGTCCAGTAACAACCACTTCAATACGCCCTTGTGGCGTATGGCGGAGAAAGGCGATGAGTGCAGAAGATTAAAACTTCGTGTGACAGGATATGGGAAAGTTACGATGGACAGGAAAAGGACAAAGGAAGTACTCGTTAATGCAGGATTAGAGAAAGAAATTGGCGGAATATTGAAGAAAAGGTCAGAGCAAGGCAATGATTACACGAGCGAGAACGAGTGGATGTTGAAGGACGCATTTCAGATAGAAGCATAAGAGTAGGATTAGAAGAGAGAGGATAAGGATGAGCACGCAAGACTGGATTAAGGTAGTTTGAGCGATATATTAGTTCACCTAGAATTTGATGAATTTGACATCATTTTAAAGATAAAATTCCAATATTTCCAATAATATCAAAATATTAACCCCTTCACGAACTACTTTTCGAGCACTTTGCTTGAAAATATAAGCTGTTTTGCATGGGATAGATTACGGCTGTGCGCTCCAGAGACTATTGAAAAAATAGGAATTTCTAACATCTAGATTTCGTCAAAAAACTAACGGTGTGTAGTTTGTATGTTTTCTCAACTATTTATAAAATATAATCAATTACTCACCGCGGTGTTTTTTAAGGAATCGCAAAAAACCGTCTGTTGTGGAAGGCGTTATTACTGTACTACGGTGTGAACAAATGAGTCAAGTTAGAGACTAGTGTGGATATATTTATTTAATTACTGAGAATTTCTGTCATATATTACTACATTTGGCGCCATTAATATTACATCATTTACTTCATACTTCTTACAGACGCTTAAATTAAAAAATAAAATTCGAATATCGTGTCTAGTATTACTAGGGTCGCAAAAACAACCACAAGGTGGCTAGAGCGATTTTTGTCTATGTACACATTTGCGTGAAACTTTGCATACGTGTACTTATTAGCAGATAATATCTATCGATAAAAATAAAAAAAAACTTCCGATTTGGTTTCCAGGCAATTCAATGATATTTTAACAAGTACTCTTATCGCACACGGCTTATATTTTGAAATAATTCGATTACTTATGTACAGATATTCTCCTAAACGCGAATTAATAAGTTTCATATTATTATAATAGTTGCTAACAAATATGAAGGTATCATGCCGAGTAAGAAAAGCGTATTTAGGTAAGTATGATTTTCTCGTAACTTTCGAATTTCGCGCCGAAAATCCAAGTCAAAATAATGCTTTAATTAAGGTGAAAATTTGAAATATAACTCTTGCATCATATGCATTACTGCATGTACGGTGATTTCTAACGTATAAACAGGTGTAATTGAGTGAAATGTGGTACAAGAATATTTTTTTCGACTTACATGAAAAGTTGTTAGAATGTGCCTTCAACGACTCACGATCACCGCTCCAGCCACCTTAAGAGACGAATAAAACTAGAAAGAGAGAAATACCCGGGGGACAAATGGCTCCCAGGGGGAAAATACGCGATAGAAATACTTCTTCAAAATCTTAAACTGACCGGTAGAATAGGCTTGATACCAACAACGAGGATAAGGGTGTTTTTTTTGGGGTAGAGGGTATAGTGTTTTGAGTGCGGGGACACGGGAAGAAAGGGTGGCAGGTGGAAGAGAAGTTGTGAGGGAGGGAGGGATGGGGAGGGAGGGAGGCTCACTTGGATAACGGTGTCCGGCGTGGTCCGGAAGGAAGGCTGTCTCGGAGAACCAGTTTCACTCGGGATGAGAGGACTCGTTGGGAAGATGTTTTCGAGGGAGGAGGAGACCTATTCGAGTGAACGGAAGTAGTTTAACGGTCATGCGAGCGATAGTGATTCATAATAAGAGGAGGAGGGATGGAGGGGGAGGAGGTGGCGGGACGGATGCCATGGGAACGGAACGAAAGGAGAGAAATATTTTATGTTTTTATTTCACGACGCCACTTGCGTGTTTTTCTCCCTGTCGTCCCCGGGTGTGGGAGGAGGGGGTGGGAGGAGGGACAGGGAGGGGGTGGGGAGTGAGAAAGAGCTCACGTGACGACGCTATGGGATGTGGGGAGGGGGGAGAAGAAGGTGTTTGTGCTCGTGTGGGCCAGAAAGATGTGACCGCGGCAGTGGGAAGCATCATCAGGTGTGGCAGAAATTAATTTAAAGGTAAGAATGACAGGAACACGTTCTCCTTGCGTCTTCAAGTGGACACACCTTCATCCTTTCTGCGGGAATGTAACTCGCTCGTCTTGCGCATTTAAAAACAAACGATTTAATGAAGGAAGTACTCCGATGCTGAAAGGAAAAGAGAGGAGAGTGGGGTGGAGGGGAGGGTGGTTGCGTGGACCGCCTCTGAAGCGTTCTTGGGAGTGGAAAACGAAATATTCACCGCAGCAGCAAACTCGCATTCTTCTCACTTCCTCATAATTTGCCTGTTATTAAACATATTCCCCCAAAAGGTACTTGAGGCATACCAGTTTGAAAAAAAATCAACCTTGTCATTCTGACGGGACAGTATCCCATGGCGATCCCAGAAATATATTCATCAAGCAAAGATAAAAATACTTTGCTGCTGATTTTTTTATCTCGAAATTAAGGAAATGAATTAAAAATTATTTTTATAAGTGGAATGAAAACTTATACATACTGGACTGACATTAAGTAAAAACCTTGAAGAGAAATCAAAAATGATAATTTATGAAAACCAACCTTGCAATGGATAGCCTTTTGAATAAACAAGATAAAAATGTAAAAAATCTGTACTTTGACAAAGGAAATTACAATTTTGTTCCCACCTTTAATTTCCACTCTGGTGGTTCACATCAGGAAAAGAAAAATTGTTAGACATTAATGGTGAACGACGAAGAAAAAGTTATTTCTTTAAATTTAAGTTGTTGAAACATTACCCCTCCTTTCAATCATTATGAAATTTGACCGTAATCCTCTTAGCGACTAGGGATTATATTTGAAAGCTTAATAATTATTCTACTACTTGATGCTTTGCGCTTTTCCTCTAAGTATGAAATAAAATTACTTAAGTCAATAAAGAATAAATTAATCGGGAAAAAATATTATTGGGACTCACTTCCAACGAAATCGGTTCGCCTCTTACAAGTTCCACCTTTGAGGAATGAGTCTTATTTGTAATATATGGTAATATGAGGGCACTTTGAATCCTGAAAGGATACTTTGCATCGAATAAAAAAAAATGTATTGCCCTCTGTGTTACACATAGGAACTACATATGTACGAATATGTTACCTTTCAGTGGAAGGAGCAGAATAATGTATGTTATGAGAATCGCACCGCCATCCGGGTGATTTACTCACTGAACTACAGCCTGACCAAAGAGTGAGAAGCTTCATAGGCTATCCAATTAAGATCCGAACGAGAAGAGATATAGTTTAGAATCCATATACATATTCTCTCTATTTACAGAGGGGGGCAATGCATATAATCCATATGCAAGCTTCATAGGCTATCTTGTCATCATCACCTTATCTTCTCCAATAAGTATCATAGGGAATGAAAATGTGATGCCGAGTTGCCAGGAGGCAAAGGAGGTACCTCTGCCTAGTAAAAAAAATATAATATTACACTTTATGGCGATAGTTTAACCTAAATTGGCCAATAGTCATGCTTTTATAACTTAAAACTATTACCAAGAATGAATTTTATTTCAAAGTTATACGTGCGTTTTTAATGTCCTTTTTCAAAAAATAAACCTTGAAAATCGATGCAATATATCCACTTTGTACGGGGTGACGTGATTAGATCCCGTAGTGCTCATGTCCCCGTGTAGTCAACCAGCACTCTCTGAAAGAAAAAGACTGGCAATTTTCCACAGGAATAAAGTTTTACTCGACCGGTTTCGGTGTACAACACCATCTTCAGGTGACCAAAAAGACCTGAAGACCTGATTGACCTGAAGATGGTGTTGTACATCGAAACCGGTCGAGTAAAACTTTATTCCTGTGGAAAATTGCCAGTCTTTTTCTTACATGATGTTATCCCACAAAATCAAGCCTGAAACAACAACTTTTATTCAGAGAACTCTCGTTGGAGAGAATTGGAGGGGGAGGGGAGAGTTGTGGACGCCCCCACCCAACCCAATCCCCCCCTCCCCCTAGCCTACAATCAAGTCCACCCCTTTTTCCTCCCCACCCCCCCCCCCCGCCGGAACTCAGTCATTAGAAAACCCCCGGATTGGAATTAAACCCTCCAAACCGCCAATGACCGAAAGCGACAGTTCGTCCGAACTCTTGAGGCACTTGCTGAGTATTATTTGCCTTGTTCTTTCAATACATCAGTGCTCACGGGGGATAACTTCAAAGGTGGTTTGATTGGTGTGTGTGTGAAAATTCCCCATTACGTCCAATGGCGTGAGAAAATTTATCGTCCGTAGTGGAGAGGGATAAATTAAATCCCCTCCATCTTCGCCACCTGCGGTTTTTTTTAGAACTCCCGAGGGGCTGCCAAAATAAGACAACTTGTTTGTGACTGATGACTTTCAGAGTCATCACCCGGATATGAACCCGGAACTCTTCGTACAACTACCGTAAGATATTCTCACGGTGCAATCTCACCATCATTGTAAAATTTGATTCCAGAGGAAGATATCCATTTCAACATGAAACATAGCTAACTAAACCAGGAGAATTAATATATTCAGGTTTTAGCATTCGAATTGATTAAGCTGTCTCTTATTTTCCGTAGAAAATAGCAAAATTAGAGATAGAATCAATGTCAAAATAATTCAAATTATGCAAAAGCAGCAATAATACTTCAAACAAAATGAACTCAAAATTTAAAATGTTTTACTCTACTTATTCAGCTATTTTACTAATTTTAACGTATTCAAACCTCTGCATTATTTAATGTATTACTAATAGCACTCTCGTGAAACAGCATGCATTTTAATAATTAGTAGTTTTGTAAAACTAAATCAATTCAGTTTTTCTAGAAAAAATATTTGCTGTTCATGTCCTGATTAACTAAAACAGAAGATTATAATGTTACCAATTATTAATTATAAGTGAGCATAGATCATTCACCTTATTCCCCAAATACGTACACTTATATTACTCAAAAAAATTAAGAGAAAATCATGCAAAAACAACACGTAAATATGATAGAACAGATTGAAATATGAGCGACTACAAATCTCGAACTTAGGAAATAATGTGTGATTACTATGCATCGTCACATAATATGTTTTAAATATCCATGCACTACTTTATTGTTTTTTTTACTCTGTTGTCTGCTTGACCCAAGAATACGAAAGAGTCAAAGTATTTGGAATCGATAACTTTCCTATAAACTTTCTCTTTTAAACGTTAATCAATCAATCATTCATTTTTAATTTAATAACCACGTCCTCATTCACTCGTCACGAAGCCTAGAGGTTAATTTCAGGTTGAAAGTCTCCCTTTAATTCCTTATGTGGTCAATGAATTGAATTAATTCATTCATGGCATATAAAATTGCCAAACCACATAATATTCTCGCAGAAATTTCTGTAAATACGTTGAGTTTTTAAATTTTAAGGAATTGTAATATTTAACTGAGCTCATTTCCTTTATTAAAAACAATCTTGAGAAATTTATCGAGAGCAAATCAAATCATTTACGGACAAAAGAATTAGGATCATTTTCACAAAAAAAATAAAAAGTGTGTAGGTCATTATACTATAATTGTACTAAAGAAATGTAAATGTGTAAAAAGAATAATTATCACTGCGGAAAAAAAAACAATATAGTTACCGTCCAAGATCATTTTTGTGTCTGAATGAAAAAAAAATTAGTTATAGTTCATAGGTTTGTCCATCTTATCAACTGTATTTTTGAAGAAATAACACGTGTAATTTTTCACAAAAATAAAATTTACTCTGACCCTGGTTTCAATTTTGATAAAACATCTTCAGGTGGTGTAAACATTGAAACCCGGGTTGGAAGTAAATTTTATTTTTGCGTAAAATTGGACGTTTTATTTCTTCATTATGTATCGAATTCCGCAAAAAACCTCGGAGTTTTTAACTAACTCTATTTTTACTGTAATTATAATCCTGCTGTAGCGTAATGTTAGCTGAAACGGGCCAAATTAAGAACGACTAGGTAACCCGAGCAAAAATTTCGCACTTTCACGCTATCAGGGAATAAGTATGTTAAGGAAACGGTGTAATTGGGTTTTAAATAGAGAAGAAAGTGTATCATAAAGCAATTTCTTTATACTTGTTTTCTTGCAAAAATATACAAAACATATGAATACAATACTGGTAAGAGAGTTTATCGAAACTTTTAAGTAAATTAATGGGTAAATAGTGAAATTAGAGTTTGAGATTGTATTTTTCGTCAAAGGCCGGTGATTCAACGTTTAAAATGATACCTCATTTATCACTCTAGGTGCAGTATTAACGGAGCATATACGGAATGACAGAAAAAGACGTTTCTGTAATAATATATCTGATAGAATGATTCAGAGTGACTGAATAAAAACTAAGCTCAATTTAAGTTCTTGACTTTCGAGTTGCGCATTAGAGTTTTGTTCATTTTCATTCCGTTTGACAGCCATAAATATGCACCGATCTCTGAAATATTGCACCTTCTGAGAATCTATTCAAAATAAACTCCTAAATATTGTGATTTAAACTGCCAAAATACGTTCTTTTTCCAGAGCGTTGAGCGTACGCGGTTTAAAGTCTCCCATTGAGTTTCACTCCATTCCGTCCTCCAGCACTGAATTCCACGGGAATGAGAGGAGAGGGAAAGGTTTGCGACCAGGAGTGGCCATTAATCTTGGTCAACAATTGTCGAACGTCGGCGCAAAAGCCTTTCCCATCCCGACCACACCCCTCCCCCCTCCACCCCCCGACCCTCCCTTCGCCCCCCCCCTCTCTCTCATCCTCTCCTAAAATTCTCCGTCTTGACCGACCGATTATTTTCTCTTCGAATGTATCATCCGCATCCATAACGCATTTGCATATCCGTAAACAGGAAGCAATCGAAAACATTATGTTCGCGGCTTCCTTTAAAAAAAAAGGAACTCATACTCGTTCCTGAAATTTCAAGCAATTGTGATTTCTGCCTAACTGTGATTAGAGCTAATTTATTAATAAATTAGGCAAATAAACTTCCCAGACAAATGTAGTAATCGGTATCACATGGCTATGTTTCCATGTATGTAAGCATGAAACTCCTCATTGCAAAGTATGTACTACAGGATCACATCCATAATTCAAACTCATGAACACCTAAAAGCGTACTTCAGCAGAAAAGATAGATTCACCTGCAGTAAAATGTTCGTGTAGTTAATAAAAAAAACACTAACCATATATAGTAACAGGCGATCGTATTCAAACATCAAATAATAAACGATAGTGTTTTATACATTTTATATCAGTGAGCCCATTCTTCTGTGCTTAAATGGAGAGTGTAATTTAAATTATACACACTTCAAACAAGATTGTATAAATGCCATCCATGAATATGGTAGACACTCGTAACGTAAATTGAGTTGGTGCTTCGAAGAAGATATTATATACTTCCACTGCCGTTTACACGCTTCCTTTCGTCAATCTACCAAGGGCATTCATAGTGATAAAATACATCAAACGTTTCAATCATTTGCGAAGGAATAAAAATTCATTTATTATTTATTTTGGAAATGCACGAATACTACTCTTACTGTATATGCATTTTAAAACATAACCACTACAGAGTTTTTTATTCAATTGGATAGTTGCTTACTAATACATTTCCATTATTTTAACGAATATTTTCATATCAATACATTTTCCAGAGATGGTCTAAAGTAAACACATTTCTAAATAAAGGAATACAATATACATATTAATAGATAAATTGGATACTTATCGGCACTTTCATTTTGGCCTGTCTTTGAAATTTTTAAGTAGGTCTGAGACATGGAGCAATTCTTGGAATCACAGTGAGAGTTTTTCCCAAAAGCACAAAACTAAAGAAATCAACCGGTTCCTCTCTATTACTTCACATTGTCTCTGACTGAATGGGAACAGAAATTCCAGTCTCGCATTTAATGGCGTCCTCTTACCTCCGTGGTTCTTTGCTACGCACTGGAATGCGAAGAATAGAGATTCTTGGTCTATCACTCCCTGGAGGTGGACAGAAAGTGGTACAAAAGCCCTCAACGATCTCCATTCGCCAAAAGAATACACCAATTTTCGCAATTTAATTTTAGCAGTGAAAAGACACCCAATAAGAGGAGAGAAGATTAGGTCTGAGGAATGAATGGACGGAGGAGATATGCCAACGACCCGTGCTGGAGCTACTTATTATTGAGGCTCGTAGGTGCTGTTTATGTCGAGTCCCCGCTGCGGAGACGATGCTGCACATGGTGCGCATTTGAAATCGTAGCGGATGGTGGTTAAGTACAGCTTAACAGGCGATTCAATAACATTGTGTACACCAAACATTTCTTAACAATTCGGAAATTTTATGCAATTTATATTCAAACAAGTTATGTCACTCGAAACAGATATACTTGGAAATTTAAAGTAACTGTAATTAATATAGAGTTACTGTAATGAGGAAATTTATTGCAATAATAGAATTAATACCGCCATCATAAAAAAATAATATCGCCAGCAAGTAAAGGTATATAATATCGTGTCACCGCCATCGTAAACTTTGCGTAGTTCAACGTGAATTCGTGCAAGATATTGGCCAATGGATTCATTTGAAAGCGTCTATATCGTTCTAAGCGATAAAATCACGAAACAAACCGAACCTATGAAGATTATAAAAAATTAGAAATATAAGTCGTTTAATTTGTGCATTTCAGGAAAAATGACCAAGTATCTCCGAAATAATACAGTAAAGCCTTCAGATGGAGGCTACAGGATGAAAGAGCAACGAACTCTGAATCTAAAAAAAGCCCAGAATATAATCCACGGAAGGTTCCAGAAAAAAACTTCGGGATCTTTGGGAGTGGTAACGGCGGAGGTCCCTCGTGGAATCTCCGCGCACGTACTACTACTCACGAGAAGACACGTCGCGTGCAACGAACACCTCCGATAGTGTCGCGGGCGTAAAACTGCTTAACGTAGGTTAAAAATGGTCGCACGAAAGAGAAGGCGTCCTCATCCCGATGGGGCTCACCACCGCAGACTCCCCCCCCCCCTTGCTGCTCCCATCTGGACCAGAGGGGAGAGAGAGAGGGAAGGTGGGAGGAAGAAGGGAAGACCCGTTAGCTCAACCTCCTCTCGTTCGCCGATTTCCATTTAAAGCAACCATTTTTACGCAGCACTCTTCCTTGCCTCTACCCTGGACCGCCCGAGCGATCTCCTTTCCCCTCCCCCCCCCACACCGCCTTCCGCCCCTCCACGCGTATTCAAACAATCTTGAATATGTGAGGAAGGGCATATCAAGAGAGGGTGAGAGTGAATTGTTGAGAGGGTGACGCACCCCCCAATCCACTCCCCAGAGGGCGCTGGAGGGTCGGTTGGCACGGTAGTAGAAGCCCTCAAACAACTCCCTCTAGTTTACGCGGAACAGCAAATATATGACTAACGTCTCGCGCAATTTTTTTTTCAATCCTTCGTGTACCCCAAGAGGTCATTTTTTAATGAAACAAAAAAAATGCTATTTATATAACGGTTTTCTTGAAAGTTGACTGTTTTTTTAATCAATTTCACTTTTAAAATACATTAGGCCGGTGACTTTTTGAATGACCGTTCACAATAGTCATATAAAAAAATGTTTTCGTGGGTAAATAGTTTTTATGGTAGTATTTGATGATGTTCCTTTTTGTTGAACTAAAAAATTTAATCCATATTCAAGAATCAGAAACCGCTGAATTGCCCGTTCCCTTCGGTGTTCGCCATTAGTCTGCTATAACTTCGCTGAAGTGTTAGGTCCATCTAAAGTCTAGAAGAGTAATCCCACGAGTCTGGCTAAACATTCGCGACGTGTGTCTAAGTTGCTAGGTGGGGTGCTGAATATCTGGAGTTGTAACAATATTTTTTAACAGTAAATGTATTACGGTTACCATTGGTTTCTTTCAATATTTCTAACCGTTTGCTAAGAAATAGATGTTGATACTTCTTCCCAGTGATTATGGGACATACATATGGACTGTGTTACCACAAAAACAGAGCAACTACTGGAAAAGCTAATAATCCTCTTGGAATATTAGCGCTTTTCCAAACTTCAGACCGACTGAAAATATTTCGGAAATAAATTTTATCCTGTAAACATTGCACACTGAAATTTTGAATTATTTTACAAAATACGCCGGAAGTTGTAAATAGACCATTTCAAAAAACTATTTACATATTGCAAGACGACTGAACCATCTTTCAAACAATCAAACTGAACCATCTTTCAAGGTAAAAAGCCAAGACAGCTTTCCATTTCCAAGTGCTACAGCAAGCGTAGATAAAAAAAATTTGCGCAGTCTAATGATGATGATTGGAACCTTGAGTGCCGAATGTTTTTTCAGTTGTTAACGAATTCATTCAAACTGCACGCATAAAAGGTAAGCTTTATTTATGCAATTAAAAACTGAATAAAAACGTTTACATCATCCATGTTTGACACATTTACCGAAAATCAACAATCGCGAATGCGACTAAATTCTTTTCTTCGAATACGCACTCCAGCGCACGTCAACAATGTTCCCGATCTGCATTGAACTCCTCTGTCTGAAAGCCGTTCCTCAATGGACGTAAGACGAAAGTCTTAAGCCGTAAGACGTTACCGTAATAATTTTCTTAAGTCTGCTAATCTCCAATGAAACCCGTAAGCCGTAAAATCTCGCGTGAGATATCGAAAACAAATGAGTGATGAAATTGTGTTTGTGCTCCATACTTCACATTAATTTTCCTCTGCAATTACTCCGGGTATAATATCTTTTTGTTTTCTATCCCTCGATTCTTTAAATATTCAACACTGTACAGCTACTTAAATCAAAGGAATGCCTTCATCCGTTTCATAGAAAGTCGTGGGTGAGTACCTGCACTGATCATGGCAGTAGTAACGGCGTTCTCTGATTGATTGGCGATCAGGCTGGCCATAATTCTTAAGCCGTAAAGATGGGAATTGGCCATCTTCTTTACGGCTGGCCGTAAGAGATTACGATAGGCACTTTGCGGCTCTCCTACGGCTTAAGACTTACGCCTCACGACCGTTGTGGAACGGCCTTAAAAGTTCGCACGGTATGAAACGAATAAAAAGCAATTTCACTGCCGTGTTGCGAATTAAAAACCTCAATATAGCAAATGGAAAGCACTCAGAGGTGTAGCCCGTTCATCTGCATCTGCAGGAAGGGATGAGTGACAGCTTAACAGCGAGAGTGAGCAATTCCTTTGGGAGCGATTCCAATTTCAGGTTTCCCCGTACCCTTCCTTCCCTTTCTCCGTTTGGCGGAAATGGAGGGGGCGGAAACGACTTACCTCCCCTCTTGTCTCCATCCCAACCTCCCGCCTCTCATAAGCAATCTGATTGCTCCGATGACGTCCAAACATGTTTTCTTATCGAGACAGGTGGCTCCCAACGGTAATATTGCAGCCCTTAGGGTAGCCCACGCATTAGGGATTCAGCACAATGACAGGCTTGCCGGAGTCTCTTCGATAAGGGACCCATTTGAAACTACTTCGCAGGAATGTTAATTACTAAATTAAATCAGACATAAATGTAGATTATTACGATAAAATAAAATAATACCATAATACCATAAATGAAATCTTCATCTCAATTTCATAAATATGCTTTCTCAATTATTTCTCAGTCTTCAAAGGCCTGTTTACACGACGTATGCACCCGTGCGGGTTTAGGCGTGAATGCATGACCCTTCGAAAATTAATCGTAAATAAATCCTTAATTAGAAAGAACAACATATATACTGGAATACATGAACACGAACAGAAAATAGCCCTTGTTTTAATTCGGTGAATATGTTCGCAAATGTGCTCAAATCATGAACCCATGTGGAGACATACTTCACGTAAACAAGATTCAAGGTTTATTAACATTAAATAGACAATTTTTTCAACTCTAATACTTGACTTGAGAGATGGGAATTGGACAGTTACAAAAAACTGCCATGTTTCGAGGAAACTACAGTTCACCTCAAGAAAAGCCTGTTTAATATTTTTTTTAATAGTTATAAAATTTTCGAAGCGAGTCAGCGAATCTCTTGTCCGTATTTGAAACATATGACGACAAATTACATAGCTTGACCAAAAAATGTACAAGTTTTTTTATAACCAATTTGCTTTTATGGGTCTTTAAAAAAATCAGACTTTTTGGAACAGTGTGTGAATCTTTGAATATTGGAGGCACATGTGATTAATTTGATAATTAAGGATACGGAATATATATTCCGGTAACATTTTTACGGGGAGTATATCAAATGATATGCATTGCCCCCCTCTGTAAATAGAGAGAATGTGGATATGCATTCTAAAATATATCTCTTCTCGTTCGGATCATAATCGGATACTCCCCATCAAGCACGAACTTTGCAAGTTCGTATTTCTCATCGGATCTGGATGTCCTAAAGATGCTCAAAACTCCTTTTGAATAGCAATGTCAAAGCTTGTAAGAGAGCCAAACGAGACCTCAGGAGTTTTAACACTGTAGATGTAAATACTTCCTACATCATAAATTACATCGTTATCATTACAATGAATTGTATAATTATCATACAATTAAAAAAGAAATTAAACACAGTTACGATAACGTTGAAAGGTCAGGCTAGAATGTTTTAAATGAGCTTGAAATAATAAAAAAGTGTGTAAGTCCCTTGACCAGTCGTGAATGGTAGAAAACTGTTGATCATAACGCTAAAACCATATGTTTGTATTTTTATCATTTATAAGTTCCTCGTTCTTGTATTATTACCTTAGCAGTGCATGAGATGGGGCAGAAAATAGGTGTTAATAAAGGACGTGACTAGGAAAGTGTACCTGGAAATAAAATGTTTTTCCGAGTAGTTACCACTTGAATTTATTTTCACCTATCTCAATCGAAGTTCGCCATACCTTGAGAGTTTCCTGGTGATAAAATAATAAACAAAAAGGTCAAGTATCACGTAATGGCTTAATCGTTTCCATTAAAGAATCAATTGCGAAGGTTTCAGTCCATTGTTTCTCCTTCAACTGTAGCTGTCTGATTAATTATGAGGGGTAATTATAGGCTTGTTGCGAAAAGAACAGAATGTTTTGATTACCGAGAAAACTCATGGAAGAACTAAGAGATGGCGGTGGAAAGGGAAGGGGGAGTTTCGAAGAGAAGTGGATTTACTGGAGTGGCTGTCTTGAGAGGGACAAGGCGGATCGGATGGCAGTCAAGTTGAGGCGTTTCCCACGCAATTAATGAGCCGAGCGGAAGCAGAAATATGACCAATTACGCGGGTATGGATAACCAACCAACTCTCATAAGCGACTCCATTGTCCCTCGCAGAACACCACCTTCCCATCCCCCCCACACAACGCCCCCCCTTGTGGGAATAGTCATTTTCATGCCCTTGCGGTCGGATTGTTTCGAAAACAAATGAATGACGATGCCGCGGCGTTTCTGGAAAATAGCACGCTAACCATGGAAACGTCCTCGATTGGGGCGAGCCGCGACCTCCCTGCCTTGACTCGGAAAAGCACCTCAACACCTGCCATCATCCTATTTGCCACCTCCTCCTCCTTGGGAGAGAGGTGGGAGAGAGATGAGTATCTATCAGTGAGCATCGAAAGAGGGTGGGAGAGACTGTGAGAGAGAGAGGGTTGGAGTCGTATAGGGGAAACAAAAACCTTCCTTAGCTCAATAATGGGCCGAGCTGAACAAAGAGTACGTGATTAAGCGCCATTCGCTTAAAAAACCGTTTGCGATTCCGCATATATTTAAAATGCACGATTACCGTAGTCGTGAACTCAATCTCAGCATAAAATACCATTCGAGCGTCCTCAACCGGATTAACCACAGACGATTAAAGAGAGTGGTGATTATCATCAGTAGTTAATGAGCAGCTGTGTTTTTAACTGGCTGCATGTTTCCCCTGTTACACTGGGAACACGAAGAAGATATCAACCAAAATGAATACTAAAAGAAAAAATGGCCAGTTGGAAAATCAAATTTTTGCGCAATTAATAAGATATTTATGAGTATACTGCAATGTGTGCAAGCCGCATTAACAGGCATCACATCAAATTCACTTTCTAGTTAAGGTTGATATGAAAGTATTTAGGTAATGTGAGACGTCCTTGTTACAGGAATTTTCTTTCCTACCTACGAAGAAATTGAGCAAATATTCCCAGGAAATCTCTGCACTGATCGCTAATCCCAGGATATCCTTTCTGTATCCTGATCGGAACGCAACCCGCTCTACGCCTAATGCGAAAGAGTTCGTTTCAAGGTTTGAAGGAAAGTTTTTAGTCGTTACGACCGCAAAAAATGTTTCATTTTTCCATTCCAGTTTCAAATGAAACTCATTGCGACAATAATGTGAAAATAAACATTAGTACTTCCCTTCATATACAGGTAATGGCCTCGCTTGATGGACAGGTGTGTTTTCTGTCCTGAACTCCAGCGATAACGTTCAAATTACGTAGTAACACGAATTTTTGTGGTCAAAAATAAATTAGTTGCAGTTATACTGTCGTCTTCAGTGATCTTCCTTGACGGTATACCTTCATTTGATTATTTGCCAAGACGTCGAAATACTTAGTAAAAATTTCCCTAAGTTTATTCCCGTTGACAGTGCAATGAAACCCAGTCCTTCCCCTCTTAGAGAACCGCAAATAATTTACACTGCACACCTAACCCACGAAGTTCGCAGAACGTCAAGGGGTTTTTTTCATCATTGATTGCATCAAAAAAGGATTGAAGCACGCATTTCTACCCACCGTTCAACGTATCTGTACGCACACGGGGCCGCTAGTCCCAAACTTGCCACTTCTAAATCTAAATGACCGGGACGGACCTTACACACACGTACTGGAATTAAATAATAAGACAGGAAAGGGGAAATCAATAGAGGAAAGAAAATTATAATAATGGAAAGAACGGGGGAAGAAAGGAGGTAAGGAAAGGAATTAACACTCACTCCCGTCCGTTGCTTGTGGGTCTCCGTCAGCTGACACACACTGGCGTGAATTAGACCGATGATTCTCTCTGACCACACCACCTTAGTCAGAGCACTTCGATGAACTGGTGTAACCTACAGCGAAGTCTCGCCGTAGACACAAAAAAACAAAAACGAAAAAAGGGAAGCGGACGGGAGTATGAATAGGGAGGGAGGTTTAAACAGAAAAGAAAAGAATCTGGGGAAAACAAGGAATAGAAGAAGAAAATAAAACAAGTCCGTCCCGGCCTAAACAGTATCTGTTAGATGTATTATGGCTATTATAAAAAATAAAGAATCCTCGCTTAGCGGTATTTATTAACACATAAAATGATATATGTATGGTATGAAGGTATACCAATTTAACCAGCTGTTTATTTAAGAAATAGATTTCAAAAACATCACCCAATGCCACTCCATCTTTCATCGTACTATCTTTCAAGACAATTCGTCAATGTGTAAATTCATACTCCGAAATAAATAATTCAAACTGCCAATGCATTTTCTTCTCTGGAGATCCAGGTCTATTGTAAAAGATTTATGGTTTATTATTACTTTTTCCAATGTTTTGCAAATTTATTAATCTTCTTCAGGGCTGCATCATGATTAATTATACATGTCATGCAGCATTCAACAATGTTCAAGGTTTAAATATTTGCGTTTACGAAGTTTGATAACATCACGATGTTCTCATAATTCGGAAATTCAGTTTTCATCGGTTGTTTATCGGGCATCTTCGTGATACTCAACGTCTTCACGGTCCAATTAGAAACGTCTACGCCACTTATAAATGCTTGTTTTATGCATAAAAGACACACCGAAAATAACATTTAAAATTTACAATAGGGTGTAGCACTTAATTTCGTTCTTGTATAAAATTTTATGAAAACCCTTTGTTCCAATTTTTCCATAATTAAAAATTCGTTGAGAACACCAAAAAACATGTAACCTTTTCGATAGCCTACAATGAAGTAAGGGACCAATATGGCAACCGATGTTAACATACATCAGGGACAAGTGTATTAGTACAATAACAAAAAATTGTGACAGCTGGATTTGTACAACCTGCGAAATTAAAAAATTCAGCGTATTTTTTATCAAACCTCACATAATTTTCATACTCGCTTCTCATCACCCACTCTCCATTGTCCAGATAGTATCGTAATGACTATGTTTTTATGGAGGAACGATAAAATAATTTTATTGTTGCATGCACGACGAAAAATTCAACTCTCAGTCTCTTAAAAGGACCCTTCAACACCGTGAAAAGAAGGTACAAGAGGAACTACTGGTCAAAGCTTTTCTACCGTACATCTCCTCCATCTCCGGTAGGATATCTAGAATACTGAGGAAACACAATGAGACATGGTCTTACGAGTTAAAGACCCGATAGGTTTGAAGACCCCTGGAGTCCGCCCCGCCTTCCCTGTGGGTGCAGCAAAGCCTAGATCGGGGAGACTGGCCGACCTGTAGAAACCCGTCTCAAGGAGCACCGGCGGCTCATGAGGCTTGGACAACCAGAGAAATCTGGCCGTAGTGGAACATGGTGGCATCACATGCAGCCATGACATCAACCTCGACGGAGGAAAGTTGTTGAGAAACGTATTACACCATGAATGAAGTAAGCATTTTGAAAAGAAAAGTAAAAGAATATAAATGAGACGTGAGCAACTCCTTCGATCGGGTTGAGGCGGTGCCTAGAGCTTCCCATGCCGATGGCCTGGGTTAAAATCCCTACAGTGGCCGAGATTTACATCGGCAACATTCCGTCCGTCGGATGAGATGGACGTTAAACTGTGGACTCTTTGTCGCCTTTCGTTTGAAGCGGACGCCGGGTTTCCCTCCACCCTTCCTCTATTAATCCTTCCCTAACCAAACCATTTAGCCAGGCCCCTAATAGCGTAAAATATAACCTCAACTGTCGCTCGCCTCTCCTAAATAAGCCAACCAATCAACAATGACATTTCATGCAACCGAGTTAGCACATTGGTCAATAAAAAAATACAATCTTTTAGTGTAGCACACCTCAAATGAGAATCGATTTCCGATACCAAAATTGTAATCTAAAATTCGCTTACAATTCGTGTGTCTACCTAGCTCGCTCATAAAGAGCTTCGACTTGAATCGTTGACAAAAAAAAACTTGACAGGCGGCGGCTTACCACCTCATCCCGAACATATGCTCGTACACATTTTTTTCCGGAGCCTTCGTGTCGGAATAAAAAAAGCAAACGTCTAATGTACCTGAACATCTATAACGTTCGTGGGGGGAAATAAAACGAGGCATTCCTCGTCGGAAGTATCGGAGAGTCAAAATCATCCCAAAACGATGACCAAAAAACACAATCTCCGAAGCGGCAGGGCAATTTGGAGTAACAGTCCCTTTAAAACCGCACGACGACGACGCATGGGACACCGCAAGCCCAAACCTTACCCCGAAGAAATCCTTCACCCGAAACGATTCTTTTCTCGTGAATGAATTCGTTCTTGCGCCATCCACTCTTCATCGACGGACCGACAGAGGCTTCCTCCGACAGTCCAGAAACTCCGTTTTTCAAAAATTTCCAAACAATATCGGAAGTGTCTGCACTTCACCGGTTGTCGCCGAGAGGACTGGATGACACGTACGGCCTCGCTGCAGCGTCTAGAGCAAGACAGGTCTCGGATAAGACGCCGTCAATTGAGCGTGGAATAGCGGCACGAGGACGACGCGGCATTACCACTACCCCCGCGGAAAAAAAGACTATCATAAACGGTACACTAATCAAAGAATTACCTTCTTAAAATATGCAAAAGGGAGCATTGTCATAAATTAAAAAAAGGTGAATTGAATATCCTGTGATTTTTTCGTTATCATCTCTTCGATAAAGTTAGATTTACACTCAATCGATTTGCTTGAGGCATGCACGAATTCAACCAGCGCTTTTTTTCAAAGGCGGATCTCTACCAAGCTTTCCAAATCCCTGACAAAATTGATTTGACACACAGTTATAAACTTCTAGTTGAGCGAGGTCTGTCCTGAAATCGTCACGGTAATGGATTCGCTGGGGTTATTCAAGAATGTGTTTTTTCAAATTATCTACAGCACTATCAACTGCTGAATGGAAATTTTGGGAAAACCGAATTTACATAGGGACGTTTCAACTAAACATTTTATTTTTATCTTCTTTACCTCGAACTCGTAGTAATTTATAAACAAAACTATTTGTTGAACCATTTCAATTATGAGAAGTGACTAAAGGTGACTGAATGATGACAATTTTTCAATCAAGTGAAACTAAGGAAGGTGAGAAACCTCACTACGAATTCAATAAAGTTGTAGATACTTCCTTTATTTATTTAAATTTGGAATAAGAATTTTTTTAATTGGATTCTGCCATATAATTCCATCAATTTTCTACTCTAATTTGTTCACACAAATGTTCCACACTTTAGTCGAACTCATCTCTGTGGCACTCTTCATTTTGTTGACTCTTACGCTGTCCTTCCTCTAGCCTCCGTCGAATTACCGCCCCACCTGTCGGCACGTCCCTCAAAGAGCCAGCGCCAAGACCACGCGAGGGTCTCTGTTGAGAGATTCTTGGGGATATCCACATCAACTGAACACCCGGCAAACCGTATTACCCGGAAAACCGTATCCTCTGCCCCTCTGTGACTTAATACCTTCCACCACCCCCTGGCCTCCATCCCGGGGTATATAATGTGGAGCATTTGAGAAATATGTACCTTGAGAATGGCATTACGTGCCGAAACCTTGGTCGGTGTTTGTTAATATACTGTGGTTGATAATATACTGTGTGGAAATTTACCATCTTTGTTTTATTTAAAATGGACATTTAGAAAATATGATTGAACATCAGAAAACAAAACAAATGAACGCTTCACGAGCGAAAGTAAAAACTCGATTTTTGTGGAAAATGCGGAGTTTTAAGTTTTTGTATGATTTTCATTCTCGACTTTGACGGCTCCTGCTGGCTCAACGGATGCTCCAAAAATTCAATAGCTCTATTTCCCTACATTATAGATATCGTTCAATCAGAGTGTAGTATTTTTAAATCCCGAAAAAAAAAGGTCAACATTTTGCATTTTGGCCAGCTTCTTTCGATTTTCGCCCACTGTGCGCCGCCGGGACAAACGGGGCAGAGCCCTGGGGAACCACACGGATGGTTTATTTTTTAAATATTTTTATTTGTGTGTAAACGCGGCCTAATCTAATTTCATCTTAATAGCTAGCTTAGTAATTAAAATTCAAATACAAGCACCCGCTGAAAGTAGATGAGTCCAGCTGATAGCTCCATCGTGTGAATACATGTATGGAATCCCGGCTTCAACAATTAGCATGGTCGTTATAGTGACGATGACTAAAAAACGCAGAAAGACTGCGAAATATCGATTCTTTTTTAGTAAATTTGTCACAATTTCGACTGGAAAACGACATTCGGTTATAAAAATAAGAAGTTTCAATTGACTTTCTTTCAATTGGTACTTCTCCCGATTAAGTGCGACTTTTATTTCTAGTTAAATTTTGCACATGAAAAAAGATCTGAACGAAACCAAACGTCAACTTGACGTTTTTTTGAAAATATATGTTTATATTGTTTGTAGTTACGTATACATATATATGTATAGAGGGCAGTGACGAGGGGGCGCGCGCGCGCGTTCCCTTGTAAAAGCATGAGGCGCGGTAGAAAGCGAAAACTGAAGATCGAAAAGCACTGATCGGGTCGGACGCAGAACTCGCGTCGCGATTAGAAAACACGCAAAGCGAGCGGGCGGGCGGGGGAGACTTCCTTCCCGCGACTCGACCTTGGCCCCTTCGCCCCCTTCGCCCCATTCGCCCCATTCGCCCCATTCGATGCGGTCCCACTTCGCCCCCCCAGGCGGAGGCGCAAAGAGAAGTTTCAAAAAGAAAAAAAAAGCGGCAGAATTTCTTACGCGCTCGATTCCAAAGGACGCTGGATTGCGATGGAACGGAATGCACTCCCCTCTCTCGTAAGCGTTCGGAAGATATAGAATGCTGCCCTCCGTCAGCAACGGGAACACTTTATCTCCTCTTTTATCACAAGACTCCGAACGCTTATTAAATCCACATCAGCGCATATATATATATGTGGGTCTTCTTTTTCCTTCCTCCCTCCTGGCTCCTCCGCTGGCCGGGCGAGGAGGTGTCAATGCTCCTGGCTTTCCCGTCCAGGAAGAGCGGATAAAAAGTTAACGGGAATGTAATAGGCACATCCTGCCCTTTCAATCGCTACCTACTCGTAAATTCTAACTCGGTAGTTATAGTCACTGATTTAAACTGATCTTCTTTTTTATTATGTTTTCGAATATTTCCGAGACATAAAAATTGCCTCTCGCAACTTGTACGCACCGAGTGATTTCTTGCTTGAAACAAAATAGTGATTATGAGTAATGGTATTTAAATGCCTCTCCTCAACATGCACTGAATCAGTGCTGTGGCAGGAGGACGATTCTATAACTTGGCTGACGTTCGAACGTTAGGGATCCGTTCACCTTCGATCGAGCTCAATTTACTCGAGTGATAACCAACGAGCGATTTTTATAAGGCCGATCGTTCAGCAGAACATCGAACGTTACGGTGTTATCAGATTTACAGCATAGTTTGCACTTGTTTCTCTCCTACGCATGCGCAATGAGCTGACTTTTGATTTATACTGTACTTGTTTCGAATCATTTTGAAAAGTATTATCTTAAATAAACATTACAATGCCAAAAAAAAGGAACTTTACTTCTTCACGAGTACTATAAACGCTATATACTGCTAGCAATGCGTTCTCATTGGGCAAATTGTTTTCTAATTACTTGTCATTGTATGAATTTTACGGATTCAACTGTATTGTCGTCAGCTTGGATTGACAAAGACGTCTGCTTGAATTGCCTCTTCTATTTCAATTGCACTCCAATAGTCTTTACTGGATTATGAAACACTTTCAATATTTCAGACGGGTGGTCAAACTTTCCAAGCTTCTCATCAGCAAAATTCTAAGCAAATAACATATTTGAATGACATCGGTCTCCTTTCGTTCATAAAATTTTGTAATGCACTCCAAATACAACGCTTTCCCTCAAAAATGAACCTTGTCGTGGACTGATAGATAAATAACAGTCATCTAAATAATGAAGACAGAAATTGCCATTTTCCACTGGCAGCCCAGTGCATTTTTACTAGTGGAAAATTTCAATTTCTGCCTTTATTGAGTTGAAATTCCACGACATCACGCCTGATGCTTCTAGTCATCTAAACGAACTAATGTTCTATGGTTCACTTCTAAGATAATGTTCCCAAACTACACTCAGACGTATATATGACATCTCGGAATATACCTTCGGAGATGAATTGATTAGGATACTCATACTATCCTCTAGCTAGTCCCCATTATTAACGTACTCCTCAACCTTCATTACAAGTTAAACACAACCTTCGCCCCATAAAATCGAATTGAAATACATGTAAAACTCACTGTTACAAGACCGTTCACCGCCTGTCAAGAGCTTTCATGCGGTATGTATGATTACCTACCTTGAGATATATCATCATCATTACAGTAATCTACCGGTTAGAGGTAGGTTGTGATGAAAGTCAGAGAATATCCAACGAACTCTTACACGTGCCGTGCCCTTTCTACCTCTTGTATTTCTTTCTTCATCTCAGCATAAGTCCTACCTTTCTTCATCCCGTCCATAAAACCGATTCTCTTCCTTCCCCTTCCCCGCTTACCCAACATCCTTCCCTCTATCACGACCTTCAGCAAACCATCGTCCCTCATTACCCCTTCCAGCCACCTACCCTGCCTTCCCCTAATCTCATCTATAAGTCTCCTCTCCTCGCCCACCATGTCAAGCACTTCCTCATTTGTCTTCCTTTCCGTCCAACGCACCTTCTCCATCCTCCTCCACACCCACATCTCAAAAGCCTTCAGCCTATTTTCGTCTTCCTTTCTCAAGGTCCACGTTTCCGCCCCATACAACGCCACACTCCATATCAAGCTCTTTACTAGCCTCTTTTTTACATCCTTACTTAAGGTCCCCGTCATCAGTTCCCTTCTATTATTGAACGCTTCCTTCGCTAGCGCTATTCTCCTCCTAATGTCTTTGCTACTATGTCCTCTTTCTTCTAGCGTACTACCCAAGTAATTAAATTGTTCAACTTGCTCCAGTTTGTGACTTCCTACTCTTATCACCAGCTTCGCTTTCTTTGTCCTAGAGAATCTCATTACTTTTGTTTTCCTATTATTTATCTTCATTCCGTATTTCTCACACTGCTTTTCCAGTGCATCTACTAAAGTTTGCAGTCCTTTCGATGACCGACTCACCAACGCCTGGTCGTCTGCGAATCTAACCGACTTTATCCACTGGCCTCCTACTTTCATTCCCACGTCTAGCTCATCCCATGCCTCTCTTACCATTTCCTCAGCATATATGTTAAAAAGTAAAGGCGACAACGGGCACCCTTGCCGCACCCCGCGACCTATAACTGCCCACCCTGATTCACCGTCCGCTACCCTTACATGAGCCCTCTGCCCCATATATAAGTTTCGGATGAGTCTCCTATCACGCCAATCTATTCCTATTTTCCCCAGTATCTGCATTAGTTTCTCCCAGTTTACTCTGTCAAACGCCTTTTCGAAATCTACAAAACAAGCGAAAACATCCTGATTATGCTCTATGTTTCTATCTATAAGTGTCCTCATTACCGCAATCGCATCTCTGGTTCCCCTCCCCTTCCTAAACCCAAATTGGTCATCGCCTAAATAGCACTTTGCTCTGCTCTCCAACCTTCTATTTAGTATTCTAAGCAACACTTTTGCTGCGTGCGAAATTAAACTGATTGTTCTATACTCCTCGCATTCTGACGCTTTCTTCTTCTTCGGGATAGGTATTAATACTGTTTTCACGAAATCCTCTGGCCATACTCCTTCCTCGTAGATCCTGCGAATAAGTTCGAAAAACGATTTTCTCCCCCTACTACCTAGATTCTTCAGTAGCTCCGAAGGTAGGTTATCGGTTCCCACGGCTTTTCTACCCTTCATCTCTCTTAGTGCCCTCTCTATTTCACACTCAAGTAACTCTGGTCCGAGGTTATCTTTATCTATTGTTCCTTCGTCCTCTAGATCAAGGCTAAGGGGTCTATTCTCGCTGTCATATAGCTCCTCTACGTATTCTCTCCACCTTTCTTGGATATCTTCCTGTTCGATTAATATCTTTCCCGTTTTGTCCTTAACCTTTGGTATCGCTTGACCTCTCTTACCACCCGATAACATTTTCACCTTGGCGTACAAAGCGCCCACTTCCCCCTCCTCCTGCATCTTTTCCATTTGCTCACATTGTCCCTTCCACCAGTTTTCTTTTGCCCGATTGGTCACTCGCCTGAGTTTATTATTCAATTCCTTATACTTCCTCCTCCCTACGTCGGTGTTCACGTTTTTCCATATCCTTCTCTCCTCCATTTTCTTTATCATTTCTTCTGTAACCCACTGCTTCTTAACCCTCTTCTTTTCCACCGTTCCTATTGTTTTCTCTGCCGCTCTTGCGATGCCTGTTTTTATAACCTCCCATCTCTTCTCTATGGTTCCCATCCGCTTCTCTTCACCTATGTTCTTTTCTACTAGCTCTTGGTATTGCCTCCTTTTCAACCCTTTCAATGCTTCAAGGTTCCACCTCTTTATCTTCCTACCTTTACAAAGCCTTTTGAATCTAACTTCACACTTCATCATCACCAAGTTATGATCCGAGTCCGCATCCGCCCCTGGATAGCTACGAGAGTTTTTTACACTGTTCCTAAATCTCTGCCTCACCATTATATAATCAATTTGGTATCTCCCAGTGTCACCCGGCTTTTTCCATGTGTACCTACGCCTGGGGTGATGTTTAAACCAAGTGTTTGTCACTACTAATTTATTTCTTCTACAAAATTCAACTGCCTTTTCCCCGCGATCATTTCTTCTTCCTAGCCCAAACCCTCCTACTTCTAATCCGTCCCTCCCATCTCCCACCACTGCATTCCAGTCACCCATCACTATCAGGTTTTTCTTCCCCGGCACTTCTCTAATTATTTCTTCTACTTGCTCGTACACCTCTTCCACCTCTTCCTCCCTATGGTTGCTCGTAGGCATGTATACCTGTATAAGGAAGCTTTTATTCATGTCCACTATTTCTCCAGGAAAACACAGCGGCACTCATATCTTCCAATATTACGATACACATCATTCTAGACCACTATTAACATTTGAAGTCCAAGAATAGTATGTTTTAAAGGATTTGTAGTTCACAAAATATATCACACTGCGATACTTCTTCAAATACAATTCATATTAAAAGCCGAAATAAACCGTTCTTCGATCGATAATGGCATGCCGCTTCGGCATGTATTTTGATGCCAAAGCCGAGGAGTCGAGCGAGATGAAAAAAAAACGTTCGAACGTGAGTTACAGAATCGCGATCGGCAATGGTTATCGAAATATACAGCGGGAATGACTCTTTTACGCTCGAACCTAAAGTTATGGAATCGGCCCCCAGTCCTTAAAATTTCAACTGAGTATGCTTGAGTTTTAAGATATAGCTTATAGTTCTTGTTTAATTTTCTACATTTATTGCTCAAGTAAGAACAAATGAAAAACGGCAGTTTCATCTCAGACTAGAAGACACAGAGAATATGATAAGACACCCCGGGGTTATTTTATAATCTCACCTTTTTAATGACTCTTTTCGGGAAGACCCGTTTGGCTCTCTTAATGATCGGCTCACGATCGGCTAAGGTCCGATGGTGGCTCCATTTCACGTTCCTTACGACAGGTGAGATGGAACTAATGAAAAGCGACAGGCAAATGAAACCGATCAAGGGGGCCGATTCCATAACTTGGCTGACGTGCGAACGTTAGGGATCCGTTCACCTTCGGTCGCGCTCAATTTATTCGAGTGATGACCAACGAGCCATTCTAAACGAGGCATTATGCCCCGTTTAGACTACTATCGTTCGTACCATTGTAACAACCCTCACGCATTCACACTACTATCGTAACTCAGTGTTGCCCTCACCAGGAATCGCGACGAACAATTAAAGAGCAAGGGAACAAAATAGGGATTCCTGCGTCCCAGTGGCGTTTTTAAGACTTTCGACATGGATTTAAAAGCAAATGACACCTATCTTGGTCTATTCATTTAAGTACCACCATCTAATTCAAACTTTTTTTATTATCGTCTTTCATCATTTCCGATTTCCGGTCGTGGTACCAGCGCTAACCATCGTAAAAGTGGCAGTGTTAGGAACTACGTGTACCGCTGTCCGGACTTTCGTTCACACGACTATTTCCGGCAACTATCGTATAAGGACGATGGTTGGTTCGATAGTAGTCTGAAAGGGGCATAAGGGCGATCGTTCAGCAGAACATCGAGCGTTGCGGTGTTGTCGGATTTACAGCATAGTTCGCACTTGTTTCTCTTCTACGCATGCGCAATGAGCTGACATTGGAGTGACTGCACTTGTTTTGAATAATTTTGAAAAATATTAATTTAAATAAGCATTGCAATGTCTGATAAATTGAACTTTACTTCCTCACGAGTACTATAAACGCTATATACTGCCCTAAATGCGTTGACATTGGATTAAATATTTCCTAATTACTTGTCATTCTATGACTTCTACTGATGTAATGTCGTGCTTGGCATAGACGTCTGCTTTAATTGCCTCTTTTTTTAATTACACTACAATCGTCTTTACTGGATTCTGAAACACTATATATTTCGGAAGGTTAAAAAATTATGCGAATTTCACAAAAGTTGGTTTATCCACGACCCGGGTTTCAACACATTACGTCATCTTCAGGTGTTTCACCCGACCCGGGTTTCACATAATGCGTTGAAACCCGGGTCGTGAATAAACCAACTTTTGTGAAATTCGCATAGTTTTTTAACCTTCCTAACATGGAAAAATTTCAAATAATACACCCTGAAACAGCAAATTTTCTTACTATATATTTCAGACGGGTGATCAAAATTTCCAAGCTTATCATCAGCAAAATTCTAAAAAATAATGTATTTCAATGACATCGGTCTCCTTTCGTTCGAAACATTTTTTAATGCACTCCAAATACAACGCTTTACCTCATAAATGAACCTTGTCGCGGATTAAAAGATAAATAGCAGTTATCTAAATAATGAAGACAGAAATTGACATTTTCCACTGGCAGACCAATGCATTTTTATTAGTGGAAAATTTCAATTTCCATGCCTTTATTATGTTGAAATTCCACGACATCACGCCTGATACTTCTCGTCATCTAAATAAATTAATGCTCTATCATTCACTTCTAAGGACGAAACCTCACCTTTACCGAAACTTCTCGTCATCTAAATAAATTAATGCTCTATGGTTCACTTCAAAGATAATGTTCCATAACAACACTCAGACGTATATATGACACCTTGGCATATAACTTCGGACATGAATTGATTAGGATATTCATTGATACTTAAATACTAACCTCTAGCTAGTTCCCATCATTAACGTACTACTCAACCTTCAATACCATTTAAACACAACCTTCTTCCGATCAAATCGAATAGAAATACTATATAAATCACTTTTACAAGACCGTTCACCGCCTGTCAAGAGCTTTCATGCAGCATAAATGATTACTTACCATAAATGATTACCTACCAGACAGCTTTTAATCACTTCCATTATTTCTCCAGGCACACACAGTAGCACTCAAATAAAGGATCAATACTTGCTAATGACATGACGTAGAGTAAATGAAAATATAACTTTTGAGATGGCAAAATTTACTGAATGAAGCTAAATGAAACAAGATACATTGCATAAGTAGACAAAACAATCATCATCCTTTCACTTGGACGTAAACAACCACACACGCAGTTTAAGATAGGTACTCTAAAATAACACAGTAATCCCTGCCCAGGACAAATCAAAATGCCTCTTGCTAATTATTCATTACCTGCCGTCGCAAATGGATTAATTATTTCAACAAAATCACATTGAACACAACAATGCAATTAAATAAAAAGATGACACTTGGGGTGCCACAATTCCCTGAATGAAGAATACTTAAACACCACACTGTTTATCCTTTCACTGAGACGTAAACAACCACATTTACAAGGCAAGAGCAATTCACGAGTCACCAACTTCAATTCACATAGATGACACGTCTTAATTTAGTCACTACCTATTTGAAAACAACGAAATGATTGTTACGTCTTCTCCAACACTTACTACGCATTTGTTACATTTTTAATACCATTTCTGTCATAACACATTATTTAAAGAGAACAAGTCTAGCTAATTAACGTAAATATATCACCACTTAGACACACGCAATCCAGCGCAGAACATAAATAACACTTGTCATCACTGGCATGTCTCAATGTACACTGTCTAAACACTCAATAAACCTTCGTTTTAAAGTTATCACAAAAAATGACACGGTTGTTTCTTGTAAATCGTAACCTAGTGATGAAAACTTTATTCAAAACTTTAAATTAAATGCTCCACTGGAATATTTTTCTTTAAATCGCCACAGCTAAAAACACAACACAAGACGTCCGTTCGAAACTATCTTCCAATATAACGATACACAGCATTATATACCACAATTCACATTTGAAGTCCAGGAATAGTATGTTTTAAATGATTTGTAGCTCACAAAATATATCACATTGAGATACTTCTTCAAATATCATTCAAATTAAAAACCAAAATAAACTGTTCTTCGATCGATAATGGCCGCTTCAGCATGTATTTTGATGTCGAGGGCGAGGAGTCGTGCGTGAGGCAAAAAAAGTTCGAGCGTGAGTTAAAGAATCGCGATCGGCAATTGTTCTCGATAGAATTCCCATAATCCAGCGGGAATGACTCTTTAACGATCGAACGTAAAGTTATGGAATCGGCCCCAAGAGTCGAAAGATACGGATAAAGAGTCAAAAGAGCGGATGAGTCAAATAAAAGACCTGCAGATCACCTCTTGATAGCCGAAGATGGTCACGCCGCCTGAAAGGCATAGTGGAACTATGAAAAATAACGTAATTTTCCGAATTTTATGACGTATTCTCACTTCAGTGATATTGTAAAATAAACCCTAGAGACGTGATATTCAAGGACCTGCGTATAGACATTTGTCGAAAAAAATACAAACCCCCGAAACACAGCCTCGCCCACGATGGAACGATGTCTCGGGAAGAATAACTCTTGGGTTAACCATCGAGTATGACATCACCACCTCCAGGCTGCGATGAAACCAAACAAGCGTGCATAATCCTCGCTTCGGTAATGCGCCCATTCAGATGCCCGGGATTCGCCTGTATCCACTCTATCCATCTCTGGCCGCCAAAGAGAGATGCTGGAGGCGGCGGCTCCAGCGAGTTGGAAGGGACCGAGTAGGGGCTGCCCGTAATCGCCCAATCGTAATCACACTCGGGAGAGATATAAGAGAGAGGAATATGTCAGCTCCACTTATCCTCACTCTCCGGCTTCGAGAGCCCCATCGCCATAGGGTCCCCCCGGATATAACTCGACAAGACGGCAACTAACTCTCCCGAGACGAATGTTCCCTCATCGTTGAGTCAATCAAGTCCTGGGTAACAAAACACACAATTCTTTCTCCTTCGCCTTCATCGCCCGTGTTTCCCTCCCTGAGCTCATGCGAGAGAGTCTGTGTGACCTGTCTCCTACAATCTAATCGCCACTCTCCCGTCGAGAGAATACCTCCTCTTAAGATGGTTGGAGCGAGATAGTCATCCCTAGTCATATTGGAGACCATATCCAAATTTTATATTTTGATTTCAGCGTCTGTAAGAAGTATGAAATAAATAATGTAATATGAAAGGCGCAAAGATATAGTTATATATGACCAAAATTCACAGTAGGTAATTAAATAAATAAAGCTACACAAGTCTCTAACTTGACTCATTTTTTCCGCCATACGGCTGAAAACCCTTCAAAACAGCAATGTTTTTTGCGATTCTGTAAAAAATACTGACTGTGGTGAGTAATAGATTATTTTTTATAAATAGTTGAAAAAACATGCAATATATACACCGTTAGTTTTTTAATGAAATCTAGGTGCTAGAAGTACCTAATTTTTTAATTGTTCTCCCTCTGAAGCGCATAGCCGTAATCTATCCCATGTAAAACATCTTATATTTTAAGGCAAATTTCTCGAAAAGTATTGAATTGAAATTGAATTGAATTGAAAACAGTCTTTATTGATCTGGGACTTTAAATCCCCTGGAATATTGAATTATTATTACATGCCACAAATGGGGCCAATGGTGACAGCAATACATACAAATTTCATTAAGGAACACCACATATAAACCAACAATAATGAATGAATAAGAGAATAAATAACATGTGAAAATTAGGGTAACAGTGCACAGATTTAAGATCTCACATTAAGGAAAGTAGTTCGGCAAGAGGTTGATATTTTGATATCATTGGAAAGATGAGAGTTTTTTTTCTTATAAATGAGGCCAAATTCATCATACTCTAGGTGAAGTGATTTTTCGCTCTCAAGCTACCTGAAATCCGTTTCTTCTTGACGTTCCGCGCATAGCATTACGATGTCATCAGAGACGGTGAAGGGACTGGTGCGATTATAGCTGTACGTACCTACTCCTACTCTTCGCCAAAGACCAGAGTTGATATTTCTAAATTAAAAATACAGGATTTTTTTAACGCAATGGATTTTAATCCTAATGCCAAAAAGATGAAGATACACGCACCATACTTAAACGAAGAATTTTCTTTGCATTAAAAGAATCCGATTATTATTTCGGCGGAGATTTCAACGAACGATAAAGAACGAGGACAACGAACGAGTCAAAAAAACAAGAATAAGCAATGCAAGTGGCTTAAAGGATTCCCTGATGGAAGATAAAGTATTTTCTGAAGTTCCAACTAATCATACACGACTTTGCATCACAACAACAACGGTAGGGCGAAATTTACAGCACATCAAAAGAGTCAATTGATTGATTCGCCTCTGAGAGACTTCAACGCACGATTGCTGATACAGGTACTTGTTTGATAACGTAATAAACAGGTACCTACTTGTTTAATTTTCTATCCTGCAATTTAGAAAATGACACAAGAAAAATTAAAACACAATGAAAACATCATTCATTAGCTGGTAGGTATTACATATTTTGTTCGTGCTCTGATGAAATCACTCCTTTCCGGTAGAACTAACTGGTACAGCCACCGATGAATTAACAATTGATGAAAATAATTCTTAAAAAGCGTATTAACTATGCACTTATTTTATGAACCAAAACTTGATCTTACATGAAATTCGTCAAAAATATTAAGTGACATGAGTAGCTTCCTTAAAACGTAAAATAATGCAACAAAAACAATTAACTCTACAATACAAACCGAATCAATAAAATGTGTTGGAAATAACTAATGACTAACTCATTTATGAATGAAATCCAGTACCTAGTTAAAATGTTAAACGATATAGTAACCATAAAATATTTTGAAAAACTTCAAAATGATGATTGAAACAGAGCTCAGAAAGAGATTTACTACGAGGGGTAAACAGTTCCCACCTGATAATTGATTGACCAAAAAAGGGGATCGATATTTACGAAACTTTATCCCTCGTAATTTCTGCCGAAATCGTGATATTCGCCTCTCAAAGACTCTTCTGCGTAAGCTCTAAAGGCCGTTATACACGATGAAAGATTTTGTAAAAACTAATTTACAGTGAAATTTTACATTTGTCTCAACGAAATTAGAACAGGTTCTATTTCCCGTCCAGGCATTGAGGCATTCGCACAAGCGTTCATACAGTTTTCCGCTCTACACGATACATTTTGCCTCATGCAAGAGTTCATGGAAGAGTTTGTACAAACTAATGTACCGTGTAAAACGGCCTTTACGCACGCACTCACTAGCAAACACACACACGGACGCAATTGGCTCCAGGGAGGGAGGTGGGCGGGGGGGGGTTGAAATTTCACGCCCGCTTTGACTCACGGACGTGTTTACTTTCGCCAATTCCATTCGCCTCACCCTCCGACCGATGTTTTCCCCGAAAGCCTGCCGCATTCGACACCCTCTTGGGAAACAGAGGAGTAGAATGGGAGGGGGAGGTTCGAATGGGAAGGTTTCGAATGGGGCGCGCGCGCGATCCTCCTAAAGCATGTTTTGATATGCGATCCGTTACGCACCCAAGGTCCTCGACCCTTCTCCTCTCTTCCCCCTCCTCCTGCCTTTCCCCTTCCCGCCCCCACCCGTCGCTTGGTATACACACTGCAGAGAGACTTCCCCCCCTTTAGCTGCACACAAGAATCCATCCACATCATCGTCCAATTCGCCGTTCGCATCCTCCCCTTCGCTCCGGGAGATGAGGTTCCGGGAGGAGGAGGTGAACCGACCGGCCGGAGGCTCCTCCTCGCCTGGTCCATGACGGAAGGAGTAAAGAGGGTGGGTTGCTACCCTCCCACCTCCCTCGGCCACCCCTTTTAAAAACTCCCTTTCTCGCCCCCCTCCCTCCGTGTGCTTCCCCCCGCCACCCTCCCTGCTCTTACGTCAGGGAGCAACACTTCTGCGACCCCTCCCCCACCCCTCCTAAAAAAACCCCACCCCCAAAAGAACATTAACCGGGAGGTAAAATGGTTTCATCTCCTGTTAGAAAACGCGGAATAAGGAGGCGGTTTTCAAAAGGTTGGGTGCAGTGCCCGCCGACCCCACAAGAGAGAGATTTCTTCTCCCTCCCATGAGAATGAAAGCGAAATAAAATTGCGAAAAAAAAAGCGAAATGATTCCTTTTAGATTATCGTCCACGTTATTTTGTCGGAATAGCGGTAGGAAAGACTTAAAATACACTAAATATCAATACTCATAAAATTGAATTGAATTGGTTTCATTTTAAATAAAACACACCTTTCTAATTATACCAAAACATCAGCCACTAATCGAAGTACTTTTCGAGATGTTTGTCAATTAATTGAAATGCCGTTTTTTTTCAAGGGATATCGAACGACTTTCAAAGAAAGATGAGGGAGTTCTGATACCCACACACGGTATCAGAAATGTAGCGGTGAGCATATCGGATGATTACTCAACAATTTTGAAAATGAATCTATTATTCACCGTAACACTTGATGTAGGAACGCAAAATGCCGTATATATTATGAAGGTTCATTCAGCGTACGGTGTACGAAAAATAAGTTAAAGCCTCGGATATATATACTTAGTCAATAAGTGAGAGAAGTTCAATCGTTTAAAACAATGTTTTCGCGTCATTATATAACTACATTAAAACGAGCATATCACAAGTGCCTAAAATTTTAAAATAAAATTCGCATAAGGTTTCCATTATCACTTTGGAAAAATCTCGCCCAAACTACGAGCAAATCTTCTTCCGTCGGACGGATTTGAAAACCTGCTGAACCTGACGCCGAGGTTCACTCAACCCTTCTCTCCAATGTCCAAAGAATGCTCTCCTTAAACATATCCACCCGACCTACCATTCATATCTCCATAAGTGGCCACACTTCCTGGGCGCATCCTCTACTAACTGCCAATAAGAACTTTTATAACTCCCTTTCCATTACGAATAATTTATTAGCGCTCTCGTATGGATTAAAAACCAAGCATCTTACGCCGTAGTCCTCGCTGTCACCCCGAAAAAACTTTCCGAAAAATGACAAAGAAATAGTTTGTAGCTCCCAATTTTAAATTTTAATCTCGTAACCGGTCACCATTAATATAAAAAAAGATTTAACACTTTCCCAGCGAATCATATTAGTTAACTCTTCTCGGGCTCTCCACCAGTACCAGAACATTATGTGGCTGAAATTTAAGATTTGCGGCATTTTTAACTTGAGAATGAGTAACGAGTTGTCTCTCAAAACGTCGGAAATTATGAATAGTTTATGCCGGTGGAGAGACCGAGAAGAGTTTACTCGAGTAGTTTTTAATAATTATCGATATTAATAATTTAAGACTCGATAAAGATATTCAACTGCCGAAACCATTCGAGAGATTATACTTTAATAAAAGAATACTGCTTTCTATCCATAATGAAAGAGTTCCACTTACACCAGCCTTCATAATTCTTCAGTTAATTCTTTCAAACAGCCAACTACTCGTGCCAAAAGTCACTTCTCGGCTAATGAGATTTCAGGAGTCTGATCGCAGCTAAAACCCCAAATCGAGCCCTAGGGTGGCCAAAGGGTTGGGGTTGTTCCGCCCCCTTGTTTACTGGGAAGCTCACGAACGTATAGCAATCGCGAAAATCTCTCCATCTGGTGATTCTGATTCGGGTTATGTGAATATGCGCCGAGTTGCTCCTTTTGCGTTTGACGCTTTCGCCACGAGATAGCGCCTGCAGGAAGGGGCATTTGCATTCCAACTCAATGCCACCTTTTAGGTAGATTTAGAAGAAAGACTACCTATTGTAGTCGTTACCAAGGGTCATGGTATATTTATATATATACTAGCGGGAGGTACCCGTTGAAATTCAACAGGTGTGGAAAATATTGAATGTATTTTATAAGAAAATCACAAAGCCTGAAGAATACTGTCAGCGTAGTCATTTGAGGAGTTCTTAACCTATGTTGTATGTTGTGTCCGTTGTAGTAGATACGCTTATCGTTTTCCAAGTGCACGGAAAAATATTGACTGTTGGTCCTCTTTCATGGATGGGAAACCCAAGAATGGGCCTCGCAGGCTCATTACTACTTAAATAGCACCCAGGTTGATAGATGATCACCTCGTCCCTCCGGTTCTCTTGAGCCGTCTTCTGAGTGATTAACAGCTTGATCGCTTCCCTTGTGTACATTAATATATTTACATTCAATGACTTAATTGAGTTGCGCAATTCAACATCGATATGTGCGTTGAGTGTCTAAATCATGGTTGGAGAGTAGGGTACAATCCAGCGGTTAACAGTATCAAAAGGAGCATTTGCAGCAGCAGCCATGTTTATTTGACCTATAAATCCTACATCACCCGCACTGCGCCTTCGTCATAAAAAGTAGCCATTATCATTGGTTTCGGTTGCTAAATAAAAAATCTACGGTGATTCTTAGTGCACTTACCGATTTTCATGCACGGATGTCGTTCATTGCGCAGAATTTCCGTTCTTCTTTCGGGGAAGAAGCATGTAGTGACGTCATTATAATGTCCGCCATATCAATACAGATTCAAGTTTCGAAACAGATGGGTCTATATTTGAACCAGATTTATAGCTGGTTACCCGTCCGTATGTTGGGTTGGGATGAAATTGGTGCGGTTCTTAGCGTAACCCGAGAAACATACCTTCCCCTCTATTTCACTTCCCCCCCCCCGGTTTGAGTACATATGCAAACTGAGATAAGAGATCATAGCCCTTGAAAACGACATTGTATGTCGAAACCATGTGTATGTCGACAAAATATAAAATTGTGTAATGTATGTACAAAGCGAGAAATTATTTCTTGGGAATTACTTTATTTTAACGTTTCATTCAAAACAGGCATTGCAGCTGACTTTTGAGTGTTTCATTTGCAAAACCACAAATTGGTAGCAGTGCAAATGGGCAAGTAGCTGACACAAACTCTCACTGATTTCATGCTTTAAACCACTTATGACGTCTGCCATCTTCGGCGAAGATGGGAAATATTGACAACGGGTTGCCGTATTTTTATTCAACGAAACATAGCGGGGTTCGTAACAACCTTTCCCTGCATTATGTTTCACATTATCATCGTTCGGCTAGAGAGTGAATACACGCCAAATTCATTTTTCTTCTGTTTTCGTAACGTAAAAGTAAACACATGATCTCCCGGCATGGGGATTGGTATGATGCGGCAGCTGACGTCACCAGGCTAATTCACTCATTCGACGTCACGGGGGAATGTCGCTACTGTACATTTATTGCACTATTCAAAACCATTTATCTTTCGATGAGTAGTATATTAATGAAACAAGGCACCGTGGATAAGTGAGATCAACAGACTTACACATAGTTTTAGAACTAATTACATCAAACTTATTTTTTAATTGGTATACTTCTTGAGTTTGTGGAATCAAACATGTGGTATTTTAGTATTATCTAGTATACTTTCCCTTTGTGAAGAGAATGGATGTCAAATGGGTTCTCCGCATTGTTTTTTGTTTTTTTTTTTTTCAATATCAAGAAGTTTTTATTTGGTGGTACGTTGCTTCCCAAATAATGAAATATCTATCTATCAATAGCCAAATCTATTCATCCAAACGTAAAATGATAATGCTCTCATTGTTACTTTTTGTTGCAAGTTTGGGGCCGGCCTCGGTGGTGGCGGGGTAAACTCCTCGCCTGGATTCGCATCCCGCCTGAGGAGGAAATTTACACCTCCCACGGCACGGTTTTGTCTGTTCGTCCATATAATATATATATACATAGTAATTGGCTTCGGCTGTTAGGCATACGGAGGTTATTATTATCAGTATTTGGGAAACACATTTCTAGGTCCCTTTCTAGGTAGTTTGAGCGATAAATCAATCCACCTAGAATTTGAAGAAGTTGACGTCATTTTAAGGAAACTCCCATCCTTTTAGTTATATCGAAATATTAACCCCATGCCGAACTACTTTTCGAGCAATTTGCCTGAACAATATATATGCTGTTTTTACATGGGATAGATTACTACGGCTGTGCGCTCCAGAGGAAGAATATTTTTAAAAAAATAGTGATTTATGAAACCTAGATTTTGTAAAAAAAAAACAACTAACTGTGCGTAGTTTGTATATTTATTTTATTATTTTTTTTAAATAATCAATTACTCACCGCAGCAATTTTAACAGAATCACATAAAAAAACCTGCCGTTTGAAGGCTTTTTAGCCGTAAGCCGTGAAAAAATAAGTCAAATTAGAGACTTATGTGGTTATATTTATTTAATTACTGAGAATTTTAGTCATGCATAACTATATCTATGCGCCATTAGTACTACAATATTTATTTCACACTTCTCACAGACGCTGAAATTAAAATATAAAATTCTAATATGGCCTCCATTATGACTATGGGAAATATCTCGCTCAAACTACCTTAAAAATCTCCTTCCTCACACGTCTTAAGGTGGTTCCACAGTAAAATGACTTATATGTCATTGTATTCATATTCTGTCTACTTGTAGAAAAGGTTGTCCTCTATCTGATATGAACAGCAAAATAATACCTTTCCACGCTATTTTATTCTCTATTTGAATTTTAAATTACATGGTTTTCAATGGGGAATGAGAGAAACACGAGGAATAATAGTATTTTTCCATTAAATACAAATGCCATTTTCGTGGAAAACTGCCACTAAGAAGGAAATAATCCAGAGAAATAGGATAAAAATAAAATACAGGCATCTTACCACCATACTTTTCTAGTTATTGAAGAATTAATGCCGTAATTGAAGTCAAAATGCGGTAATTCGTAGGAAATGGCGCGGCAGTTGGCTCCTATGTAGAGATGGGCCACTCTGAAAATTACCTCGGTAATTTTCATAAATTACCGCGGTATATTTTGTAATTTACCGCCTCCCTTGTAAATTACCGTAATTTTCTAGATATAATTCACCTATGTTTGAGATGATTTTTCATACAGATAAATTCCCAACATGTTCTTTTAAGCCAAGTTCACATTTCCTACGTGTTTAATAATAAATTGATGCATGTACAACTCATTTTTGGAATATTTTACTTAAATTATAACATTAAAGCTTTAGAATTTCTCCTTGAAAATTTCTCATACTTTGACAAAAGAAAGCCAGTTTGCGTGTTGCTCCCGTAGTTATTTTTACAATTTTAAAAATTTCTAATAGATTAATGCTGAATTAGGTATGGTTTAAACATGGTTATTCCCTTCCTGTTGCTATTGGTTTTTCTATTTAACCATACATTTGCTGCTTAGTACTTAAAACTAAAAAATACAGGAAAATTACGGCAAATTTCGAAAATGACCGTAATTTACCTCCGATGAAAATTACGGTTATTTTCTTCCCATCTCTCTACTCCTATGGCTGGAAAAAAGTGCTCATTTAAAATACATTTATAGGAATAATCTGCATATATTTTGTACTTTACTTTTGGGCTTCTATAGGCATTGCATTTCATCAGTGAAAGCAGGATTTTTTTGGGCAAAGTATAAAGAATGTGGAATTTCGTATTTGTTTTGACTCGCGCAGTCGCGGCAGAACCTCCTTGAGCTTGTCTAGACCGCCTTGTTCTCCTGCTTGTCCTCTTGGGTGTCTTACCCTCCGCGCAAGTGACTCGTTTCGTAAGATCGGAAGTCGACGGCATAGGTGTGCGTGTGTCTGTTGTGAAATCACGTCTCCGTATCTCGCTATCGAATTCCGGAGTCAAAAGTGAGCGGTTCGCAGCGTCTCATAAAACTCCAAACAATGGAAATGAGAGAGGGAGAGAGAAGAGGGGGATTCTCCCTCCACTCGGCTGCTGCCTCGGCCACGAACCGCCGCGGTCACTTCAATGGGGGTGGACGTTTCACCGCGGGCGGATGTAGGCGTGCTCGGGGGAGAGAGAAGTGATTATGCGTGGAGGCCGGAGTAGGTTAGGGGCAGGGGGGAGGTTGGAAGGATCCGCCCCCCCCCCTCCCACCCCCTCACGGGAAGCGATGAAAGACCGGCCAGTAATGGTACTACAAATGGGATTTTTTTTCATCATGAAGATGATGCATTTCGGATTTGCTTCCGTAACAGGCACGTTATAAATCACGTTCAGCGAGAAATTATAAAAATAATACATTGTTATGAATTTCATTCCGTTCATACATCTCCGCATACATTCCATTTAGGTGGTTTGACGCGAGATAGTTCCATTAAGTCATAATGGAGACCATATCCAAATTTTATTTTTTTATTTCAGCGTCTGTAGGAAGTATGAAATAAACATTGTAGTATTAATGGCGCAAAATATATAGTTATACATGACCAAAATACTCAGTAATTAAATATAAATGAGCTACATAAGTTTCTTACTTGACTCATTTTTTCCCGCCGTACTGCTGAAACCCCTTCAAAACAGCAGGTTTTATTTTGCAATTCTGTAAAAAATACTGTGTCGTGAGTAATAGATTATTTTTTATAAATAGTTGAGAAAACATACAATCTACACATCGTTGGTTTTTTGACGAAATCTAGGTGCTAGAAGTTCCTAATTTTTAAATTATTCTCCCTCTGGAGCGCACAGCCATAATCTATCCCATCTAAAACAGCTTACCTTTTCAGGCAAATTGCTCGAACAGTAGTTCGGTAAGGGGTTGATATTTTGATATAATTGGAAAAATGAGAGTTTTTTTCTTTAAAATGAGGCCAAATTCATCAAATTCAAGGTGAAGTGATTTTTCGCTCAAACTACCTTAACAAGAAATGAGTATGTACCTCAAATATTTCAGTATCTATATCCACGTCTCAAAATGTTCATGAAAGATCAAAATATTATATACTTATCTATCTCCAGAGAATAAGAATCTGTTTTGGGGGAGTGCTACGATCTGTTTAACAGAAACACGTTGGTAGTAGATCTTATAGGTATTTATTGTGCACAAGGCGTTGTCTGTCATTTATTCCTAACACTCAAACATGTTTCAAACGTAATCGCCAAATGTAGTCGAATCGCCGAATGTAGCCGAATCGCCATAGTACTACATATGTAAATTTCTTTAAATAATTAGCCATTCTGCATGTTAATTTTCTTCTTTCCATAAAATATGCTTAAAAGACGCTACATTAACAATGCAAAGTTAGGGAGTTTGTTTGCTTAGCTCAGGGCCTCTCAGTCCCTTGGGACGGCCCTGATAGGAATCATCAAATTTGGCGTAATTGTGCAATCAGTCGCTCTAAATTATTGGAAAGTTAAAATGCTTCGCAAATACCTCTTTAAAATATACCAAGACGAATTAAGAATAAATGTGTTCCCCACTCATGTAAAATATCAGTATGCTTGTAACATAAATTCTAAACCGAGACATGATATTTCTCTCCACTGTATCTAAGTGTTAAGCGAAATTATAAACAAAATCATCTGGTCGTAAAATTTTATAGGAGTGAATGAGAGTTCAGCCTCAAATGACTTTCCACCCTACAACAGCGCCATTACCTTTATTTGAATTATTTCACACTTTGGTTGAATAGTCAATAACGATTCGAAGGACGGGAAACCCTTACAAATTAAAATTTTTATGCTCGGCGTTATATCTCATCTTCCGTTCCCTCGACATCAGATATTCCACCGCTTCGGTGAACGAACTCATGCACTGTCATTTTCTCTACACCAGCTATATTCTTGACACGATAGTTTATCCACTGATATTTTATTCTTAATTTATAAAATTCTTCTTATTACCCCACCCCCTACTCCATCTCTGACTAATTACCCCCTCATGGGGCTCTAATAATGCCGTTTAGAATTCCCATACATTAGGATTATTCAAGGTAAGCCTAAACTACAGAAAGGGAGGAATCAGGCGAGATGTTGTGGAATATGAACATAATAAGAACTTAGAAGTAGCAATTTTCCACGGATAAATATTTTAATTCGACCCGGGTTTCGATGTACAGCATCATCATCAGGTACATAAAATCAAGGTATATATATATATATACAAGAGAAGGTGGGTGGGGGAGGTTAGGAGGAAAGTGGAGGGAGAGGGGAAGGGGAAGGGGAAACAATTTCAAGGGGGGGAGGGAGTATTATTTGCACAAGAACATCGTTAACATTTGAAATTTGAAAAAATCATAAGTTCGTTGAGGTGACGTCCCTGGCGCGTCGAGGGGGAGAGGGGGGTGGAAGGGGAACGGGACAAGTATTGGAAAAATAGACACTTTGTCACTGGTTACTGGGGAATTTTGTGGGGTACAAAACATTTAGTTAACACTTTGTATAAAACCAAAAGGGTTCTTTGTGGAGTGTCCCACGTGGAAATTTTTATCTGTCGAAAATCCCATCTTCTAAGTTCTTATTACCTAAACTACAGCATACTACTGGGTGAACTGCGAAGGATTCAGACTTTTTGACGGTTTAATTTTAACATCCCCTTTTAAGTTGAGAACAAGCTATTAGTGACGAGAATTGAATCAATTTTTTTTCAACCGGAGCTGACACCCGAGACCCGTTTCCCTAATTTTTTTTTACACATGACAATTTTAATTATAACTTAAATATCACACATGAGTTGTAGGCATGCTACAAATATACCGAAATATTAAAATAGAAAACCTGTAATGATATATTTGTGAGCAGTTTTTGAGGCTGAAACTTCGTGGAACACAGTTGTCAATTTAAAATTACAATAAAAACTCTGCGGTTCATACAACGATATTAATAACTAAACTAGTTTTGCAACACTTTTACATCTTCAGGAAATTAATAAAAAACCAGGAAGGTAATTGGGTATTTTCCAAAATTTTAAATTTAAGTTTACGGATCTTTATATGTTACTTAAACTCAAACAAGCTTGCGGAGTGAAAGTAGTTTTAAAATTGATTCAATATTAATTGAGATATTTAAGATTAAAATAGTCGAAATTTCAAATTTTTTTACGCCGCTGCGAAACGAAATCTGATTGGCTTGACGTCATTTTCGCTGAGCGATGGACGGATGTGAGGGAGAAAGTGAGTAACTGTAGAAGATCTACCGTATATTTAAAGATTTTTCATTGAAAACAAAGACTATGGCGTGCAATGGTTTTATTAAAACCACATAAGATAATTTACCCAAAGTGGATATGTTTATGGTAGGCGTTTTAATGAAGAAGGACGAGCGATTTAATGCTGCGGAAATTCGTTGAGCTTAAGTCCAAAAAATGTAAGCCTAAAGTTTGCTTTTAAAATCGTCATTACTGTTTTATATCATTTTTGATACATATAATTATGTATTTGGTGTATGAACTTTATTAACTGTTTTTCCAATACACTCATAATCATTATGATACTTCTTTCTTTATCGAAGTCCATTTCAGTCCATGCAACAGTAAACAAACAGTATCTTAGTAACATATCAACATAACACAGTACTTGCCAAATGTTGTGCTACCAATACTCGACACACCTAAAACGTTAATTTTTAATTTGCTAATTAGTGATTGTTTGTAGAGGTTTCTAGAAGTGGCTTATCTGCTGTAGAAATGCCTAAAAATAGATTCTCATCTCCTAAATGTCTATTCAAAGTTTAATTTAAGTGTTGTTATATTATAAAGCTTCTCGTGAGAGTTATGGTGATAATGCTATAGGATACATCCAAGTAAAGAGAGATGGACCACTGTGCACAGTCATTGCAAGAATATGTCCAGAACACAAAGTGCGGAGTAAAGCATACATTTTTACGGGTGGACATTGAGGAATCCAAGGAAGAAATTTCAATCATTCAATGTCGTGATTGCGTGAATAAATTTCTTGTTCGGTGTTTCAACCGATGTATTTGTACATTGTGGCACAAAACACCATCTATATCCCTTACTTAGATGCCATTTAAAGGCATATCTAGAAACGCGAACACGTCAGAAACTAATTTCGCCGCATTTGTTTCCACCGTACGCATAAGGAAACGCCTGGGTCTAAATGTAAACAGCGAAAATGACGTCACAGGCCTTTCGGTTGTTTCCGGAGTGTGCTCGGGAGCATTCGTAACCTTCTACTTTCTTTAGCTTTTAAAACCGCAATTCATACAATTTGATAAGAAAATTTTTAGCCAATGCAATAAGTTCAAGTAACTGAATTAGAATATCGATAGTTTGAAATACGTGGAAAATACCCAATTTACTGAATATGCCACAGTGAGTCGATACTAGTGGAAGTAAAAAAATATTATTATGTGGAACGCAAAGTTTTGTTAATTTGAAGATTACTTAATTCGATACAATATATATATATACATCATATATATATTATTTCTCAAGCGCTTTTTTTTGTCGGTACGCCATACTTTCCTTAATACTTCATCCATTTTCATAAATGAGGCATCATTTTAAAGCTTTTCTTAACCGCTACACCGGAAAAATATACAAATTACTCACATTTCAGTTTTTTTCGAAAAATTACAATTGAAAAAACTGTTTTTTGAAATCCCGCCCTCGACCTATTGATCCTCTATCGAGAATATCGATATATATCGAAATGAAACCGATTTCGATTTCATGCATCTATTATCTCATTCCGCATTTAATTTCGACTTAAAATATTGATTTAAGGTATTCGATCTGCTGATCTATTTATAAAATGAATTACATTAATCAAAACTTGAATTTATATTTATTTCCCCAAACTGCTTGATTAGAATTTCTGAACACATTAAGCCCTTCTGGTTTACCACCTCATAAACTCATACTAAAAAAGAACACTATTATCATGTTGATTAGAAACCTAAACGCTAAGTAGGGCTTAATTAATGGCGCCAGATTAGTTGTAACTTACTTGGGCAACTACACTATCACAGCGAAATTGATTGACTCCGGTCAAACTGTCGTCATACCACGCATTAACCTTACCCCTTCTGATCCTACCGTGCCTTTCAAACTGACTAGGAAGCAGTTTCCCATAAAAGTTGCCTTTGACTATATGACTATAAATAAGGCACAGGGACAGACGCTAACAAAGGCAGGATTGTACTTGCCTGACGCTGTTTTTTCACACGGTCAGTTGTATGTGGCGTTTTCCAGGGTGCGCTCTTTCAGTGACATCTATGTCTGTGTAAAACAGGCCCACCTACAAACAATCACAGATGGCCATATCATCACTTCAAACATAGTGTTCAAAGAGGTCCTGTAAACATGTAAATATGTAAATACCTTAACCTTATGTTTCAAAAAATATATAATCTAGAATTTAAACACACATCTATTCCTTACTTCAACCCACACCTACATCAATGACGCACTAACTACACGGTACTAAATATACGGTGTGAACTTCAATTAAGTGGGATTTGAGGAGTATACAGTGCGACTGCTTCGCACGGGTCGACTAGTAATTCATTAATAGATGAACTGCTTTGAATAGTTATTGACCACTTTAATAATACATTGGTTCACTTATCCTAGGTTTGGTAATGTCTTTTTTAAGGAACTCAACTTCCTTTTTCCGCCAAGACGTTTCGCCTTTTTATTAATGAGGCTTCTTCAGGGCATATACAGTACAATTCAAGGAATACATTTGGTAATAATAATTATAATACTACAAAGATGCAAAAGTCTTCAATCATAAATTTAGTACCACAAAGGATTAACCTTCTTACTGCGACAATGGCATCACATAAACAAACTCTTTCTCTTAGTTACGAAATCAACATCAACAAACAAAACCAAAAATGGAAAACCAAGATAAAATTTTGTTTAAAAAGTATGATAAGTGAAAATGAAAATATTTAAAATTAATAGTCTAAGGCATGAAATTAGCAATTACATATATCGTAACTTCAAATTTCGAATGTATGTATTACATATTTTACGAATATAATAAAACATATTCGCATTGAAATTCTAGAGAACACTACATAATACAAAGAAAAAAACTTAAGTTGTAGAAGATCAAATTATGATAGATGATAAAGTAAGTTGAGTTTCTTAAAGAAGACAAGACCACACCTCCATCAATTAATCAATGTATCAATAGATGAAGTCCTTTGGCCCAAGTCTTTGATTGAACTATTTGCAATACAACAGGAAGTGCAGATGATAACCGGCGCAACAGCGGAGATAACGTTTTACGTGCCATCATAAGATTGATGGAGATGAAGTGAAGACAAAAGGATTGCTTCGTTCCGCTTTCGAATGTGGATTACAATATTTAGGTAAAAAAAATATATCCGTTCCTGTGCGATAGCCGAGTGTTTGGCACCCGACCTCTCCCACGGGACAAGACAAAGAAAAGGAACAAACGTACGGCGGCGCCGGGGTCGGAGGGCATACGAACTACACCGCCTTTGTTTCCACACCCCCCCTCCCTCCACCCTAACCCCCCCCCCCACCTGAAATCCTTTCATTAAAAAAGAAGGAGCTGGTGTTCTTCGAGGGCCCTATTCCGTATTCGCGCGCTCCAAATAGCACCGCGCAGGGAATGGACCGAAACAGCAGCGGTTCCATGGCATCAAGGAACACCACCAACGGCGAAGGTGGCGTCTGCATTTCATTGAGCGATATTTACTTCCCTAGTCATAATGGAAACCATATTCGAATTTCATTTTTTTCTATTTAGTGTCTATTAGAAGCATGAATTATTAAGTATTGTCATATTAACGGCGCAAAAATATAGTTACCTATATAAGACTCAGTAATAAACTAAATATAACCGTATGAGTCTCTTAACTTTACTCACTTTTTCACACCGTAAGGCCGGCCGCACACCGGATACGGCAGGGCGCGGCGCGACGTTTTGCCTTAAGGCGCCTTATGCGACATGGTTTGTATTGGTTTGAATGGAGGTGCCGCACACTGCATCGGGCACGGCAAGGCGAAGCAGTGCCGCACGGCGCTTTGTACTGCCTTGTCAATTTTCGTCCGTCGGGCAAAAGGCTTCAGACAAATCGTTCTGCGCATGCGCGGGGATCGCCGCCACGTGCAGTGAAGTGATAGCGACAGGCGAAAGTCGTGGGTTCTAGTATTGTCTAGTTGTTGTTTGTGTGGCAAGTGAAAATGGCAAGCCAGGAGGATGATGGGGTCTCTGTTGACGTTGCCAGTCTTTCCTCCGGAGTTATACACTGCCTATAGTTTGTGTTTCGTTTTTCGAATGTTGGAGTAATTAATCCAAGAATAAAATCAAATGTTGTTGCTTTCATACGACAATAGTTATAAAATGTTTTCCGGGTCTGCTCTTAATTCTGCAATAAACGGTTTTAGGTTCCGTTTTTCGTTTATGGGATGCACCCACATTTCTCTGCTGGGCATATCATCCATTAACTTGACGAGGTACCACAACGCTATAACAGTCGCCTCTTCTTCTGCGTTCATTTTCACGAAATATGTAACAAATAGACTTCAAACAGACTACAAACTACAAACAGACTTCACAAAATATAATACAAACTACACACACTACATCACTTGTCGATATACTTAACGCCACTGAAAGCGACGGTGCTTAAGTCGCCTTGCCGTGCCGTATGCTGCTCTTAACCATCGGGAAAGACACGGAGAGGCGAGGCGAGGTGAAAACGTTTCGCCGTGCCTTAGCCGGTGTGCGGACGGCCTAATACAGTGGGCTATTTTCAAAATAAGTGGGGAAAAAATCATTTCTGCGAAATTGTAAGGTAGTACAAAAGTATGAATATTCTTAAAGCCAATAAATCAAGGAATGATAAAGTGTCAACAGAATACCGGGGATCCTTATATTTTCGATTTGACAACACTGTAAAGTTGAGTGATGGACGAGAGACGTTTCATTCTCTCTGTGAAGAAGCAATTTAGCGGACGAGTTGGTGAAAATTGAACCGCTTAATTTGAAATGTTTTACACTACTCACGTTAAACAGGGCATTCTTTATTAAATTTAGTGAATTACTGCGTAATGGCTCGTTTTATTATCGTTTTTTGGCCTCTAAATGAGATCTCTACAATGCGAAGAATTTTTTCTAGAATCGATTTTGCTATAAACCCAACTATATGTATGTATTCCGTATTATTCCGCTGACGGCTCTACTATCAATGCTTTACTAAACTTCTATTCATTGAAATAAATAAAGATTTACGCGTTACAATGAAATAACCTTCACGACAAAACATATTTTGTGATTCTTTAAAAATTACTGCCGTGAGTGATAGATTAATTTATATAAATAATTGAGAAAACATACATACTACACACCTTTATTTTTTGACGTAATCTTGGTGTTATAAATTCCTAATTTTAATTTTGTTTTCAATATTCTCCCTCTGGAGCGCACAGTCGTAATCTATCCCATGCAAAACAGCTTGTATTTTCAGGCAAATTACTCTAAAAGTAGTTCAGCTAAGGGTTAATACATTGATATCACTGGGAAGATGGGAGTTTTATCTTTAAAATGAAGTCAATTTCAATAAATTCTAGGTGAAGTGATATTTCGCTCAAAATCTAACATAACGTATTCCGGTCGCGTCAGAGACTTCGAAGGAACAACAGTTCATGAGATAACAAATCCATCTCAGTCTTCCGTGAACTTCATTTCCGAATTCCGATTCTCCAGCGAATTTTAGTTCTTTATCGATGGGCCAGCAAAAGGCGGATTCCACCTCCTGATCATATTTTGCATTCTGTTGATTTTTCATCGCACAAACTCGCGGAACATATATTCTGTGTATTACAAAAAATTATGTTTATTTTCTTGCCTCCTCTTCATAAAGCATGGAGAATGCATTCGCATCAACGACAAGTTACAGCGCATGATATTGAAATTCCGAGTGCTGTACTCCTAGTTTGAAGGACTTAGAACGTAATATCAGAAAAAGAGATGTTTCCGTGAAATGACTACGAAATTTGTCAATCGAATGCTTCAGCGATGTCCTATTTACCTCCATTCCGCACAAAAAAAAGAATTCAGAATTCAATTGTTGCGGCTGCCCACTTTCATTCCGAAGGGGTAGCAATTTAAGGAGGTTCCGCCGCGACTGCGTGAGTCAAAACGAATTCTAAATTCCACATTTTTGATATTTTGTCCAAAAAATCCTGCTTTCACTGATGAAATGCGTTACCTATAGAAGTCCAAAAGTAAGGTACAAAATATGCAGATTATTCCACGAATGTATTTTAAATTAGCACTTGAATGCAACACTATGCTGAACACTGAATGCACTAGCTCGTGAATACAACAGATGGCACTATTTCAATATTTGATAAGTATATTTCGAAGAAAGGAGAAAAAGTATTTACTTCTTCCATTAATAAATTCAAACTTGACATAACCTATAATTTTGACCGATGCTATTAATTGTTGCTGGTGCAAAAAAACAATTTCCGACTCCATCTTTTTATCGTGGGAACTGTAACGCTTGCTTCGTGAGGAGAGTAAATAAGAGAAGTATAAAGGCAGCACCAGCCATTTGTTTTCATATTTATTTGCCGGCAATGCACGGCTATTACCCCGCGCACGTGACTATTATGCTAATTGATGCTAAAGCATGAAGGAAAAATAACAAAAAATAAACGTTTCTTTTACCCTGTGGCCCATATGATGTTTCCTCAGCCCGATTACGGTGCAATGCAACGCCAGACAATCTCCAAACCCAATCAGGCACATTGGTACATACATTCTAATAAAAAATGAAATTCGTAGCAAACATCGAACTTGTACCAACAATGGAAGGGTAAGAGCTCAAAATCTTATACATGCTTGCTCGCCTTCAATTGTAATAATGATTCTTGGCCTGGCCAATGGTCTGCTTGCGTGAAACATAGTTCAGGAGTCAATAGTTTAGCGCCAAAATATGATCTAACAAGTCGGAGTAAAGGCCGTATCACACTAGCGTTGGTCGGAGTGGTTAGCGGGAGCAGTTGCGGGGTGTCGGTTCTTTCAATCACACTGTGCGATGCGGTTGTCGGTTGACCGTTGAAACATTCGCCGCATTTCAATGAGATCACCCACAAAAAACATTTTTTTCGAGTGAAAACAAACTTTCGTCCTTTTTCGGCCCTGTTTAATAATCTTAATGTGAATGAATTAATCTTGATTAAATTCCAATTAAATATTTAATTCAGAGTCAGAGATTACACACTTTAATACCGAGCGTGACAACAATACAATACAATATAGTACAAAGAATAAATAAACTTCTAACATATAAACAAACGGTGTTTTTCTAATCAAACTCGTACATGAAACAGGCCCCATGTTTTGTTTCACTCATGAACTATACCTGCGAGCAAAAAAAAACAAAACAATTACGCGCCCAACGGAAGCAGAGTCACGAGGTCACGTGGTGAAATCCAAGTCCGTGATTGGCTGCGGTTACGATTCTCGGTCAGAAATATAGACGATCTGCTATCATCGTACACGCTCACGCCAGCCGCTGCTTTCCTATTAGTCGAGTTAACCGCTCCCGCTAACCGCTCCGACGAACGCTAGTGTGTTACGGCCTTTACTCCAACTTGTTAGATCATATTTTGGCACTAAACTATAAACTCTTGAACTATGTGCGTTAAAAACATTGGGATGGATAAATTGAGCGACTGATATGTTGACTATTGCGGCTATAATCGAGTTATTCGACTCCGTCAACGATATCCCGGTGAAATAACCCGATCGGAAAGACTGCGTGAGATTTTTACGAATTTTTAAATACACCAAAACATCGAGTCCTTTGTTATTTTACCACGTGACTCCTTAGTTACGTGATCGGGATTATCTCGAACGGTTCAAACGCTCGAGATAATTCCGATCGCGAAACTAAGGAGTCACGTGGCTCAACAACGAAAGCTTTCGATGTTTTGGTGTATTAAAAACCATTCGGATGGATAACTTAAGCTTCCAATATAATATGTATTGCGTCCCTAATGAGGATTTTTAACACAAGCATATGCATATGGGTCATTCCAATTCAATTCAACAAACGTTTGTCCCTTAGGGTCTCAGATTTTGATAAAAATTGGTGCATGGGTATAATATATACAATATATATATATATATATATATATATATATATATATATATATATATATATATATATATATATATATATATATATATATATATATATATATATATAATATTAACACGATCAGTGATAATATTCCAGTGATAGAAACTTACTCGATCGGGAAGTCTGCGTGAGATCTTTTAAGAGTGGTTCATAAACAAACCAAAATCTCGAGTCCTTCGTGAGGTCTATCGGGACGGGGAAAGTCGCTTCCGCCACACGCTTCTCGAGTTTTTTCCCGGCGACATCGAAGACGAGGGTAGCAAGCAGCAGCGAGACGACAGAGCAGAAGGACTGGGAGAGAACAGATAAGTCGACGGAAGACGTTCGATTCGTTTACGTAGAGTGGAGGAGAATGAAGCGCCTGATCTACCGGCCAGCCGAAAACACGTGTTCACCAGTGGGGACTACCTGTACTTCAATCCCAAACACGTACTTCACGATCATGAAGATCAATTCATTTGATTTACATCTAATCTCAATGGAGTGAAAAGGAGTCTATTGCTGTCATATTCAAGCAGCACTTGGCGACAGGGTGAGGCGAAATTGGGCGCAGAAAGAACCTTATGCCTATTGCTCACGGTAAAATTTTCCATAAAAGAGTTTTACAAAAGTTTTTATTGAAAGTTTTATGAATCTTACATAAAACGTACTTGCTTTCTCGCGGTAAAACTATTCATGAAACCGCAATGTCCTGCCATCTATGAGACGCTTTTCAAACACGTGAAGTGATACATGGACTCTCTTTTGGATGACTGTTAGGTAAAAATCTATATGTATTGTTTATTTACTTACTTTCTGATCACACTCAACGGTGCTAAGGCTCTAACGCATTCTTCTAACAAGAAGGATACTGCCTCAACGTTCCATGAACTTCCAGCCGTGTTTGTTTACGTTTTCCTTGTTTGACTTCCCATGGATATGAGATTATTATCAACGCGATGAGCGGAACGTCTCATTGGTTGTTGCATAAAACGGTTTTATGGAAATAGAGCATGTACTATTTCGTAAAACATTTTATAAAACTAGGTTTTATAAAAACGGTTTTATCGTTAGCAAGCTCATTTTTATAAAATTAGTCAATTTTTTTAAACGTTTTACCGAAAATTTCACCGTGAGCAACAGGCATTCCACTCGAAGAAAAGTGCTCGAAAAGTCAAGGCAATAAGACCCTTGTAGCTGTATAGTGGGATTCTGAACACTGAATGAATGAACCTATGCATAATCCATACGAACAAATAAGCCTTGTTTATTCCGCAACTCTGCCGCCATCTATATCGACATTAGATTACCCTACTAGAAACTTTGGCCTCAATATCACGTTAAAAGGCCCAGATTTGTACGCACTTATTCCACATTTAGTCGCTAAAGCGTTCAAAGCCTGGTCACGTTTATTCGTGTAGATTTTGTGGTCATATGAAAGTGGGAAGCAACAAATTATAGTTGGAAGTGAAAACAACAAATTATAATAAACAGTTGGGGGCATCATTCTAAGCCTCCTATTTTCTCTGGGCGTTTTGATTTCCTTACAAAATTGAAATTGCAAAATATAAATTATTTATAGCACTAGAGGGTTTTAAACTTCCAAAAACCTTCCCAACACTCCTTCACATCATTTGAATGGATAAGCGACGAGTTTTCCCCGGCGTGGTAGAAGAAGAATAAGAAAAATGGATGAATGTTACTTATGCTCTACGTTTCCTCATGAGAGCAATACAAAAATTACATAAATAGTTCTGCTTTAGAAAAAAACGACAAGTCATCAATTGACAAAAGGATAGCACCAACAAAATATATGACGCACCTAAGGCAAAAGGAAATCGTCGTCTACAGTGAGAGAAAAAAATCCAATGTCAAAGAGCCAACATGAATGTGAATAAAGTTACTATAAAGTGAGATACAACATTAGAGGACAGAAAAAGTAGATAGAAATAAAACTGTTTGCATGATGAGAAAACCACCTTTGTTATTTCCACCAAACTTTATTACGCTGGCACGATGCGCGTTTCACCACACTGTGGCATACTCATGTGTGTGGCATGAGTATGCCACAGTGTGGTGTAACGCGCGTCGTGCCAGAATAATAAAGTTTTATGGAAATGACAAAGGTGGTTTTCTTATCATGGATATCCATAATTTCCACGAAGTCAGGCCTGATGTTATCAGTTTTTAAACTGTTTGCATTCAACATAATGGCTTAAAGGCACACATGCTTCCAAATTGAGGTTACAGACATTCTAATTGTTCACTATAATAATAGCTAAATAGTTTCTCCTTAAACATTGACAGAGAGGTAGATTTTTTATGGACAACGGCAGCGAATTCGAATTTTGAGTCAGAGATGAGAAATTTTTAAAAAAATAGAAGATTAGGTGAGGGATAGGAGAGGAAAACGAAAAGAAAAGCACGGAAGAGAGTCACGAATGCGTGCCAATGCGAGCGAACGCGTGCCAATCTGCCTCTCAAATGCAGCGCCGATATAAACAGCCCTTAACCCAACGACGCAACGTCTGAATGCGTGTCGCCTGCACGCCGCGCCGGGTGAATTGGAGGCAATGCGATGACGGCAGATAATAAATAAAGGAAATAAAGCATCGCCCGGAGGCACTTCGGCTGTTTTATTATTACGCGCGTGTGCGACCGTGTCGCCATCTCTGAATGGGGATGGGAAGGAGGGAGAGGGGCGTGGACTTAAAAAAGAGGGAGAGCGCGGAGCGGGTCCCATGGCGACGACTAGACTGAATGTGGGAAAGGTCGACAACGAAGGGTCTCCCGAGCAACGTCGCGGAGGACATAGAAATAAAAGGGAGAGTGTGTTCGTCTGTTTGGTGGGGAGAGAACTTTCCCCTCTTGCCGCGCGACCAAGACAACAATAACAATAATGGACGCCCTTGACGATCCCTTCCCCCCTTTTTTGTTCATCATCATCAACGCTGCACGCCCTCTCCTCGCTTTCATATATAAAAAATAATGCGTCGACATTGAAACCACTTCCTAGGGCCTGCTTGCCTGCACCGGAGAGAGAGCCTCCACAAAACCACCCTCTCCTTCCCACCCACAACTTGCCGCCATCTTTTGTCATTGTTTGGGCAACGTAACTCTCTCGTGTAAGGGCGTGGCGATCGTCTTCTTCCTCCTCCACGACCATCAGAAACAAATTTGAATTTCAGATTTTTATGGGCCATTTTGAACCATACGACGGCGACGACGAAAGCAAGACTTGGGTCATTAAGCCCATTGTCTCGCCTTTCCCCCCATTCCCCCCTTCACCCCCTCCTACTCCCCCCTCCCCCCTCCTCCCCTCCAATCTCACTCTCGACTCTCTCTCGTGTTTTGTGATCAACAATCATTTGCGGCGCGGCAGAGAAACAAAACAATATGAGAGGGGGGGGCTGGAGGATTGTTGCGTCAGTGTCCGCGCGCGTCGCGACGGTAATAACAAAGCGCGCCCTAAGAACATGGGCGGGAGAGGGGAAGGCTTAAAATAAAATAAAAGAGCGACGACGCCCTTTTGGAGGAGTCGATAAGTCGGACATAAAAGCCATCAATGATCGCTCCTTTGAAACAATGACTCCATTGGCACTTTGCATGGGATTTATGATTTCATATAAAATAAAGGTATGCGAGATGCTAATGTGATCGCGTTGTAAACGGCAGTGGAACGTGTTTGGGGCAATTATTAGACGTGTGTGCCCTGCGGCAGTAAAAGGAAGCACCCCCTAAGGAATGATGAAGGGAGGAGTGGTGGGAGGGGGGCAGAGAAAGGAATGTTTGTGGCCATTGGCTGTGAAAACATCCAACACCGGTGACTGATTTCCACCGCATGTACTACCAACAATGGATGGTCCCTCTAACTCCGCTCTCCACCGATTGAAAAGGATATTTATACCACCATAGATATGCAATTTAAATCTCCCACTTCAAGGTTGAAATGTAAAAAGCTTCTCCAAATACAAATAGGCCCTAAATGACCGTTGTTTTTCTTCAGCAAGTCGTATCACGATGCTTGATGGAAGTGGAAGATTATTGGTGGAAGCCGAAACATCGCCTCCATTACGCGAACAAAAGAAATACGTTCGACGCAGAATGCAAACATTAATTCTTCTTCACGTCGTCTATTTCGCCCGCATCCATATGTTCTTTTGTGAGGTAAATAACTCTTTTAAAAAGCAATACAAAATGCTCGCCAGAAGGCAATAAGAACGTTTTCCAATTCTCCCATTTCTTAATTTTGCATCAAATAGTTTTTCAACTCGAAAGCAGTCGAATGTTTAACTAAAGTGATTAAATTTCTTAGCACAACGGCGTATGGAATTACATTTCCCAGTTCCAGCAGAAAGTCTGGAAGGCACCCAAAGAAATAGCATTTATTGGCTTCGTGGCGCGGCGTCCAAATGAAATCCCACCAGTGATCTTACCATGTGCCACAAACCGTTTAGCCCAGCAGAAAAACACTGAATAAAAACCTCGTAGTGTATCGCAAGAAAAGGAACTGCCATCAAACCCTAGCAACCCCCATGCCAAAATAAAAGACGTATTAGCTCGTAGGCATCCGCGGATGTAGTGTTGACTGTTTAATCTTTCTTGATTCATTCCCCGATGTTAAAATTGCAAGAAACAATATTTCGCTGGTCCTCCTGCCAGCTTCATCAGTTTAACTGAACTGATTCCTTAGTCTCGCTCGTCTTTATATATATATATGAGTGAGGACTCGCATTGTTGCCAGAATGTGGACATCCATATGTAGGCCAGACATGCAGATCCCTAAAAATACAACTCCAAGAGCATCAACGGGCAATTAAAAATGATAATTACCGCATTCTGCAATAGCCGAACACCATCTCAGCGGTCCCACTCATAATTTCAACTTTGAGGAGAAAAAATTAATATCAAAGGAGGTGCGCTATTACCCAAGATTAATCAGGGAGGCTATAGAAATTGCGAAGAGACCCGAGAACGTCAACCGAGAAGACGGTTACACGTTGAGTAGAAAGCTTAAACGAATTTTTAAATTTAAAAATTCCGGCAACAGTGGGAGTCCTCACTCATATATATAAAGACGAGCGAGACTAAAGAATCAGTTCAGTTAACCTGGTGAAGCTGGCAGGAGGACCAGCGAAATATTGTTTTTTTTGCAATTTTAAACATCGCGGAATGAATCCCGAAAAAAGAAACAGTTAAAAGACGTATTATTATTTCACTAAACCGTCGTTCTAATACGAAACCTTATTCTTGATATCATCCAGCTTGACCCTTCCCTTGATTATTATTGGTCAAAATCCTAGCATATCGGATAAGTGTATCTCTCCAGGTGTTTTCCTTAAACGATTAATTATAGCCACCCTAAAATGTTGACGAAGGAGTAAACATCGCCCAAGGAGTGACGTTGAAGGAATGCGAGCAACTTGTTATAATTTCTGTGATAACTGCACCCGCGGTTAATGCCCTTAAGTTTTCCCAAAGGAGGAGACGTTCGAGAGAAAATGAAAGCTTAAAAACATGATTTAGGGTTGTTCATGCGAGATGGTTCCCTGAAGTCACAATGGATACCATATTTGAATTTTATTTATTAATTTCAGCGTCTGTAAGAAGTATGAAGTAAATAATGTAGTATTTATGTCGAAAAATATAGTTATATATACCTATGACAAAAAATTCTTAGTAATTAAATAAATATAACCACATAAGTCTCCAACTTGACTCATTTTTTCACGCCGTAACGGTGAAATCATATTCGCAACAAAACTTTTTTTGTGATTCTGTAAAAATTACTGCGGTGAGTAATAAAAGATTATTTATCATAAATAGATGATTAAACATAGAAAATACTCACCGTTAGTTTCTTGACGAAATGCAGATGTTAGATATTCCTAATTTTTTCAATATATTCTCCCTCTGTAGCACACAGGCGTAATCTATCCCATGAAATACAGTTCATATTTTTGGGCAAATTGCTCGAAAAGTATTCCGGTAAGGGGTTAATACTATGTTATCATTGGAAATATGAGAGTTTCTCTCTTTAAAATCACGTCAAATTCATCAAGTTCAAGGTGAAGTGATATTTCGCACAAACTATCTTAAAACTAAAATAAGGGTGTGAAAAAGTTATTGCAACTATGAGTTCGTGCGATGACGCAGCCAAGCCCGGGGTTTGGCTCATACTCGCTTAACCGTAGGTGCACGCCGGAGGCCGTTCTTATGACGAAACCGATCTCCATGGGGGAAGGGGGTCCTTATCTCGTATTCATCGGCCTCCCTCCCCCTCCCTCAGTCACAAGATCGATTGTCTTTTGAACCGACGCCTTCGGGAAGGGTGTGAGTCAACTCTTGAACGAGCCCGGTTCTTTTTGACAACCAACCAATCGCTCATGATCGGTCTACCTGCGAAACATCATTCGTGAAACCAAATTAAAATCAACTCATCGGTGTAACACCACACCATCGATTTGGAATTTCAACATTGGAACGTCTATTTTAAAAAAAGCCGTTGACGGTACCTAGAGATGACGGCAACGCGACAAAATAATGTACTTGTAAGAAAAATTTCTTTTTTACTCAGAAACGTAAAAGAGATATTCCAACGTTCCATTTGTCATACGATAGAAGAGTGTCGAAAGATTAATACCGATGACATTTTTTGGAATTTATAATTTCGACATACAACATAAAATATGGCCAGCAAGTATGGGCATAAGATTCCTTGTATCCTCCAGCTTAAAATTAGTTTAGCTTAACTTAATATATTGTCATAGGAATTCGTGATAGGTTCGTTTGAAAGCGTTTAACTGAATTCCTTCGTTCAGACTGTTAATTCAGCCGAAGGAGACGTGACTTCCATTTCCCTCTATGTTTGTAGATAATGTACTGATGATTGTTTTAACATTTGTTTTCGCAGAGACGGAACGATCAAATATTTGCGCGTACATCTTCAGACTGATTCACAAATGTTTCGAATCTTTCTAGCAACAAAACCAATGTAAAGTCTCGCGGGAAAATTATGAGCTGCACTTCCGACAAATGAATACAAGAAGTTGAAATTATTCGTCATTTTGATTTGGAGACGCAAGAGAAACAAAATTTTTTTTCACAATCATTTAGCAGTATTGTTTAGAAGAGGATTCATTTCTTGAGCTACTACTGGTGCGTTTGTGACTGCGTGCGTAACATCTTTCATTAAATTAAGATTAAGTTATCCTTCTATGCCATGAAGTGAATCGCGGATGAGGCAAAAAATCGTTCCTTCAACTTCCGGGTCATCAAGTGTGCCTCTCTCACTCCATCTCACTGTCTTACTGGTCGATTGAACGAACACGACTTATTATTTAAGTTCCTACCATTTCAACGCATCAACAATCATGTTTATGAGATACTCCGTTTAAGTGGTTCCACCGTATTATGACTTAAATGTCATTTTATTCATATTCTGTCCACTTGTAGAAAAGGTTGTCCTCTATCTGATATCAACAACAAAATAATTCCTTTTCACGCTATTTTATTCTATAATTGAACTTGAAATTACATGGTGTTCAATGGGAGTATGAGAGAAACATTGGGTAAATTAGTATAGTTTCCATAAAATACAAATGCAATTTTCGTGGAAAACTGTCTCTAAGAAGGAAATAATCCAGAGAAATTGAATAAAAATAAAATACAGGCATCGTACCACCTTATTTTTCTAGTTATTGAAGAATTAATGCCGTAATTGAAGTCAAAATGCGGTAATTCGTAGGAAATGACGCTGCAGTCGGCTCCTATGGCTGGAAAAAAGTGCTCATTTAAAATACATTCGTGAAATAATCTGCATATTTTGTACCTTAACTTTTGGGTTTCTGTAGGTAACGCATTTCATCAGTGAAAGCAGGATTTTTTGGACAAAATATAAAAAATGTGGAATTTAGTATTTGTTTTGACTTACACAGTCGCGGCGAAACCTCCTTAAATTGACATCTTTTTACGCAAACGTTCGAAGCTGCGGATCGTGGCATACGCCATAAAAGCATTATTCTTTCCTTCCATAGGTTTTTCCGTTGAATTTCATCTTCCTTTCTTTTACTCATCAGTCTATTTTCTATGAATTATTGCGCTGCAGTTTCATTGATTTAAAAATTAGTTAATTTATGTGGACCAGCTTAAAATAACCGCATCTTTGTTTTCCCTACCATGCATTTGTCAATTTAAAAAATCAGCTTTTAAAACTGTAGATATGTAGGTATCTACCTAGAATGGCGGTAACGATAATCTTCAGGATTCCGTTTTTGCAATAAAAATGCTTATTTCGTCATGGAGTCAGTCGTATCAGATATCGGAAACTGTGCTTCCAACTTCATTTCCAGCTGAAATAGAGTTGACCTGTCAGCCATTTACTTCGCAAACAAAACAAGTACAGCGTAGAGGCAAATAAATCGTGAATTAGCCCCCGACTAGTTATTTTTTATGCTCCCTATTTAAGTTCGCCCCTCGCACCCCTCACGGAGGAAACAATCAGATTCATAACAATTATGAAGAGGGAACCGATGCCTTGCATTTAACAGAAACATTTTCCTCAGCGCCAAATGCGGAAACAGTAGCCCGCACGGTAAATATTCAAGCCAAGGCAAAAAGAGAAGTACTAAAAATGGAATCGACGCGTTGCCACTATGCCACCATTTATGCGACTGCGACTTAACATAAACAGCACTTCCATGAGAATAGAAGTCAATTATCCCCATAAAATCAATTATCATCAATAGTAACATTATTGGGGTTGTAACCCAATAAATGGGAATCAAAATTGAATGAGAGCATGTTATCCTTTAATGGAATGGAAGCAAATTAACTTTATCTGCCTCAATGGCTGAAAATTTTGCTTTGTAAATATTCGCTGGCACAACCTCAGTAAAGTTTGGTTATAAATAAATACGAACTCGGATTACGGATGAACACAAAAGCGGAGCTTCGAACAATTCATCCTACAATGAAATTTTATTATATTTTTATCATGTAAAAAATTGTCTTAATAAAATGTTTAACATAAGACACGTTGAAACTATAACTGTGTACTAAACATTGCAGCCAAATACTGTGCATTAGAGTTGGGTCGATCAGTCACGAGTCGTTCAAATGAACTCGTCACTGAGGTGAGTGTGATGACTCGAGTCAATAGGTCTGGGAGAAACAACTCTTTAGTGAACGTTTGTGCCGGCTGAGCCGCTGAGTGTAGCGCTGACTCATAAAGGAGAGAGTCGCAGAGTCCCCATGATTCCCGTGATTCTCAAAGATTCAAAGGACTAGCTGACTCGAAAGACGAGCTGACTCGAATGACGAGCTGACTCAAAAGACTCGAAAGACGAACAGACTCGTAAGACTCACACACTCAAAGGACCACAAAGGACACACTGACTCGGAGACGTGAGGGCGTGACTGACTGAATTGCTGACTCAAAAGACTTCCCCATTCATTGAATCCCAGCGACTCGTTGAGTGGCAAGACTGACTATTCATTAATGACTGTCAAAAGAAGAGTCTTACCGTAAGGTCAGCAACTTTGCTAGATTTGAGGAGTGAATTAAGTCCTTATTTCAACATCACGTAAATGATATGATAACTTTCAACTTAAATCGTTGGTTCATTAAAAAGCTCTTACTGTCCATTAAAAAAGTCGAGTCCCTCGAGTTTAGGAAGCTGTATCTTCAAGTAGAGTTAACGGATTTTTACGAAATAAAAACCACGTGATAGCATGATCATTTCTACGTTTATCGATGTGTGTTAAAATAATTTCCCCTACTTATCTGCCCTTTAACGTTATTTTATTTGAAAAAAGTCACTATTTTCGGCGCTCAAAATCCGATTTCCCAACTTTATGTTATCACTGTTGTCTTAACAACAGACATAGAAACAAGAAATTCTGATATAGGTTAGCTAAACATGTTATTAACGTAATAAAGGAAATAAATTGTTTATAAGTTGAGTTTTACACGAGCTGGTGTAAAAGTTGTAAAACTCCTCATATTTCGAAACTAATGATGTGATTGAAATTTTAGGTATACTGTTGTGACGCGCGATAACGCCAGCATTGCAAATATGTACATGACAAATAGTAAAAATTAATGGTATTCTCAACAACGATTTTTATTTATATCTACTTTCACGCGCCAAGAAAGCGCCACGGAAGGAGCGCCGATGGATAATAAGGGGAAGGTAGGGGAAATCGTCCGTAGCTATCCGCTGTTGCCGCTCCGTAGTGAGATATCGCGTAGTTACAAATTCGTTCCTTTTAATCTCTTGGGGGTCATTCAAGTATTACGTACGACGATTCTTCATATTTTTCGAACCCCCTCCCCCTATGTAAGACCATGTAAGATTTCGGCAACCCCCCACCCTCCTCTCTCAATCTTACGTAAGAGGATAGTTAGAAAGAAATACGTACATATCTACTCTTTGTTAAATGCTCGTTTTCTGAGGTTTCGGCTCTCGATAGAAACCATCTTATAGCTTTGAGCACTTGATTTCGGATAATTGTACGGTGTTGGAGTACCACATTATTCCACAATAACATCTACAAAATACCCTGCAAGCCGCCTCACGGGTGTGTGGCAGGGGGTGAGTAGTCACCAACATGCATTACACTATGCCCTAAAGTTAGTGTAACTACGGCTAATTATGCATTTGCATAAATCACTAATGCATGTCACGAGGCGAAGGCTCACAATCGTGAACTACTACACTACAGACATGCTACCAATGGAGAGGGGCCGATAATGTATACTGCAACCACACAAATGGACAGAGACTCCAGAGTAATGAATTTGATTGAAAGAGGCATGCATTAAGATTGAAACAACACCACAGATGATGGAGTTGTGAACAATTACAGGCTATTCGGCAAATTAAAAAAAATCTCTTATTCGAAACCGCGCTTGAATTACTCCTGTGATACAAAGCAATGATGGACTATAAAAAATGCAAACAACATTATCTTGTTCTATGGCATGTCGACTTTAGTCCAAGGACTTACAAGTCACTTTTCAAGGCAGTCCGTCTACAAAACATCTTGATAAGTCAGATAAGATCAGTCTCCTGGAGCGAGCTACAATGTTGTCTCGCGACGGACAAAATCTTATGTAAGTTAGCTCTAGATCCCGAGCTCCCCTACGTAAGACAATGTAAGGATATCTGAACCTCCCTCGCCCCGAAAACGTCTTACGTAATACTTGAATGGCCCCTTGTCTACAACCCTTTACTATTTTTGCTAGTCATAAGGTCTGTGAGCTTCAAAAGTGCAACATGTACCGCAGAAATCGCTTCTCAGAAGGGGAAGAGCGAATGATACTCAGTGCCATTCGCTTTTTCCAAATGGAGGCGGAAAAAAGATCGGAAAAGCGTTATCCTATTTATGAAACTGTGTCCCAGTGCCTCGGGATTAGCAAAAAATCAGTGCAAAGAACGGCTGCTAAATCCAAGGTCAGTGATAAATAAAACTCTGGTGATGGCAATCCCTCTCCAAGGAAAAGACAATTTTCCTTGGGCGACCAAATATTTTTGTGGATGATTTCACACTCGGAGTCATTAGACGGACGGTCCATGACTTTTATTTGAGGAAGATGTATTCAACTCTTCAAAGTGTGAAGGACAAGTTGGTTGAGTCTGTGCCCGAATGCCCGGATTTCTCCTTGCCTTAGCTCCGGTCTGTGATGCAGAGTTTGGGGTTTAGGTATCAGAAATTATGTAAAAAGTAAAAAGTGATGATGGAGTCTGTAAAAATTGCTGCCACTCGTCAATTTTCTCCGTAGAATTAAAAAGCTGAGGGACAGAGGATATAAAATATTTTACGCTGATGAGACCTGGTGCTCTCAGCATCATACTTTGAAATATAGCTGGGGAGAAAACGTTGTGGACTCTTCCCAGCTTGGGTATAATATCCACCGGGGGTTACTCTTCCCACTCCGCCGACAACCCACTATCACAGGCTATTTGAAAGAGCGAGCAATATAGTATATTATATGTAATTACTGTTATTTAAAGGTACTGTTACCAGTAAATCATATGGGATGGCTGTTTTAAATAGTGTTATAGGCCCTTAGATTCAGAAAAGTGGACATATAGAGTTGGTATTATAGAAGACACCGTTAATTTAAAAGGCAAAGACTTACGATCAGTGAATAACGAAAAGAAGTTAATTAGTGTTAAAGAAGTAAGTAATTTTGTACATTATATGATTTTGGCATTTAAGCTCTCGGCTTTATTATTTTGATTTGACTGCACTATTTGTACAATGCTTGACGTAGAGTGTGTCTTTCCTAATTACGAATAACATAACCGCACATTTAGAGATATCAACGAGGTTATTGTTTCTTTTCCTCTGTCATCGTGCATAAAGGTGATTTAAAGATCTGATTCTGGGTAGAGTGGCCTTGGTCACATTAACCAAAGATAATTAGTTTGCCCGTTTATTCTATAAATCTTTAAAGCCATCATTACTCATTCACAATTCAGCTTTACTTTTATATGTAAGCCTTGTCATTTATGCACCCCGCAGTACTCCAAAGTGATTCTAAAGACTCACTCAAGTGAACGAGTCATTGAAGTGACGTGATCCAAATGACTCGAGTCAATAAAAAGAATCATTTGGCCCACCTCTACTGTACATTGATATCAGAATTTAGACTTCGATAGTCACTGAGAAGCATAATGTTTCATAGTCTTCGTATAATTTCCGCGAATCCAGACGTAATTCGGAGCCTAGACTGAGGATAAGCACTCAATAATTCTCAGATGCACGGCGTACATTAGTTTAGTGACCTTGTTGGATACTCATATTCAGGGAAAATCTTCCATTTGACAGTCACCGACGAGTTACCTTCATCATTCACCGAAGAGTTTGTTCATTTTGAAAGACGACCGACAGCCGAGATGTTCTTTTTTTAGCCTCCATACCTTCCCTTTCTGAACTACGCCATTCACTGTTTATCACCCCTCCACTCCCTCCCCCCCACCCCCACGTCTACCCCTACCCCCCCCCTCGCCCCCGTCAGTAACCACGACGACACAGCGAGCAAGAGTGTCGCGCAACGTAGCCTAGCTGTTTTTTTATAATTCGGTTTCCAGGTGAACCATACGCAAAGAATCCTGCCTTTGAAGACTAACGGAGAAGGTGGCAAGAGATTCCACAAAGAATTTCCCACGACCTCGACAACGTATCCAGCTTTTCATTGGCAAGAAATGAACAGTTTTCACGAAACCTCAACTATGTCATCTTATAATTTTTTCACTCAGCTGGCATAGATGACAGATCAGTGCGGTTGGAAAAACGGAAGTTGCGTTCCTGAGAGGAAAAAAGAGGCGTCAAGAAGTTATGTCAACATTAGATTCTACTATTCGTGGTTTTTGTTGTTACTATGCGTTTCATGGTATGAAAGCTAGCAAATCCCAGCACAAAAAGTTATCTTAGTCAATGAGACGTAATGTTCTGATTAAAATGTATTTCAACAACGACATTTTCTGGATGAATGCAAAAACTCCCAGTCCCTTTTTCTCCTTATTGATTAGCATAAGATAATGGTAATGGGGTAATTCAATCACTATAACTGAATAATTTAGGATAATATTATTATTAAATTTACGATACCTACCTTCGTTTTTCTCTAGAGGCATTTCTAAGGGATGCAGAAGAGTACAAGGCAGTAATTAATGTTAAATTTTAAAGTGATCAAATGGGGTTCATGGTATAGATGGCGATAATCTCTGAGCACATCGAACGCGTCAAACACTGATCTCCGAAGATGTATGTCGAGATCCCTGAACTTAAATGAAAGACGAAAGGTAAAAGAATATGCCGTTTCACTAGGAGCGTGCGGCTTACTCTTTTGAATGTGATTATTGGACGATGGATCTCAGAATATTTGCTAGGAATGTGGTCAAAATTGTGATGATATTCGCTATCAGTAATAATTCAGGTTATCAAGGGCAATAATTTCGAAAATGGCAATGAAAATAATTTCTCTCTCGGACATTTTCACCTCCATTTTGCTTGTAGACTTGGTGAAGGACTGCGGCAATGTTTTAAAATACATGATATTACCTCCATGAAAGAATGAAAATGAACCAATTTATGACTTATTCTGAAAAAACGTTTCACTATACTATATTTTCATCTCTTAAAAAAATTTCTCTTCTGATTATGAACGTGTGGGTTGTTCCTTTCGCAAATCCCAGGAAGCATTATCACCCGGATATGATTTATGAGATAGGTCACGACCATTTTATCCTAATTATTCCCAATCATACCATGTTTATATTACGTTTAATGTTATCGTTGCGCCTCGCTTCAATTCGAAATAGGAGAGGGGACTAATCTGTATGTTCTCGGAATTTCCGAGCCACGAAAGTGACGAAATGTTGACGTCACAGCGTCTAAGAGGGTCATTTAAAAGTTGAGATTTGTCGGGGGAAGTGACGTCAAACTCACGGATTTTCCGAGGTTCGACCATTTCGAGTCCTTACTGAATAAGGACCGAGATCTCGAGCTCCGAATGGATCGTTGAGCTGGAAGTAATGATACAGTAGAGTCTCGATTATCCGACCTAAACCGGCCGCGGCAAGGTCGGATAAGTGAGAAGGTCGGATGACACGGAAAATAATAAAAACAATGAAAAAAAATGTTAAATTTCATTTACACATTGAAAACTTTTCAAATACATGTGTCTTACTTAAATTTATATGACGTACAAGAAATAATATGAAAGACTGCACTTACGGAAAAGTAATTAATATGTTGTATAGAAGGCGTACAGTCGGGTGCGACGAAAAGGGGCCCTCGCGCGATAGCCTATTGCATAAATTACAGTAGTATCGTGCACGGGGGGACGGTCGGATAACAGGGAATGTCGGATAACCGAAGGTCGGATAACCAAGACTCTACTGTATAGGTAAGAGAGCCATCGCATTCTCATCACCGGGAAGGAAGAGGTTTGAAGATGAATGCGTTTTTACGGGACGAGGGAGTTCTTCCGCCTTCGGATTGGCCCTTTGGATATGACCATCTCGGGGATATGTTTGATTCAAGGGGGGGGGGCACTAGGGGGGAAGGGGGGGGGCACTAGGGGGGAAGGGGGGGGCGAGGCACCGGGGGAGGGGGGGTGAGCAAGCACAGCTCGCCAGGGAAAGAAGGAAAAAGGTGGAGGTGAAAAAAACACGACACGCCTTCCGAGAAGAATGGAGCGTGGTGGAGATGCCTCGCGCGAAGCGTCCACGCCGCGCCTCTGTCAGCAGTCAACTTGCCCTCCCCTGCCCCCCGACCCCCGCCCCCACCCCACCCTCCTCCCATACACTTCACGCTCCATCACTGATTTCGACTGGAATTCTTCCTTTTTTTTACACAAAAATTTCCACGGTTCCATGGCCAAAGCAATGTCAGTCATTCCATCTTCGTGATTCAGCGTCAAGCGAAGGCGATTCCATGAAATTCGTCCTCTACTCGAATCCACACAAATGTAATTATTGTTGGAGCTTTTGACTATTTCCTACAATAGCGTTGCTATTTCGGGTACAAAAGAGAAATGATTTGAATGAATTCTTCACGGGATTCCCACCAGGTAGAATTTCTACCCAAAAAGACACGATCGTAGAATAAATTCAAAATAAGGATGATGCCAGACGGTAACATCCATGTTGGTAACTAATCCTTTGAAATACACTTAATTAGGTGCGCGTTCTGTTGTTTTATGGCGGCAATTGAGTTCGTGGAGGAGAAGATGTAGGAAGAGCAAGGGCTATCAAACGTGTGTGGGCAATGGAAAATGGACGCCAGGCAATCTGCGACCGACGAAACATGCGCAAGTCTCATCTCAAGGCTGAGGAAGTGTAATGAACGCCAAAGTTTCGAGGCTTTAGGATACCCAGGGGTTCTCTCTTTCCTGTATTCATAGTCGATTAGCTCCCTCCTGCATTGGCCCTTCCCCAAAAAGTCAAGTCTTCTCCCTGTAACACTATAAAAGCAAACCCTTAAAATCGCTTGAGCGATTTTTAAAACATTATTAGGCGAAAAATTTTAATATTATTTTGAAACATAAAAACTTTCCAGAAGAATAAAATTAATATACCTATAAATATTAATGACACAAAAACTTTCGTTTTTTATGACAGAATTTCGGTAAATAACGAAATATACCTACTCATTAAAGTCTTTAACTAGACATTTCTTTCCAGAACCGTACGCTGAACACACACCTTTATAATCGATTTTTTTTTATTTTACGAATATTATTTTTATTTTTTATTTTATAAATAGTATGGTGAGTAATAAGTTCTTTTTTTTAACCTGGCAGAAAATACAAACTACAAATATCTGAATTTCTGACGCGATCTGTGCGCCAGGATTCATTTTTTTATTTTTCTCCGAAGCGTACGTCCGCACCTCATCCCATGGAACGGCTCTTCTGTTTTTAAGTAAAAAAACTCAAAAATGATTTTGAATTTTTACTTATGCGTTAAGCATCAATAGATATTTTTCATAATGTCATCACAAAATTCATTGAATTTTTAAGAGCAGTGATACGTTTCTCAAACTACCTTGAAGACGATGTGGAAACCGAAAGACAAGATCGGTGAATGAAAGCTTGGGTGTTACGTACACCAAGGCGATTCGATTAATTCACTAATAGCAGTGCCCTTTGACGAAGCAAAGCGACACATTTTGAATGGACAGTTTGCTGTCTTTCTCGCCGAGCATGTCGTAGATGGTGCTGCACGCCCCTGGCGGAGAAGAGGAACAGTTGCCGTTCTCCTATGAGGCAGTTTGAGCGAAAAAAATCACTTCACCTAGACTTTGCGGATTATGACCCAATGTTAAAATTTAAAAAACTCATCTTTAAAATGATATCCAAGTACTAACCCCTTGCCGAACTACTTATCGAGCACTTTGCCTGAAAATATATGCTGTGTTTACATGGGATAGATTACGGCTGTGCGCTCCAGAGGGACAATATAGAAAATAATTAAGAATTTATAACACATAGATTTCGTCAAAAAAAACTAACGTATGCAGTTTGCATGTTTTATCAACTTTTTATAAAAAAAACAATCTATTACTCGCCGCAGTAATTTTTACAGAATCGCAATAAAATTATTGGCTGTGAAGGCGTTTTCACCGTGCGTCGTGAAAAAATGAGTCAAGTTAGAGACTTATATAGAGATATTTATATAATTACTGAGAATTTTTGTCATATATAACTATATTTTTTGCGCCATCAATATTACAATATTTAATTTACGCTTCTTGAAGACGCTGAAATAAACAAATAAAATTAGAATATGGTCTCTGTTATGACTAGGGAAATATGTCGCTAAAACTAGCTTAATGAGGGATGGTGCAGAGAGAGATTTAACCATTTGCCTTCAAAGGGATTCGCGGACCCTTCAAAGGAAGCGTCCATCGACAGCAATTCACCCTCTCATTCCCCTCTCATTCTCACTCTCTTCCACATTGACAGACCGTGCGTCGTCACGGGGACCTCGAGAGTGCCATCAGAGCAAACATGATCTCACACACTATTAGAAACGACCCTGGCGAACTGAGTACCACGACAATGCCGGCTGACAACGAGAAGGTCATATGTTCGATAAGAGTTCCAAATATTTAATTTAAATTTTCCTTCAGTGATAATGAATGACATCAGTCGAGGGAATTGCGTGAAATTCACAGTGAAAAAATCATTCGCCTGACTCGATCATTAAAGCCTCCATGAAATTCACAGTGACAGAAGACGCCTGGGTAGCTAAAGGTGTTTTGATAGCGAGATAGTTCCCTAGTCATAATGGAGACCATATTCAAATTTTATTTTTTATATTTCAGCGTCTGTAAGGAGTATGAAATAAATATTTTACTATTAATGGCGCAAATATATAGTTATACATATATGACAAAAATTCTTAGTAATTAAATAAATATATCTACTTGAGTATCTAACTTGACTCATTCTTTCCCGCCGTACGGCTGAAAACCCTTCAAAACAGTAGTTTTTTTGCGATTCTGTGATAATTACAGTGGCGAGTAATAGATTATTTTCTAATAAATAGTTACGAAAACATGGAAACTACACACCGTTAGTTTTTTGACGAAATTTAGTTGCTATAAGTTCCTAATTTTTTAAATATTCTCTCTCTGGAGAGCACAGCCATAATCTATCCCGTGTAAAACAGCTTGTATTAATAAGGCAAATTGCTCGAAAAGTAGTTCGGCAAGGGGATGATATTTTTATACCATTGGAAAGATAAAAGTTTTTTCTTTAAAATGAGGCCAAATTCATCAAATTCTAGGTGAAGTGATTTTTCGCTCAAACTGCCTTAACTGGTTAGAGCACTCGGTGCGAGGGGTCTGGGTTCGAATCCCAGGCGAATGATTTTTTCACCGTGAATTTCATACAATTGCGTGACCATCAGCGAGCGGGCGACTCCGTTAAAGTTACTGCGCGGCCAGTTCCGCAGTTCCATGGTCCTCCGCACAATTGTCCTCCGCTGTGAAACTATGCAAACTTCATTCACCATGGAGGTACTACAGCTCCGGTGTTTTTTTTAGGGGCTGAGAGTGCTTTCCTATCCCACTGCGACCATGCAACGTTCCAAAAGCTCGATTTGAGTGACATTCACGAGCAGACTCGGCATTCGGAAGGATATGCAATTATCAGATTAACTGTGGAAATATATATGTATATCACAAATTAACCACTGGGAGACAAGTGAAACAAATGTCGTCAATCGTAGGTCCGCAAAACGAGTTGCAGGAACTGACACCAATTTGACGAAAACTTTTATTTCTTTTTTTTTCTCCACTTAATTTGTTGGCTGATTTAATATTTTTCCAATAAAGATATCCTGTAAATCTGCGTGGGAACGACACATTCATGAAATCTATCCCTTAAATCCGATAGTACAAACGTTAAGAAAAGATTTTTTTTTTAATTTTTTCTTAATGTTTTTTTAAAGCTTATAATTTTTTGCAGTTTCAAAAAGCCGCCATATGGGCGCATAGTTACTTTATATGTTTGCTGATTTAATATTTTTCCGATCAAGATAACCTGTAAATCTTCGTGGGGACGCTAAATTCATGAAATCTATCCCTTTAAAACCCGGTGACGCAAACCAATAAAAACAAACAACAATTCCAATAAGCCGCCGAACGTGTACATGCATTGGAGACACTCCGTAATAGGTTCCGGTCGCACTTCTCGAAGCGACACGTCCGAACGAATGGGGAGCAAAGGAAGCGGTGCCTACCTAATAAAAATAATAGTTGAATGCCCCGCGGGAGAAGGAGGTCGTGTGGAAGGAACACTGGCGTCGTTTCTTTCGAAGAACGGCGTCTGCGGCACGGCGCGCGCTATCCCAGCATTCCAAAAGGCGGCATCCCACTACACTCTCTCTCGAATTCAAAACTATCTCTCTCTCTCTCATATGACTTACATCAGTTCTCCTCCACCTTCAAAACGAGAGCTATCGACGCGACTGTTTGCCGATCGTACGCCCTTTACGCGACGGTTACCAAGATTACCGAGCGAGGTTAGAAGTACCCAGATGGTCTAGTGCCCAGAGGGTCTTACCTTCACGCTCATGTCAACAAATTTTAGCGAATAAGCTCAAGTCCAACAAGCAGTGAGAGAGAATCCATGGAATGTACTATATATCAAGGTATGAATGCTCGATCTATGTAAACAACGGTCGTGGAGTTTTAATTTAGCTAAAACCTCACGTGTCGCATTGATTCAGAAATTCTTTCGAAGTTTATTAAACATTGATTTGACCAAACAACAACTAAACAACTAAATTTTTAAAAAGACTACTGAGATAACAATTCATAACTATAATCAAAATTTAATGGGCTAGTATTCTGGTGGTTAGTTAGGAAATATTGGCAACAATAGCTATATTTTAGAAAATCGAAAATATTTTTGGAATGCATTTAATGAAAAATGTACGCAGGGACTCTTAAATGCACAATAGAACAGAAAAATGTGTGCTTCAGAGTTGTTGAAAAGTCTCTAGAATTACCAGTAAAGAAGCGGTAGCAAGTGTATAAAAGACCAGAGCCGAGAAACCTTACTAAGGACATATCAAGTCAAAGCTGTAGTCGAAATGGTAATCGTAGATCGGTAACCGATCGATATCGTCGGAATTCTAGGTCATTATATAGTTTATTTTCACACCGCTTGAAACTCACCACTTAAGGGACACCACCTCTGTCCTCTTCCTTTTTGTCTCCTCTCTTCCTCCTTCCTCTTTAAGCCTCTCGTTCTCCCTCTCTTCCTCGTGCCTTCGTCCGACTCTTTTGAGCGCACCCGTGGTCAGCGAAGGCGTCGGCCGGCGTTCCCGCGGGCCATCGGCGTCGACGACTGGTCCATTCTCCCACCCTCGGGCACACACGATGGCCAGAGAGGCTTGACGATGCCAGAACACTCGATGAACACCCTTCTTGGACTGTGCAAAAGGTGGGGCAATATGAGGGTGCTCGGGATGATCCCAATGTGACCCGAGGTCACCACTCAAGTCCACTATCGACCCTCCTCTCTCACAGTCAAACCGAAGGAAGGCGAACACACTCGCCACAAGACCTCTCGTCTCTCCTGGCCAGAGGGTTTGGCCGCCTTTGACCGTCACTCACTCTCTCTCTCTCTCTTCCGTTAAAAAAACGAGAGATTACAGCGGTGTTCACAAACAGACCAGTGTCGAGAGAGTTAGCACATACACCAACTATCGCACACTTGACAGTTTTTGACTCGCCAGCAGCACAAACACTCAAAGCGTCCCACGGATTCACAAGGGGGGTGTAAACGTAGGGGGATGTAAAGTGTATAATGGGTGAAGAGGAGGATTCCGACAAACTCTTCGCGAGGGAAAGGAAAGATTTGTCATTCGTCCGCCTGCTCTTTTGCTTCAGTTTCTTCCTTTGAGAAGAAGAAGCAGGCGGTGGAAAAGGAGAAAAAATCCGAACTGAGGCGTCGGTCGGTCACAGTGTGTTTCACGAGAGGCGAGTGCGTACCTCCGATAGCGATGATGGAGCGTTGTCGTGGCGACGGGGGGTGGTGTTGTTGGGAGTCATCCCACCGCGTGAGGTGGTGAGCGGAGAGTTGAGCGAGAGAGGAAGGAGGTGGATCCTTCGGACACCGCTCACTGACTGACTCGCTCGGGGAGAAAACGGGACGGCAAAGCCCAGGCTGCGTTGAAGAGGGAGGTTGAGGGGGTCGGGAGGGGGAGTGCAAAGGGGTCGGGAGGGAGGAGGCGGAAGGGGAAAGCGGAGGCGGGAGGTATAGGGCTGGCTGCCGGGGAGTCTACTCCACGCACGAAGTCTACCCCCCCTCCTCTTATCTCCCCTCCTGGACTATATCTGAAGCTTATGGCTTGTCTGGAGAATGAAAAATAAAAAAAAACAAAACACAGAAACCCTTTGCGTAGTCCCGCCCCTACCCCCTCTACTTCCGTCTCGAACATATCACCTCAGAGCCGTATTTTTCAACAGTGGTAGATATCGGTACGACTCGGCCAGTCAACAATTTACGGACCCGGCGTCACTGACCAGTCACGCTCTTTCGAAACGACGAATCGCAAAAAGATTTCGCTCCCCCACCCTGCCTGTTGCGACGGTACCTAACAACCCAGATCTCAAAAGGAATGCGAGTAAGTTAAAGCCAGCGGGGGGGGGGGGACCGTAAAATACGCGAGACTGTACTATCGTTTTCACTGAAATGTAGACTGATTGTACTGATTTGATAAAATGGGGCCGGGTCGGAAAAAACATAAGAGGGTTGGCACACGAGGCTAGCTGCGACCTTTGCCTTAACGTCACCGAGAGCCGACGAGGACGGACGTGGATGCGACCGGGCTAGCAGAATTAGAGTCAAATAAACTCCGAGGGTTAGTGGTAATCTTCTGGGACCATGTCCCAGGTATACGCTAGTTGGGTGTGGTGCACCTCGCGAAGGGTCTAAATCCGAAACCCTTTCCCGAGCACTCGGCCCAACGCTGGTCTCTCTCCCCGACCCTCGCGGTGGGGTGCTACCGCAATAAAAACTGACCCTACCCAGTATAATTTAAACTTTAACAACTACGCCATATTGTAACAAATGCTATTTTTCATCGTACTTCTGATAATCGTGCAAGTACGCACGTCTTTTAATCGTTGTTCTACGATGAAAAATAACCGTTTTATAGATTTTCGTAAAAATGTTAAACATTTTGGTTGAAAAATGGCAACGTCGCAGTGAATTGGAGGCGGTTTCGCGAAGTTTGAATACGTCTTGGGTATTTTCTGACGCTTTCCTCATTGTTTATACGTACGTCTATTGAGTGTAGTTTTGTTTGTGGTGTTATTGACGTCGATTAATGATATTTAACGCTGTGTTTATCGAGTTTTTATCGAGGGAATGTTTCCAACATTACCTGTCGCCCATTTTTATTGGTAAATCAACACTTTGTCCGCGATCGCATCAGAATTTCCTGATCCAAAAACTTACGTCGTTGTCTAATCCCCAAAATAATAATTTATCAAATGTACAAAATATCTACATCTACAAAGTATCCTGAAAGCCCCTTCAAGGGTGTATGGCAGGCGAGTAGTCAGCAACATGCATTCCACTAAAACCTAAAGTTATGGTAACTACGAATATTGATGCATTAGCATAAATCGGTTGTTCTCCGGTAATGCTTGTCACGAGGCGAAGGCTCAAGGCTCACAAGCATGCACTACACTACAGATATGTTACCTATGGTAGAGGGACCGTTATTATTTATGTATTTTTCTACTACATAAACGGACACATTCAGAAATTGCGTTGAAAACATGCGCGGCGGGATTAAGTGCTTGGTAGCAGATAAGGATACAAGTATTAGGGAGTACTACAACTACCTACAGCTACATGACCTATCGATGAACCTAGTTAAATATCTCATTGGCAGCTGTTATGGTCTCATTTCGTTCGCGGGAAAATGAAATTATTAATCCATCCGTTCTGCAGCCTGTTAAGAGGTAACCTTATTTCCCTAACTTTATCGTCACAATTATGCATTTTTACAATTATTTACAGTTATATGTTCAAGGACTCTGCAAGAGATAGATGTGAGCGATATCGGACGGTGGTTCGATGGCTGTTCCCTATCACCACATTTAGGAAGAAGGAAGGTAGTTTCATGACAAGAAATCCGGCTGCTACAGGACAAAGCTCTTTCCAGGTCTGCTAACGTTATTTATTTTCTTGGCTGTTATTCGACTAGGTACTCATTTAAATATTTGTAGCAGGCTTGTGACTAATCTCCCCTCTTCGAGCAGACACGAATTCAAAACGAATTCCTCGCTGCCGAACATAAATGGAATTGAACATGATTTCAATCGAGAAATAATGAAATAAAATGGAAATTGAGTGCCAATAAATCATCCCATAACTTTCTCCACAAAATGAGTCAAATTAGGCAAAAACGTCAATATATTTAGTTTTTGCAAAGGATTTTTCTCTATCTATCAATTAAATGAATTATTTCAAGTTTGAACGCTAAATTAGTACAAATAACTAGCACTCTCCTTTACAAGGATGCTTAGAAACTGTATTTGGTGAACTATTTATCATTAGAAATATCATGATATTTTTAGGTATTTAACGGGATTCCTCCATTTTACTTCTGAATCAATCCCTCCACCTTATCCTGGGTTTCCCTCTCTCAGTTTTCCCGGGGTATATTAATCCTTTGGCCACCTTTCTGAAATATACCTCGAAACGCCGTTCCACAATTCCAAACCGTGTAAAACGATAGTGTATTATACTGCATTATCGCTTGGATTTTGAAATTATGGTTCATTTCGTGGTGTATAAGATTTTATCTGGCCTGATTAGTGAAAGAATTAAACTATATGCAGAGGAGAGAATACCAAAGCGGATTTCGGACTGGCGGGGGCACTACTGATCAAATATTTGGTCTTTTACAAATAAATATGTCATTTGTTAGTCACAATAATTTGGATAATATCACATATTTATTGGAAAGTCCTTGAACATATAGGTAATTGTAAATAAATGTAACAATAAATAATTGTGACGATAAAGTTAAGGATTAAAGTTAAAAGGATTTATAATGTCATTTTCCCGCGAACGGAAAGAGACCATACCAGCTGCCAACGAGGCTTTTAAAGTTTTAACTAGGTCTGTCGCTAGGTAGTGCAGCTCTCAGTAGTAGTAGCACTCCCTAATTCTTGTATCCTTATCTGCTACCTAGCACTTACAGCACGCTGTGCATGTTTTAAGCATCATTCTTGAATCTTTGTCCGTTTATGTAGTAGAAAAATACATAAAAAATAACGGTCCCTCTACCATAGGTAGCATATCTGCAGTGTAGTGCATGCTTGTGAGGCTTCGCCTCGTGACAAGCATTACCGATTTATGCTAATGCATCAATATTGGTTGTTACACTAACTTTAGTGTTTAGTTGAATGCATGTTGGTGACTTCTCACCCCCTGTCACACACCCTTCTACATCTACATCTACAAAATACCCTGCAATCCACCTCAGGGGTGTGTGGCAGGGGGTGAGTAATCACCAACATGCATTACACTATACCCTAAAGTTAGTGTAACTACGACTAATTATGCATAAGCATAAATCGCTAATGCTTGTCATGAGGCGAAGCCTCACAAGCATGCAACACTACACTACAGATGTCATCAAAATGGAGAGTGACCTTCAATATACATGCATTCTACAACTACACAGATGGACAGGGACTCAAGACCCATGTAGAAAACATGCTAGGCGTGCTGTTAGTATGTACTAGGTACTATGCACTACATACTACCCCGCAAGCCGCCTCAATAGGCGAGTGGCGGGGGGTGTTAGGACACCAGCCGTTTACATATAAAAAGGAAACGCTCTAATGAAATTACGCCTTGCATTTATTAAAGTCCCTTATTGTTCGGGGGAAAAACGAATTCCCATACCTATCCGTTCGGCAAAATATCTCTCTCAATTTATCGTTTCTGTCGGACCTGGAAATATAGTGGGGTTCTAATATGATGTTCTCCGTGTCGCTCTGAAAGATATCTATTCTCAATTGCTCAAGTAATCTAACAATAAGCCTAGCGCGCAGCCTCCGAGTCTCTAGCGGCTCCCAGCCTAATTCGTTTAACATCTGCGTAACGCTGTCTGTACGCCCGTAGCAGTTTTTGACAAATCGCGCAGCTTTCCTTTGTATTTTATTAAGTTCCCGAATTAAGTCTTTCTGCACCGGATCGCATATGCTTGCTGCATATTCAAGGTGTGGCCGGACGAGTGCGAAATAGCACCTCTCTTTTACTTTTTCATCTGAAAATCTTCCCACATTACGCTTAATATCCCACGATAGGTTCGAGGTAATCATAACTCCCAGATACTTAACTTCATCTGTCGCCTATATCTTAGGTACCGTGTCGAAAGCTTTATTAAAATCTAGGAATAATGCATTAACTTGTGTTTTCGATTCACCAGATTTGAGAACGTCATGAAGAAAGAGTGCCAGCTGTGTTTCACATGATCTATCTGTCTGTACTCTACTCTAGTCTGTTTCCCTTTTTGAATATCGGTGTAACGTTTGCAATTTTCCATTCTATTGGTATCTTTCCTTCAGACAATGACTTCTTCAATATTATGTCTAAGAACGGTGCGATCTGTGGCGCTAATCCCTTGAGGTGGCCTGCAGGATATTTTGTAGATGTATATGTAGATAACCTCCAGCGTACAATGCTGACGATTGGCAATATCTTTCGCTGGAAATTGCCATGAACCGTATGTGATGTGTTCCCCAATGAGCTGGTGAATACGCTTTGAATCTAGTAAGTAGTTCAATAAGTTAGCTTTGTCCAAGCTGCTTGATAATATTTCACCTTTGTCGTTTCTTAGTGGATTAAATGTTGATCTATTGCCTTTAACTTCCCTCACGTATGACCAAAAGACTTTAGGTTTATCCTGTAACTGTTATCCTAATATATTTCTTTTAAAATCGACGACCATTTGCACCTGGAAAACGATCAGCGTGTCTACTACAACGAACACAAGATACAAGATAGGTTACGAACTCCTCAAATGACCACGCTGACAGTTTTTCTTCAGGTATTGTGGTTTCCTTATAAAATAAGTTCAATGTTTTTCACACCCGTTGAATTTCAACGGGTACCTTCCGCTAGTTATCATTGAAAAATATTAAAAATCATATAACACGTACTAGATACGTCTGCTTCTTCACCACGGAGAAAAATCGGAAGGGATGGGGCAAATACGAATGGAAGTGCGGCAAGAAACAGAATGGATGCAAATTTAGTGCCAATGCGGTTTTGTTTAGACCACTTTTCCGGATTCCTTTATTTATTTTCATGGTTCCCTATGAAAGAAATGCCAGAGAAGATCCGATAAGCAGTCTCCTTTCGCCGGGTGGAGTAAATGACAAGGGTGGTAGGTGGGGTAAGGGGAGGAAACGTGGACTCGTTATCCGAGTTAACGACCATGGGTGCGAGGCGCTTTTGAGACAGCGGGAGGTGAAGGGTGGGGAAATGGGTAATGTCGAGGTGGGGTGTAGTCACTCATCACTCTGTCTTTGTAAAGACATTTTTGAATCTAAGTTTCCCCCTGTACAGTTTTTGGGTTTCCATAGCCCTCAAATCGCAACGGGGCAACCGCTTCCTTCGCTCAAAACCCACCACGCAGCGCTCGTAATCCACAAAGATATCTACCGCCGTGGCCTTGCAGTGGGATGACCCATGGATGCATTAACGAGTTTCTGCCTAATAGCAGACGAGTGTGACAGCAACATTCTGAGTATCGTTATTCTGAATATCGATTTTTTGGAATGAATGGATTTCATATTACTTTCTATTCCACGACTTATTAATAGACTGCATTTTGTGTTTAAATAGCACAGCTTAGATAGTCAAACCTAGTTAAAAGCCTCATTGGCAGCTGTTATGGTCTCCTTTCGTACGTTTTTTACAATTATTTACGCATTATAAACGCATATGTATAGAAAATCATAATAGTAAATGAATAGTTGTTGGTATTTACTTCACTAGATTCAACTTGGCCAGCCAGCAGGTCAAGAAGAAGTCACCACTCAACAGAAGAAATAAACCACTCTTCTGACATTACTGATAGGAAAATTTCCCTGACAGTGCCATCTGTGGCAAAAATATACTGCATATGTCTTCATTATTTTATTTGAAAACCGCAGAATAACTAAAAGGCCAAGAAAGGCTTTCAATTCTATCAAATCTGAGGTTTTAAGTTCAGGCTGACCCTTTCATAATTCTCTTAAAATTTGAAGATTAATGCTCGTCTTATGCAATATCAGTTGCTTCATTCCTTTATCAAAAATCTGAGGCCAATAATCTATAGGTTCAACTTCCTTACCTAGTGATTCATTGGAATCCTTCAAACTAGGGTTTTCGGTGACGATGTTATGCAATGGAGTACAAATTTTCCTCTTCGACTCTCTGGATGACCACCCAAAGCGATGTCTCACTTAAAAAATTGTCTTTGCTTGGGGAAATCGTTGTTCACAACATCATTTCCCAATTACCCAATGGAGATTTTTACCTCTTTAGGGCGAAAATGCGTGTAGCAGTAGCCAGAATTCTAAGGAAAAATGTGTGTAACGATACTCAGAATGTTGCCGTCATACTCGTATTCTATTAGGCAGAAACTCGTTAATGCATCCATGGGTCATCCCACTGCAAGGCCACGGCGGTAGATATCTTTGTGGATTACGAGTATTACATTATTAGTAGCAGGCTTGTGACTAATCTCCACTCTTCGAGCAGACACATTTGTTCAAAACGAATTCCTCGCTGCCGAACATAAATGAAACTGAACTGAAAAATGAAAATTTATTAACATAATACTATTGTTTACTATGTTTATACTGTGGAACAAGTCACATAAGTACATATTAAGAATTTGGCTACTTGGTATGATTAGTAACAGGTATTCATTGACAAAGATCACTTTATACAAAACTAAGAAAAATAAACACACTGACTGTGGCAACAGCGTTATCATTCCACCGTACTTTACATATACCGCAACAAGTAATTAAGGTAAACACTGTTGAGGGCATTAGTGACCATAGAGTAGTTACCGCAAAGTTCTCCTTGAGTATCATTAAAAGTTTTAAACAAAGAAGAAAATTCTACATTTTTAAAAAAGCCGATTTCAATGCGTTTAAGAGTCATCTAAAAAATTCTCTTCCCGAATTCCAGGAATCAAGCTTAAAATTAGACACGGAGGGTAGTTGGAAAGCTTTTCTTTCGATCGTACATTCAGGGATCAGAAAATACATTCCAAGTAAAGTAAAAAAAGAGGGCAGCGAACCAAGAGAGTGAGAAAATCGTTAAGACGTCAGAGAGTATGCCACGCCAAGATGAAAAAACTCCGTAGAGATTTGTCCACTAGTGATCAAAATTTAATATTTGAAAAATACAAATTGTCTAGAGCCACTACAAAGGAAGCCTTTCGGAATGCATTCATGGATTTTAAAAGAAAAACATTAGGAGAACAATTACAGGACAATCCAAAGGCATTTTGGTCATACGTAAGGGAAGTTCAAGGCAATAGATCAACAGTTATTCCACTACGAAACGAAAATGGCGAATTATTAACAAGCAGCTCGGACAAGGCCAACTTATTAAATTCCTACTTTCAAAGTGTGTTCACCAAGTCATCGCAGATTACATCCGTAAAGTTAAATGATCACTTCCAGCAAAAGATGCCGCCTATCGATATTTGCACTCAAGGAATAGAAAACTTGCTAAAATCTTTAAGTCCAAATAAATCCCCAGGTCCTGAAGAAATTCCTGCCCGCGTGTATAGAGAATTAGCTTGTGAAATAGCACCCTACTTGCAGAATATATTTAGTAAATCCATCAACGAACACAAAGTACCCATGGACTGGAAAATTGCAAATGTCACTCCCATATTCAAAAGCGGTGATAAGGAACAGCCATCGAACTACTGACCGATATCTCTCACATCTATCTCTTGCAAAGTCCTTGAACATATAATTGTTAGTTCAGTTATGAGACACCTCGATATAGAAAACTTGTTAACAAAAACACAACACGGATTCAGAAAGGGAAGATCTTGCGAAACTCAATTAGCACTTTTTGCTCACGATATTTTAGTCTCGGGTGAACATAACGCTCCAGTTGATGCAATTTTTCTTGACTTTAAAAAGGCATTTGATAAAGTTTCCCACATTAAGCTACTCATGAAATTAAAATCCTACGGTTTAGACGACGACGTAGTTTCCTGGATTAGAGAATTCTTAAGTAATCGCGTGCAAAGGGTTGTATTAGATGGCGCTATCTCTAATGAAGTAAAAGTCACATCGGGTGTCCCACAGGGAAGTGTCATAGGCCCACTTCTGTTCCTTTTGTACATAAACGACATCGGTGACAAAGTTGACAGTAAGCTTAGATTATTTGCTGACGACGCAGTGATGTATAGAGAAATTCGTAGCTTTAATGACAAGGAAGCGCTAACTAAGGACCTCGAGGCAATACAAGAGTGGTGCGATGCGTGGCAGCTAGAATTAAACCTGAAAAAATGCGTTGTTGTAAATTTTTGGAAACGGAAAAACGCTCCTTGTAACAGCTATTGCATTAACAACATAAAACTAGACACCGTAGAATCGGTTAAGTACCTCGGAGTTAAACTGACTAATGATCTATCGTGGAGTAAACATATTCGAGAAATTACCGGTCAAGCTAATCGTAAATTGGGATTTGTTAAAAGAGTACTTGGCAAGTGCGACGATAAAGTTAGGGAAATCAGCTACTTTTCCCTCGTTAGACCCCACTTAGAATATGCCGCCAGTATTTGGGATCCTTATGAGATAGGCTTGGAAACTGAGTTAGAACGCGTGCAGCGAAGATCGGCAAGATATGTTAAAGGCCGTTATGATAATCTCGTTAGTGTTACTGACCTTTTGCAGCAACTGGGATGGGAAAAGCTTTCAGACCGTCGATTAAAATTTAGACTAAATCTATTATGTAAGTTCCAAACCGGTCTATTCTCTGACGACGTTGACAATATTTTACGAAATCCGACATACTACGGTAGATCAGATCATGAGAGTAAAATTAGGGAACTAGACTGCAGAACGGATAGATTTAAGATGTCATTTTTCCCACGAACGATAAGGGACCATAACAGCTGCCATGAGACTTTTATCTAGGTTTGTCGTTAGGTAGTGTAGCTCTTAGTAGTTGTAGTACTCCTAATACTTGAATCCTTATCTGTTACCTAGTACATTCTAACAGCACGCCTAGCATGTTTTCTACATGGGTCTTGAGTCCCTGTCCATCTGTGTAGTTGTAGAATGCATGTATATTGAGGTCACTCCATTTTGATGACATCTGTAGTGTAGTGTTGCATGCTTGTGAGGCTTCGCCTCATGACAAGCATTAGCGATTTATGCTAATGCATAATTAGTCGTAGTTACACTAACTTTAGGGTATAGTGTAATGCATGTTGGTGAATACTCACCCCCTGCCACACACCCCTGAGGTGGCTTGCAGGGTATTTTGTAGATGTAGATGTAGATGTACTGCAATCAGATCAGAAGAAGTGGAAAAACTTATAGAGCCCCTGTTCGTCTTCTTCCAAGCCGTCTTGTCAGGGAGCTTCGTATCCGTCCCAACTCGATTTTCTATCATTGTACCTGTTCCTCCAAGCCCCTTCTTTGTCAGCTCTGTTAAAAGCTCTAGTGACGTAACAAGACTATCGAAATAGAGTGTAACTCCTTTTTCTACACCAATATGCTTGGCTAAACCTAACACAACTTTCCCCCTTTGTCCTAACCCAGTATCAGGGAGGTGAGCGGATGCACCACAGTACGGCTCAACATGCTGAACATAGCCTTTTGGATTAGTAGTAACCCATAACATAAATCCAAAGCGTATGGGCTTCCCTCGAATAAACTGTTCGCTGCCAAGACGCCCGTAATAGGGAATCATACTCTCATAGATGCTCAAACTGTTCCCTGGATCTATCTGCTTGTATGCCTTGTTGAGGAAATCAAATTATTGACGTACCTTGTCAATGCGATCACTCCCATCGTTAGCATCATTATCCGCTAGGTAAAGGTAGCGATGTACATTCTCGAATCTGTTTCGCCTTATGGCATCCGTAACTATCTGGACGTGGCAATCAAGGTCGACTTTCCAGTACATTCTTTTCTGAGGTAGACGGTGGTAGCCGGACAACAGCATTACTCCTATTAACGAGTGTATTTCGTGATTGGTTGCTTCAAAGTCGTACACAAGATGTTGAGCAACATATCGATTAGTTTGTACGACTATGTGGTTCACTAAACTGTCTGCAAAAATGCTTTGAAGGCATCAAAAGGAGATTTTACATGTTCGCGCAAATAGTCGTCTGCATTGGGCCAGTAATGAGCCGATGGACTTTCAATTTTAGCGGTAAAATCACTAGTTTTCTTTCCAAGATCGCGAGGGGTAACAACGCTTACGCTTCTTAGTTTTCTTGAGGGTCATTGTTTTTGATGACTCACACATTTCACTTAAATTGCTCCTTCCACTTTGAATCAACCTTTCCTCAGCCTCCTCGGAGAAGTTGGCAAGAATATCAGATTGCAGTATTCAAGCAGAAAGATGACTTAAGTCTCCATCTACCTCCTCGTCAGAAAGATCGGAATCTTGATCGCTAATCACTCCCTTTTCTTTGATAGGTGGGCTATTAGCAATGCTGTCGGGAGAAATATCATCCTCCACTAAGGCATCGAGAATCTCGTTTTTCGGGACCTAAATGCGAATGTATACAATTTTTTAAGATGTGTAATAAAGTAAATAAAGCCAATATTTAAATTCATATACGAAATTACTCATCGGTATCACGGAGGTATTGCCTCGAATTATGATTTTTGCCATATTTCTTATGCTTCTCAAACTAATGAAATCAGAATAGAGCTCAAAGAATGTGTAAATTGCATGATAATGGTTTATTATGATGATAAAAGATAAATTATTAATTTTCCATCATCATTAGGAAACAATATAGTATTATCCCAAAGTGCACTGATTGGTAGCCGCTGATGGAATAATATCTAAATATCGATATTTAAAAAAATATATGATACAAATATGCCTTATGTAGCATAAACACAAAAATTACCCACTTATGATTAAAAAAATACTAATGGTTTACTAATAGCATTTGAAATTAGAAAAATTCTGAGAAACGGCGTCTTTTCCCAATATTATTTATTAATTGCCATCGACTTAAAAATTGGCACAGAAAAATAATATATCCACGTATATGCATATTATTTTGAATAAATACTTAATAATGTATTCACTAGGCATTAACATGAAAAAAATTACGAATACGAAACATAAAAAGGCTTTAACTTACATTTCATAGAAGGTTGTCAAGTCAACACCTGGAGGGACTGCAGTGATCCAATTAGCACGCGAAACACAATCAAACTGACGAGTGACGAGTATTACCAGTCAATAATGTAAGGTCTAGCAAAGGCACACACGAAGAATCGGATGAATCTGTTACAAAGTGAACGTTATCTAAGGCAAAACGTGGCATGCCAACTAAAGTTGCCGACGGGCACTAATGGGAGCGGACCAAGTGTGATGCGATCGCGGACAAAGTGTTGATTTACCAATAAAAAAGGGCGACAGGTAATGCTCGTATAAACAATGAGGAAAGCGTCAGAAAATACCCAAGACGTATTCAAACTTCGCGAAACCGCCTCCAATTCACTGCGACGTTGCCATTTTTCAACCAAAATGTTTAACATTTTTACGAAAATCTATAAAACGGTTATTTTTCATCGTTGAACAACGATTAAAAGACGTGCGTACTTGCACGATTATCAGAAGTACGATGAAAAATAGCATTTGTTACAATATGGCGTAGTTGTTAAAGTTTAAATTATACTGGGTAGGGTCAGTTTTTATTGCGGTAGCACCCCACCGCGTGGGTCGGGGAGAGAGACCAGCGTTGGGCCGAGTGCTCGGGAAAGGGTTTCGGATTTAGACCCTTCGCGAGGTGCACCACACCCAACTAGCGTATACCTGGGACATGGTCCCAGAAGATTACCACTAACCACTCCGAGAGCATAAGCCCTAGCGAAAGGAATTCACTGAGGAAACTCACGTCCACGCACACGTTGGGGCGATCTGAGTATTTTCTTTCGGGCTCCGTCGCGAGGTTTTTCCTCACCCTAGATTCAGGTTTAGGCTCACCGAGAGTGTCTTGGAGGAAAGCGGCTCCGTAGCCGAGATGGTCAATTCCATTCGCCGAAGTTGGTGTGCGGTGTTGGCAGGGTTCGAATCCGTAGTCAGGCCAATTTTTTAATCTTTTAGATTAATAAGATGCATTCTTCATATAAACACAATTTATATAGTTGACAAAAGAAAGAGTTAATGCGGTTTTTTATTTACGGCTTAATTTATAAAAATAATGACTTTCTACGTTACCACATTTATTTCTTAACAGATTTAATTCACTGATAGGGAAAAAGCATTGGAAGTGGCAGTGGTTGCATCTTTCTGTCCTTGCAGTGAAATACCTACTCATTGCATCTACAATCCTCTATAAATAACCAAATGCATTCGTAGTTTCGATCATTTTGATAAACCCTAGAGTTTGAAAAAGGTTTGTAATTCAATTGATATTTTTCATCTTCAAACTTCCAGTACTTTTTCACGTAAAAATGTGGGAAGTGAGGTGTTTTAAAGAACTAATGCTTTCCTTTCAATGGGTGTGCGCAGAGCCAGATTAACAATAAGGAAAAAGTAGGCAGTTGCCTATGGGCCCCTTGTTATGAGAATTGTTTTCCCCTTTCTTCTCTTGCGACTTGTTTATAAACGTGGTTGTTTGTTTTTTGCTTTTGCTTTGAAGAATTGTTGCTTGTACTGCCTACAGGCCCCCAAGTGCGTTAATCTGTCACTTGGTGTGCGAACCATAGTAAGCTATAAGGACCACGTGGAAATAAATACGCATATCAGCTCTTTTACCCCAAATTATCCTACGATGTTTAATAGTTATATATGTTTGATCGAAATCAACGTCACCGATATCTGCATCCTTTTTATCAGGCTTAGGTGTAATTTTGGCATTATGTATTTCTTTCGGGGTAGAAAGGGTATTTAAAAAGTAAAACTATTCAAATTTCATTCAGTTTTTTTAATATTTAGTGGCGTCACCACCTGATTCTACAACTTGCTGCAGACGGCGAGGCATAGATGCGACAGCATTCTCGCATATTTGAGGCCGACGACGAAATGAGTCCCACAACTCATGGACATCTATTGCCTCCACTGTTGTAACGCCCCTTGAAAATATTGGTTCAAATAAAAGCAGTTCAGGGCAGTTAATGGTCGAGTTAAGGATATTGTGGAGGAGTTATAAATCAGTTTAAAGTCTGTCGTTTTGGAGGTTAAAAATGGAAAGAGAAGACAGAATAGCAATTGAGGACATATTGCGGAAATGTGGGGCTCTGTGTTTGACTATTTTGGCAAAGAAATGGGGGATGCAATCAAGGGGTTTTAGATTAGTCGGGGCTGATATGGACCATATTGGGGAACAATATGATACTACGGGAAGAACAATTGTTGAGAAGTAGGAATGGAATGCTCTGGGATCTTTTATTTCTGTGAAGTGGTAAATAAGGCCTAATAGGGACATTGCCTTACTTTTTACAGTCTGAATGTGGTCGGAGTAATTTAGTTTTTGGTCGGTTATAACACTTAGGTCTTTCATAGCTGTCACTCTGTTTAAGGGAATTGAATTAATGGTGTAATTGAATGTCAGGGGTTTTGTTTTCAGAGCAAGAGTCATGATGCTGCATTTTCCAGGGTTTAGGTTAGGTTTCCAGGTATCACACCACAGGAAGGTTTGATTTAAGGCAAGTTGAAGATTAATACAGTCAGAAGTGTTATTAATTTGCTTTTAAATCTTGCAATCATCAGCATAGAGAAGGGTATGGACTTGGGAGTAGTGGAGTTGAGAAGGAAGATCATTTATGAATAAATTGAAAAGATATGGCCCAAGGACACTGCCCTGGGTAACTCCAGACGCCACAGGAGACCAAGAGGAAGAAGCACCTGCGAGTATTACCGTGACCACCGAGATACTCCGAGATGAGTATCTCGGTGGTCACGGTATTACACGCTGGGTTCTGTTGGGGAGAAAGCTAGAAAGAAGGCTGAGGAACATACCATGTATGCCAAATTGTTGGCTGAGTTTATGAAGGAGGAGTTGATGATGGAGGGTGTCAAAAGCCTTGGAGAAGTCAAGGTAAATGGCATCAAATCGAGTTGGCTAATCTGTTGCACTGATGGCCTGGTGTTGAAAGACAGCAAGATTGGTTAAGCATGATCTTCCTGGGAGGAAACCATGTTGCTGAGAAGATAAAAAAGGGAGGTGAAATAGTAAACCCTGTTCAGAATAATACGCTCACAAACGGAAGAAAGGATGGGAAGCAATGAGATGGGGCGAAAGTTTGAAACATCATTCTTGGGACCTGTTTTATGTATCGGAGTAACGTTGGTGCACTTCCATTGAGGAGGGAAGGTTCCTAGGAAAAAACAGCGATTGAATAAGAGGGTTAAAGATTGTGATAGGGATGAAGCACAGTTGCGAATGAGTTTAGAGTTGAGACCAGGGGCGGCGTGGCCAGGACAGGAAGGCGGGGATTCCCGCCCGGGCCCCGGGTCACGCACTAGGTTTCGGGTTCGGGTCCGAAGGGCCCGGCGGGCCGGGCCCCGAACTTTGAACAGCCAGCACACCAAACATCTCTGAGTGAAAGTACAATGTTGTCATTATGTACACAAATACCAATGAAATTGTAGTTTAACGCGTTTTTAGCGCACAAATTTGTCAGAAGGGGGGAGGGGGGCACAAAAACCAGGCCCCTCTGGGCGTGCAGCGGCACGGGCCCCTGAGCACCCACCCCTGGTTGAGACCATCAGGGCCAGGTGAGCGGTGGAGGGGTAATTTGCAGAGATATTGAAAAACCTCCCGAGAGTCCGTCTGTATGTGGGATAGGCAATGATTTGAATTAGGAAGGAGGGAATGGACAGGGGTCATTTTATGGTTGGAAGTAGGCTGTAGGCAATCGGAAAAGAATTTTAGAAAGAGGTTAGGTCTCGCCGATCCCTTCGGCATTTTTGGTACCATAGGAATAGGCTTCAGGAATTTGAGGACGATTTCGGCGTTGATTGATAAAGGGCCAGAATGTTTTGGGGCTGGAGGAGATAGCAGAATAGACAGTCTGTGCGTAGTTTTCGTAGTCACGGCGAATGAGGAATTTGGAATATCTGCGTAGATCAGTGAAAGATCGGCGAGTTTCCTCGTTTGGGACGGCCTTTTGAAGGTACATACCAAGCGCGAATTTTGTTTCCAAGAACGTGTATTGTGTCCGGTTTAAAACATGGGGGGATTTTTTTTGTCTTGGGCTCAACTAAAGAAACTGAGTCTTTTATGACGGCCTCGAGGACAGCGTGAAGAAAGTCCACTCCTTCCTCAGGGGATAATGAGGATAGGACACTCCAGGGAATAAGGTCGAGGGAGCAGTTGACGTCCTCCCAGCGAACCTTCGAACAGGCATGAAAGGGTTTAGGTGTAGTGGGGGGAGCCCCGTCGTGTTTCCACGAGCCACGGAAAAAGAAATGAGCATCATTAGACTGGTGTTTAGGGTGTAACACGAAAAAAAGTTTTTTTGAAATTCAAAATTGCAAGTGGGTAAAAAGTTGTCACTGTGCTCACATATGCACCAAAAAAATTGAGTCAAATTGAAAAATGTTTAGGTCTCCCGGAACGGGCCTAAAGTTTGATTTCTTTTGTCAAAAACGTAGATTTTCAATTTTTTTAAAAACGTAAATAAAAAGCAAATTTTTGTTTTCAAGTACAAAAATCTAAAGTTTTGAATGTCATTTAACAGTAGAAAAAATATATATCTGTCATGTAACATCTATGTCTCCCGGAATCTACATGAAAATGTGCATTTTTTACCAAACACACCTATTTTTCAATTTTAAACCCATCCTTTTAGATTAATTTCAATTATTTGTTTATATTGTACGTATTGTTTTACAGCATTTTGAAGTAGCGAGAATATTATTATGAAATGGTGAATGCTACACTCAGGTGTGGTTTCACTGGTGCGTCTCGCGGCTGCGTCCGAACGCTGCGGCAAGTCGCTGTGGTGGGGTGCTATTTCGATGGTCGAAAAGATGGAACAATAAGTAAAGAAATTGTTAGTGGTAAATTTGTCCGGATAACTATACAAGAAGAATACATATCTTTGTTTGAAGAATCAAATTCAACGTATTTTGGACACGTTACTCCAGCCAGTGGCTCTGGGAAAGACATAGTATCATCCATACTGAAATTCATGAAAGAAAACTGCATTGATGATAAAACTATTAAAGCTCTTGGCTGTGATGGTACTGCATCTAATATTGGAGTCTATAATGGATCAATTTCATTTATCTAAAGGCATTAAAACGCCTAGTACAAGTAGTGGTTCGTTTTCTTCACTTGAACGAATTGGCGCTTAGGAAAGTTATGGTTGTCCTTGATGGTTCAACTTCTGGGCCCAATTCTTTTAGAAGCCCAATTGGAAAAAGTTTAGCATGTTGTCAAGATTTACCAGTTGTTGAATGGAATAAAATAGATAGCATTTTTTCAGAGGTTGATTTTAAGGATTTGAGCACTGACCAGAAATATCTCTGGCATATATGTCAAGCTGTGTTAGCAGGTGAATGCTCCAAAGAGTTGGCAAGCAGAAACCCAGGAAACATCTCCCATGCACGATGGCTGACAATGGCAAACTGAATTTTACGCTTATATATTGCATCACTTGATCCAACCCCTCAGTTGAAAAACCTGGCTGAGTTTGTCATAAAAGTTTATGCTCCATCATGGTTTACAATTAAATGTCATCAAAGGATTATTTATGCTTCACAAAACTTTTTTAAGATTGTACAACGCATCAAGTACTTAGAAAGTGATCTGAAGGCTGTTGTTCAATCAACGCTACATAGAAATGCTTTTATGGTACACCCAGAAAATCTTCTTTTGGGAATTTTGTTTGATTCACGAAAAAATATTAGGTGTCTGGCTTGCAAAAGAAATACAAATAGATTTACAAACAGATTTAAAAGCAAAGAGGGTTTTCAAACCACCACAAGTTAATTCTGATGCAGAGGACTATGTAGATCTTATTGATTGGCAGTCTACAACAGTAACGGAACTACCTCTCCTAACTAACTTAAGCAAGCAAGAGCTAGAGTTGATCGTTGAAACAGGAACTAGCGATAGATAGTAGTTTAAAACTCCTTCACACACACAAGCAGTGGAGAGAACTGTAAATGAGGTTACAGAAGCTTCTAAGCACGTTTGTGGCTACAAAGAGAGAGATGGTTTCATTGCATCAAGATTAGATCTATTGCTGGACAGAAAATATCTTCCAAAGTTTGAAACGAAACATCACTTCACATATATCCAACAGCCCAGGAATAAACATCAAGTAAGACTTTATTTTCTATAAAAATAAAATATCTACTTTTTTGGAAACAATCAAATCTATCTAATATTTTTTGTTTTCTGTAAGCATATAGATGAGTTGCTAGAAATTTTTCTTTAAAATCAGCCTAACTAAAAACTTTGGTTACAGGCTGCGAGAGCTGCAGATAACTGAGATGTCACATACCTATTAAAATAAACCTATTCCCCACGGACAACCATAACATTCTGAAATTTTCATCAATTATCAAGATCTATAGATTGCATCAAGATTCATTTTTAATTACTTATTCAAGCTTAACGTTTTAATATTTGCAATCTTTTTTTTTCCTTTTGAAAATAAAATCCTTTTTTCATTTCTGTTACTCGAAAACTAGGCTTAATTAAAAAAAATAATGGATAATTTCGGCCTAGTAAACACACATTAGATTGAAATACTTTTTATTTGTATGGTTAAAAGAAATTTATAAATAAAACAAGTTGAATATAAGTAAATGAAACTGTCAAAAACAGATCTTAATTTTGCACAAATATGACTTTTTTACACCTTATCCGGGAGACATAAATGCTACGCGACCGGTGTAATTTTTTTCTACTATTAACTAACGTTTTAAACTTTATTTTTTGTACTTGAAAACAAAAATTTGTTTTTTATTTACGTTTTTAAAAAAATTGAAAATCTACGTTTTTTGACAAAAAAATCAAACTTTAGGCCCGTTCCGGGAGACCTAAACATTTTACGATTTGACTCAAATTTTTTTGAGTGCATATGTGAGCACAGTGACAACTTTTTATCCACTTTCAATTTTGAAATTCGAAAAATTGTGGTCGTATTCGAGAATATTTCAGCCGGGGATGATCGCCTCGGGCGTAGCGGTCGAGAGGAGGTAGTCCAGGGTTGCCGTATCGCGGGTGTTCTGGAGTCAGTGTTGAGGGAGTTGGAGTGCATTTATTAAATGTTATTTATAAATATCTGTCATGAGCATTGACTGGATGACCGCTCATGGGAGATTCCCAGCGAATGGATAAATTTAAGTCACCCACAAGAACGCACACAACCATACCCTGGGAGGTGTAAATATCCCAGGCGAGATTCGAACCCGCAACCTTCTGTTTGGCAGGCGGAGACTTTACCCCACCGTCACTGAGGCCGGCCAGCAATGTTAGTATTTCCTCTAAATTTGCCAGGAAAAAAATATTAGCATTAAGGGAAGAATTATGCTGTTAAGTCACTTACATGTCAGCGAAGTTATCAAACCCTCTGAATATACGTGAATGGCTATTCAATGCTGACATTTTTTGAAAAATCCTAGAGGAAAAAAGGTTTCCTGGACATGGAACCAAAGCATCTAGGTTTTCTGGGCAAAAGTGTAGATTTGGTATAATGCCCGGTAGGATTCCCTATTTTGTCACAAACCCGGCATGGTTTGATTCCCAGTCTGGGAAGCCTATTTTTCCATGTATGATCAACGAATTCTTTGTTGAGAAAATGTTGCATCAATGACAAATGTAGCACCTGTAACTACATAACTGCACACTTGAGGGCAAGGACTCTAGATGTTAGGTAAAGAAGGTGTACATAGGGAATCACAAAACATTCCAATCCAGCAGTTTGGTGGAAAGACCTTCACCGAGGTAAGTTTTTAATCCTTGAGTAATGCCTTTTGTATTTTTCCTTTTTGCTTTAGCTTGAGACAGAATGAGACCATATTTTATATAACATCGATACAGCATCAGAATATAAATATATTAACAAATAAATAGGCTGAGATGTCGGTGGTAATCAATAAATATCACTCATAATCATCAAAAGAAATCTTTCTGCCGTGTCAAAGGCTTGGAAGATGAAACTAATTGAAATACGTACGACACAAGTTTGGTAATTTTATTGGAATAGACTTTCTTGTATTTGGATTGGATTTTTTTGCATTGGATTTTGCATGGGGTTAAATGGAAAGGGATAAATACCGCAGTTTGCACTAGTATTACAATTATTAGGTTTTTGTCACTTGGCATGTCTCTGTGTCGAGGGATATACCTATACCGACAATACTTGTAAGCATTAAGCAGTTTGCTTATATGCTTAGCAATTTGATTACAGTCATAAGTAATGCCTTCAAGAAAAGAAATAACAGCTTCAACAACAGCACACTGCAACAGAAAATATTTAAAGTGATTATGGTTGAAATTAAATATTCCTACCTTTATAAGTGAAAAATGTAGTTTTTCGGCCAGTTCAAAATTTCCCATATTCTCTGTTGTTTCCAAGGCTAGATGAAAAAAACGAATTTTTTTAAAGAATGTCTGGTTTTTTTCGATTCCTCACATCACTAGTCCAGTCCACAGCAATTTTCACAACTCAAAAATTAATATCATATAATATATCACAGGCCATGTAAAGCACGGTAAACCCAGAAATTATATCTTTTGAACAATGGGCTCTAATGATGAAAATCAGAATAAATATTATCGGCTGACTGAATACTGAATGAATGTTTTTTTGACGGGCTGTGATCACTCATCGTATTAGTCTGTAAAAATCAAAATATAGTATTTCTCTCAATCGTAATGTCTAATAATGGCTACATACAGCAGCCCTGCATGTGTCAAGGACCATTCGCTTGAGTTGGCTGTGTCCCACTTGTTCGTTGAAAAGTGAGGCCGAAACTTTGGCATCCCTTTCCCCCTATTTTTTTTAAACAGGATATACGACGATGTCTACTCTGCTAGAGTGTTGAATGTTATTCGGAATTCGTCGAGGAAAACATCAACTAATGAATTCGATAGTTATGCTGTTCGTATCCTTCACGTCGTTCTGTTTCTAAAAGGTACCTTCGTGAATGAATGAAATCGAAAAGATCAATTTCTGATTATGTTTAAGAGAACTCGCTTTCTCTCTTTTTTGGTACTCCGTTTCATAATATCCATAAATTTCCTATGTTTAATGCACTTAAGTGTCCCTATGACCCTGAGAATCTTTAAACTCCACGTTACATGGAGTGTCACAGACAACGTCCACACAGGACTTTCTCAGTCTACCCGTTCGTGTCAAACTATTTCCTCTTCATTAGGCATGTGTTGTGATTTTTCCGTTCACAAGCATTCTATTCAATATTCATTCAGCACATTCATTCTATTCAATATTCATTCAACACATTCATTCTATTCAATATTCATTCAACACATTCATTCTATTCAATATTCTCGACATGATCAAATCAACTCATAACAACCGTTCCTTTTTTGTTATTATTCATATCCATTCCACCAAACAAATACTCCATAAACCTTTTTTGAGTCACTCTCTCATGTTTTCAACAGAAACCTCTTCAATTACGCAGTATTGTCATCATTCAGACGATATTCATCATCATCCTTGAATATTCAAGATATATTTTGAAACTAAAATTGATTGTACATGAACCATTCCTCTCATGATATTCAATTATTACTGAAGGTATCTCACATCCCCCCCCCCCCCAAAAAAAAACCTCCTCGCAAAATGTTGGTGAGCTCTACCACTGACTAGCAATAAGACACTGTTCACCAATTCCTCAAGGAAAATCCACCAAGAAATTAATTTTGTTTCTCCTTGGACATTTCTGGCAAGATATCACACCTTCCCAAGTTTCCTTCATGTGCATGCCACGGTATCTTTTTTTCGCGTGTTTGAAACATTTAATGAAAGCGTGTCATGAACATGTGAATTGCGTTGACCTTGCGACTGGCCAAGATTTTCCATTGAGACAGACCTATCCCTCGAGAAAGAGAAACCGACGAAAAATGTCCATTTTCATCCTTTTCAAAAGTTTCTCTCGCGAGTAAATGTGTCCGGAAAAGTCTTATCGCCCAAGTCCTCGGCCGAAGACCCTCGAAGACGGAAGTGACAAGGAGGGGAGAGAGAGGCGGTTTTGGAGAAAAGGGGTTGGTATCTAGCAGGAGGATCTTTTCCCCGTCTCCTCGAGTCCTCCGTCGATTGTCGAGGAAGCGTTTGGGCGTCCACGTTTGACTTTCGCACGGTTTTTAAACTCATCGCAATTAATGTGGTTTGAGAGCGAGATAGTCATCCCTAGTCATAATGGACACCATATTCAAATTTTATTTTCTATATGTCAGTGTCTGTAAGAAGTAAGAAATAAATATTGTAATATTAATGTCACAAAGATATAATTATATATGACCAAAATTCCCAGTAATTAAATAAATAAATCTACATATAATTCTCTAACATGACTCATTATTTCCCGCCGTACGGCTGAAAACCCTTCAAAACAGCAGGGTTTTTTGCGATTCTGTAAAAATTAGTGGTGAGTAATAGATTATTTTCTAATAAATAGTTAAGAAAACATGGAAACTACACACCGTTAGTTTTTAGACGAAATCTAGGTGTTAATAGTTCCTAATTTGTTTAATATTCTCCCTCCGGAGCGCACAGCCATAATCTATCCCTGGTAATACAGCTTATATTTTGAGGCAAATTGCTCGAAAAGTAGTTTGGCAAGGAGTTGATATTTTGATATCATTGGAAAAATGAGAGTTGTTTCTTTGAAATGAGGCCAAATTCATCAAATTCCAGATGAAGTGATTTTTCGCTCAAACTACCTTAATCTTCGACAGAAAAAAATGCAGGTAAAATTCTTTAAACTTCCGTCGGATCTTTATTTCGTCAATGCGAAATTACATACGTACGTTACTCTCGTTATTGAGAGAGTCTTTTGTTTTGTTTGTATGAAAGATAGAAAATTACGCCATATTATAACAATTATTACATATACGACATACTGCGGCCGATCAGATGATGAGAATAGAATTAGGGAACTAGAATGCAGAACGGACAGATTTAAAATGTCATTTTTCCCACGAACGATAAGGGACCATAACAGCTGCCAATGAGACTTTTATCTAGGTGTGTCGATAGGTATTGAAGCTCTTAGTAGTAGTAGTACTCCCTAATACTTGAATCTTTATCTGTTACCTAGTACTAGCAGTACGCCGTGCATGTTTTCTACATAGGTCTTGAGTCTCTGACCATTTTTGTAGTTTCAAAATACATATATATTACCGGCCCCCTCCATTGTCATAATATCTGTAGTGTAGTAATACATGCTTGTGAGACTTCGCCTCGTGACAAGCATTAGCGATTTATGCTAATGCATAATTAGTCGTAGTTACACTAACTTTAGGGTATAGTGTAATGCATGTTGGTGAATACTCATCCCCTGCCACACACCCCTGAGGTGGCTTGCAGGGTACTTTGTAGATGTAGATGTAGAAATAAGAATGGATGTTATAATTTTCAGTCGATATTACTATTGTAAAATCTCTTGTATCTTGTTGTCGGCGATTATTTTATTTTAATTTATAAAACATGATACACACCAAATATAAAATTTGAAGTTGGATTCGCTGGTCATGCTGCTGTTTAGTACGTTGCTATGGGTTCGCTAAATATAACGTTGGCCCTTCCGACCGACAGCTAAAAACAAACGAGGATCGCAAGGATGAAATTCGTCAATAGGTTTGAAGTTGGGTGCCTTAGGGTGCTCCCATAAAAACTTTGTAAATGATAGATAGCAATTACTGGGTGAGTGGTGACAATTTTTGTGAAACTTAATATAAAATGGCCATTCACTGCTTCAAATTTGATAATTTGTAAACATTAAATATGTTTGATTAGTCAAGGCATTCATTAGGTATGATAAATCGTGATGACGATTCTGTTCGATATATTTAGCCGTATCACCTTTCTTGAGCATCAAATAATTCGCCAAAATAAACGAAAAAGGTTAATTTGTGTTCGATAAATTTAATCATACCCTCCACAATACCAAACAAGTTTGGTAAAATTAACCAAGAAGGCTACTTTTTCTTGATAAATTTGATCGTACATTTTGATAATCTTTATCAAACTTTTTTACCGAACAGTCTTCATAGAAAGAACTAAGAAATTCAATGTTCCTTATTTACTTAACTTTTTGATGGAATTTATCAAAATATGATAATTTCAATCAAATTTTTTTTCTGTGTAAGAATACTCAAAAGGTCGAATGCATTACTTCATTGATTTTAGCTTACTGTGGGGGGGGGGGGGGTGTTAGGGATTTAATGTACGGGGTGATGACAAAAGAGTGCGTCGGTTTCAAAGATCTGCATTTTTAAAATGGTAAAAGATACAGAGCTGCGCGACCTCTTAAAATGACCGGTACATTCTCTATTTTTGTTGGAAAAAATTACCTCACAAATTTCAATGTGTTCTCCTTGAGTAACTTGAACAATATAAAGTCGATATTCAAATTCCTCCCTCACTCTGTGTAGCATGTCAGTAGTTACTGTCTTCACAGCCAAAGTTATGCGTGCTTTCAATTCCTCGCTGTTAGAAGGCAGTAGGTACCAGCGTTTGATGTTCGATTTGTGCGGTGGATCGATGTCATATTCACTCCAAAAAGCACGTTTCACCATTGTAACAGACTCACTTTTCGCGTACTGCAACACAAAAAACGGCTTTAGTTGAGCTGTTGCTATCGTGAAGCTTACGAAAACAATAACTGAGTGATAAAAGCTCTTATCTTGGCAACTAGCGCTTCCTAGTGGTAGCCGAAAGAACTAGAGGTCATTTTAATCGGTCATTTTAAGAGGTGGCGCAGCTCTGTAGATCGTATCGTTCGAAAAGTACAGATCTTTGAAACCGAAGCCGATTCTTTTGTAATCACCCTGTATGTATATAATTCATTCAACCGATGTGAAGACAGCAATGAAAGCAAACAGCGCTCACGATTACTTTACCCCTGCGAGGTCACGCTGGAAATTCCAGAATCTTCAGCTCTAACCTGCGTAGCCAATATAGCTCCGATCAGCTCGCGAGAATATAATCCGCCGCCACAACAGGGCGTGTATCACTCCATTGTTGGCTTTATGTCCCAACAATTACGGCTGCAGTCACGTGAGTGGGGCATAATTTATGACGAGGCCGAGAGATGAGACGCGGCGATTAAGCACACGCCTCCAGTGACCCAACTCCTTACTCTCGAGGGACAAAGATGAAAGCGGAGGAGCTCGTTAAAAAGCATCGATCAAAAAAATGGGGGGATATCTCTACCCTTCCGCCTCTTCCCCTGGGCGTCCTTGGCGCCGCGACGCGTGCCGTCGTCCTCTTGGCCGCCTTCTCCATGCGACCGCGAGAGGGCGGGAAGGAGAGGCAGCCGAAGCGAGGAGGAAGTTGCGTCATCGGACGATACGCTCACTTGTACTTACGTAGTACATCCTCCCATATCGTCCCATCCCTCCCCCCCTGTCTAAGGAAGCAAACATCGCAGCATATACAAGAGAGTAATCCTCCCTACTTCAGTGTAAGGCAGTGAAATATGAGTATGCCGGGATAATAAATATGTATACTAAATGCAAATTGGAGCAAAAGTAGGAGGAATATAGGTGGAAGATTAGGAATGAGAAGGACTTGAAGGATTGTGGAATTAATGATCCAATAATGATGAGCTTACGTTTGGGGCTTTCCGTTCAAGGTGTTGAAGTACTGCGCACATCGGAACACATTAGCGCACTTAAGCGCACACGAACGACGTTGAATAGAAAAATATGTGCGCTGGCGAAATGTTTTGTAACCTGCCGGCAGGTAAGCATTCTTGTGGTTGAACAGCAGTCACGGCCGAATTATTTGTTTTAAGTTTTCCTATCTTTGCGATTGCTCAAATGATGTGGTGCACGCAGTCACGCGCACGGGTGCGAAGTTATACACCAAAGTCGGAGAAATTCACCATGAAGAAATCTGTGTCAAGCACACCTGACCGCCAATTTGGGAGATCCGGGTTCGAATGCCGGTCAAGTCAAATAATTTTTTTCATGGTAAATTTTACTGACTTTGGTGTATAGTTTAAAGTCGTTGAATTTGTTAGACAAAAGAATTGAAATACGTTATCTTTTTGTCGCTGAGTAATTTAAAACTTTACAATATGCATGTTTACTGTCTTTACTGAAAATCAACAAACTTGACAACAATCACGGATGCCATAATCGACGTTTTTTTGTTGTTTACCACACGTAAACTTCGCTCCCGATCTGTTTTGAAGTGCGCTACCTAGTGCGCAGGTTCAGAATAACGAATGGAAGGCAAGTGCGCTGTTGTGTTAAGCGAAGTGATTAGCGCACTACTAAGCGAAAGGAAAGGCACGAAAATAATGAAAGATTCTTGCTTCGTCGGTTTGGCCATGTTGGAGAATGGACGAAAGTCGAGTAAGTAAACACGGCTTCATGACGAGTGAGTGCGACGGGGGGACTGAGAAAGTCACGTAAGAATATATGGGGGGGGGGGGAAGACACTTTTAACGGAGGAAACACGATAAGGGTATTAATCGGATGTAACAAGCTCGGAGATTGTGCCAGGAATTTGTCCTTAGTTCGATAAACTCTTTCGATGGTTCTGCCACGAAGTAGTAGTAAATTGTGACTAATTTACATCAAAATGTTGCTCGTGATTACTTCTTCCGTAATACATAGTATAAAATTGTTTGTAGTTTAGGCGTAACTTGGAGGAACTGATTCATTTTGATTGAAAAACTTTTAATTTGTGACTCCGCATCAATTTTTTATTTAAACGACCCGGGTGTCGACGTACAACATCATCTTCAGGACCTGAAGATGATCTTGTACGTCGTGTACATATGTGGAAACCCGGGTCGGTATAATAAAAAATTAATGTGGAATCACAAATTAAAAGTTTTTTATTTAATCTTTAAAAAAATTCATTTGCGGTATCCTTCATCCCAGTGGGGAGAGACCATGCAGAAGGTATTCATGAACTAATTCAAAAGTAGTCCACCACTGGTCTCAATTTTAGACAATTTATCCTGAGCATACAACCATATAACGTTCATTGAATGTTCAAGTGCGAACTATTCATTTGAGACTGTTCATAGACCGTTCATTGAATGTTCAAGTATGAACTATTCATTTGAGACCGTTCATAGATCGTTCATTTCCAGTCCACGAAGTATTATTCAAAAATGCTTCTTGGTTGAACATTTAAAGAACATCTTTAAGCCTTTCAGACAAACCTTGTCAAGTTCAAAATCTTGTTTATTTACAGTAATATTGCCTTTATATTCGTACTATGTGGCATTATAGATTTCAATTAATTAATGCCAAATAACTGTTATCGAGATGTGATGGTATTTCCTCAAACTATCAAGGAATTGCCATTTAATAATTATAGTTCTCGAAGTTACATCATTTATCCACGGAAATGACTAGGTATATACGACTTTCTCTACATCGATACTTCAATATCGGGTGCTAGACAATGCACCTAAGGTCGTAGGGTGCCTAATAATACGACATGGGTACAATGACGTTAGGAAGATACAAGATAGGATGTTATAACGCACTAAAATGACGTACCATAATTGCATGTAGCGATTAATTGCAAATTATCATTTTTGTATTTGAGAGAGCAGGGAAGTCAGTGGAGAGGTAATACGATACGAATCATTTCACGAGAACTATTTTTTTGAACATTCCTTCATGGTTCATATGTTATTAATTCAAAAACAGTTCAGCCGAAATTCATCTACGTTGAACATTCTATGAACATTCTTCGAAGTATTCCAATGAATGTTCTTTGCACTATCTGTGAGTGCCAATTGAACGTTCATTGAATGTCCTTCTTGAATGATCTTTGAACGTTTAAATAGTGTTTACTGAACGTTCTTTGAACATCTTTTGGACCATTAATTCCCCACTGGGATGGAATCAAATGATCTCATTTAGCCAATGTTACAGCGGAATATTTCTACTCTAATTTTTTCTGGGCAGAGAAAGCACTTGTTTTACTTACTCGACGTGGTAGTATCCCACCGGGGAATAGCGTGCGTCAGCGGACTAGAGGGTCCGGGGGTCAAGTTTTGGAAGGATCTCTTCGACCGCCATTGAACTTTATCTTCGCAATGTGACATTCTTGTCACAATAACTTCGCAGGAAACCGCAGGAGGCTCAGAAATAGAATGTTGGCTCCACTCTTTGTGCTTGATTTATGCACAAATTTGAAAGTATTTTAATTAATAGAAGTCTTCTCACCTTTAGAACCAAACATGACGAAAATATAACTTAGTATATTCCACACTAAAAATATTTATTGCCGACCCAGGTTTCGACTGCACAGCAATCATTATCAAGGTTATTATCAACAGCAATCATTATTTGTCAATCATAACCTTGATAATGATTGCTGTGCAGTCGAAACCTGGGTCGGCAATAAATATTTTTAGTGTGGAATATACTAAGATATTTTTTCGTCATTTCTGTGACTATCACTACGTTTACCAGTCGATTTCAGATCGATCTGACTGGCTCAGCTCGGTATGGTAAACGAAGCGGGCTGGCCAGATCGATCTGAGAAGCGAGCCGAGTCAGCCCGCTTTCCCTAACCGGTCTGAGATCTCACATCGATCCAAAGAGGTCGGAGCGTGGCGCTCATCGTTCTTCTTTTGGTTGCCGATGGTAAACAAAATATAATCGATATCATTTACGGAGTGACAATTGTTGTAAGAAGGGAAAGGAGAGAAGTGTGCGGCTGAAATACGCAATAAATCTCAAAATAATTCAAACAACTGAATTCGATAGTTCAATATCGATATTCTGAGACCGTGTTAGTAAACCAGGCGATCTCAGTCGGCCAGTCGGGCTGAACTTTCAGATCGGTCCGAACTCAGACCGATCTGAGATCGATTGGTAAACGTAGTGTTAGTTCCTCAAAGTTACGCCTTTAACCATTAATGTTATTTAGAACCAACCTTTGGGTCAATCAATAAATGAAATACTTTCCTTACCTCTCAAGGGGACTCTGCCCCACTTGATTCCTACTTTCAGCCAGTCATCTAACGTTCATATCGACTTATTTTTGTTCATTCAATGGACGGCTATCCATCAATCAAGTAGTTCGTCGGATTTCTGATTAAGCCATTCAATAGTTACATTTAGTGAAAGGCAACTTGTGGGTATAATGATTTATAATAGAATGTAGAAAGAAATTACTTTACCAGGAATCATTTTTCGATAATAATTATAATATTTTTCATTTTTCTGTCCCTTCTGTTTATATGAACGTGAATAAACAACATCAGATCATCTGCTGCTCATGGCACAATTTAGGTCAGCCAAATAGTGGCCACCCTTAACTTCCTCTTAATCTTGTATCTCAGACGCCTATATGTGTAAGGAACCAAGTGATGAGTTACCCAGTGGGGAATTAATTGTCCAAAATATGTTCAAAGAACGTTCATTGGAGACCATTTAAACGTTCAAAGATTATTCAAGAAGGACATTCAATGAACGTTCAATTGGCACTCACAGATAGTGCAAAGAACATTCATTGGATTACTTCATGGAATGTTCAAAGAATTTTCAACGTGGATCAATTGCGGCTGAACTGTTTGTGAATTAATAACATATGAACCATGAAGGAATGTTTTAAAAAATAGTTCTCGTGAAATGATTCATATCGTTTTACCTCTCCACTGACTTCCCAGCTCTCTCAGTTTAAAAAAATATATAATTCGCAATTAATTACTATGCATGTGCAATTACGGTACGTAATTTTAGTACGTTATAACATCCTATCTTGTATCTTCCTAACGTCATTGTACGCATATCGCATTATTAGGCACCCTACGACTCTACGCGCATTTTCTAGCACCCGATGTAGAAGTATCGACGTACAGAAAGTCGAATGTACCTAGTCATTTCCGTGGATAAATGATGTAACTTCGAGAACTATAATTATTAAATGGCAATTCCTTGATAGTTTGAGAAAATACCATCACATCTCGATAACAGTTATTTGGCATTAATAAATTGAAATCTATAATGCCACATAGTACGAATATAAAGGCAATATTACTGTGAATATACAAGATTTTGAACTTGACATGGTTTGTTTGAAAGATTTAAAGATGTTTTTTGAATGTTCAACCAAGAAGCATTTTTGAATAATACTTCGTGGACTGGAAATGAACGATCTATGAACAGTCTCAAATGAATAGTTCATACTTGAACATTCAATGAACGATCTATGAACAGTCTCAATTGGGTAGTTCATACTTGAACATTCAATGAACGATCTATGAAAAGTCTCAAATGAATAGTTCACACTTGAACATGCAATGAACGTTCTATGGTTGTATGCTCAGGATAATTCAGTGGTGGACTACTTTTGAATTAGTTCATGAATGTCTTCTGCATGGTCTCTCCCCACTGGGTAACTCAAGAAATGATTGAATTGGTGTATGGAATACGTACGTAAAGAGTTATAATCACGTTGTTCAACGACGTTATTTTAACGTTATCCCCAAACGGTTTCGTCCAAACGAGAAAAAAAAACGTTCGTATGTTTGGACTTCATAACGTGTTTCAAACCACGTAGGTTCGAACGTTATAATAACGTTTTTCTAACGTTAGTGTGTTGGTGGGGAAGGAGAAAAAAGTAGCAACACTCTTTCACCTTTTATTCACGTTACCCAGCAATCTATAAATATTACTAGTTCACTAAAAATAGTCTGTCAGTCTGTCCATCTGTCTGTATATCTGTCGGTCACCACCGTTTAAAGGACTCCTAGCTATTCTCCCATGCTGGAGTTCACCTCATTTCGCTGCCAATGCGAGAGATGTATCCGCACGGATACAGTTTGAATTCCATGCGATATTTTCCCAAAAAATTCCAAAGCGATGCATTGCTTCTCGTTCAATTTTGAGCCACAGAAGAAGTTCATAATTGGATGAGTTCTAACGGAGAGATTATCAACAGTTTTATACATATGCGCATAACAACGTGATGATGGCGGGTAGCCTAGAAGAACTAGTAGACTTCGTTGATATAATATCTCACGCTATCCATGATTATGGGATGAAATGGTCACCGAAAAGTCTAAATACTCGGTTATTTCCAAGTCCAACCACTTTACTCACTCTGCTCCTCAAGATGATGACCAACCCGTAAAACGAGTACCAATGGAGATTTACTTCTCTCGGCTGCAACAACAACGAGAACTGGAACATATCGGATCTAAAAAGCCATAGAGACTTTTAAATTAATTTATGAAGCCTTTGTGTCAGTGGCGGATACAGGAAAAACTCAAGGGGCGCAAGTTATCGCGACGATTGTAGCTTTCAAACTGACTGCCTGGCAGCGACTCTGCTTCCCTTATATATGTAGCTCGGTTGTTTCGAGAACATTCGGTGCCAGTATATCCCCTTCCACACTTTTAAGGAGTGTGAACAAATACAAACAGTATAATATTCGCGACTTTTCTCGAACAAATACCAGACGGAATGACGTATCGAGATCACTAGAATGGCCGCGACTTTTCTCGTAGGTTAGCTATCTATGTGCCAGACAGAAACGTATAAAATACGATGACGCGGACGCGCGCGCGTGCTACATAAGAAAGTACAACTACTCGATAATTCGACTCAGAGTCGACTGACGAAAGACTCGAACGAATAGCGTGCGGGCTGACTGGAGGGGGCGGCGCGGGCGGCAATGCGGGCGGCCCCGCAAGGGGGGGGGGCGCGCGCCCCCCATATGTATCCGCCACTGTTTTGTGTACAGGGAGTACTAATACAGTTGTTTAAAAATGCGTATCCTTCAATGTTAAGTCTTTCCGACTTTACTGCAAAGCGTAGAGGTCTGGACCATGACAGAGGCTACGGAGAAGATGAGTCAAGCCTTTGAAATTTGGCACAACAGACGCATTAAAAGGATCTCTTGAATGAACCATGTGACAAATTAAGAAGTCCTTCACGAAAGGAGTTGTCAACCCGAACTAATGTGGACAACAGAAATTAAAAATATATTAGGCATGAGATACGAAGATAAATATCGGCTTCTTCAATGTCCTCTCCAAGGGAAAGTTGAAGAAAGACGAGACTGTGGCAGAAGAAGGATTTACCGGATTGCCAATCTGATGGAGTGGTATGGAGCAACATCGGAGGAACTATTCCGAACTGAATCAAGGAAATCAGACATATCAGTCATGATGATAGCCGACGCCCGGACCGGATAAGGCAGTTGTAGAAGAAGAAAAAGACATTTTGAGCTCCTCCACTGAGCCTCCTGAAGCCACGTCGTCTTCACCCGGACTAAAGGGGCATTTACCACGAAAAGCTGCCAGACATGCATCAATACGAGAAGGTGTATTGTCAGGTAAGTGGAGCCCTCCATAAATGTAATTAGCTCAATTAGAGGTGTACAATTCACTGAAATGTAGACTGCCTTGTAGTTTTATCATCTGAATGTCTGTTGATGAAGCGTCTTTTAGGAAGGCCACCCCATCATTACCACCATCCAAAGTTTTTAAATGTTACACCAAATCTTCAATGTGAGTAGCGAGATGAATAGCAGACTCAAAACAAGAGTTCTACCTCATGTGAACAGGCATGTGAAATGCTGCAAACTTTTCTTTATCTTCAGTACCATGATCCTTTTCTTTCAGAAATTCGATGTACATGCTTTTGCGTTTTCGGGTATTTAGAAATGCATTTTTAACTTTCACGATGGCCAAATTCAACTCTTCCATCTGATTTTCAAAAATTCTGCCGATTAAATTAACATTATGGGTCCAACATTGGCCATGGTTCACTTCTTCCATCAGTCCTTGCAGAGTCTTGAAACACTTAGCCATGTAAGGTGTAACGATTGCAACGGCATTCTCTCGTTGAATTTCATAGACGCCAATTGTATCTATTACAGAATTAGCACAAATTGTGTCTATTACAGCATTAGCACAATTAATTCAGTTTGCCGTGTCAAGTACTACGGATGACGCCAAGTGCGTCGTCTTCTGTTCCGTAGACGCAACAGAAGTACGAAGCAAAATGTTGAGAACGCAGTTACCGTTTTTGTCTGTGGTCTCGTCGCAGAAAATACTATGTAACGTATTTACTCGTAGTTAGATACTCATTGGGAGAATTAATAGACAAGCAATATTTTGAAAACGTATCGAGATTTAAAGATTTTCGAGATTTAAACTATATTGCCTGCATATTACTCACTATTGACGTGAAACATCAACTGTATACCATTAAATGATTACCTACTCAATTAAAAATCAGAGGTGGGCTCACTTTTGGGTTGATTAGGCTCGTTTGAATCACCCGTGTTGGTGCGCTCGCTGTTAACTCAGCGGTAGACTGCTTCGGGCGATTTTTAGGCACAGATGACGTCATCGGGGATTCTTCAGGGGGGGGGGGAGGGGGGGAGTTTTCGGCGCGCCTTAAAATTTCGTTATATTTAGCATTCAATATCTCGCGAAGGAAAACTCAGATTTACATGCAGTTTTTTTGTTGAATCGAGAAAATAATTTTCTATCCGCCTGTTAAATAAAAAAAATTCATGCAAGTTCCCCATTACATACCTCTCTAGTTGCTTGTAATTTAAATTCCTTGGTTGTGATTAGATTTTGTCGTGTTTTTGAGCCATCAAATGTTTAAGTGAAGCAAGGAGCTGAAACATATTCCTAGACGAAGACAGTAAAAAAAATTATTCGAAATGCGGGATAGGTTGACCTCATCTCAGGTACAGAAAAAAAGAATTCCATGTATGTTTCCAGCTGCAAAAAGAATGCCGAAATACATCTTAGCACTATGGGAGTAGTTTTCAGTCATATTTTAGGAAAGAACTGGCGTTCCTCATTGTACTCGTATTTCTGAAACACCCCACTAGCTATCAGATTAGTGAATTTGTATATGATTTCAAATATTCATGAGAAATTAAGAGATCGAAAGCATAAAGTATTGTAAACCTGTTCTTTCTCTGGTTTCCGCGGGGCTTCGATGTCTTCTTACGTTAATGTACTCTTTCGGCTTTGAGTGTTGAGTGTTGCTATTGATGATTATATAAATCAATTTTTTGGGTTTTTGAGGGTTGATATTGATATTTATATGTCAAGTGTTTAAAATACTAACGATAAACGATCACCGGGTTGATGTGATTGTAAAACTTTATCGTAATTAGATAGGGATAGAAAGCAATGTGTGCATGAGAAATAAATACGTTTGTCAAAAGGATAATAATCTAAAACGAAAGTGTTATAATTGAAAGGGATGGGAGATCTTTCAAATGTTCTATTAATGACCTTCAAGTCTTTAAGCTGAAGAGAATTTTTAATATGTTACTGCCTCCATGATGCAGTCCCTCTTATTGTTAGTTGAATTGAAGGCATTTTTAATGTCACTATAAGGCAGTACCTCTTCGTACCTCCCTTCCACCTCCTGCCACCTTCCCTGGCGATGGAAACGGAAAGTTTGATGGCATCGAGGGTCGAGCAACCCCTGTGGAATTGTCAATATTGGTTGTCAGCTAGTTGCGGTTCGACTGCAGTTTCGATCCTTCCGTGGATAATACGTTCCAGGATCTTTTCGGCTGAATCTATATTAGCACACAGAGCAGACGATAGAATGCTGGTTTTTTTTTCCGGAGGCTTCTTCCCTTTGGGGAGAAGTGCCAGTCTTTGGTGTTTCCATCTGGCCGGAAAAGTCCCCTCTTGGGGAGGCACGTGTTGCACATGTTCAGGAATAATTTGGTGCTGACCTCTTTCAGTGCGATGCTCGACACTCCACCAAGACCTGGGGCTTTGGTGTTTCTGCGTCTCTTAAGGCCTGGTTGCACGGTACATGAGAATGTACAAGTTTCTGTACATTTTTGTGAATGGTTTCATGTACAGATTCTTGTACATTCTCATGGACAAGATCAATGAATATGTGGCTACACGGTGCATTTTTTCGGACAGATTTTCGTACATTTTCTGATGCGCATTATGCGTTTTCGTTTGTTTTTCCTCATTTTAAACCGTAGGCGCGTAATTAAAAGCAATTTTTTGCCATGGAAACGACACATTCAGTTGTCAATTGGCTTGTGTAAATGTGAATGTGTCATTTGCATCGTCTGCCACCAGGTGTCTCTGTAATGAGGTCAACTTGTACGATTGTCTGAACTAAATTAGAACAGGTTCTATTTTCTGTTCAGACATTCATGCAATCGTACATTTTCGTGTGGTTGCACGGTGAATTTTCGCGTTCATTCAGACATTCACATATTTTCTTGTACATTCTAATGTACCGTGTAACCAGGCATTTACAGGCTTCCTGCAGTTGTTCTTCTGTCACTGGTGAGATCGTCTCCATCTTGTACTGCTGGAGAAGTCGAATTCCGGCTGTTGTGGGAACAGTACTACGGCTACGATTTTCTTCAGGAGCTTAGTACACGTAGGCGATGGCATTGGTTGTCTTCTTGGCCTCCTCTTCATCACCACTTTTTACGGTATTCCCCACCGGTTGCACTCGTCTTCATAAATGATCTCATCCCAGAATTGCCTCTTGCTGCTTTTGATGGCATTATTAAGTTTCCGGCGCGCCTCCTTGTACTTCGTGGTTTCCAGTGCTTCGTGGTTTTCCTTCTTCCGACCACACAGGGACTATCTCCTCGCCCGAACGCACTCCGAGAGCGGTGATAGGATCGTTCCACCAGTGCACCTATGGGAGCCAGTTCGCACAACGTTTCCGTGGAATCGCAAGCCCAGACGACTCTCCCCATGACGTCATTTAATGCCTTCTCCATAGCCTTGCTGCCGCTGGTCGAGTGTTCGCCAAGGGCTACCCGATACAAGTTGGGGTCAAACGCTTTCATCCCCCAGCCAATTTCATTGACCCTCATTTGCATTGGTCACATCCTCCGGCCGGCATATTGCGAGGTGGTAACAGGCATGGGTGTATTTACCGGGGGGGGGGGACGAACTGGACCAGACCCTCCCCAGAGGCAACTTTGCTAAGGGTACCAACATTTATATACAAAAAAATTAAATAAATATTTTCATCAAAAAGGGCTATAAAATGCACTTGTGTTATTACAATTTTCAAAAACTTTCCGGGGTAGGGCCCCCAATTTGGCTGGACTCAGACCCCCGGTACTCACCTATCAAAAATATTACCGACCCCAGAGCCAAATTCTAGATACGCCACTGGTAACAGGTGGTGTAGGTAACCTTGGAAGGTGACTTAATGTAACTGACTTCTGACCTGAAGGCGCCAGCATGATGTTTGGTGAAACTGTCGTCGAAAAGACACATGCCAAAGTGGAGGCAAACCAGATTCCAACGTAAGAAAAAAATATTCTTACCTGCATTGGAAAGCCCAGGTGTTAATTATCATAAAATATAATTTATGTATTATTAAATCAGAGTCAGCTTTACAAGACCACCACCGAGAATTTAACTTTTTCGACTGTGCCTCTCTCAAAAGGAAATGGTGTAATGGGTATATACGTATGTATGTATGAACTGTAATCTTAATGAGTGTGAAAAATGTTGTATTGAAATTACCTATTGATAAGGCGATTTAGATATTTGAAGAAAGATCACCAATGACTATCACCATGAATGAGGTGAGGTTGTTCCTTGAGTCCTCTCTCTGTCAATATATGAACCATTTAATATTCATCTCTCGCACAGTATTTGATAAAAAAACCTCCAACGAAAAGAGCAATGGGTATAGTACGAGGGAAAGTGGTATTGTAGTCCAAGGAAAAGAGCAAAAGAGTAGGTATAATCATACTGTCAACGTGAGCTTTGGAATAAACAGCTTCCATTAAGTACACAGGTATTAGAATTCAGGAGTGGTTTTTTATTATAGGTCAGTCACAAAGTTAATAACACCATCAACAACTGAGGTACATGAGAAGTCATGCTCAAACACCTCCTTTGCTTCCCTGTCTCCCTCTTCAATCATTCAATTCAACTTTTTATTCAGAAGCTCCGCGTGAGAAGCCATATCAGGATCATATTTATCCTAGATATCCTTCATTATTATAATTGGCTCCAAAGGTGAATGATTAATCCAAGGTGGAACAATCTCCGTACTTTGGGGGACTTAAAATGCCATAAGCTGCTAACAACTAATACGCCTGGAGAAATGTTACAGCTGATGGGTGATCACCTGCTCCATGTGACTGCATTGTAACACCAAAAAACTTCAGTTAATGAAAGAACATTCACTGAAATCAGGTATCTTACAGCTTGAAGGGTGTGGTATACTTACCTAAGTGAAAGAGTTGAGGAGGGAGGGAAGTGAAACACTCTATGATACGAAAAAAGTTGATGGTACAAAATAATTGCATCGTGAGAATATTCTGCAGTTATAATGGAATTATAAATAGGTAGGTAGAGCTTTCATTTATCTACCTCCAGGTAATCCTGATTAGCTCTCCCATTGAGCACAGATTCAAAACCAAAGTACTGCAGGGATAGAATTATCTCCACCATTGACTTTGAGTGTCATCCTCAACGGTGGCGTATGGCGTAGGTTTTTAGGGTTTAAACCCCCTCCAAAAACAGGTTTACTTGAATCCATTTTTGTTCGTTTACCTGAACTGGCATTTAGAATTTTGCTTATTGGGCTAAAAAATATAGTTGAATTGTCTTAACGAAAAGAGAATGTTTATTTAATTATTATTTTATTGAACAATACTCAAAATATCATTTTATGATGAAGCACATAAATATTAATGAACTGCCCGCAGAAGTCAACACCCCCACCCCCCAAGAAGTCAATCCCGCGTACGCCACAGATCCTTAAATCATCCTCGGCAGTGGCCAGTTACATAGACGGGCGAGGTCAGGGGCGGATTAAGGTCGTTGTTTTGGGGGGGGGCGGTTCACTACTTCCCGCGGCGCTTGGGGGGTATGCAATACATCACAACTAAATAGAGGTTCGGGTGGACTTCCCTCGGAAAATTAAAAGAAATGAAGCGCTTGGAACGTAGTTTTGATGTGGCTATATTATATATAAAGGCCGTTTTACACGATGAAAGATTTTGTACAAACGAATGTATGTGAGATTGTACGTTTGTCTCAACGAAATTAGAACAGGTTCTATTTCCTGTGCATGCATTGAGACATTCGCACCAGCGTTCATACAATTTGCCGCTTTACACGATACATTTTGCCTCATGCAAGAGTTCACGGAAGAGTTTGTACAAACAAATGTACCGTGTAAAACGGCCTAAAGAGATGTGATAAATTATTGAGTAAATTTATCTTATCAAATTTGAAAAACGTAAAAAAACGATGTAAAGAATGCCATTCTTGTGAAGAAGTGAAGTGTCTTCCGGGTTTTACAGCGCGTTGGTCCATGTTTCCTTGGACGACAGTTTCGGCGGCGTTTCAGTCGGCTTCTTCAGGTCGGTGGAGTGAGGTGCAGCCATTCGTCGTATTATATATCTCACCCGTTTGAGTCAGGCCTAACGCTTGAGATATATAAGACGACGAATGGCTGCGCCTTCACTTCACCGACCAGAAGACGCCGACTACAACGCCTACGAAACTGTCGTCCAAGGGAACATAGACCAACGCGGTGGAAAACGCGGAAGACCTGCATCTTTCCATCCATCAACCCGCGGCAGCATACACAAGGATTTCGAACTCCTTTCTTCTTTAATGCCGTACAAAATGAAAATTGATTGGAATGAAATAAAAAGAAAAGTACATATTCCGAAAATAATATTTTCCTTTAATATTTTTATAATTTTTTATAATACCTAGCAACGAAAAGGCAGTAATGCTCTGAATTTACTGTCATTCGTCAAGGGCTCTTCCAATGATAATGCACCGTCGCGTCGACCCGATGACCTCTGAATGGTATGTTCTGACGGCCAAGAAAAGTCACATTTTTAAGTATCAGTTTCAGATTTTCTCTATTTTCCTTGATTTACTCGCTTCTGTAGCCGTCCAGTTGGCTTGTGTTTTGATTTTCAGGTTTTTTGTATTTTTCCAGAAAATTCAGGGCCAACTGGGCACTGCACCTTTGTGATAGACTGTGTGATGGTGGTTTTCCAGATCACCTAGTTTCCCTAGCAGTTTTGAAAACTTCTTTAACGGCTCTGTAACGAGGGATTTTAACTGAAAATTTGTACCGCAAGCTGCCGTTGATTGGGCAAAAAAGGGAAATACCTACAAAAACGTTCATTCATTGAGGGAGAAACCACAAGCCAAGGGTAATTTTCAAGATGTTCTATCCTCTCGTAACGACGCTCTTCCGCGGTTCCCTTCCTATGAGTTGAAAAGGGATACTTGTAGTGGATTGTGGATGTCCAAGGGCTTTCCAAAAGTTCTGCTATTTTCCTATCATCAGGTCTTTCCTTTCCTGGTACAATGAAGAGACCTACGTCACAGTTGAAATTTTCAGCCACAGGAAGTGAAGAAATTGAAGCTTCAGTCGATGTTTCGTGGCTACGTGGAGAGGATTGTAAAAGGACCATGGACTCTGCTTGAGTCTCATTGTCAGTTGTGCAGCATGAAGGCATGGTGTTAGCAAATTGTGTGTTTCCTCCTGCTGCTTCTGGCGTCTTTTGTTTTTGGACGCGAGAGAAAAAGCTTCGAAGGTCCGCAGAGGCACTATTAGTTTTCCGCTTTGTACCAGGCCTACTAGAAGAAGACGCCAGTTAGCAAAAGTAAACCTTAGCTATTCCTTTGCGACGAGTTGCAAAAAAAACATTATAAGCATATCTTTTTCTCACCCTATAGCGTAATACTTGATAATTATTTTGCTTTTCTTAGAGAGTCCTCAATTTTACCGCTATCGAAAGGAGAGGTGACAAAACTACGGTGGGTGGACCTCTTACAGCATTTCTATGATAACACAATAAAAATGAAAGACCAGTAAATAGGTGGGTGTTCAATTCCTTGATCAAAAAGCAGATAAATAGCAAAAGAGGCTAATGTGGGCCCGAGCTTGAAGCCGGCCGTCCGACCCTAATGGCGAGCGCGAGAAAGCGCAAATAAGTTATGTCTTTGTAATTAACCGACTGAAATTACCATCTCTGGCTGAAAGGTTGATCTGCACGTCAGGTATATCACAGAATAAAGGACGCAGGGTCCTAAACATGTGAAGAACTCTTGAACTTCTCACTCACTACAACTGGAACAATACAATCGCTAGAGCCGGGCAACTGACATGCCGCGACGAGCACGAGAGCGGAGGGTGTCGCATAGTAGGCAATGCTGAAGGAGGGCGTGGAGACTGTATTCCCCTCTCGCAGACGCACTACGGCTCAAATGCCCATACTCGCGGCACAATTCTCTGCATGCATAGTAAATAGGTGCATATAGGTCTGCATACATAGTATAATAGCAACTATTCCGTTACGGCACCAAAGCTTTCACAACTCTGTTCATCCAAAGGCCTACAAAAGTACAATTGCGAACATCGAGGATACTGAGTCTGTTTAGACAAGTGGCTTTTAGATATTTTCCAATTATCTTTAAACATTGTGTACTGATCTGGTGAAATAAAAACTTGCATTGGAGAACCACCTTAATGATTACCATCTTTTCTATTTTCCCGGGAATTACGGGGGTGCGGCCGCCTCAACCCTTAAACCTCCCCTGGTCTCTAGCGCCTCCTTGCCTAGTCCTTCCATCAGCTGTTTTCACCCTATCTGCTTGGTAGTCGTTGTTATTTAAAAAAATTACAATTCATCATTTTTCTAATACATATCCATGAACTGCGAGTTAGGATGAGAGGAATATTCATATGTACCCGTAATTACATAAGCAAGAAAAACTTATGGCTGTATAGCTATCTAAATGATATTGGGGATTGAGTATGAACTACTTAAGTTTTAAGACCTTATGCCTGAGTTACATTTCTCAGATAAGAGATTTAATTCACTGAATGACAAAAATCATTAAGGAAAATGTCATTTAGCTTCAATTACAATGAATGTCTCATTATGTAATGATAGCCTAAAAGAGATATATTTTATTAACACAGTAATCAAGGGATATGAAGTTTTAATGCTGTACGGAGAATAATATTATGTTAGTAAATATAGTGAAGATAGACATGAGTTAAATAACTGTCCGATGATAATTTAGTATTGTTTATGGGGACCGAATCCAGAAAAATGTAGTCACAATGTTTAGTAATAATTGTCCATGCATGTATAACCTTTGGTACTGTTTCTGTGATGAAAAACCTTAAAACTCATAACAAATCGTATGCAATTCCCATGATATCGTTTTAAGCGAAAAGATCTGTCCCGAATAACCACCATTTCATCGTAATCAAAGAGTGTAGATTTTGTTACAATTATGCATTAAAAGTGTTGAGAGGAATGAATATCATTGTTAAACAGGAAAATCATTCAAACCTTGAATGGCACTCTTTGTGTTCTCCCTGTGGTAATGGCACTGAAGGTGTTAATTGCACTTTAATTTGCACTGACTGCACTATTCCAATGGCCATTGAAAGATCTCACGTGATGGTAATTCACTATTAAACAGGGAGGAAAACGCACTTTCTTTGGAAAAATTGTCTTGGAAATCATAATCCACTCATTGAAGAATATCGGTCACTGGTAGTAAATTCGATTCACACGCTTCCCAAAATTAATGCAGGAAGAACTTAGCTGAGACACAACGATTCAAAAAGCATTAGGATTTGGAGCACTAGAGAGAACGATTCCTCGGACATAAAATGAAGGCTTCCAGTCTCACTACGTTGCTATTTTAATTTGGTCATCAAATAGCATTCAGCGATAAGAAAAGGATTTAAAAAATTATGGGGGTTGTACAGGGGGGTTTTGGGGGTTGTAACCCCCCCCCCCCCCCCAATTGATAAAAAAATGTAAAGATGATGGGTTTAACACATGCTATTAGTACACCTATCGATCACCTTCCATAACATAATAAAACACCTTCAAAACATCATTTAAGACGTATATTTTTCAAAATTCCCGGACCCCCCGTTTAACATGGGGGTATGGAATACCCCCATGTAACTCCCCCCCCCCTCCTTCAGAGGCTGTGACCCCTATGACAACAACCAATTTTTCCACGGTCTTAGTCGGCGCGTCGTGTTGGAAGTGAAACATTGTAATGTGGTAATGTGTGAGCTGGTAATGTATTAAGGAGAAAAAAAATCAGCAGATAATTCTGGAAAGATTGTTGAATTACTTAATATAATATTAGAAGCCCCGGAAGGCAGAATACGTTTATTTAATTCTACTAACAGAACACAATGATCATTATAGTTTCAAGGTTTTAACCTATTTTCTTCATTTTCCTGCAATGTCTTAGACTACGTGTGGCTATAGGGAAACTTGCTCGATAGAATGGCATTAACTATATGTGCATTATACTGAGGCGACTCGTGGGCTATGTGAGACCTAACGTAAAATTAGCATACTAATATAGCGCTAGTAAGTTAACTACTTCAGCAAGCTTAATCGTTCGTCCTCTCACTTCTGAGCAATAGTTACGTTTAAAAGTGTCAGAAATATGTACTAAGGGCAGCATAGTTTGAGTTCAAAGTTTTAGAGTTGGTCGATGACGGGTTTCGACAAACTGCGGCGAGCGAGCCATATGCAGCCCTTTTGGTTACCGACATATGGCTATGAAGTGAATTTGAAAATGATGATGAAACTACCTTACTTGACATTATTGAATTTTCGAATGAGTTTATTCATATAATTATTATTTTCTTTATTTAATTCATGATAAATATTACACGTTACGATAATTTAATGCAAATTATCAAAATCATTTAAAACATATGTACGGAATTTGAAATATTTTTACACTGTTGTTGGCTCTTTCATCTCCAAGTTTTTCAACCCCTGCTCTATGACATGAATACAACGTTTAGGTACAGCGAAATATGATGGTACCTGGCATCAAGGAGACTAAGGTCATTTAGGACCTCTTCTCTACGACCGTGGAGGATGAATCACACGTTAATCGCTGAACAGGTGTACTGAAGGACATCCGTATGGACCTCTGGAGGGACCCTTTGTCCCACCTCTCTTGTATAGTTACTTTACTCTCCCTGACGTCAAGCTTCGCACATGTGGCTAATGTCAAGCTCCGCTACACCTATATCCCCGGGCATTTTACCAGGTCTTATGTTCTAACTCGTTGTAGTTGATAAGTATAGATTTAAAGGATACCTATATGAAAGCATTTCGGATGATTGCCGTTTAATTAAAATTTGCGCAATATGTCAATGGAGCTTTTCACAGCAACTACAACTTACCAAATCATCCTTATCTTCTTTATTATGAAACAATATAGAGAAATAAGGCGTTCTTCATAATTCATTTACGGTTCAGTGAATAATTTACAATAAATATAATGAGATAATGACCCTGTGGCTTCTAAATATCCTCTGAATATTTTTGTGTTTTTTTTAGTTCATATTAAAAACAACATTGAATTCATGTTTCCTTTAGTCTCACACTCACGATTATATCTGTTCTAAAATTAAAATTCAAATATTTGCACGCAGACGGCTTGACCGTAGCCTTCGCTCTGAGGTAGCCTCGGAGGCCAGCTACGGCGCTACGGCTTGACATACGTTGCTATGTGTCGATTAGTAAACATGCTGATACCGACAGTATCATTAGAACGTTATTTCAAAGAAGCCGAGAATATGAATATCCGTGTGCCGATGTTGAAGCCCAGCTCGATTGTTCCAGCTTATACTGCTACTTCGATACACCTCTCCCATCTCTCATCCAAAATATCATTCAAAAAATTATATCCTAATCTCCCTATCTCGTTGCCTCTCTATATTCACTTACTCTATGATAATATGCATTAACACAAGGGCGAACAGTGAACCATAATTATAAAAAAAAATATATTAATCCTTGAACAATAGTTTTGAACATCTGTGGAGGGCCCTCAATCCAATAATTCACAGTAACACAAGGGAGAACACCATTTATTTAAATAATTAATTCTAGAACAATAGTTTTCGAGGATTAGTTAAAAATGAAGTGCCTGCCAGATGGTCTCACCATCTGGCAGGCACCGTTTACAACTCCACTTTCGTTAATATAAGGAGCGATCCGTTACGTCATGTTCCGTGAGGTGTAATTACAAAATAACCCCCCAGAAAATGTCTTACACAAAGTTTCTTTTTCTTATTTCACACAGTTTTTGAACTCTATCTTTGGTAAAACTAACCACCTTGATTTGGATTGAGTGTGTAGTGTGAGGACATTAGCCACATGATGGCACCATCCAGTTCCATATTGCCTCGTGTTTAAGGGATAAGAGCCATATTACATTAAGAAATAATTTGTCAGCACCAGTTAATATCTGAATGAGGATCTGAATTCCTCCCTCAAAAGTTTTAGGGTTACCATGGTAATTAGCTGCATTTATGCAAAGTAGTGTAAAAGCAAGGAAGGTTCTTGAGCACCACAGCCAATTCAATATTTGACATGGATGAAAGCTGTGACGTCACTCAGATTATGTCCAGGATCAGGTAGCGGATCTAGGTTTGGACCTGGATGGGGGCAAACTTAACCCTTTTACTGCCAGCCCATTTCCGGTAGGATGTGCGAAGAATGCCAAGGCTCTTTTCAGGTTTTTAAAGGAAGGCCATTATATTTAGGTATTTAAAGTTGGGCCGATAAATCGGCCCGTGGCAGTTTTAGCATCCAACTTGGGCCGATATATCGGCCCGCTGGCATTAAAAGGGTTAATACAAGCCTCTTGAAAGTAATTGAGGAAGAGTTTAAAAAATTGTTACAGTAAACAATGCAAACTCTGGGGGCAATACATCGATTTTCGATTTCAACCCCTCGGGAATCGATTTTATCTACTGTAAGTTTCGACCCAATGGGGGCCCTATTTATAGCCCCCACATAGATCCGCCACTGCCAAAATCCACTGTAGTATGAACCATACAAGCAACATTTGAAAGAAAGAAATCATTTATCACAAGAGAATAAAAACTATAAATCGTGAAATAATTTTTCAAGCCACTCCGGAGAGAGTAATATTGTACATAATAGTAAAACCATGTTGCAGTTTAATTTCTTTTTATGCAAAACAAAAATTGTAAAGAATACTTTAATCAGAGTAGCATCAGAATAATTTGGAGATTCTCAAAGCAGTACCTAACATAGTAATTTTCTTCAGGAAACCTTAGAATATAAACGTCATAGACAATTTGGTGACATATTAAACTGAAAAAAATGCCTACATAAAGAATTTTCAGTGATAAAAAGCAATAAACTGATTAAAGGTTTCCACTTGATATAAGCATTCACTTTGAAACAATTTACTACATTAAAGAACAGACATATTTCATTAATTCACAAACAAATAATAAATACTAAGATGAAACTTAACAAGATTTATATTTATAATTTGAAATCAACAAATATGCAATAGCCAATACCAAATTAAGAACACAAAAAATTTACATTTGAGTAATAAACTTATTGTAAAAAAGAATTTTGATTTCAGACCAAATGCATGCCATGACTTTTAAATGCATTCACATATTTTAAAAAAGTGAAAAAGTTTCAAATGAATAAAAATTCAAAACATGCTTCCACATGTTATTTGCAATTAATAAAAAACTATAAACACGGACTAGTTGCCATGAAATTTTCCATAATATTATGAGTGGTAATATTTGCAGTGAGCAAGGTATACATTCCGCATCAACATGGAATCAAACCTTGTCTTGAGCATCACAATATCATGATTTGTTACAATGCAATTAAGAAAAAACCCACCAACAATCATGCACAAGAGTTTAGAGAGGATAACATTCTCAGCGAAGCTTCCTCTCGATTTCAATGATAAGGGTATCGATTCGCTCTGATACACCCCTGAACTGAGACGGAGGGGGACCTATCATCTGAATGAGCTGTGGGACATCTTGTTGTGAGATGGTGCAGAAACGGTGAAGGGCCTTGAAGCAACGGTAGAGCAGCTCTTCGTCTCGGGAACCAGAACTGAAGAACTCCAGCAAAGCCATGGTTAGCTCCACAGCCACATCATCAAACACCTGTAAATAATGGAAAATAGGCACTCAAAAAAATAAAAGGTACAAACTATTATTGGAGTACAGATTAAATAAAATAAATTTATATTAACAAACTACATATATGAGAGAGAACAAATTAAATATGTACCATTTCAACATTGCTGTATGCTGTTATGATTTTGGTTTTGCCATTTTTGAAGATCTCACTAATAAATTATTTTCACTCAAATTCATACCACCAATTCAAGTCTCTGTGCAGTCAAGAACATCATGCAATGCAGCTGAGTAGTCTGAATCAGTGAATAAAGTTGCCATGAGACAGTTGGATCAAAAAAGAGACCATAGAGAGACCAATGTTCAATTGTAAAAAGATACCTATAAATATGTATCTCCAGAGTCAAAGACCTTTCCCAACATAAAGTTCCATACCACAACATGTGCATTAAACAACTCTTCAATTATTGTTTTTAAAAATCAAAGATTTAAACACGGTACGAGTGTGCCTGCTGAACTAAGTATGTACAGTATAAATACACCGCAAAAATAAGCCAATAGAAACTACTTCACATGCACAACTAATGAGATTATGGTCCATTATTTATTATGATAATGAGAAACAATGATGACATTCACAAACTCAGTATCAAGAGTAAGAACGCAGGGGTAAGAAGCAGACCTCTTCATAACAAAACAGGGACTAAAAAAAGGAGACGGGCTGGCACCTATGCCCTTTAACCACTTCCCTGACAAGCCCGCATATATTCGGGCTCCGAGGTGGTGCAAAATTTAATGGCCATTTTTTGTTAATATTTCTAGCAATTCCGAGGGAATTTTTTATGCACTGAAAAGTTATCCTCATACGGAATTCCATTCACCTATATTGTCACTCGTAACCATCCGTATATTTACTTCAAGCATGCAGTTTCTTTTGCAAACTTTTTACAAAATTTACTGCTTCATTTTTTGTCGTTTATTGATACTTTTTGCAAATTTATAATGTAAAACTTCCGTTTTTGCATGACGAACAACTTTCTATAAGAGTAAATAATTTTTAAATTAGTTATTTTCATTTATATTTACTCATTCACTCTTCATGAGCATTCAATTACATTTTTTGTCAACATTTTAGCGGTCATTATAAAAATTGCAATTTCAATTTTACGCTAATTTTCACTGCTATGATGAGTTCCACAGTAATTGGAATAAAATATTTCTCTAGCAACAGAATATGAATCTTTCCTTGCCTTATTACTATATTTATTTGTTACCATACATGTTTGTTACCACATATGTATATTTGTTAATTATATATTTGTTACTATATATATTATCTAATTCTATATTATTCGTCCACACATTTTTCTTCCAGTAATTTTTAAAATTGTTGGAAATGCCTATTGAACCGTTCTCTTTAGATAAAATGGTGTAAGCATAAATGTTAAGATATGTTGCAAATGTTATTTCATCAACCCCTTTCATTTTTCTACTTCGAATACTGGCGGAAGTGGCGAAACATATTTACGAAAACAGATATATGATGAAGACGTATAAAGGCCGTATGTTTTCAATAGAAACCAACACAAGTGTCCTGTATATGTGCTACCCTAGCCCACATGAGTACGAGAAAAAAAGGAGAGATGGAGATAAATCCGAAAGATGAGTAATGCCTTCTATTGTCATGTTTGACGCTTTCCTGAGGTCAGAAAACACCCGCTCGAGAGCCGATGGTCCGCTAAGCAACCTGGCGCCTGGTTTCATGTCGTGCTAATCTGCCACCCTTTGCTCCCCGGGCTACTTTCCCACCAGCCAACCCTTTACTAATGGGCTTTTCCCTATATCAATTTACCGTTAGTTGGAAAATCCATGCTGTTGCGGTATGCACAAGTGTGTTTATTTTCCAAGATATGTAAGGAACGGAAAAGAAAAATTTTATGATGAGCATGGGATGGGCTTTTCACACTTAGGGGCGAGGTCCTTTGCATATCGTGATTGTTTCCACGAGTACTTTGTCGGAAGGACGATGGTGACAGTCTTTCGTTGAGTTTCAGAGCATATGCATCCTTGATTTTCAGAGCGCACTCACTTTTTCGCTGAAATTCCACCGATGCAAACATTCTATTTTTAGTTAGAACATTTTCGTATTGGTTTTGTACAACTTCAACCTGGGTTCCCGACTGTGGTTCCCTAAAATATTTTTTCAACGATGAAATTGTCGACTTTATAACTTGGAAAACTAATCGCTGCACCAGTAACACTTTTTGTGAAAAAGCAGGGCCGAGCAGTGCTAGCGTAAATCAGTACAAGCTGTGACAAGCTCAGAAATTCGTGTTTTTGCCCTTGTAATGCTACAGAGCATAGTGCGGAAGCCAGATACTGAGTTTTATTGGTCAACGAGACCTATACTCTTCCTTTTTTGGACACACGATGTCTTACCGATGATTCGTAAAAATAAGGCAATATTTAAATTTTGCCTATAATAACGATTTTGATCCCCAACGCCAAACTAAATAAAATATGGCCGATTTTCCAGAAGCTGGAGGAAAAGTTCAAGGCACTCCACACACCAGAGACGGACGTTACCATCGACGAGAGTCTGCTCTTGTAAAAGGGAAAATTGGGGTGGCGGCAGTTCATGCCAATGAAAAGAGCTTTATTTGGCAAATATTTGTTCTTTGTGAATCGAGAACTGGATACGTGTGGTCAATGAGAATTTACACGGGAAAGGGGACTGTGTTGGATAAAGACTTTGCCCATTTACCCATGTCCTCAGAAGTGATGATGACTCTAATGAAGCCATTATTTGGCCTATGATATTGCCTGCCGACGGATAATTTTTATGTGTCTCCAGATCTAGCTGACTTGCTCGCTTCACACTCCACTGACTCGTATGGAACAATGAGGAAAGGGATTCCAGCTCTCTTCAAAGAGAATCAAGTAAAAGAAATGAAGTTTATTGATTTTTCTCATAAAATTAATTTTGTATTAACATTTTCAGAGTGAAAGCCGTCGTCATGTGGGTTGCCTTGTATGTTGCTTATTGATGTACTATAGACTAAAATTAATCAATTAACATTAATGTTGTCGGCAAAGTATATAGTTTTAACATATAAACTAAATGTATTCCTCATTAGATATCTAACTAAGGTTTACGGGAAGGAAAGTTATACTGATAGGCAGGTGGCCTAATTATCTCAAGTTAAGGGGCAAGATTAAGATTTTATTGAATAAATCATTAGTTATTTGTAATAAAAAATTAAGGAAAACATTTTCGGATTTTCCTTCCTTTAATGCTTCTGCATCTGAAATTAAAAAATTGACTTTTTTTGACCATTTTTGTAAAAAAAAACCATCAGGGAAGTGGTTAACCTAGCACTCGAATACGTCATCAGGCAGCTGCCGACTGATACTAATGCCACACTCATACACAAATTAAGCCAGATAGTAGGATACGCGGATTATCTGAACATAATGGCCAGAACAGAAGGAGCTTCTAGGGAAACACGAAAAACTGGAGGAAAAAGCAAAAGAAGTGGGGCTAGTGATCAATAACAACAAAACAAAAGCCATGATACAATCCAGAAAGATACAGAAGAAGCAAAGCATGGGCGACCACGATGTAGAATGCGTGGATAGTTTTGCGTACCTTGGATCAACGTCAACAAACGAAAATGAGGAGCTGACCGAAGTGAAGAGAAGAGTAATAGGTATGTATGTACCAGCAAACCAGACATACTGTTCACTTATACACTTGCTAAAATCAAGATACATACACAAAGAAACAAAAACGAAGCTATACAAAATGCTAATTCTCACATTGGCTACATATGACATAGAAGCAATAACACTGATCCAGAGTTCAGAAAATATGGTAAATGTATTTGAAGGAAAGGTACTACTAAAGGATATATGGCCCAGTGGAAGAGAATGGACACTGGAGGCGAATATACAACCATGAGCTGTACCAATTATTTGGTGAAGTAACCCTATCAAAATACAAACATAAAAATTATGAGATTACAATGGGCTGGGCACGTACAGAGGATGATGGATGATGGACAGGGCAGTGAAGAAAATATTGATGGGGAAAATGGAAGGATGGAGACCAGTGGAGAAACCCAGGAAAGGATGGGCGGACAAGGTGGAAGAGTGATGAAAGGGAAATCCTAAGAACCAAGAATTGTAAGAAGGATGCACTGAATAGGAAGGAATGGGGGCAAGTTCTGGAGGGTGGCCGAGGCACGAATTGGGCTGTAGTGCCAAGGATGGATGGATTCCATATGATGACTCATGCCTATATGCTCAAATGAACTGGCCACATTAGGCTGGAGACAAAAAATTATTTTTAATAAAAGTTCTGAGGAGAAAAGCCATATGAGGCAGAACACAAGATTTCTCTGGGCGTTCATTCCACTAAGAAGAACCTATTCTGAATGAAATGGTGACCACAATATTCCAAGAATAGTATCTCTAGATGCAGGTTCCAAATGATGCATCTCACAATGTTACTATTTGCTGTTCTGAATGCCTAAAAGGCACCCAGGAGTCTCCATGCTATTTCTACCGATAGCACTGCCGCTTTTTGTATTTATGAATGACAGATAGCATCAGGCTGGAATAAATGCTGTTTAAAGCTCACTTCCGAAAACCATATTCTTGTAAATGTGCCCCTGCTTCCCTTACACAAGATGAGTCACAAATTCTTTTAGCAGGAATGCTACTGAATGTACAAATAGAAGTGCTATCTTTCCAATACATTGAAAAAATTATATTTATTCATAAAAAATTATAATTATTGAAATACCATCTACAAAAATGAATTGTCCATACAAAGGATCAATATGTCAATGGTGAGAAGAAACCTCTTCATCTCATTTCAAGTTGATATATGTCCATGGCTGAACGAAATGGAAAATTTGGAAAAGAGTGATGAAAATCTTAGGATGAATGAGTCCTCTGTAGAGCAAGTTCTGCCATTTTACCCAATTATGATTTGCACAGGCTTGACAAAACCTCAAAACTAAGATGAGGTCAAAAAATGTATTGTAGGAGGATGGCGAAGGGAATTGTTATGGAATGTTTGTCAACTTAATTGTATTGCTTAACTTTGCATAGTTCTTCAAGTTTTCTAGGATTAGAGTGAGAGGGACCAGCGCCTGGTGCTACGCACATCTGGATTTACGTAAGTTGAACTTCCATAAGTCAGGGAACTGTCTGCATTCATGTACTGCTCCAAGGAAATGCCCATAGAGAGGCGAACACACAAGAAGCTAGGTGGCAAACATATTCAGGGCAGTGCACACGACACATGTACTCACAAGACTAAATGAAAGAACAATTGCAAGAATACACACTCCAAATTAGAACAGTCAATTTCAAAGACATTTGCTTGAGTATTCACATGAGTTGAAAATTTTGAAGGATCATTTGCTCACGCATACACTCACACAAGTACCCGAACCATTTGTAAGACCAAGCCTTCTGAAATAAACACTTATGCAAACACTTGGAATTCCCCTTCTCAACTCTCTCAGTCCCTTCTCCAGCACATCTATCTCATACTATTTAATGACTACATTCGATATCACATTCTCAGCTGTTAAAAACAGCCTTAGCCTTAAAGTATTATTTATATACTACTCTTAGTTATTCTTTTACACAAATCAGCCTGGCAGCAACATCTACTCTACGAGTAATGCAAAATATGTACAACGTTTAAGCAAATTACTCAACATCCTACACTTCTTACAACACACTTCACGCTTAAAATATTCCTACAGGGAAGTAACACATATCATCAAGGTTGTCGACCACAGTGAAATTCATTAATTACGGCTGGTTTTTGAGGGTTTGGTCAAAAATCATACAGAAGCCATTGCTGGCATTTTGATTTATTTGTAAACCATCAAAGTAAATAGAACATACCAACATTGTAAAAATCATACACCAGGATCTAGTAGATAACCACATGTTTTTTTTTTTTATAAATATAAATGTAACTACAACATTAGTTACCTGGCCAAATTTTTGGGATTTTTTACCAAACCCTCAAAAACCAACACCTTAATTAATGGACCTACAGGGAAGTGCATGTTTCAAATACTTTTAGTAACTGGTCATTGAGACAAGAGCCTATAAAATGAGACATAAAAAGATTGCAAAGCAGCAGACTCAAACTAACTTTTGTTAATTGTTATAATGATGAGTAGCATATATGAATTAATTACAAGATGGAATTACAGCCTTAAGACAAGCAGTATCATAAATCTCACTCTAGCATTTCCAAACAACTCACACTATCATAAGCCAACGCAATAAACATGGGAGTCTAGAAATATGCATCATAGCAAGAAATTCAAATGCTTACACAATAATGCACATAGCCATAGTAATAGCATTTTAATTATATTTTCCCTCAGGAAAATTTACTATAAGGACTTTTTTAAAACTATAAGACCAACTGTAGAGATTACTGCAAGTCAACTGTAAGGATCTTAAAGTAAATAGAAAAGTTACAACATGTAAGGTCCTTTTATAGTTTTTAAAGTTAACTGTAGGTTCAATCTTATAGTTATTTAAATTTCCTACTGTAATATAACTCTAGGTTTATAGTAATGAATAGTAGAGATTGTACTGTAAGTCAACTGTAATGACCTTAAAATAAATTGAAAAGTTACTTTAAGGAACTTTAAAGTACTTTAAGGGTCTTGATGGTAAATTTTCCTGAGGATTCTTAAAATTACCTGCAGCATGCAAAAAATATTATTAAATTTTCCTACTGCTTTGAGCTGTGCTCATTCAAGAGTAAATATTTAGCAAATATTAACCATATAGTTCTCAAATTAATCTTCCAACTCAATCATAAAGTATTAAAAGAACTACATCACAAACCATATATTCTTTTAGTTTTATTCCATTGAAAACTACAGCACTAAAAATTTTTTTTTAAACCATTATGAAACCAAGCTCATTTGAAGTGTTCTCGCTGAAAGATCTCAAAGAGTTTTAAAAGAAAATAATGCTCCTGAAAAATAAAAAGATGAAATCGAGCAAAGCTTAAATCACAAGTTAACTGTGTTACTGCAAATGGTGATTGGGGACTGGTGAGTCAAGCTGAGGATGTTTAGCTAGAGATGATGATTCACGTTTTCAACAAAGAATCCTCTCCTTAATGAAGATTTTCAGAAAAATTATAAATACGTATTTCAGAACATTTTGGTTACTATGAATTTTATTTTCACAGTACTGAGCTAAATATTTGTACTGTTGCATTGGAAATTAATAATGAGCAATTACCAGTAAGCACAATGTAGGTAATAATTTTACTTTTATCAAACAAATGAAGAGCTGGTTTGATCCTGAGAACGAAAACAGAATAATGAGTAACTCAACATCCTCAAGTATTCCATCGTAACTAGCAATGGGGCGAATAAAAAAATGTATCAAACCCAAATCTGAATCTCTTTTTTTTTAACGAATCTCAAATCCAAATCCTGTTTTCATCAAATAAAGAATCCCAGTGCCTTTTCAATGCAATCATAATCTTTATTCATCTGCAGCACAACAGGCGTTGTGGTAGATGTTGTCAGCAGTCAGTCAGCAGCAGTCAGTATAATGGATATATGCATAAAACAAATCCTAATCCATTTTTAATTTCTTTGTAAATTATAAACCCATAACTAGCTCTATGTCTTCCCTCAAACACCAACTGAATAATTTTGGCATTAAAGGAGAAATAAAACGGAGCAGCAATTTGTTTCACAATGGCATTAATTAACGTGTTCCACGTGGCAGGATGTGAATTCACGGAGTGTGCCCCTTTCCTAGTGGTACCACAACGGCCTCCGCCATACAGGTGGCCTTCGGAGTGTATCCAGCCATCAGTAGTGTAGTCATAGTGGGAAGTGGTTGTACATCAGTACTCATAGTGGTAACGGTCATCAGTTTTCCTAGTTCCGGGTTATTTTTCTACTTGAGACACCTAGGTACGAATTTTGATCATCCGTTTTCTTGGTTAATAATTTCATGTGTGTTTATGTGAGATGTCATGGTGATATGTTAATACTATTTCATTTTGGGAGTAATGAAAAAGCATTTAGGGAATTTTTAAATATTAAGATTTATTTAAAATAAATAATTGTTTATTAACTGCAATTTTTCTCAATTTTCAACGAATATGTTCATTAATGAAAAAACAGTGGAAAATTTAAATGTAATTCGTACCCATTGATTGTTGGATCATTAAACAATACTCAATTTTGAACTTTGTTTTAATGTTTACTTGTAAAATGTGCACAAAATATTTTTTTTCTGTAAGGAGTGGATTTCCGTCCCAAGGCTCCACTAATTTGTCTCGTGTCTGCTCTGATTGGCTCGCCCTTGGAAGGACACCAGCCGCTGGACCATCTCTCACTGCATTGAGTGATTCGTGTGTGGGATGGACTCTTCGTAGGGCTTCGTTGGAAGGACCTCCTAGGTCACGCCAAACATGACCATTTCTCACCAATCGCATGATAAGTGATTTCTAAGAAGGGATGGACAAAGAGCAAGTGGTCCACGAGGGGTAGGGGACCCTCAGGGTCCAATGAGAGGAGCAGACAGGAGTCACGCCAAGGAGGAGGTCGCAGGCGGAGAGGAGCAGACGAGGAGGAGTTAGTTTTTGGGTGAGGCACGAGTGCAGGAGTTGTGTTTTGTCCATTTAAAAATACTTTTTTACTATTATTTCAGTTTTTACGTTATTTCAGCATCAAAAACTTATTCTCGGATACAGAGTACGTGGCTGCATTACAGACTACCCTTCCATTGCAGTAAGTACCCATTTGGTTCTATGTCATCTCATTAACAATCTAACTCGTAGGCTTCCGCGGATGTAGTGTTGACTGTTTCTTTTTTCGGGATTCATTCCCAGATGTTAAAATTGCAAGAAACAACATTTCGCTGGTCCTCCTGCCAGCTTCATCAGTTTAACTGAACTGATTCCTTAGTCTCGCTCGTCTTTATATATATATATATGAGTGAGGACTCGCATTGTTGCCAGAATGTGGACATCCATATGTAGGCCAGACATGCAGATCCCTAAAAATACAACTCCAAGAGCATCAACGGGCAATTAAAAATAATAATTAACGCATTTCTGCAATAGCCGAACACCATCTCAGCGGTCCCACTCATAATTTCAACTTTGAGGAGAAAAAATTAATATCAAAGGAGGTGCGCTATTACCCAAGATTAATCAGGGAGGCTATAGAAATTGCGAAGAGACCCGAGAACGTCAACCGAGAAGACGGTTACACGTTGAGTAGAAATCTTAAACGAATTTTTAAATTTAAAAATTCCGGCAACAGTGGGAGTCCTCACTCATATATATAAAGACGAGCGAGACTAAAGAATCAGTTCAGTTAACCTGGTGAAGCTGGCAGGAGGACCAGCGAAATATTGTTTTTTTTGCAATTTTAAACATCGCGGAATGAATCCCGAAAAAAGAAACAGTTAAAAGACGTATTATTATTTCACTAAACCGTCGTTCTAATACGAAACCTTATTCTTGATATCGTCCAGCTTGACCCTTCCCTTGATTATTATTGGTCAAAATCCTAGCATATCGGATAAGTGTATCTCTCCAGGTGTTTTCCTTAAACGGTTAATTATAGCCACCCTAAAATGTTGACGAAGGAGTAAACATCGCCCAAGGAGTGACGTTGAAGGAGTGCGAGCAACCTGTTATAATTTCTGTGATAACTGCACCCGCGGTTAATGCCCTTAAGTTTTCCCAAAGGAGGAGACGTTCGAGAGAAAATGAAAGCTTAAAAACATGATTTAGGGTTGTTCGTGCGAGATGGTTCCCTGAAGTCACAATGGATACCATATTTGAATTTTATTTATTAATTTCAGCGTCTGTAAGAAGTATGAAGTAAATAATGTAGTATTTATGTCGAAAAATATAGTTATATATACCTATGACAAAAAATTCTTAGCAATTAAATAAATATAACCACATAAGTCTCCAACTTGACTCATTTTTTCACGCCGTTACGGTGAAATCATATTCGCAACAAAACTTTTTTTTTGTGATTCTGTAAAAATTACTGCGGTGAGTAATAAAAGATTATTTTTCATAAATAGATGATTAAACATAGAAAATACTCACCATTAGTTTCTTGACGAAATGTAGATGTTAGATATTCCTAATTTTTTCAATATATTCTCCCTCTGTAGCGCACAGGCGTAATCTATCCCATGAAATACAGTTCATATTTTTGGGCAAATTGCTCAAAAAGTATTCCGGTAAGGGGTTAATACTATGTTATCATTGGAAATATGAGAGTTTCTCTCTTTAAAATCACGTCAAATTCATCAAGTTCAAGGTGAAGTGATATTTCGCACAAACTATTTTAAAACTAAAATAAGGATGTGAAAAAGTTATTGCAACTATGAGTTCGTGCGATGACGCAGCCAAGCCCGGGGTTTGGCTCATACGCGCTTAACCGTAGGTGCACGCCGGAGGCCGTTCTTATGACGAAACCGATCTCCATGGGGGAAGGGGGTCCTTATCTCGTATTCATCGGCCTCCCTCCCCCTCCCTCAGTCACAAGATCGATTGTCTTTTGAACCGACGCATTCGGGAAGGGTGTGAGTCAACTCTTGAACGAGCCCGGTTCTTTTTGACAACCAACCAATCGCTCATGATCGGTCTACCTGCGAAACATCATTCGTGAAACCAAATTAAAATCAACTCATCGGTGTAACACCACACCATCGATTTGGAATTTCAACATTGGAACGTCTATTTTAAAAAAAGCCGTTGAGGGTACCTAGAGATGACGGCAACGCGACAAAATAATGTACTTGTAAGAAAAATTTCTTTTTTACTCAGAAACGTAAAAGAGATATTCCAACGTTCCATTTGTCATACGATAGAAGAGTGTCGAAAGATTAATACCGATGACATTTTTTGGAATTTATAATTTCGAAATACAACATAAAATATGGCCAGCAAGTATGGGCATAAGATTCCTTGTATCCTCCAGCTTAAAATTAGTTTAGCTTAACTTAATATATTGTCATAGGAATTCGTGATAGGTTCGTTTGAAAGCGTTTAAGCGTTTAATTGAATTCCTTCGTTCAGACTGTTAATTCAGCCGAAGGAGACGTGACTTCCATTTCCCTCTATGTTTGTTGATAATGTACTGATGACTGGTATCAATGTCTTTCACTAAACTCCCTTCCCCTCTTCCCCCTCCATTCCCTTTCCTGCCTGCCCCTCCCTTTATTCCCCTCTTTCTCCTCCAATCTCTTCCCAGCCTGGCCCAACCTGCCCTCCCCTGCCTGCCCCTCCTCTCCTTTCTTCTCTCCTTACCCACATCTGCATCCAGTACTCTCTCCAGTTCGGAAGAAGACAGTTGATTGCTGTCGAAAATTAAACAACTATTCGTGTGAGTTTCTTTTGTTTGTGTCACTATGTTTTTACTTGTCACGCCTGTGACTCCTTATTGGGTATATATATATATATATATATATATATATGACTGAGGACTCCCATTGTTGCCGGAATGTGGACATCCATATGTAGGCCAGACATGCAGATCCCTAAAAATACAACTCCAAGAGCAAGCATCAACGGGCAATTAAAAATAATAATTACCGCATTTCTGCAATAGCCGAACACCATCTCAGTGGCCCCACTCATAATTTCAACTTTGAGGAGACAAAATTAATATCAAAGGAGGCACGCTGTTACCGAAGATTAATCAGGGAGGCTATAGAAATATTGCGAAGACACTGGAGAACGTCAACCGAGAAGACGGTTACACGTTAAGTAGAAATCTTAAACGAATTTTTCAAATTTAAAAATTCCGGCAGCAACGGGAGTCCTCACTCATATATATATATATATATATATATATATATATATATATATATATATATATATATATATATATATATATATATATATATATATATATAAAGACGAGCGAGACTAAGGAACCAGTTCAGTTAACCTGATGAAGCTGGCAGGAGGACCAGCGAAATATTATTGCTTTTTGCAATTTTAACATCGCGAAAAATGAATCCTGAAAAAAGAAACAGTCATCATTAATGCAATCTGTTTAAAAATAATGAAAAAGAAAACTTAGTTTTGGAAACTAGCATTACCGCAAAATAAATTGGTGAAATAAAACAAAGTTTTCATTTCCATTATTTAAAATGAACTTCCACAAAGTTGAGCCTGAAGCCATTGAGGTAAACATTAATTGAGGTAATGGTTCAAAAATTAACATGGATGACTACGATGAAAGGGAGGTCAAGTGAGCGAGAATCGTGCGATAACTTTTTCTGGCACTCAACTACTTCTAAATTTCTAGAGCATATTTAATTGTGCAATTATTTTTTTTCATAAAATCAGCGTGCTGTGTATTTTCTGTAATACTTAAATATTTCCAGTGAGTTTCCAAAAACTGGTGCGGCTTCTTCTGAGAGATTTCAACTCGAGGAATTAGTGGTCCATTGTCCCTCTTTCACGTATTATGTAGTTTTACTATTTACGCAATATTTTTATCATGAAATATTATTTAAATGCCTCACTCTCCTGTGCTTGAAATATTAAAATCCGCCCTCGAATTCCTAGTTTTGCAAGGGTGTTTTAAAATTTGACTATGAGCCATACATGTACATTTATCCTTGGCATTTCATTCCAATTATGAATTTAATTTTTGGCTGACTATTTATATTATTGCGCTTTCCTCGAGAAATTGAGTTTAGGGCAAATTGAGTATGATTGACCTACTACAAAATAAAATTGACTGTTAAAAAATTACATAGTAGAATTCATGCACATTTTCTCATTCCGGCTTATTTTGTCTTTCTTTATGATTTATAAAATTTTTATCTAGTGAAATAAATTATGTCCACACTATTCCTGTCATTTAACAAACTTTAGCGCTCTATCTTAACACGTTGCGTACGGATGGTGAGAATTCTCGTCATTTAAATCCCAACTGTTGCGGACGGATGACGAGAATTCTCGTCATTTGGGAGCACCATTTTAAACTTTTAATTTACATTACTTACGTTTTTTGTGGTAATTTTTCATTTGCTTTTTGTTAATAAATAAGAATAGTCGCAACATAATTTTTATTGTGTTAAGTAATTTTGACGATATTAGCCATTTAACAGTATTTAAATCCCACATCGGTTTTCTGTAATGGCAGGGAATCTCAATTTCAACTGCTTGAAACTTATTCGTCGCCCCTCTTCATTTCGGAGGTAATATTTCTTTCATCTCTTCCTCGCGGGTACCCCAACTCCTTTCCTCATTATTTCTCTAGAGTTTATCCACATGGTCCTAGCCGAGCCGTCGCATCGGCAAGTAACCTTATCAGTATTGCCTTGAGGGTCATATCTACCTCGCCTTCAAGTTCCACTCCCGGCAAATGGAATGCACTCTCAGCTCTGCTCCAACGTAAACATTCATTGTGAAAAGAATGAGGGGGGCAATAATGAATCGTCCGTAGTTCTTTTACGGCTCTGGTAAGTTCCTTCTCTCGATGTGTCTTGAACAGTTCATTTTCTTGAGTCCCAGTGAATTGTGATTTTGGTGTTGTGTTTGTCTTGCGAGAGAGTTTTCTCAATCCGTGTGTTTCGAAATATTTAAAGGAATATTCCTTATAATGGCATCACATAGGAAAGAGTGCTTTGCGCGAGGAAGAAATTTTATTAGATCTGTGCGCCGATGATTTGTCAGATGTGCCATTAGAGTATGACGAAGAGAGCGACGAGAGAGGAAGTGATTCCGATATTGTAGTGAGGGTCAGAAATAGAAAATCCACTCCTCTCTTCATAAGTGAAAGTGAATCCGATATGAGTGCCAATTAAGACATTACTTCACCAGGATTCTCTATTACATGGAAAAAAATAGATTCTGAGAGGGATTTAGAACAATTTTTGGGCCAAACTGGAGTAAAACGTATACCAGACTATTCTTCCAGTATCCTTGATGTAGTCTCACTGTTTGTTGCCGATGACTTTTTCGAAATGATGTGCGTTCAATCCAATCTGTATTACCATAAAAATCAACATAAATACAAACAATCACCAAAAACAGGGAAGTGGTCAGAAGTAACCATTGCTGAAATGAAAACAAATTCTTCGTGATGTTGATTCTCATGGGGCAAGTGACAAAAGATTCACTGAAGGATTATTGGAGCACTGATCCTTTTATTGCAACGAATATATTTGGAGAATTACTGACGAGAAATAGATTTCAACAGATTTGGAAAGCATGGTATCTCAGTGATAACGAGGAAATTTTGGGTGCGACGGACAGGCTATATAAAATAAGACCCGTACTGGAATACTTCATAGAAAATTTTAAAAAATATACAAACCAAAGCAGGAGCTTTTGATGAAGCGATGATTCCGTGGAGAGGAAGATTAAAAATCAAGACCTATAATCCAACCAAAATCATAAAGTATGGGTTACTAGTTCGTATGGTTTGTGAAAGAGATTCTGGCTACATTAGTAATTTAGAAATATATTCGGCCGAGGGAAAAAAATTAGAAAAAACCATCCTTTCGCTTCTGCAGCCTCATCTCAATCTTTGGAATCATATCTACCAAGATAATTATTATAACAGCGTATAAATAGCAGAACTGTTCTTTGAAAATAAAATAAGTGTTTGTGGAACCATCAGGCTAAATAGAGGGCTCCCTGCCACATTGAAGAGTGAGGCGAAAAAATTGAAAAAGGGACAGTACACGTTTGCTCGTAAAGGTGAAGAGCTTCTGGTGATTTGGAAAGACAAAAGGGAGGTGAGGATGATTAGTACTATTCACAGCGCTAGGGTAGGTAATACACAACTGACAGATAGGATTAAAGGACTGCCAATCAAAAAACCTATCTGCATTTTGAAATGCAATAAGTTCATGAAAGGCATAGACAGGGCGGATATGTATTTATCGTAGTATACGATCAAGAGAAAACAATGAAATAGTCAGAGAAAGTAGTTCTGTGGCTTATAAATTATGCTCTATTTAATGCTTTTAGAATTTTCAAAACCATAAATGAATCAAATAGCATTCGATTGAAAGGCATTCTGCTCCAGACCGCCAAAGATTGGGCAGCGAGTAGAGAGGAGCGAGATGAGTCATCTTCGGAGGCAGACGGCGGTGATAAGCCAACGCAGCGTGTTTCGTCAAGGGATAACCCACATCGTCTCTCGAGAGACCTTAGTAAACATCATCTCGTTCCTATCGTGGGTAAGGGGAAGAAAAAATACCACACAATAAGATGCAAAGTGTGTGCTTCAAGGAAAATTAGGAAGGAGACGAGTTATGTGTGCTCATCTTGCGGTGTTCCACTCCACAAAGGAAAATGTTTCATGGAATATCACACAAAGAAGAAATACTAAAATTATTTGTGAGTATTACGTTCAAAGTTCCATTAAAAAATTTTAATTTTTAAGAAAGTTATGACAATTGTACTGAAGCAATGCATGTTCAAAAACTAGACTTTAAAAATCCGCCAGGAACGGAGGGTTAAAACACATTTAAATGCCCCAGTACGCAACAAGTTAAGTTGAATTTAATGCTCAAAAGTATTTTCATCAATATTTTGGTTTCCCATTTTCTTTTCGAAGGAAACCAAATATGAGCAATCCCAAATTTCAATAGAAATAATTCAGATCTGGTCTCAAAGAATCTTGAAGGTAAGTCTGTTGTCACCATCATGCGACTCAATAATAAAAAACTTTTTTGCTAAACGTTTCTCATGACAATACTACTCCTTTAGAGTGGTGAGAACTCGAGGAGCTCAGAAGAGGGGATTACCCTCACAATCCAGGGTAAGCACTCAACTTCCCTAGATGCTTCCCTAGAAGAAGAGGCCAAGAGGCTGTTGAGGAATCCATGCAATTTCCTCCTCATAAAACTCACGTGGATGCTCCTCACAGGGTGATAAGGAGTGTCGAGGAGCTCCAGAAATTTATTGAGGATGATGGTGATGATGTATCTTGCAGCAAAGAAAGCGATTTCTAGGAAGAAGGTGGTCATGGCTCGAATGTCATCACTAAGCAATAAAATTCACAAGGAACTCTCTCCGAGCCCTTAAGGAAGCATGCATTTAAATGCAAAATGTTGGAAAAAAAGAAATATAGTAACATATCAACTAATGGACCTATATCTCCAGAATTAAAAAAACATTTATTATATTTATATAAATGTGAACGATAGGGTGATTTAAATATATATCTGAATTTTATGCAAAATAGCATGATGTAGATTTGGAGTCACATTTACAGAAGTAACTGTGACTCCAAAATAAGGTCGGATTTCATATCTAATGACGAGATAAGATGACAACGACCTCACTTTTTTTACAAATTCAAATAAACATCAATTCCTGTCTCTTAGTGCAGTTTATTTTGCCAATATTAAAAAAAATTTAATCCATATTTAGAACCAAATAACTCCTTCCTTAATGCTTAGAAAGGACCAGGCTTAATTTTCCTGAACAGTCATGATGCAGGACTCTGCTAATAATGCATGGCCTTATATTTGCAGTACAAAATCACAGCAAGACAGAGCAACTTTGCTACGACTAGTTGAAAACTTTGCAATTTCTGTGGCATGAAAAAAGCGATGTTTAACAAGGCAATCGAGGATAAGTGTATACTTTTCTTTGGCTCACAACATTGTTTTTCAAAGACAAAATAAATGTTGAGCCTTTCAGTCGAACACATAAAATAAAAACAGCAGGCATGATGGTCTGCAGCATGTGCGTCGGCTTTGAAAATTACGCATTGGTAGGTAATGAGGGCAGTGTGCGCATACGCCATGCCCCGAATTTAGAATGAAACTTTCCCTCTGACCAATAACCGTAAAATCTCCGCTTATGTACATATTTATGACATGATGATTGTTCATACAATTTATCAACACTTATGTAGTAAAACGACGTCAAGATGCTAAAATTCTGAGGTGATATTTTACCGTGATTTACAGTTTACCGCGACAAAGCACGTATGCCACCCCAACAACCAGGGTTTGAACCTTTTTTTTGGGAGGATTTGATTGAACCCTTGAACCCTGACTACATCACCGATCATAAAAAAATTTTAAATATAATAACTGCAGTTAAAAAATTACATAAGAAATTACCTAAACAGAAATTTAATTTTTTTTAAATTTCCCATTGCACTTACTTTCACACACATAAAATGCATATGGCATACACTGCACGAGAGCTATTTGAAATGACGATTGTCCCCGATGCATCCGTTTACAACACAGTTTATAAACATCATACAACAGTGATCGTTCAGCAGCACACTTTCAACAAAAGGTCCTCGCAAAAGTCTGGGTCAATACGTCAGTCATCGGCATTTAACTATATATATATATATATATGTACGGCTACCCCAAGATGCATGAGCAAACCGTCATCAAGCACCTGTGTGCAGAGAGGATTTTTCAAAGCAAAATGTGAATTTTAGGGTCGTGAGAGAAGATGGAGAGAGAGAAGACAAAGGAGATATGTCGGGGGATACAGACCACAGTTTTTACCTCCTTGCAGGCCAAATTATGAATAATAGCAGAACCCCTGTCTCTCAGAGTATCATTCTGGGAGAGGAGAGCATTCACAGCAACCTTGGTCGTGACTCGTATGTTGCTTATAGTCTGGCCATTGAGCTCCCATTCGGAAATGTAAAGCAGCCACTCTGAACTGCTCAAGTTCTCAAAAAGATTGGCAACCTGAAATTTCAAAAAAGTTACATCAACTAACATGTTATGGTTATGCAAAATATTTCAATGTGTGCTAACCTGAAGATCAAAGCCCATGAAGTGACGAGCATAAAAAGATTGATTGTACACCATATTTTCTAGCTTATGAGATGCTCAGACATAAAAGGCACATCCTAATATTTTAGCCACCTATTTTGGGCACCTTCATGGGCCCTATGAGATGCACCGTAATTTTACATGGATTTTTTTAGATAAAAGCAGATCTTACAACCCGGAAAACATGGTTAATAAATAATGCATTGATGTGTAATTAATAACTACTACTATTTTTATAAATCCAGCTCGAAATTACTCCAGTGAACGTATTATGCACAGTCACTTCAAATGAAGGCATAATGCTGCAGGAAAAATCATTGGGAAAATGCACTCGTTCCATCACCATACACATCTGATGAGTGGCATAACACCAAATGAATTCCTATTTTTGATATCACCCTCACTTTTAATTTTAGCTTTATGACAATCTATGTAATGAGGCATCCAATGAAAGTCAACTTCTAAAATAAACATGAAAGTACGGAAAAATGCTCACCAGTAAGGTAAGGCCAAGTTGTTCATCAAGGGGAAGGAGATCAACACCATGGGCGTAGTTCATCAGGACGTGCTCTCTCCGATCTTGGTGCAATAAAAGGATAACATCATCCTTCAACGCCGCAGCTGCCAGGACTTTCAATATACATAATCTCACATCCGTTCGAAAAGTTGTGTCATGCAGGAGCCGACCTGAAATCCACACAAGGCATATCAAAGAGTGTAGGGAGAGGATAGAAGAGTATTTCTGATGAAAAAGGGCAAAAATATCCCCGAGCAATCCTGAAGCACTCTTAACGTGCTCCAATGCTCATTCAACCCAGATATATAAAAAATGTCAACGCCAAAGTCTCTGGTATTTTTTTACCCCTGCCTCAGCAACGTGACACTCCTTCGTAATAAAATCAATCCTCATGAAATTTCCATTATACTTAAGTAACAGATATGAGCTAAAGTTAAAAATAATTAGCCACATTTCATGGGTATCTTTATGCTTCAATAACAATTATTCACTGAGTTAACAGCACAAATTACCAAGCCTTACCCACAAAAAAGAGGAAGCTGTCACTAAGTGCCCACGATCCCTCATCCTCCAGCATATACTGGTGCAATTCTTCCAAAGACTGCTGCTCTTCTGGGTTTATGTCCAACAAGGGCATCAAATTCAACTCTCACCTACAAAAACATAAAAATTCAACATTCATTAGACTGAAGACAATACACTTCTAATTTTGATTGGATTGCTACAATGTCCATCACTATAATTCAAGTCAATTCCATGAATTCCATTACACATAAATTTTATTTTTTAAATGTTAATTCTCGAGAGAGAGAACATTTTTGTTCAATCTGGTTTAACACATCTCACGGAAGAAAGAGAGCTGGTTCAATTTTCATAAAGTCTATCAAAAACTTTGAAGGAAAAAATTTTATTTATTTTATTTTTATTAAGGTATTTTTTAATTTTGCATTCATAACTGGCTTTGCAAATATGTATAGCAACAGAAATAAATAATAAATCAAAGACTTTCATGGAAATATGAAAAATGAATTGCAACACTGAATATTTCCATATTTCATTTTGGGTCCAACCAAACTGATACAACTCACTGAAGATTTTACCAGTTGAATACAGTTTTATAAAGATTTAAAGTGAAACATTTTGATAAAAATTAAACTTCCCATCTAGCTAAAAATCAAAAATTTTTCCCAAGAAATACTAAATTTTTATAAACCCAAAGCGATATATTCAGTGTAATGAAACAAAAACCTATGTAGGTACTATATATAATACAATAGGTACTATATAATAAGCTGATCATAAATGTTTCACCAGCAACCAACAAAAATTAACAGCTAACTATCAAATTGAAAAGTTTTAGTTGTTACTTTTTACACCACCTACAGTAGGCCTGTGCGATTGTCAAAAAAAATTGATATCGATCAATTATAAGAATAATTGGACATGTGGTTGATTCAATTGTCGGGAATCAAAGAAATGACAATTAAATGAAGTCATTCAATTTAATTGACAAAGGCCAATTAATTGACAAAGGCCAATTAATTGACATTGAAATGGGTGTCAATTAATTGTCATTGCTCAATTAATTGACATCAACCAATTAATTGACAGGACTCAATTGGACCCTGCTTTTCAAAGGCTTTTCTTTGGCAATGAGAAGAATGAAAGAACTTATTTGAAAAACAAATAATGCAATCAGTTAGCTTTTATTAATTAATTAAAGGATTAATTCCTATCGCTATTTGAAGACAGGCAGATGAGATCCTCAGTGTGTTCATCCGACAGACACTGGCGTGGGTCGATGACAATATTCCCACCGAGACTGAATAATCTCTCCGACGCAGTGCTATTTGCCGGGAGAGTTACATATCTTCTTGCTAACTTCTGGAGGGAGGAGTAGGTGGTGGCCCTCTCCCGCCACCACAGCAACCTCCATCCTCATGTTTGGAATGTCCTTGAACCTAGCCATTTCCTCCCTTATAAATTAATCGATTACCGGACAATAATTGTGAATTGAATAACAATTGACAATTAAAAAACAATTGACACTTGAGAAAAAATTGACAATTGAGTCAATTACCGCAATCGACATCGATGTGCTGAAATAATCGATCAATTGTAGAAATAAATTGAATCGACGATTCAATTAACCCAATAATCGCACAGGCCTAACCTACAGATAACCATGTTAAAGAAATACATACGTTAACTTCTCCTCAACTGAACTACTAAATGAAAAATGAAACCTAGACAAGTTGAAATAAGAATTTATGAGGACAATAGAAGAATTTAGCATAAAATGTTTCAGCAACACAGAATAACCAAATGGGTAAGTTAGAAGGGAAATGTGCCACAGCAAAAGAGTCAAACACTCCTGACTTCCTGGAGATAAAAAAAGGAAGGCAGAGGACGCAGTGAAGGGAAGTAGAGGCGTCAGTCGAAGAGAGCTACGCACATCGACAGCATCCTTGAACACGATGGGGGGGTCCCTCTGCTTCCTCTTGGCCGCCTCCCGCTCCTTCTTCTCCTCGGCCTCCATCTCGGCAGCCACCTCCTCTGCCCCCCGACCCCTCCTCTCCCCCCTCACCGCTCCATCCTCCGCCTCCTCCCCTCCCTCCAACGCCGCCACCCCGTTGCTGCCCTCCGTGTCGGCCATGCCCGAAGACGCCACCTCCCGCGCTGATGAGCTGCTCCTCTCCCTGTCCTGCTGGCCACTGTCAAGAGCTGTCGAGCTGCAATCGTTGAGGATCGTTTTGTCAGTAAGAGAAGATGAGCTGCCGCTGGCGCTGCCGCTCTTCCTCTTCCCCTCCTCGCCACCCTCCTCCTTCTTCGTCTTCTTCTTCTTCTTCTCCTTCTTCACGAGCTTCTCGTTGATGGCGTTGCGCTTCTCCTCCAGCGCAAGCGAGTCCCTCCTGCGCAAGAAGGAGGACGGGGCAGGGGTTGTGACAGCCGATTGGCAAGGCCGAGAGTAGAGTGGTGAGTCAGAGAGAAATTATCCATGTGGTGGGGAGGGGGAGGACGAGAAGGGGAGAGAGAGAGAGAAAGAGAAGAGAGATAATTGTGGAACCAACGCAGCCACCCAAGCCCCCAGAGTTTAGTGGATGAAGAAGCCATTTCAAGACAAAGCATCAGAAAGCCAACAGCAAAACTATAAAAAAAAGTCAGTTAGCGTGCAATTGTATTATCAAATACTGTGTGCGCAAAAAAGTTAGAAAGAAATATGTACAGTTTCAAGTTGTCATCACCTTAACACACGTATGCATTATTAGTCAATATTTTCTTCAATAAAACATTACAATTTTGTATAACAATTAAAGTTAAATTAAGAATAGTGATACAATTAATGCAGGAGAAAAATAATTTTTAATACCACAGTCGTTACTGTCATTAACTGATTCAATGCATTCGGCAAACTCAGATACATAATTTCAATACAATATTAAGGAATTTGCACACAATACATTGGTTTAAATTATTAGCATTCCCTAAACTAAATAAGAATGCCAGGTGAATAATAGGCTTTCAATTTAGCTCAGCAATCAAGTATGAGCACTGACAATTTTTTATTATACTATGTCATTCAATCTCACTATCTTCTTCGGCAAAGGTTTCAACATTTTATGCCACTGAATTAACATCAAACTACCCTTGGCATACAAATTCACAGAATCAAGGGATTAACGCATTCATGGTGAGAATAAAATATCCAAATTTTAAGGGCAAATAGGATGAGGAAATTTTATCACAGCTGAAATTTCTGACATCCTGAAGTGTTCATGTAATTTATCATCAAATAAATACCCATCCACTATTCCCTCACATTTTAAAACTAATGCTCATGCCTATATTTAAAAAGAATGTATAAGAATTAAATTGCATAATCGAGGCCAAACACCTGATTTGATCAGAGGGGGGATATGCACGAGATGCTGCTCTCAAATAGGGATTTCTTCTCGCAAGATGGGATAGGAGGAGTTAAAGCAACAATTAATTACCTAAAAAAGCTTTTTTCAGCCTTTTAAATCACAGTAAGCCATGGAAATTGTGCTCCTTAGCTTAAAATAAAGAGCTTTGGACAACAATTTATTAAAATGAACTAAGATCATAATAATATTATTAATAGTATTTATATTTTTTAAATTTATTTTTAGATAAAATTAATTTTTTTACTACATCAGAGGGCACAAATCCTTTTAAAAATTTGAGGCATCCTTCATGGAAACAAAACTTCCTAGTATGAACTATATCTACTGGAATGAAACTTTCAATAGAGTAATCTCAAAAAAGCACTCTCATTTTGACTCAAAATACTCAGTAATATATAAAAACAGCATTATTGATAAGGAGACCTGTTACCATAAGTAGCTATTTAAATCACAGAATAAAAATTAACAGAACAGCTGACAAAATCTTACATAAGCTTCGTAGAATAAAAATTCTGCTTCAAAAAGATCTGATTTAAAATCTTAAATAATTTATATCAAGAAGTTATATTTTCATGGGTCATTCAAAAGGGGATGTGAGGAAAGAAAAGCTTGTCATTTAGTAAAAGTACACTCCTCAATCTGTATCCATACCTCCACCACCAATCCCAGTTTTGGCTACCTGAGATAATCTTCTAATAATATGGGAAGACAGACACAAAAGTGTTCCTAAAACAATAAATCATACATTAAGGATAAAATACACAACTAAGAAAAAGATACTCTCAGGCTTGAAAATATGCTTTACAAATTACACCCCCTTGCCTTCCTTGAAGCATAGCCACACTGAGACACAGGTTCATCCCCAACTTCAAAGTAAGCAATCAGTTCCAAAACTGACACACTTTTAAATATAGGTGAATGAAGATGAAGTTACAAATTACACCTACATATTTGCCATTAATTAAAAAGAAAAGAGTGCTCATCTGTGGCACCAAAGATCAGTAATTCAAAAAGGACTAATGATGGTGAACCCAAACAGCTAAAACTGTTTTATCATCAATTTCTCATTGCATGAAAGCGACTTCTTCCTCAACTGACTCATAGTTAATGACTCACAAGTTAAGATTTGAAGACATAAATGCCAGGACTGGACTATTATTAGACCACTTCAGTTTTCGTGATTTATCCAACATTTTACATGCAGATTAAAACCACAGAACCTTTTGCAGAGTTAAAAAATTAAGGTGAGATGACAAAGCTTACTAATTGAAGTTGTTAGCAATGATTCCACTTCACTATATTCAAAATACAACTGCATACAAATATTACAGAAGAGGGATGTTAAAATAAGATGCACATAATGGATAACAGAGACAGGTCTGAACTCCCACGGAGCTCAGATGTGGCTCCATAAGCATGATGAAATATTGTCAGGATAATATCTACCGAATACACAGCATTTTAAAATCACATTTTATGATTCAGTATTGATGCTTAAAATTTGATGTGACATCAGTTTCAAAAACTGTTACAATTATGCTTTTACCAAAAGTTTTTTTATCAATAAGACCCTTTTTTTACTCTGAGCCAGGTTCTGCATCTCAAAACCCAAGGCCCTTCTACCTAAACCTGGATTCAACCATAGCATACTTATTACGCTTGTCTGTGGCGCTGATACAATTTTTTCACTCAGTTGAAGGAAGGCCATTATCATTCCAGCAACCTTTTAGCTTTTTGGTCTTCATCAGCTAAAGGTTGGAAATTGTCATTATGATTCTCACAGATCTAGAATCAGTTAGCATAGTAATAGCTCATACTGACTCCTTCATTTGAACTATTCCATACATGTATTTGACTAGTGAAACCCTAAGCCGTACATTTCTTTGTTTCAAATTTTATTTCAACAATAGCAACAAGTTTGCACTTGTATAACATGAATTTTATATTTTTAGAACCAAACAAACACTACAGACTTCAAACCATAAAAGGAATGTTTTGTATCGCTGTGGTTGAGTTCACCTGGTAATAAAGCTCTGCAATGCATTAAACTCACACCTCAAGGCAGCAGACCAAATTCTTTCCCTGAACATATGGAACAAAATATATTTTTTCCAAATAAATTCATCTTTCTCAGCCTGAGAATTGACCATTAGATACCAAAGAGTTGATCAGTTGCATCACATAAGCTCGCACAACATTGCGGATGGTTCAAATACATCAGTTGAAATGGCTACTCACAGAACTCTGTCTGGTTCCCAGGTTCCATTGAAAATAAGAATTAACTGAGTGAATATTTGCTAAGCATGAAAATGACGATATCATGGAAAGTTAGTAGAGAAGATAAGACAGCATTATTTGATTGGAAGAACTCTATGCAAGTACAGTTCAGGATAAATCCAAGCTGGCACAAGGAATATGTTCTCCAGAAGAAAACAAGGATAAACTAAGGATACCCATTCTCATATCTTGTTTCTATCCCCAAATCATCCCATCCAGTGACACAACATAACATCTTTCAGATGGAAATATATCACTGAAAAAGCATATTTCATTTGATTTTTATAACATAAAAATGATGACCAAAATTTCCAGGCAATAACTTTCAATGGATGTGATCGGCAGCACATATCTGTATCAATATAGCAACTACTTCTTCCGGCAATTAGGGATAAATCACACAAAATAATCGTTTTTTATAATAATATTTATTATTAATAACTAGTGAAGAAGCCTGTTGAATATCAACGGTAAGAATATTATCATTTACATTGATTGTAATAAACCATTCATATTTTATTTAGTGCAAAGAATCATTGATTTAATGGATATACACAGAATCTCGATTTAAACAATAAATATGGTAGTTATGGGAACGATGACTCAAAAATGCTAAAGTATTGCTAAAAATCATTACGTTTGGAAAACATTTCGGAATTTCGACCGGAATACAAAATTCGATTGAAGGAATGAGAATATTTAATTCAATTTTCTTTCTATTTGTACCTTTCCCAATAACAGAAAATCACTTTTTCTAATTAAATTTCGCAAATAAAAAAAGGTCTCCAGCCAAATGAAGATTCAGCTTCGCTTGTATTTTTTATGTGAAAGTTACTGACATATAAATACATATATATATATATAAATAGACTATGCCACAGGTGGGGCGGAATTAAATATAAACACATAAAAAAAGAACACTCACAATATTAGTTGATATTTCGGTTGCTAGAACAACGGTTCGTTTTCGCCGACACCTAAGGTTAATCCTGTCAAACTTCTCACAGACACCCTCAATTTTTGCCGAAAATTAAAATGGAAATTCTTTTGGGAATCCCAGCGCTCCCAACTGCCACTTCCCGATGCTTCTTCTCAAAATTCTGTACATCCTGCCCTAACCATTTTCAAACCGCCCTCTTCACATGAACCCAAACCGTTACTTTCCAATCATCCCCTAGAAGTTTTCACGAACCTCCTTCTCTCCAAAATTGCTGATCCTTCCTTCCTCACTTCCTTAAAGCCCGCACCCAACCTATCCTCGTCGGAAATCAAAGCCTTAAAAGACCTTTCTCACAATCCCAACATAGTCATCACACCTTCTGACAAAGGCTCCACTGTGGTAGTACTGAACTCTTCAGACTACATCAACGAAGCCCTCAGACAACTCTCGGACCCCTCTTCCTACGCTCCCGTCTCTCACGATCCAAACCCAAAATTCCACGAGGAGATCATCTCTTTCCTTAAAGACAAAGGTCCCAAGGAAGGTCTCAATAGCAATGATATTTCTCTACTTTCTCCCGCTCATCCCCGCACTCCCCACTTCTATATCCTTCCGAAGATACACAAGCCCAACAACCCTGGCCGGCCAATAGTTTCCTCTTGCCACTCCCCTACTGAACGCATCTCCGCTTTCGTCGACCATTACCTTCAGCCTTTAGTCCATTCCCTGCCTTCCTACATCAAAGATACCTATCATTTCCTTGATCGCCTCCTCTCCACCCCCCTCCCTAATGATTCCGACATCATCATGGCCACCATTGATGTCACCTCCCTATATACCTCCATCCCCCACGCCGAAGGCTTATCCGCCGTTAAGCATTTTCTTGATACTCGCCCTACTCCTCATAACCCTAGCTCCGATTTCCTTATTGACCTGTCCCACTTCATCTTGACTCATAACTCCTTCTCCTTTAATGACCGTTTCTACCTTCAAACCAAAGGCTGCGCCATGGGCAGTAGATTCAGCCCTTCCTATGCCAACCTTTTCCTCGGCCGTGTCGAAGAGTCCTTCCTATCCTCACAACCCCTGAAACCCTTACTCTGGCTCCGATACATCGACGACATTTTCCTTCTCTGGCCCCATGACGTCGATTCTTTTAACTCATTTATTTCCGCTCTCAACGATTTCTCTTCTGTCTCCTTCACCTCTCATTTCTCTTCTTCCCATGTCACCTTCCTTGATGTAGATATCACTCTCTCCAACCACCAATTCAACACCTCAGTCCACATCAAACCCACTAATAAGCAGCAATATCTTCATTATAACAGCTGCCATCCCTCCCATACTAAAAGATCCCTCCCCTACTCTCTTTCCACACGAGGCTTTCGCATATGTAATAACCCCGATTCCCTTGATAAATTCCTTTCCTCTTTACACCAATCCCTTCTCCGACGAGGATATCCTGAGACTCTTCTCAATAAACGAATTCTCAAAAAACCCTTTCCTCCTAAACCAACCCAAAATAAGAATAATTACAACCTCTCCCTCTGTACCACCTACTTCCCAGGCGTCCATGCCCTCAAAAAAATCATTAAAAACCTTTTCCCACTCCTTTCCGACAATCTCACTACCAAAAACACTTTCCCCATATGTCCATCTCTCACCTTCAGGCGTCCCCCTAACCTCTCCAGCATCTTAAAAACCACCAAACCGTTGACTAAACCCTATACTAGCTCTAAAACCCCACCCAACCCCTGCCATCGCGCGAGATGCAAAACGTGCCCTATCCTTATCACCGACCCCCTCCCCGCTAAATTCCTCTCCCACCCTCTTCCTTCCGTCCCCTCTCGGTCATGCACTTCCCACAATGTGGTTTACATCCTCCTGTGCAACCTGTGTGATTCATATTACATTGGTCTCACCACCAACGCCCTCAGCGTTAGAATAACCGGCCACCGAGCCAGCTGCAAGCCGTCCTCGCCCAATGCCTCCTTCCCCGTCCCGATCCATGCTTCCTCCCACAATCTCATTTTTGATAAATGCTTCCGTGTAGGCGTATTGGCTTCCCTCCCTCCCTCTGCCTCTCCCCTTCAATTGCGTACGCTAGAAGGTGCCTGCATCTGGCTTTATTCCGCACACAATCCGCCCGGATTAAATCGCTCTCACTGACCTCTCCCGCCCCTTCTCCCCTTTCCCCTCCTTTAATCCCCTCCCGCCCCTCCCCTTTTCTCCTTTCCACATCCCTTTCTCCTCCTCTGAACCCCTCCCGCCTCTTCCCCTCCTTGCCCCTCCCTCTTCCTCTGACCCCCTCCCGCCCCTCCCCTCTTCTCCCTTCCTACCCCTCTCTCCTCCCATCTCACCCTACCTTCTGTTCCCTGCCTGTCCATCATTCTGTATCCGTCTTCCTTTGAGAAAGGTTCTAGCAACCGAAATATCAACTAATATTGTGAGTGTTCTTTTTTTATGTGTTTATATTTAATTCCGCCCCACCTGTGGCATAGTCTATTTACATTATCGCGTGTGTGATTTTCCACGAACTCGTATATATATATATATATATATATATATATATATATATATATATATATATATATATATATATATATGTTCACATCCGTGATTATTTAAAATTAATTTGTTTTAAACAAAGACTTTATTCACCGCGTGCTTTAGCTGCGACAGGTTAAAGCACTCCCAAATAGATTTGGAAAAGGTTTCCGGTTTGAATTACGAACTTGGAATTTTAATATTTATATATGTTAGTTTAATGCATCATGTATAAAAGTTAGTCGAAGTCGAAATGGAATGTGTCACACATTGTTGAATGGCATAGGCACCACATTTTTTTAGTGAAGAATTATCTCTGCAGTTCTAAATTTTTAAGAGCTTATATTACATATATTTATGTAATTGTTATCATGTTGAAATGATCCTCTAAAGCAGTGTTTCCCAAACTTTTTCAAGTCACCACAAAACGTTCCACAAAACGACCCCCCCACCGCCCTCAAACGCCCCCCAACCAGGGGCTCTTAAAATCATACAAGACTACCAGACCATATCAGGAAGATTATAATTATAAATTTAAAACAATTATGACTAAATTATTTCAAATGCAATATATTGATATTTTATTAATCCCAGGACATGTATGGTACCATTCGGTCAGGACCCTACCTCCAGCTCCCCCATGCCGCCTCCTTTTACTTATCGCCCCCCTAGATTATGGCACCGCCCCCTAGGGGGCGGTAGCGCCCACTTTGGGAACCACTACTCTAAAGGTATGCATGAATAACCCAGTCAATGTTAACTTGAGTCGCCATTAATGTCCAGATTGTGTGATAAAGAATCCAACTTTTTACTTGTACTTGAATACTGTACAAAGTATTTTTTTTAACTCGAATGATGGAAAATAAAAAAATTTATTCCATTTTTTCAGACTATTTTGAAACCACTCTAGAGCAACATGGAGGCCTTACCAGCATTGTTGAATATGCTGCCAGAATTGTTAATTACACTACTGCTTTCATTGTTTTAAGTGTATTGCAAGTCAATAAATTAATTTCTGGAAAAATTTTATTTCTTGTGGTCGGTTTATTCTTTGATATCCTATTCAAGGGATGTTTTTTTTAGTTTAATTTTCCGTGGTTGTACAAATTCGTCTTTTGTTATTATTTTTATGGGTGTTCTCTGTTTTCAGTTTAGCTGTTGAATTGGTAATGTGTAATGATGGATACTGTTCGAGAGTGGAAATTGGTGCGTGGAAGCCCTTGAGCGTCATAGTTTGATGTGGCCGATAGCAGATCATTAAAGTGCCTACATAATGACTGATTAAAATTAAAATAACTATTAGCTGCGTAATAATATCGTGGGCAGTAGAATGAAGTAGGTTCCTAAAACTTCCATTACGTGGCACTACTGGGCAATCCACATCATGTAGCTCCATGTATTACTGTTCGTGGTGCTGTAATTGTTCATTCTGATACCTGGGGCGGAATTCTGTACATGTCGACCGACGGCTGTCGGTGTCGGTTGCTACCGATGGTCATCGCTTGCACCGACAGCCGAGCGATTCTCGACACGAGACGTACCGTCACCTGTCGATGCAAGCGACGTTTGCTGACGTCATGCATTTGTCGGTCGGAAACTGGCATCTGCGCGAGAGGCTAAATATTTCGTATTGAAGTTTTGCAAAAGAACAGAGAGTATTATTTATTTATAAGTTCATGAAAAGGTGAGCATGCTATTTAAGTCGACCGATGTGCATTACATCCTCAATAAAAGTATTTTAATAGAACTCCTAAAGGGACTATTTTGTTTTGTCTAAGGTGCAGATGATTACTATGGACACGGCGTAAGAACACGGCGCTTTCCGGCGAATTGCTGTTTTTAACTTTACGTTCGAGCAACGATTATTTGCACAGTTTGTTTTAGTTTTTAATTTTAATGATATTTGAAGAAGTATCGCATTGTGATATATTTTTTAAATACAAATCATTTAAAACATACTATTCTTGGGCTTCAAATGTAAATAGTGGTCTTGAATGCTGTGCAACGTAATTTTGGAAGATAGTTTCTAATGCACGACTTTTTTGGTTTTAAGCTGTGGCGATTATCCCATTGGAGCATTTAATTTCAAGTTTTAAATAAAGTTAGCATCATTAGGTTTCAATGTGCAAGAAACAATAGTGTCATTTTTGGTGATAATATATAAACGAAGGTTTTGCGTGTGTTTTGGCTGTGTGTGTTACATTATGGCATGCCAGTGATTACAAGCGTTATTTATGTGCTACGATGGATTGTGTGTCAAAGTGGTGATATTTTTACGTAAATTTGTTGACTTGATCTCTTTAAATAATGTGTTATGACATGCATAGAATTAAAAGTGTAACAAATACGTAGTGAGTGTTGGAGAAGACGTAACAGCAATCAGTTCGTGGTTCATGGTTCATGTTCCTCTATTTGAGTGCCGCTGTGTGTGTGCTCTTAACCGACATATGTCAGTTGGGCGAGTTAGCGACACTGATAGGTGTCGGTCGCATGTACAGAATTCCGCCCCTGGGCCCTAATTGATTTTCCACAGCCAATGAAAAAAGGGGATTTAAAGATAGCTTATCCTCGATCTTCCCAATATCACAGTCTACACGGACTTTCTTCATCTATCCCTTATTTCTTCACATCCCAGTAAACACACATGGCTGCAGCAGCGCTTCACAAGGATGTCAGCGCTGCAAGTGCAGCACATGTCAACTGAAGCGCGTCAGCAGCGTCTCAGCAGCGCTCTCATAGAGCGAATTATCGAGAAACGCATCTAATGCGCATTCGCTGCTTGTGTTTGAAGTGCACCAGCCGCAAGTTGCGGACGCACTGCCACAGCGCTGCAGGTAGTCTTTTGAATAAGGGGAGATGTTGAAAGTCTCAATCGAAAGAGGAAGATATGAATACTCATTCTTTAAACATTTACTATGTGTATCCTTTGTTTTTTTATTTAATGAAATATATCCTTGATATATAGTAACATGTTTAGCCTGTGGTTCATTCTTAGACCGAAAATTTGGCATAAATGGGAAAGCTTTGACACGAATCGGAGAGACTTGGGTTCTGCCAGTAACAACACTTCATTGATAGCTTTGTGTAATTAATTTCCGTTGTACACTAAATAATTGTTATGCTTTTATTGGTACATACATCAGTTTTCTCATTTCCACATTCGTAACATTGAGTATGGGTCAATCCATATTAAGTGGTCCAGAAAAAGTTAAATTTGTTGCTTGGTGATTTTTAATATTTTTACCATACAATTGTATGGTATTCATTACAAAGTAAACATTTGGTATATAGTTATGGAATGACCAAGTTTAACCCTTAAAGTGCCAGCATCGCTATAGGCGACGCTTGAAAACTGTGCCAAAAGTGCCAGCGTCGCCTATAGCAACGCTAAGTTGAGAGTGTTTTAATTCATCGTGAACACAATTCTTCGCCGTAATTTTTTTAATATTTAAGCTTCATAATGTTCTACAAACATAATACTACTCAAATTCACTTTTATAAAACAATTGGCTATTTAAATCGCTTTTAAATACTGTGGTCTCAAGTTCAGTGGCACTTCCACCGCCCTCTTATTTGCTTGGTTTTTTTCTTTGGATTTTTCGTGGGAAAATGCTCATAATTCAAGAATATTACGTATCAATACCGTATTTACTCGTGTAAGCCGCGCCCTCGTGTATCCCGCGCACCCCCATTTTCGGGCAGGCACGTGAGAAAAAAAATATTTTTTTCCCTTGAGCCTGCATCATTTGGTCAACATGAATGCACGTTCTTTAATAGAAATTCTGTGCCAAAGTTAAGTGTTGAAGTACATCTTTCTCATGAATTTATTGCGTTACGTTTTAATATCGTCACGATACACAGCCCGTTTTATGGTGCATATTTTTCTCCTAACATCAAACAATAATCACAGTTGTATACAATCACATCATCCAGCTCTAAAAATGGCATCTGTTTGAAATGAAATATCAAGCTAAAATAATTGCAGAATTATATACAATTTCAACCCATGATCATTCGATTACGGAAATCCATCGGCGAATCAACAAATAAAAGCAGAATGCCATCCGTAACTGATAGATGCCTGAAATGTGATATGTTTGGTTCGTGACCATAGCTGATAAGTGACTCCCAGCAGGCAACGCCCCCCCCCTACTTTTGGAAGCCACCTGCGAAGTTAGGGCGTGGGAAAGCGATGAGTGAAATGTGATACTTTTGATGAAATGTGATGCTGACTCGAGAAAAAATATCGCTTTTCTCCGACCCCCTAACTATGAGCGCCGAGGCGAGGGTGGGGGGAGAGAAAGAGAGTGGTGGAGGGGAGAGGAAGAGGCGGGCCAAGGACGCATATCCGTTCGCTGGACTGGCGGAAGCGCCAGCGCTTGGCGTGAAGGCCTGTGGAAAAAGCGCTGGACATCCTCTTTGCTTTACACGACTATAGTAATTGTATTAAACTTACGTACCACCTTGAGGAGTATCCGCATTGAAAGATAAATGATGCAGCTAGAACTTATATCAAAGCTCATTTTCGTATCACTTCTCATAGCCGAGTAGCATTTCCGCGAAATGATTGATTTTAGGCAAGTTAACTAATTTTTTCTCCGATGTGGTTGATATTAAGTACGCACAAGTATGTATCAAGCCCTATGAAATAAGTTCTAGCAACATCCTTCCTGCGCCAAACGGTGAAAACAGAATTTCTTTATCTATTAGCATGGCGATGTAAAAGTCAACGGTCTGAAAATGGATTTCCTGGCGTGGTATCCACTTCCAAAAGTGAATGATGCTTCCTATAAAAGGAAGTAAAAACAGATTAGAGTTCCGATTCTCTCCTTGCATGCGCCGATGCACTACGTTATTTATCCCATTGATGTGGCGATGCGTTTCAAAGCTCACTCGGGCGCTACGCAACATAATTTCAGGTTGTGGAAAAATCATGAAGGAGTGCGAACTCAACCTCACAGCTACCACCGGGGTAACGGTACAATTTGAATCGACCGAAATAACGGCTACCTCGTTCGAGCATCGGCCGTATCAATCTAGTGTTGGCTGCCGAGACCCCTGAAAGGAGGTCCAACCCCTCCCCCACTATTGAAAGCCACCTGGGTAAAAGCGAAACTGGGCAAGGGTAGATAACAGATAAGGTGAAGGAGTGATCCTCTCGGATTACCCCCTTTTCTTTCTCGCGGAATGAGACCCTCGCAGATGAATGTCGTCGCGCCCATAAATAAGGAACGAAGAACTTTTTTCTTGAGGGATCTTCTGGGAAAAACCGGTTTGGACACGCCAATTGTTCAGATCTGACTGAGGTATCACCCTAAAATCTGACAGCTTTATTGTTACCGGCTGAGTGATTGCGAGGGATAGCTGGATGGAAGGAATGCCTGTAAGGCAATTTCCACAAACCCTGGGAAGGATATTTTACCATTCGTCACGATAACCTGAATAGAGCCTCATATTTCAGGTAATAATTATTTGTCATCACAAAACGAATGAGTGAATGGAATCATGCCTCTATTTGATGCGAAGGCAGCTTGACACATGGAAGTCGATTTCCATTGAAATGTAAAGAGTAGCAATATCTCCAAATATATCACTACTTGCAGGGCATCTTTCGGCTTTCGTCTTACTTCCGAATCATCCGTAAAAATTTATGACGCAAGTAAACAATTAACATTGAAATTGATATAACGAGATAATATTGTTAAAACTCGTCGCGGCAAAGAGGGATAGTACCAATCAGCGAGTTGCTGCACGCCACACCGCCAGCTGCAACGGCAAAATAACTTATCCGGTGGCGTCAAATTTGACATTACTTCACACGTTTGAATTTTTTGATTGGATATGTATGTTCATAAGTCATATGATCGTAAGGCGAGGACTTACTGTATTCACTTTGGAGAAACTAACGGCAGGAATTTAAGGTAAAATGGTGCGCGGCTTACATGAAAATTTAGAGGATTCGTGTAAGCCGCGCACCCCCATTTTTTCACCGGCATTTTCGGAAAAAAGGTGCGCGGCTTACACGAGTAAATACGGTATCTTATTCTTTTTGTATCATCTTTTACAAGGATCTCCACAGCATTATTTTACGGGTACTGGGAAAAAATAGATAGGTAATCAGTCCTGGATACGTAGTGTTTTTGAGACGAATGATTTCTTCCCGGGTGTGCATTCCCCGCCTTCGTATGACTGAGATGATGCCACTCTAGAATGTTTTGCAGCACAAAAGATTCTGGCAATGAGAGTAACTGCAGGTGTAAACAAAGTTGCCACCAGTCTGACCCAGAGAGATTAGACCAGCGGCTACTTTTTTTATGACTCGGAGGGTCTTAGTCATGCCTTTGGGTCGACAATAGGTAGTGATTTCGGTGACGGGCAAAGTGGAGGGTTCCATTTGGGAGATTTATTTATGACTTGGAGTGTCTGAGCATGGCCATCTGGTCTAAGTCATGCGTTTGGGTTAACAATTACAATGAAAGCTCTTTCGGTGACAGGTAAAGTGGAGGATGCCGTAGAAAGCAGTTGCATTTCGGAGATAGCAAGAGACGCAAGCTAATTAGGTTTCTTATTTCCTACCGAAATTTTCGTGTGATACGAACGAAAGTTTTTTATTTTCGACGATAGTTTATTTTCTCTATGATGAGTGAAGTGCGGTAAAGAAAGAAAGGGTCGACAAATATTGGTAAAGGTGAGCTTTCGTCTCGCCAGTGAAAACGCAATTTTCACCCACTTTCAACAGGTGTATCGACATCAAAAGCACCTCACATATTTTGCAAATCTCTTACATTTTACAAATGCATATTCTTTCCTCTACCATTAGTTATCATAGTCAATTTCTCCATATACGTAGCTTTTTCATAAAAAAAATCACTGGGTAGACGAAAACTCATATTTGCCTTTTTTTATTTACTTGTGATATGAACGAAAGTTATTTATATTTACAACGAAAGTTTTTTTTCTCTATGATGATTCAAGTGCGGAAAAGAAAGAAAAACATCTACAATTTGATCAGTAAAATATCAAGTGACAATGATTTCCTAATTAGTTCATCTAATTGTAGTGAACTAGTGGAGGAAGAAGACACTAGTGATGCTGAAACTTCATCATCGGAAACCGACGAGATTGAAGACGACTGGAGTGAAAGAGATGGGGAAGACTGCACCACGTCAGCAGTAAGCCGAAGTTCAAGGTTCGAAGCACGCTCCACTCCATGATTATGCGCCAATAGTGCACTACTTTCGTCTTTTTTTCACCAATACTCTCCTGAGGATAATGGTCACTGAAATAAATAGATATGCAGAGCAGTATCTCCACTCACACAAGATCCTCTCCCCGAATTCAAGAGCAAGACTTTGGAAGCCGGCGATGGTGACAAGAAATGAAAGCATTTATTGCTTGCATTTTGAATATGGGGATAGTAACTAAGCCCAGCATTTCTAGTAACTAGTCCAACAGTAAATGCTTGGAGACATCATGTTCATAAACATGTTTTCCTGTAACCGATTTCAAATTTTGCGCAAATGCTTTCCATCCTGTTGTAAATTCGAAAATTCCCCGTAGTGTGACCCATGATCTACGTACCAGCCCATTGTGGACCATGCCCATAAAATACTTAGGCATTACCTACTACATCCCTCACCAGTAACTGTAAAAGTTTAGTTGGACCGAATCCCACAGCAGGTTATTGCAGTACGTATCTCAATAAGCGTCATCATCGTTGGGGAATTAGTTTTTGATGATGTTTGACTCTGTATCTCACTAAAGCGTAAAGTGTGAAAATTGCTTGCAATCTAAATGCATTATCAAGCATAATTTGTTGAATATACATTGTAAATTACTTTTGAGTGGAACGGATCATTGTAAAATCAAAAAAATGCATGCTATAAGCAGTTGAAGTTTTTATCTTTCTGTCTTTGTAATTGTAAATTTGACGTGATTTCTGTGTGAATTTGGATACAGGATTTTGTTATATTTTCTTTTGATAAATCCAAATTTGATTATGATAAGTAATAGTTTAATTTGCTAAGCAAATCTGAAACGCTTGCAGACACACAAAAATGTGAACAAATCAGTTGTGATCGTAATTTCAGTATACACTCAGTAATTGTTATAAAAATTATAACATTGCATAATTATTATTAACAATTAATTTAAGTTTTCAAAAACCATTCTGATCATTTAGATATTAAAATATTAGCTAGTATGTATTCAATATCTGATTACCTTTTTTCTGATTTATGATATTCATTTTTCAAACGTTTTGGGTTGAATCTTGAATGGATCATAAATTTGACTCTGCTGATAATCATCGAATTAAACAAATAATAGTGAAAATGCAATTGCAAATTTTGGTATTTGATAAAATCAATAATCATTCTTTGAAAATATGTATAAATCTTATTAAATCGTACATGTAAAATTTTACGACATCGCTTTTAAATAATGGCAATAAAATTTGCGATAACAATTACAATGTTTAATTGATTGAATATTTTTTCCATGGCTAATAAATTTAAAAAACGGCCAAAAATATATTATAGGGATATGTTTTCTATACACTGTCCAAATTTGACTAATTTATCATAAAAATTATTCTTTTAAATGACATTTTATTGAAAGTCTGAAGAAAGGAAATTTTCATGAAAATCCCTTGGCACTTTTAAGACACCTTTATGGAATTTCGGCTGGCACTCAAAGGGTTAATATATGCGTAAGTTTCTTTGAATTACCAAATATTCTTTGTATTGTAAGGCCTGCATTTACATTTTAGCTTAAGTTTACTATACCAAATGCTTACTTTATAATGAATAACTTGTAAAATGAGGTGAAAAACTGATTTATGAGTTATGATAATGATTTTAAAGGCATCAAGCATTACTAAAGAGCAGGGGCGGATTAAGGTCGTTGGTTTGTGGGGGGGGGGCGGTTCACTACTTCACGCGGCGCCTGGGGGGTATGCAATACATCTCAACAAAATAGAGGTCCGGGTGGACTTCCCTCGGAAAATTAAAAGAAATGTAGCGCTTGAAACGTAGTTTTGGTGTGGCTATATTATATACAAGAGATGTGATAAATTATTGAGTAAATCTATCTGATCAAATTTGAAAAACGTAAAAAAACGATGTAAAGAATGCCATTCTTGTGAAGAAGTGAAGTGCCTTCCGGGTTTTACACCGTGTTTCCTCGGACGACAGTTTCGGCGGCGTTTCAGTCGGCTTCTTCAGGTCGGTGGAGTAAAGGTGCAGCCATTTGTCGTATTATATATCTCACCCGTTGGAGTCAGGTCTAACGCTTGAGATATATAAGACGACAAATAGCTGCACCTTCATTTCACCGACCAGAAGAAGCCGACTACAACGCCGACAAAACTGTTGTCCAAGGAAACATAGACCAACGCGGTGCAAAAGGCGGAAGACCTTCATCTTCCTATACATCAACCCGCGGCAGCCTACACAAGGATTTCGAACTCCTTGAAATAAATCTTCTTTAATGCCGTACAAAATGAAAATTAGTTGGAATGAAATAAAAATATAAGTACATATTCAGAAAATACTATTTTCTTTAATATTTTTATAATTTTTTATAATACCTAGCAACGAAAACGCAGTAATGCTCGGAAGTTACAGTCATTCGTCAAGGGCTCTTCCAATGATAATGCACCGTCGCGTCGTCCCGATGACCTCTGAATGGTATGTTCTGACGGCCAAGAAAAATCACATTTTTAAATATCAGCTTCAGATTTTCTCCATTTTCCTTGATTTTCTCCCTTCTATAGCTGTCCAGTTGGCTTGTATTTTGATTTTCAGGTTTTTTGTATTTTCCAGAAAATTCAGGGCCAACTGGGCACTGCACCTTTGTGATAGACTGTGTGTTGGTGGTTTTCCAGATCATCTAGTTTCCCTTGCAGTTTTGAAAACTTTAACGGCTCTGTATCGAGGGATTTTAACTGCAAATTTGTACCGCAAGCTGCCGTTGATTGGGAAAAAAGGGCAATACCTACAAAAATGTCCATACATTGAGGGAGAAACCACAAGCCAAGGGTACTTTTCATGATGTTCTATCCTCACGTAACGACGCTCTTCCGCGGTTCCCTTCCTATGAGTTGAAAAGGGATACTTGTAGTCGCTTGTGGATGTCCAAGGGCCTTCCAAAAGTTCTGCTTTTTTCCTATCATCAGGTCTTTCCTTTCTTGGTACAATGAAGAGACCTATGTCACAGTTGAAATTTTTTTAGCCAAAGGAAGTGAATAAATTGAAGCTTCAGTCGATTTTTCGTGGCTACGTGGATGGGATTGTAAAAGGACCATTGACTCAGCTTGAGTCTTATTGTCAGTTGTGCAGCATGAAGGCATGATGTTAACAAATTATGCATTTCCTCCTGCTGCTTCTGGTGTCTTTTGTTTTTGGACGCGAGAGAAAAAGCTTCGAAGGTCCGCAGAGGCACTATTAGTTTTCCGCTTTGTACCAGGCCTACTAGAAGAAGACGCCTGTAAACAAAAGTAAACCTTAACTATTCCTTCTGCGACGAGTTGCAAAAAACATTATAAGCATCTTTTTCTCACCCTGTAGCGTAATACTTGAAAATTATTTTGCTTAGAGAGTCCTCAATTTTACTGCTATCAAAAGGAGAGGGGACAAAACTACGGTTGGTGGACCTCTGACAGCATTTCTATGATAACACAATGAAGATGAAAGTCCAATAGGTGGGTGTTCAATTCCTTGATCAAAAAGCAGATAAATAGCAATGGAGGCTAATGTGGGCCCGAGCTTGAAGCCGGCCGTCCGACCCTAATGGCGAGAGCGAGAAAGCGCAAATAAGTTATGTCTTTGTAATTAACCGACTGAAATTACCATCTCTGGCAGATAGGTTGATCTGCACGTCAGGTATATCACAGAATAAAGGAAAAAGGACGCAGGGTCCTAAATATGTGAAGAACACTTGAACTTGTCACTCACTACAACTGAAACAATACACTCGCTAGAGCCGGGCAACTGTCATGTCGCGACGAGCACGAGAGCAGAGGGTGTCGCATAATAATAGGCAATGCTGTAGGAGGGCGTGGAGACTGTATTCCCCTCTCGCAGACTCACTACGGCTCAACTGCCCAAACTCGCGGCACTGTTCTCTGCATACACATTAAAAAGGTGTATATAGGTCTGCATACATAGTATAATAGCTTATAACTATTCCGTTACGGCACCAAAGCTTTCACAACACTGTTCATCAAAAGGCCTACTAAAGTACAATTGCAAACAACAAGGATACTGTGTCTGTTCAGACAAGTGGCTTTTTAGATATTTTCCAATTATCTTTAAACATTGCGTATTGAGCTGGTGAAATAAAAACTTGCATCGGAGAACCACCTTGATGATTACCATTTTTCTATTTTCCCGGGAATTACGGGGGGAGGGGGGGCAGTGGCCCCCCCCCTTAATCCGCCCCTGCTTAAGAGGGTACTAAATGGTGCCGTGTTGATGTCGACTTCGTCGATATTTTGGTTCTTTTCAATGTTTAATATCTTTATAAATAGTTGAGTCCACTAAACAAAATTTTTACTGGTTATTCCTCATCTAAAGGACTGTAAATGGGCCAAATTTCAAATTTTTATTTTTATGCCCAACAAAGATAATTGGCATTAAACTTTGGAAAATTTGAAAAATCAAGAAATTTTAAAAAAATTAATAAAAAAACCACTGAAGTCCACAGCTTAAAATTCTGCAAACTTAAAGCATGGCTTTATACCTTTCAAATAAAAAAATTACAAACATTAAGTATCCTGCCTTCCTATGTAAAAAATTGTAAAAATTGATTTTTTAGTTAAGTGATGAAAACTTTGAAGCAATATTTGGACCCTAGACTTAATTTTAGGTCGATACATCACCCGACCTTTATTTAAGTTTATTATTTACTGAATCGATTGGTTTTTGTTTGATTGTTCTAGGATACACAGAATTGGAGATATTTGCTTTAACTGCAGAACACTGAAATCACCTAAAATCGGTGTTTCGTTAGCATAAAAATGGCCACTATCAGGAAAAAAAAATAAAAAATAAGATAATGACATATTTGTATTCACAATAAATGGTAATTTGTATGGTAAAAATATAAAAAAAGATTAAAAATCATCAAGCAACCACCTCTGGACCACTATATATGGATTGACCCGTATACATGCATATTCACGTTCGTAACATTTGCGCGAGTAAGTTACGTCTTCATTGAAATGTAAACAAACGTGTGCATTTGGAAAACATCTTGTTTATTATTATTAATATTGGCTTTATTTTCATTTGTTGTGGCAACATAGGTTTCAGTTAATTAATGCCTGAAAACTGATATCGTGATTGGATGGTACGTTTCCATAAACTATCACGGCATTGATATTTAAAAGTTAGTTCTCGCAAACACATTTACGCACGGGAATGGCCGTATATATACAACTTTCAAGAAACAGATCTAGCAGTTGATAGTTGGATATGGCATAGGTAGTTGCGTGATAGGCTTAACGAAGATAGATGTGAGGTTGACCTTAGGTAGATGCGAAAATGAAGTTGAGTCTACGCAGTCCGGAGATACCATCTACTTTCGGTCCTTGAGTAAACTATTTTTTGCAGGTTGAAGTGATCGTGACACGCTTGTGCAGCGCTTATGCAGCGCTCCTGACGCGCTTGTGCAGCACTCCTGACACCCGTTAGCAGTGCATTCGACATTCAAAAAAGGGAAGTTTAGGAGTGTTAGGCGCGCTGCAGAAGCGCCTTCGTGATAGCTGCAGCGCTACCGCGCAGCGCATCAGATGCGCATCTGCAGCATTTTGTGTTTACTGGGATTCTATCCCCAACCAATTCTTTTTTTTTTTTTAGGATAGGCTATCCTTATATAGGATGACTTATCCTTATCTGCACAGATCGTATCCGGCCATTTTGGGATATGCACATACCACCTTGTACCAGCTGGGATGTGGCTTGATCAACAAAGCAAAAGTATGGGTTAGAGTTAAAATATTATCTCGTGGTTTCAATTATGCTTGTTACTAAGGCCTATAGAATTTACCAGTGCAAGTTAAAAAGAAAATAATTAATAAGAATAACAAATATATGTACAACAAACTGCAAAGCTTATCCACCAAAGCCGAAGGAAAAAATACTATTAAAAAATTGAGATGAAAGTAGATTAAAAATCCAGTGATATTATACGCATCATGCACAAACACAGAATCTGATGTAGCAGTTCCAATATCACAGGCAACATATATTCATGAACAGAGTACATCTTGAATGTAGAGGATAGAAGATGAGCAGCCAAAAATCAAAGCACAGAGCTGCTCATTGATTAGAGTACATATCTGTAAAAGCAAAAATAATACTCTATCAGAAGTTGATGTTCAAGAATGATGAAAAATGAACATCAATTAACTTAGTGTCATTCACAATGAAAACTGATGTCATCGGTCTCAAGTTATGATGATGTAATGGCATTACATATGGGGCAGAATGTGATCAAGTATCAGACTAGAATATTATATCCATGAAAATCATTTTCAAAATTAACATGCTTGCTTTTTCATCACCAACACTGCATAGTACTCACGTTTCTTCTTCCATTGCTACTGAGCACTACTTCTTCACGTTGAACACGTGATATATTAGCCTGAAATTAGTTAAGGCAATAATTCACCTCACTGGACCAGAAAACATTTCCATAAGATATTAGGGGCTTTTGTGACCAGAAGCAGAGTGATAAGCATGGAAGCAGTGCTCATGTTTGAAATCCTTCATCCAAATACAGCCCTCAACATGCAGAAGTTAAGAACTTCAAAGATATCTAAATGATTAAGCCTCACTAATTTTTACTATTTCACAATCAAAGAGGTTTCCAGAAATTTAAGGTGAAAGAATCATGAATGACTGAAAATTGTTAATAATTTCATTCAACATTTCCAACAAGCTAATTAAATAGTATAAAAATGAAGCGCTAAAAAAATAATCATCAAAATTAGAAAAACATGAATGTTACATTCTTAATTAATTCCACCATGTATCATTGTCCTTCAACAAAAATCTTAGAAACAAAATAATCAATACCCCAGGATGCCTTTCTACCTTCTGTTTCAGCTTCCTTCGAGGTAAATATTTTTTTCGTGACAAAACGGAAAAATCACCTGATAAAGAAAATTACAAAAAATATTATGATGATGGAGGCATGTGTGAAAATCATCAGTTCCTAAGAAAACAGTAAATGTAAAACATTTCACCCTCGAGACTACCGCACCTGCTACATCTAATACAGCTGTGTTGTATGCAGTTAATCAAAGCCTAAAAATGAAATTATGAGTAAAACATTCCATAAGAAACCACATTTAGTAAAATGAAGCAAACAAACATGAAACATTTTTGCAGTTAATTTTGCTTCTCACCATTTCCATGAGAAATTAATCATTGCTAAATTAGCTTAATTATCAAAATTAAAGAGTTAAGAGAGGGAAAAGGACTTCTTACCTGGCTGCCTCAATAGCAGTATTTAATTCCACCAAATCTGGTGATGTTTCTCGCTGTCGAGTGCCACGAGCTGGAGCCTGGATATGGCGATTGGGTGCTACTTGGCCTAAGGCAATCCCCCCAGAAGATCCCTCTCCCACCAGGGACAAACCCTCCAACAAAGGCCTCAAAGTCTGTCCCAATGGCCTTAAAAGATAATATTGAGTAGAGTAACAAAGAGCCCAAGTATGGAGTTCACAATATAAAGCCTTCAACATCATGTCCTAAAGGACAGGGCAAAATTAAAGACACAGTTAACTCGCATTAAATGGATATAAAATTGAAATAGCAATGACACTGGATTTGAATTAACGCTATTAAGCAAAAGTTTTACATTTTTATTGAGTTCTGGATGAGGGAATAGACAAAGAGAGCAAGTGCTTTCACAGAATCAGACATTTCCCTTAGCCTATTTTTAATAAAATTATCAACTTATATGCACATCTTATACAATTTGGCTATGTTGATAGCAGTGGTTCAGATAAGAGTTATTCCTAATTTCAATTCAACTAACATCACAATCGGAACTCCTTCTGCAGAATATAATCAGACGATGAAGCCCCAAAATCCACACTACTAAAGGTTTGTGGTACACTTTAACGTTTATAGTAACTTAGTAAATCTTAGATATTTGTTACTTATCAGAAAGTAATTGAAACTGGGCTAACAAAAAGCAAACAAAAGCATGGCACCAAAGCCCAGTTCTAAATTTATGATGGCTAGCAAAGTACATATTCATTCATTACAGTAATCTACCAGTTAGAGGTAGGTTGTGATGAAAGTATATTATGAAAATGAATAGCAATATGTATTTATGGAGAGGACCCATCTATTATCTAAGCTTCATATTATCCATGTATCGCCAATCAATTTCGTGTATCACCAACACTGGTGGAGTGGAGAGCATTGGTATGGGTTGATTACCCATAAACGAGAATGGCCCTGCATAGCGGGATATCTTTCAGTGAAAGAGAAGAGATACAACGTTTCTGACTTTGTTTTTATGTTCCTCAAGGCTGGCACAGAGTACTCTCCTACCACCTCTGTCAGCCGTCACTAAAATGAGTGGTCCTTCCCTGCACACAACAGTTACCAGAAAGTAGGGGAAATGACTTCAAGGTATGGGAATTGATTCCCCTTCATCTTTCTGATTCACGCCACTATATCAAGTGTCATTCACAATGTTCTCTGGTTGGTGAAAACATTACTTATTTCTCTGGTGCAGACTTTGTCATTTGGATAAAGGGATGTAACATGAAAGAAGTTTACTGTTTGTTCATGAATTACCATGATACCGGATAATGGCTACGAAAAGAAAATGTGTGGTCCAATGGTTAGAACAGAAACTCTATACGTAACTTGTCATATAAACAAAGGGGAATCAGCAAAATAAACTATCCAAAGAATTGGGGATCGGGGTAGAAACAGTGTGTGAATTACAATAAAAAAGAATTGGTGTGCTTAAGACCACATGGGAGAAGTGTAAACTTCTATGGCGATATTCTAATAAATATAATATATAAAAAAAACTCCACCACTAGGAATCGATCCTGGGACCTACGGTGTGTGGTACAACAATTCTAACCCCTACACCATCTTACCCTGTTAATGAGAGAGTGTTCTCATGAGTTTACATTCGACATGCTAAGCGTGACGCAGAAAAAAAGCGTGTCGCCCAGAATCCGATTTACCTCCTGCAGAATATTCTGTGCGTGGTGCGCCTATAGAAGTTTACACTTCAGTAATGAAACTGCTTGTGTTCACTTATGATTATGACCATGTCACCAGTGCAATTAAGGAGGAACCATCATTTTAGACATGCTCGAAAACCTGCCCTGATTTTGACATATATTATTGTCCATGATTTCTCCTATCGATTGGTGTAAAAATACTACTATGTCATCGGCTATTGAATGAAGATATATGGATTTGAAAATGATGGAATTTTACGTTGAAATGCATTGTCTTTTTGGCAGAACGATGACCTCCCTTCATATAACATTTTTTATCTCAAGTTTGGCCCGAAAAATATCATTAAAAAACTAGTATAACGTGCAAAGATATCAAGGCACACAATATATTTTTTTCAGATTAGGTCATCGGCAATTTAGTGTCAGCATTAAAGTTTAAAAAACATACTTCCGGTTTTTCTCTGAGCAAGGAGCCGAAATGCTGCGAACAATGCAGCAATGTTGGAAACTGCTTGGAGGTAAAATGTGAAATATGGCGTAGTACTCAAGTTGACAATATATTTTAATCCTTATGGCATTTTTATAAATTGAATTACGCATTTTCAAAGCATGCTGCTTGGCAGCACTGAATTCAAGTACGCATTTTTCAATATAAATAAATATCAACAAGAGCATGCATGTAAGGCGGTTCTCAGTAATTATCTTTGCCAACGACTTTGGTTAAATTTATGCTTGTGCTTACTACTAAGTACGTAACTTTATTAAAGCCTTTAAACTACGTAATTTCAAAATGTTCACACCTATATATTTAGAATTTTTAAACTTTTCTTTGTTGATGGATAATTTCATTGAAAAAACTATTTGCACGATCAATCTTTCAATCGACTCAATCGACTGCTTACTCGACTGACGACTCGACTGACGACACACAATCAATCGACTGCTTTGGATTGAAATCATGTAAGGAGAGTTCCGTGAAAGCTGATGACTTGGTTGCTGTCAATGTACCAGTGACTAATATTACTCCTTCTTTATGACTAAGAGACAACATCAATAATCTGTCACCCAAGGTAACTCTGAAATCCCCTTCCCTACTGTGTGCAAACATCCAATGTCTTCGGAACAAACATTTTATGGTGGAAGCTGTTAATGTTAACTCTTATGATATATTATGCTTCACAGAGCATTGGCTGTGCTGTGAGGAAATTCCTTTGTTCAACATTGAAAACTATAATCTGGTATCATCCTATTCTAGATCTGTTGCAAAAAATGGTGGGACTGTCATTTATGTGAGGAAAAACTTATTGTGCAAGAAGCTAGAAGTTAGTCAATTCTCTAGTGAAATTCATTGTGAAATGTGTGCTGTGACCATAAAGGAGTATAATGTAATTATTGTATGTGTATATCGATCTCCATCAGGTGACTTTAAAATCTTCTGTGATCAACTGGAGCAGGGTCTCATTTGGTTCTCTAGGCTAGGTCTGGAAATTATTTTATGTGGTGACTTTAATGTTGATATACGCCATTCATCTAGTGCTTCTATTGCTCTCACTTCTCTAATACAGTCATTTAACTTACATTGTGCAAATATGGAACCAACCAGACTTGACTCCTGTCTGGACAATATCATTACTGGCCTCAACACCGATCAGTACTCTGTTGTGGTCACCGATCTTGGTTTATCTGACCATCTAGCACTTAAATTCCAATTCTCAATCAAAAAGTGTAAAATTAATACAACTGGTAGGAATACCCATTCTTTCAGCCGTCCAATTACCCCTCACGGGATTTGCGAGTTAAAATCACTCCTATCAATTGTTTCTTGGCATTCTCTGCTCACGTTTGCCAATGGTAATGACAACTTTGCATGCTTTTTTGAAACTTTTTTGTTATTTTTCCAACAGTGCTTCCCAAAGAAACTTGTAAAACAATCAAATAGTTTCAAGCAGCCCCTGAAATGGTTCACTCCTGAGCTTTCTGAAATAAGATCACAAGTAATTCAGCTGCGTCAAAAGTACATTCATACCGGAAATGCAGAGGATAAAAGTACATGGCGGCAGCTTAAATCGTTCTACAATAACCTAATAATTCAGTCCAAACGCAGTTTTAACTCCGATCTCATATGCAATGCTACTAACCAAAATAAGACAGCTTGGCGGGTCATTAATAAGGAAATCGGTCATTCAGGAGGCATCTCTGACCTACCTTTTACGTCTGATAATCTGAATAAGTTTTTCATTGACTCAATTGCTGACCTTGTGTCAAATCTTGATCCAACTCCAAGCACCGCCTTGCCTCTTCTCCATAAATTTCCAGCAATCATATCCCCCTTCAAATGGAAGTGGGTTACAGAGCATGAAATTCGTCAAATTATTAAAAACTTAAAATATTCCAAGTGCACTGATGTTTACGGACTATCCGTCAACCTAATCAAAGATCTTGTAAATATTATCGATGAACCCCTGGCATTAATCTTAAACTCATGCTTTCAATCAGGCATCTTTCCTAGTGCTTTGAAAATATCCAAAACGATACCCATTCATAAAAAAGGTGATAAAACCTTACCTTCCAATTATAGGCCAATTTCTATAATCCCAGTATTTGGTAAAATATTTGAAAAGGCTATTAAGATTCAGGTATACGAACACTTTCAAGTTAACAACTTATTTTCTCCTTCACAATTTGGTTTTCGCAAAGGCTATTCCACCACTTCAGCTGTTGAGTCTGCCATTGATCTAATTCTAAATGCTTTTCTAGATAAGTCCTCCATTGCCATAACTGCCTGTGACCTATCTAAAGCATTTGACTGTGTTGCTCATCCAATTCTTCTTCAAAAACTTCAGTATTATGGCTTCAATAATCTTGAACTACAACTCTTTGAATCTTATCTCACTGATCGATCCCAGTGTGTTTTCATCAACAATAACCTTTCTTCGCCCCTGAGATTAAATTATGGAGTTCCTCAAGGTTCAGTCCTTGGGCCTCTCTTATTCCTTATTATAATCAATGACTTACCGTCTAATGTCTCCTGCAAGTCCATACTTTATGCTGACGATACCACTTTTATTCACAAGACTAACAACCTGATTAATACTAGCACTACTGCTAACTTGTTTTTATCTGAAGCCTCAAACTGGTTTTCTGCTAATGGTCTGGTTCTAAATAAAGATAAAACTCAGTCACTGGTCTTCTCATTAAGTACCACAACTAATCCCCTGAGCACCATTAAGTTACTTGGATTTGAACTCGACCAAAAATTGACTTGGGAGCCACATGCAGTAGGCACACTTGGAAAATTGTCCAAGGCAGCTTACATGTTACGTAAACTTAAATATATGATTCCAAAAGAGTACCTTATTCATGTATACTATGCCTTATTTCATTGCCACATTAATTATGGTATAGAACTATGGGGCCACTCACCATCCACAAATAGTTTATTTAGGATGCAAAAAAAGGCAGTCAGGATAATTTCATTTTCACACCCAAGAGAGCACTGCAAGCCCCTTTTTTGTGAGTTGGGTATTATGACTCTGCATAGCCTGTATATATACAAATGTCTATGCAATGTAAAAGAAAATCTTAGCTCATTTCAGAAAAGGTCAAACTTCCACACCCACTATACCAGGAACAGTGATGCCCTAGATGTCCCTTATTGTAGGCTAGCCAAATATAGCAATTCTTTTAACATTTTAAAAATACGTCTTTTTAATAGATTGCCCCCAGAGGCAAAAGATGTGAGTGTGCCAAAATTTAAAAAAGATATACGTAACTGGCTAACAAAAAAAGCATTCTACTCTGTAAACGAGTTTCTTGATTGTGAAAATATGTTGTCCTTCACAGATATATAATCTTTTGCCTTGCCATATGTATTTTAAGTATTTGTGTATTTACTTGTTTTATGTTAACTATTTGTATATGTAATTTTAAATCACTTAACTTTTGTATTTATTATGTATATGAAGAAGACTATTGCAAATCCATTTTGTTTAATGTCCAATAAAATTATTATTATTATTATTATAATCAATGGCTCCACGGCAAAGCTTTTCTCGATCAAATTAGCGGTAATGTTCTTCCAGATACTCATACACATAAGCAAGTACATAACATTTTGTCTAGATTACGATACTAAGAACAGGCTTTAGGAACATGAAACCAGATAATAAATATTTGATAGAACACGGAGAATCCGGGAAAGAAAACCAGGTCTCAGACAGTGGAAAAAACAAGGTAGTATACATTTCCTGGAAGAAAGCCACGAATCATCCAAACTTTGGATTTACCCTTGCCCTTAGAGAAAAAAGGAAACTAACATCACAATGTTGTGGTAAGGTTAAAATCGCAACGTTGTTGGAAGGTTTATACTGCTATGTTATTGCAAGGTTAGTTCTTCAATTTAATTGGCAGGTTAAAATCCTGATGTTGTAACAACATTATTTCTACCAGGTTATTACAACGTTAGAATCACAATGTGCTTGCTAGATTAATACTGCAATCTCAGGTAAAAATATCTCCCTTTAAACTAACTGAAACATTCTTAAATCACACTAACTTGCTTCTCTGCTGAAACTGTCTTTAAATTGAAACAAAACCAAGGGAGTTTGGAAGTGGGGCAGTATGAGTAGAGAAGCAGTGCAACAAAATGCCTTGCAAACTGCACTTGCACATAATCCATACACCCTTGTAACTACGCAATGAGCGGGCACTCCCTTTCTCACTACAGCTCTATCCGCTTAAACTTCCCTGCCCTCTCAAATCAAAAATTGACATTTTAAATACTATGTTGTTATTATTATGTGATGGCATACTTTAGTATTTTAAATTATCCTAGCTAGTAAGTATATACCAAATACACCACAAAACCAGAAAAGACTTTGATGTGACAGTCATGGTCAATAATAAATGGTCAGAAAGGATGCACAGGGATAACAACTCATTAGGGATACACTTTATCCATTGCAGGAAACGAAGACACGGAAATATCTTTTTAGATGATGTACCAAAAATGGTAAATAACTTTGAAGGTGATTAATGAGTGGACGTGATGCGTAAATGAAAGGAAAAATGAAGAACAGCAAAAAGAAAAAGTGAAATAGAAAGCGATAAACAGATGCTGAAACGAATTATGAAGAAAGTAAAAGAATACGTAATAGGGAAATTGTCAAACTGAGGAAAAAGGAATTACGATGAAAGTAAACTAAAATATAATAAATAAATTAATGAATTAGTGAAAAAATCAACCGATGGTAAAGGTGAGCTTTCGTCCCACCAGCGTTTCCGCGAATTTCACCCACTTACAATAGAGATATCGGAACCAAATTCACATCACTTATTAAGCAAACCTTGCGCATTTGTAAAATACTTTCAACACAACAATACATCAACTACTTTAGGAATGGGAAACTTTCAAACCTGAGAAGTGCGTTTTTTCCTCTCCGCCATCTTGTAAAAAAATGTTGTTTCCTCTTATCCACTGAACGTAGCGCAGCGATCGAGCAGTTGGTTCTCTAGCATATGCACAACTCTCCTACACAATTTCTTCCCTCCTTCCACTCAAACTCGCCCCGCAACAGCCATTTAATACAATGCAATTCCATTCATTCCTCCACAGTAAACATTGCACATTTCACTTCAAATGAAGGATTTACACTTCCTTTTCATGCGCATTCATTCCACTGCACTAATAACATATCACCTTTCACTTTAAATGGAGGATTGCGAGTTCCCGCAGCGAGGACACGAGTGTCCATCCCTGGGTAACAAACACCCGTGCCTTTCAAGGAATAGCAAGCCTGACTCCGCCGAAACGAATGTCTCGATTGCAGAAATTTGCGTGTGCGTACACGATAGGCAACTCATGGCGACCATACTCCACACAGTCAAGTCAGAAAATGATTAACGCCAACAAGCCCCTCAACTCTCGTTGGCGAATGAATACCGGTTGACTTTTCAACAATTACCTTCCAATTATTAACAGTTAATTTCCCCCTTCCACACTACCCGAGAGAACTCCATCAACAATACTATTTACTTAGCCTCTAACAAAAGCCCACTTACATTAACCTTGTCACCTGAGGGATTTTATACCAGAAACCATACGAAGAATTACATTTTACCCTTCTACCAATGCCCACGAAAAAGCTTGTTGGTGGGTTGGGTGGGCAAATTAAAGAAGGGAAATACGTTTTTAGCATTTCCAATTCATGAAAATGCCATAAAAATCAGCATAATGAAACTTCATCCACTCCCATAAATGCTTGGCCTGCAAGGTTATTGGTGGGGTGGCTTCAGGGCAAAGGAATGGAAGGGAAATTCGTTTTCCGCTTTTCCAAATCATGAAAATGCCATAAAAATCAGCATTTTGAAACTTCCTCCACCCAAAAATGCCCATTTCCACTTTACCATTCCCGCGAAAAATGCGTTTTTCGCTTTTCCAATTCACGATAATGCGTTTTTCACTTTTGAAAATGGCCAAATCGGGCCCGCTTACCGTCCCACCCTAGCACCCCTGTTTCACTCCATAGGCCCGTAAGCTTGTTGGGGGGGTGGGGTAAAGGCATATTATAGAAGTGAAATTAGTCTTATCCCTCTACCGGTTGTTCATGAAAACCTCCAAATATGGCGTCGAAAATGGACGAAAAAATCAAAAAATTGGTCATTTTCAAACGTCTATATCTCAAAAACTATTAGTCACACGGGTATGATTCTTACATTTTTACAAATGCACATTCTTCCTCTACTCATAGGTATCACATTCAATATCGTCAATTTCCTAGGTTTTTCAAAAATAAATGTTGACCGTGCGGGACAAAAGCTCACCTTTACCCAACCGATTTCTAGCACTTCGAATTCGCAGTCACAGTTGCAGAAGACCAGACACCAACAGGCATGGGCAGAGTAGCACTTATTTGCTTATTTGTTTACAGCCTGTCTCAGTGTTGCCATGTGTCAACTATTAATGTTATTATGCATAACAATAAGAATAAAACTGCAATATTATATAATTTTTATAGACTTTTCGGGGTTTTATATTGCATATTAAAATAATAATTCTTCTTTACAGCCATAAATTTAATCATATTACATCGAAATAACAGGAACGGCTAGATGCAACACAACCACTGACTTACATTAGGTTCTTAACATTCATACTTAAGTATATTTTCTGAGCAGCATAACCCAATCGAGTACTTGGATTTCTTCGAAATATTATGAAATGATATATTAATCCTAAATTCCCCCATCCAGGTGATATTTTATTCTTCTTATGAATACAGAACTTCAGGGCGCAGGTTCCTCCTTAAAAGAAAGTTGATGAAAAATTCGACCTACAAAAATCTTGACAATGTGCAGCTATGTTGGTTCAACCAAAAGTGAACAGAAGGAATTAAGGAATTCCTCTTTCAAGTCCTGTTCTGACAGAGAAAGCAATGTTTTTCCATGATTATTAAGGAATTGAGGAAGAAGTTTGTGCATTGCCAGGCAAGGACCGTTGAAACACTGGTTCCCATCAGATCACCGAAGTTTAGGATCATTGGTCCTGGATGGAGGTTGGAGGGGTGGCCCTCCTCCATACCTCTACCGGGGTGGATGGAGAGGTGACACTCTTCCAGATCTATACCGGGAGGCCAGAGGGTAGACCCAGACAGGGAAGGTTGGAGGGAGGTGACCCTCTTCCATACCTGTACCGGTTGGGGGTGGCCCCTCCTTCATACCTCTACCGTGGTACACTTGTCCCCTGTCTGCAAGTGGCAGGCAGGTTAAATTTGGGAGAGCACAATGGACCAAGAAGGTCTGAGAGCCAGGAGGGCTCCAGGAGACCCTTGCTCACCCATACAATCTACAATCTTAGTGCATCGTCAGGGTGCTTGACGCTGTTTAAATAGCTACATGAAATCCATGAAGTTACAGTCTCGCAGTGGCAGCAGGAAATGTCAAAGAGCCGTTACAGAATCAGCTGATAAAATTATTTGATGAATTTCAAGTTATTCCATGTTCGTTTCAGCTGGATCCGAAAACTCAATCATGAATATTGAGCATGTGACATGATCAAGGAGTACGATATTAGACTTGGTCACCTCCAATTGCCTGATAGTGGAGAAGGATTAATGACACCAGATTATACGACAGACTCAATATCTCCAGGGACATAGGGCAGCACAAGTGTCTCATTGATGCCATAAAAAGGTTGCAGGTGAAAGTATAACACCCACAAGGCCGCACTGTGCCAAGCATATGCCGCATACACTGTCCTGGTAGAGTAACTACAGCCAGAGAGAGGGTTACTCAAAGTCTCAGACTAGGCTTGGCACGCCCAGCATCTTGTGTCCGCAACCTCCACCTTGAATATAGGGTGGTGGCAGAGGGGGGAGTTTATGACACCATCCTGGCATGCCAGTACGAAACACTCAGTCTCAGACTTTAGCAAAGTGCAGGAAGGCAAACATCAGCTCCTTTGATAGCCCATGCTTCTCAATGTTTCGATAAAAACATTCAGGCATGGACTTGTCAGTATGCACCTTGAGAAAGGTCCTCTGCTTGGCTTTTTTAATTTTGAGCTTGAGGGTGTCTGCCTTCAATGACAAGATTGACGTATCATCGTCGTTTCCATCGAATGAAAGATATAAGTCCAGACCATTTTCATCCACTACCCTCTTTGCTGCCTGGAAGAGAAACACCCTCGGTCCCATACTCTCCTGTTCTCTCACAAGATTGAGCTGGGGTCACTGCTTTTGAACACTCAGCATGCTGTATCCAGGACAAGCCTCCCTTCTTGGGTATGAGAACCGTGGGTCCCTCAGTCAGGTGAGGTGGAAATGGTTCTCTGCCTTTCAAATAGGACATGAAGATTCTGGCAAGGTGTTTATGGGTGGAAGTGAATTTCTTCCACCAGAAGTTATTCACAGCGTCCATTCCTGGAGCCGAGAAATTTTTTCTTACCAGGGAAGGCCTTCTTCACATTGCATTCTGTGGCTGAAAGGGGTCCATCCACATCATATAGGTGGCAGTCATGAAGTTTTTTAAAAAGAGCAGGAGTGTCTCTATTGAATGTCTTCGAAGTTTCGTAGATATCCTTCCAGCTACGTTCAATCTCTTAGACGGTTGATGGAGATTCAACGACAGGTGGAGGTGGTTGAAAGAGATGGAATGGATGAAGGAGAAAGGTAGAGTTCTCCCACACGGCCATACTCCTCTTTATGAGTTTTTTCCAGGCTACGGTGAGTGCCCATACTTTATCCACCACAAGTTGTTTAGCGGTAAGCAGCATGTTTTTATTCAGTGTGTGATGGTGAAATCTGAGGCTACCCACTATTCGCCAAACTTTGGGATAGAAAGTTCACCCAGACGTGCACCAAGCACGCATGAAGCGCCAGTCACAAAGATATTTGAAAAAGATTATATTGTATATTTTTATTAAATATTAGGTTTATTAGTGGTTTGTTTTATCAAATATAGGTACCCGATGGTTTTCTTTTTCCTGCTAACAGCTGCCAATGTCTTATAGGTAAGTAATCTTTTGTTATTTTCCTCCAACTGTGACTCTCATTAAGGCCCTACCAGCTGTTTCAATGTCTCATGCCACCCCCAAGGACTTGCATACACTTATTTCCCAGCTAGGAAGGCTCTCATTGATTCTTTTCTGTCATAAAATGCTAATGCAATGAGGATCTATAGAATGACAGATTATGTTACTTTCTTATGCAATTTATTTATTTTAGTGGCTCACCACAAGGAAGAGAACCTAGAACGAGCCTAATCAGCAGATTATACCCGTTTTCTGATTATCTATGCACCCTTTATCTGTAATTGGCATGGAAAATCTGGAGTTAACTGTGTAAACAAGTATGTATGTGTATGTAAATGATTGTTCTGATGTCTTGCAGAAATTGAAATGCTGGTTAGAATACATACTAAAAGTTCACAGAAATACAAATAACCTTTTCTCTGCATGAATCTATGCATATAAAATAGTACAGTAACTTTTTTTCTTTGGTAAAAGTCAATGAAATACTTACGTGCTCAGAAGCTCATCAGGAAGATCTAGGATGTACTTTGGAATGGGTATCCCACAAAGAAACTGTCCAACTTCGTTGGAAAAATGATTACAGTTGTGCTTTAACAGGTTATAAGTTCCAGGGCTGTAAGTAGAAACCACAAATCATAAATACATAAAAAAGAGGACAAGAAATTAAAAAAAAATTAAGGGACAAATTAGGCAAAGAAATTTTCATCATATTAAAAGTTCAACCTATAGTCATTCCTTTTTTGAAATGCCTTCTTCATATAGGATAGCAATAAAATAACGGTACAGATACACATTTGTGACATTTCCAATTGAAAGCTTCAGGTGTTCCTTCACCTAATGTATTCATTTTATCAAGCAATGAAATACCCCATGAAATTGTGAAACTCCAATTATTTAATGAAGCCCACTCTTTTAAAAGAAAAATCAATCCGTTGTTCAATATTTAATAATAATTTACTAATAATTCTTTTCTTCAATTAAGCAAACAGTTATACGAATACTTTTCATTACAAATAATCAATCAAATGAAGGACTTTCTTAAATATGCTCCCGATTTAGGAGAATCTTCATCTTAACGACTACTAACTTAACATTGACATCATTTTGATGTTACATAAGAGAAATTATTGATAATTTACATACTTTCTTTCTTCTTTATATATGTAATTTGTTGTAGGTACATAATATTAGAAAACCCCTTCATTGGAATATAAATGAAACTATACCCATCTGATATAATATCATACTAATGAAAAAACTGGTTCCTCTATGCATTCGCCACGCCTGTGAGAGCTGGGGACCGAAGGGTTGATAAAAATTGAAAGGAAGATGTTACTTTGTTTGCAGCCACATTTCAGGTGCACACTGAGCATTGGGATCCTGAACAGAAACATTTTATATGCAAAAAACTAAGGAAGGCCACAGGCCAAGTCAAAAACAGTAAGAGTAAACACAGAGTAACACAGCAAAACTAGGTTGGGAGTCACTAAAGACTCTCACGTTAAACATTGCAGAAACATTACTAGAACACTGAAGTTAAATATAGGTTTACAGTGGTGCTGAAGATAATATTTTACCCTCGTACTAAATTTTTAGAAGTGATGGACAAACTAAGAGAAATGCACCATCACCAAGATACATAAAAGCATTCCGTCTTCCCACATTCCATTAATGGCTGCAACAATTACAGAGAAAAAGACTAATTTGTCAAAACAAGTCTCATTTTTCTTTCCTTCACTCTCTCAATTCCTCATCCTGATTCCCTCCTTTCTTAGTGGCTCGTGTCTCAACATTCCCTGCCACCCATCCTAGCAGCACCTCCTCCCATGGATGGTATGTAGATGTAGATATTCCCCCAAGACACCCAAGATCTCAGTGATCCTCCAAGCCACCATGAGATTACTTCTTTAATATCAAACCTTAACAATCAAATAGCAGAAAAAAAAACAAAATTTATTTACATTTACCTAAAAGATGATTCTCCAAGCCCAAGAAGATATTCAAGGAACAAATTGTAAGGAATACAGCTCTCTCCAAGCTTCACGACACGATCAGGTGTCCCCAAAACAGTTCCTCCCTGAAGGCACAAAATAATTGATCACTCACTTCATAACAAAAATCATTTATCAATCATAACTACTTATTCATTCAATCCATCAAAAAACTGCAATGGTTCAATTGACTTATATCACGTCATTGCCGGAAGGTCAGCGATAGAAGAAGTACGACATGGAAGATCACACATAGCCCAAGTATTTCTCTCAGGAAACAGTGACATTAATTGAAGGGGAAGAGAATGAAGTCGTGTCAGATTGTCATGCCACATTTCTCAACGTTTCCCTAGTTCATGTATGTGCGATTAATATCCAATAAAAAGTGTTTTATCAGGCATGTCCCAAGTCAAGAGATGCCTACACCCCAATACGGTATGGCAAGTAAAGGATTTGCAAGTGCACTTACCACACAATGCAATACACTGATGGGGACCGATCTGATAAGAGTCAGAAAAGACAAGTTAAAATGAAAGAAAGTGGAAAACGAATCAAGAAAGGCTCTATACTCAGCTGCAACCCTTTTCAACAGCCGAGCAGGAAAACAAGTCATCCATCCATCAGGGGGGAATTGGAAGGGGAGGTGAAACACAGGTGGGCGAAAACTTTCCCCACGCCAATGAGTCACGGGCATTTCCATGGAAGTTAAAACAGTGGTGATCAAAGAACACAGTCATCTGGGTAGCTCTATGTTTGTTGAACGCTAGAGGTCAGAATTAACATTTAGGTTCATAACATGAGTGCAAAAGACGTGCAAGATGAAAGTCACACATTCGAAAGGGAATCTGCATATGGTAGGCAATTTTCAACAATGTATAGGATGGAGGATTGATATATTTTGCCAAAACGAATTTTGAGGATACCAGGACAAGCCACAGTAATACCTTTACAGAGTCACCCACAAGTGCACAAAAGTGATAAATTCCTCAGAGAAAAAACCATCCACTTAGACCAGGGTTCGACCCCAGATCCCTAGATATCGTGTCGAGTGCTTTAACCAGTTATGTTACCGAGGCGTCCTTCTCTCCGGTGGATTTTTGTGGGCTCTAAACGTACAATATGTTCAAGACTGCTGGAATAATAATGACACAGAAGCAGTCTAAAGTGAATTTTGCCAAAAGAATCACTCAAACACCACTCCAACAAGTCACATGCAATGAACAATAATAAAACCACATTTTTTCATTTTGGAATCAGGTTTTTTCGTTGAAGAAATAATTTGGGACCTTGAATACGAGGGTTTTGAGTGTATCAGTTCTAAAAATCCCTGTTGATTCCGAGAACTTGTCGGTGCACAAAAATTGTACATAAATAGGTAAATGACTAACTCACTTCTAGTCCGGAAAGAGAAGCAAAAACAGCAAAAATATAACACAAGTTTCACGCCTGCACAAAATATCCTACTGGATTGATGACTGTGGGTATCATGCAAAAAAATAGCAAAAGTTGAAAAAGATATAAGCAATGGTTTCATGATTATATAATTTGATCTCAATTAATTTTATTTGTACATTCCTACTCAAGTCAACAGTCGTTAGGCCCTCAGCATCTAAGGGAAATTTTATCAGACCTCATGTGGAGAGCGGGAGTGAAAATCCAATTTATTGCCAATGAATATGCATGGAGGAATGTCACTAAAAATAACTCGTATATAAAACTGAAAATAAATGAAACGGAGGCTGCAGAGGTGGAAGAGCGAAATAAGAAAGCCATCTCCAGATCGTAAGTGCCACTGCTATAATACCCAAGGTGAGCGGAAGAGCGTGAAGCAGGTTCTTTGTGGATGGGGATAATCGGAGCTCACTGAACACTGAATTCGATCACAAGCTTCAATTCACTTCGCCTTCTTTCTTTCCTGCAAAGGCGGCGCCGCAGAAAGTTCATTGAACAACAAACACGTTTTTAACTTCACACCCGGCCAAGCAGTTCACTTGGCCAAGTTCAAGAAGAGAGGCCACATACACACAGACACACAAAGGACGAACAAGATGGAAGAGCACTCCACCTCGGCTTGCCACCACGCTGAAAAACACTTCGCGAAGGTCCATAATAGGGGCGGGTGGAGCAAATGGGGGGATGACGGGGGGGGAATGCGAGATGGCCTGGCGCACCAACCGGAAGGCCTCTCTGTCGAAGGAAGCAGCGGCCTGAGGTCTGGAGAGAGAGAGACAGAGAGAGAGGGCCTTTTCGTCGCCGTGGTCCGGGAGAACTCAACTCATCCGATCGCCTATATTATACGAATGTACGCAGAGCGCGAGGCGAACCCGCGAGGTAAGAGAAAGAAAAAGGGGTAAGTCTTCTGGAAACTTAAAAAGAGAAGATTTACCTCCTTCTTCCGGGAGATTACGCTTCCTCCTCGGATCCCTCGACGGATTTTCACGGCCGAGGAACAAACGAGAGGAGTAGGTTATTATATCCCCCGAAATCTTTGTCGGCTCTCGCAGAGAGAGCGCGTGGGGCAGAGCTGCGTGAGCCCTGAAAAGAGGGATGTGCTAGGGGGCGGGGAGGGGAAGGGGCGATATGTGGGCGGGCAACGGCGGAGGTGAGAGGGGGCGGAACCAGGGGTGTAGGGGGTGGGGGGCGGCGGTGAGCCAGGCTTCCTCGGTGGACGACCACTCTTACAGGGGGGCGCGCGCCTAATCTTAGAGAGACCCCTAAAATTAGAAACAAGGGGAGGGAGGGGGGAGATTGGGGGGGACGGGGAAAGGGGATTGGGGCGTGTGTGGAACGGGTGGCAAGATCCGACCGTGGCATTGTAGAAGGGGCCTCTTCCTCGGGCGGTTGGCTTCCGCGAGGGTCGAGGGTTGGTCGGTAAGGTGGCGCTGATTGTTGTGGGAGGAGGGGAAGGGGTCCGTGGAGTGGGTGGGTGGGTGGGGGGTTGAAGATGAGGGAGGAGCGATGGAAGACGGCGACAAACGCGAGGAAGCAACGACCTTAGCGCCGCCGGCGGCGTGTACATGGAGGGGAGGAAGGATTGCAAAGGATGCGACGTTCGACGGTCGAATGGGAAGGGAGGGTATGAGGGGGGAGGGTATGTGGGGGGAGGGTATGTGGGGGGAGGGTATGTGGGGGGAGGATAGGAGGGTATGAGGGGGGAGGGTATGTAGGGGGAGGATAGGAGCGTATGTGGGGGGAGGACAGGAGGGTATGTGGGGGGAGGATAGGAGGGTATGAGGGTACGAAGGTAGGAGGGTATAGGAGGGAGAGTATGAGGGGGGAGAGTGTGAGGGTAGGAGGGTATGAGGGGGGAGAGTATGAGGGGGGAGAGTGTGAGGGTAGGAAGGTATGAGGGCGGAGAGTATGAGGGCGGAGGGTATGAGGGCGGAGGGTATGAGGGGGGGAGGGTAGGAGGAGGGAGGTTATGAGGGGGGGGGAGGGCAGGAGTGGGGTGATGGTGTATACGGGATTTCGTATGCAAGGGGTTGGAGAGGGGGTGACACCTCGGGGCCACACCCTTAGTGCAGGTGTAATGCATCCATTTCGTTCGCGGAACCAGTTGGAATGCCAAAAAATAAAAACACATTGGCACAAGCCTCGTCGACACTGAGACGGAATTCCCGCTCTCGGCCGTTATCGGCAGCACTGGCGCATTTCTTCCGAAGGTTTCCACAAGATCGGAGGGAGTTATTATGAACTTCAAGGATCGATTTCAAAAAAGTAACTGGAGTTGTGCATACTGCAGAATGGAATCCTCTAATGTGAGATGGATATTGTGGGTGGGGGGAGGGAGTCGTTGTGAGGGGGGAAAGGGTTAAGGGGCCATTCTAACACACACACACGGTCACACAAGTGTTACGACTGAGGTACACTTTTGGTCAAAATTATTCCCGTTCGTTATGTTTTTAAAAAAATACACATGAGCAATTCCATGTTCATCCATCTAATTTTATCCCGTAAGATAGTTTTTGCTAGAAAGTAGTTCATTTTCGATACATTTTCCAATTCAGAAGCGAATTACTAAAACTCTGAAATCATCCAAACATGGAGTTCAGAATCACACCATTGAAATACACCCTTCACTTCATGAATGGCATATTGATCACATTGAGTGATTTCGGTTTAAGTAACGTCCATCATTTGTAATCATAACAACATGATGGACGTTGCACGCGAATAAGCGTATATTACAGTGGGATTACGGAAACGAGCACATATGGATTTGTCTTACCAAATCTTAAGGGTTTGGCACACAGGACGCGGGCGGCGCGGCGGGCAGCGACATCGCTGCCCGCTGCGATCCGGCGATATGTTTGTATGACGCAATATTGTATCATCCCCGTCACATACGAGGCGGTCTGTCGCAGCGAAACAGTCTTGACCGCGGCGGTAGGCGATACGTTGGTACAAAATCACAAAATTATCGCGCGATTCAGGCGATCCACATCAGTTCGTTGATAGGTCATTTCAAGATGGGAGAGGAAACGGAACTATTTATAGAAACAGTGAGAAAGTACGCGTATTTGTACGACACTTCACACTAGTTCCACAAAAATATGGAGAAAAAGGCAGAAATATGAATCATGATTGCAGAAGGGGCTCAACATTACTGGAAAGTACGAATGTTTTTTATTTCACAATATTATATCAGGTTTAACGATTTAATTATTTCACAAAATTATTTTATTACGTAGTTACCTATTATTAATCATAAGGTACCTCAAAAAAGTATTATAAACAATATCTATTGAAGTTATGTCCTTCTGGTAAAATACTCAGCAAACTTTTCGCAGACTTGAATTGCAGCATTGGTTGATCTTCGATTGGTGACATCTGTTGGTAAAAGCACTTGCATAGGTTGTGTGACTTCTTCGCTTTGCATCATTAGCTGAACATTCTCTGCCATTCTTCATTATAATATAATTATTCAAACAGCAAGCTGCTTTCACTATGTAATCTGCAGATGACACATCTGTATCTATGGCGCTAAAAAATACACGCCATTTCAAAGCCAATATACCGAACGCGTTTTCCACGACTCGACGTTCTTGATAGAGCTGTGCATTGAAACAATTTTTTCTTGGATCGGAGATCATTCCGGCTTTGGGATACGGTCTCATTATAGGTACGTTTGAAGAGCAAAGCCTTCGTCACCAACGATAACGTGTGGGATGGGGGTTATGTGTGCCAGGTAGTGACTGTGGAGGTAGAATTGTCTTTCCCTCAATGTACTGCCGGTAGAAAGCTGAATTCTCAAAAATAGCACTGTCTCTATGCCATCCATAACTTCCTTTATCAACTACCGTAAACTTGTAGAGTGGGTCCATCACCGCTAGAAGAACGAGTGAAAAATGATTTTCGTAACAATTGTAGCCAGATCCACTATTCTTGGGGAATTTTAATTTTATGTGTTTTCCATCTATGCTGCAAATACAGTTCGGAAAAACCGTAGGTTTAAAACCGTTTGTACCCCGTAGTGCTAAAAAAACCTTCGGTTTAAAACCGTTTGTACCCCGTAGTGCTAAAAAACCTTCATCGGCTTTTTTCCACATCTGTGTCGTGGGAGGAGGCAAACAGATAGGCTGTAAAACACTCCATATTTCTCGACAAACTTCTCTCACTATCTTGGAAACAGTTGAACGTCCCAGACTGAAAGAAAAAAGCGATGGTCTGGTGACTGTCGCCTGCAGCAAAAATACATGGAAAGATAGGGAAAATTATATTCTATTATACAAATAAAAGAAAAAGGAAGAAATGGCCGAAGACATAGTACAGCTCCTCTGCAAAGGTGAATTCTGTAGTGAACGTTTTTGTGTACGGCATGTGGTTGAATACATCCTCATGTGTATTCCACTTGTATTCAAAGTAGGACATATAGCTGTATCCAATATGCTCATAATACATATTGATTACGTCGTGTAACTCTTTCACAATATGTATTGAATACACATTGTTCTGTGTGGGATACAATGGTTTAATAATAATAATAATGCAATTTACATTTTATTTTTCCAATTTGTTTTGGGTTATGCAGCCAAGACAAAGTGAAAAAATTTACGGGACAGTTATTTGAGGTACAAGAAAAGCTTAAAAGGTGTAACGGGACAGGCCAAAAAGTACCTCAAGTGGCCATGGAGTGAACACATGTAATTTTGGATGATACGATTCGAACGCGTTCCACGATCAGCAAAATACATCAAGTGTAGAAATTGAAGATTCCATTTCACTTGATAACGAAACTCCTGAACCTCAAAGTGAAAGTGAGAAAGATGCAACGCAAGTATATAGCCACAGCCTCTCCACAAATGCCATCCCCTCCGCCTAAAAAAAAACGAAAGCTGGGTCTACATCCCAAGATGATTCGTCCCAAAGTTTTGCAGTAATTGATTATTTTCGAAGCAAGCCTGCTAAACATGAGTTTGATGGCATAATCACTCGTTTCTCAGTTATGCTCACACGTTCCGAAAATTCCAGCCAACAACATAAGCAATGCTGAAGATGGAACTACAAGCTACACTCGTCGCATGAACGAAAATGAGAGAGCTTGGTACACCATTTCACTCTCCTGGTCTATATCCACACCCCAATCTCCATTGCACTCCGATAACAATTCTTCCTATTCCTCAACTACTAATAATACCGCATTTGGCTCAGGAGATACATCCCCAGTTTACCAGTGCATGAATCCAATTGGCTCATCATACAATGATCGTACGGAAATGCACGTCCTTTATATGAAAATTATGGGTCCCATTTTCAGTCAGATTAGCTAATAATGTTTGTAACTAATAAATAATATTTGTAATGTACATCACTTATTATTATGTTTGTAATCTTACCTGAAATATTGAAATAATTAACTCTGTTCATACTATATAGGTGCGAGTATATATTTTTGATTAACATACCTCAAACCATAGAGTAAATATATTACTTACTCTATGCTCAAACAAACGGCTAATCTTTCCCTTGTTTCAATAGGTCTTCTCCAGTTCGTAGTGATCATCTCAATGCTTTGTAGCTAGTAGGTCGTGTAGTTCCTCGAAACTTTGTCTTGAAATAAACTAAAATCTGTCCTCGTGTGTCTGCAGTTCCCTACAGAGTCGGTAGTAATTACCAAGTTCATCTCTTTTTTCATTATTTGGGTGCACCCAATATAGTCTTTTTCTTCGGATATACTGTAGTGCTAAAAGAAGCAGGAGTTCCTCCTCGTCAGAACAACTCATTTTCCAAGAAAAACCTGCAAAATACTGTAACCTGTGCAAAACACTACTGCGAACTTGCTCTGCGGAAAACTATATCAACACTGGATCGCTCACACAGATATCGCTCCGTATGTGACGTAGAAGTGAGGAAACATTTCATTAGAACATACATCTGGAGCATTCTACTATATGGCAGCGAAGCATGGACAATAACAGCAGCAGAGAAGTCCAGGCTGGAAGCATTTGAAATGTGGTGTTACCGAAGAATGATGAAAATAAAATGGATCGACAGAGTGACAAATGAAGAAGTCTTAAGAAGAGTGGGAGAAAAGAAATGTCTACTGAAAACCTTACGAAGGAGACGGGACAACTTCGTAGGCTACACATCTTAAGACAAGACGGCCTGTGAAGACGACGGTGAAGACAATCGTCGAGGGAAAAGTGAACTGGAAGAATGGAAAAGGCAGGCCTCGGATGAGATATATGGAGCAAGTTGTGAAGGATGTAAATGAGAAGAGTTACGTCAATATGAAGAGGTTGGCAGAATTGAGTGGATGGCTGCGTCAAACCAATCCTAGGATTGTTGACCGATGACGATGATGTGACGTAGCCATGCCGCCGACCGCCGAGAAGATCGCGCGATCGCTGACCGCCGCGACAGACCACGTCCTGTGTGCCAAAGCCTTTAAGACTCGTTATCAATTAAAAAATTAATTCTCAAGGACCAAGAATCCCGGTCTCAACATATTGGCGCCTCTTTCAGGGTCTCGAGTATTCTCATGATTTACCCATTCCAATAAATAACTAAAACTCATGTAGCATAAAATTCCACTAGAATTTTTTTAAACATAATATTCTCATTGGAGTGGATTTTACAGGGGCCAAGGCTTGAAAACAAAAAAGTACTGAAGCATATTCCTCTCAAAAAGGGTGAAAAGTATTCGGATTATTTTCATGCTCACTCGTATTGCCCATGCATGCCTACTGACCCATTCACCCATGTTCTAGGTCTCTCAGATATTCATTAATCCTTGTATCATGACTAGTTTCTTCTCCACACTTACCGGAGTTGAAGACGCAGGATATTAACGCCGTAACTTCTTTAGAAAAACACCATCGTTTATTACAAGGAATGGAGAAAAATTCCAGAATTACATTCGATGCGCGAAATATAAATTATCAAACAGAGACCGCACCGTAACCCTCCATAGGACACTTTTTGAGAGTTAAAGTGACAAACCATTTTGTAGAATGAAAATAATTAGGGATTGAAGGAAAAGAGACGATGACCTGCTGAAGGTCGGCGAGAATGTATATCCATTACGTCGGAGATACATCAGCACATTTTAAAACATTATAACGATTTAAAATTCTAATTTTGAGCTTGGGACGTTTATGCCTTCAGAGTCAGTCCATTATGAAAATTGTTTACAAAACTCAAGACCATTTTCACAGAAAATATTTAGGATACTGAAAAGCAGCAAGGATGGAAATTTTGCTTCAAATGACGACTCTCCGGTCGGTTTTGGCAATGTTCCAAAACGCAATATTTTAGTATTTTCCGGAGGTCATTTCATTTTTTTCTAAAACTAGGTATGTGATTCCCCTCTGTTCTTAAGCCCAGAATTTCCCCGCAATATGGGACGACAGCAAGCAGCAAGTCTCTCACTCCTTCCCCCGAAATCAATTACGATTCAGAATCTCCTCAGGCTTCACCTTCTCTCTCACTGCCATATTTCTCATCTCCTAGGGACGCATCCAAACACAACCATTTTGTTTTTTTTCCTCCACGCTCCGCTTTCCGTCCTCCGAAAATACTCCAACATCCGCGCGACTTCCTTCACCAGTGTTCGGCACCGTTACCACTTTCTCTGGACTACTCATCGCTTCCCATAATGCAACGCTAAAAACTGAATGGCGCACTCTCGTCGTTCATTTCAATATGTGTATTTGCGATTGTCCGCGATACTGTTTGAGGATAGAGGAGGTTGTCTTTTGAAGTTTCACTTTTTAATCACCACGTGTGGGTGCGTATGTGGATGGTGTTAAGATAAAGGCGAAAGATTAAGTGAAGCATCTAGGAGTTACGATAACTTCGAACCTATCGTGGGGAACACATATGAGAAATATTTGTGGCAGAGCTCTGAAGAAGCTAGGATTCGTCATGCGTATTGTGGGAAGATTTTCAGATGAAAAAGTAAAAGAGAGGTGCTATTTCGCACTCGTCCGCCCACACCTTGAATATGCAGCGAGCATATGGGATCCGGTGCAGAAAGACTTAATCCGGGAACTTAATAAAATACAAAGGAAAGCTGCGCGATTCGTCAAAAACAACTACGGGCGTACATATATCGTTACACAGATGTTAAACGAATTAGGCTTGGAGCCGCTAGAGACTCGGAGGCTGCGCGCTTGGCTTAGATTGCTTGAACAATTGAGAATAGATATCTTTAAGAGCGACACGGAGAACATCATATTAGAACCCCACTATATTTTCAGGTCCGACAGAAACGATAAATTAAGAGAGATATTTTGCCGAACGGATAGGTATGGGAATTCGTTTTTCCCCCGAACAATAAGGGACTTTAATAAATGCTAGGCGTAATTTCATTAGAGCGTTTCCTTTTTTATATGTAAACGGCTGGTGTCCTAACACCCCCCGCCACACGCCTATTGAGGCGGCTTGCGGGGTAGTATGTAGATGTAGATATGTCCGAGGAACAGACCAAAGGAATCTGACACCCAAAAGTCGTAGCCTAACATTCGTCGATGTAATTAGTGAGCCGATTTCGACACGGATTCTAGAAAGAGAGCCGGTCATCGGTTTTTCCTTCCTGGTTTCCTGGACTAGGCGGCTTTGATCTCTTCCAGGAGCTATTCATTTCCGCGTCCTAAGCCGATTAGTAGGCTGGAAGATCTTAAGTGCCAAAACTGCTGAAGTAACATCGCAACGTCTAACGAAAAGACAGTCCTACACAATCAAAACACAACGACCAAGATAAGAGGTAGGATTCGAACTCATGACCGTTCAGTTTTCATAAAAGTGCATCACGCATCTATCTACGTGGCACGTGTCTGATCAGCACAAAGGTCACTGCTGAATAGATGATGAAGCAATGTTTTCCTTTGCACATTCGTTACGTAGGCTTTTATCCGCTGCCCAAAAAACTTTGAAAATTTCTCTTGAATCCATAAAACCCCGACAACACCTAATATTCCGAAAATCAACACAATGAGGTGTTACTCTGCTATTAAGACATTCTGCTACCATACAAATATATTAAAAGACTCGTCTTCACTTCTTCAAAAGCTAACGCAAGGTTTAAGCTATTCGCGTACTCAAGGTTGAAATTTACATTAACTAGACAACTGAAAGAATGAAGATCCAGTCAAAAATATAGGTAAAACCGCCGAGTCATTCCATTTTAGCTATGTAAATGGTCGTTGCCACACCCATTCCGATTTTGACGAAAATTGGGTCTTGAATAGTCCCAAAATTCCTTAAGCCCGTTTCACACGACACTTGATCCAGCACAAGACCTAGTATGCTAGCTGGTACTTTATATTGAGGACGAAACCCAGTATACTAGAAACCGTACTAGAAGGTTTCAAACGATCATCGACCTTGTGCTTGCTATTAAGCAGTTATTCCATATGATTCCATACTAATTTAAAAAAGAGAAGATCGCACAGCGTCTGTAACGTGAACATGATTGGTAGATGGCCACTGGGTCCTACTGGGTCTAGTAGCAAACTAGTACCGCATCAAGTACGAAATCCAGTAGCTCAGCGAGTATACTAGCTAGCATGCTTGCTAGCCAGTATACTGGTTCTGTTCACACGATACTGGAAAGCTAGCATACTAGCGAGGAAACTAGACCTTGTGCTGGATCAAGTGTCGCGTGAAACGGGCTTTAGACCAAAACAGTTTTCCTTATTAAAAAAAATAGTCGTGGGAAAAATTTCGCCCCCTAAATATAGGCAACTGCGCACTGAAAGAACGGCGAAATAACCTCTTTTTAGAACCTTTTTCGACGAGCTCTAGCAATTTTTATACGCATCAAGTGGACGTAAACATAGTATTACTAGAAGGCTAAAAGTGTGATATTTACGTATATTTAATCAAAATAGGACTTTTTACTAGCTAAAGTTCTCTCTTCACAGTTTGCCATCAAACTAAAAAATTGTCACTCTTTGAACTTTTTATCATATAATACACCCAGAATAACAGATTAATTTTTTTTACTAGTAGCACTTATGAATATGTAGAGTACGTGGAATAAAAATTAAATGGATATTAGATATCCTTATTCAAACTGTAAAAAGAGAACTTAAGCTATTAAAAAGTCCAATTTTGATTAAATATCCGTAAATATCAATCTTTTAGCCTTCTGGTTACACTATATTTACGTCCATTTGATGCATATAAAAAATGCTAGAGCTCGTCGAAAAAGGTTCTAAAAAGAGGTATTTACGCCGTTCCCTTCAGTTCGTAGTTACCTATATTTCAGGGGCAACATTTTTCCCACGACTAAGGAAAACTGTTTTGGTCTTAGGAATGTTGAGACTATTCACAACACAAATTTCGTCATAATGGAAGAGGTTCGGCAACATTTTTAACGGTAAATTTACCTACTTAACAGGGAATGACTCAGCTATCAACAATTTAAAGGGCTTGTTTTTAACCCTAATTTGTTAGCTCTTCCCATGTCAAAAAATATATGAGACATTTGAAAGATTTAAATGAGAAATGCCCAAGAACCTGTGATTTCATGAGAAAGATCTGAGTTAAGTGTGAGGCTTTATGAGACAAAGTCGTTGAGGCATTCCTGTTTCCTGATATTTCAAGGGGAGAAGTATGAGACACATACCCATTCCTGAGAGTTTCGTGAGACAAAGAATTATTTCATAAGAAAAGTCACCAAGCAGGTCATTCCTAGGATTTTTATGAGGAAAGTATGAGACGCTAAAAAGGTCTGAACCTTTTTAGCGTGTCAAACTATCCTCTTAAAATCCAAGGACTGCTGAAGTCCCAAAGTTTTCTTAGTGAAACCATAGGACTGAAATTATAAGTTTCTTAGAAAAATTTTTCCTTAAACAATCACAGATATGAAGTGATTTTCAAGAATTTGTCCTGCTGATATCTTTTATACTAATGTTGAAGTTTTAATTAAAACTTAAGGCCATACCCTGAACGCTTAGTCGGTTGCGGTCGCTGCGGTTCTCAAACGGTACCAGTATACCAGCCGGTATATCGCCTGCGGTACACGATATTTAAAACCTTGGTTGCGATAAAGCTTTCATAAATCGTGAAACATATTATGTACGCGGAAAATGTTTCCAGTGGAGATCCGGTTGCAGAATATGCTGAAGAGTAGGATAGTGGTTGGTTGAAACAAATAGATAGAATAACCGATTGTAAACAACTGCCCATGCAGTTCAAAGCAATAAAAAACAGAGTAATCCACATTTTCAATGATCAATTACTCGCCGATTAAAAATTACCCCGAGAGTAACGACTACAAAAATGCAACGATACCTCTGGTTTCTCCTGGAGCAGATTACGAGTAAAATTACAGTTTGAAAAAAAGTAACGATTATTATAGTAAAATTAAGTAAAATGCAATCGTTACCGGTAATCGGATTTCTCGCAATCAATAACTTCCCATCACTGTTCATTATCGTACAACTATATGGGTGAACTTAAAAGGGAAATAAAATCAGCCTTCGAAACTACTAGACTACCGATTGTAAGTATAAAGGAAATTATATTCTCTATTTGTGTTTCATAATTATATCCCCATAACATGAAAAGTATTGATCTAGGTGCAGAGTTTAGTATTTCTTTCTTAAAATTACTAGCACTCAGGATATAAGGCTGAAACTTTCACTTTGAGATGGAGAAAAGAATGCAGTTTTTAATTCTAGCATTCGTTTTTTTCTAAACGATTCACTTTTGTCTGTAATTCGTGTTTTATGCTCAAAAATAGTCAATTTCTTCACTTTTTCAACGATACAAATTTAGGTAATGATTTCCTTGGCAACCGCAGCATGGGCTTTCAAAGTGACCTTATACGTCTGATATGAGGCCTTTATCAACACGAGAATTACAGTTAGATTTGAGCTGGGGTATTTTTCACCCATTCTCTGCATGGGTGGTTAATGAATGGTAGTTATACAGTATCCTGAATGGTTAATGCATTTAGCATGTGGCATCATGGGAATCCTGTTCATCCAATGAAACAGTTTCAAGTCTTTTATTTTTCCCGTTGAATTGGGCATGATGTCACATTTTTGAAAATAAAATTGAAAGCTTGGCTGTTCTTAAACAGGGATGTTGAATATCTTCTCAAAACTAATGTTTGATTTAATAGACAAGGATTGCAATGTATGTATATTTTTTTAGTTTTTCCTATGCTTACTTTGTGTAATTGATAAATTTTTATTCACTATTACGTTAAACTCAATTCAACAGTTATATATTTTTGTAAAATTATAACACAATTTTTGTGGTAAAAAAGTCAGAAAATGTTGTTATAATTATTATTATGAATATAAGCTGACGCAAAACCCACTCACGCAAGGAATGTCGACCATGAAATAAGATATTATTTCTTCCGGGGTATTTCACTCTCTCCTTACGTAAATTTACGTGTATTTCTTGGAGTGAAATAATTGCTATGACTATTATTAATTTCAACGGGCAACCTCCCATAGCGTTTTATGTGAATATCCTTTAATGTATAGATTATTTCAATCGGTACATTTGTTGTGGAGATATAACATCTGAAACTCGGGGATTTCGACTTTAGCATGAACAGCAGCTACCGCAACTGATCCCTCTAGTCAAATTAATGGGAATTTTTTTCCACGTCCCAGCAACAGGATCGCAGCAAAGAGTCGGTTGTTTTCAGCGGTTCAGACCCAACACTTCTCACAACTTGAGTGTTTTCGAGCTGCCAGAACATCCCTATTGTCACCGAGTGCGCATACCTCTACACACTCTCCTCCTACTATATCCCAAAAAAAACAACAGTGTTTTCGAGCGATCGAGCAAGGAAAAAGGAAGCCGTGGTATCATCCGACTTGCCACAGATTTAAAAAAAAACGCCCAATTATCCGGATCATTGCACCGCGAATATGATGAAATCGTGTTTCAAGCACGTGAATGCAAGATGCGAAGTTCACTGCTTTTGATGATATTTTAGGAGAATGTAAACAAGGGCAGAAACATTCGCACTGGTTTCCCATTTCACTCAGGATGATGGCGATCGCTTGCAAAAGCTGAAAATAGGACAAATAAAAATGTGTGTGGACACAAACATTTGAATACAGTGGGGGCATAGAAGCAAATAAACAAAGTTCTACTTACAGCAAAATGTTTCTGATCCTTCAACAGCAACGGTGGCACAATTCATTACGGCACCCCTTCTATCTTATTATTATTCAACGAAAACGAGGCACGTTAAACTCATCAATTCGACCGGGGAAAACTTATTAGTAACTAAATATATATATTTTTAGCGTTCAAACGTGTCATCTCCACAAATGAATATGGTGACGTACAGTGGCGTACGCAGGACTGACTTCGGGAGGGGGTTTCATTAATACTTATGTGCATAATCATAAAATGATATTTAGATTATTATTCACTAAAACAATAATTAAATTAACATTCTCTTTTCGTGAAGATAATTCAACTATATTTTTCAGCCCAATAAACAAAATTCTAAACGCTAGTTCAGGAAAACGAACGAAAACGAATTCAGGTAAACATGTTTTGGGGGGGGGGGGGTTTAAACCCTAAACACCGTACGTACGCCACTGGTGACGTATTGCAAACAACGGAGATTTTGATTGGTATAATGACTTTTTGACGGAGCGATCCATTATTCACATGTTTTCTTTCAAAATGTAATTTTAACCATTCACATGAAAAGGTGAAGTGACTCTAAATCGGGAACATGGAAACAGTCTCCACCATTTTGATGTCTAGCACGAGGGTCCGACATTGCCAAGTTAAGTGCGGGTGGAAAAAGACTACAAAATCAAGGAGGAATAACCACGCGGCAAATGGATTGAAATAGGAAATACGTGGCCGGACCGAAAAGTAACATGGCAGCCGAGGACAGGGAATGTGACATGGCCTCCAACGAAGGCGCCAATGATCACAATGACTCGTCAAAGAACTAAGCAAGCAGAGTGCGGCAAAACAACGCGGGAAGCGCCAGCAGTTCCGTGTCTGCGCGTGAACAACCCCGGGGGCGTGGGGGTGGTGGTGGGGGCGTAGGAGGCTGTTGGTCTCCCGCCCTCGCCGCTGGCAGACGGACTGCTAAGCGGAGTCGCCGTAGGTAGAGATGGGCCACTCTGAAAATTACTGCGGTATTTTTCGTAATTTACCGCATCCCTCGTAAATTACCGTAATTTTCTAGATAATTCACCTATGTTTGAGATAATTTTTCATACAAATAAATTCCCAGCATGTTTTTATAAGCCAAGTTCACATTTCCTACGTGTTTAATAATAAATTGATGCATGTACAACTCATTTTTTGGAATATTTTACTTAAATTATAACATTATAAGATTAAAGCTTTAGAATATTCTTCTTGAAAATTTCTCATACTTGGACAAAAGAAAACCAAATTGCGTGTTGCTCTCGTAGTTATTTTTACAATTTTAAAAATTTCTAATAGATTAATGTTGAATTAGGTATGGTTTAAACATGGTTATTCCATTCCTGTTGCTATTGGTTTTTCTATTTAACCATACATTTGCTGCTTAGTACTTAAAACTAAAAAATACAGGAAAATTACGGCAATTTTCGAAAATTACCGTAATGTAATGTGGTAATGTACCTCAGATGAAAACCACGGTAACCATCTCTAGCCGTAGGTAAGACGAGGCGACGAGGGGAAGAGAGATTTGAAGGAAAGGAACAGAGCCCAACTATGAGCTGCATAAATGATAGGATTGGAATCGATATTTCAGGATGAAGACGATTTTCTAACTTCAACGGTCAATCAAAACTCAAGTGCGTTAGGTACTGTTCAACTGTTACAACTGATACGTCGCAATTCCAAGGCAACCAAACGTTAATCCATTACTTATTAATGATTACGAGGTATTAAAGTCCCCCTCGCTGGTATCTCTATCTTGTCGTCGTGTCGGGGGCTTGCGTGCCTGAGCGAACCTGAAAGCTATGCCGGCGGGAGCGAAAGCTCCTGGTAGGGCCACCCGAGCCGGACAGGTCAAGGGGGACAGGCCAGACAAAAAGAGGTACCCTGGTCCTCCAGGTTGGGAGGTTGGGCGTGGGGCTAACGACCCCACAACGTAAAAAAATGTTCTGTTACAAAACCCATTAAGAAGCCTCGGAATACGGACGGATTTAAGGATGATGACACTGGCAAACGATCTGGAACTCGAAAACGGAATACGACATTGACCTTAGCTACATGGAGTGTAAGGACCATCCTGAAAGCTGGAAAAATGGCAGAGATCGCTGAAGAAGTATTGAAATATGGGATGGATGTAGTGGCGTTACAAGATATAAGATGGAACGGAAATGGAAGAGTGGATAAAAAGGACTACTCAATGTTCTATAGTGGGCCTAAACTGAGAATTGGGCAATGTGGAACAGGGTTTATCCTTAATAAAAAAATGAAGCAAAGCTGCTTAGGGTTTGAACCTTTGTGGGATAGAATGTGTAAGATAAGGCTCAAAGGACGTTTTAGGAACTTATCTATCATCTCAGCTTATGCACCCACAGAAGATGCTAATGATGACGAGAAGAATGCTTTCTATGATCAACTGGATACAGAATGCAGCAAGATACCTAAATATGATGTGTTGATTTTCTCCTAGGAGATTTCAATGCAAAAATAGGAAGAGAGGACTTCTTGCAGCATGTAGCTGGAAAACACTCTTTGCATACCGAAACAAATGAAAACGGAAAGATGCTAAGCCAGCTGGCAGAAGCTAAAGGGCTAATAATCAAAAGTACCTGTTTTGCACACAAAGGTATTCATAAGGGAACATGGAAAATGGCAGGTACAGGAGTGGTCAACCAAATTAATCACGTTCTGGTTTCCAGGAGACATGCATCTTCAGTCGTTGACATAAGGTCTGCAAGAGACCCGAACTGTGATTCAGACCATTATTTGGTAAAGGCCAAGCTCAGGGAAAGAATTGCGAATGTGGGACGTATTAAAGGACCCAAGAGAATACAGTGGAGCGTGGAAAAGTTCAGGCAATCAGCAGCTGTATCCCAATACCAGGAAACCCTGGGTAAGAAACTGGAAGAAGGAGCAGAGAACCTGAGTGTAACTGACTCAGTAGAGAGAAAATGGCTTAATATAAAGAAGGCTATGGAAGAGGCTGCAAAGGAGACTATAGGAGAAAGAAAGAGAACAAGGAATGAAGAATGGTTTGATAATGAGTGCAGAAAAGCTATAGAAAGGAAGAATATAGATCGAAGGAACACTATCCAGAAAGAGACAAGACAAAATGTCGAAAGATAAAGAAAGCAGAAGACAAGCAAATGAAATAGTACGAAAAAAGAAAAAACAATTCTTAAAGGGGTATATGGAAAAGATTGAGGAACTGAACACACAAAATGAAAGTAGAAAGTTATACCAGGCAATCAAACGGATGACAAACAATATTCAAACAAGAACAAATGCATGTAAGGATAAGAATGGGAGGTTGGTTGGAACAGAGGAAGAAGTACTGGGAAGGTGGGCCGAGTACTTTAAGGAATTGCTGAATGTCAATGAGATAGATGAGGAGGATGGAAAAATGTTGGACATGAGGGTGGACACGAAGATTAGCAGGCAATTGAGGAGGTTGAGGAGTCGTTAAAGCGGCAGCGGAATGGGAGAGCTCCAGGGGAAGATCAAATTGTACCGGAGTTAATCAAGTATGGAGGAAAAAATTTAACAAAGAACCTACATAGACTGATATGTGAAATCTGGGAGAAAGAAGAGATGCCTGAGGAATGGAAGATTGGTTTTATTTGCCCTATCTTCAAGAAGGGAGATAAGTTGCAATGCAGCAACTGTAGGGGAATCACATTACTACAAATTGTAGTAATGTGATTGTATCTTATAAAGAAAGAAAGAAAGAAAGTATCTTATAAGTGACATTGTAAATGTCACTTATAAGATACTTTCTTGTATACTGCAGAGGAGACTTAACACGTATGCTGAAGAAATCCTTGGTGAATACCAATCTGGCTTCAGGCCGGGAAGAGGAACAACCGACCAAATCTTTGTAATGAGACAATGCATGGAGAAATGTTATGAGTACAACTTTGACCTACATATGCTTTTCATTGATTTCCAGCAAGCTTTTGATAGTGTCAATAGAAGAAAAATGTTGAATGCATTGGAGGGATTTGGAATACCAAAAAAACTAATTAAGTTGGTAAATATGACTATGAAAGGATCTCAAGCTAAGGCTTATATCGGGGGCAAGACTAGTGAAGCCTTTAAGATAACGACTGGAGTAAGACAAGGAGATTCTCTATCTACAGTACTATTTAATCTGTGTCTACATGACGCCATGAAAGAACTTAGGTTAGAGGGAACAATTGTGCATAAATCTACTCAGGTCTATGCCTATGCCGACGACATAGTTCTAATGGCACGGAGTATGGATTCTCTGAAAGAAATATTCAAAATTTTAGAACAGAAGAGTAAGAATATAGGGCTAAAATCAATGAGAGAAAAACGAAATACATGAAAATGTCGGCCACGGAAGACAGAAGATGGATTCAAAACGTTACATTTGGGCAGTACAACTTTGAAAATGTAAAATATTTCAGTTGCCTCGGTACGAATTTAAACTGTAAGAACTCAATGACAGAAGAGATCAACAAGAGGATAATGACTGGAAATAGAGCTTACTTTGCTAATATTAAGCTCCTGAAGTCAACTCTTCTATCTAAGGAGATGAAAGTCAAGATCTATCAGGCACTTATCAGACCGGTCGTGACATACGGAGCAGAAACGTGGACCATGATCTCCGCTGGAAATGAGCAAGCTCTGCGGATATTTGAACGGAAGGTTTTGCGAAGGATATATATGGCCCCGTGACAGGTGGGGTAACTTGGAGGATAAGAACAAACAGGGAAATAGAAAATATTATCCGAGGCGAAGACATAGTGAGGTTTGTGAAGACCCAACGGTTAGCTTGGCTAGGTCATGTAGAAAGGATGAGTGAAGAAAGGATGCCTAAGAAGTTTCTACATGGAAATATAGATGGAAAGAGAAAAAGAGGAAGACCAAGGAAAAGATGGATGCAGGATGTGGAAGAAGACATAAAGGCTATGAGGATTGTCAGATGGTGGGAGAAAGTGCAGAACAGGAGAGAATGGACAGGCGTCTTGATGGAGGCCAAAGCCCATACCGGGCTGTAGTGCCGAGGAAGTAAGTAAGGTATTAAAGTAAGCAGGAATTAACTGATTTGAAAATTACCACTTGCGTTCCTCACGGAATTAACACGAGAAAAATATGCGTAAGAAATTATACACCAAGACGATTTTCTAACTCTATAGCATAAGCTCTATGCACACAAGGACGTGTGACATGTCAACAACGATGCGCACAGAATTTCGTTTCTTCTTTGTTCTAACAAGTGACTCGCTACTCGCGCACTCAACAGACGACGAAATTTCGTGAATGAATGCTTGCTTACGAACACCGTGTAAAGCGGTAACGCATTCGTCTGCGCAATAATTATTGCACGCAAGATTGAGAAATGAATGCAGTGCTAACCTGCGCAATGACGTGCCCCGTGTAAAACGGCCTTTAGAACTGATACGTCGCAATTCCAAGGCAACCAAACGTTAATCCATTACTTATTAATGATTACGAGGTATTAAAGTAAGCAGGAATTAACTGATTTGAAAATTACCACTTGCGTTCCTCACGGAATTAACACGAGAAAAATATGCGTAAGAAATTATACACCAAGACGATTTTCTAACGCCAACGGTCGATCAAAACTCACGCGCATTTGGTGGTGTTCCACTGTTAGAACTGATACGTATCAATTCCGAAAGAAAGAAAACGTTAATTCATTAATCATTACGAGGGATTAAAGTCAGCAGGAATTGACTGACTTTAAAATTGCCGCTTGAGGTCCTTACTGAATTAACACGAGAAAAACAGCGTTACAAATTATTCGCCATAAAAGTACGAATATTATACGACCCCGAGTACAGTACAACATCTATACTATTTTGAATAAATACAGAAAACTGATAAAAAAATCATTTTCTCCTTTTTAAATTTTTAACTTCCGTGTACAATGCAACATCGTGCATGAATGCCCAATTAATACAATATAGCGACTAAGTCCAGCGGTCAAAGATGTGCTGAAACGCGCGCGGAGACGAGCAATATATACTTATATTTTTAAAGTAGCAATTACACGAATATAAGGCGAATGTAATGTTCAAAGGTGTGCATTACGGAAAAAACATCGCACTATATTCGGGCCAATGCGGTAGATGCACTTTCTCTTCCCAGTCCGGTCCCTGGATTCCCACAAAATCCCATTTTTGAAGAAATAACCCCTAATCGGTAGCCCCGCATCCTTCTCGATATATGTTTTCTTCGCCCGAGGACAAGGATGGGTGGACGAGCGTTCAATGCATCAACGTCACTCAATGAAAAAATAGACATCACCGCCAGATGTAAGTATTCCACCTCCCATGTCCATGCATACCATTGTCCTACCCAATACTCATATAATTTACCTGACCTCTCGGAAATTTCTTTTGCGCTCCCTTTATAAAACTATCTATTTTCCAATAAAATACCCTTACAAACTCATCGTATCCTCTACCTCCTTTCATATCATCCAAGATTCTTCCCCGCTCTTACCCAATGTCCCTCCATCGGTCTCTTCGGCATTGTCGTTGACCCCCAAATGGTACACATGAGGTTGATATTATGTTAAAAAAAATTACTGGTGATTTTATAAATTTGAATTTATCGGACGTCAAAAAACTGAAATTATTGAAAAATATGTACATTGGACAAAAAGAGATCTAAATTACTATCACGGAGACCACATCTCATTTATACCAAAGTCACTGGAAAAAAGGTAAGTGCCACTTCAAGATGAAGAAATGTCCTCCTACTGCCACTTAAACTGTCCTTGTAATTTCTCCAATCAGCTCCCTATCCACCCCGGCCATATCTAACAATTCCTCGCTAGTTCTCTTTTTCATCCAGCTTACTTTTTTCCATTCTTCAAGTTATAAAAAAAGCACATTAATAAATAGACATGCCTAGACACGAGCAAAACATACATTCCTCTGTCGTCATGGATAATTTGTACGCATAATTACGGGTGTTTATTCACCATACTATTCAGATACAAATACAAATCTGTAAGCCGGCTACGATGAGTGTGCTCGGGAAGGTCCACCAAGGGAATGAAAACAGAAACCTTAGGTATTTTCACTATTTATTTAGTCTTATCACTCACGTTTCGCACCCACGCGACAACCAAAAGACTGCCTCCCTCCTCCCTTTGCTCGACATCCGCCGTCCCGCTTGCCCTCTGCCCTCGTGACCCCTGTCCGCTCCTCTCATTGGGCTGGCAACTAGGGTTCTCTGCCCACACGTGGACCACCCGCTCTTTTCCAATGCCTTCTGAGAAAGTCACCCATCCTGCGTTGAGTGCGAAAGGGTTGCGCATAGTGGGCCCAAGGAGGTCCACCCTTTTGTCCCTCCGAAGCAGGGCGCTCCACTCCAACGACGTCAATCCCTTACATGAATCACTCAACGCAGGGCTTGGTTGACAGGTTGCAGCGCCTAGTGTCATTCCAAGGACCTGCCAAGCAGAGCGGATGCAAGACAAAGGGAGGGACCTTGGGACAGTTCTCCACTCTTTACAAATCTAAAATAGTTTAAGGCATTCGCGATTCCTGGATGGAATTACACCATCTAGTTACCGGGGAAAGTGCACAGCACCGGAACGATGATATCGCTAATGCGCGTACCGCGTTTTCTTCCGTGATACTCGTGGTGGTGTACTTTTTATTAAAAAATTAATAGTTTTAATTTTACGTAGTCGACTGCCTTGCTTTGAGGTGTGCCAATTTCCCAAAGCAAGGGGGACAAGCTCAGGGATTTTACTGGCTCTACGAATGTAGACGATGTCTGCTCAGGGGCAGCTCCAGACCAGAGGTCCGGAACCACTGGCTCTGGAGGTATGGAACACTTCCCAGGAAAAGGGGAGTCCGGGGGTCTCGTCCCGGGAAATCGTAACAATTACTACGTGTGAAATGAAAAAGAAACTCTTTATTTATCTTTAGACATATGTCTACCATCGTACTTCACAGCATAAAATAATTTTGGCTTTAAGTTTTAGGTCTATGAAAAAATACATAAAATACGTTGGATTTTAGGGGGGGGGGCAATTGCCCCTACTTGCTTGATTGCCCCCCCCCCCCCTTGGAGCCGCCAATGGATCTGATTGCATTTCGCAGTGAACAGTGCCATATTACCAATAAGGCGAAGTAGGGAGTTACCTATGGACCCCGAGGCTTTGGAATCCCCGGAGGGGCCCCGAGAATCTTTCTCCCCTATCTTTTCTTGCGACTTGTTTATTAACATGGTTGGTTGTACTGCCTACAGGCCCCCAAGTGTGTTAATCCGGCACTGGCGGTGATGACTGCCAATGATGATGGTCGAGGGCGGCAGGCGATTCGCCTCATGAGATGCAGCACAAGAGAATACAATCGGAGAGTTCGGAGTTTGCCACGATTCCTTCTGGTGGGGCGACATTCGCGGGAGGATTTGGATAGTGCGCTGCTCTCGGTCAAGTCCATGGAGCTTCCCGCGTTCGCCACCCCGAGGCGCTCGCCGCGGCACCGCGTGGGCGCGAAATCTTTTTCGGTCCACGCTCGAGACAAAAAGTCATAAAATGACACAAGGAGGATCTGATGTGCACGGCGACGACGGCGGACTCCACGCTTTCACTGGGGCGAAAAACAAGGAATCTTTTCCTGAAGATTAAATCAGAACAACGTGCTTGAAAAAGCAAAACATGGCATCTCCATGATCGGGTGGAAATGCTCGGTCCTTCTATTTCAAACATGAGTAAGCACCAGGAAATACAGCCACACTCCTCGGGCTCATGTTTCAAATTTCGATTAACGAGGTTCGATTTTTTTTCGGTTCTTCCAGATTAACGTTTATGAATTAATAAAAGAATTCTGTATTCCGTACTAATTATTCGATAAATTGAACTTGAAATTACAACGGTTCAAGGGCAGGAAAGATCTATTTTTGACGTGGTAAAGTCATGCTATTTTCACAAAGTTACGGTAATCAGACGTGCATTTTTTCACTTATTTCTTCCAAAACTCATGCCCTTCTTTGCGCCAATGACTGCAACATTTTTAAGCCAAAAAATAACACCTCCGACTGCTACGATCTTCAAGACGCCTTAAATGAAACCTCAGCGTGGTGCAATGCCTGGAAGCTAAATTTAAATCCAAGTGAGTCAAATATTATGTGTATATGTGTATTTCCCTTTAAAAAATCCCCAATTCATTTCAACTACGCTATCAACTCTACCCCATTGAACAGAGTTACATCAACAAAACATCTTGGCGTAATAATAGACCAGAAACTAGTTTATTCAGAGCACATCCAGGCTATTAAAAGTAAATCTATGTCCCTATTAAGCCTACTTTACCGGTTAACAGAAAATAAAGATCCTAGAGCATTACAATTTTACTTCACATATATTGTCCTTCCCGTTATCTCCTATGGCTCCCCTATACGGTCGATGTCTGCCCCAACAAATCTAAAATCTCTGGAAGAAATTACTCATTTCTTTATAAAATATTGTTAAAAACAGAGTCCCTCATCTCCACAACTTATCCTCCGAGGCTGTATTGAGTTCACTTTCCATTTCTAATCTTAATAATAACTTCCTTAAAACTGATTTAAAACTCGTACACAGCACTCTGAACTCGACCATTGACTGCCCTTACCTAATTTCCTTCGTTAAGTCCATTTTAAATAAAACAAAGATAGTAAATTTCCACACAGTATATTATCAACCACAGTATATTAACAAACACCGACCAAGGTTTCGGCACGTAATGCCATTCTCAAGGTACATATTTCTCAAATGCTCCACATTATATACCCCGGGATGGAGGCCAGGGGGGGGGGGGGTGGGAGGTATTAAGTCACAGAGGGGGGGGGGAATACAAGAGGAAAAGGTGGTTTAAAACAGAAAAGCCGTTGGTGGTGAAGGTCAGGAGGCATGGTCATCATATTGTCGGACGGGAGGGAGAACAAGGTTTAACAAAGGCGATCGATCATTAAAAACAACATCATTACATAACTTAGCCGGGCTATGAGTGATTTCATATTGTTCAAAGAAATCCAGCTTAGCCCCTTTGTCAAATGTCAAACTTCCGTGTCAAAATTACTAAAATGATTAAAATCACACAAGTGTTTAGCAAGACAGGATTTATCGTCACAATTAATAAAACAAGATCTATGCTCCTTCACTCTGTCCTTAAATCTTCTGCCTGTTTGGCCAATATAACAAATATCACAGTCATTACACTTTAATTTATAAACACCACTTCTGTCTACAGGGTCATACCGGTCTTTTGAGTTGAATAAAATTCTTCCTATTGTCACAGGGTTATAAAATGATACATTAGAACATTCATTAAGCACAGTTTTCTGCAATCTGTACGATAATTTTCCCACAAATGGAAGTTTTACCCAGCGATTTGGGAGGGAGCTATTACCAGGTAGTGATGTAAGTAACTGTATAGCTTTTCTTGGGCTACAACGGTGTAGTAACCTGTATATACATTTTTCTTCAAACCCATTCAGACATGCCAAGGCCTTTATTGTGTTCAACTCCTTACTGAATTTTTCCACGGATAGAGGTATATTAACTAATCTGTGCATCATGGATCTAAAAGCAGCAAGTTTATGAGTGTGGTGGTGAAATGAGTCAAATGATATTAAAACATCCGTAAAAGTTGATTTTCTAAAAATGTTAAAATCATGACGTCCACTAGAAATCGAAATATTTAAATCTAAAAAGTTTATGGAATCACCACCGTATTCTAAAGTAAAATTTATATTATCATGTAAAGAATTTAAAAAGGTTTTAAAAAGATCCAATTGACGTGTTGTCCCAGTCCATAAACATAAAATATCATCAACATACCTAAACCAGTAAAATACGTTCCTCAGAAGAGAGTGTTTAGAATTAAAAAGGTTATACTCCAAGTTATTCATAAATATTTCGGATAAAATAGGTGAAAGGGGGGAGCCTATGGCTAATCCGGACCTCTGTTGGTAGCAGTCATTGTTAAAAATAAAATAATTTTGTGCCAGGCACAAAGTCAGTAAGTTTTTAATGTCTTTTTGAATTCCCTCATCACAATTCGAATTTTTAAGTAGCTCGAGCGCTAATAATGAACTTTCGGACGCTGGAACAGAAGGGAATAAATTCGTCACGTCAAATGATACCAACTTTGCCGAAGAAGGTGGGGTTATCTTTGATAGTTTCTCCGCCAGTTCCACGGAGTTTTTAATGCTATACATAGGTTTAAATTCTGAATATTGCCTAATCCATTGATTTAACCTTCTAGCCAGACGGTGGCATGGAGCTGTGACATGGGAAACCACTGGTCTAATCGGAATATTGGGTTTATGAGTCTTTGGCAAGCCATAAAACCTAGGTGGTAGAGGATTCATACTGGTGAGACGCCACTTATCTGAGTTACTAAGTAAGTTTTGACAATTAGTTAAGTGGCTTTTCAAAGCTGCTTGAAATTTACGAGTTGGATCACTTTTCAACTTCACAAAATCGTTACTATTTAAAAACTCATCACATTTGTTAACATAGTCGATCTTATTTAAAACCACAATGCTATTGCCTTTATCAGCTTTAGTCACAATTAAGTCCGAATCTTTTACAGCAGATTTGATGCTCCTAAGTACCCGTTGCACCTGTGGAATCCCACGATGGCAGTCCGACATAAGTGAACGGGATATAATATCGGCAGCCAACTGCTTCCTCCCCTTTTCCCTCTTTAAGGCACTGTCACAATCTGCAGCTAAATTAATTAGGGAGCTGCGGGACAAGGGCAACTGGGGTACAAATTTAAATCCCTTATTCAAGAGCCCAATTTCAGTCCCGGTAAATGTATGGCCAGACAGGTTCACTAAACGAGGGTGGAACTTCACATCACTGGGGACATAAGCGGGGGTAATGGATTTCGGGAGGGGGTCACACAGCTGAGAAGCACACAGCACTTTCAATTTCTTCGTGACTGTGTCACGTTTGCGGAGGCTGATGACAGTGACCCTAGCCCTTACCCGGTCATCGAGAATATACCATTCCCACCAGTTGAGTGATGCCGCTAGATCCACATGAAGAAAGTACAGGTAGTGAGACAAAGCGTCCCTTATGCCGAACCAGCACTTCAGCTCTCGCCGGATCCAGATCTTCTTCGCAGCTTTCATTGCCTCCATCGCTGGCTTGGACGAAGATTTACTGCTCAGAGTGACGTATTTAGGAGTCACTCCCAACTTCAAGCACTGGTTATTGAAGTAAGCGTTGAGGCTCGCAACACGGTATTTGATGGAGAGCTTGAGAAATAATTTAGCCTTTGTTGCCTTACTAGCATTACGTACATATAGAAGCGTATCAGGCTTGACATTGTGGAAATATGAAATGTCCATTTTAAATAAAACAAAGATATTAAATTTCCACACAGTATATTATCAACCACAGTATATTAACAAACACCGACCAAGGTTTCGGCACGTAATGCCATTCTCAAGGTACATATTTCTCAAATGCTCCACATTATATACCCCGGGATGGAGGCAGGAGCGGGAGGAGGGGGGTGGTGGGAGGTATTAAGTCACAGAGGGGGGGGGGAATAGTATTGTATAATTATTGTTACGATAAATCCTGTCTTGCTAAACACTTGTGTGATTTTAATCATTTTAGTAATTTTGACACGGAAGTTTTACACCATTTTGACAAAGGGGCTAAGCTGGATTTCTTTGAACAATATGAAATCACTCATAGCCCGGCTAAGTTATGTAATGATGTTGTTTTTAATGATCGATCGCCTTTGTTAAACCTTGTTCTCCCTCCCGTCCGACAATATGATGACCATGCCTCCTGACCTTCACCACCAACGGCTTTTCTGTGTTAAACCACCCCCCTCCCTTTTCCTCTTGTATTCCCCCCCCCCCCTCTGTGACTTAATACCTCCCACCACCCCCCCCCCCTGGCCTCCATCCCGGGGTATATAATGTGGAGCATTTGAGAAATATGTACCTTGAGAATGGCATTACGTGCCGAAACCTTGGTCGGTGTTTGTTAATATACTCTGGTTGATAATATACTGTGTGGAAATTTACTATCTTTGTTTTATTTAAAATGGACATTTCATATTTCCACAATGTCAAGCCTGATACGCTTCCTTCGTTAAATTGAGAATTCCTACCCGACCAACAAGGACCCACTCATTGCTCCATATCCCTACTCCCAGATTATCACTCATCAACAGCACCCTTATTTTTCGCCTCTCTTCTCCCCTGAATTCTCTTCCTGACAACATTGACCCTTTCTCCTTATCTTCCAACCCCTTCGCTAACCAAGCCATATCTCATTCCCAAATAAAATAATCTTTTCTGTCTCCCCATGTCGGGATATTATTTTTTCAACCTTCTTGTTAATGTTTTCGCGTGTGTACTTTTTTCTTTGTTATTTGTATTACTATAAAATGGCATCACGCTGTATTTCGTCTATTATTCAAATAAAATAAAATAATACTGAAATGAAATAATATCACCAACCTTTCTTTGTTTTTTATTTCTATGCGGATAGAGGCTGACAATACAAGCAACATGCGTAGGCTCGATATAAGCACTCTACAAGCAAATTGAGCCAATTAAAATCCAAATTTATCGGCTTAATAGAAATTGCACTCTTGTCGGCACTTGGGACTCAAACACGTTGTATTGGCGGCAGTTATTAGTCCACTACTCCACATTCTACGAGCCTTTATTTTAACTTTCAAAGGCTGAGGTATGCTATAATCAAAAGCAGCGTTTTTTTTCAACAGTATCCTTGGAACTGATTTGACTGACCCAAGCCAGCTTTTAAACATCCATAAAAACATTGGTAATGGGCAATGCAAACCTGACAGCGAGATTTGAAGGTCTGGTCGCGAATCGTCCGAAGAGCAACAAAAAAAAGAAGGGAGTGCTTCTATTTAGCCGTGCCACACATGGGACCTACTAGTAGTATGTAGTATGTCACTCGCAAAAGCATTGCTTTCAGTGGCATTTATAACTATGGGACTTCTAAATAAAACTGATGACTTCAGGCCTGACATCGTGGAACTTATGGATATCCATGTTGAGAAAAACCAACTTTCTAATTTCCACAAACTTCTCATTCGCTTTGACTGACTGAGTCGCGAACCAACTTTGATAATATCCATTAAAACATCGGTAACAGCCGATACATGCCTGAAGAGAGACTTGAACCATCAATGGAGCTGTACTAGTAGCCCTTATGAAGTACAGCTCCTAGATGTACTACATAAGGGACCCGGAAGGGCACCATAAGAGGAACAACAAAGGTTCCTTGGTCTCTTTAAGGGAAGATAAATGGTATTCGACCGAGAAGGAAGAATAAAATAATTGAAACACTTTATTCCATTTAAAATTTCACAAAAACTACGCTGAAGAGGCTTTTAAGATATTCAAGAAGATTGGTGATAGTGGCATTTAAATTGAGGTAATTTGAAATAATTCGAATTTACGTTTCTCACTCCAGTAACAGTTGGAAAGCGATACAGAGGCTATTCTTTAAGAATCGCTAGCTATGGACCAGAATCATGCGCGTGATATTGATTTGTGGGATTATAAAAAACTAGATCACTGTTCTGTTATTCATCTTACTTCCACTGAAGTTTATTTGGCCGCAGTAAAACCAATCTTGCATCTATCCGAGTACCATTTCACGGGGATTATCTCATAAAGATCTCAACTAAAATTTACCAAATCCCATTTTACTTATTAACTTTTCAATTTAAGTCCCCAATTTTCACTTTACAAGGAAATATAACAAATGCATAGAAATGTAGTGATTATTGCTGATCTAAAAAGTTGAATTTAATAGTCACCTTTTTAAAAAATTTTAAATAATATAATTTTAAATAATATAATTCTGAAGACTCATCACGATGTATAGTGATGCTATAACTAACTGTATTTCACTATAAAATCAGCACAACATATTTACAGCTCGAATGGCGAATTAAGATCGAATATTCGAAGGGTCTCAACTAACAATTACGCAGTGGTATATAAAAATTCCGTATTTAAATTGAAACTACATAAATTTTATGTTTGAAGTCATTTCTTTAAACTATGGGGTAAAATCCGCTGCTTCACATCAGTTTCAGAATCAAAGTAGTTCCGCAAGAAATATCAAAAAAGCAGAAATACGAATGCCAATCACAAATTAATGACGTGGATTAGATATTCTTCGGCAAGTGTACAATGTACACCGTACATCCTACCCATCGCACCATCGTTGCCGACTCAAAATATTTTCTCTTGACCTGCGCCAATAGACTTTTCAAGAGAGGAGTTGAGACACTAGGCACTCAAAACATTTATCAACAGTATGCCATTACGTAACTTAATCTTTTGGGTTCACCAGTCACTTAGCGAGAAATGTATTTTGGTCCATTGGTTGCTAACGCATCTAATTCTGAATAAAACAATGCACTTATTCCTCCTACAAATGCTCCATCTTCATTCATTTCCCTCCCGGCAAAAAAAAAGAAATTCCTGAGTTTCCGTTAGCTGAGCTAAATTTAGTTCCAACGGTCGAAGGAGAAAAAATTCTCGAGGAAGTAATGCGATCACTCGGTCAGAAAACACGCTTAGACCGTCTTCCAATCTCGAGTGCTTCACGCCCTTTTACGCTTCCAATATATATGTACATATAGGCAGACCACCGTTGCCGTCACAACGCAGTCAGTTGGAATGGGCAAAAAAATATGCATCGCAATGTTCCATACCACCGGGTACTACCATTGTTTTGTCAATCCAGCACTAGCGGCAAGCACTAATTAGCGGTAATACAAGGTCGTTCGATATTTCGATTGTTTGCCTGTTCGAGTTGGCATTTCAATTGATTTAGTTTTGTTATTTCGTAAGAAAAAAATACTGCTACCAATGCTTTCCTTATGGAGATCACACGGAAACAATCAGAGTACTGGTGGAAGTCTCGACGTTGCGAAGACCCATATCGATTATGCAAATGTATCGAATAAATCGACTCTGGCTGTGATACCGGTACAGAAAGTTCGTGGAAAGTTCCTATAGCTATAAATTGATCGCAAGCGTCTCACGAAACGGGATTTTAGCACAGTTGTTTTTCCAATAGCAAAATATTTTAGTACATTATTCAACCTATACACATAACACAGTCCGTGGTATAAGTTATTTTTTTAAATTCACGAGTGCCCATTTTCAGCGTAAAGAATGACTCTACGGAGATGCATATTTTATCTCCTATTTATTTTTCATTATTATTTCCTGTTGAACAAACTATTCTCAGATATCAACTATGCTGGTGACCTGGTTTCTACGAAAATACTGGAATAATTTGCTTAGATGTGAGCGAGGGGGCAATTTCCGAAATGCCCAAGTCGAAGGGTGCCAACATCCACAGGCAGTCGGAGGGAGACAACGCCCAAATCGCGAGAAGACGTTTCGTACTAATCACGGTACTAACACATTGGTAGTAACATGGTATTAGTACCATGGTACTATCCATCTGCTTATGCACTGCCCACGAGATGGAATAACTTGCGGGAGCCGCGTTCAAACGTAAAATGTGTTTATCACACGTCTTCACGAGGAGCCATAAAAATGTCGGCATCTTTCACTCCCCTACCACGTGGTCAAGGAGTATTGGAGATGCCGACGTGTTTACGGACACAAGATCATCGCCGTTATAATCGACACGGATTCCAAGAACCCCTTCAGAAGAAGAGTTCCGTCTCTTTCTCACGGTTGGGGCTGTCGCCGGATTGGCTAGTCTTAAGTGTGTGAGGGTAGAATGATTCATTAAGACACTCAATTAGCTGGATCGACAGATATAGGGTCAAGCAAAACTCCCCATGTTCTTGAATTGTACATGACTCAGTGTGCAAAGCAAATATAAATTTATCACAAGCTACATTTACTTTGTAAAAAGTTGTTATGATAAACTTAGCAGTGTTACCGAATTGTTGAAGGAATTGGGGTGGGAATCTCTAACTGGTCGAAGGGAGAAATACAGGTTAAATCTTTTTCGCAAGTTCGGAGCAGACATTTTTTTGCCGGACGTTCAACATATATTGCTAGACCCAACGTACTACGGTAGAAGCGATCACAGGAATAAAATAAAGGAAATTGACTGCCGAACCGATAGATTTAAAATGTCATTTTTCCCGCGTACAATGAGGGATCATAATAGTTGCGATAGATCAATCATATGAAACTCCCAACCTCCATAGGCAGAGTAGCATCTTCACTTATTAAGCACTAATAACACAACATCATTACTAACACTTCACACCGGTCGAATTGTCCAGCATAGTTTTATTTTGTTCTCTGCATGAAGTAGCATCTCGTAGCACTCATAAATTAATAGTATCAGTAGGAAATATTAACCACTAGATGTGTGTATAGTATTGTTCTGCATGTTTGCATGTTCATTTACGTATCACTCACCCAGTTTCCGGTTGGACTGCGCACTGTTCTCCTGGCTGCTTATTGGCCTGCGCCTAGCGCCAGGGGGAGCGTGCGAGGTTCTGATTTGTGCTGGGACGAGTACTGCATGCCTGGTGTGGAATCACCCCGTGCCACACACCCTAATGGTGGCTTGCACGGTACTTCGTCGATGAAGATGTACATTTAAAATTACAATTTTGAGAAAATCGTCTACGCTGGTACGGGCACGTCAAGAGGCGTAACAAGGAACATATGAAAAAGAGAGTACTTAAAGTATAGAACAACCCAAGAGAGGCCCAGGCCGCCGGCCGACGACCTGGATCGGGACCATTACTAAAGATACGAAGACGATGGACCTACAACCTGAAATGACGTAGCAACGCATAGAGTGGCGAAGAAGGACCATGAGGGCCGACCCCAAGAGATGTGGGAAATGGGCACGGAAGAAGAAGAAGAATACAAGCTACATTTGAAGAACAACTGAGAAGGGTGGAGCGATTTTTGTATGTGTACAGATTTGCGTGAAACTTTTCATACGTGTCCTTATTAGTAATATCTATCGATAAAAGTGAAAAAAACTGCATGCTACCGATTTGGTTTCCTGGCAATTCAATGATATTTTAACTAGTACTCTTATGGTACACGGCATATATTTTGAAATAATTCGATTACTTATGTACAGATTTTCTCCTAAATGCGAAATAATACGTTTCATATTATTATAATAGCTGCTAACAAATATCAAGGTATCATGCCGAGTAAGAAAAGCGTATTTAGATGTGATTTTCTCGTAAATTTCGAATTTCGCGCCGAAAATCCAAGTCAAAACAATGCTTTAATTAAGGCGAAAATTTGAAATACAACCCTTGCATCATATACATTACTGCATGGTTGGCGATTTCCAACGTATAAACTGGTTTACTTGAGTGAAATGTGGTCCAAGAATCTTTTTTTCGACTTGCTTGAAAAGTTATTAGAATGTGCCTTCAACGACTCCAGATCACCGCTCCAGCCACCTTAAACAAAGGCTCACTACAAGAAGAAGAAGGGCACTTGTGCAGCATCCGAGTGAGTGGATGAGGAGACGATGAAAATGCGATTGGGAGGGACTGTCAACGATTCCATGATCAGCTAGTCGAGCACATTTAGTGTTTTTTTCAGTGTTTGGTTTTGCAGCGCAGTCGAAAAGCAACGAACAGTGGGGTGTCCCTTAATTACCGGCAGCGCTTAAAGTGCGAATCGTTATATTTTACTCATGTCTTGTCTTCTTGATCGTACTCATGCAAAGCATGTTCCGGCCCACAGCATATCTTGGCACTGACGACAGGAAACCAATAGAAAACTCGAAAGATGCTCCCGGAACATTTCAAAGGAACTGATTCATAATGCATTGCCAGGCGTGCCCATTTGAGTCTTATTCATGTATGTATGTATAGGCAACGGTTTCAACAGTTTAGACGTCAATCTTTCCCATTTGGAAGACCTAAACATATGTTATTTTAAGGAGAAGGAAGACCAGTGAGTGATGTCTGACAGATTAAAGCAATAGTCAATCCGAAGGTGGATTTTAATAAAGAGAATGGTGATCGCCCGTTCTACGTCACACAGTGGGATATTCAGGTAAGTTCACTGTCAAAATCGAAGAACTTTTATTAAAATAGAGAGTTTGAGATGAAATTTTCACCATTTTCAAAGCTTAAACTCGGAGGAGTATGTAAAAATATGTAGAAATTCGTAATGGTTTATACGAGAAATTTAATTTTAAATTATACAATATATAAGTAGCAGGAATATGGGTTGCAACTAAGCAGGCGTGCGTGGTGGAAGGTTAACACTACTTACGTTAGAATTCGCTTCGCTACTCTGTATTGCCACACTGGATTTACGGCTAAGCTACAGATTGGACGAGAAAAACTATTGAATGACCTTTTTTCTTTTTTGTACAGAATACAGTTTTAATATCCAATATGTTCAACATGTCATTATTCACAACTGACCAATCTGTTTAAATAAAATTTTAAATCATTCAAGGCAGGGGAGTGAGGTCATGGCTGCCGTTGGCTCGAACGCGAACTAGTGTCATTTCGATGAGGTGCATCATACATTCAACGTTCCGAATCACCACAATGCAGCAATGCTAATAAGTGCCGCCAAAGAGGAACACAGTTTGTAATACAAACGTCTTTTCGCCCGTCTGTGGCTTTTACAAGTAGATACTGATATGGGTACAAATGGGAACGGAACCTTTTAACAATTACCACAAAAGAAAGTATTCTAGAGATATAAATTTGAAACAATAAAAGTTTAAATTCTCAATGGATCTAATAACTAATTTGAACGAGACGAGTTTAGTAGATCACTGAATTTTTTTAATTGGGCCATAAGACGGGTTAGAAATGAAAAACACCTCCCTGTACCGCATGGGAAAACTCGAATGAAGGTCAACGAACTCTTATATTAGACTAGAGATTATCTCTGCAAACTGATGGTTCGATAATTGAGGTAGGAATAATTATACACTTCCTTAAGTTGGTTCCACCGTAAAATGACTTAAATGTCATTTTATTCATATTCTGTCTACTTGTACAAAAAATTTGTTCTCTATCTGATATGAACAACAAAATAATACCTTTCCTCGCTATTTTATTCTATAATTGAACTCGAAATTACATTGTGTTCAATGGGAGTATGAGAGAAACACGGGGAAAATAGTATATTTTCCATAAAATACAAATGCCATTTTCGTGGAAAACTGCCTCTAAGAAGGAAATAATCCAGAGAAATAGGATAAAAATAAAATACAGGCATCTTACCACCATATTTTTCTAGTTATTGATGAATTAATACCGTAATTGAAGTCAAAATGCGGTAATTCGTAGGAAATGGCACTGCCGTCGGCTCCTAAGGCTGGAAAAAAGTGCTCATTTAAAATACATTCGTGGAATAATCTGCATATTTTGTACCTTAACTTTTGGTTTTCTGTAGGTAACGCATTTCATCAGTGAAAGTAGGATTTTTTGGACAAAATATCAAAAATGTCGAATTTAGTATTTGTTTTGACTTACACAGTCGCGGCGGAACCTCCTTAATAATATATTCTGACATATTCTAATGCGGTTTGCGCAAGTGTAAGCAGTTTTTGTCGTTGCCACTGATTCAACATTGCGTTGAGAGAAATAACTGGGAAAGAAATAAGCATAACGTGGGCGTCAGAGAAAAGTATAGTGACTTCACATCAATTTGCCCATGCACCGCCTTCTCTTTCACGAGAAGTTACGTCTCTGCTGGAATGTGTAACTGAATAAAGTTTTAGGGCGACGAGAGATCAGTTCTCTAGATTAGATTTAGAGATTAGCTCTCATTGCGCTTTCGTTGACCTCGGAAAATAATCTTGGTTGGCCGTACGTGTCAATTAATACGTCCACTTGTAATAATAAGTCTTTGGGACCATCTTTCGTGACACTAACAATATGGTCTTCATAGGCCTTTTATGAAAAGGATCAATGAATAAACAACTTGCAAAGAGGGTTTTATGGACCGATCGTATTCCAAAAATAAGGTCACTTGGAAGGATATGTATGTACCTTGGGAATATTAAAAGGTAGCATATAGAATTATTTTCACTAGTTTTTTCTAGTGGCCTTACAAATCAAAAATTAAAAATAAAACCGTGTTCCCGAAGAGCGTTTTGAGAAATATTTTAAAGTTCACGTAGAGTATTACTTGTTTTTTTATAGCTAGTTATGGCGTACAAAGAAATAAAATGTCAAGAGAACGAAGTGTTGTGTCAGAGGAATAAAAAGAGGATTGGGTAATAACTTTAAAATGGCGAATTAGCTTTTTCTCACGCAGATTTAGATTTGCTTTCGGGAATTTGTTGACATCTCCTTAAATAGGGAAAGTTGAAAAAATAAGAAGATAGAAAATAAAATGCGCACATAAATCTAGCATCTTCATTTCGAGCAGAATCGAACCGTAAAATTGCCAATGCTACAAATCCTTACCACCGTGTGTGATACCAAAGTCTTACCACCGACTCTTTTACGTTAGGAAAGGCATCTCTATTACATGCTTACAAATTGTAACACGATCTCTTCACAGCTGATCAGCCCATAGGACAACATAGAGCACCTGACCTACATTCATTTCGGGCCCTATCCACTAGGTGGCAGAGCACTTAGAAAACAGATCGGGAGCAGAGTTGATGTGCGCTAGACAATAAAAGAGCTTCGACAATCGCACCCGTCATTTGTTGTCTAAGGAGGTTTCGCTCGACTTAAGGAGGTTCCGCCGCGACAGTGTGAGTCAAAACAAATACTATATTCCACATTTTTGATATTTTGTACAAAAAATCCTGCTTTCGCTGATGAAATGCGTTACCTACAGAAAACCAAAAGTTAGGTACAACATATGCAGATTATACCACAAATATATTTTTAATTAACATTTTTTTACAGCCATAGTAGCCGACTGTAGCGCCATTTCCTACGAATTGCCGCATTTTGACTTAAATTACGGCATTAATTCCCTAATAAATAAAACAATAAGGATGTAATATGCATATATTTTATTTTTATTTTATTTCTCTGGATCATTTCCTTCTTTTACACAGTTTTCCACGAAAATAGCATTTATATTTTATAGAAAAATACTATTTTCCCCGTATTTCTCTCATTCTCCCATTTAACAATATGTAATTTCAAGTTCAATTATAGAATAAAATAGCGTGGAAAGGTAAAATTTTGTTGTTCATATGAGATAGAGAACAAGTTTCTCTACTAGTATACAGAATATGAATAAAATGATATTTTAGTGATTTTACGGTGGAACCACCTTCAAGAGAATTCGATGAAACTTGCTGGAAACATTACTTTTGTTGACTAAACTCTTCTCGGGCTCTCCACTCGTTGAAACTTTTCATAATTGCCGACGTGATAAAGGTGAGCTTTCGTCTCGCACTTGTTTTCGCGATTTTCACCCACTTTAAACAGAGATATCGGAACCAAATTCACCTCACTTGTTATGCAAACTTTGCAAATTTGTTTAACACTTTCAACACAACAATGCATCAACTACTTTAGAAACGGGAAACTTTCAAACCTGAGAAGTGCGTTTTTTCCTCTCCGCCATCTTGTGAAAAAGTGCCGTTTCCTCTTATCCACTGTGCGTGGCGTAGCGATCGAGCAGTTGGTTCTCTAGCATATACACACCTCTCCTACACAGTTTCTTCCCTCCTTCCACTCAAACTCCCCCCGCAACAGCCATTTACTACAATGCAATTCCATTCATTCCACCGCAGTAAACATTGCACATTTCACTTCAAATGAAGGATTTACACTTCCTTATCACTCGCATTCATTCCACTGCACTAATAACATATCACCTTTCACTTTAAATGGTGGATTGCGAGTTCCCGCAGCGAGGACACGAGTGTCCATCCCTGGGTAACAAAGACCCTTGCCTTTCAAGGAATAGCAAGCCTGACTCCGCCGAAACGAAAGACTGGATCGCAGAAATTTGCGTGTGCGTACACGATTGGCAAATCATGGCGACCATACACCACACACGCAAGTCAGAAAATGATTAATGCCAACAAGCCCCTCAACTCTCAACAATTAACTTCCAACTGTTGACAGTTAATTTCCCCCTTCCACACTACCCGAGAGAACTCCGTCAACAATACTATTTCATTAGCCTCTATCAAAAGCCCACTTATATTAACGTTGTGACCTGAGGGATTTTATACCAGAAACAATACGCAGAATTACATTTTAGCCTTCTACCAATTCCCACCAAAAATCACAGCATTTTCAAACTTCAACCACTCCCAGAAATGCCCATTTCCACGTTATCAATCGCGCTAAAAATGCGTTTTCCGCTATTCAAACTCACGAAAATGAGTTTTTCACTTTTGAATGTAACCAATTCGTGTTTCACTCCATTGGCCCGCAAACCTCTTTGTGAGGTGGGTTCAGGGCAAGTTATGGAAGGGGAAATCGTTTTCCGCTTTTCCAAATCACGAAAATGCCGTGAAAATCATCATTTTGAAACATCCTCGACTCCCAGATATGCCCATTTCCAAATCACGAAAATGTCTTGAAAATCATAATTTTGAAACGTCCTCGACTCCCAGAAATGCCCATTTCCACTTTGCCATTCCCACGAAAATGCGTTTTTCGCTTTTCCAAATCACGTACATGCGTTTTTCACTTTTGAAACTGGCGAAATCGGGCCCGCGTACCGTCCCACCCTAGCACCCCTGTTTCACTCCATAGGCCCGTAAGCTTGTTGGGTGGGTGGGATAAGGGCATATTATAGAAAGGAAATTAGTCATATCCCCCTAACGGATGTTCATAAAACCTCCAAATATGGCGTCGAAAACGGACGAAAAAATAGCAAAATTGGTAATTTTCAAACGTCAATATCTCAAAAACTACTAGTCACACGGGTATGATTCTTACATTTTTACAAATCCGCATTATCCCTCTACTCCCAGGTTTAACATTCAATTTCGTCACTTTCCTACGTTTAAAAAAAATGTTGACCGTGCGGGACGAAAGCTCACCTTTTCCGCCGACGTTTCGAGAGACGACTCGCCACTCATTCTCAAGGCAAGAAAGTCGCCAATCTTAAATTTCAGCCAGATTAAGTACTAATTCATGTTGCTCACGTTAAAATTTTCGGAAAAACGTTTAATAAAATCGACTAATTTTATAAAAATGAGCTTTCTAACGATAAAACCGTTTTATAAAACCTAGTTTTATAAAACGTTTAATGGAATAGGACTGGTTCTATTTCCACAAAACCGTTTTATGCAACAACCAATGAGACGTTCCGCTCATCGCGTTGATAATAATCTCGTATCCATGGGACGCAAAGCGAGGAAAACGTAAACAAACACGGCTGAAAGTTCATGGAACGTTGAGGCAGTAACCTTCTTGTTAGAAGAATGCGTTAGAGCCTAGCACCGTTGACTGTGATCAGAAAGTAAGTAAAGAAACAATACATATATAGTTTTTAACCTAACAGTAATCCAAAAGAGAGTGCATTTATCACTTCAGGTGTTCGCAAAGCGTCTCATAGACGGCAGGACATTGCAGTTTTATGCAGAGTCCTCTGGATTGCCGATAATACGAGGTAGTGGTGTTGAGGACGGCCATCCAAAGGACTCTGGTTTTATGAACAGTTTCACCGTGAGTAAGCAAGTACGTTTTACGTACGATTCATAAAACTTTAAATAAAAATTTTTATAAAACTCTTTTATTGAAACTTTTAACGTGAGCAACAGGCATTAGGCTAGGTCTTTTTTGATTGGTTGGAAGCAGATTGTTGACTCCAGAAACCGTTAATCAGCGGAGGCTTAGTTCACGTTTTCTTAATTATTTTGAAAATCGGATTCCAAGCATTGCTGATGTTATAGCCGGAATCGCGATTGAAATTTTTATCCTCCATCCTAATCTCAATGGCTTCTTTAGTTAGTCGATCCCAAAAATTTCCTGAACGTCAAAGAAGTTTTGTGTCGTCCTCCTACTTAATCCTACGGTCCAATTAATTCTGAGAACTAAGCCTCCGCTGATTAACGGTTTATGGAGCCAACAATCGGCTTCCAACCAATCAAAAAAGACCTAGCCTTAGTATTTAATCTGGCTGAAATTTAAGATTTGCGACATTCTTGCCTTGAGTGGCGAGTCGTCTCTCGAAACGTCGCACAGTGGGCTCAAATCGAAAATCGCCGGACAAAAGTCCAAAATAGCTTTTTTTGAGATATCGACTTGAAACTTGGCACATATACACACAAATGATTGTTGATTATGGAATGGTAAAATATTTCTCATAGGTCCTCCCCGTTACTTAGATACAGAGGCTCAAACACGACCAAATTTCCAAAAAGCGCCCGCTCTCATTTTTTTTCGAGAATCTTAAAAGTTGAGCAGATATACGAGTAATGCAAGGATTTTTATGAAATAAAAAACATTGCCATTTGTAAACAGGGTACTTCACCTATACTATGCATAACTTTCAGACATTTTTGCCCATATTTGAGTGCTTTTACGTCACAAAATAGCGGACCATTTTTTTAGGCAACATTTGACATAAAATAGACAATATAATCCTTATTCGGAAAATGGTCTCTGGGATACTTCATCAGAGTATAACTTAAAGATATTTCTAGATTATTCCGTAAAAATATTTGGAAAAAGTTTGCGACGCCGAGAATAAACTCGATTTTTCGATCGCGCGTCGCGGCCCGGCTCCGCGCAGCGGGACCTGGAAATACTATTCATAATTGCCGACGCGTCGGCAATTATGAATAGTTTAAACCAGTGGAGAGCCCAAGAAGAGTTTACTCGTATTATTCGCCGGAAAAGTGTTAGGTCCTTCATTACTTTTGTTGTCTTAAAGCTACCTGATTTTTTTCAGAATTATTTCCTGAAATTTCTTAAGATTAATAGGTTTCCTATGGGACTTGGCCACCACGGCAAAAGACAAGTTTAAACGGGCAAAAATTGTGATAAGTGGTATTCTCCGAAGAAGGGACATATATTACAAGAGAATCGACGGGATAAATGAGGGAATTGAGTGGATTTGCGCCAAACTAGGGTTGACCTTTGTTGACCCTAATTGTTGGGTAGTGGATAGACACTTGGGTAGAGATTGAGTGCATCTTAACAGAAAGGGATCCCAAGTTCTGGCTAATCTTTTTAAAAACATTACAAGACGACTTTGCGAGACGGGAAACCAGTGATGGGAAAGAGCGGTGGACAATGTCATGGAGATACAGGTAAGGGCTTAACGATTTTGCAGGTTAACTGTCGAAGCATTCTTAATAAGGTTAGGGAATTTGAAACATTGGTTGATGCATGTAATCCCGACATTGTGGTCGGCACGGAATCTTGGCTTGGTGATCACATCATGTCAAACGAGATATTTCCGCGAGATTTTACGGCATATAGAAGAGACAGGAATGGTTGTGGAGGAGGGGTATTTGTATGTGTAAACAAAAAGTTAATTAGCACCCTGGAATGGGTAAGGGATGATTGTGAGATGATGTGTGTAAAACTAAAGAGTGGAAACGGAAAGAAAAATTTCAAAATTATTGGCTTGTACAGAAGTCCTAACGAAGGGCTGCATGCACTGGACGTCTTAGTGGAGGTATGCTCGGAAAGTCCAGGGGATTATACTCTGATAGCAGGGGATTTGAACCTTCCGGGAATTGAGTGGTCAAACGACGTGGTCGCGGTCGGGGGAGGGAGGGCGCAGGAAACTGCTAATCGCCTCATAAAAGAGGAGGGCTTTGTGCAGGTTGTGGACAAACCCACTCGTGGGGCGAACACCCTCGACGTCATGCTGATGAGACCAGATAACTGGAATAGGGAAGTAGACATCCTTCCGGGAATAAGCGACCATTCAGCAGTATGTCTTCAGCTAAACTGGGAAAAGTGTAGGGGCAAAGGGGTAAGAAAAACAATACGGCAATAAAACCGAGCCGATAGTGATGCTTTCCGGAGATTTCTGAGAAGTAGATATTTGGGGTGGGTTAGCAAAGGTTAAAACGTCGAGGAAGTTTGGAATTCTTTTAAAGACATAATGGAAGAGGGGTTGCGTACTTTCGTTCCGATAAAAATTATCAAAGAAAATACTGATCCAGAGTACTACAACAACAGAATTAGGTCATTAAAAAAAAGGCTAAGGTTGAGTCACAAAAAACGTAACTCGAGTACTTAGTCGACGGTAAATTATAAAATGCTTTTCCGAGAATTGAACAGGGAAAAGAAAATTGCTAAGGAAGCATTTTTACAAAATATTATCTCAAAAGATAACGGAAACAAGTTTTATAAGTACCTTAGGAGGAGAAAGGACAACAGGGAAAACATAAAGGTTCTAAAGAATGGGGACGGAAATTTAATTACCGATGACAAGGAGAAGGCAAATGCACTGAATAAATGGTATGCTAGTGTTTTCACTGGGGTTGTTAATAAAGTAGATACAACGGACTTGGAACCCAGCTCCCAAACCTTACAGAAAGAAACAAACGTATTAAATGTTAAACACATTAAAACTACGAATTCGGAGATCTACAAAAAAATTAGTAAAATGAGGAAGAACAAATCAGTTGGGCCAGATGGCATCTCAATAGACTTACTCAAAATGGGAGGCATTGAAATTTCAAATTATCTGAACCATTTATTCAATGTTACAATAAACAACAAAGTCCTACCCAACGATTGGAAAAAAGCATATGTGACACCCATCTTTAAAGGAGGAGATAAGGGATTGGTAGAAAATTATAGGCCGGTTAGTTTGACGTCAACAGTGTGCAAATTAGTAGAAAAGATAATTGCTGATTATCTTTGGGAACTATGGGAGAGCACCGACTGGTTATTCAATTTCCAACACGGGTATAGAAAAGGGCACTCCTGTGAAACGCAACTATTGGGTTTTTGCCAAGAAATTGCGGACTCAATTGATGAAGGAATAGAAGTGGATGCAATAATAGTCGACCTGTCAAAAGCATTCGACAAAGTTGAACATGATCGGCTTTTAGAAAAAATGAGCAAATTACCACCCCAAACAGACAGTAGATTGTACTTTTGGGTTGAAAACTTCCTGAAGGGTCGAACGCAAAAGGTTAAAGTGGGTGAAATGTGCTCCGATGAAGCACAAGTAACGTCGGGTGTCCCACAAGGTAGCGTCCTTGGACCGCTTTTATTTTTACTTTACATAAATGATCTCCCAGATAGCATTCACTCCCATATAAGGCTTTTCGCAGATGACTGCATAATTTACAGGAAAATAGAAAAGGAGAGCGATCGCGAAGTCTTTCAAAATGATATAAATAAAATGGCAGAATGGGTGTTAAAAAATGGAATGGAGATAAATGTAAAAAAGTGCAAATTTGTTACTTTTAGCAGGAAACTAAGTTCAGCTGGGAGAGACTATTCTTATTCAGGTATGGTCATTCCAAAAAGTGACCGGTGTAAATACTTAGGGGTGTATTTAACGAAAGATTTAGGGTGGGAGGCACATGTGGAACAGGTTACAAAAAAGGCATATAAAATGTTACATTGGGTGATGAGAAACCTTAAGGAAAGCGGTCGAACTACAAAGGAAAAGGCGTATAAGACCCTAATCAGACCGATTTTAGAATACGAGTCACTAGTGTGGGACCCGTATGAAAAGGGACAAACAAAATCCATTGAGAAGGTACAAAGAAAGGCAGCAAGGTATGTAATGGGGAAGCATAGAAAGACCGAGAGTGTGACTAAAATGCTGCAAGTATTGGGATGGGACTCACTAGCACGGAGAAGAAAAATAAATAGGCTTTGCGCACTCTTCCGTACACTTGCGGGGGGAAAAGCATTTGGGGGAACTGCGGCATAAGATAGAAAACCCCAACTATATTGGTAGGAATGATCACCAATACAAGATGAAATGTCGGTCACAAAGGACCAACGTAAAAAAGTTTTCATATCTTAACAGGACGATTGATGATTGGAATAGACTCCCTGCACAACTGTTTCAGCCCTTTCCTAGAAACTTAAAGATTTTTAAGAATAGGTGCAAAAAATTTATTTTGGAAAATTAATTTCTATGTTTATTTTAAATTTTCGATTGACTGATTTAGTGATGTACTTTCATTCTTTCACTGTTACCACCTGGCAAGTAGCCAACTTGTAACGATTTGTGTATAATAATAATAATAATAATTTGAACGAAAATTGGGCATAAAATTACACGGATTATTATGGGGACAAAAGGCTTTATTCATCAGAAAGAATCTTTTCTTAAATCTACTATAATAATCACCTATGTGTAAATATATATGACAGTAACTTTCACATAAGAAATACACGTAAAGCTGAATCCGCATTTGGCTGCAGATCATTTTTTATTTGCATAATTACATTATAAATAGTGGTTTTCTCCTGTTGAAAAAGGTACCAATAGAAAGAAAGTAAAATAAAGATTATTATTCCTTCAATATAATTTTGTATTTCGGTCGTAATATTTGCTAAAACGTAAACGATTTTTCGCAATATTTTAGCGTTTTTGAGTCATCGTCCTCATAATCACCATACTCATTGTTTACGTCCTGTTTCCGTGTATATCCATTAACTCAATGATTATATGCACTAAATAAAATATGAATGGATAATTAATAATGTATTAGTGTTGACGTTGTTATTCAACCCTCTCTTGTGTATAATAATTTTTGTCATCGATAGAAACATGCATGAAAGATTTTTACTCCGAGCGCTTGAAGAAATCCCTCGCGCGCGTTGCGGACTATGTGTTATTGGATCCACAAAAAAAAACTTCAACGTGGATGCATAACTTGCAGGATGCATAAGAAAAGGCATTTAAGAAACCGCGAAATTTCACATCAAATTATCGAGCAAATATCTTATGAAGTCTTCAGCAAATAATTCTGAACATTTCCTGGTACCTTTAGGACAACGCATTTATTAACGCATTCAGAAATTTTCATTGAATTCTCTTAAGCTGAGTGAAGCCACCGAATCTCCTTAATTGTTGATTTTCCGGAAAGGAGTCAAAAATGTAGTTTTTAATTACTCTACGATAAAAAACTTGCGTTTTTTAAATACGTATATTGAACTAATTCCATAATTATACACGACGAAACGAACGAAGAGATATTGGATATGGTTGGAGAGGAGAGGAAATTGGTGGCGGAGGTTCAGAGAAAGCAGAAGGGATACGGAGGACGTTTTAAAGGCGAGAGCGTGTTGAAAAGGGTGATAGAGGGGAGAAAACATGGAAAAGGGTGATAGAGGGGAGAAAACCTGGAGAAGGAGAGGGATTCTGGACGAAATGAGGAATTTAAGAGTGATCTCATGGCGAACCGTTTATATGAGTGAGATGTGTCCCAGATTTTGGGACGCTAGAATAAGGACTTTCCTAAAACCAAATAATAAGCTGTTAGAATGCCCAAACGAACATTACTCTTCATAGTTTCATTGCGTAACGTTACATGTTCGTTAAATTTTATTTTCACATTCAAATTTAATGTCGATGGACATCTTAATTATTTTCCTTAAATAATTTCAACATTCTAAATATTTATAACTAAAAGCTCTGGTCATGTCGAGATTGCAAATACCTTTTTATATTCTTTTTTAAGTCACTGTATCCAGCACAAACACTAACTGTTCAAAATACATAAAAAAAGTAGAAATTTATTTTAGAAAACGTGACGAAACAATAGTCCTCGAGTAATAGCTCGAAACTCGAGACCGAGACGAGACTTGAGGTTACCGAGACGAGAATCGATACGAGAACAGAGGTCGGTAAACGAGACTGAGACGAGACTGAGCCGAGACTGAGACGAGACTGAGACGAGACTGAGACGAGACTGAGACGAGACTGAGACGAGACTAAGACGAGACTGAGACGAGACTGACCTCAAGTCTTGTCTCGTCTCGCGACAACACTATTCGGGAGCACAACGGCTGGGATGGAAGCCGAAAAATAATGTAAATGGTAGTGACATGCAGCGGCGTTTTCATTCCATTTTTTTTATTTCTCGATGGGAAACTCACACTTTAATGAATTCTATGTGCGCCTGTAATTCTGTAACCATTATCGCAAGTTTTGCATGTTATGGACTGAGTTTTGCAAGTTTTGCATGTTAATCACTACGTTTACCAATTGATCTCAGATCGGTCTGAGTTCAGACCGATCTGAAAGTTCAGCAGGGAGCTCAGATCGCCTGGTTTACCAACACGGTCTGAAAATATCGATATTGAACTATCGATTTCAGTAGTTTGAATTATTTTGAGATTTCTTGCATATTTCAGCCGCACACTTCTCTCCTTTCCCTTCTTACAACAAGTCATGCCGTAAATGATATCGATTATATTTTGTTTACCATCGGCAACCAAAAGAAGAACGATGAGCGCCACGCTCCGGCCTCTTCGGATCGATCTGAGATGTCAGACCGGTTAGGGAAAGCGGGCTGACTCGGCTCGCTTCTCAGATCGATCTGGCCAGCGCGCTCCGTTTACCATACCGAGCTGAGCCAGTCAGATCGATCCGAGATCGATTGGTAAACGTAGTGAATGACTGAGCTTTGACGAATGGTCTCATCATGGTATACGAGTGCAGTGTCCATCACGCATGAGTAATACTATAGTTAAGACACCGTACTGCAAAGTGAAATCTACTTCAATGTACATACGTACGTTACTTAACAGTAAATTAATTAGAATGCCCAACAACACAAGTACGGTGCTTTTGACGGTTTACAGAGTGCCTGGTGCGGAGCCACCAGCGGAGCCATACACCGATGAGATGGCTTGCAAAGCACCGCGTTTATGTAGATTAAATCGAGAGAGTCCCTCTTCGAAGTCACCGGGCATTCCCTCCCACCTTGGGGGGAGGGGGAGTAGTCCATGGCGTACGTGCAATAAATAATTCGATTCGGACACTCACCGGACTGCAGCTCTGCAAGCCCTCGTGGCCGAAGAAGTATTCGCGGCCGTAGGCGACGATCCCCGTGTGCCAGATGCCATCGACGTGCCTCCCTGCGGGGGAAGAGAGAGAGAGACGAATAAACTCGGGCAACCACGCACTTCCCTGAGCATCCGATATGCAGTACAACACTTAACGTATGCATGTTGCTCACGGTAAAATTTTCGGTAAAACGTTTTATAAAATCGACTAATTTTATAAAAATGAGCTTGCTAACGATAAATGTAACGTTTTATAAAACCTGGTTTTATAAAACGTTTTACGGAATATGACACGTTCTATTTCCATAAAACCGTTTTATGCAACAACCAATGAGACGTTCCGCTCATCGCGTTGATAATAATCTCGTATGCATGGGACGCCAAACAAGGAAAACGTAAACAAACATGGCTGGAAGTTCATGGAACGTTGAGGCAGTGTCCTTCTTGTTATAAGAATGCGTTAGAGCCTTAGCAACGTTGAGTGTGATCAGAAAGTAAGTAAATAAACAATACATATAGTTATTAACCTAACAGTCATCCAAAAGTGAGTGCATTTATCACATCATGTGTTCGTAAAGCGTCTCATAGATGGCAGGACATTGCGGTTTCATGAATAGTTTTACCGTGAGCAAGCAAGTACGTTTTACGTACGATTCATAAAACTTTCAATAAAAATTTTTATAAAACTCTTTATGGAAAATTTTACCTTGAGCAATAGGCAGTAGTTTGAGCGAGATAGTTCCCTAGTCATAATTTCTTTGAATAGTTATTGACCACTTTAATAAAACATTGGTTAATTTATGGAGGTTTTGGTCATGTCTTTTTTAAGGAACTCAACTTCCTTTTTCCGCCGACGTTTCGCCTTTTTATTAAGGCTTCTTCAGGGCTCAAATTATTAACTTTTTACTGTGACAACGGCGACCATTGTCGCAGTAACGAAGTTAATCCTTTAAGCCCTAAAGAAGCCTTAATAAAAAGGCGACACGTCGGCGTAAAAAGGAATTTGAGTTCCTTAAAAAAGACATGACCAAACCTCCATAAGTGAACCAATGTATCTACTATCGCCGCAAAAAAGGTAGAACGCTGATTTTTAAGCATTCGTGCGAAATTCCGCCGGGGCTCCAAAGAGCCGTGTAATATATCGTTTTACTCCTTGTGTATTTGACTACAAAATTCATTCATTGAAAAGTGATTAAATGTAAACGGTTAGCTCCTACGGTCGAAAGAGTGAAGAAAAACACGCGAAAAACTAGGAGAACGGCGAAACGGTCGTCTTCTTCATCTCGTCACGGCCAAAATATTCAATTGGTTCACTTCATTATTTTTTTTCAAAGAGGACGACATCTCCGTATTACAAATATTCTTTTAAAATTTTATTTTACCCATTCTTTGATTTTTTAAATGGCCGAAAGCTAGATTTCAATTTCCGAGGTGTGGAAAAGTATATGAATATCGAAATTACGTATGCTTTATGGAAAAAATATTGCAAAACTTCTCATGTAAGGAAATTTTTATATTCTTCCCCTTACTTAAAAATTATTGCGGTGAGTAATAGATTAATTTTTTATAAATAGTTGAGAAAACATAAATTATACACACCGTTATCTTTTTGACGTTCTAGTTCAAGGTGTTAAGAAGTTCCAAATTTTGTTCAATATATTATCCCTGTAGAGCGCACAGCCGTAATCTATCCCATGGTTAAAACAGGTTAAAATATTTAGGCAAATTGCTCGAAAAGTAGTCTGGTCAAGGGGTTAATATTTCGATATCGTTGGAAAGATGAGTTTATTCTTCAAAATGACGTCGAATTCATCAAATTTTAGGTGAATCGATATATCGCTAAACCAACCTTGCCCTTATGCGGAGCGGGGAAGAAATGTCGAAGAAGGACACCAGACTACGACCAGGGGCGGATTAAGGTCGTTGTTTTGGGGGGGGGCGGTTCACTACTTCCCGCAGCGCCTGGGGGGTATGCAATACATCTCAACTAAATAGAGGTCCGGGTGGACTTCCCTCGGATAATTAAAAGACATGAAGCGCTTGGAACGTAGTTTTGGTGTGGCTCTATTATGTGTAAGAGATGTGATAAATTGTTGAGTAAATCTATCTAATCACATTTGAAAAACATAAAAAACGATGTAAAGAATGTCATTCTTGTGAAGAAGTGACGTGTCTTCCGGGTTTTACACCGTTTTGGTCCATGTTTCCTCGGACGACAGTTTCGGCGGCGTTTCAGTCGCCTTCTTCAGGTCATTGGAGTGAAGGTGCAGCCATTTGTCGTATTATATATCTCACCCGTTGGAGTCAGGTCTAACGCTTGAGATATATAAGACAACAAATAGCTGCGCCTTCACTTCACCGACCAGAAGACGCCGACTACAACGCCTACGAAACTGTCGTCCGAGGAAACATAGACCAACGCGGTCCAAAACGCGGAAGACATGCATCTTCCCATCCATCAACCCGCGGCAGCCTACACAAGGATTTCGAACTCCTTTCTTCTTTAATGACGTACAAAATGAAAATTGGTTGGAATGAAATAAAAAGATAAGTACATAATCAGAAAATACTATTTTACTTTAATATTTTTATAATTTTTTATAATACCAAGCAACGAAAATGCAGTAATGCTCGGAAGTTACCGTCATTCGTCAAGGGCTCTTCCAATGATAATGCACCGTCGCGTCGACCCGATGACCTCTGAATGATATGTTCTGACGGCCAAGAAAAATCACATTTTTAAGTATCAGCTTCAGATTTTCTCTATTTTCCTTGATTTACTCGCTTCTGTAGCCGTCCAGTTGGCTTGTGTTTTGATTTTCAGGTTTTTTGTATTTTCCAGAAAATTCAGGGCCAACTGGGCACTGCACCTTTGTGATAGACTGTGTGTTGGTGGTTTTCCAGATCATCTAGTTTCCCTTGCAGTTTTGAAAACTTTAACGGCTCTGTAACGAGGGATTTTAACTGCAAATTTGTACCGCAAGCTGCCGTTGATTGGGAAAAAAGAGCAATGCCTACAAAAAAGTCAATTCAATGAGGGAGAAACCACAAGCCAAGGGTACTTTTCAAGATGTTCTATCCTCACGTAACGACGCTATTCCGCGGTTCCCTTCCTATGAGTTGAAAAGGGATACTTTTAGTCGATTGTGGATGTCCAAGGGCTTTCCAAAAGTTCTGCTTTTTTTCCTATCATCAGGTATTTCCTTTCCTGGTACAATGAAGAGAACTACGTCACAGTTGAAATTTTCAGCCAAAGGAAGTGAAGAAATTGAAGCTTCAGTCGATTTTTCGTGGCTAAGTGGATGGGATTGTAAAAGGACCATGGACTCAGCTTGAGTCTCATTGTCTGTTGTGCAGCATGAAGGCATGGTGTTAACAAATTATGCATTTACTCCTGCTGCTTATGGCGTCTTTTGTTTTTGGACGCGAGAGAAAAAGCTTCGAAGGTCCGCAGAGGCACTATTAGTTTTCCGCTTAGTACCAGGCCTACTAGAAGAAGACGCCTGTAAACATAAGTAAACCTTAGTTATTCCTTCTGCGACGAGTTGCAAAAAACATTATAAGCATATCTTTTTCTCACCCTGTAGCGTAATACTTGATAATTATTTTGCTTAGAGAGTCGTCAATTTTACCGCTATCGAAAGGAGAGGGGACATAACTACGGTGGGTGGACCTCTGACAGCATTTCTATGATAACACAGCGAAAATGAAAGTCCAGTAAATAGGTGGGTGTTCAATTCCTTGATCAAAAAGCAGATAAATAGCAATGGAGGCTAATGTGGGCCCGAGCTTGAAGCCGGCCGTCCGACCCTAATGGCGAGCGCGAGAAAGCGCAAATAAGTTATGTCTTTGTAATTAACCGACTGAACTTACCATCTCTCGCAGAAAGGTTGATCTGAACGTCAGGTATATTACAGAATAAAGGAAAAAGGACGCAGGGTCATAAACATGTGAAGAACTCTTGAACTTGTCACTCACTACAACTGAAACAATACACTCGCGAGAGCCGGGCAACTGACATGTCGCGACGAGCACGAGAGCGGAGGGTGTCGCATAGTAGGCAGTGCTGAAGGAGGGCGTGGAGACTGTATTCCCCTCTCGCAGACGCACTACGGCTCAAATGCCCATACTCGCGGCACTGTTCTCTGCATACATATTAAATAGGTGTATATAGGTCTGCATACATAGTATAATAGCAACTATTCCGTTACGGCACCAAAGCTTTCACAACACTGTTCATCAAAAGGCCTACTAAAGTACAATTGCGAACATCGAGGATACTGAGTCTGTTTAGACAAGTGGCTTTTAGGTATTTTCCAATTGTCTTTAAACATTGTGTAATGATCTGGTGAAATAAAAACTTGCATCGGAGAACCACCTTAATGATTACCATCTTTTCTATTTTCCCGGGAATTACGGGCGGGCGCCCCCCTCCCCCCTTAATCCGCCCCTGACTACGACGCCATGTTGGATCATCCGAAATGACTCGCGATCATGAGATTAAGGTAGTTTCATAGCGAGATAGTTCCCTAGTCATAATGGAGACCATATTCAAATTTTACTTTTTGATTTCAGCGTCTGTAAGAAGTATGAGATAAATATTTTAATATTTATGGCGCAAATATATAGTTATATATGATCAAAATTCGCAGTAATTAAATAAATAAAGCTACATAAGTCTCTAACTTGACTCATTTTTTCCCGCCGTAAGGCTGAAAACCCTTCAAAACAGCAATGTTTTTTGCGATTCTGTAAAAGTTACTGTAGTGAGTAATAAATTATATTTTTATAAATAGTTGAGAAAACATGCAAACTACACACCGTTAGTTTTTTTGACGAAATCTAGGTGGATAGAAGTTCCTAATTTTTTAAATTATTCTCCCTCTGGAGCGGATAGCCATAATCTATCCCATATAAAACAGTTTATATTTTCAGGCAAATAGTTCAAAACGTAGTTCGGCAACGGGTTGATATTTTGATATCATTGGTAAGACGAGTTTTTTATTTAAAATGAGGCCAAATTCATCAAATTCAAGTTGAAGTGGTTTTTCGCTCAACCTGAAACGAGGCAGATCCGTAGGGGTCACACACTAGGGTTACCACGAATTCTCTCGGATTTTCCAGGATATGCTCACGCAGTTGGACGATGCGTAATTTTTTTATGTCTCCGGATCGAGAAGTTAAGCTCTCGTTTTGAGCCAACAGAAAATTAAACAAATTATCCTTACCTTTGTTATTATCGTTTGCTGCGTTTTTATGTTGTTTCTTCAAATGACAACTGCAACTGAAGTAACAGAATACGTAACTACTGGGTGCTTCAGTAGGAGGTACGTAACTTCTGGGGAAGGAAAGGGTAGATGATTTTTAAGGGTTTTTTCTCCCATGAACATGAGTCGTCGCAACTGCTTAGCTACCGAGCTATGACAACGCAAACATTTTGTCAAGAGCAAGAGCGCATGCACAGTTTCCATGAAAATGCCAAAAAAAAGCAGAGACGAGCACAAATGGAAGAGAAGAAAAATTGTGCAAGTGGTTTTTTAAGATTCGCATCTCTCTCTTCCTGTCAAAATTTATACTAATTTCTTCCAATTTATACGATGGTGACAGAAATTGTCTCATAAGTATGGAGAACACTGCTATAGAGAAAGGCATTCACCCATTTCATGTGCAGCGACTTCAACACCTTCGATGGAAAAATCCTGCGAGGCTGCTGAAAGTTTGCGAATGGCTGCACGGAAATCGCCATTTTAACTGAAATTTCCTGTTTCCCATGCACACAAGACAGCGTAACTACGGATACAATTCTGATTTTTGTCACTACAAAAACCCCCACATATCAATGGAAAATAACTTTCAACGGGTGTTCTGGTTGAATATGTTTGATTGGAATCCTCAAGGGTACATTTATTTTTTGAGCGTCGTCTTACAGGAGCGTCGTCGTACCTTTAATATTTTCAAAACATTTTACCTTCACTGCAAGGTGATGTGCCTTTGGCTAAGAGACAGCAGACGTTACATACTGTCAAACAGCTGCATATTTACCCTCCTAATCGTTCCCTCTCGGTCGTCAACTAACTAAATGAACCCTGTTCCCTGGGAGCGGATGTACTTATCAATGATCTCGGAGATCTCCGGATCGAAATTCTTAAATGTTTCGCCTCTGCGCTATGATAAAAGGTCTTGTGTATCAGACCACAGTTTAAAAACGGTATGAAATCCTACTTCACACGCTGAATGCATTGACCCACACAAAGATAGCCTTAATGGACCTAGAACAAGGGAAAGTCTGGGGGGCTCACCCTGAAAATACAAAATGCATCATCGAGGTGGGAGGAATTTTAGAAAAAATGTTATCATTGCACGGCATGGCACTCTTTAGAAATGGGTTGGAAACTTTTCCAAAGAAGAGAAAATTTAAGGTATCTGATACTTGTCTCATAATTGTTTGTATTTCCTTCAGCCATTAACTCCAGCCAAGTAACTCTCAAGGGTTAATGCAGCGGCCGAGAATGCATTCACTAACGATCTATGGTATCATGGAGATAAATCGGACATATTAGCCCTCTTTGATTCGTGCCAATGGAAATAAGAAGAAAAATGGTAGCTACCCTTCACGACTGCGATAATTCCAGCGATGAAGTCATTAGACGTCCTCACTTCAAGCTCGCTGATGCTATACAGGTAATCATATCCTACGGATTTTGTTACTATATACTCCCTGAAGACGTCTGAAAGCTTTGGAGCAAAAGAAGGATTGCAATAGGTCGTAATCATTCTGTCTGGGATGGTCTCGAGGAATACAAGCAAGTAGATTCGACAGTCTCTGGCTTTATATGGTGGAACAGCATTGTAGTACTTAAATAAAACTGCAGTAAATGTACTGTCCACTTAAATTTTCATGTAAATATTACACTACACGTGTTTCGACGTTTCTTAGAGCGTCATCATCAGGTCTACACAAGTTATGTCTCCAATGGGATTATTTAACACCCCCTCCCCCTGTTATTCACCATCAACCGTAAACCCCCCCTTCCTTACTACTACCTCCTTCATTTGTCAAGAATCCTCCCCCCCCCCTCTTTCCTTATGTATAAATATTCCCATTGGAGACATAACTTGAGTAGACCTGATGATGACGCCCTAAGAAACGTCAAAACACGTGTAGTGTAATATTTACATGAAAATTTAAGTGGACAGTACATTTACTGCAGTTGTATTTAAGTACAAGCAAGTAGGTTTCGTTTCCAGATCTTTCATCGCGGTAAATCGTGTAGTTGAAAGAGCAGTCGTCCTACACTCATACTTATTTTTTTTATTAACGAAAGATGTGGAATGAAAGCAGTGATGTTATCTGGTTACTGAGGATTACAGATTAATAATCCTGATGCCAACGAATATACGGCGAAGTCTCCATATTGATTTATTTTGTGTTAATGGGTTAATATTTACTGCGCAGAGAATATTATTAATATTTATGATATTTTCGTATTAAGCACTACACAATTTAGTTGTGTTATATTGTTTCTTCACAAGACGGAAAACCCGTAGGGTAGAGAGCAAATAAGGTTATGGCTGCTAAAGGTTAACGATCACGTAAAAGTGTACTCCTTGTTGCTTGGCCACCAGGGAACGACACTTTTCATAACCATTACAATGCTAATGGTAACGGCAATTTACTATTGTTTTAGCATAACAAAATATGCATAATAGAATGGTATACCTTTCACAGGGAAAATATGTCGAAATTTACTATTTGTTTTGGATTATAAAGAATAAACCATTTCTCACCCTTAAAAATTGCAAGTTTGGCACCAATGCCAGGTTGCCATGGGGGTTGATTGACACCAAATTTCGTTAACGTTACGTTTGCATCAAAAAGAAATACCTATTCCATTCGAAAAAAATTAAAAGTCTGGAAACTTTTGGCCCCACCTTTATAGTCTCTGCTAAAAAATTTAGATAGGAGGATAATTTTACCATGAGTAGAATTAAACTAACATCTACTGCAATTATGTTAGTTAAATGTTTTTCGAATCTCTATAATAAAAATAAAAAAGTAATTTGTTAAAGACGAAAAGTCTCGATAATTTCGATTAGGTACCATCGCATAAATATATGAAGAAATACGCATAAATTTTGCCAGGAAATAAAAGATGCCTACCGACAAATCTTCAAAAACCACTTACGCAACATTTTTATTTTTATCCGTTAGAGCGTCTCTGCTTTTTTGGCGTTTCCATGGCAACTCTAACGTACCACGCGTTGTCATAACGCATTAACTAAGGAGTTGCGATCTCATGTTCATGGGATAAAAATATGCTTTAAGGAGGTTCCGCCGCGACACTGTGTGAGTCAAAACAAATAATAAATTCCACATTTTTTATATTTCGTCCAAAAAATCCTGCTTTCGCTGATGAAATGCGTTACCTACAGAAAACCAAAAGTAAAGTAGAAAATATGCAGATTATTATAAGAATGTATTTTAAATGAGCACTTTATTCCAGCCATAGGTGCCGACTGCAACGCCATTTCCTACGAATTACCGCATTTTGACTTCAATTACGGCAGTAATTCCCTAATAAATAAAAATAAATAAGGTGGTAAGAGGCCTATATTTTATTTTTACTAAATTTCTCTGGATTATTTCCTTCTTATAAACAGTTTTCCGCAAAAATGGCATTTATATTTTATGGAAAAATACTATTTTTCCCCGTGTTTCTCTCATTCCCCCATTCAACACCATGTAATTTATGTGTTCAATTAGAGAGTAGTATAGCGTGGAAAGGTATTCTTTTGTTGTTCATATCAGATAGAGGACAACTTTTTCTACAAGTAGACAGAATATGAATAAAATGACATTTAAGTAATTTTACGGTGGAACCACCTTAACCCTTTCGCGCCGGACGTCGACCATAGCCGACGAGCATTTTCATACGCAAACGACCGAACGTCCGCTATAGCTGGCGTGGGTTTTTCAGCGCAAACGAACGGACGTCGGCTATAGCTGTCGCGGGGGATGGGAAGTGACCGCTGAGGTAGCAATGGTCGGAGGTATTCAGGCCCTGCCTGAGACCCAGCTTAGCGAGACCTTAGAGCTAATCCTCGGCCATTTGGCCCGACCCTCCTACTCATTTACGATCCTCATAATAGCAGGAATCCGTGTTGAAGAGGTTGAATTGTCAATGATTTTTGCAAAGAAAAATTTATTGCAAACTCCGATTTTTTATACTTTGAAATGAATTCTTCGTTTTTTTCTGTGCATAAGCAATTTTTAAACGAAATTTTAGTGTTATTATTAACGGACTTCTTGTGTGAAAGCCTTGTGTGTTCATATGCGATGAAAAATACGCAAAAAGAGAAATGTTGTCGTTTTATTGTCTATATCGTACGTGTTTGTTACAATCTGAATGCCTATTTACACTATATGTCCTCTATTTTCCGATTCCTTCATTGATCCTCTTAGTAATTACTCATATTCCGGTATTTTTAGGTAATGTATATTGTAAAAACATACTTTTAACTTCGCCTACGTTGGTCCAATGCCCGAATGAAAAAGAAGGATGGGAAGTATTATTTGGAGGTTTATTCAAAGAAAATTTCGAGACGTCCTAACTAGCTGTAAAAATGGAAAAGTCCTAACTTTGTTATTATTAACGCTAGAAATCCGTTTAAAATTCTACAATGCTTAAAAAATGTAAGTTATTCTTATATAAGTAAGTGTAAACTGTTAAAAATCATAGACAATATTTAATTTTAAAAAACACTGCTAATGCAATGAGTTGACCGTGGACTCCCGCTAAGAAAGGGTTGGAGGGTCGAGTCCAGTGGCCGGGGTAATAGCCTGGCGCCCCGTTGAGTAGGGTCCCAAATCGGAGGGACGAGAGTACCTGGGCCACTCCACCCCAAAAAAGTGCTTCGCAGAGCGAGGTTTAAAATTTTCGCAAGCTACCCGTACCACGGAAAACATTTTCCTTTCGTAGTCGCCGGCAGGAAAGGGTCAGTCATCTTCCCTACCTCCTTCAGACGTTAGGCACCCCCTTCTGAAATACCCTAGTATATCTCAGCATTTCGTGATTTTAAGTGATAGGAAAATGATACGACCTAGTTAAATCGTGACCTAACTGTAGAATTCACGCAGCTCATTCACTATTAATACACATTCAACGGCGCTTATAATCGAGGATCTCACAAGATCTCCCGGAATCTTCGACACTTCTCTCTACTCATGGAACGGGACTTCTCCTGGACCTCTTCAGTAGTTGACAAACGGCGTCGAACCGCAGTCTTCAGTTCAAATAGCGACGGTGACGACTTGAGGACGTGAAGAGACGATCAGAGGAGTTTGAGAAGTGGGGCACAGTGAGATGAAATCGAAAAAAGCTGGCCAAAAGTCAAAAAGTGATTTTTTTAAAGCCAGGAAGCTGAAACTTTGCATAAATATTTTCAAAATAAATTTGCATGCGATGACGTAAAGCATTTTCCTTAGTACTCAACAATTTACAATTTGCATGAGGTCAAAGTTGCACAAATTTTGTAATAATTGTCTACACTCAATTTTAACTCACGAAATCTCCAAAAATCAAGCCCTTGCTAAGCCTTTATGGGTAAAGAATTGGAATAAAAAGTGATCCAGTTATATGAAACAGTATTTTATCTTTGTTTTAATGTAATCTACTTACTTTTTTGTCTTTATTTACCAAATATATTAAACAGAATGGCGGACCCTCATTTTTGGTCATTTTTTAATATAAGTAGAGAAATGGTTATTTGCATCGCCAAGCATCACAAATTAACTTATATGGGGAAACTCTACAAAGCTTCCACAGTGCAAATCCAATGTGTTATGCCGCGACCGTTTGCGACGCCGAATTTCACATTAGTTTTTTCGATCTTTTTCATTGTCAGGTTGTCATGTCCTCTACAGCCTCCAACCAATCTTAAGTTCCTGAAAACTATCCTCTAATGCTACTTATCGTCCTTGACTTATGTACCCTCCCGAGTAACCTTAGATCCGCATAGGGGACTATAGTTTACCTCTGGAATATTTTACTCGAGAAAACTCCATCACGTCTTTTATCATAAAGCATAATAGAGAAAAATTTGACGATCCGCTTCTCCTCGGGATAAAAATACGGTGGTTTCCTGTTGCCTTCCACCTCGCAGCCACAGCTAGGGAAATACCTTACCGCGCCTGTAGTTCAATGACTGCTTTGCTGTACCGATCCACACCAGCTCCACCTTCACTCATATGACGTAGGAGGGATCCTCCAGGTTATACTGGCTGCTAACAAGTTGGCGAAAGCCACTCGCCAAGTCACGGTATCTTCGCGGGTTTCCGAAGCATATCTGAGCTGTCTTCTCCAAGGGTGAACCCCTTAGCGAAGAGCGTTTCTTAAACGATTCGGTGATCGATTAAGGTAGTTTGAGAGCGAAAAATCACTTCACCTAGAATTTGATGAATTTGGCCTCATTTTAAAGAAAAAACTCTCATCTTTCCAATGATATAAAAATATCAACCCCTTGCCAAACTACTTTTCGAGCAATTTCCCTGAAAATACAAGCTGTTTTACACGGGATAGATTATGGTTGTGCGCTCCAGAGGGAGAATATAAAACAAATTAGGAACTTCTAGAACCAAGATTTCGTCAAGAAACTAACGGTGTGTAGATTGCATGTTTTCTCAACTATTTATAAAAAATAATCTATTACACACCACAGTAATTTTTACAGAATCGCAAAAAACCCTGCTGTTTTGAAGGGTTTTCAACCGTACGGCGGGAAAAAATGAGTCAAGTTAGAGACTTATGTAGCTTTATTTATTTAATTACTGATAATTTTGGTCATATATAACTATATCTTTGCGCCATTAACATTACAATATTTTTTTCATACTTCTTACAGGCGCTGAAATCAAAAAATAAAATTTGAATATAGTCTCCATTATGACTAGGATCTCTCTCAAACCACCTTAAATGAAAAACATACGCCATATTGTGCACTATTTCGATAAGAGAAACCTTTCACCGGCAAATCTATAGAGCAGTGGGTCTAAATAATACATATAACTGCTGATTGCAATTTCCTGATTTCAAATCAGGTTGCCGCCTCGCCACAACGAATGAGTGATTTCCTGAGCGTCAAATTTCACTAGCAAACCACAAGCGATAAAAAGGAAGTATTCCTCCCGGCCAAAATTCGAGGGCACCCATGGTTCAGCTTAATTCTAAATAATCTGTTCCCAGCCGGCAAGAGACGTTCAATGTAGTCTACTTAACACTTCACTCATCACCAATTACATCTATTTCATTTTGCATCATTTTCAGAAGCACTAATGGGTCTACATTTTCGCATTTTAATTTTTTTTATAATGGTCAAGTGTCGACAAATACGGACAGATTTGACACCAACTATCGTTAACTTTTACTTCACCTAGTGCACGGTTTATTGTTCAAACCTTTTCTAAGAATGGAGTGGTATGACTGACGCACAGCACCACTGCAACAGAATGATCGTTTTCTCAGTCTAAACCCTTCAAAAATCTCCAATGGCCGTAATAAATTGGCAACACTCGTCAAAAATACGCCACAATGGGGAACATGCACACTTTTTTATAACCACTTATATCCGAAGGACACTATCTAAAATGGATGTAGCGAAAATTTCACAGATGGCAAGCGGTTTTTTACTGAGATATCAGTCTTTAAAAATAATTCTTTCTCGCCAGCTTGAAAACACTACGTCATCGGGGAATGGACGCGTGACGTCACGGAACGGTATCGCTAGAGATTGTTTACCTTCTGACGAGAAAGTAGGCGGATGTTATTGATATGGAGCAAGCATTTGGCGTAAATGATTGCATTTATTTCATATTTACTGATATTCACTAATCTTACTTGATCATTTCATTTGAGCAGAATGTATCTAAAAGAGAAAAAACCGGGAAAGTTATATAAACCCTGCATCGTGCCTTGTTGCTCAAATACCTCAACTTCCACGCCGGAAAAGGTTTTTATTTACGTCCCGAAAGACTCGAAGAAGAGGAGAAAATGGTTGATAGCTTGCAGAAGAGACGGAAATTCTCTCTCTAAATTTTCGACGGCTTATTGCTGCGAAGATCATTTCAACGAAAGTGCCGGTCCCACGTATTGCAAACCTTATTTATGTGAGGTAAAAAATGTTATAATTGAGCCAAATTATGTTATTGCCACGTAATATAAATTAGAAAGTGAAAAACTATCACATAAAAGGCACAATATTATTTATGAACGGAAAGTTATGACGTGATTTCAACAAAAGTATTATTATTTAAGTATTCTACCGCCTAAGGTACGTTTACATGGACCTTGCATACTTCCCTTTTTCAATTAATTCATATATATCCATAAGTAGAATGAAAGGGAATAAACCTTATATGAATTGAAAAGGGAAGTATATAAGCTGAATGTAAGCCTACCTTAATATATTTAATACAACTTACGTCTCTAAAGTCACAGGGAAAGTAAATTTCCAAGCTTTGAACGTTATTTATATGCGAGCAGTAACATTTATGGCTTTGAAAATCGTTAGATAACTCATGAAATACCTGTTATATCTCACTATTAGTTCATGATTTGTCTGTTACACGTTTTTACCATTAGTTTGCGAACTATAATTGATAGAGAGTAAGGGTATACGTAAGGTTGTAGGCCTCGATGAGATCTATAAAACGCCGTCAACAGATTGGAGGTGAGAATGTTAGTTTAGAAGGTTTCGCCGAGAAACCGGGTCTTCGGAGTTGGGCATTCGCCGTCATTAATTAAAATTTAGGGAGAAAAATAAAGCAAAAAAAGTTTTAAAATGTATTGCGATGGAGAACCTAAAATTTCCAAAGATGTTAGCGAAACTTGCTATGAAAAAAAAAGAAGAAAAATTAATTCCCAATACCGGATTCGAACTTCCGACCTTCAACACCACAACCCACAACCTTACCCCTACGCCAACGGCTATTTGGGAAGAATTGTGGAAAATTTGCGTTATATTATGCATTTCTTGTATCTGCCTATCATAATTTTCTATTTCAGATGATTGTTTAATGGTTATCGTGAGGTCTATGAAGAAGCGAAAGGTATACATCTATAGGAAATTTTAATTGCTACACAATGAAGTAGTCGAAAAAGGACAGATACTAACCGTTTAGGAGTAATTGACGACTAACCGCAGGCTTGCGCGTCCCAGCGGACGAAAAATCCGAACTTTGGGGATTGCGAGGTAACTCTTCGGGGTAGCAAAACGAAAAAGACATCAAAATTTACGCCATTTCAATAGCTACTAGAGGAATTCGTAACATTGGAAATACATTTCATACTTTAATAACTACATACTGAATGCCGAAATCTACAATACAGCAAATATACTGCTTTGCCATGGACTTCCCTAATATAGTCTTCAATAAAAATGTAGGTAATATGAATAAAGATTTATATCTATTCAATAGAGGGGGAAACATTACGACTGCATGGGTTAAGTTTCGGTAATAAGGAAATTTGAAAATCAATAGATTCAGAATATGAGACACATTGAGTTTGCTACATATTAATGCAAAACTTAACATGCCGACTCGTATTTTTGGCGACTGAAGCCGTTGCGATAATTTAGAATTATTTAGACATTAATCATACTTGAAAGCTGTTTGTACATCAGTTTATTTTTCCATAGTTGTATTTTAACAACAAAGCAGCTGATATAAGAGAACCGCATAATGTGTCGCATGAAAAGTTAGGTATTAATAAAATTATGGGCAGATGATAATTTACCGCAGTCACGCATCTCGGCAGCGACGAAACAATCGCTGTTTTTCAGGAAGGTGGCCACCATAAGTGAGTCAATCATCGGTAAATTATCCGACTGTGCCTTCTTGAATCCCACTTCAGTCATTTCTTCTATCGAGAAATTACCAGAATAATTTTAATAGCGAATTTGCTCCGATAACTTCAACAAGGCGCCTATCTCTGCAGCTGCGAGGACTTCAGTCCCGTTCGGTGACGTCAAGCTAATGAGAAAGCGTTTCGAGTCACGTGACTTTCGTCGATTTTTGCTACTTTTAATTAGCTTTTTACAGCATTTGTAATTGACGGAGACAGCTTTGGCTTACATATTCGGATTCGTGAGAAAATTCTCAACATAGTGGGCTACAGTAACGGGAGAAACAAATTCCATGCATGTTCCCCATTGCTGTGTTGGTTTGCGGGAAAAAATTGGGGGGAAAAAATCCACGCCAGTGACCAACCACAACCTCTCGACCAGAAAAACCCCTGTGGTGGTTTACGGGAATGTTACTTCCTCGCCAGGGACAACCACAGACACACACAATCAACCCGAATAGGAATACTTCGCTGGGCTTATGAGACCCTGCTAAGGATGCCTGGGTTACACACACACACTCAACCCAATGAGGGATTCTTTGCCGGGTTAATGAGACCCAACTAAGAATGCCTGGGTTATGAACACAAACACACTCACAAGCACTCAAGAACTCACTCACTCACACACTCAACGGGCCAAACTTCTGGGAGAATCTAGCTCAACAGAGCGTTGTCAAGAAACGGCACAAAAACAAGAAAAGACGAGGGTGTGCGTCGGATACGCGTATTTCGGCCACAAGGTGGCCCTCTTCAGCGAACTGAAGGGAGAAATCACTTGCAACGCAAGGTTGTAAGTGTAATACGCGTATCCGAGGCACACCCTCGTCTTTTCTTGTTTTTGTGCCATTTCTTGACAACGCTCTGTTGAGCTAGATTCTCCCAGAAGTTGGGCCCGTTGAGTGTGTGAGTGAGTTCTTGAGTGCTTGTGAGTGTGTTTGTGTTCATAACCCAGGCATTCTTAGTTGGGTCTCATTAACCCGGCAAAGAATCCCTCACTGGGTTGAGTGTGTGTGTGTAACCCAGGCATCCTTAGCAGGGTCTCATAAGCCCAGCGAAGTATCCCTATTCGGGTTGATTGTGTGTGTCTGTGGTTGTCCCTGGCGAGGAAGTAACATTCCCGTAAACCACCACAGGGGTTTTTCTGGTCGAGAGGTTGTGGTTGGTCACTGGCGTGGATTTTTTCCCCCCAATTTTTTCCCGCAAACCAACACAGCAATTGTGGCGTATTTTTGACGAGTGGTGCCAATTTATTACGGCCATTGGAGATTTTTTATACCTTATAACTTTAAGAGGCCGTAGAGCTCACGTTCCCTAGTTTTAAACCCTTCAACTATAAGCACCAAAGAATACTTCATACATGCCCTTGCTTCTCACCGATAATTTTCTTATTAGCCGGTTGTAGTTCGTACATGGCATCAAAATATGACATTCCCGCTGACTAACTCTTTTTTTCCTTTTAACTTCGCTGACCACAGACATTAAGGTTCGTCATTTTTAAATTTGGTAAGGGTAAAGGTGAGCTTTCGTCCCGCACGGTCGACATTTTTTTTGAAAAACCTAGGAAACTGACGATATTGAATGTGATACCTGTGAGTAGAGGAAGGATGCGAATTTGAAAAATGTGAGAATCATACCCGTGTGGTTTATAGTTTTTGAGATTTAGACGTTTGAAAATTATCAATTTTTCAATTTTTTCGTCCGTTTTCTACGCCATATTTGGAGGTTTTCACGAACAACCGATAGAGGGATAAGACTAATTTCACTTCTATAATATTCCTTTACCCCACCCCCCCAACAAACTTACGGGCCTATGGAGTGAAACAGGGGTGCTAGGGTGGGACGGTACGCGGGCCCGATTTGGCCATTTTCAAAAGTGAAAAACGCATTTTCTTGAATTGGAAAAGCGAAAAACGCATTTTTCGCGGGAATGGTAAAGTAGAAATGGGCATTTCTGGGTGGAGGAAGTTTCAAAATGCTGATTTTTACGGCAGTTTCGTGATTTGGAAAAGCGGAAAACGAATTTCCCTTCCATTGCTTTGCCCTAAACCCACCCCACCAATAACCTTGCGGGCCAAGCATTTATGGGAGTGGATGAAGTTTCAAAATGCTTATTTCTACGGCATTTTTGAGAGTTGTAAAAGCTGAAATCGATTTCAGGCATTTATGGGAGTATCGTAAAAGCAGTTAAACAAAACTGGGGGGTTTTACCAATAGAGTCGGTTCCTGGTCCAATGGGACTCTACCCGAGGGGTCTCTAGAGGATGGGAAGGAGTCTGAGTCCTAAGGGTTACGGGAATGGGGGTAAGGAAAGAGAACGACACCAACACCCCATAATTAGGAGAGTCAGCATCTTGGCGAAAAACCCTTCACCGGGTGGTCCGAACACCCGGCTGCGAAATTGTTCTCCCGAAGGACTTTGGACAGACACAATGGTGTGGGTGTCCCTCTGACCCTTCGAGCACGAAGCCTGAAACCCCCCTTGAAGGGATCCTCTGCCACTACGGGGGTAGGCGGATGGCGCGCTCTTTGTTTATCAGAATCCAACCGTGGGTTCCGCCTCCCTTCGGAGTGCCGGCCCAGCAATCTTCTCCGAAAAACTAATTTACGCAACCTTTGACAGAGTCCCCGCGCCAGTGCCCATTCAGCAACCGAGCTCCGGCACCGACCCAACACCACGAGGAGACCCCAGTCCACAGGAATGCCCCCAGTTCATCAGAATCCAACCGCGGGTTCCGCCTCCCTACGGAGTGCCGGTCCGTCAATCTTCTCCGAAGAACCGGTCTGCACTCCCCAGACAGAGTCCCCACGCCAGCGCCCGGCCGGCCGCCGAAACTCGGCACCCATCGAGCCCCGCGAGGAGGGTGGGCTGACTCTTCGAGTATATAGTACCGTAATAACTCTATGGGCTGACTTCTCAGGCATAGTAAAGGGCCGTACGAGCGACCTGGGTCCTAGTGGCCTGAGCTTGCTCGATGCATTTATGGGAGTGGAGGAAGTTTCATTATGCTGATTTTTACGGCATTTTTTTCATGAATTGGAAATGCTAAAAACGTATTTCCCTTCTTTAATTTGCCCACCCAACCCACCCCACCAACAAGCTTTTTCGTGGGCATTGGTAGAAGGCTAAAATGTAATTCTTCGTATTTTTTCTGGTATAAAATCCCTCAGGTGACAAGGTTAATGTAAGTGGGCTTTTGTTAGAGGATAAGTAAATAGTATTGTTGACGGAGTTCTTTCGGGTAGTGTGGAAGGGGGAAATTAACTGTCAATAATTGGAAGGTAATTGTTGAAAAGTCAACCGGTATTCATTCGCCAACGAGAGTTGAGGGGCTTGTTGGCGTTAATCATTTTCTGACTTGACTGTGTGGTGTATGGTCGCCATGAGTTGCCTATCGTGTACGCACATGCAAATTTCTGCGATCGAGACATTCGTTTCGGCGGAGTCAGGCTTGCTATTCCTTGAAAGGCACGGGTGTTTGTTACCCAGGGATGGACACTCGTGTCCTCACTGCGGGAACTCGCAATCCACCATTTAAAGTGAAAGGTGATATGTTATTAGTGCAGTGGAATGAATGCGAGTGATAAGGAAGTGTAAATCCTTCATTTGAAGTGAAATGTGCAATGTTTACTGCGGTGGAATGAATGGAATTGCATTGTGTTAAATGGCTTTTGCGGGGCGAGTTTGAGTGGAAGGAGGGAAGAAATTGTATGGGAGAGTTGTGCATATGCTATAGAACCAACTGCTCGATCTCTGCGCCACGTACAGTGGATAAGAGGAAACGACATTTGTTTACAAGATGGCGGAGAGGAAAAAACGCACTTCTAAGGTTTGAAAGTTTCCCATTCCTAAAGTAGTTGATGCATTGTTGTGTTGAAAGTATTTTACAAATGCGCAAGGTTTACTTAATAAGTGATGTGAATTTGGTTCTGATATCTCTATTGTAAGTGGGTGAAATTAGCGAAAACGCTGGCGGGACGAAAGCTCACCTTTACCTTGGTAAGTTTCTTTTGGATCTCTGCGATGAAACTAAACTTTTTTAGCAACAGTTTCGCCGTGCTATTCTGCCGGCTTCGTCAGGCATTCTAAATCAACAATGAAAAATAAATAAACAAACTTAAAATAGAAAAAAGACCTAACAACCTAAACAGAGAAGATGGCTACAAACTTCCTTATACGTGGAAAAAGACTTTTGAAAAACTAAAGTATTAATTAATCATGCTGTACATAATTACCGCTTAAGTTTGTTTATTTATTTTTCATTGTTGATTTAGAATGCCTGACGAAGCCGGCAGAATAGCACGGCGAAATTGTTGCTAAAAATGTTTAGTTTAATCGCAGAAATCCAAAAGAAACTTACCAAAATTAACATGAACTGCGGAAATCTACGATAAAAGTTCATGAAGTATAGTCAGTTCTTTCCGAAAATATTTATCAGCGCACTAACATTTCACTCACTTGTAGTGAAGTCTAAAATACAACGAAACACCATTCTTGAAACAATGAAGAAAAATGAAAATAGGATAATTAATAGTGATTTGAAATTGTGACCAAAACCGGAAATTTTCTCAACGTGGACTGACCAAGACGAAATTTTGCAACGACTTCATTGCACATAGATTGAATACTTTACGGAGTATGTACATACTTTTAAGCATGCGTGAGCGAGCCGTTCCCACGTACAACCATTGGTCAGATGCTCAGCCATTCACTCGGGACTACGTGCTTCATTTCGCATCGTCAACGACAGAAAATTAGTACTTTGTGAGTGAAGCCAGTCAACCACTAACTTAACTGAGCTAACAGGCTAACACGCCAACACTATACGCTCAAGAAAAAAAAGGACGCATTTTGCACGGTGAACAAATCCACCAGAGACAGCCACCATCTTGCACTTTGTACGTCTTATCTTTTGGATTACTAGCGGTAGTCTCGGTTTGGATGAACCCTTCTAGTACTTCTACTATAATTTCAGCATGCGTACGTCGTATGTACCTTCTGCGTGCGATTTTATTCTTGAACTCAAGTACATTTACCATGCCTCCTCATCTTACTAAAATAAGTTATTCTTCCTCTATCCATTACTCGCTTTCCCAACATTCACCTTCCGCTAACAGCCTTGACCTCTCAATTCTGACCAGCTCCATCCACTAACAAAGTACACATATATTGAACTAATCAGAGGTGCATCTACAATTCCCTTTCTTCCCCTTCCCCGCTTAGCCAGCATCCTCCCCTAAATCAAGGCCTTCAGCATCCCTTCACAGCCCTACGTGCCTGTTATCCTCTGCCTCCTCCTCATCTCCTACCGCAATTCCCTCTCCTCACCCACCATCTATATCTACATAATACCCTAGGCTTGTGCGATGAGTCGATTAATCGAAGTCATCGACGATGATTTTAGTCATCGCGGTGCGATGACTGTAATCGATGACGATGAATGTCATCGACCATCGATGTCGATGAGTCGATGAGAATCATCGATGCCGATGAGTCGATGCGAATCATCGATGTCGATGAGAACCATAGATGAGGATGATCGATATCCTTATATCACTAATTTCTCTTCTTTTTTTCGATTCATTTTAACGCCTTAGATCTAAAATGTATGTATAAAGTATAATCACCCCAGCTATTGCGCCTTGAGGACGATGGCAGGGCCACAGTGGGATGTTTGGAATTCATGTTTTTCGTCAAGTTTGTGGTAGACGATACAGAAGTATGCGATCACGTTCAATCACAGTTAATACGCAGTAGCAGTGGTAGCATTGTATTCGTTGGTTGCACTGGTGCAGTTGGTAGCAGCCTGAGCTAAATCGGCTAAATTCACCGAATTCACAGTCACAGTGATTTCGATTATTTAGTCACAGGCTGTGATTGCTACTTTTCAGTATCGGTGATTCAATCACAGCGATATATCGCTCATCAATACTGCAAGGTTCATCGAGAGTCACCGATCATCGTAATTCATCGATCATCGGCATTCATCGATCATCGACATTCATCGATCATCGATATTCATCGATAGTCATCGATCATCGTGTACACTCTATACGATGATCGATGACAGCCATCGTCATCGAAACATTTCGATGAAATTTTTTCATCGAAAATCGATGACCAAAATCGGTCATCGCACAAGCCTATAATACCCTGTGAGCCGCATCATTGGCGTGTGGCAGGGGGTGTTAGGACACCATCCGCGTAAGGTGTAAAGGAGAATGCTGTAGAAAATGTGAAGTGTATTTCGGCAGTGTTTTCAGTGGATCTCAGTGTTTATCATGGTCACTCATTGTGCGTGGGAAGAACTAATGTTTCTACCTGTCTGTTCGACAAAGCATCTCTCTTATTTTATCTTTCCTGTTGGACCTAGAGATTTAGTGCGGCGTTAAAATGATATTTACCGTGTCACACTGAAACAGTGGCGTAGCCAGGTTTTGGATCTATGGGGGGCAGAACATTTTTAGGGGGGGGGGGGGGGGCAGAAAATGTTCAGGGGGCACCGACTCATAAATTAACCAGTTTACTAAACTTTACAAATTGTGGTGATGCAATAGGCGGATGGGTTTGTCCAAAATACGACAATTGACCGCGTATTACACACATTAATTTATACGTATTTGGGACAAGAGTGGAAAAATACAGAGACTTAGGGGCGCCAGAACACGGGGCTGGTGGTGCCTTCGCCCCCCCCCCCCCCCGGCTACGCTATTACATTGAAACACACCCGTACGGAATTTCTCAAGCAATCTTAACCCAGCGTGTAGTCTCCGTGTCTCTAGGGATTCCCAAACAAATCCCTCTAAAATCTGTTAAACACTCTTTTGTTCCCTCGTAGCAGTTTTTAATGAATCGCACAACTGTCCTCTGTATTTTATTTATTTTTCGAAACAAATATTTCTGCCCAGGGTCCCAAATACTCGCGGCGTGTTCGAGGTGTGGGCTAACCACAGCGAAGTAGCACCTCTCTTTCACTTTTTCATCCGAGTACCTTCCTACTGTACACTTGATAAATCCTAGTTTCTTTAAGGCTGTACCGCATATGTTTAATAGGTATGAGTTTTCTCCACGATAGGTTTGAAGTTAAGGTAATTCCGAGATATTTTACTTCGTCTGACGACTTTATGTTCACTCCACCCACAGTGTAGGCATGGCGTTAGTGGGTTGACTTCCGCAAGAAGTGTACTTCAGTGCATTCACTAAGGTTCAGTTTAAGCCCCGACTCCTGGCACCACCAGCTAACAACGTTAGACCCGATAATAGAACTTATAAGTCCGCATCTTCGCCGGTTTCGCGGTAGATGACCGCATCGTCTGCAAATAATCTATGTTTAATGCTATATCTTGAGATTTTAGGTCATTTATATATATATATATATATATATATATAATAAAAACACTTGACAGGGGGTGGGGAAAGAAAAGTAAAAAGAGAGAGAGGACTTACTGGGACGTTTCGGGCATGTAGGCCCTTCTTCAGCTGTCATATATATATATATATATATATATATATATATATATATATATATATATATAATGTCTTGGTAGAAAATCGCTCTCGGCGACGATGCACATGCATAAATAAAACAGTGATACACTAAACAAACACAGAAACACGCAAAAAGGACGCTCACAAAAGAAAACTTGTACGTTTCGACGTCAGGACGCCATCGTCTCTTCTACCGCTGACGATGGCGTCCTGACGTCGAAACGTACAAGTTTTCTTTTGTGAGTGTCCTTTTTGCGTGTTTCTGTGTTTGTTTAGTGTATCAGTTTTATTTATGCATGTATATATATATATATATATATATATATATATATATATATATATATATATATATATATATATACCGCTATCATTTTGCCTTCTTTACACTCTGCAACATTTTGGCGTCCACCCGAAATATTTATATATATTGCTATTTCATCGCGTATGTAGAACAACCGAGTGATTTCCGCCCTTGTGTACTATTTTGTTTTACGAAAACTATTTTTTGACAGGAGATATACGTGCAACTTGAATCCGTACAGACAGATAACATTTTGCCATCCTTTCAAACCCAATCATTATGTCGTCCAGAGTATACTTTTTACATTTGATAATCATTTTGGAATCCATTTTGTATATCTACTACCTCTACGATATCATTTTGCCTTCCTGCGCTGTTGCCAAATTTATCTATCATGGAAACTTAGCTCTTGCTTGTCCTTTTTGCAGTTCATAGCTGCTATTGCATTGAATGGATGAATGTATTTCACTTAACTCTTTACTAAATGTACTAACGCTGTGAAACAACGATTATAATCAGCTTAGGAATAAACTTTGTATCACTAAGAACGTACTTACAAGGGGAGACTACGTACCATGCTACGCTTCTGGGAATGTCATATTTTTTATGATGTTCGGAATGCCGAATGCTGCTAGGAATACGTCGTGGTTTGGTTGAATAGGCTTTAGTTTAGCCGTAATAAATTAATTTCTATTCATTATTTTCAGCGCGCTAAACATAACCTAAGGACACCACACCTTAATCATTGAGCTCAGGTGGTCCAGTGGTTACGGTTGTCGACTCCTGAGTCAAGGTTCGTCGGTTCGAGTCCAGTTGATGGAACTATTTTTTCTTCTCTATTTCATTCATTTTCAATTTTTCTATTATTTTGCAATGCAACTAGTCTCACCGGACGAAGGAACATTTTTCAACCGTCTCTTCGAAATAATGTATTGACGTCGTATTCCGAACGCTGAAGCATGACATGAATTGGTGAGTGCAACCCTAGTGTTACTCTAGTGTCAGTGGCACTCACCAATTTAAGTGTCCATTGATTATAGTGATCATCTTCCTAATCGCCATGGAACACAACGGTTTCATATGGGTGCATTCACATTAATGCTTGAGGTCTGAAGACACCAGCATGCGTAAATTAGATATAGAAGAACGCGTAAAGAATAATAATTACCTTATTATCAACCGCTCTCATTAATATATAACTGAAAAAGAAATAAAATTACTTGGTATGTAAGTACTAAAATGAAAGTGAAGGATAAATCTTATATGTCCTATCCACAAAAAATTATGTTATCACACGCAAGTGTCAGAAGGAATAAAAATTACATTTATTTGGGAATATTCCAGGCGATGTTGTGTGTCATTTGAACATATTGAAAAGAAACAAAATTTAAAAATTTCCATCCCATGAATTAAGGATAAAGACGCTCTAGAGATAATAGAATCTGTACCTTCACCGAGGACGAAGTTCCGTTAGTTTTCACGAAGGGACCAAAGGCCTGCCGCCCACTTTGTCCCAAGCTCAGGATGGTGGGGTTTTCCAAAAGTTGGCCATTTAAAACCTTCCGCCTACTCCGCTCTTTCCTAATCCCTGACACCCTGAAATTTCGTTCTCTTTCCTCCGTTGGCACGGTTTAAATGGACTCACTTCGGCTACGCATGCGCTCCAGTGAACACTGTTTCTACTTTGGTGGCAACGTTCGTAAACGAGTAGTTTTCTTTTTCTGGTGAGCATTGTGTTTTTTTCGTGAGTGAAAAGGTGCCCGAGTAACTTTCAATAACGAACCTCGACCTGGAGATAATTTTTTGTCATCCGAGGTAATCAACAGTGAAGTGTACCTTAATTCGTGACCGATGGATAAAGCAAGCACATCCAGGGAAATAATTCCATCGGAGGAAGAAGCGAATACAGGATGCCTTCTTGATTGTTCCAAAGAAGACGCCACCGGCGCGGTGATTTACTTACAAGGTAAGCCAATAGTATAGCGATGTATCATAACATGTATACTATTGAATATAGTATCTGATGTGCTGGTGCTAGAAATATTGCGTATTCCTGCATTGCGTATTCCTCCATTGCGTATTCCTGCAAAGACAGTACATACTTTGCACGAGGTTTTTTTTAGCTAAACAAGGTACATCTAGATTGATAAAATGGCATACTTGTTGAATAGTTTTCTCATATATCTGCTAAAAAATTAAATTTTATATCTCACAGATACTCCTAGGGAAAAGAATGTTATTAAGGACCCCTTAGATGTCGAAGTATCGAGAAAGGCTCGTTTAATTGGAGAGAGAGCTGTGGACATGTTCCTGGATATTCTAGAGGAGAACATGTTCGTTGATGAGGAAGAATTATTCCTTGAAAACGAAGATGTAGACGCAGACTTTGATCATGATTGTGAGAGCGAAGAGGAATCGGAAGAAAGCAGTTCCCCCCCATCGCAAAGTGCTAGTGAATCTTACGAGCCTTCACCAAAATCTCTAAAATTCGTTCGCGTTTCACTGGATACCAAAATTCGTGTGATTAATCTTGCAAAAGAACATCCAAATTGGTCGCTAGGTACCCTTCAGAAACGAGGATCCCATTTATTGAGGCGCAAATTTCAATTGAAAATGTGGAGTAGAGACATTGAAAATGGAGGAACGCGTTTAGATAAGTATGACATGATAAAGAAATGCACTTACGAAAGATTTTGTGAAGCGAGAAAAAGCCCCATCATCCTGAGCTTGGGACAAAGCGGGCGGCGGTCTTTTGGTCGCTTGGTGAACGGTGGAAAGTAGCGGAGGGCGGCGGACGCGGGAGTTGGGGACTAACGGAACTTCGTCCTCGGTGAAGGTACAGATTCTATTATCTCTAGAGCGTCTTTATCCTTAATTCATGGGATGGAAATTTTTAAATTTTGTTTCTTTTCAATATGTTCAAATGACACACAACATCGCCTGGAATATTCCCAAATAAATGTAATTTTTATTCCTTCTGACACTTGCGTGTGATAACATAATCTTTTGTGGATAGGACATATAAGATTTATCCTTCACTTTCATTTTAGTACTTACATACCAAGTAATTTTATTTCTTTTTCAGTTATATATTAATGAGAGCGGTTGATCATAAGGTAATTATTATTCTTTACGCGTTCTTCGATATCTAATTTACGCATGCTGGTGTCTTCAGACCTCAAGCATTAATGTGAATGCACCCATATGAAAACGTTGTGTTCCATGGCGATTAGGAAGTTGATCACTATAATCAATGGACACTTAAATTGGTGAGTGCACCCTAGGGTTGCTACTCTATGTCATGCTTCAGCGTTCGGAATACGACGTCAATACATTATTTCGAAGAGACGGTTGAAAAATGTTCCTTCGTCCGGTGAGACTAGTTGCATTGCAAAATAATAGAAAAATTGAAAATGAATGAAATAGAGAAGAAAAAAAAGTTCCGTCAACTGGACTCGAACCGACGACCCTTGACTCAGGAGTCGACAAACGTAACCACTGGACCACCTGAGCTCGGTGTTTAAGATGTGGTGTCCTTAGGTTATGTTTAGCGCGCTGAAAATAATGAATAGAAATTAATTTATTACGGCTAAACTAAAGCCTATTCAACCAGACCACGACGTATTCCTAGCAGCATCCGTCATTCCGAACATCATAAAAAATATGACATTCCCAGAAGCGTAGCATGGTACGTAGTCTCCCCTTGTTAGCCAAGTTTTTGTTGAAATCAATGTCTTTTTTTGCTCCTCATTCATTTATTTCAGTTTTGTTTCGGTATGCTAAAACACGCCTAGAAGAAAGCGAGAGAGGAATTTGACTGGCGCAGTCAACTTTGTAAGTCCGCGGTGGCCTAACACGCAGCACTGTGTCACGCAATCGATTTGCAGGAAAAAAAATCGAAGATTGTCCCAATACTACACGAAGATAGTTACAACAAAACCAGCCGACACGGTTTAAGCAACATGCATACAAATATTACTTTCTCAATGCACTTGCCATTATACTAAGGAGTTGTAAATCAATGATTGTCTATCATGTCACATTCCACCAAATTCGCCCTTTCATTTCATTATCTGTGGAAACGCGAAATCCGTGAATGACTCTCAAACTTTTGTTATCATTATCCCAGTAGTTGCTCGTTTCAAGTTTTGAATAGTTGTTCAATTCAATTTAAATACAATCATTTACGTGAAAAATAATCAAAATATGAAACACAAGCGGCTGAAAATGGGGTCATTTAATCTTAATAAGTTAGAAAGGGATTTGATATTTGGTGGCATTTCTTCTATCACTAAAACACATTTAAATGTTACCATAAAACACATGAGTCAATAGAATGCTAAATTATATTTTTTTCCAAATAAAATACATTAAGAGAGTAAGTTAAACTTCATTTAGGAAGAAGAATGCCAAAACCCCTGCTCTTTTTATAAAGCCAAGGACACAAAGTGTTTCTCGTGACGACAACGCCATGACGTGGGAACTTGTATAATTACGGTGTGGGCTCAAATTTAACTTCACTTTTCATAACTTCCATGACTGCTCACAAAATATAACTATTCTAATGTTTATGGGACATCCAAGGCAGGAAATATCTCTTCCATGAAAATCTGTGGCTTAAAGAATACCTCATTTATAACCTAGGACATTACAATTTACTATCTTTCAGTTGGTCCGAAGAAAATGGTTCTTTCTCCTTTGCTCATTAAGTACCGACTGATGAAGAATTTTTATAAATCGCTGAGAAAATATGAAAGAGGTTTCCAGTACTAAGTGGAAATATTTTCACAGCTTATATTGAAGAGCTACATCTAACGGAAAGCATTTTTACTGGACCTGAAATCAGGAAGGTTATCCTAGGCCCTGAATTTCAAAATATAATTAATAATGGGATGCTGAAATCAGAAAAGCTTAAGAGAGGTGAGGGACAACTTTTATTTGTTGTCCTACCTCCACTTAAAATGCAAAAGGGTGCCAAATCTCGTTAAAAATCCGCTTCTTGCATTTGCTTACAGATGTATTTCATCAAAATCGTGGGGCGGGAGGAGATAATCATGGGGAAAGAATTTATAAAGGCATAGGTATTAGTCTATATAGATACTAAGGCTCTGGTAAACTTTATCGATGGGAAACTAATGCCGAAGCTTTAATAAAGAAGATTCAATTCCGCACCAAAGAAAAAAAATACTAAAGATAATTATTTTCGCGATAAAGACGGTTTTTAGTTTGTCCCTTTGAGTACATTTAACAGATTTCCGTTAGAAAAAAATTTTAAAACCTTACTTTACTCCCAATATTTGGTTCATTACCCAAATCCTTTTCCTAAATTCACAATTGCTGGTGTATCTTTCGCTGGAAAACTGTTCGCGGATTCAGTAGCTATCGAAAGCTTGCCTGAACTTATGGATAGCGAAGAGTAACGCACTTTTTGAACCTTATTTGCTGAAGTCAGATTATGATAAATTGTACATATAAGTGAGCCAAAGATTTCAACACCATCAATCAAAGTCACCTTTCTATGAGGATAAACATTGGAAAGCAGTATCAATTAATTCGGGTTTCACTTCTGCAGAGATGAAAATTTTTGTCAATATTCAAAATAAATACATTGGGATTAAAGGTTTTATGCAGTTTATTTCATCACGGCTGCAATATTATATTGCCTACTAGCGGAAGGTATCCGTTGAAATTCAACGGGTGTGAAAAATATTGACCGTATTTTTTAAGAAAACCATAAAGCCTGAAGAACACTGTCCGCATGGTCATTTGAGGAGTTCGTAACCTATCTTGTATGCTGTGATCGTTGCAATTCGTTCGTTTTCCAGGTGCACGGAGAGTTGAGTGACTGTTTGTCCTCTTTAATGGACGGGAAACCCAAAAATGGGCCACACAGACTCATTTCTACTTAAATGGCACCTCTAAATGGCACATAGATGGCACCTTAAATGGCATATAGATGGTCACCTCTTTCCTCCGTTTTTCTTGAGCCGTCTTCTGAGTGATTAACAGCTTGATCACTTTCGTTGTGTACATAAATATATTTGCATTCAATGACTTGGGTTCTGCAATTCAACGTTGATATGTACGTTGAATAGCTGATATATAATATCTAATATCAGGATAGGAGAGTAGAGTATAATCCAGCGGTTGACAACGTCAAAAGGAGCATTTTCAATAGCAGCGATGTTTATTCGTCCTATGAATCCTTCAATACCCGAACTATGGCTTCGGCATAAAGGGTAGCTATAATCATTGGTTTCTAAACCATAATCATCGGTTACAAATAAAAAATCTATATGGTGATCAGTCTTAGTGTACTTGCCAATTTTCATGCAACGATGTCATTCATTGCGCAGAATTTCCGTTCTTATTTTGGATAAGAAGCATGTAGTGATGTCATTATCATTTCCGCCCTCTTAATACCGATTGAAGTTTTGAAACAGATGGGTCTATATTTGAACCAGATTTATAGCTGGTGGGCATGTCTTTGAGCATCCAAGTCTTAGTCGTTTTTTATGCAAGGACTCATTTTATCGCAAAGATGACATTCCTCTTGCTGTAAAAGATTAATTCGAAAGGTTACTACATTTTCTGTTGGGCATGTTTATGGATACACGGTATTTTTAAGCTCTGGAACTCGATGATTGAGTGAATGTAAGTTTACTGCAATTTAACACTTTTAAACATATATGTATAAAAAAACTCGTAACGTTTATGATGTGATAATTGGTCTAAAAATAGCTCGCAATCGTAATGAGATATGAGTATTAAACGATAATAAACAACGCCATGTTTGTTGTAGCAACAGAGGCATTAATACAATTAATGTTTACTGAACGTAAATACTCTTGCACCTTTAATTTCTTTATGTATATCGTTTGCTACGTAAGTGTTCTCTCATATACATGTAGTTCCCCTATGAGAATAGACATTGAAGAGTATATTTATTGTAAATATGCATTTAATATATCGATAACTTACTCCCCTAAGCAATCTATCATGGGGCCCTTGGGACTCTGGGTCCTTATACAAATTTTCTTTCTACGTGCTATCACGGGCCGGCAGGAGAACTTAAATGCGATGTGTGAATATTCTTTGAAATTCAAATGTCTAGTTGTCAAGGAAAACTATTGTTGATTTCAGAGAAAAATGTGAGATTTATTTTAGCTATAAACATGATATTCAGAGAATTATGAAACGTAAAAGAAAATCGATTGAAAGAATTACAAACTTTATTTATTCAGCCATCCGTTAAAAAAAATTCCAGCCCTCTTTCTTGAGTGAAAGTTATTTTAAAAATCAAAAAATGAAACCATTGCACCGAAACCAATGCTTAGCATGGACCACCAGGGACCACCTGGGGGGGCCTTTGGGGGCCCTGAAGGATTTTTAATATAGCCTATGATACATTAAGATACATTTTCTAACTGCATACCAAATTTCAGCTCTATCGGTTCAGTAGTGTTTGCGTGATTGAGCAACAGACAGACAGACATAAACCATTCAATTTTTATATATTAGTACTAGCTGAAGGTACCCGTTGAACTTCAACGGATGTGAAAAACATTGAACCTATTTTATAAGAAAACCACAAAACCTGAAGAATACTGTCAGCGTGATCATTTGAGGTGTTCGTATCCTATCTTTTTTGTTGTGATCGTTGTAACTCGTTCATTTTCCATTTCGTGCACGGAGAGTTGAGTTATTGTTTGTCCTCTTTAATGCACGGGAAACCCAATAATGGGCCACGAAGACTCATTACTACTTAATAAATAACACCTAGGTTGAAAGATGGTGACCTCGTCCCTCAAGTTCTCTTGAGCCGTCTTCTGGTTGAATAACAGCTTGAGCACTTCCCTTGTGTACATAAATATATTTGCATTCAATGACTTAATTGAGTTCCGCCATTCATTGCTGATATTTGCTTTGAGTATCTTAATCAGGATAGGAGAGGAGAGTATAATCCAGCGGTTGACAACGTCAAAAGGAGCATTTTCAATAGCAGCGATGTTTATTTGTCCTATGTAACCTTCAATACCCGGACTATGCCTTTGGCATAAAGGGTGGCTACATTCATTGTTTTCTAAATCATAATCATTGGTTACAAAATTAAAAATCTATGGTGATCAGTCTTAGTGCACTTGCCAATTTTCATACACCGATGATGTCCATTGCGCAGAATATCCGTTCTTCTTATGGGTAAGAAGCATGTAGTGACGCAATTATAATTTCCGCAATCTTAAAACAGATTGAAGTTTCGAAACAAATGGCTCAATATTTGAACCAGATTTTTAGCTGGTTACCCGTCAGTAGGTTTGGTTAGGATGAAATTTGTGCGGTTCTTAGCGTAATCCGAGAAACACCACGGGGATATTATCATGAGATTGCTGGTAGAAATGTCTTTGAGCATCCAAGGCTAACCTCTGTCGTTTTTCATGCAAGGACTCATTTTCTCGCCAAGAAGACATTCCTCATGCTTTAGAAGATTTTTTCAAAAGGTTACCCTTTATTCTATTAGGCATGTTTATGGATATATTTTTAAGTCCAAGGAGGGGAAATACAGAGGCAAGTGAGAGAATCGAATAGGCAACTCGATGATTGAGTCAATGTAAGTAAACTGCGTTTTAACACGATTAAGTATATATAAATAACTCGTAAAGTTTATGTGGGAATTGGTCTAAAAAACAGTTCGCAATCGTAATGAGAGGCAGACGGTTCCACTACGTGTAATTCAGCTGAGTATTAAACTATAATAAACGACACCGTATTTGTTGTAGCAACAGAGGCATTATTAACATTATTATATGCTGCACGTAAATATTCTTCCACGTTTAATTCCTTTATGTGTATCGTTTTATACATAAGTGTTCTCTCGTATGCAGTTCCCTTATAAGTGCTACTTTGAGAATAGACATTGAAGAGTATACCTGTAAATATGCATTGAATTCATCGATTACCCCCCGAAGTAATCCATCATGGGGCCCTGGGGACTCTGGGCCCTTCTTATACAAATTTTCTTTCTACGTGATATCATGGGCCGGCAGGAAAACTTAAATGTCAGATGCGTAAACATCCTTTGAAATTCAAATCTCTGGTTGTCAAGGAAATATGCTATTGTTAAATAAAGAGAAAAATGTCAGATTTTTCAGCAAAAAATATGATATTCTGATAATTACGAAGCGTAAAAGAAAATCGTATGAAAGAATTAGAAACTAAATTTATTCAGCCATCCGATAAAAAAATTCCAGCCCTCTATCTTGAGTGAAAGTAATTTTTAAAAGCAAAAAATAAAACCACTGCACCAAACCCAATGCTTAGCATGGACCACAAGGGACCCCAGGGGGGGCCTTCGGGGGCCCTGACAGATTTTTAATATAGCCTATGTTTCATCCCGGTAAATTTTCTAACTACATACAAAATTTCAGCTCTATCGGTTCAGTAGTGTTTGCGTGATTGAGCAACAGACAGACAGTCAGACAGACAGACAGACAGACAGAAACCATTCAATTTTTATATATTAGTATGATGATTATGAACTAAATAAGCCACTTTTAGGAAAAAGCAAACACCCTTTGACATAGAATTAAAGACTTACGATAAAATCCTCCAGATCAATGAAATGTACTAATTAAATAACTGGTCTTTGTTGATCAATATCATTGGTACAATTTTTTATGAGTTAGCAATAAAACCGCAAAATTGGATTTAAAAAATGTACTGCTTTATTAAAAAACTTGATTAATACTTTTAATTAATAATAGTATTAATTATTATTAGTATTATTAATTTAAGTAATACTTTAATATTAACAACATTTAAATTATATTTTTTGCTATATTTCCTCCCCTTTCAATCTATTACTTCAACCCTTAGCCCTTGATCTTAATTAGTATGAATTTTGCAATGAAAGTTTTTCAACAGTGATTATAACTTTTAATACGAAGTGTAAAAATACATTACTTGTAAGTTTCCGATAAACCCAAAGCCCCATCATGCATGCGGAAGAACAGCATGTGCATGAGGAAGTAGAGCAAGTTCTATGAAAAACGATTTAAAAAATTACGGTTGCGTTATGGAAAAAGCCAAATCGTTGAACTCCTGCTTTATAAACTTGCCACTAAATTAACTCCTTCAGCTAACAATTAACTTGCGGTAAATTACTTTCACTAATGACACAGACTTACTTGAGAGCTGAAATATCTTCATAAAAATTTTTCTAAATTGAAGAACACAGAATGGATATAAGAAATACCTGATCTTAAAGAATCTTTCCGAAGCGGGAATAAAAATGATAGGTACTCTGAGATAATCCCCTGAATTATTTCTTCCCGACTCGGGGGAAGGGAGAGAGAGAGAGAGGGTAATAGAAAGCCGATGAGAATTTCTTCGCGTAGAAAAGCCTTGCTGTAGCGGGGAGTAGAGGTAGAGAGGAGGAAAGGAATGGATAATCATGAAACACACACTATACGACAATAGGCATCTGTACGGAAATTCCAGAGAGAAATGTTTTATCTTTTGAAGATTCTACGCAAAGGATGGTGGTGGCTGAACCTAAAATCAATTCGGTCGTAATATTCGAGTGGGTGCTGACGTCGTAGTGAGTAATCATTGAGGTTTATTTTTCTCTGATTAAGTCAGGAGAAGTGATGAAGAGTGGATTTTGCATCATAGAGGTAATGCAAATGACAACTTGGTAAGTTTCACACATTTGTCACCTTTGTTTGTAAGAGTTCAACGATAACCGTACAAAATTTTGGTGACACTAGCCATAATGTGCCGAATGAAATTTTCAATTCCATGTCCTAAGAAATAATGATTGATTTTCTCACTTCACTGTCAAAAAAATATTTAATATTGCAGAATTGTACTAATTTGAATGTAACACCGGCTGAATTGTAGGATCTATTTGATATTATCTGCTTATAATGTTGCTAGTGAATGCTGTAAATGAGATTCAGCGAGCGAATGACGAAACAAATGAAACACATTTGCCGTAAGTGCGTACCTAATAAAAATACAGATTTCGAACCTGCGTAAACATCTTGTAGCCTAATGTACAAGCAAACATTTTGAATCTAAGACCAGTTAAAAATGAATTAAATTTCCATCTTCGGGAGTAGTTGTATTTTGACGTATGCAATGTTGCTAAATAGGTATATCCACACGCTTAATTTATTACATTCGGCAATAAATTGCGTCCGCTTCTGGGGAGATTAATATTAACCTTTGAGGTACTATGCTCTAGCAAAACCCAGCCTGATTTTCCAAATAATACATTTTATTGTAATAAAATACGACGCTTCAACAAATTTGGATGAGATTCCCCTGGGAAAGAGGCTCTTAGTTTTCAAAATATATTTCTCCAGATGAATAAAATTCCTTCACTGATATATGCTATGAGATAGTCTTGGCCAAAGGATTGTGGAGCCAAGAATTGATTAGCTATTCCAAAGAATGAGTTCGTAAAAAGACAAATAGCCAATGCCTCACGAAGAGGCACTCTGGTCCACATCCACCTCGAAATTACTTTAGCGTGTAGTTCTACTACCATTGTTATTGAGAAAAGAGAATTATTTGTACTTCTCGCCAATTATTTGATATCAAAGTACACATGCAAAGAGAAGAGAACTGACATAAGTGACGAGATTTTTCTTTCTACAGAATGGGTATCAGGAGCAAAAATGATAGTGGTGCAAGTTTTTATGATTAATGGATGGTAATTTCAAGATGCATGGGTTCTTCTACATAAGTTAAGGAACAAACACCTCTTACAACTAGTTTCGTTGGAGCATAGTTCAAGCATATCTTATTCGTACAAATTCACCCTCTAACTGAAGGGTGGTACATGAAACCGTAGAAAACTAGTACACATGCCCGAGTGATTGTGGAAATTTGCCATTACGGTACTCGATTCAGAATCAAACCATGCTACTGACGCTGACGTAAAAGCAAAATGAATCAATTTTGTTGTTTGTGATCGACGTGTGAAGCGTGGCAAACAACTGTCTCATATCTCATTCATTTTTAAACCGATACACACCCTATCAGCTTTTCACTCAGAACACGTGAGTGTTATACGTTCTTGCACAAAATGGACATGAATTATCCAAAAAAGTTCAAAACCATTAAATAAATGTCTTTAAAATATGCATGCATTTCTAATAAAATGCACTTTAATTAAACATTTAAACGAGGACTGTAAAAACTACGCGTATGGATGATGCTATTGTTACGGTATCCACCTAGCGTGGTCAAGTAAACAATGATACGGAACAGATTGAAATATTTTAAGTATATTTGGGGTTTAAGTATTGTATAGTATGAAAACCAAATCCCGAAAACTGGAATAAATTCTGAGAGAAAAAGATTCAGGCGTTAAAAGGATGCAGGTGATTTGGTGATGAAGGTAAAATAGGCTGCTGATTAACAGTGATTTCAGAGCATTTAAGTTCCCATTGAGTAAAGTGCGTGTAGAACACAAAGACATTCTTTTTTGTCCTTCCCCCCATCTCAGCTGCTACACCTCCTACCGCTAAAGGGGACATTTACGTCAGAAAATTAATCAGTCTAGCGCAACCCCTTCCACCCACCGACACTTTCTCCTTAGTCCTACCGCTCTGCCTCCTTCCATCGAAAGCATACTCTACTAAGCGGGTTCTTTTGCTTCCCCTGCAACATCAACGCTCTTGAATTTGTAACTGTTGAGCAAGTTTATTTACCAGTTAGCATAACTACGGTACGAAACCCGGATCTTGAAGAAATAGCACAACGGACCATCACACTGTGTTATCTTTATTTCAAGCACACAATATGCTCCAAGGATCTTACAAAATTGTTTTTCTATGTTCGGAAAACTAGGTAAAGGATGATTTCCGTGCTAACAGATAGTTCTACCGAACTATACAGAAGCATGTATTGCTCAGGATCAGGAATATACAACGCCAGTGGCTGAAAGTATGGACCTCGGAAATCTATTAAAACACATTTTGGGCCAATTATACTGCATCTGTCTCGGCCAAAATTATTAAATACGTGCATTAACAAAGATATTATTTGAATTATATGTGTATTCATGAAATTATTTTTTTTCCAGAAATTATTTTTAATAGTTCCATTAACAGCTAAATTTAAGTTCTGAGACCTTAATTAAAATAAGTTTAATATTTTATGAGAAGTTATACAGTGATTTAGAAAGCGTGCACCTAAAGTCTGTAGCGAACCTAAATTAACGTGCCCCAAGTAACGAATGGGAGATAGAAGACATGCCTCGATAAAATCCTCTTCAGCTTCTTTCATCAAGGAAAAATAGATCAATCAAATCCTCAAATACCCACTGTAATATTTTCGCGAATAAGGTATATTTCTCTAATCACACTCAGCTGCACGCAACTGGCCGTATGCGTGTATAGGTAAAAACTGACCCTATGAAATTTATACGCCCATCTGGAACCATTCACGATATAGTGACATTTTATGAGAAAATAAATAGATGTAAAATTATTAACCATGAAGCAGGAATTAGAAAATCAACACGAGTTAAAGAAATTGAGATAATTTAGAGCATTCATTTCTAAATAAAGCAATTAAATAAATTGTAAAGATTTAAATCCACAAAGAAAATTAATAAAAATATAAGATTTAAATCGAATACTTTTATAGAATTAGGCCACAATTACCCTCGTTCATTACATTAATTGTTAACTCAAGACGAAGTATTCGCATTAAACTAATCGAAAAAATCTGCGAGTGGTTATAAGTTTAAGAGCAAAGGTACTGTATTATACTTTCTGGCGAAGATAGAGGTAATTTCAAAAAGGAATTATATAGTCGTATTCTAGCATTATTCTTGAATTTCCGCGTAAACTATTAATATAAAAAGGTGGCTGTCAAGATACATAATTCATTATTTTTTTACTCAATCACCTGAAAGAGCTATTCTTGCGCCAACCTGCTGGGGTCCCATGATAACAATAATTTTGTTATTTAAATTACCGTATCGCAAGTCTACTTAATTGGCTTTGGACCAAATAAAACTGGAGCGGTAGCGCCGGATGACGCGCACTCCGCTACCACGCAGTCCACCGAGGCATCAAAACTCGAAAGAGTCTTGGGTGAGAGAAATCCAGAGCAGCGCGAGGGGGAGCGATGTTGCCAAACCCAGGACGCCACTTGCTGCGCGGACTGAGCGGAGATAACCACGACCAAGATATACACCGCAGTCAGCGCCACTCGGCCCGGCATTATGCTGAACTAACAATATACGAAATTTGCACATACTGCCAACAAATTGGCGTCCATACTAATTTTCGGAATTGGGGTCTACATGATGTAAATAGTCGATTAAAGTGATTTTTACACGTTTGTAATCCGGCGTCCGATATACGGCAGCCAAATTACACTCGGACGCCAGATCAAATGCAACTCGCTCATTAACGGGTGCCAAAATGATAGCGGGATTTATATGTATGTATGTATATATATATATATATATATATGTATGTATGTATATATATATATATATATATATATATATATATATATATATATAGAAAATGGAAATGGATATATATATATATATATATATATATCCATTTCCATTTTCCATTTTCTTTCCATATATATATTCATAGGAAAATGGAAATGGATAGGTACACATAAAAGGACGAACACAGGGTTTGGTGGGGAAGATGAAAATGAGTCAAATCCAGACAGAAAAAATGTCACCTTAGCCGGGATTCGAACCCGGATCTCCCTATTGCCGGTCAGGTGTGCTCCCAGTTACACCACCAAGGCTACTCAATTAACTGCTGAATTTGACGGGGTTTTATGTCACACCCCATGCCCAAGTTGAACGGCCCAGAGATGGCGCGCAAGGGCGATTTCACCCACCATATAGGGGACAAACACAATTGGAAGGTTGAAAGGAAAGAGGAATACAGGCATACAACATATAAAGATGTGAACAGTACGTTTAAAGGCACGCATAGCCGTAGAAGAAGAAAAGAGCCAACATGGCCAAATATACTCAATCATACGAAAATGACGCTCAAAGGCGCGAATAAATTCATACATTCATAGGAAAATGGAAATGGATAGGTACACATAAAAGGACGAACACAGGGTTTGGTGGGGAAGATGAAAATGAGTCAAATCCAGACAGAAAAGATTTCACCTTAGCCGGGATTCGAACCCGGATCAAGCACACCTGAGCGGCAATTGGGAGATCCGGGTTCGAATCCCGGCTAAGGTGAAATTTTTTCTGTCTGGATTTGACTCATTTTCATCTTCCCCACCAAACCCTGTGTTCGTCCTTTTATGTGTACCTATCCATTTCCATTTTCCTATGAATGTATGAATTTATTCGCGCCTTTGAGCGTCATTTTCGTATGATTGAGTATATATATACATATATATATATATATAAATAAACTATGCCACAGGTGGGGCGGAATGAAATATAAACACATAAAAAAGAACACTCACACTATAAGTTTATATTTCGGTTGCTCTAGAACCTTTCTCAAAGATCTGACCGGCCACCGAGCCAGCTGCAAGCCGTCCTCGCCCAATGCCTCCTTCCCCGTCCCGATCCATGCTTCCTCCCACAATCTCATTTTTGATAAATGCTTCCGTGTAGGCGTATTGGCTTCCCTCCCTCCCTCTGCCTCTCCCCTTCAATTGCGTACGCTAGAAAGTGCCTGCATCTGGCTTTATTCCGCACATAATCCGCCCGGATTAAATCGCGCTCACTGACCTCTCCCGCCCCTTCTCCCCTTTCCCCTCCTTCAATCCCCTCCCGCCCCTCCCATTTTCTCCTTTCCACATCCCTTTCTCCTCCTCTGACCCCCTCCCGCCTCTTCCCCTCCTTGCCCTTCCCTCTTCCTCTGACCCCCTCCCGCCCCTCCCCTCTTCTCCCTCCCTACCCCTCTCTCCTCCCATCTCACCCCACCTCTTGTTCCCTGCCTATCCATCATTCTGTATCCGTCTATCTTTGAGAAAGGTTCTAGAGCAACCGAAATATCAACTTATAGTGTGAGTGTTCTTTTTAATGTGTTTATATTTCATTCCGCCCCACCTGTGGCATAGTTTATTTATATTATCGCGTGTGTGATTTTCCACGAACTCGTATATATATATATATATATATATATATATATATATATATATATATATATATATATATATATATATATATATATATATATATATATATATATAATTAATAAAAGGGGCCGAACACGCTTCCTTGTGGAACGCCGGATGTCAATCTTACAATATCAGAGCTAATACCGTCAATAATTACTTTTGCCTGAAATCATATGCCCCGTTTCCACTAGTGACATATCCAATTCACTATTTTTTTGTTTAAACCGCATGATAGCAATTTAAATAAAGTTTTTTGTGACGAACCTTGTCGAATGCTTTCTTGAAGCCAAGGAATAACGCGTTAATTTGTTTATTCGATTCACCTGTTTTTAGGATGTCATTGAGGAAGAGCGGAAGTTGCGTTTCGCAAGATCTATGCCGTGCTGACTGCCGTGTAAGAAGTTTCGATTGTCCAAGAAGGACATAGTATTGCTAACAATAATGTGTTCGAGAATCTTGCATAAAAGCAATGTTAAAGATATAGGGTGGAATTTCCTGAGTCAAGTCTGTTACATATTTTAAATATTGGCGTGACGTTTGCTATTTTCCAGTCTTGGGGTTCCATGCCGTTTGCCTTCACACAAAATTAAACAAGAGTTTATTTAATTACAGAAAACATCATTATTATATCAGATTTCATGATAATTTTTAATCCAATTATATACGTAATCTCCGCGAGAAACTGTGGTAGATCAATATATTTATTATCTGACAATCAGCCGAGAAAAGGACAGAAAAGGAGCAATGATAAAAGGGAAATTGAAAGGATCACGCATAACTGGATGTAAGACGCATTGAGGGGTGAGAGGACATGTATATGCTGAATGGGGTGATAATAGAATATAAGGTAAGCCCGAGAGAAGTAATGGAAGAATAAGATTCTTGGACGGCATTAAGGATAACAAGGTGAGAAGAGGGTACATTGAAGAGTATTACAACGACAAATATAGGTACATCTACAATTTACCCTGCAAGCCACCTCAGGGGTGTGTGGCAGGGGGGGAGTATTCACCAACATGCATTACACTATACCCTAAAGTTAAGTGTAACTGCGACTAATTATGCATTAGCATGAATCGCTTATGCTTGTGTAGTGTTTTTATGAATGATACGTATAAGAAAAACTCTCGTATTCGGGGAAATTATAGACATGATTGTCCATAGAACTACCGTTTACCGTTCATAGTATACCCTATGATGATGGATGGGTCGCCCCCGGTGAAGAGGGAAATGCAATTCGATATGACCCGCCAGTGTACACAAAGCACATCTCCCCTCCCGGCCTAAAAACTCGTGCCACTATAAAGGCTTCCGTCAAACGAATCCTAATTTTTTCGGTCCACATGAGACGCAGAAGCCACGTTCTTCTTTATTCAGCATTCTCCTTCGACCCAAATTTGCTGTAGCCGAGGTCCTGCGAATTGCGAGCGGATCCCTGCCGACGATTTTTTTTAAGAGAAAAGATACGTTCGAAAATAAATTTCTGTCCAAAAGCCATCGAATAGGTCAATCTTAGAAGTAAATCCTGATATTTTATGACTACCTTTAAGGAATAACTCTCAACAACAAAGCAAATATTGACGGGTAAATCTGAAATACGCGCAAGTTTACATCAAATTTCAAAAATTTTACTTTTTAAACAAAAATAATACTTTCGAGTGTAAATGAAAATTAACACTTTCTGTCCCCAACTGAGGAAATTATCGAGCCGCCATATTTCTTTAAATCGCCACAAGCAGTATTTTTACTTTTCGCGTTCCATTGTCACGCCGCAAATTTTTACGGTATTATCTCGCGCCAATCTTTCTTTTTTCGTTTGATACAGAAAAAATGCATATAACAGTTAGGTAGAGGCAAGAGAACATGAAAAGAGCTAGGGCTAAGGCAGTTAATGTAAATATTTTCCAGAATTTAATGGTAGTTTCCTAGTTTTGATCATATTACATATTTGACTGTTACGTCAACCACATCGGAAGTCGAAACTGAAAACGGAGGTATTCGATTCACTCGGATCTTTTCTAATCGCGAATCGCTCTAGAATTTTAACATAATTTCGCAAGGCAAAATTAACCTCATCCATGCTAAACCTAATATACATACGGAACAACAATGTTTGTATTTTTTTCTCGGAAATTTTTCCGAGTTTATAAATATTACTTAGAAGAACTAGAGATCAAGGTTTCTCTCATAAAGCGCAACTCCAGAGAACTGCAAGAATTTTTGGATTCGTTGTCAGGTTCCATTGATGGCCTTTGAACTCATAAATGTTGGATAAAGTATTGTCCCTCCATTTTAACCGCATTTAACGCGATGGCAAACCCACTTTACGACTAGAGTTCGTATATAGGAGGTTCGTCGATCGTCGGTGCGAATATATTGGGACTGCTGACTCCGTTTTCGACAGTGACATCGAGATAGGATTCTGAATGCAGGCTAGGAACTAAAATTTGGATGCACTTGAAGAGTTAACATTTCATTTCTTCCTCAAGATAGAAAAAAACAACTCAACAATTTAAGCACACGCATTTTCGCGATTATCGCTTACACATCCATTGCGCAGGCGAGGTTTACAAGTCAATCACTATCTTCTACATCATTCCCTCTTAATTCCAACATTATGGTCGAAATTTCCGTGTGGAAGAATTATTGAAAGAAAGATGAGAAAATCCATTCTTCAGCTTTTCTAACCCACTAATTCCTTCGATTGGCAGCGAAATTTCCATTTCATACCAGCATGTAAACCTTTCGTGACAGCAATATCTGATTCTTATCTACGTGCAGAGGAAATATTCATTTGATATAAGAGATTTAATATATTCATGAGACATATATGTATATACCCTCACACTGACAGATTGGCGGCGCGAAACTGGGGGACCCCTTCCCCATATTCCACTCGGAACATACGGAGCATCGCGGACGAAAATGCGTCGTGGGCTGTATTTATTTATTCTAATGACGTTATGACAAAAAGAAAACTTAACAAAAAGAGTTAACTCAGAATGCAAAAATCCACATCTTTTCTTTCAATCTCTCAGGTATCCTACACACACACACACATTCCAGAAGAATATTTTCGTTTTCCGTTTGGCAGACGGGCCGTGCAGTAGTACCTACATTAAGTTATAATTAACCCCTGGTGAAAAAAGACACCTGGCCTTGAGTCTGGACTTTTCCTCGCTTCTCCAACAAGGAGTGTGCAGAATGAAGGGTTAACTATGGCTGGAAAGCATTAATACCAAAAATATGGAAAATTTGAGTGAAAATATTTTGGAAGAATTGGTGATCTAGTACACAAATTAAACCTCGAAATTAAGTGATTAATTGTTTTTAAAGCTTCATGATCTTCGGGATCGAAAATCGAGTGATACCATACATCATGATAGCAGCTTCATGCCAGCAGGGAAGGCATGCGCCTTTCTACGGCTTTCAAATATTTTTCTGCAAACACTTTTCATTCAATTCCATCGCTATACTAACACAGTTTTATGACATAGCTACTGGTAATTTCACGATTTTTTTATAATCTAAATTAAATACCACCGAAAAAATTCCTTATTGGAATTTGCGAAATTATAAGGTACAGGGCTCGAGGACTGCTCACGAAAAAATGAAATAAAGAATGTTACATACCGAGCAGCGGTCCAGACATTACTCGAGATAGCCCACGAGTTAGATCATAAATATATAGCTCCACAATGGTTCCTGGGGCGTCGTCTTGTCCGTTCATTTTGTACCAGCAGCTTCTGAAATAAAGAATACCATTTTTGAAATTAAAGCTTTGTAAGCCGCAATGAATCGTTTTAGAAGTAGTGCAATGGTTGCGGGTGGAATTTAGTAAAAAGGGGATAATACAGCTCACGAAAAAGCGAGATTGCTGTCACTTAGGCAATTCATCCGAGCAATTAATGAGAGTAAAACAGGAAAATTTACTCGTGACTTACTTGATTAGCATCCATGACAAATGATTATTCGAACTGATTGTCATTTTCAAGCGCAAGTTAACAAAACAATGGGACTTTACCATTCATGTTCAACACTTGACAACCATGACAGACTTCATAAGCCTTCATTATGACTGTCATGCCTTATTAGTCTATCATACCTTCAAAATCGTCCTATCTGTTGCAGACGATATGGGATACCGTTGTGGAAGTGGTATACGAATTTCGTTCCTATATCACAGTTACCAAAATTAAAAGTGAATGCTACACAACGAAAGCCGGTGATTCAACTTCCATGACCACTTTGAGAGTTCCAGAATTTTTTGCAGGCCTTATGACTATATATATGACGAAGCATTCCTCAATGAGAATGATTTGGAGAAGAATCAAAGGTGTGCGTTCTCGCCTGACACCTATTAAAAAAATAAAGAAACACAAAAACAAAAGACGCCGCAGATCGCGCAGAGGCACATAATCACACATAATCTTAATTTTCTTGTACACGGACCTTATAGAGACCTTGATCTTGTATTTAGATGTTTTGCGTACAGACATCGCGGCAAATGGAAGGGATATGACATGTTCATTACTAATTAATCGAGTGATGCAAAGGTTATACCACCCCGAGAGAGTGTGATTGAGGATTCAGACTAAAATGAGTGATGAAAATCATGCGTGTTATTGCTTTTTCTGTCTCAAGGCCTATATGCGCGATGAATGTCCCCATGTTGTTAACACTTTCGCGAACAGTTGCTATTTTCTGGCCCTGTGATCACACTTTTGCGCTAGGGGTTTGCTCTTAAGTATTTGAATGGACCTGCATTAACCCGAAAGGGTTTATGCATCGTTCAAACAGGCCTTGACCCCACGGCTGTTCTCCCACAGTTACAGTGTCAACCAACAATAATTGGGTCTCTATAATAAAATGTTTTATCCTGGAAATATTCAATATCATCAGACAATGATGTGGCACTTAAAAACATCACCTCGTGCTACAACCCCTGGACAAGCGGGGTTTCAATTCTTCTGTTAAACCAGCAAATGCAGTTCAGCTAAAAATCAGCATGCCATACTAGGGTGAAGGTGTGTTAATATCCAACGGAACCATGAGATACTATGATTCCTAGGTACACCATGGTAAATAATTAGCCTGATAAAATATTGAGGCCAGTTAACTTTAATGGGTCCCTCGGAGACGTATGAAATGTCTTTTTCGTTAAAGCCAAACTTGAGCGGATCCCCAAGGCAGGTGTTATTCAGCAACACTAATGGAGTAGTTGGTTGCTTATGATCAATTTCTTACTTCATTTGCGAAGGTTTCAATCTCCGGTGTGCATCCAAAAAATGTTTTCCTTGCACATAAATAATTGTGAAGAGTAATACTGATCTGAATAATGGACACGTCTTACCAAAACAATTCATGCCTGTTTTTTTACAAATCCTATCTATTCATTTAGATTTTTTATCTATACATCTCTTGGCTCAAACCCAAAATATCACTGATATATAAGCGATAATCAATCTTATTGAGCTTTATAGTGGAAGAAAGTCACTTGTCAGGAGTTGATGCACAGCTGCAATAACAATATATAGGTCAAAGCTTGCCCAAAAGGCTAGTTGCTTCCGTCAAGATTCCTTTGAAACCAACACTAAGGGGAACATCCCATACATCTTATTCCATAATTAACTAACTATTGTAGGAGACAGTACCTCACACTTGTAAATCCCAAGTTCGTGTGGAATGGCATGGGTGACACAGGAAAATTTACTAGTTATGAGTTACCAGCACTAGATCTCCCCACACCAGGTTTCCTTAAAATACCTCGTCCCTTAAAATAACAGTCATGGCTGGTCAAGTGAAATAGGATGTCGACCCTGAGCAGTGGTGGATTAAGGGGGAGTTTGGAGGGGGGTAGCCACACCCTGTAATTCCGCGTGCAATGGGAAAGACAGCGGTCAAACGGTGTACCATACCCTCCCAGCAACCTTTATTCCCCACTGACCCTCTCAATAAATACTCAAACACACTTGCCAACAATGATGGAAACTTAATATTGTAGCCAAGTGTAGGAGACTTAAAATTTTCTTATCAGTCAAGAGTGGCGAAGAATGCATTGAAGACTTCCATAGGATAAAGGGTTATCTGGACTAGGAATCTAACCATGGTCCTACAACCAAACAAGTTTCCAGCCTTCCCTTCTTACCATTACTCCTACTTCCTCAGAATTAAGGCTGGCACTCCATGAAGTGCATTACCTTGCACTTGATAGGGGGGGGGGGGTCATTTTATGATAAAACATAATATGGAACGTTGGCATGCTCATAATATCTGGTGGTTAGCAGGGAAAAGCATTCATAAGTTGATGAGTTCATTCTCCTCAACCAGAGTAACAATGTAACCTGCATGATTTGGGGAAACAAATGAAACATTAGGTACTGTATTTTACAAGTTTATTCTCATAATGCCATTTAAAAATGCTACAAAACTTGTACTTTTTGCCAAAAGTGTAATCATGGTTGCAGGGTTATTCAAATAGATGACTGTTACCACAATAAACAAATTTAAATACTAGTCACAGAAGCATACACAAAGATGCTAAGCATGGAAAACTCAATATGGCCAAGTGAATTTTTTGGGCTGTAAATATGTTATCCTCAAAAGTTGGTGAAAATTTTAAAATTTGCATCATTTTAATACTAATGTAAAAAAATGCAAGGCACACAGTGGCTCATCACTATGCTCTCCAAGCCATAGCATTCATAACTTCTCGCACCTTGAACAGGCATTATTATAAGCACACTAGTAGAAGTTTGTTATCATAAAAAACCTGAGATACCAGTATTTTTTTAATGAATTCCCCTTCATGCGGAAAAAAAGTCTTGTGTAATACAAATTGCACCAAAAGATGCCAAAATACTGCATCATTCTTTCCACTAAAATGCTTCACATGGATCAGCCAAAAAATGTACAAATGACTCTGTCAATTATATGACTAAAGTTATGCAAAAAACTAGAACAGATCGACTTGACTCAAACCCCTCCCAAGCCTTGTCTCAATAGTGACTCTGTTATGCTTTTCATTTCCCAATCACAACTAACCAACCAAGTGTTATAGCAATCTAACAAAAAGACCAAGACAAATAATTTTATGACAATTGGAATAAAGTCCTGCATACATACTGAGAGAGAAGCCTTTGATTTCAGAAGTTAAGAGTGAAGGTGAATGCTATTTGACTTTGCAGAGAAAGCTATGAAACAAATGTCTTGGTAGTTACAATTACATTGACATTTTATGAAGGACCTAAATAACTAAGAGAAAATAATTGCACCACTTCAGCAAATCAATACTATTATTAATTAGAGACAGCAAATACTTCCACTCTAAATTGCACTTTTTCCATTCAACAATATGGCCTTTATCACAAGGAAAAATGCTGTTTTCATAAATCCATTCAGTCTCTCATAGCACTCCAGGAAAATATAAATGAGAAATTAGAGAAGATCGTAATGCATGGTAAAAAAATACTTAACAATTGCCAATTAGCCAAAATAATCAACATATATAATTAAATTGTTACTATGTTTTCCATTTATAAGTGAAACAAGTTACAACAAAAACAATTACATACTAAAAAAGACATTCACACTGATTAGAGAATAATTCAGACTAACCAACATTGATATGCTTAAAGTAAAAAAAATCAGCACAGAAGCTGAACATGTTCCAAGCACCCCTTTGTCCGCAGCATTTATAAGCCTATTTTCAAATCAGAAATGTCTCATTCTCGTGAGCTTTCTACAATGAGAAAGAGGAAGTGGTACTGGGGATATAGAGATACAACAGTCCAGGACATGACAATCCAGTCTACAACTACAGCTTCAGAACAGAAACCAAGTTGAAGGTCTTTCCTCAGTCCTTTGGCCAACGGATGTGTTGTCATGGCATCAGTGGCTTCCTCTACCGCCCTCTGCCGTCAGTAGCCAATGTCCCCCCCCTCTCACTTCCAGTCCTTCTTGATTTCAAAAGTCCACTCCCACTTGAGATGCTCATTCTTATCATCATCCGTGAAGAGGGAGTGCACCGAGTACGTGCCTCTAGCCATTACTCCCGACGGAGCATCTTCCTGAGGTGTTGTGTAGCTGTGGATTTCAGTTTTCGGAGGATAGCTCCCTACCATGTGGGTCATCTTGTCAACTGAAAAGCACACACTCACCATCAATTGTGTTCTCTTCCATAAGTATGTGCAATACAACTAACAAAAATATGCTTAAGCTACATGTCACAAAAGCCTTATTATTAAAAAGTGCATTTTTATACTGCCTTCACTCTCACCAAACTTAATTTTATCAAATTTCCTCATAAAATACCCAAGTAGAAGTAATTACATAGAGCCTAAAGACGTTTACTAATGTACACATTGAACCATTCTAGCTGAGTTAAAAGCCTCTAGGGTCTCCTAGGGTATAAAGCCTCCAAAATTTTAAAGCTGCACTTTGACGATTAAACTGACAATTTAAAACTGGGAATTTAGGTATTTGTTTGAGTACATGAAAAAATCACCACGGTAAACTAAATGAAAAGCTGGAACCAGATTATGATTACTAACAATATTACATATTACAATTTAAGATTCTACTACATTAAAGCTCACACCTTTAATTGCAAAGCAATCAAACAAATAACCAAAATAATTACATATTTATGTTAATTACAAACTGAATTACCCCGTGGCGTTGCTCAGGATCACACTTCCTTCATAACTACTCATATAAGAGAAGAATCGATTGAAAATATGAGAAACTTCACTCTTCCAGGAATCTGATAAAATAAATTTCAACTCTCTATCTTGAGTGAAAGTAGTTTTAAAAAGCAAAAAAACAAACCAGTGCACACAAAACCCAATTAGCTAAGCATTCCTATAATCAGCTTAGTTAAGCAAAATGAATGTTCAATGCGTTAAAGACCAAAATCTGGTCGTCAAGGAAATATGCTATAGTTGATTTCAGGGAGACATGTGCGATTTTGCAGCTAAAAACACGATTTTCAGACAAATACAAATTGGAAAAGATAATTGATTAAATAATTATAAACTTCATTCTGTCAGCCATTTAATAAAAAAAATCCCAACCCTCCACCTTGAGTGAAAGTAATTTTAAAAAGCAAAAAATAAAACCATTGCACAAATCCAACACAAAGCATAAGACCACTAAAGGGTCACTTTTTGGGACCCTTTGGGGTCGTGAGATATTTTTAAAATAGCCTATAATTGACCTCCTGTCTTAAACTATTAGTTTGCAAAATTTCAGCATGATCGGAGTAGAACTGTAGGTTTGTATAAAAGAGCCAAACGTTCTATTTAATATACAGATGTATTACAGTATATGTACGTAGTTATTGGAACTACAGGAGATCAAAACTCTTATGAAAGGTGTTAGATTGAACGTAGGAGTGATTAGATTAAACGATGCATCAACAGATGTCGGCCATTTCACACCTCACTCAACGTATTGCTAACAATAGATATTTAAACATGTAAAAATCATTAAATATGTACTAAAGCGTCCGCGAAAACACGATTTTTTTTCAAAAAACCACTGAAAAAAAAATAATTAAAAATGGCCGATTTTTCGCCCAGCGGTCACGCAGGCCTCTGGTTTTCCGTCCGTTGCTTTCGAACGGCCGGTTCTTTTTCCATTCTGACGAATTCCTTTTGCTACCATTAAAGGCTGGTGGGTGGCATCTTGTAGGAAATTCAATTATCTGCTCTGAATGTTTTGTCAGATTCCAGATCAGATGCACTGTTAAAAAATTACGGCACGGGAACCCGAGGTCGCTTTTTGGAAAAGTCAAAAATCCACAATTTAAAATCATTTTATGGGGGTTTGCACTCTTTAGATGACGAAAAATCAGAGTAAATTTTATTTATAATTTCAAAATAGCTGAATGAATACGATATGTATATAACTTCTAATACCAATTGCTTTCTGATATTTAATAGAATCTATAAACTATTTTCAGTTAGATCTGTTCATGTCTAGTGATATTCTATTTTAGAAGAAAACTGTTTGGTAAAGGAAAAAATTACCTATTAATCACACCAGATGTTTTAGTAAGCAATACTCCTGCATTAGTTGGTGCTTGTTTGTAGAACATGAACAGGCAATAAACATCGATACAAAATGTGCCTAGCATTAATTGAAACTAATTGTAAGCCCTGCTGGTAAAGTGCCAAGAATGCTGACTATTAGACCAAGAAATTTAACTTTGGTAATATATCTTACCAAATTTCAGGAAAGCAAATGCACATTGTTTCTTTCTTGGTAACATGAACATGCTTACATTAGTAGAGTTATTTGTAAGTATGATAAATTATTAGGTTTCATTTGCCTGTATCCAAACATGTAATTGCAACCATAAAACAAAGCAGACAAAATTAGACAGTTGAAAAGGGTTTCTTGTTCCATAACTATGAAACCTCTGCCATATCAAAATTTTACATTTTTAAAGTAAATTTGACAAAATTTACCATATTTATGTGGGTATCTTATTTAAGTGAATTCATAAATAGATGTCCTTTATTTGCTAAAGAGCTTTTTAGTGCATTAAAATGGGTCATAACCTCTGTACTAGGGAAATCTCTGTATAACAAAAACCTCTATACAACAAAAAATTTTCTTGGTCCCTAGAATTTCGTTCTAAAGAGGTTTGACTGTACAATAATTGCTATTGAAAGAGTAAGACACCCAAGAGCATAATTAGAATGATTTGTATGCTCCCAAAAAGAAGGAAACAATTTAGGCTGCTTCCCCTCCTCTAAGAAAATTTTCAACAGCTTTCAGGAAAATCAATTTAGTACTTCTCCTCTGTGCATTTTTGTAACATTGTATGTCCAGCAGTCTGGGGCACCTAGCTCCTTGAAAGCCCTCAACAAATCCACAGGGGAAGAGGAGCACACCTCGGTGGGCAAGGGCCTAGCCACGTTGAAACACCGGTTCCCATCAGAACACCGAAGTTAAGCAACGTTGGGCCCGGACGGTGGTTGGATGGGTGACCCTCCTCCATACCTCAACCAGGCATGGATGGAGAGATGATACTCCCTCCATACCTATACCGGCAGGCCTGAGAGGCCAGGCCAGGCCAAACCGGGCCGGTTGGAGGGAGGAGATCCTCTATACCTGGTACTGGGGTGAGGCAGGGGGAGGCCAATCCTCCATACCTCTACCGAGGTGCTCTTGTCCCCTGTCTGCAAGTGGCAGACAGGCATGGGGTTGGCACAATGGACCAAGAAAGGTCTAAGTGCCCGGGCTCCTGACGAAGGCCCCCCCAACAACAATCTAACTAATCTAACACCTCGGTAGCTTAACTGGCCAAAGCACTCAGGGATCAGGGTTTGTGTCCCAGTCAAGGCAAATGATTTTTCCTCTGCAGAATTTTGCACTTAAGTTCTATTTCTTTGGTAACTTAGTAATTTATTTTGGACAGTAATATTGTCTGTTAAGCAACTCAACAAGCAGCCTAAGGAGTAATTAATTGCTGCTGATATTTTAATCTCAAACACAGTCACCAAATCTTTAATTGTTTGACCAACATCTCTAACAACCAGATTTGTTTACATCCTGATCACAGTAAAAATCTCCCTACCCGTTCATCCGGCCATCATGTCTACTACATTCATTCATGTGGCAACAAAAACGGCAGAAACAATGACCAATCCAAAAACTCATAACATGAACAGAATGAGCCATGACACACTCGTCTACCAGTCAAATTCAAAATGCATAGTCAAACGATTTTCTACAGCAGCAAAAACTGAATGTCATCCATAGGCACAACTACATTTGCAACATGATTCCCATAGTTAATCCCACCTGAACAGAGAACAATGGCCATGATAATACTCACCAGCAGAAGCTGTGAGTCCGTGCAAGCAAAAAAACAAGAATCAACATCATTAGCATTTAGTAACAATTAGTTTTCCAAATCAATTACATTGATAAACAGTTATCTTCTCCAAAGCTATAACATGCTTTTAAAAAATATTACTTAAAGCACCCACTACTCCACAAACATACAATAAGAAATCATGAGCTCAAAGGCTTAAAAAAAAACACCAGCTCTATATCCACACGTGGGAAGCCTATGGTCCAGGGGCACCACATAAAAATGCCTGCTTGCTCACGAAGTGAAACACTAGTACGTATTTCTAACTAGCCTTTAATTCATTGTTTTTATCCAAATGATTTATATTTCCACACATACTAACTTCCATTCAATGATATTTGAAGACAGCAAAAGGCTTAAACTAAGACAGAGCATCATGGAACATAAGGAACAAGGCAGTAAAATTAGGTAATATACCAGAACTGCATAAGAAAATCATGAAGAGAAGGGGATAAGAAACAAAGGAAATAAGTAATGACCCAAGCAGAGGAAAAAAATGAACAGAATAATATGGAGAAATATATTACGTGAAATGAAAATACACAACACTTAGAAATTAATTACAAAAAGGAAAAAATCATAATCAGGGGAGATGAAAATCTATTGCTTAAGAATTTTCAAAATATTTATTTTGTTATAAATTTTCCATCATGATCATGTCCTAATGTTGCCATCGTAAAAGCTTTATGCAACCCACAATAAAACCACATTGTAAATATTTTTATTTTCATTAGAACGATCTAGATATTGATAAGCAAAATTATTTATTATTTAAATCAGATTAATATAAAGGACACTAGTGATAGGAGAGGAAAGGTGAGTAGCTGACAACATTTTCAATGTCATTAATTTCAATTTTACAGTTCCATTTGGGCTTTATTAGTGTGTGCACTTGATAAGGATATAAATGCAAATTTGGACACACATGTAATGTATAAAGCTAATCATATTGAAACACAAAGGTCAGTAAAAACGACATTTTCCATCTTCATAATTATTGAATTTACATAAATGCTAGTAATTTTGGAACCTGATTCTTTCAAGGGTCATGTCACGAATTATGTGAAAAAGGATACTAGGGCAGGCAATTCTGATTTGGTAGTAAGTTGGCTAAATCATTAGGTTGTTGCTAACTAAAATAACATTAATATTAAATTAATAAAATCAAATAAGGTTACTAAATCTTTGGAAACAACTTTTGGATCAATTAAAAAGTTATTTTTCAATTAAGATTAACAATTTCAATTTAAAAAAAGACCATTTTTCACAAACATGGCTTTGAATTAAATAAATTATTTTTAAATCCTGAGAGTAACACAATACATCAATTTTACTGAAATACGTATACACTTTGGCCACAAAAGATGAAACAGCAACAGTCCTTTGGTTTTGCACAATATTCCACTTGTACTAGCAAACTCTCCACTAAACATGTAACGCTATCAATCTCAACTTTTTTAAATAAATCTCCAACTAATAAAGCCCAGAATAAACATTCCTTTCCAATTGAATTGGTGCTTCTCGGGTTTCCAGCCAGGTGAGATGGTCCATTGTCTCCAACGTTTTGAGGTCCGACACCGCCCTCATCATCAGGGATGCTGATGGTAATGCCACAGGATGTCCGCATTATATATTATATGAAATCCTTACTCAGGTGTCTTCTGAATGGTTGTCATTTTGGTGCCAATTTTCCCTATTCATCTACACTTCTCTCAGAATAGGTAGCCAAGCGTTGCTCAGAAAAAATCTGTCTCTATTGAAATTATTTCCCTCCATCCGGATCTATATAGCTTCCTTCGTCAGACGGTCCCAATAGTTTTCCCAGCAGGATTTTCCCTGAGCAACACATGGCTGCCTATTCTCAAGGCCGTTTTAAACGGTATATTTGTTTTTAGAAACTCTTCCGTGAACTCTTGCATGAGGCAACATGTATCGTGTAAAGTGGCAAATTGCATGAACGCTTGAGTGAATGCCTCAATGACTGCACGGAAAATAGAACCTGTTCTAATTTCGTTGAGACAAACGTACGATCTCACGTACATTCGCTTGTACAAAATATTTTGTGTAAAACGGCCTTAAGAGAAGTGAAGACGAATAGGGAAAATTGGCACCAAAATGACAACCATTCAGAAGACACCAGAGTAACGATTTCATATATCATGCGGACATCCTGTGGCATCACCATCAGCATCCCTGATGGTAAGGACTGTGTAGGACCTTGAAACGTTAGAGACAATGGACCATCTTACCCGGCTGGACACCCAAGAAGCCCCTATTCAACAGATTCACCAGGAAAGCACCATATCTTCCATTCCTTTCACAGCTTTTAAAATGATTCCAAATTGTGATATTTTTTTAAACTGAAAGCATTACACCATGAAGTCATCAATTATTTGGCAATATTTCCCTGTGCCTAAGCAATGCTCATTTCCTGCACACCAAAGAAAAAGTCACGCAAATGGAGTGGAGAAAACGTCAAAAGTAGAATGATTCATGAGTAGTTGAACAATTATGTACCACGTGCTTTTATTTTATCTCTGAATGCTTTAAGGAAATCACCCAGAGGCCTTAGCAGCAAGCCTTGTTTTAGTAGACATTCACTTTAACATTTCTTAATGGAGGACTTAAGAAGAGGTGTCACCACATAGTTTCATCCTTTTGGTGATAATGTATTGCATCCATTGCTGGATGCATCTCCAGATCAGGATCTAAGTTTAACATTAGAATCTGACCAGACTATGCATCTTGCAACATATGCAAAGCGCCATCACCAAATGGATGAAACAATGTGGCGAAACCCGGAAGTCCTCAAACCAGAAGCAATCCAGCACTGCGAAAGCCTCCAGCAGAAAATTCACTCTAAAACATCTAAATATATTCATATACCTTCGAATAATAAATATACAACTTAATAATTATGATCACTCACCAGGCATACCCAATCTGAATGTCTTTTGTACATACTTCAAACCATGTACAATTTCCCTTTGCACCAAAAAATCTATTCTAATTTTGTATGAGACTCCTTCCTTGATGACAAAAACCTGGGAAGAAAATATTCATGATGGATTATCAATATAATTTGAAAATGAATTTGCACGTTATTAAAACACATGTTGACCACTGGTACACCCATTCTTGGAAGCTAATACATATGCACTAAAAAGATTGAGCATTTAGGGTTCTACCATGTCATTCCTTGTAAAACCAAACAGTTTGTTAAACCTTGTCAAACCAAATAGTTAACAAACAGACCAAGGAAATAATCTACAACATCTGAGACCAAAAGTGCTTTTTCTGAGAGCTACAAACACAATTCAACTGAGGTAAGGCGTAACAAAAATAAGACTGAAAGCACATGATAAGTGAAATCTCCCAAATTATGTGAAAATTATAAGGTGCTCATATTTTGACCATTAACACTGAAAGGGGATAAATTTGTCCAAGGAGCAGCTTATAGGTCGAAGGATCTTGGAGAGAGGTCTCCTAATAAATAGTTGGTTAATACATGAAGTAACAATATGGTAATATTTGAAGAAACGTTGTGCAAAGACTTTGCTATGTATTTCTGCATGAAGTTATATGTTATTTTACAGTGTTTATCATAAAACTATGTGTGGGAATGGATATGGTTCTAGTAATAACCAATGTCAATTTGCATAGTCATTGTTTACAAGTTTTCAAATAATCATCCATGTTATTTTGTGAGCCATTAATTAAAAAATTTAATTTATAGAAAATTTAACAAGGTATGTACTTAATATTAGTATCATATCATCACTACACCTTTAGACTTTTCATTTTGCCTGAGTAAACATGACGCTATTTCATTTACAGACTAGTTAAAAAGCCTGCAGCACAGGCTAAAATATAGACACAATAGCCAAAGAGTAATGTATAAGGTAAATAATTAAACAGAAATTATTGAGTGTTTTTTTTTACTTTTCGTGAAAATAATATCTGTATGGAACAATGGTAAAAAATATATAGTATCTAAATGTCAGAGATTTCTTTGCATACAACATTTTTGGTGAAGCAGGCGAGGCTGTTACCAAGCAGTTTCCCTTGAGTGTGTTTTCAAAAATACATACGCCCACGCCATGTGTCAGTTAGCGGAGGACAAATATCGGAGCTCGCTTGCCATCTATTGGCGCACATCTGAATCGCTACACCTAGCAATTGAATCATATGCACATACCCGTAGCCTTTTATATAAATAAAGAAAAATTGACTGATTTTATTTAATATCCTTCGTAATCAACCAAAAAAAACTCCTACCTTGGGACCATATGTCGTATATGACAAGGTTTTTAAAGCAATGTATGCTACAATGGTGTTGACATAGTTAAGACTACCCACGAAATTTACATAATCGGCGCACGGAGTATTTCAGCTGGCAACATTCTACAAATTGCTCGAGACATGAATTATTCTAATAACAATTAAACTCTTTCGACAGCAAATGAAAGCTCTCCTCAACTGGACTGGTAGGAGGATACATCTAAAGCAAAACAAGACCAAAAATACAATTTAGGAATTCGCCTACCCAGTTTTGCATTAATATGTGGTTTCTTAAAATTACCTATGAGATCACTCATAATTCACACTTTCCACTCAAGTGAGGCAAGGGTACATTGCCCACCAATTCACTAACCTGCTTCTTCAGTTGTGTCACATCACCACTTAGGTCAAGTTCCATATCAGGTCTATCAGCTACACAGAGTGCAAGCTTCTTAACAATTACCTTCCTAGGATCATCGGGTTCTGAAAATAAATATCAATGGTGAGTTGCATCCTCTTATCTCTCATGAAAAAAATTTTCCTTATTTTTACATTTAGGAGTAAAATCAAATGGGGAAATTAATAGCATACATACATCATGGAATACAAAATGTTTACAGGTATGTCCATTTGTAACAGTACGTGCTAACAATATAAACAATGAGATAGTAAGTTGCTACACCAGTCAATCAATAATAAGTAAAATTAAAACTACTTCATTTTTGTTTGAAGGCTTTCACAGCTTTTCTTATCTATTTAGGATGATGCTTTCGGACAATGCTGCATTTTGTTCATAATGAAAATCTCAACGTTTGTTATGAAAATCATTGTTGGGCCAATTTGAATATTTTTTATGAGATGTTAGCCGTTGGGTTTTGCAAGAACCCTCCTCGTCTCTATGGTCTGCCAAAAATTCACAAGGAAGGAATCCCTTTGAGGCCCATTGTGAACACGAATGACTCACCGACCTACAAATTGGCCCAGCACGTATCGAGAGGCATTCAAGAATTCATCAGTGGTACTGACTCTTACATAAAAAACACGGCACATTTCATAGAAATTCTAAAAGATCTATGAGTGACTAAAGAAGACCTAATAGTCAGCTTTGATGTGGTGTCGCTGTTCACCAAAGTTCCTGTCCCTGATTTGGTGGACATTCTAAAAAATCTAACAGAGGATGGAATGCCGAAGGACTATCCAAAATTGGCTGAATTCTGTCTCCTAAACAACTACTTCCTTTATAACGGAGTTATATTTGAACAGAAGAGCGGAGCGGCAATGGGTTCCCCCCTCTCTCCTGTTATAGTCAATTTATATATTGGGTATTTTGAAAAGAAGGCACTGTACTCCTCCGTAGATAAGCCATCATGCTGGTTCAGATATGTGGATGACACTTTTGTGATCTGGCCACATGGAAAGAAGAAGCTGGAGGCTTTCCATGAACACCTTAACAGTATCCACCCAGACATTAAATTTACGAAAAAGCTGTGAGAAGGAGGTTGTCTGCCATTCTTGGATGTCATGGTGAAAAGAAGAATAGATGGGAGCGTGGGACATTCGGTCTATAGAAAGAAAACTCACACCGATAGGTATTTGAACTGGGCGTCCCATCACCATCCAATGCAGATATCTTGCGTAATTAAAACTTTAAGCCACTGCACCAAAATTGTGTGAGATACCGAAAATTTTGACAAAGAAATGGAACATTTAATGTGGGCTCTCAAAGGAAATGGCTACCGCACTTCCTTCATAAAAAGAGCACTGAAAGAAAGGCAACAACACCCTAGTGATGACGACCGCAAGAAGAAACCATTGGCGTACGCAAAAATTCCCTACATCTCCGGAGTCACTGGCAGAATTGCTAAAATCCTGCGGAGAGGAAATATTGTGACTCGCTTCTGCACGGTGAAGAAAATCAAAAACATCCTGCCCTCACTGAAGGATAGCCATCCTCCCGTTCAGTCTACGAGAGTGTATGAGGTTCCCTGCCGCTGCGGCAGAAGCTATGTGGGGCAGAGTAAGCGAGTTATCTCTCAAACGCTTAACCACTTCCCTGATGGTTTTTTTTTTACAAAAATGGTAAAAAAAGTCATATTTTTTTATTTCAGATTCAGAAGCATAAAACTGAGGCAAATCTGAATAATTTTTACTTAATTTTTTATTCCAAATAACTAATGAATTATTCAATAATTTCTTAATGTTGCCCCTTAACTTTAGATAATTAGGCCACCTGCATATCAGTATAACTTTGCCCGAGTATACTTGGGCGCGTCAGGGAAGCGGTTAAAGAGCCCAAAAGAGAGATGGAGCAATATAAATGGGACACATCAGCCGTTGCCGAACATTCCACCTCAAGCCCTGGACATAAAATAATGTTCCACCAAACTCGGGTCTTGGCCAAGACGCAAGAATATCATCTGCGCTTAATACGTGAGGCCATAGAAATAGCCAAAAGGCCAAAAAATATTAATAGGGAGGATGGATATATCCTTAGCAGGGTTTAGAAAGGGTTCTTGGCTCCAGCAAAACCCAACGGCTAACATCTTCCAAAAAATATTCAAATCGTCCCAACAATGGTGCAACAGACATCGATGCTATATAAGAGCGAACTAAAGCTGGTAAACGCTCACTCCCCTCATGACGCTTCCAGTAAGAGAAGCAAAACGTTGAGATTTTCATGATGACCAAAAGGCAGCATTGCCTGAAAGCATCATCCTACTTCAACTACTTAAATTCATTTACAGCACACACACAGTCCAGAGCAAAAGTAACTGAGGGAAGCTCAGCCTTTACCACGACTCAGTCAGAACTCAAACCACGTCAAGTTCGTGTGAAAATATTTCCAATAACGGAATTGCATAAGAAATTAGACATGGTAAAGAGTGTCAGAGCAGGGAGGGGAAAAAGTAAGGGGAGGGAGTGAACAAATACACACAGAGAAGGACATTGTTTTGCGCCGTTTATCACAAGTTGAATGGAAATGCGACCTTCCGAACACTCCTAACTCTTTTTTAACAGGCAATGTCTATTCTTTGGGCAAAACGGGGATGATGCCGAATGGGTAGAAACTCAGGAAAGGTGGAATGAATACAAGGGAGAACTATAAGACACAAACCTGCTCTGAGCTGAGAACCTGGACATAGAAAGCTCAGCAGAGAAAGATAACCTTGGACTGCAGCTATGATACAGCAAAATAAAAAAGACACTACGGGAGATAAAGGCAACAAAAGATGTGGGATTAGATAGCATCTCTTTGGAGTAACTGAACATACTGTAGACACATTTTCCGAACAAATTTGTGGGATCTAAAAGGAGGGAATATGGCCTGAGAAGTATGTGAAAACAGTTCTGATCCCTAAAATATTAAAATCATTAATATTTTAAAATAATCAGAGGGGTTGAGACTAGAACAAATGACTACTTAAATGATGACCAGTTCTAGTTTGGGAAAGTAAAAGTAATTTGGGATGCAACGGTGATGATGAGAACACTTATAGAGTGAAATCTAGAGTATAACCAAGAAGTTTTTGCTTGTATTGCCCATTTCAAGAGGGCATTTCACAGTGAACTTGGAAAAATTGAGGAAGACTCATAAACATAGGATCCTTATTTTAAACATATACATGACCCAGATGGCACAAGTGAAGGTCGGCAGACAGTGGATCACGGTGGGCAGTTATGGGTCGCTGGGTAAGGCAAGACTTAACCTCAACTTTTTACCTTCTTAAGAAGTACAAAATGGAGATTAACTATAAGAAAACCAAAGAGATGATTTGGAACTAAAGAAACAATGACCTTTTCTTTGATGAAAGGGCTAAGTCAGTCAGTTAATGTTTTTGGATGAATAATTCTTCAAGTAGGTAAGTACTACCTTTCAAAAAGTATGCTTACAGATCATTTTCTGCATTGCAGCAACAATCTCAGTACTTTAATTTTAGATAAATACATTTTCATTAATTGAAAAAATAACAGATTTTCCTTGATTGCATATCACATTGACATTTCTAAGAATAACCAACATTTGCAATTGAGGAAACCTTTGTAGAAGAATGAAGACTTTAAGCAAGTTGAAAATGGCCAAAGAGGGATTATATTTTGTTGGGGGGGTGAGGTTTAAGGGAGGGGGGTGAGGAAAAAGAAGGAAATTCAAACGAGGCTGAAAAAGCAGATGGAAGACATTTCCTGGCAATGAACATTGGGAGTCCATCGCCATTGGGATAAGCAGGATTCAACCTGAGACACAGTTCAACTAACCCGGTTTGTAACTAACAGTCCTACTACAAGGTTAGAAACCAAATTACTGGGATAACAGATCTCAAGGAAATTTAATCAGTGTTTCACTAAGATCATATATCCACCAATGTTTCACATTTATTGGTGGTTGTAGATGGGACAGATTGTGGTGCATTGAATTCATTGAACATAGATAGGAGATTAAAGCATACACCAGTGCCAAAAGATAAAAACTACAGAGGGTAGGTAGTGGAGGAATTCAGACGGATACATTTTAGCTACAAGTATAAATGGAAAGAAAATTGTTGCTATAAATGACATTTAGATGCACATTACGTTAAACTGGCTCTATCGAAATTGATTTTTCTTAACTCGATGGAGTAAATTGCAACAGGTACGTCATTATGTTTATGAAAAGCCGTATGCAGAAATCATAATCATTATAGTATCAACGATTGATTCCATTTACTTCTGACGTTCAATCACATACGTAACTTGAAACATTCATGCACAGCTTAAAACTACTAAAAAAACGCCTCTTAATGGGTAGTTTTCAAAAACTAAATGATCAGATGATTACAATGTTGATTGTGATTCGCTATCAAACGAAAGTAGGCACAAAATTTGAAATAAACCCAAATGAGTACTCTGATACGCCCACTTCTTCCACTAGGGCCAAACAAAAATATAAACCCAGAATTTATCCAGGAAGGAATCTTTAAAAGATTAATGAATGGTTTTTTGAGGCTATGAACATATTTTCACTAAAGCAGCGCGAGTCTGTTCTTACCTACAACAATCTTTCCCGTTTTAGCCTCGCCAAGAAGTTTCTCTTTGTACTTTCTAAGACTTTCATCTTCCTTGTCTGCTTCTAGTATTTCTTCAATCGTTTTCTCTGGCGGTGGCTTGTATGTGGAATCAATTTCCTCAAGATCAGGACTGTCGACATTTCCAACATTATCACCCGTCACCGGATCCGACATACCTTGGGCTGGAGATAAAATGAATTTTATGCAATATTAAACGACAACTGAGGAATCAAAAAAGAATATAGCAAGGGATTGGAGCTAATAACATAAGTCCCGCCAAAACATTCACTCAGCGGCAACCGGACGGCCACAGAGATAACCTGACGAGCAAACCAGAGCAAACGACCATTTCATCAGAGGGAATGCACGACCCCCACGTAGATTTTGTCTCCTTTTTGCACCATTCGAACAAATCCCCTGTAATTATGTTTACTATCGACTTGGTTAATCAATGGTAAAAACTCACCGAGATAGTCTCAAATTCAGATTACGACAAAAATTTCCCTGCAAGTCACCTCAGCAGACACCGCCTAGTTCCGCCCAAGCTTAAATCAAGTTGATAAGCAAATAAGGATATTGCGTACGTGAAGAAAATATACAAGAAGCGATGTCAGCGCTCCAGTGGAGAATGGTGAAACCATGAAAGGACTCTATTTTTTCCATTTTTCCTTTAAAAATTGTGCCGTGCACAATGATCAGGAAATATTTTTGTGACTGCTTCCTGAAGCTCACTTCATAAACCATGGGTGAATACATACTGATACATTCCGAAATCGTCAAATAAATACTCTCTAAAACCGCCCAAAATTACCATTGCGAAGGATAAAGCCATTCCCCCAATCACACACCGACAGGTAAAATTGTGTCGAGGAGTAAAAACTGGATAATGATTTTACCAAATACATTTGACTTTTAATCATGGTTATGTTCTTATATTATAATCAGTTTCCCTAGAATAATAAAGAGATATTGTTCAACTTCATAAATATTGTTGGGTTGGTAACCTCTTATGACGATATTTTTTAAATTTACGCTCCTACCGTACTTCGGATATAATTAGAGAGAGGGCTTCGGAGCAATATTTCTCCATGGAAACTTGATCACTCTATTTTTCTTTTATAGTACTCACGCCGGGTACGAACGTGACCGAGGCCGTGCCCGACGAGATTCGATATGCGACTGGTCAACAGGAATCGAAGAGGCGCTACTATTCAAATTGATAAATGACATAATCGCCCATGGATCGTTTTGTAACTGCCTAGGCCCAGATTATATTGCCTTGTAACATAATTATATTTCACGACAACTCGGGCACAGGATAACTAGGGCAAGACATTTCTGAGCATTAAGCAGCATATTATTATATTATATCGAAAGTTACGAACAGCGACCAAATATAATTATCATGCCTAATATCTCTTTCTCCGCAAAAACTCCCTTTCAATTTGAAATATTTGTTTCCCCAAGGCTAAATCATTTTTTTAAGAATACTTACAGTTCTATAGAGTGTATATTGGTCAAATTGTTTAATTAAACACTCAAGTGGATATAATCGACATTTCGTCAAGTTTTATAATTGACCTCCTCATGGCTTTGACTTATTCTGTGAGTGTGAAATTACAGTTTAAGATGCAGCATTCGTCAGTTAACAATTTAGCATATATTATTCTTATCTGAAAAAAGAAGAGGTGCCTATTAATCGATTTCGATATAGGAGACTTGATCAAGCTTCCTCTGTTGATATTATCGTGCCAATAGCAGGAAACAATTCATATCTACCTAACCTTATTGAGAATGCCTCGTTCCCTTGCAGGAAATCTCATTTCCCTGTAGAGAGTCCAAAATTCCATGCAGAGAATCAAGTATTCTCCATAAGGGAATCACATTTCCAAGGGTATCCAATAATTCATGGAAACGAGATTCACCTGTAGGCCAATCACTTTCCCTGCATGGAAAATGATGTCCCTGTCAGGTAAATAATTGCTGACCTTTGCAAGGAAATAAGATATATTCTAAGGGTAACCAAAATTTGTATCTCAGAACTATGGTGTACAACTCTTATATACAAAAATATTCATATGAAATGGTTAAAAAAATTTAAGAATGCAAATTTTTGCATTTATTGGAAAGGATGAGCATGAATTTTATGTCGACCCTAGAACATTACATGTATTATAAAACAAGCGTAACATTATGTTCATATTTCATACATATAGCAAGGGGCCAAAATAATTCCATGATATACTACATGGTATCCACATTGTTCAGTCTAATATATTATATATATACTTCTCGGTCCATAATGGGTTTCACATGTGGAACGAACAATATTTTTGTCCAGGGTGGAGGAGAGCTCACCACAGAGATAGAAAATGGCTCATGCTATTGTGTTTTGCTAGATTTAAATTTTTGTCTACTTTTTGCATCAGGAGTTTTCATACGTGCTATCCAATCAAGTATTCTTCTGCTTCTCATCTTTCATTATAAAACAGTTGCTCTCACTTGTTCAAGTACTTTTACTCATATTTCGTGTAATATGAGCTTTATAGATTCGTACATTTTTCTCTGGAGGCGTTACTTTTCACGTGTTATGTTCGTTGAAAATTGCATCCATTAAAACAAAGGAAAAATTTACAAACCTCAAGAATATCCTGGAGGTGTCTGCACAAGTATGCCACAAAAGTACACTGCTATAGGCAGGCAGCTATGCAGTTGTGTAGCTTGTAGGTATAGTTATGAATGATAGGGGAGGATGGGGTACATTGAGACACGGGGTACTATGTGTCATCGATCCTACTATTCAAACATGCACGAGCAGCTTAACATCGTTGTGATAAAATGAGCGGTTTAGATGCGGATGTTGTTGTGACAAAGTTTCAGAAGGCTGTGATAAGTATTATGGCGGCAGCAGCCTGAAAATAAAAAACCAGGTCACCAGAAATTTGATTTGTCCACTGCCAACTTTCTCCTCAAGGTAAGTCGTTCCAATTTTTACTCAAACGAATGTCAGTATGAGAGAGAGCCAACATTGGGGCTGATTTTAAGCTCATTCCTGTGCGCGTGTGGCACCTGTGTTCAAGACTATGTGAGGTTATGTTGAAGTATTACATTTGGTGTACATTGTGACAGCCACGCCAGGGGTGCTATGTGACAGCGTGCTGTTCTCCTAATAAGGTTACCTAATTGTTTTTTTCTTGGTTAGGCTTATTTCCAAAAGCAAATCATGTAATTTTGTTGCTTCAGGATTGGTTTTGTTGGTACTATACCTTCTAGGCCTGAAGCTATAGCCTCAAAATTATTTGTTCCTTCAGTTAATGTGATTTTGTTTGCAGATAAACAATGCCTAGGAAAAGGGAAAGAAAAACAGAGCGAGTACACAACGAAGAGGGTATGCAGGGAGCAGTCCAGGCCAAAAGTGAAGGTTTATCTTTAAGAGAGGCAGCTAAAAGGTTCCATGTAAATTTTGAAACTTTAAGAAGATACTGTAACAGGAAGGCTGTTTCAGATGATTATGGTAATGATCAGGTTCTCGACCTAAACCAACATTAAGATAATCGTAAGGTTTTTTCAATTGAAGAAGAGGAACTCTTGGCTGAGTATTTCATTTCTGCTGCCCAGTTTGGCCATAGTCTAGATACAAATGTGGCTAGAAAACTAGCTTGTGAGTTTGCTGCTACAAATCATAAAAAAGTTACTGAATCATGGATGAAGAAAGAAATGGCAGGCATTGACTGTCTTTTAGGTTTCATGAAACGTCACCCTGCAATTTTATCTAAGGAAGCTAGAGGCTTGCAGCATGGGTCGAAGCTCAGCTTTCAATCAGCATAACATGCAAATTTATTTTGCTAATTTGGATAAAGTCCTTCAGAGAAACCCCTACTTTGCAAATGGCTTGAGATTGTTCAATCTGGATGAATGTGGCACAACAACAGTTCAGTCAGTGAGAACTAAAGTATTAGCTCCCAAAGGACAGCGAAGAGTATCAGTTAAGGCAAGTGCTGAAAGGGGAACGCTTGTCACAACTTGTGTGATAGTTAATGCCCTTGGATCTGTCTTACCACCAATAATGATATTTCCAAGGAAATATTTTAAGCCCCATATGATTTGCGGATCATACCCAGGAACACTTGGCTTGGCTTACCTGACTGGATGGATCGTGTCAATTTCCTTAAAGTTTTGAGTAGATACATTACTCTCACAAATACCTCTAAAGAAAACCCATCCCTTCTTATAATGGATAATCTAGAAACCCATATCACCTTAGAAGCAATTGATTTATGCAAAGAAAATGGCATTACTATTTTAACCCTGCATCCCAGTACATCACACATGTGCCAACCTTTGGACCTACATGTTTTGGACCTTTTAGCATGGCATATGACAAAGCTTTGAATGCTTGGATGATTTCGCACCCAGGAGAGACAGTGACCATATACGTATCACATTGCCGCTTTAGTCAAACAAGCCATTGAAATAGGAATCATGGCATAAAATGTTAGGTCTGGCTTTAAAGCCTGTGGCATCTATTCCTTTAACCCTCAGATTTTTTCAGATAAGGATTTCAAGTTAGCAGTGCTAAGAAAAAAAAATTATTTTCTGTTTTTATCTCTTCATGAGGTTTTACTTCATTATTTTTTTTATTAAATTGAATTGTTTTAAAGAAAAATTGTATTTTGTGGTAATCCTCAACATTTCTGAGCACACTTCTGGACCAGTCACATAGTACACTTGGCCTGTCACATTGTACCCCAGTCTGGGGTTGGATGTGACAATTGCGGTACTTTGTGACAGTGCCAATATTTATTGTATCATTAAATTTAAAAATCTGACAATTATACCAAAGATTCCTTGTTACAAAAGAATGTTAACCGCCTAAGGATCTTTTTGATGTACGCATCCATTTACGAGTTACTTGGTAAATAAGATATCCGTCACAATGTACCCCATCCTCCCCTACTTTGGAAATTACCCACATCAGAAATTCCTGACTTGAGTACTCCCAAAGGAATACATACCTAGTGCTTTACGAACATTGACCACAAAAGTTTCAATAGCTTGAATAATGTAGTACATTGCAGGATCTAAGTCTTTCCTGGCGAATGCATAGGATGAACATTTCTCGGGTTTCCAGCCGGGTAATGGTGTAAAATTGCACCAACGTTTAAATGGCATAGTCTGCCATCGTCTTCAGGGGTGAAGTAGTCTGTCATCGTCTTCATCCTGATATTATCCTGAAGATGATGGCAGACTACGCCATTGAAACGTCTGTGCAGTTTAACACCATTACCCGGCTGGAAACCCGAGAACTATTCGTCATAATTTAAGTCCATTCATACAGAAGAGAATCTGACTTCTCATTTCAGTTTTTTTTACAAAGTGGAAATTAACCGTTTTGTCGCTAAATGATGGATAGTATCTAGCTACTTTTACTGAAATTGCTTTTCTGAAAACAGTTAAGCTAAAAAAGTATTCAAGTTTCGCGAGGGAGGCATGGGAACATTGCCATAAACTTCAAGCACATTTTCCCCTAAGTGAGTTTGAGCAAGATTTTTTGCCACTACCAATAGAGACCAGGCTTCAATTGTTATTTGGAATAAAAGCAGCTTTAAGAAGCATGACGTAGGTACATATATTTTTATACTAAAGGCAAAAAACATCAGAATTAAATAAATTTAAAAATCTAAATCAATCCCGTTTCCTAAGGAGAACTTTAAAAAATCTCAAGTCTAACCTTTATGTCACCTCTGCTAACAACAATCTTCCGTGTAAAAATAAATATTTACATAGCAACAATGGGCCCATTTCTCCTCAAAAAAGTGAATCTTGAAACATTTCAAAACAGCAATTTGCTTGAACCAGTTACATATGTTAGCTATGTTCATGTATAATTTCAGCTCGTTCAGTTCTGTGGTTTTTGCACGACTGAGTAACAGACACACACACACATATAAATCACCATATTTTTATATATTAGTACCTTTGATATCTGCTGTCCTTGTTTTTTACTTTTTATGCTTCCTTCTTTCATCTATTCGGGCCAGTACTTCCTGCGTAATCCACAGCGTCCGATTGTCTGTTTTTCTCCTCCCTATATTTTCTCATCTGCTACTTTAAGAATTCCCTTTTTCATCTCTTGCCATCTCTCTTTGATTGGTCTTCCACCATTTGCATCCTCTTGGGCTTTGCATAGAGTAGTTTAACGGGCCAATCTTGGCTCTGTTTCAATCAGTCTTTCCTCCTACCATTGGTTCTTTGTTGATCCTTTTATTTATTTTAACTTAAAGTGACACATCATCATGACCAGGTTGTAATCACTATCAATATCTGCACTGGGGTTACCCTTGTACTCGTTTACTTGATTTCTATATTGCTGTTTCACTAATAAGTAATCATTTTGGAATTAACTAGGAAACTTACATGAAAGCAAGTCACATCAAAATTCACCTTATTTTATGCAGCGTTAAACCATGCATGACTTTTATTTACTACTTACAGGCTATTTTCTTATCAGGATAAATAAGTAATAATACTTGTCATTTTAATTAAAATAAAGGAAGATGCATTGCGACAAACAAAAATTTAACTCCAATTAATGAATGACAACTATGCCAAACTTCAAAATTGAAATATGAACAAGGGGTAAATAATAACTTTATTTATAAATAACTCATACTTATACCAAGAGATACTCTATTACTCTGGTGTGCCAGTATAATTTCTTTATTACAATTCCTCGACTTAATTACATAGCATACATAATTTGTCCCTTTCGAATTGCAAATGAAAAGAACTCATAAAAATCTAAGATTGAGCGAATAGTAATTCTGCAATGACTATTACACTCAATTATTAACCTAATAGATTACCATTCAAGAATGAAAACCCAGACATAGCCACCCAAAGTCATGAAATAAAACTCAGAGCCCAACTAATTCACTCAACCAAAACAAAATTAGTCACATTTCATTTCTAAAATTGATCAATTATACATGCCACAGACATTTTTTCAATTTCTTTGTACACAATGTATTATCCCATCAATGTCAAATTGAAATGGGTTAATCTCACTTATTTTTTTTTGTTTTGTGAGTGAACCTTTAAAAATGGGTCAATAGTTCTCCTATCAACAAACACAACATGATTGAATTTGGGTGCACTGGCTTCGGAGGGACGGGAATAACAAGGGGAAAGTACGGAGAGAGAGTAGTCAAGAGTACATTGGGAGGATTTCCAATCGAAGGGAAATTCAGGAAGGGGGGATAGAGGATGAGAGGGAGGCTGTACACTGCATTGGCACTCAGTTGCATGGCGCCCACTGCGGTATCCGTGGCAAGGCATTCGGTGGGAGGGCTGATGAACCCCCGGGTGTCGTTGCCATGGTTGGTGGTGCACTGGTGGGATTGAGAGGGGGGAGCTGCTGCTGTGATGTCGTGTGCGGTGGCTGCACCTGAAGCTGGGAGAATGCGTGCGTCGGCGGAATCGTGGGGGCCGATGGGTAAGGATAGTGGGCTGCAGGGTTGGGTATGGGCACCTCGCATCCCCCGACGGGGTGGTGAATGGTGGGGGTAGATGCGGAGATGTGGTGGAGGAGGAGGGAGGGTGGGGGGGAGCCAGGGGGAGGGGGTGGAGGGGAAGCATCGTCATCCTCGTCGTCATCTTCCTCCATCGACTCCATGCGCACCTGCCGTATTATCTTCACCTGGAAGGGAGAACAAAATCACAGATGTACTTATTTGCTATCTCTGTCACAGATCATGAAACATGAATCGATTTTCATTGAATTCCTGCTCATAAGGTAACTTGAAATTGAAGTGCAGTCAAGAGCAACATTTATGGATTCAAGAAGCATCATATGTAACAGGTCTGGGGGACCACATGAAATTACATACAATGTACACTTATATGTATTCTTCCGTTGGATCACTCTTAAATTTTAATTTCCATTATTTAATTTTATTTGCCGAAAGACAAGATTCCCTAGAGCGTTGCATATAACAAACTAGAAATTTGTAACTATATACAGTCAACTCTCGAATATTCGGCTTCCGATTATCCGGTTTGCGCATTATCCGTGCTATTTTCTCATCCCTACACTTAAAAGTTTGAAAAATATTCAGAAAAATAAAAAGTTTGATAAAAAAAATAAGTTTGAAAATGTCTCTTTTTAGGTTAACTTTTTAATTTAATCACAATATTATGGAAATTGTTTGCTACGTTTAACCCTTTCGCTGCGGTCAAACTGCGGAGACATCCCAGCCCCTGTGCGGCAAAAAAGTGAACGGTCACCTGCATCGGCACAAAAAGTATATTCATTCAGTTTGGGACCTTTTATCCAGAGAACGTCTCGACCAATTTTTATGAAACAGACACCAAAGCATAGCTTGTTTTTATCCATATCAAACTTGTATCAACAAAACTTTTTCCATTATTATTAAATATGTGCTTTCTGGGCGAGGAAGAAAATAGAGCTAATTTTTTGACGCAATGCTCAATGCTCAACTTTCAGAGATTCGCCAAATTCGACGTTTGAGAATAATACTTAAAAATGTTGAAGCACTATTGTGGTAAAGTTAAACTGCCATCAAGCCTAATGTTTTTGCTAAGTATTCTCCAAAATTTAGACAACATTTCTTAGTGGTCAATAAAAAAGCTCTTTTCGCCCGGAGAACCAATTTTTATCAGAATTGAAAAACGTTAAATTCGTAATTATTTCACCTGGACTGAAACAAGCTATATTTTGATGTCTGCATTATAAAAATTAACCAAGGTCTCTGGATAATAGGTCTCAAATTCAGGGATGTATACATTAATATTTTCTGCGTAGGTAGGTAGTAGAGAGAGAGGGTGATGATAAAGTGTTAGGTACAATAAAAAAACCACAAATTTTGAGAATACTTTTTTTATTGTCCAATCTACTTGAAATAACGATTAAAATATTTTCAAAGTGTGATATTCGCGAAAACAACCTTCAAAACATAACGCTTTGTCACAATCACGGCACCATTATCGCGTGTCTTTTCTGACACCCTTTCTAAGCTTGGTATGCTTGCATACAAAACATGGTCTTTGGGCATGCTTCTTTTTTTCAGTCTCCGGAATATTTTCACAACAATGCCTTGCTGTTAGTCTCTCACCAATGTTTTCATTACAATTCAAACTTGCCCAGCCTGTTGTCCTAGAATTTATAACAACACCGTATTTTCCCAGTAACTGACGAACAACAATATGAATAAATTTCTTCATGGGAATTTTTTTCCCGGTGCTTATCTTACACAAATAATATGCGTTCAACATACTGACATCAACAAGGTGAAAACACAATTTTTTATACCATTTCAATGTCTTTCTTACACACTCCACATAGCCCACCATCATATCAGACTTATTGACTAGCCTCATGTTTGTAATGTAGTCAACAATAGCATCGGGTTTGAGTATTTTTTCGTTTGTTTGAAAACATCTTTTACCACTATCCACCATTTTACCCTTGTGAATTGTGGACAAGACACAAACCACGTTTATCACGCTACTTCATAGCAATAATATTCCCATTGTATTTCTTCTCAAATTCACCCTTACACATCTTTTGCGTAAATTTTGGCATATTTTTTCTGTTTACCCTCAATGTGCCACAAGAACCGGTTCCACGTTCAGCAAGAAATTGACTAAGCTTTGGGCTTGTATGTCCTTTATTGAAATGTTTTTCCATCAACGTTTTCACGACCTCACCAGACAAACCCAAGTCACTGTCCCTCCTTATATTTGTTTTCATTCCAGTGTAAACAATCATGTCCAACACAATACCGGTCGCTCAATCACAAAGTACGAAAAGTTTTTTTCCAAACCGATGCCTTTTAGATGGAATATACTGTTTGAATCCTAATCTTCCTTTGAAGAGCACCAGGGATTCATCAATAACCACCTTACGAAATGGCCTAAATACATGATTGAATCTAGTTTTGAGGTAGGAAAATACATGGTTTATTTTCCAGAGGGGATCATTCTTGTCAGGAACATTGTTATCTGCCAAATGCAGACAGCGCAAAATCAAAATAAAACGATCTCGCGAGAGGATCTTTAGCCCAGTAATCTTGGATTGCATGTTTTCTTACGAGAGGCATAAGTAAACAAAGTGCCAAAAAAACATACATTTCGGCAATATTTACATTCTCCCGTGCACGAAGCCTAGATTTTGGCGAAAGCACTGCACCGTCCACGATTGCACTGCTGTACTTGTTTGTCTCGTCAACAATGTGAGTCATCAAACAATTATCAAGAAAGACTTCAAAAAAGCCACACTCACTTGTGTTCTCGTCAATCCCACTATTGTCCTGAATTCCAGCTGCAGAGTCGTCAAACTCAAAAATATGAGGAGTAAAATCACGGGCACTGCACCAAACACTGGAAGATGCTGAGCCTATGTCAACCTGAGGCGGCAGGAGATCACTATCTGATTCATTTTCTGAATCGTCACTTTCTTCCGAAGAACTTACACACATGTCGCTAAAATTTTCATTTTCACTATCCGATGCAAATAATTAAACAAGAATATCTTCGTCCTCTCCTTGAAAAGGTATTCTCCTCTTTCGGTCGCGAGAAACACTTCCACTTGCCATCATGACCCTTCACTCACTGATGCGGAAAAGTAAAATCTAAAAATATGCTCACCTTTTCCCCTCTGAAAAATCAATACCGAACACCTGCAACTCACAGGTCACTAATGCTCCTAGGAAGGGATTAGTATAACAATGAACTCCAAGCGCGAAACCTTCGCGGAAAAAGAGAAAGTTCGGAGGCGCAGGTAGGAGCGACCACTTGCCAACGGAACGTAGGAGCTACGTTCACAGCAGCGAAAGGGTTAAGAATGATGAAACCTCAGACGCATCTGCTTCTGAAATTATTTCATCCGTTCTTTCCCATTACCCTTTGCCTCTGAATATTCTATATTACTAAAACAAACAGAATAGTAAATACATATACAATGGATTAATTTCAAATAAACTACTTGTAAATAAACTTGCTTATATTATACTTAAAAATAACTACTTATTTTTTTGTATGTACTTACTTTTAGGCCTGAATTAATAAATACGAAATAGTATCAGTGCTCCCTGGTTACAATTTGCCGTCGAACAGTCATTTGTTTTTACCCAGATACGATTGTGCCAGTTCATTCGTGTGGAAATCTCAATAACTTCAAAGCTGCATTTGTTTCTGTAGTGCCGCGTTCTGTCAAAGCTGATGCAAATGGCAGAAAAACGGAAGAAAATTGGGTATTTTCCACGTGTTTCAAACTATCGATATTCTGATTCAGTTACTTGAACTTATTGCATTGGCTAAAAGTTTTCTCATCAAATTGTATGGATTTCGGTTTTAAAAGCTAAAGAAAGTCGAAGGTTACGAGCACTCCCGAGCACACACCGAAAACAACCGAATGACCTGTGACGTCATTTTTGCTGTTTATGTTTAGGCCCAGGCATTTTCTTATGCTTACGGTGGAAACAAGTGCGGCGAAGTTAGTTTTGTACGTTTTCCTGTTTCGTGATGTGCCTTTAAATGGCATCTAAGTAAGAGATATAGATGGTGTTTTGTGCCACAATGTACAAATACATCGGTGAAAACACCGAACAAGAAATTTATTTACGCAATCACGACATTGAATGTTTGAAATTTCTTCCTTGGATTCCTCAATGTCCACCTGCACAATGTATGCTTTACTCCGCACTTTAAGTTATGGACATATTCTTGCAATGACTTGCACAGTGGTCCATCTCTCTTCACTCGGACGTATCCTATAGCATTACCACCATAACTCTCACGAGAAGCTGTATAACATAACAAAACTTAAATTAAACTTTGAATAGATATTTAGGAGATGAGAATCTACTTTTAAGCATTTCTATGGCAGAGAATCCACCTCCTCTACAAAGAATGACTAATTAACAAATCACAAATTAACGTCTTAAGTGTGTTGAGTATTGGCAACACAAACATTTGGCAAGTACTGTGATATGTTGATATGTTACTAAGATACTGTTTGTTTACTGTTGCATGGACTGATATGGACGTTGAGAAAGAAAGAAGAAGTATCATAATGATTAAGAGTGTATTGGAAAAACAAATAATGAAGTTCATACATCAAATACATAATTATATGCACCAAAAACTATAAACAACAGTAATGACGATTTTACAAGCAACCTTTATGCTTACATTTTTTTGACTTTAGCTCTGCGAATTTCGGCAGCATTAAATCGGTCGTCCTTCATTAAAACGCCCTGCCATAAACATATCCACTTTGGGTAAATTATCTGATGTGGTTTGAATAAAACCATTGCACGCCATAGTCTTTATTTTCAATAAAAACTCTTTAAATATACGGTCTCTTCTACAGTTTTTCATTTTCTCCCTCACTTCTGTCTATCGCTCAGCGAAAATGACGTCAAACCAATCAGATTTCGTTCCGAAGCCGCATAAAAAAATTTGAAATTTAGACTATTTTAATCTTAAATATCTCAATTAATGTTGAATCAATTTTAAAACTATTTTAGCTCCGCAAGCTTGTCCGAGTAAAAGTAACATAAATATCCGTATACTTAAATTTAAAATTTTGGAAAATACCCAATTGTCCTTTGAATCGCTAAAAAACTAGAATTGATTACAAGAAATGAAAAAGGAGAGACTCCGCTTAAACTGGTAAAAGAATATGATGTGGGATTACAAACAGTTCGGGATATTGGGAAGAATAAAAGTAAGCTGATGAAGTGCGCATAATATTTGAAATAAACAAACCGGAAAATTAGCATTTCGTTAATCACTTGTTTTCTTGGCGTAACACCTGCAGTCAATTGTAATGCGAAATATTTTTAATCCTACTAATACCGAATCTACATATTATATCATATATATTTTTCAGAAGCTCACAATATAACAATTTTTTGTATTATATAATCACTTCAATGTCATACATTTACTGATAATAAGCAAGATGTCAGTTTTTTATTATCTACGTGGTCAAGCTAAGTAAGTACCCATTATGTTGTGTTTTAAGCATTAGTAGCTATAAATTTATAGATGTTTACAATATTATTATATTTTTAAATTATAGTAATATTTAGTATTTCATTATCTGTCTTGCGGTAACTGCTGCAGTCTGTTATGTGAAATAGTTTCCATCCTACGAAGTGAAATATCAACATCACGACCACATTTTCCATGTTTTTCTGTTATCCGTGTTTTTCGATTACCCGTTCCTCGTCGTGCATCCATTAGGACGGATAATCGAGAGTTGACTGTGTCTTTAAACTGTACACATGTGGTATGATATGAAATGAAAATGAAATAATATGAAAAGTATTATTTCTCATTAAAAATAAAATCGGTACTATGTAATCGAATTATTACTCCGCGTATAACACAGGCACGTAGGCCTCTCCCTACTGAGCCCCTTCATCCATTCCGAGGTAACTACTCACAGTCTGTCTGTCAGTCACGTCTGGTGTACCCTGAAGGTCATGAACCTTGAGTTTCTGGTCACCCACCTCCTTTACTCGTGTCTAAGAAGACAAAGACGACTCAGCTAGCATATTTCTAACATTGGTAAAAAATACCATAATTTAATGATTGAATATTATTTTTCCAATACATTCTAATTTCCTGCATAATCAACTGATTTTAAGTCCATTTGCTCAACCTGATCTAATGATGCATTATTTGCTCGGTTCTTCATGGCATCGTGCAACATGATAACACATGCTTCAGTTTCCCACTACATATTAGCCAATAACTCCATCAAGGATGCCTATTCGATTATGCTCAATGAGGTGTAATTGTATTATACACCACAGTTATTCAAACATTTATATGGTAAGTGTTCATATGAAAGCATGAACTCGAACACGAAAGCAGCGTGAGCTCCCTAGTCCTATGGAGCCCAGAGTTGAATGGAGTTCCATGCGTGACGTCAAGTGGAGGAATATCTATCCGATTGTCAACAGTCGCATTTGTGCACCTGGGACGTTTAATTGTGAAGGATTACTTGAAGTCTAGATGAAATTTTCTCGGGATTCTAACCGGGTAAGAGTTGGTTAGAAGCTGACGTTTCGACAGCTGACTCCGCTGTCGTCCTCAGGGTGATGAGCATCATCCTGAGGACGACAGCTGAGTCAGCTGTCGAAACGTCGGCATGGAGCCAATTCTTACCCGGTTAGAATCCCAAGAGAATTTCATCTACGCTATTCACCGGGAAAGCCTGAAGTAATTTACTTGACACCTGTTTATGTATATATAATTTTCTTGGGATATCTTTTAAACTCACTTTCACGAAGTACTGTTGCTCAAGCAGTTTTGATTTCATAGGTGACATTTATAAAACAAACGAACATCACAAAAAATAATGCATGGTTTTTGGGGACCATGCCAAGCATTGAATAGGTCATTCAAATGTTTGAGAATGTCTCTTTCATACTCCATAAACATTCTTTTTTAATGCAAGAACTAAACCTCTTGAGAGATATCCATGTCTAAAACACAACATGCATACAAATATATGGGTGTAAAATTATTTAATAGACTACTAGTGACTACGAGGACTATTAATAATTCAAAGCTGTAATGTGCAATACAAAAGTGGCTGGTAGCCAAAACATTTTATTCAGTGCAAGAATATTTTGAGTCAGACCTCAATAAACTGGCTTCTTTCTTTTAATGTATTGTTCTATTTTATGCTGTTTTTTGTTCTTTTTCTTCATTGCACTTAACTGGACGATGCCTATTGTGGTTGTATCCATTCACTCACAAATAAATATTCTATTCTCTACTGTTATGCCTTTCCCTTTTTTTCACATACTTCTATAACCCTAAGAGATGGCTGGATCAAGTCTGCGTTTACTTGAGTAAGAAAGACTCAAAATATTTTGTCAAATAAATGAATTTTTATGCAATTCTTAACTTTCCAAAAGTTTTCCCCAATAAAGTTCGGTATTATTATGGGTGCTAAAAATTTTCCAAATGATTTAGTAAAATAGTTCAATAAGTTCACATACCTTTATCTTCTTCTTTTTCCGCAAGCGCTTTTCTTTGGGCACCTTTCGCACTGGAGGGGGTGGAGACGGCAAGTCCTCCCCAGCAGACGGTGATGTTCCATCTCCGGGACGAACACCATCCGCAAACATCACAGACTTCCTTTGACCTTGGGTCCCTGAATTGAGGCCTTGGCCAATCCCTCCGGAGGAAAATGATGGCTTTTCTCTGAAATAATATGTAATGCTATTTTGAAGCTTTTATCTCATAATTGCAGCAAAAAAAATACAACACTAAAAAACGGAACAAGGTTGATTAACAACACCTGCCATGATGGAAACTTAAAGCATAACAAGAGCTGGATTACATTCAGAATGTTGTCTTGCACACAGGACTGCAGATTAAACAGTCATGTGCTAGACTTACAGCCCCCATACTTACAATTATAACAAAACTAACGGAAAGGGGACTCCATCAAAATTACCTAAAAACAATTATCTCACTTTCAAAACAAGGGAAAATGCAGAGTTATGACCAATAGGCATAACCAAATATACACTTATACGAACTCTGAAGATAAAGTGATTTTCATAAATTCTTATCCTTTGAAGGTGATGAGAATCCCTTGAGGGCATAGGCGTATCCAGGGGGGGTTTTGGGGGGTTGTAACCCCCCCATTGATAAAAAAGTTAACTAGGGGGGTATGGAATACCCCCCATAAGCATCTGAAGGGGGGGTTTCCCCCCCCCTTCAGACGCTTCTAGATACGCCTATGCTTGAGGGATAGGGAGATCAGCAACCCCCAAAATGTAACCAAATATGTACTCCATTGCCATTCATTCACAGTAGACATTCTTGCATGTATTACTAAAATAATTACTTCTGTCTCTTAAAACTTAAACGAGTATGGCCAAAAATTTATAGTGATATTAAGATCTAACCTTAGCCCTGGTGGAATGAGGATCCCCCTGGTGGCAGGTGGAAGTACAGTATTACATAGAACTCGAGGCCTTTTCCTCTTCTCCTTCACTCGACAAACTTGAGGACTTTGTTCCTCAAACTCGTCCTCTTCACCAGTAACCTTCGACATTGCCTCCTGCAAGAAAATGATAAATTCCAGACTGATGACTTGAGAAAAACTCTTGGACCTTCTACACCCTTGATTAATTGTGCCTAAACCTTATAGTAAGGGTCTAAATTTACTTCACACATTCTAGCAATTCCATTGATTACCCAATAAAACTATGGATTATTTTCTACGTATTTCAAAAGTTACACTGTACGTTAGGAATATATATGAAGAGGAATATTTATGGAGTGATTAGAGCATGATAAAAATACACATTAATTGATGCAATATGAAAATTGTAAGAGCTACATTAAATCTTAAAGTTATGGGTGGCATTAAATCAAATGTGGGTGGGTTCAAATCTTTACACACGATTCATGTAGCTATCACACACGGAAATAAAATGAAAGAAGCATTGCTAATTGTTCTTGACTTCACTTGCTATTACATGGAAAAGTTTTAATGAAAGAGAAGTTTATCAAAACTCCAGAAATATTATAACCATATAAATATTTTTAGGCTTAAAAAATCGTAGTATCAGTTAATTCTGCAAAAAAATCATTAGAAAGTAGTGTAAAATATTTAGAGCACAGAAACTCATGAAAATTTGGCATTTCATGCTAAGTATAAGAACAAAATTTATTAAAGAGTAAAAGTATTGGATCAACCAATTAGATTAATTTTAAACTTATTACAGAGGACATTCACATGGATAACCTTGAAATATTGTTAGCAAAGAAAGGACTATAACTCCCTCTTTTGTTCTCCATTTCAAAGCATATTAAAAATATAGGTGACACACTTTCATAACTGAATTACAATTGCAAGAAACTACTTATAACTTAAAATTCATAATTGGAAAGAAATGCCTAAATTACCAGATCATTTCTGTTCATCATCATGTAAGTTTCCGGCAAGTTAATAAGCATAGTTTATACATAACAAAAGTTGTACATAAAGTATAAAAAAACAAGTTTTACCATTGAGCTGACCTAAATACTTCTGGTATAAAAATGCCATTATCCAAAAAAAGCATAACATTAACTTACGTTGCACTATTATGCACATAGCAAAAAAAATCTTCTGGAAATTGACTTTTCTACTACTCAAAATTCTGTCTGACACCTCTTAATGATAATTGTTGTGAAACAAAACAAAAACTGAAAATCCCACAACACTATATCATTGAAAATTGGAAGCAAATACATCATGAGGAGCCATGGCCAAAGTAAGGTAGCAATGGCACTAATCTCAAGGAAAGAGAACAAATTTATTTTGTCTATGATATACCATCCCAATCACAAAATTATTAACTACTTCCTTTTACAACAGGTTAGCTACAGTAAGGCTAACTAGTTTTCATTATTAATTGGTCTCTAATGATGATACAAATAAAAATCTAATTTAAAGGGCTTAAGTCATTCCACAGTCAGTTTAATGGAGAAAATTGAAATGAATGGAAAATTACCTATTTAAATATTGAAAATAAACATTATAAATCATCTTTAAGTGCCTCAGGAAAATGATGGAAATACAAAAAGCAAGAAATTTTCCACCTATTGGGACTTCTTGTACCAGTCAGAATCTCTGGAGCACTGTAACTGTCATGAAGCTACACTTGTATCATTTTTGTATTGGAAATATGTAATGTCTAATCTGCTTACTCAAAAAGCAAAAAAGGCGATTAGGAGGAAAAAATTCATGAGATGAGTAAATGGCAAAATTAGATGCTGATGATTTTGCAGAAAGCAGGAGAATTCATGTCATTCTTCACTTCCAACAGGTAAACTTCAGGATATCAAACAATGGCTGTTTGACGAATAAATGTGAAAATTGTAACTTTTAGCAGCAACAAAAGCTTCTTAAGGGAATAAGTGACTCTTCCGTATGGCTGATGATAAATGTTAACACAATACATACCTAAATTTGAAATGAAAAAAGTATCGGTTTCACAGTATGCAAAAAATGCTGTCTCACTGCACTGGAATGGCCAAGTAGAACTGTCCATTGCCTTGTACACCTGGATTCCATGTGGACTGATTCTGACGATTGGAAGAATTTCTCAGTAATTTCCACTTCCAAACTCTGATTCTTCTCCAGAAATACCGAAGTCCTCCTCATCTTAATCTGGGAGTCATCACCAGGTTGGGCAGTTGAGTGTGATTAGACACTAACCACTAATTGCACAATTGTGGACAATAATGAAATTACTATATGAAGCTAGTTTTGGAAGAGGACATAAAACAAGCTCCACACTTAACTGCCGATAACCTTAATTTTGCTTTGGCCACAATTTTAATAATAATGCTTTGACCACATCCTGTAATACAGGATGGGATTTAAAGACTTGAGAAGTTAACTCATATATACCTAACTTTTTTTCATATTTTAATCTAGGCTGTTATCTTTCAGACCGGAAGAGCTTTTCTTTTCTATTTAGAATCTCTTGCTCGTGTAAACCAATACTTTTCCCAAGGGTTGTAAACACTTTCTACACATGAGTAGAGCATGACCTTCATAGTTCAATACTTTCAACAACGGTCACGTTATGGGACCAAGCTTCTTCAAGGTGCATTATCAAATTCTTGCAGTGTTTCCCATGACAGGGCTGAGGTAAAAGTGGATAATATACACTGTGCATCCTTCCCCCATGTTTTTCAACAAATTTCATCGCACCACAAATCATGTTCAATGAAAAATAAATTTACATATCTATTTTGCTTGGTCATTCTTTATTTCTTAAACAGAGGAATAAGGGAACCTTTCAGCGAAATATGTATTAAAAATAAAAATTCTCATCATACATACGTTAGCAAATGAAAAGCAAATAAAAAATAATTACAATTTTGAGGATACCAGGACTAGCCACCATTATACATTCACGGAGTCACGCACGAGTGTACATAAGTGCCAAAATCCACAGCGGAAAAGTCATTTGCCTTGATTGGGGCTTGAACCCTAATCTCTCAATATGGCATGATTTATTGTGGGATCTGGGCTCGGGTCCTGGTCAAAGTTTTTCCTCTGAGGAATTTCACACTAAAAATAATTAGTTTCTTATATGACCATGAATGACTGTCCATTAGATATATTACAAAAAGTGTACATCACTTGCTGCTCACACTGTCTGATAGGTAACCCAACATATGTTTGGACCAAATATACACAGAAAATGCTCTCATTAAGACGTAATCTTTTTCATTTTAAAAGATTTCATCTTCTTCCTCAAATTCTGAATATATTCAAATATAATTTTCTTTGAACTGTTCCATCACAAACCTTATCAAGTAAGTGTTACATTTAAAGTGTCAGTGCTAAATTCATTAAAATTTTTAAAATGCAGGAGAATCCACAAACTTAGACTGCTTCCGTGTCAGCTATCACTGACCTTTCCACTACTAACAGAGCAAGTTAGAATTACAACAGGGTTTCAAGTAGCCACATCACAGATCACACATCCATCCATCCAATAGAGGCTATAACCTCTACTACAGATACTAGTAAGCAGCAGTTAACAATTACATAGTTACAAATACACAATTTCTGTTGTTTTAGCTCGCACCTATGCATAATTAAGGCATCCCAAAATAAGCAGCCTTTTCTTCAATCAGGTACATGACGATTAACAGTGCTTGGGAGCATTTCTAAATATGTATAACCAACCTCAATAGTTTCACGTAAGGCTGTAAGGCACATATGATCAACTGCTTACGTACTTCATTCCACTGAATTACTGGCAATGAAAAATCTTTCAAAAGTTAAACCTCTAGAGCCTTTAGAGAGGATATCACAATGCACTAAAAAATGAAAATGGGAATGAAGAGATTATGAACAAGGAGAATCAGTGTGAATTGTTACGGAACAAATTCAATTTTATCCAAATACAGACAAACTCAAGAGATGCTCTTTGCAATTTAGAAACTGCTATCCTCTACAAGAAGGACAAAAGAAATGCAATCTATAAAGAGAGTGTTCAATAGAAGAACTTTGACTTCATCATTTTAACCCTGTTAATGGGGACTAAATAGATGACAAATGATGGCAGTTTTTAATTATTGTTAAATTTAGGAAAACTGACCTTTCCTCAGAAAACCAAGAATATATCACTTGGTGACTGCTCTTCCCAAAAACCAGCGGAAATTTCCATTGCTCACAGACCCTATAGAGCAGTGTTTTTCAACCATCTTGAATATGCAACCCCCTACGACCCCCCCTATTTGCGTCTCAAAAAGAGAACCATGATTCGACAAATTGGTAATAAATAAACAGGCACAGCCTTTTCACTGAAATTATTGTTGTATCTTTAATGTAGTGTAGGGTTAGATTGTAACATTTAAAAATAAACTTTTCGCTGAAATTTTTGTACTTTTTTTGTAGTGTAGGACCTATAACCCTTGCTTTTTATTATATCTGGCTTGCGACCGCGACCCCCCCATTAAGCCTTTGCGTCCCCCCCTGGGGGTCGCGACCCACAGGTTGAAAAACACTGCTATAGAGCCTTAGGGATTACTCATAAGAGGAAATTAATTAAGATAAAAAAGGAAGTCTGGAAGGAATGGTGGTGATATCATAGTCGATTTCTTTCCCTGATGTAATGTGTAAGAATGTATAATAGAAATCAATAATAGAAAGTACACATGATGACATGAAAGAACTACTCAGTCAAAGTCCTTCAAATTTGCATTCAACTGCACCTGGGGGTATTGGAAATGATTGCTAGCAATTAGGGATGTGTGAGGACTCGAATTTTCGACTCGAGTATTATTATGAAAGTCGAGTCGATTCGTCGGAGCCACCGAGGCCAATAGGTTCAGAAATCTGCCAACAGGAAGCACTATCATAGTAAACTTGCCTAAAATCATTCATTTCGCAGAAATGTTCCTCAGCTTTGAGAAGTGATACGAAAATGAGCTTTGATATAAGTTCTAGCTGTATCCTTTATCTTTCAATATGGATACTTTTCATGTATGCAAGTTTAATACAAGTACTGTAGTAGTGTAAAGCAAAGAGGATGTCCAGCACTTTTTTCCTCACGCCTTCACGCCGAGCACTTTCGGCAGTCCAGCGAACGGCTACGCATCCTTGGCCTACCTTTAGCTCTCCCCCCCACCACCCCAGGTCTCTCTCTCCCCCCACCCTCGCCTTGGCACTCATCAGAGGGTCGGAGTGAAGCGATAATTTTTTCTCGAGTCAGCATCGCATTTCATCAAAAGTATCACATTTCACTCATCGCTTTCCCACGCCCAAACTTCTCAGGTGGCTTCTACTAGTTGGGGGGGGGGGGGAGGGGGACGTCCTTTCGGGAGCCTCAGCAGCCAACTTCCATGGTTCCAACATCGGCTGCAACACAGGATGACCGTTATTTAGGACGATTTGAATGGTATCCACGCCCCTCAAGCTGTGAAGCATGTCGCACTTCTTCATTGGCGGTTTGCTGTGATGGTAGCGCCAAGGCCAACCTGGGCTTCTGATTCAGCCAACTTCTTCGTCTTTGCTCTCTCCCCCCGCCCCTTCCACCACCAGATACTTTTTTCGGGTCGGCTTCGGGAGGACGGTGGTAAATCATTCTGTGATGAGCACAGGCTGACAGTGTCTTCCCCCTCACGGCTCGTATTTCGGCTTGGGTGATTCTTTGACACCACCCGGGATCATCTGGGGGGCTCGGCTCACTGACTCAAAAAGCATTGCCAGCTAATTCCCCCACGTGCCCATATCACACCTTTCTAGGCCGCCCTCTTGCTTAGGATGAGAAAACATCACCGCTAATTTTTGGACAAGAAGAAATTTATGAGCGCGGGACACATTCTGAGAGAACAATATGGGATTCCTGCGAGAAGATCGCTCCTTCGCCTTGGGTAAACAATGGATGTTGCCATTATCAATTTGCAATGTTCATTTTTTACTTGCGTCACAATTTTTACAGATGATTCAGAAGTACGGCGAAAGCCGAAAACCAACACTGGGTTGATACGGCCGGTGCTCGAGTGAATCGAGGGGAGCCGAGATTTCAGTTGATTCAAATTGTAACCTTACCCTGGTGGTAACGGTGAGATAGATTTTGCACTTCCTCGTGATTTTCCCACAATCTGAAATTATGTTGGTAGCGTCCGAGAGAGCTCTGAAACGCATCGTCATATCAATAGGACAAGTAACGTACCTAGAGCATCGGAGCATGTGAAGAGATAATCGGAACTCTGATTTCAAATTAGGCACATTTTCTTTTCAAGGTGATACAATGCCGCAAAGTAATTTCCATTTGAATAAATTTGTCACTCATAGCAGAAGGTGAACGAAAAATCGTACTCTTTATGGCAATATGAGAGAAATAACCACTCGCTACAGCCAGATTCTCACTATACACCACACTCGTAATGACGGAATTCTACTGTATTAGGTATTGATTGTCGGCTTGCTGTCTAACTTTAATTGCTACGACTACTCTGGGCTCTTCCTAGGAATTTTGGATACACAAGTTTTCAACCCAATGCAGTCATTACATAAAACTGTCGACAAATTACAAGAGGTTAGTTCATTTCAATTGTCCTATTGGAACTGTTCAAGACACATTAATTTTAATTTATTTCCTAATTCTATCACGATTACAATAAACATTCCTTATTACCTTTTCCCTTCTAAATCAGGCCATATGTTCAGAAGAGAAAATGCATCAGGGGATTGGGAAAACGAGAATATGTTGGTGCATGCATTATTATATTGCCTGGTTGGGAAATGGCCATAGTTTATAGAACTCGACTTGATACTCTCGAGTAACAACAACTAGACTCGATACTCAACTCGAGATCAAAAAGTACTACTCCCACATCACTACTAGTAATAGATAGCTCTAGCGATTGATTTGGGAGCAGTACACAAGTTAAGGTTGTTAGGGGGATTTTATTGATGTTGAGCAAGGGAAAGCCAGCTACTCATTAACCGTTCACTTTTCAATAGTGTGTGCCTACTTAGTTTTTTCAAGCAATTACACTAACATTTACACTCATATTCTTTGCCGGTGTTTGCTTTGATGTTTGATGTAATAAGAAAATACCCTAAATTAATTTTTCCCAATGGTTTTCACAAAAGTACTAACGGCAAGAACATGGCTCTTTGTTTTAGTTACAAGGGAGAATGAAAAGTTTGGTGGAATCAGAAAAAATTTGGAGCTTCATCACTAAAAGAACTGCCACATAGTCGAACCATTGTAGAACTGTAAGAAAGGTAAGGTTTATAGTGGCAAGATTTTGATTTTTCAATTAACTGGGTATAATTTCGCAACTCTGCAATTTGATAGTGATGGAGTGGTTGCAGTTCAACAGTAACTTAACCCAGTAGACAGCTGGGTTATCATTGAAAGAGAAAAAGGCCACTAAGTTTAGCATCAATTATTGTAACAGAGTGTAGATTGTGGGCTTATTTGCATAAATGGTGGCAGGTTTAATCTATAACAGTGTAGTAGTTGAATCATATATGTACATAAATGGGGTGATAGAGAGTTTCAATGGCTATGGTCATTAGTACAGTTGAATCATTAGACTGCTAGACGGAGTGTCTCAATCCAGGAGATGCTTCTATCCCAAGCCCAAGCTGCATCCAAGCCCAAGCCCAAGCAAACATCCAAGCCCAAGCTGTGTGATTCTAATTCAAAGAACCTTCTGAGAATATACTAGTGGCACAGGGGAAGGAACTGGCCACCTAGCACTATAAGGGCAAACACCCTAGCCATTTGCTGGTACCAAGTAAAATCCACCCTGACTAATTAAAGCAGTGTTTGTGTTGAAGACAAAGGTTTTTCTTCAGTAATGGAAAGCTAAGGACAGCCAATATGTATCAAATAAGATTAAAGAATGCTGAACTTGGTTCCGTGTCCTCTCATTTACCATTAACCATGTCTCAGACCTTCCAATAAAACTCATTTTAAACAGGATAAGGAAAAGTGAATTTTAGCTTCACTAAAACAACAAAATTTATCAGCCATTGGTAGACTTTTGGTGATTGAGGTTAGAGGATATTGCTGCAGAGGGGAAATGGGGAAAGCTTTGGCAGCAAGATATATCACTAAATAAATTCGTACTTTGTATTTTCCACACTTATTCCCAACCGTGGTTTGAATGGTAACGGTCATTATTAAGTTCTTGAAATGACAGTTATTGTCAAAATAATGGTCAAGAATAAAAGAGTGAGGAAAGTTCGAAGCACAAATTTACTGAGTGCTTACATGATTTCCACGGAGTTAAGCTGGGAACTTTTCCTTTTCAAGATTTGCCACTTTAATGGTACAAATAGTTTAAAAAATAAAAAAAAGGCTACAAAAAGTTACTTTTGTAGGATTGACGATTTCAGATGAGTAAATCTGAAGGTAAACATTTTACAGGGTGAAGAATATTATGGTGCCCTCCCACCAAATAATATGGATCAACCTCTCCCTGGTTCTTCAAATTAATATGTTTTGTCATGCAACTAGTACTGCATCAAAATATCAGCAACGGAAGAAGTGGCTAGGAGGAGAGCCTGAGAGGCTTTCATCCAGATCTTCAAGTGCATTAACCATGAAGATTAATCTCATCAGATGGTAATTTTGCACTCATTTTAAAGATTTCTTTCAGGTCAGAAATTTAAGGGTTGCTCCACTATACAAAAAGTGAACAACATCCCAACCCAACCACCTATTAGAATGAAAATGAGAGCATATGTACTTTACAGAAAACCTAAGTGAAGGCAGAAATTTATAAATTGTCCAATAAATGGCAAAAACAGATAATACACAGTAGATCCTCACTAACTGAACCTAGATAATCCAGACAGGCTTCCATATACATAGTGTGATAGGGCCATTAAGGCACAGGGGTGAGATGGCACAACTATTGTGTCATACAAAATAATTTCCAGAGCAAACCTTTTGGTTGACATGGTTGACTCATCAGCAAAATTGAATGCCCAGGAATTGATTTTCCTCGTTATGGTTTTTGTAAGAGAAAAAGTTGGCAAACACCAGCAAGGGACGCAAATGGGGGAGGTTGGGAGATAAATTCACATGGCATACTGCTGGGAGTTCTAATTCCAATTGTGTGCACCAGAGATGATGAGGTCATAGGACTAGCTGGATGAGACTAGTATTCTCGAGTAAAAATGCAGTCCATGGAGGAAAAATCTAGCTTTCCCTCAATTCAGGCAAGTCACATAAAAACTGAGTTGTCAATAGGGAAAACATCATTTGCAACTTCACAATTCAAAAACTACGTGAAGTAATTTTCACGTAAATCTTTTTCATTTCCCCATTAACGAAGGATACTGTTCATTGGCATAATAAATTTTTTGAGGCACTTTAAAATTTCTAGCTGATGTTACTCAGTGCCATTACACACTTGACCTGAGTCGCAGGATGAGGAACACATTACCAGGAGTGACATGAAAAGGATCCACTGCCACCCCACTTTGGGTCAAGTAGGATTAGCTTTGCTTATGTACTCCAGGACTGCAACATTTTATTTCCCCCTGCCTGAATTTAGACTCTGTTTGCAATAACTTGCAATCGAAAAAAAAGCTGGCAAAAAACAGAACTGGTTTTCTCAGTGCAGAGCTAAAACTTTCCACGGACACACTAAATTGGTGGCTGCATGTGATAGTCTACATCATTTTCCATAATTAGGATTTGTTAAAAAAAAGCATAGGCCCAGAAATGAAGTAATTCCAAACAAATGCCTACCTATGACTTTCTACAAAAATCCTCCAATTCAAAGTATTGCAGTACCTCTAGTAGTTCACTTATGGAATTAAAACCTACTTCTTTATATAAAAAATGTATTGACTTTATATTAACATTATTTATTCAGGCTTGGATTAGTCATGTAAAAATGGAGGCTGATTTTCATGGTCAATTTTTTCACTTAACACAACAAAAAGTTTATTTATAAGCTGATACAGTGAAAACTGTCTATAAATGACCCTGTATACAGCAGAAACTTGTCCACAACGGAAAATTTTCTTGGTTCCAACCAGCGACATAGGAATTCCCATATAATTGAACCTGCTCAACACGGCTACAGAACGGTTTTAGTCCAAAGACATGAGTTTTTCACCTGTGTATTATGGAATTCCAATTTTCACTCTAACACACGGATTGCCACTCTAGTCTTCCCGGAATGGCATTTTCAAGGATAATCTCAAGGAGGGGAATGTGTGGCTTTATTTTGTGCGTGCTTTGTTTTGATTCAAACTTATACTTGCATTCACCAAGCCAAAAGAGTTTCCGTAAATATCGGACAATTATAATTGGTTATTTCAGATATGGGCTTAAGTATGTATGGGTATGGACGAGTTAGTAAGAATTGATTTCACGGCACTTAAATCTTATTCCCCTTTCAAATTTGAACTCCAAAAGAAAAATAAGAAAAACTAGGAACAAAGAATTAAGCGAATTGATTTGGGAATGATTCATTCAGACGAGAAAAATAAACATCCCACTGTCGTGATCAATGGTCCAAGCGCAAGCGAAAGTGTTTGCTGTCAAATAAGGGAATAGAGAGTTAAAAGCATCTAATGTCTGGCTAGAAAGTTTTTGAGGTCGTCAAAATATTTTGTGGAACAGCGTGTGTGTGTGGAGAGACGAATGATGTGGATATAGCAATAGTTTCCAGCTGGAAATTGGAAGATAATGACTTGATAAAAAACTACCATCCAAAGAATATATTTAACGGTCAGAATCAATATAAACTTGGTAAAATCCATTGCAAAATTTACAGTTTATATTGATTCTATCAATATGGATTTTCACAAAGTAATGCCTGAGCATAGAGAGTTCATATTTAACGGTGATGAAACAGGGCTGTTTTTCCGTGTGATCCCAACAGAACTTTGCGTCTTAAAGGTGAAAAATGTTGTGGTGGTAAATACTTCAAAGAGCGACTTACCATTTTCATTTGCAGAAACATGGAGGGAGATATGGAAAAGCCACTTGTCGTTGGCAAAGCCGCACAGATGTTTTAAAAATTTAAACATTGGAGAGATTCCTGTGATCTGGGGACAACTCTCAAGCTTGGAATATAATGGAGGACTGGTTTCTTTCTTTTAATTGGAGAATGAAATCAGCCAGAGAGAAGGTTATTCTTTTCTTTGTGTCATCCTCATCTAGATCTAAGAAATGTGTAAATTGCGTGTTGCCCAACAAATACCTACCACAAGCATCACTCCGTCCATGGATCAGGGGGTTATTTGTAACGTGAAAGTTCATTACAGAAATTTTATGACGCAGTCTCTTTTAACTGCTGTTGAGTCTACTGACTAAATGAGTGAAGTGGCTAAATCTACAACAGTTCTGGATGGCATAAATTGGTTGACCAGAGCAATAACTAGTGTCAAAAGTGAAAGAGTCACAAAATGCTTCTGCAGAGCTGGCTTTGTTTTCTGTGATGGAGAGTGATGTAATGAGCATGAAAGACTGCAAAGACATACGAAAACTAAGCGACCACTTCCAGCGATTTTAATTTTGAATTCTTAATATGCAAAAAGGGGTGTAGCAAGGATGATGGGGAGGACAATATTGAAGAAAACAAGACAGAAGAAAACGATGCACTTACGAGACTAAACACTTATAAAAAAGTAGTTCAGAGCATTAAAAAATAAAAAGTGTATCGTTAACAAACAAATAACGGACAAATTAAACATTTTAGAACAAGTTGTCGAGGTTGAAACCTTCATTGATCAGGCGAAATGTCAAAGACTGCCAGTCTCTACACTGTCAAAGTGAATATGTATTCTCTTTTCCTCACTATTTGCACATTCCTGCAGTTTACACTTTGTTTCAAGGGTCCTCATAAAAGTACAAATAAGGGGTTCTGCCGTATTTTCTAATCATTTGGTTCTCTTATTCAAACCACCATTTTTGTAGTCGGTGACTATGGGTTCATTAAGAAAATACTCCATAGAGAGAGGCACAGTTAATCCAAACTCCTCTCAATTGGCCAACACCTCATATAGTCTCAGGGTAAACTATATCAATATATTTTACCTGGATAGAACTAAGATATAAATCGTACATTTAACCTTTTTAGTGCTGCCTTTCGCCAGTGGTACTAGCAAGAAATGCCAAAGGTAATTAAATAAAATATGTCACCTTAAGAAAAAAAAACGTTATGAAGTTATGTATTGTTTCAGATATCCATGAGTGATTTTTTTTTATTTTATACAAACTGAATTATTTAATAATGACACTATTCTTTTACATCGTCTGAAAAATAAATGGTATAATTTCAGTGCTATAAAGATTAAAAATATTTTATTTGCAAGCCAATACATGGGCCAGCCACACTTTTCACCCGAGATTCAAAAGCCGATATACAGGGTGATTACAAAAGAATGCGTCCGTTTCAAAGATCTGTATTTTTCAAATTGTATGAGCTACAGAGCTGCACCACCTCTTAAAATGACCGGTTAAAATGACCAGTACATTCTCTAGTTTTCATTACAGTAAAGTTTTGCGCTTTTCTAAACTTTTTTAGTAGTTTAATTTTTTTAAAGTGTAGCAAAGTACAAAACTTTTTTGTAATGAATATTAAAAGTTTCTACAATGTAGAGCCTGAAGCTGTGGATTTTATTCTCTAGTTTTGTTGAAAAAAATAACATAACAAATGTTCAATATGTCCTCCTTGAGTAACCCGAACAATATCAAGTCGATATTCAAATTCCTCCCACACTCTGTGTAGCATGTCAGCAGTTACTGTCTACACAGCCAGAGTAATGCATGTTTTCAATTCCTCGCTGTTAGTAGGCATTGATTAAGATTGGCATTTTCCTCTACTGGAAGCAGATTCCAATGATTTTGTGTTTCAGTAAGACCCCCATCCCCATCCATTGTTCCACCTCTCAGTTCGTGCTCATCCTAATGAGACCTACCCACAAAGATGGATTGGTCGATTTGCAAGGCAAGACCTCGCCCTTCATATGTGGCCTCAGAGGTCACCTGATCTCACACCATGTGCTTTTCTTGCGGGGATATGTCAAAGGTCAAGTCTTTGTGCCGTCATTGCCTACTAACAGCGAGGAATTGAAAGCACGCATAACTTTGGCTGTGAAGACAATAACTGCTGAAATGCTTCACAGAGAGTGGGAGGAATTTGAATATCGACTTGATATTGTTCGGGTTACTCAAGGAGGACATATTGAATATTTGTAATGTTATTTATTTCAGCAAAACTATAGAATGTACCGGTCATTTTAAGAGGTGGCGCAGCACTGTAGCTCGTACCATTTGAAAAATACAGATCTTTGAAACTGACGCATTCTTTTGTAATCACCCTGTGTATTGGCCCATCACACTAAGAGGGTTAAAAAAACTAAAATTGACATCAAAATAAAATTCATAGATTTTACTGAATACTGAGATCACTCAGCAAGACAGATGATGACATGAGAAGTCTGAAATAGTTAAAATTAAATAGTTAAAATGGAGCCCTTAGCAGTAAAACTTCAATCATAACTACGGCCAAGCCAATAATAAATTCTGATTTAAATATCAGCTGATATTCGGTTATCTGTGTATCGACATTGGAGCAGCACAATCCGGTAATTTTTTCACATTCAAGACTTTCTCAACATGAAGCAGTATACAGGGTGGCTACCGATATCCAATTTTTAAAACATCTGACTTTTCACTGACTTCTCCCTGATGGAATTACCAATTTCCCTCAAAAAGGGAGGAATCAGGCGAGATGTTGTGGAATCTGAACATAATAAGAACTATGAAGATTTTTTGTGGAAAATTGCATCGTCATAGTTCTTACCAATTTCCCTGACCGATTGACAAAAGGCCACCTATTATTGGAATATTTTATTTCGGCCGAATTAAATTTTCCTCAAAACTCAGAAAATGTTAAAAGCTGAAATCAATACATTAAAAGCTACAAGTACATCCTAATGAAAAAATATATTAAACCTTCATAAGTTAAACTCTCATCCAAATTATATACACTTTTAATACATATTTTTACCCTCAATTAGTGTTGGGCTATAAAATACTTATCTTAAGTATAAAGTAAGTTACTCCTTCCACCCTGAACTATAGCTAGAGTTCAGTCAGGAATTGAAATGTACGTACATACTTTGTACTATGAACCATTATTTAAATACATTGATCTTCTCTTAACTTGGCCTTATTCCCCTGCGACATTAACACTCTGGCTAAAACATGGAATGATCCGAAAGGACAAAGTAGTAGCGCACCGATTCTCTGACGATCCGTCCCCTAAGTAGTAGCATCCACCCCCCTCCCTCACCTACCTCTGCCTCGCTACGCCGTCGCAGCGGCCGTGTTATTATCTACAAAATTGCAACATTTCCTTACACACAAGGTTTTCCTCCAGCAGGTTATTGAATTACACATATAACAGTGTTGCATTATGGTGAGTCCCCGGAACCATTGTGAGCATTGGGGAAACCCAAGCGAGCGAGCTTATATTGCCTCCACGGCCGCATACCCGTGGCCGCATATCGTATTTCCGTGGCCGTGTATGTTTCCTACAGTAAAATTACAAATTGACAATGTCTATTTCTTAAAGAAAGAGGTAACATGTCGTGGTACTTCTGGGAAGTTGAGTATTACTGAAAAGGCATCGAAGGGAAATTTAATGGCCAATTTACTGGCAGACTCCGGAACAGGTATCACTAAGGAGCATGAAAATTACAAACCAAAGCCAAGTTGTTGGACTGAATCAAAATTGGATGGCGCAAGTGACCAGAAGCAAATAACAATTTGATTAACGTGGTTGATTGCAAACGGGAACCAAAAAATGTTAAAATATTTGGATAAACAAACAAAATGTAAGCACGCGACTGCGAGCGAAGAGAGAAGGCAATTAGCAATGGCAGCATCATATTCAGGAATATCATATTTGAGGTGGTTTGTGACCTGACTAAATTGCTTCGAGAGGGAGCTAAGGGGGCCATTCAACAGTTATGTCAAGTGTGAAAGGTGGGGAGGGGAGGAGGGCTCTTCTTACTGTCTCACGAAGGGGGTGAGGGAATCGAAGATGATCTTGCGTAAGATTTTGTTTACATGTGAGATTGTACTTGTATTAATTTTAATAATCATCGTCTCGAAATTTTAGCACTGCAAGCAAGTATTCACTACGAGCTAGTGTTCTCCAGCTATCTCTCGACCTGAGTCTTGGAAGTTTAAAAAAAAAAAAAAAAAATCCGAACAACATAACCTCGGATTCCTTGTGATGAACGTAATACATTGTGATCAGGAATTTTAACACTACAAGGCAAATATCACAATAAGGATACCTATACAAAAGGGATACATTGCACGCCTGATTCACAATTAAATAACTAACAATAAGATTCACAACAATGTTCCACACATTGATGGGGCTTATTGCATGCACGTCAGCGACGGACCTTAGTTTTAGTTGGTGAAATGTTTTGGCGAAATAAAGGGCAGGAAAGACTGGTCGATAAACATAGCGGTAGGAAAACAACGAGAATTTCCTATCCAAGTTTCTCCCCGACTGTTACGAGAATTCCCTCACATTACCAGAAATTCAAAATTCCCTGACAATTCCAGGTTTTCCCTGACAATAGCCACCCCAAGTATACGTGCGGAATGAATGTTTTGCATCCTCTTATTTACTGGAGATATTGTAATAAAATGTGTGTGCCTTTCAGAAGTGACCAAAATATTTTTTGCTGCACTATCAGGATCTATTGCATAGAGAGAGTATCCAGCTCCGCAAAATTAGTGTCTTCTAAGACAAGGAGAGCATTGATCCCAAACAAGGTAAAGCAACTTATGTTTTTTTTACAAATTTACATTGACATAGAATAATTCTGACCACATAATTTTTGCAACAGGAGTATTTTGATCAACTTTTAAATTAACATATAACTTTTGTGTTGATATTTTACAGCCCTACTTACCACTCCCTCATGCCTTATTATGAATATAATATTTATCGCATTATCGGAAATAATACGTCATCAGTTATTGGAAAAATATCCTCCAAGGCTATCAGCCCCTCTAATCATAACTAATTATTGAAGGATTTAGAAAAAATATTCTCCCTTCAATTAGATCTCACGTCAAAATGGTATTAACCCTTTCACTGCCAGCGGGCCGATATATTGGCCCATGTTGGATGTGCAAAAACTGCCATGGGCCAATTTATCAGCCCAACTTTAAATACCTGAATTCAATGGCCCAACTTTAAAAACCTGAAGAGAGCCTTGGCAGTCTTCGCACATCCTACCCTAAATGGGCTGGCAAAAAAAGGGTTAAATTCAAATCTCAGAAACTACAAAGTACAAAGACCCTTTGAAAGACCTTCTTGGCAAAGTTTTAAATAATAAGAGTACTGGACTACTACAATGAAAACATTGGTTCCTGCTGAGTGAACTGAGCTATGTATTGTTCGGCTTGGTTCGCTTTCGGGTCATTGTTAGTCCAGTTTGTCTTGTGCCGTGCGGTAGGGGCAAACAGGCAACTGTGTTCTACCCAAACCTAAACTATTGAAGCACATTCAACTAAAATACTAAAAAATGAAGTGATGTCTTCTTTCACCAACCGAAGTTGTTGATGACACTCAACATTTTTCTCTTTCAACTATCCAGAAAATTTGCAACTGAGACGGGAGTTACTCAAAGACATAATGAAATAATTCAAGCCTGGAAATTGATAGTACGAAAGAAAATAATGTAAGCATTTTAAGGTGAAAAAAATTGTAGAATAACAATATGACGTTAAAATGCACATGAAAATTTCAATTACAATGAGAATTGATCCAATTGATTACAAATTGAGAATTGTAAAATTTCATTTTTTTAATTTAAGGTGGCTGGAGCGATTTTTGTATGTGTACAGATTTGCGTGAAACTTTGCATACGTGTCCTTATTAGTAATATCTATCGATAAAAGTGAAAAAAACTGCATGCTACCGATTTGGTTTCCTGGCAATTCAATGATATTTTAACTAGTACTCTTATGGTACACGGCATATATTTTGAAATAATTCGATTACTTATGTACAGATTTTCTCCTAAATGCGAAATAATACGTTTCATATTATTATAATAGCTGCTAACAAATATCAAGGTATCATGCCGAGTAAGAAAAGCGTATTTGGATATGATTTTCTCGTAAATTTCGAATTTCGTGCCGAAAATCCAAGTCAAAACAATGCTTTAATTAAGGCAAAAATTTGAAACACAACTCTTGCATCATATACATTACTGCATGGTTGGCGATTTCCAACGTATAAACTGGTGTACTTGAGTGAAATGTGGTTTAAGAATCTTTTTTTCGACTTGCTTGAAAAGTTATTAGAATGTGCCTTCAACGACTCACGATTACCGCTCCAGCCACCTTAAGAATATTTAATTGAATAAGGAGTGTTCCACATTTAGTTGACAGTATGGGCTCTTATGGAGATTCAATTCCCATGTAAATCTCCATAAGGCCGGAGGTACGATGTTGCCAATGACAGCAGGAAAATTAATGTGACGCTATGCAATATAAAAAGACATGTTCTGAAGCAGAAAAAGATGCTACATTTTGTGATGGCAATAATTAATTGATTTAGTTTAAAATAAATGTTATAATAAATATTTCCTTGAATATCCGTCAGTAATGGAGCACTTTTGATTTCATCTTCCTCACCCAGTTGCAGGCAAATGGTTCATAGTATTACGTTAAAACTTATACAAAACGTTTTTCATATGTTTACCTCCATTATGGTTAGCTTTAATTTGTTTTTAACTGAGTTTCATCATTGTTGTATTCATTTAAATATCTTTTGGACAAAATATTTTGAAATTTGCAAGGTAAAAAGCGGTCGCCTACTAACTTTCGTATCTCACGATATAGATCCATATACGCTGTGTATGAAATTTAAATAAAACTTTATATTTGTTTTTGATGAAAGAATCGTAACTCTATCTTGATTACAAAGGGAGTCAGGAATTTTTGATGCCATAATTCCGCCGCTCGTTCTGTCCTGCCAGCTAACCTATCGCGTGGAAGGGAGATTCTCGGTCGGAGAATGAGCTTGATACTTAAATTACTCTTGCATCTTCACTAACAAAGATATCGTTTTTGGTATGACATTTAGTAAAGTCAGTATTAATATATTTAATTAGAATACACTAGTTTCAAGAACTTGACTGATGAAAATACATAAACACTGAAGCATTCAGCAAAAATATTTGACAACCAAGAAAGAAGTGGTAAAAATCTTACGTGCCTTTCGGCAGAAAATATGAATGAATTCGTACGAGGGATATTCTTATCCAGCGCATGGCCTTTGACTGAGTGTATATTGGGCTAGAATTTCCGTTAAGAAGGTGCCATAAAACATCTGCATGAGAAGCGACCCGTCGGTGTAAGGGACCGGGGAAAGAATGGCCGAAGGCATTTAATTTCTCATCAGATTTCTATGCGTGAACAAGTGGTGACTGGTGTGTAGAATAGTTCACTGTGGAGTATCTTCCAGATCAATATATTTCCAACAGTGTGCTATCGCCATGTCCGAAACTAAGAGGAGGAGGGAAAGGGGAGAAGTTGAGAAGCCGTGAAAGAGAAATGGTGTGTAATGTGTTCAAATATTTCAACAAATCGCTCAATGTCGCTGAAGCCTGTAAAGATACTTCGAAAGATACTGGGTGCTCACAGTCTACTATCTACAGGGTAAAAAAGGAAGCATCTCACGGTGCATAGGTTACTTCTTCGAAAACAAAAAAAATTAAACAACTGTATAAGAATGTGAGATCAGTGATGTATGATAATTTCTTAAGATCGGGAGTTCGCAGGAAAGTTCATGAATCATTCATGATAAATATTCCTCCAACTCTATAAACCATTCTAAACTCCGTAAATATACAAAAGGATCTTTCTAATTTCAAAAGGACCACGTAATACCGTCTTCTTGTTGACATAGGCTTCCTATACAAATGCAGGGCCGGACGAAGCATGTTAATTGAAAGAGACAATATTATTCGTTGGCTTCATAATTATTAAAGACTGTTGAAAAGATATTGCCATAAGTGAAGGAAGATTATGTACACAGACGAGACGTGGATCAATGTTGGGCAGAAGATAAACATGGCTTGGCACATTAAAGAAATAAAAACACCTAATAAATATTTTTGTTGCTTAATCACTGAATCAAAATAATATATGTTTGTTGGTAAATCACTGAATCAAAAGACAATAACAATTGGTAATAGGTAATTGAGCAAACCCATAAATGTTTCATGGTGGAATCATTTTCAAGAATGGAATTTCAGAGGTGAGTAGTGGGATATTTTGCCAATTCTTTGTTTGTTTGGATCGCTTGGCGTCTAATCCTACTTCCCAGAATTATGGCACCCTCAAATGTTTGGAAAGGAGGTTGGGTCTGGGGTAGCCCCAGGGGCAATTAAGTTGCTGCTCCAGGTCTCCCGCAGCATCTATTCCCCCGTAATTAAATTAAACGGCAGTAGTTGTACCACCCTCTAATATTTAATGTACAATAATACATAACACAAGTTTCAACCCTTAGGGCATCCTCATCAGGTATGATGACATACCTGATGATGACGCCCTAAGCGTTGAAACACGCGTCGTGTATTATTGTACATTAAGTATTAGAGGGCAGTACAACTACTGCAGTTTAATTTAATTACTGAAATGCTGACTCCACCACGTAACACCAGATACGGTCGAATCCATTCCTCCGATTCCCGTCTCAGGGTCTGAAAGATGGGAGGGTTTAGCCTCAGGCAAGATAAGTAAAAGGACCTTAGCAATTGGCGTCAGGCCCGGGTACTCGTGAGACGATGAACAGGGATGGAGACGGGGCTCAAGATGCTTATGGGGGGCGCAAGCAGAAGGGGAACCTTGAAAGGAGGAAGGAAGAGACGGCGTCCAGTGATTCAGTCTGGATAAACCATGAAGGGTGATTCGGACATAGCGGTCTAGGCAAGGGAATGGGAAGTTTACGGGGTGTGGTATTATTTATCATCACATTAAAATTTATGATATTAAGAAAACAGGAAAAAAGATTTGCTCAAATAAGAAGTTAGAAATAACTCCACAAAATACGATGAACAAGCCGCAAAAAGAGATGATTATTTTTTATTTCCCTTACTCAAGGGCCCCAGAAGCGCAGAACCTTTAAGTCCCTCACTGTGACCCCTTCCCACCATTTAATGCCTCAAGCAAAAAGGGGATAGTCGACCCCCCAGATGACCTTTGACATAAGTTTTTCTCACCCACAAATCTTGTGGCATTACCGGAAAATGTTTCCTTATTCAGGCATGGCAATGTCCCACATTTCCTCAGCATTCTCCAAAAAATCAATCCCTAACCTTCATGTTTACATAAACACCTGTACTTTCGAAACCCATGGCATTAATAATGCTGTAAATTATCAACACGCGAGGTGAATGAAACTTGTAATGAAGTGTTAATACTTTAAAAATTTCCATTTCATTATTCAGCTTATATACGTAACTTACATTTAAAAAATATGGGATTTTGAAAAAAAAAATGTTTACATCATATTCTGGTAATTCATGCAACCTTTACATAGCAAAATTTCATCTCCATGAGTCTTATTATGTGCAAAATTAAACACTTCTTTGAAACTAAATAATTTTGGCGCAGAGTTATAAGTGGTTGCCTATGTTGTCAGGATGCCGCCCACGATGCGGAAGCTTGGCAACAGCGTTCTCCATAAGCCCCATACTGTCAAATAAATGTGGAATGCACTATACAATAACAACCTTCATTGCTCTAGGCTGGCCTCAAGAACAAGGAAAAAAAACATCTGACCCAATTATGATTTCTGATTACAATCCTGAATGTGGAGAATTGATTCACTTGCTTTCACTAATCAGTATAAGGAACCCAAGCATCAAGGAGCCCAAGAGGGTACTTTGACGCAATGCATACCAAGTTTGGCGAGTAAAAAGATCTCTACCAGTTTTCATGTGATCTCTTTGCATTTTAGAGATATTGATCCATGCAATTCTATCCACCCACGAAGCACCTTCTCTCACTGCTGCATCATCAAATTACAGCAATGGCTAGCCACAATGGAAACACCAGCTCCCGCTCAGTTGAGGAAGTTAAGCGTCATGGTGCTCGGCTCATATTCAAAGGGGTGACTCTTCTACTCAAAGGGAATGCTGCTGCTGCTCCAGTGTTCTGAAAGTGGCTGGCAGGAAGTGCAAAACGACCTAGGCCATTGAAACATGTTAAACTGAAGCATTACCACAACATCACCTCATTGTCATAGATGATTGATTGGAAACCACAACCAGGATTTCGAAAGGGTGAATTAATGCTCCACAATGACCATTTTTAGAAGTTGAAAACATTACTTTTCTCAACTATGAAAAATGAGAGCCATTCTGCTGCCAAATTCTATGCATCCACTCTCACTCTAATCATCAGTTTAGGTGCAGTAGATCCTCAGTGATCCAGACTATATGGAGCCAGGGGATCATGCGAAGCTTGGATTATTTGGGGATTTCTCAAAAGGAACATTCATGGAGTTTTAAGAGTGAACCCATGTTCACTGGCAATTATTTTCCGAGAGGCAGGAGGCCTTTCCATGTAAAAATGGTGGATTGAGTATGAAAATGATATGTGAAGAAAACATATATTCTGCACAATAAACATATATATATTTTCCCCAATACTGGAGACATATTTATTGAATCTCCAAGTATCTTGCAACAAAATAGAGGTAATATGTTGATAGTTATCATAAATACAGTATGACTTAATTTCCCATAATTGATAGCACTAAACTGAATTTATCTAGCGGAAACTTTTATTATTGCCGTAAGATTTATTGTGCACCAGTCAGTCAAATAATATGTATCACAAGCATATCAACACATTAACTGTGACACTGCATGCCTGGCTGCCGACAGACAGACTCAGACTCCTTCATGTGATTGAAAATTCGATTCCCTTTACAGTACCACAAACATTTGCAACTTTCTTCTTTGGATTCACACTATGTAGTCTTGTAATATGAATAACTTCTCTTAAAATGTCCTACGTAAGAAGTTTCTTAGAGTTAAAAGCATCTACAACTTTGTTATATGATGAACACGAATATTACTCAAAGCAAATACATATAAATTAGACTAATGTATCATCAATAAATGGTTTTACATAAAGAAATACGCTTTTATTCCTGAGGTGAAGTCTTTGAGCAACAGCTTGAAACAGTGTGTGTTCAGAGAAAGTCATAGACGGATGTTTTTCATGAATATTTTTAAACTTTGTTATTTCTTTCTGTTAATGAGTGATAACCATGGAAAATGACATGCAGTGTTATATGCAACAATCAATCCAGAGCGACCATACAAAGTTACAATTTCCACAAACACGCACACACGAGTAAAGCACTTCTGCTTTTTCACTACCTTTTATTGATTTCAGCTACTGTGTAAGGGGTGAAAATTAGGGTGGGACAAAATTATATACCGTATTTGCATGAATATAAGATGATGTTTTTTTCCCTTCCAGGCTTCCAAAGAAAAGTGGGTTCATCTTAAAATCAGAAACAAAATCCATGACTTTTATCCCATTGTGGATTTCCAAATAAAGAGAGGTTGTCTTAGATTCGTGCAAATACGATAGTATGATATCAAAGCAATTGTAGGTCACTCCAATCAGAGATTCTCTCATCTCACAACTCAGGTCTAGTAGATAACGGCACTAACAAATAACTACCTAACATTAATAATTTCCACCTTAATTATTATTTCAGTTTAAAAAAAAATGTTGATGCTTTGAATAGAATCTTTTGCTAATGGGATGAATAATAAAAATCAATGCAAAAAATGTCTCTCGACATTTAAATGGCGGAATTGAAAACATTGCTTTCCGACTTTCATTGACAGAAAGTTAGAGCTTCCATTCGTGAACTACATTTCTACTTGAATACAAGGCTCATCCAGCTACCCCTGCGATCCTATCCTCTTGGGTGTGCACCATTGGGATTTGTACTCCAGGCGATATGCAGGGTGAGTCATATGCCTCTTGCATATGGCATTCACGCCACGCAATAGTGTTTTCTGACCTTTATCATAACAAAAAATATATAAATACGATAATAAAAGTCATAAGTATTTAATTTTAGTGACTAGTCAACCAAATAAATTGGATCAGGAAATGATTTTGGATGATGCGGTAATGATGCCATATCGCGACCCCTTGATAAAACACCCCCCTCTACACGCTGTAGGTCTGTTCGGATTATGCACGGTTTCAGATTAAGTGGGTCCAGATAAGCAAGGGTCTGCACACACTGCACTTCAGCATTTCGCGATTTCTTTCTTCATTAGAATCATCTGATGGAATTATTTCTCTAAATCTGCATCATATCATAATGTGTTTCTGATGTTTACTTCCAACCCTTTACAAAAGCAAATCTTGGCTGTGGATACAAAGTTACAATTCCAGGAAAAGAGCAATGAAAGCACATTAATTTGAGGCAAAATGTATAATCTGCAGTGTATTTGAAAGTTGATGAGGTAAGAGGAGTTGGGGGTGGAAGGAGAGAGAGAGTGGGGGGAGTGAACGAACATGCGAGGATGGGCAACGTGGCTTGTGAACCACATAGCGAGAGTTGAAAGGAAATACCGACTTCAAAATGGTACAAACTATCTTCACTCACTGTGATTATTCATTGGTATTTGGTTTTGGCAGATTGGGAGATGGGATACATCACTTCGGGATTGCAGCTATCACGATCACACAAGTTTTGGTTGGTGAAGAATAAAAGAAAAGCATGGTTTTCTGCTACCATATGTGAAGACGCAGTGGATATATCTTTCAGTAGAATTCCCACTAGGGAGTCATTACGAGAGCACCTCGAGTATAATACTTCATTCGTCGGATGGGATGTTTAAATTGTGGGCCTGTTTTCGTATTTTAGTTTAAAATATGTGAAGCCCTTTTGGGTTTTTCTACACTCCCCCGATATTCCAAAAATAATACTAATCTTTCCAACTTATCCTCATTGGTGTAATTGAACTCAGTTTCTGGTCACTACCCTGAATAATGTTTCTGCCACGATAAATTAATATAAAAAAATGTAAATTATTTAAAAATTTGGGCTGATAAAGAGCCCCATTATTTTATTTTTTAGCACAATCACAAAATTATGTGAAAATATTTAGTTTCAAAAAACCCAAGGACCCAGAGACTGATATCAAAGTCGGGGGGGCATGAAAAACCATTACACTAGGTTAACTATTTTAAACAATTGGTTTGATGCTTGCTGTTAAGCAACCAGCAACAGGTATTCATGGCTATCTTTTGATAAGTTCAAAGATTTATGATTATAACAGGTTCAACTAAACATTTGAAATTTTTTTAGCAAGATGCAATGCATGTTAAAACATTAAAACATGCCGAGACCCTTTATCAACCTAAATTTCTCATTATTGCTGGTTTTCTGATAGTAACTATTAAGAATGTACAGAAGAAGTTACCAATTTCTCTGCCGAGGACAGTTGATCAAAATTAGTGAACTGATTTTCACTCATGATATTTCTTTGTCTCATAAGTCAAAATCAACCATGCAACTCTTCTCCCTGCTTCTTTTTACTAGTACGTATTATACTCAACATGTTCTCCTAATGACTCCAAGTGGGGCATGGGATTCTACTGAAATATATCCACCGCATCTTCACATATGGTAGCAGAAAACCATACATTTCTTTCCTCTTTTTCTTCACAAACCCAAACTTGAGTGAACACGATAGCTGCAATCCTGGAGTGACTCCCACTCTGCTACCCAACACCAAAGAATAATCAGTTGAGTTGTAAGAGTTTGGATCATTCTGGAGGTAGCATTTCCATTCAACTCGTATTACACGGCATACAAACCATATTCCCTCTCTTTGCGAGTTTGTCCACGCCCTCCCCTTCCACCTCCTTCTTACCACATCTATTTGCAAATACACTGACATCACAAAATTTTTCACCTCAAAATAGGGCGGTTTCCGATCGCTCCGAGTCCTGGCGCAGGCAGAACTTCCCACACTTACTTTTGCTGTTGACTGTGCTGGCTTTATGTATTCAGTATTGAAAAAATAGGCGTAAGAATTTAGCCTAAGCTCAATTTTCAATGAAATGAAAACATTTCATGTGATCCACGCTACTACTAATGAGTGATGCAGATTTTAACAATTATATGGTCATTATTTCGGTCAACCATGAAAAACTCAAACCTGGATCACTTAATTAACTGTTGAGTGGATGATTTAACATGTTTCATTTCATTCATAGTGCATTCTTAGTGATGCTAGTCAACATTAAACAAATGACATTTACAACCTTCATTCTGGCACCTTTCAAAACATCAACTGAAGCATTATAAGAACAATAAGAGGAGTGACAAGAAGCACTGCTTGGACAAACACACCACATTAAGAGCTGTACAGAAAAAGAGATGATAGCTCACGGTGGACATCAATAGCCAAAGCATTAATATTCAGTCCTATAGTAGGACAGAGGGAAGAAGCACTCTCATGCTGAGTGAAACATGACATGGGACTTTCGAACTTTGCATAATCTTGAGAGAGACCCCATTTGAAAAACATCACTCTTTATAAGAATTTCAGGCCCCTATATTAAATAAATTAACTAATGTCTTCATGAAAAAATGAATTGCATCTACTCATGAGACTTCTGCTCTTTGCCACAACATGTGAAATATAAATTAAATTAAGAAGTACATAAATGACAAGAATAAAATGGCAATGACTGCATTTCAATTGCAAACAAGAGTAAGTCTTTTTGCCCGTGCAAAACTTCTCAAATATGAACAAAAGGCATTGTTTTTAGGAGAAATAGAGGACGTTTTTCCAACTTACATAAAATCTTTTTCCAATACACATAAAACCTTTCACCAAGCACATATCAGTAAAAATAACCTTTGCGATGCCATTCTATTACTAAATGTTACTTAACTTTGAGCTATACTTAGTGACAATATGGAGGCAAATGATACTGCTCGAATAGTTCACTCAGAGGAGCATGAATTTATGATGACCAACTGTTTAAGTGAATTAAATATATCACTTTATATCGATATGGTAAGCAATCAAAAATCAATATTTTCCAGTATTTGTAATTCAAGCAAATTCCCCTTAAAATTATGACCATTCATTAGGTAGACATTTTTGGTGGACCACCAATCCAATTTGTTTATGGGTAAAGCAGAAAAACTCCAATAATATGAATAAAGCCCTGTGTGTGCATGCCCGTACTCCCGGGTCACTTTGCTTGCGCTCTTGTGCAATAAAGGTGATGGACTAAGCTATTTTGAAAGACGTTGCAACAGCAAAAGAAACATGGACTGGAAGAGTGAAATTTAATATACAGGATTATACCTCCCAAAAATTTACATAAAAATCAATAAAATGAATGATAAAACTTCACACAGTTAATTTTTTAATGAATTTTAGAGAATACATATGTATCTGACTTTTTTCTCTCAACATCTGGCAATGTAAGAGCTGTAACAGAAACCAGATCTAACAAACTCATCATCCAAGGAAGCCACTGGCACCATTTGATACACACCATAAGTGTTTTCTCAACAAAAATTACTGCAAAGACGACATTCACAGAAAAAACCTCCAACCTTCACTGGACATTGGGATGTCAATTGATTATTCATGAATCAGGATGAAGCATGAACGATGAATTTTCTACCATTAAAATAAACCATGATTGGGAAACTGAGAATCAATGGAATTGCATTTAGGGCAGAAAGAGAAAATCGGAACTTGTGGTTGGGAACACTAAAATTAGAATCAGAAGCACATATAACCAAGTTAATGTCATGTCTTGATGCTCCTCACAAGCACCTAATAATACATCCCTCTTGACTAAAAGCAAATCTATAAACAATATCAATAAACTGGCACTTTACAGCAATAGTGATGCAGAAACAATCTAACTCCAACATGCCAACAGATAAAAAGGCATCATATGGATCAGTCCCGTAATGAACATAATATGGATGTCTTTGTTAGGTTTTCAAACATAAGAGTGGAGTTATTTTAAGTGGGCTCTATAATTTATATAAATGTAGCACATCAGCTAGCAACACACCTGAATTAATGCTACTTCTTCAGGGTCAATGCAATAATCTTCTGTCATAGCATTCGTTAATGGGTCAGTGTTAGACATAGCATCCTCTACAGGAAAATTCTGAAAGATAAAAAGAAAGAGTACTGGATGGGAAATTCAGGTAACTACTAGTTGATAAGCACTCAAACATGAAATACTTGGGAGTAATTCTTTTTAACATTAACAAGAACATAGGCCAACATTTTGTCCATGAAGTCCTATACCTACTGATGAAGTTCGATCATTTCTACAAACATCAAATTAGTGATAATTGGAGACTTTTCCAAAATGAGACAGTAATGGCACAGAATTATGCAAAACAGGAGATTGCATTAATTAATACAATCTCAATAAGTTACCTGATAGGGAAAATTGTGAAATTTACTTGCTTTAAATTTTAACTTGCAAGAAAATGGTTTATGTTCATTTAAAAGCATAGCAACTGTAATGGGAGTAGCCTGCTGAGGATATACATGACAGTGCAAAATTCACTATGAATAAACCATTCCTGTGGACTGGAACAGTGAATCTGAAGCAAATGGTTCTTTCATCATGAATTTCACACATTCAAAGATTATTTACATTTAATACAACAGAGCTGCTTAGGGCATTTATATGGTAATTTACATATATATATTTATGACCCTTTCACCATAAATAGGAAGACTGAAATAATGTAAGACCTATCAAGTTACCATATTTGCACGAATCTAAGACGAACCTGATTCTAAGATGATCTCCCTTTTTTTGGAAATTCACAAATGGAAAAAAATCATGTATTTTGCTCCTGATTGTAAGACTTACCTTCGGAAGGAAAAAAACACATCATCTTAGATTCGTGCAAATACGGTATCACTATACCTGCCAATTGACTACCTAACAACTTTTAACAACCTAAATCATTTTGAATCACACTTGAAGTAATGCTAACAACTGTACAACTTGACTTTTAAGTTCTCCAGCATATGCCCACATACCTATTTGACTAAATCTGTCACATTGAATATGCTAGCACCAAAGAGCGATTCTCATACTGCCCCACCCTTCTATCTACAGCACCTCCTATCCCCAAGCACTTTGTCGAGGAACACCCGTTACCCCTTTATGAGTGACAAACAGTGACCAAAGGAACAAGTGGGGGTAAAACTGAGCAGAATGCCAAAAGATGAGTACATAATGAGAATAGAAAATAAAACTGCACCAGAGAAGAGTTATGCAGGCCCTTGGGGCAAAATCCACGAGCAACTGAAGGGCAATGCATCATCAAATCTTTATAAGCATTGAAAAAAGTATTTTAAATTAAAGCCAACGACCAATGCCAGAGGTCAATTTTATTTCATGAATAATGTTCATGAAAAGACAGTTAAGAAACCACCATGTTTCAAATGTGAACTACAACTGCAATTAAATCAATATTTAAACATTATTTACTTTGTTGGCTCAAGACATTTGAAAATAGAGACAATTTGGTGTGCCCAACCAATTATCCTAAGTTGCTAGCTTAATAGACACATATTCTAGCATGCAACATTCATAGAGCACCAAGAGGTTTTGAAGTCCATACACCAGTAGAGACAAAAACCCAATACAGCCAATATACAGCATATACAAAAAGTAAAATAATGAATTTTCCACTTGTACATCAAACACAACAGAATCTAGTAAATACCGGTGTGTTTGTAGGAGTGTAATTGGCCAATTTAATCAAAAATCCTAATTGCTTGATGACCATCAAATCTTATGACTTTTTGTATGAAGTTGGATAACAGGAAAAATAAACATTTTGATATACATTAGCTCTTAATATAAAATTTGGTAAAGACAGAGCACACTGAAAATCAGAAGTTTCTTTAATAAGACATATTGAAGCTGACCATTATGTTGGCAGTTAACAGGACCCTGAAAATACTTTCTTTCCCACTGTAACTATACATCAAGATGATAGATACTGATGATAATCAGTGGTATTAATAAAAATGTGAAGTTAGCTATAAAACACTTTAAAAGGATATATGTAGTTTGACGCTCCACTGCAAAAGGTATTCTGCCATGTTGGCTTTGAATGAGATATCACTCTTGCAGTAAACACGGTTACGTATTACTCATTATAGATTAAATTTCTAAATCATATTATGTGCATAGAATATATTATGCATTCACTTATAAGTTTGCCTTAACTCATCTAATTTCAGTAGTATTTAACCTTTTGTCTTGCTCCAGGATCTCCATAGCCATGGATCTAATTTCGGAATATTGCAATCATCGGTCATTTCCCAAGCACATTTCACTTTTATTTAAGAAATCACCAAAATTTCTTGTGAAATTATTTGCCTTTTGGCACATGCCTGCTTGAGTCCCACCTATTCTGATGTTAATAATGTAAACAAGCAGATACCGCCTACCCACTGACGTCATCATTTAAGGCCAGCAAAAGCATTACAGGTCGTCTCCAACTAGCCGAGCAAGACTCAGATTTCACCAGAGCCATGACGAAGCTTGAGCCTCCTCCGTCAAGTATGTACTTAATAAACCCCACCCCACATCACAATTTACAAGCAAAACTCCTTGAATCTTGAGCCTGGATTTAAGAGTTTCTGAACCTAGATGACGAATTACCGCACCGACCTAGAGTCCATTTCTCACACAAATGGCCTTGAGTAGAGAGAACAGCTTCAACTCAATGAAGTTTAAGATACAGAAAATGAAATACATTTATTTTTTTAATAACAAACTTGTTATTTTATGCCAGACAGGTTACAAACAAAAAACATAAATTTAAATTTACCTAGCAAAAAGTTTAAGAAAACAAAGGATCCAGAATAGGAAATAAAATCATATCAAGAACTTTTAGAAGATTTTTAATTTACCTGCAAGAAAATAAATAAATTTCCTTGTGAATATCGTTAACTCTTCATGCATTAAAATTTAGAATTGATCAATTAATGACATTTTAAACATAGATACAGTAGAACCTTGATTTAACGTAGTTAGAGATAAAATATGAGGCAACAAGTAAAATCTAAGGCGATTGTATTGCGGGTTGCATATATTGACTTTTCCGTTGCGTTGAAGATGCATAGAGGCATCGCCATGATTGAAAACGTACCCGTTCAGGACCAATCTAGATGAAGCTCAAAAAAATCAAAGATGACTGCCGATTATGCTCGGTTAGGGAGCGTTCTTGTGAGGTCACCGAACCTTAAGATAAGGAACTGAGGTAAGGATTCATGCAATGCTATTGGTAGAGAGAGATTACGATGGGGAGGGAGGGACAGCGACGGGGAGGTGTCAGAGGGGTATGCTATATGTTTCACCATGGTCGAATGATGGTCAGGCAGGCAGGGAAGAAATTCTACGCCGAAAAAAAATTATGGTAATTGTTCATAAAAATCCAAGTAAAATTGAATTTTTCAAGAAAACTTGACGTGATAGAAATTTTTCATTATTATTTTTAAAATCAGCACAAAAAATACATAAAGTTCAGCCATCAAATCCCTTGTATTTTTTTCATCGCAGGCCTGTGTATTTAATGACATTAAAAATTTTGCCAACTTACATAAAAAATTTGAAGTAATTTTTTCGTAAAATACACCTGCCATTACGTATGCAATATAAAACTCCTTCTGGGCTATTTTGAAAAACAAAGCCATGTAGAGTAGAAACTCAAAATTACGAAGTCGATGGGACCGGAAAAATCGGCACTTCGTAACATCGAATTTCGTACGAACGAGTATCAGTCTCAGAAATTACACACTTTAATTCAGCTCGTGACAACAATACAATCCATAGAATAAATAAACTCAATACTGTTTGTTTATGTGTTAGAAGTTTATTGATTCAATGGATTGTATTGTTGTCACGAGCTGAATTAAATATCTAATTGCGAAATATTCTATACAAATCCATCTACATAAAGTAAAAAGATTATAAAACACCTCGAGCCTTTCCCTTTCCTTGTCCAATCAGCGCTGGACAGAGGTCTCACTAGAGGGGTCTTGGCAATGAGATTTGAGTCACGCGCGGCCAGGAGTTACACCATTGCCAACTGAGCAAAATGGTAGTTTGCATTGCCGCGGGGCGATTTTCTTCTTTGTCGTTTATTTTAAGAAAGAGAAAGAATATAAAAATTTCCTTACATGAGAAGTTTTGCAATATTTTTTCCATAAAGCATACGTAATTTCGATGTTCATATACTTTTCCACACCTCGTAAATTGAAATCTAGCTTTCGGCCATTTTAAAAGTCAAGGAACGGGTAAAATAAAATTTTAAAAGAATATTTGTAATGCGGAGATGTCGTCCTCTTCGTAAAAAAATAATAAAGTGCACCAATTAAATATTTTAGCCGTGACGAGATAAAGAAGACGACCGTTTCGCCGTTCTCCTAGTGTTTCACGTGTTTTTATTCACTCTTTCGACCGTAGGAGCTAAACATTTAAATTTACACACTTTTAAATGAATGCATTTTGTAGTCAAATAAACAAGGAGTAAAACGGTATATTACACGGCTCTTTGGAGCTCCGGTGGAATTTCGTACAAATGCTTAAAAGTTCAGCGTTCTACCTTTTTTGCGGCGATAGTAGGCTTTGCTCCATCATCACTTCCATCATCGCCTCTAATTTGGATAAATGCAAACTGAACTGAGAGTCGACATCATTAACAAATTAGTAATCGATGTAATGTATCGAGAGTGAAGAAAACTTCATTCTTATTAAGAGAAATCAGGATTTGGCCATTTTTGTCTTCCTTGCTGCTTTCCTTAATGGGACCTCCCACTGGCTCTATCCTCACCGGCTCTAGCGTTCCATCTTCACAAGCTTGGAGATCGTGATCGATCAATATATAAGTGCTGGGGGTTACAGCCAATGAACTGCCAACTTGCAACAAGTAATGCCTCAATGCCCCTACCCAAAAATCTCGGCCAATCTGGTGTCCTGCTTCCACACTGATAGGCAACAACTAACTCCCACCCCCGATGTCCTCCGTGGGGTATCGTCTGATAACCCAAAGAACAGATGAAGTGCTTCCAATTGGGCTAGGATTCTGACAAGGTTTTCTGCACCCTCTCTGACGGTGTGACTTTCGGTGTCTCATAGGATGGTTCCACATATTCATTTCTTGTTTATATCTCTAATAAGGATTAAGCTACAAAACCTTTATCTGACTCTTTTATCAATCTGCAGGAACGCAGCTGAGCTCTCTTTTAGGATATTTTTTCAATCACTGGATTGGAGCGAAAGGGGAGAAAGGTACACAATTTACCGATACAAATGTATGGGTACTTGAGTAATTTTTCCCATTAATTATGCATGCGCCCAGAACTAGTCATACTTTAGCATTAATGTGTGTCAGAGTAATTGGTCGTATGAACCAAGCAAACTCATATTTTCTCTGGTTTTCTTGGTTTTTGGCGACGGAAGAAGGGAAGGGCAATACCTTCCTCGATGTCTACACCAAAACGCTCAATTAGGGTGGGAAATTAAACCTGAATCTTTTGATGATAGCTATTGCCAGCTGGAATAATTATGCCGTGGAGAAAGGCTGAGTGTAATCAGTCTGAAATAGTGAGAAAAAAAGGTTCCTTGGGTTATGTTCACAACTGAATCTACTGCTCGAACAACATATGTAGTACCATCTCCGATACTTGTCAAAGTTTTTGAGCACACGCGCTCAGCAAACGATTTCTGCACCAGGAATACATGGATTTATGTTTGGGAAAATTTATTTGTTTGTTTATGCCAGGGATCATGCGAGAAAAATGCTGGTTGTAGCAATTAGTCCTTCGCAGGCGAGTATATCCATACACAACTAATTTACTTTTTTGTACTCGTTGGTAACTTTGTGGACTCGTGGTATCAAAGCTGAATGCATTTGTTGTCCGATTGGTTTCATATTTTATGTGCTACAATGCCTACAATTCAAAGTTGTGCTTAAGGTCTGGTTCCAACGGCCATGTCAAACCGCAGCGTCTGGACGTCGTGGCTGGACAATGCGGCCGGGTGGCTTCATTCACACATCCACCACTGGGTGATGTAGGAGAATATGTATTTTGTTTAGTTACGAATTTAGTATTGGTTTGAGTTTCCAGAGAGTGAGTTGATTTTAGGCTGAAGTGGATGGTGATGATTTAGTTTTGTGGCTTTTGTTGGACGACAAAGGAGAGAACGACCAAATGTTGCAAGTAGTTTTACAGGAAAGAACTGGAAAGTACACTTTATACAAAATGCAGAGAGAGGAGAGCAGAAAAATCACAGAAAATTGGGACTGCCCGACCAGGCATCTGCGTCTTGACTGCTCTCGAAGCAGTCGAGACGCAGACATCGGGCATCAGCATTTGAAAGCGATGGCCAAGATGTCTTGGCGAAATGGAGCCCATTTGATGTACCGTATAAACTCGTGTAAGAGGCGCACCTTTTTTCCCAGAAATCGCAGCCGAAAATGAGGGTGCGCCTCTTACACGAATCTGTCCGTTGCAAAATTCCGTCACCCGAGTTTGAAGGCTAATATCTCAGAGATGGCTCAATTGATTTTAAAACGAAGTACACCAAATTAAAGCTTGTTTATTTCTGCGTTTATTGATGGTGTACAAAACATTTTACCATTTATATCGATTTTAGTGTGCTTAAAAACAGAATTTTAGCGCATTTTCCCGGGTACCGGACGGTTGCATCGCATTTACGGCTTCGTAATAACAACACGGATCAAGATATCAAAATTTCCTTTACAAATATTGTAGCAAAGATCTTTCCTAACAGCTCTACGAAGTTTCATATTATTTAATGCATTAGTATTTTAGCTATAGATGCAAATGCACGGATCCGTTATTTTCCGTTCCGCGCATCCCTGAAAACCGCCGTTTAGACCTTCTCCAAGCTCTCGAGTTCATCATCATGAATCCACTTATAAAATCTTAAAGGAATTCGTTGGTTAACCAATATCGATTAACATTTATTTTGGAAAAAGAGCACGTTCAACCGCCAGGAGCATGCACGGAAGAGAAAGGGAGAGGCGCCCGCTGTTGTCCAGTCAGAGGGCTATCCTTAAGGTGCGTGAGGGAGTCTACTACAAGCATTACCTGCGGGGGAAAACCATTTGTCTTTTCTCTGTGCATGAGTCATTTAGACTCGGTAAATAGTGGCATAAAGGGTGACGTGGCATTCGGGCACGCGGGCGTTCCTCCACGTTGTCTTGTAGAGGAACGCCCGAAAGCCGTTACCAATATGGAGAAACGCCGCGGAAACCTAAGATCCAAGTGAATACTTACCTCCGGGGTCTATATACTAACATTGGTTTGAGTTTTAAATCACCCGATGCATTGCCCCCCAATAACAGCATAGTAAATAATAAGCAAATATAACAGTTATGAAACAAATTATTCGCAAATTATAACGCAATAATTATTCACTCAGATGAACCTTTTACACACGCTATGGGGAGTTAACGCCAAACTTATCTGCCAAATGAAAATTACACATCAGATGCGCCAAAGTCCTATTCGTTTTTCAATTTTTTGGTTGCGCAAAATTTTAACAACGTTATCGTGAAGCACTGACGACGTTGAACGATTAAGGGTTTTAATTGTTGGACAACGTTATCGCGAAACAACGTTAAACGGGACAACGTTAAACGAGGACACACTGTATTTATCAAATAAATCCAACTTTTCATTTCACTATAGGTAGGTAAGCTCAGTTGATTGTGTATTTTTGTGTATTGGATGTAAACTATTTGTGATATATGTTTTGACTGATTTAATATGTATTGTTAATGTAGCTTCTGTTTATGATTGACGTGCCTTATATCATCGTACAAATGTACCTTGGTCTTTGGGCAAATAAAAACCATTATTATTATTTCTTTTTTGAGCAAGTATCTGACACACAATAAGCATATGCAAGAGAGTTTACTTTACATGTATTAAGATAGGCCAATCAGAAAGCTCCTTCTTGGTGTACATCCAGTACATCACAATTCTGGTTATTTAGCATGAACTGCTGGTGGTAGGATTTGTTAGGTCATTTGGATTGTGATGTTGAGTGTTTCCGCATTCAATTTCAGTCGTTTTAAGTGAAACCTGCAAGTGCCTCAGCCTACATCTGGTAATTCATCTGCTTCTTCTCAAGATAAGTTTGTAATTTATTCACCATGCTTTTACAAAAATTGATCTCCATGTTGTTTCACAAAACTAATCTCTATTTAATTTTGTTAGCCATGTCAGATGGTATAATTAAGGTGTGATGATTTTCCATGAGGGAGAAAATTTAAATTCTTTAAGCAGTGAACCAGGGCATTAAGAAGACAGAAATCTGACATACGGCCATCAAAATTATCCGCCATCCTCTCACAGCAGTCGGATATTATGAATGCAGCTTCACTGAGACCTGAGAGGAAATGACTCCGTACAAATGTGAATGAGGACCTTGATCTTCAACTGGCTTTCCTGGCCACGGGCTAATTTGATACCAATATCAGAACCAATCCTACAGGAGCAGGCAAGGATGAAGGCCCTTAAGTTATGCATCGAAAACTTTGTGGCATCAAATGGATGGCTCCACAAATGCAAAAAACATTGGAACTTGGCTGCATATTGAAAATCTGTGAGGGGAGGCTGTGGTTAGCCCTGATGTGGTGGAGAGCTGGAGGAAGAGGCTGCCATTTTTAATCAGTGAATGCTAGAGCCATGAATATATTTTCAATGCCAATGAATCATAGTATTTTTTTATAATCTACTGCCTGGTCGCACATTGAATGTGAAGGGAGAGGCCTGCCATGGGGCATTGAGCAAAGAGCATTTCACAATCCTCCTCTGTGCCAATAGTGATGGCTCAGAGAATTTTCCACCGTTTGTGGTTTGCAAGTGTGGTTAGAGGAAGTGAATGCCTGCATGGGGGGGAGGAAGAGGACAAAAGTTATTCCTGGATAGAAGTGCTCACAGTGTGGAAGGGATGCAGGGAATTTTAAGGAATGCAAGTTATTTTCTTATCCACAAACTGCACTAGTATGCTATTACCACTTGCTCAAGGAGTAATTTCAGCCATCAGCTTTATCACCATATGATGGCTGAGTTTTGGGTGTGCCGGATGGATAGTTGTAAGAGTTGGGGGTGACCATAAACGTAGAAATCTGTTCAAACGAAGACTTACTGGATGAGACCGAGATGCCAGAGGTTGTAGAGGAAGAAGAAGAGTTGGAAATTGAGTGTCCAAACTCAGCCAATGTGAGAGCAGCATTCGACACTATTGAAAAATACACTTTGTTTTCTGACCACTGCCAAGATGTGATGAGTTCCTTTCGGGAAATAGAAAGTGCAATTGTAAAGGTGAGAGGGAAGTCCTGGCAAACATCTTTGTTGTCATATTTTGAAAGATAATAGTGAATATATTAATTTTTTTAAAGGGTATCTTGTTTCTTTGTTTTACTGTGATCCAGATAATTAACTAAAATCACCTCTGAGATATAGATGGAATTTCAGAGCAGTGAGATAAGTAATTGGGTAGCTATTTCTGACGCCATCATTCATAATTCAATGAGTTTTAATGGTAAATTGGAAATAGCAATCATTGTTATTGCAGTCCGTATTGAGTGTACCACGACTTCATCATTCATGTCAGTTCTGGTATTCCTGTATGTACAGTAAAACCCCCATACAACGAACACCCATACAGCGAAATTTTAAGGAAAACTCCCTATTTCGAAGTCATTGGCCTGGTCCCGGACCCTTCCAATGGACAATGCACGCAAAAAAACCTCCCTTAACGAACCTCTCTAACTACGAAAACTCCGTACATCGAAGTCTGCGCTTGGGCCCAAAACATGAAAAGTGCCCCTCTAGAACGAATTATTGAGAAAAAAACGTAGCATTCTTCATTTACAGGTAATTTTTCCATAGACATTTACGTAATAAACAGGAGGTAGAACCGCAGCGGAGAGTACCGCGTCTTAACCCTTCCTCTCCGGGCATCGAAAATGTTCCCATCCGAGACCTACAGAGAAGAGGGCATGAAGGAAACTTGACGCTCTGGCTCGGTGAAGGCTCGTTTACACGTTTCTTATGGTGGGAACCATCAACTCTGACGGTTCCCACAATAAGAAACGTGCAAGGGAAGCCAAAGCTCCGCGTTAGCTGAGCCGGGTGATAGATGGGTGGATGAGTAATGTACCAAGAGGGGAGGGGGGAATACCAGTTCCAGCCAGCCAGCCGTAACCCAATACAGAAAGGTAATCTGAGATTTCCGAGGGCCTATTCTCTAACTCGAAGCATTGGAGCTTTCTGGCGGAAAGATGCTTCAATAAGCTACTTGGTCCCATCGGTATTCTCTATCATGGAAGCATTCTGTAAATGTCATGAAGCTACTTCCGTAGCCCCAATTAGCTCTCACGGTAGCCTCACGAAGCGCGGCCTCCGAATACCCTGCTTAAATATTGGTCAGTTTATAACGCTTATCTATCTATAATTATCCAACGCACGGGTATGTTTCTTACATTTACTAAATGCGGATTCCTTGCACTTTCACTGGGTTATTTTGTCATTTTCGCCATTTGCGGGATTTTTCACAAAAAATATATTAACTGGAGTGACGGTAAGCCATATTTACCTTCAGTAAGTAACGTGATTCCAGCCCATAATGGGATACTTATTGGGCCATGGTAGCGTGTATCACCTTCGCATTTCTTTTGAAAGCTTCATCTTCGTATATTATTTAAATTATTTGAAGCAACTAGTAATTGACGAAAGCAAATAGCACGAATAATATTGAATCATATCATCGACATGAACCCTAATTCCCGAATATTTTTATGAAAAATCTTATTACAATTGATAAAAACAGCCAAGATGGACGTCGTGCGTTCGTATTCACGGGATTTTTCACGAGATTATGTGAGCAAAAATAAAACATTTTAGCATTTTGCTCGCATGATTTTGAATGCGTGGAATTTTTCGCTAAACAAGATGCACGAACATCTTCACTGTCTAAAACGGCCTTTTCAAGTTTCACCAGTTTTATCCACGGAAAAACAATGAGACGAGCTTTCCCATTGGTTTTAAGAATGACGTCACCAGAAATGAAGTTTCCGTGGATTTGGTTTTTAAATGTTCTCATACCCGCCTTTCACCAAACCTCTCTCCACTTCCTATTACGTTCTTGAGAAAGCTCCCGCGAGTTAGAGAATACGGTTGGTAGCCAATTATAGTAGCTTATTCGAAGCTACTGCATCCCTGCCCCCCTGATCTGATCTTGTCAGAGTATCTTTCTGTATTGGGTTACGGCTGGCCAACTGGCACTGACTGGTATTCCCCCCTCCCCTCTTGGTGCATTACTCATCCACCCCACCTCATTTGCGAAGGTGCAGGTGGTGAGGATGGAGCTTAATTTTCCCTTTTTAAATCGTATCAGATTACTTTTCCGTATTGGGTTACATTCCCAGGACCCCATGAATGGGAGGAGCTCCATGTTTTCCTCTAAAATGGTTTCAAATTACCTTTCGGTATCGGATTTAATTTTGGGAGAGGCAGATGGATGGTTATCCTAAGACCGACCACCTGCCTGTAAGGACTGTGTTCATTCCCGTCGGTGATAAATTTTTTCATGTTTATTTTCTTTGTTTTTCCTTCGTGGAATTCTATGTTAACATCTAACTTTTACTTTTCTATTCAAAGTTTTTTTTAACGAGTGGAAATATTTTATTTCGCGAAAACCATAGGGCTGATTTTTTTTTCTTCCCCGCGAAGTCAACGTAATTTCTTTGTTTCCCCATTCTTTGACCACGCAAACTTCATTTGTTCCTTCATTTGCAAGACCTCCTGTTGATATCATAATTATAGAATAGTCTAAATAATTGTTACATCATTATTTATAAGACCCATGATCAAAGATCCCTGTTTTCTTGTTTTGTTGTGCAATGAAAAAAGGAGGGGAAAATGTGATCGGCTTATCAACTAATTTCTGTAATCGAATCACCATTTCACGATCTAAAGACATACCTACAAATAAATACATTGTAATAAGGCTCGTCGAGAAAGGCTCGTGTAACAAATGGCGAGAGTGACCACTTGCAGAAAATTTTCACTATTGTATAATTATGATATCAACAGGAGGTCTTGCAAATGAAGGAACAAAACAAGTTTGCGTGGTGAAAGAATGGGGAAACAAAGAAATTACGTTGACTTCACCGGAAAGAAAAAAATAAGCCCTATGGTATTCACGAAATAAAATATTTCCACTCGTTAAAAAAAAACTTTGAATAGAAAAGTAAAAATTAGATGTTAACATAGAATTCCACGAAGGAAAATCGAGTTGACGAGTGGAAATATTTTTTTTCGCGAATACCATAAGGCTTATTTTTTTTCTTTCCCACGTAATTTCTTCTATCGTCTACGTCTATCATGGCTGGGTTCGAGTGTGTTCCATGTCAAACATTAGGAACATAAAACTCAGCGTTGCCACTCTATCGCTTGCCTACCGCTCGTATTGTGGCCGAGGCAAGTCCCTGGAGAGCTGAGTGACCTTGGTGCTTAGCGTGAGTCATCAAGGGGAGGGTATCATTCGCTTGCTTGTTTAAGGGGGACGCAGTTTCCTAATAACTTTAAAAACTTGTTGTATGACAAGGCAAGGGTGTGGGGTGCAATTGGGGGACAGCGATTGGCCGCGCGACACGTGCAAGCACTGGAATTTTCCACCCCCCTAACTTTCTCATTTTCTGTCACCGGACAACTTTGAGTGACTCAACTGTATGCACCTGCCTTAAGCTCAACTGAGAGAATTCTGTGAATATTAACAGTTGTGCATGCGTCAACATAGGTCAGTGTTGTTCCAAATGAACAAGGGCAAAAAGTTGTGGTCTTTCACGGTAGTTGAAAAAATTAGTAAAGTGCTTTAAGTCATCAAAGACGCTGAGGATGTAGGAAACCACGCTGCCGGACTAAGGCATGATGTGCCGGAATCGTGCATTAGAAGATGGAGGAAGGATAAGGTTGCTCCATTCCATACCAATAGGGACAGAAGGTCTTCTCGGGGAAAATATACGAGCTGTGACATGTGTGCGTGCCGCCATACTGCGACGCCAGTCTCACTAGTAAGTCAGCCGTTTTTATGTAAATCATGAAATTTTTTTATTTTGTCATTCATTGAAGATTTTTGTTGTACAATATTGAAATAATTAATGCTTTAAATTCCATAGACAGTTATGATTTCTTTCAAAGCTTGATTTTTTTCAAGTTTTGATGTCGTATCTACGCCTTATCGTTCGTTATTTACGCGGCTGACACTTGGGTATTTAGCATTTAACGTGTTTGCATTCCCACTCGTCATCGTTTACAGCAAAATATAATATGTAAAAGTTTACCACATTTAAAAAGGTGACCTACAGCGACTATGACTTGTGCATTAGGAAAACGGTGGGGGGATTCGGATTTCTAAATCAGAGCTCGGTGCGACTGTCCGCACTAACCAACCAAACATGAATTGTAGCGAGGTCGGATTTGTTTTGTTTTAATGAATATCAATTACTCCACTCATTCTAAAGGACAATAAACAATGCAATCATTGTAGGGCTAATGCTACAAGTGAATACTTGCCTCCGAGGTCCATACATGCCTATGAAAAATGCCGCGTAAATTATAAGAGAATATCGCAAGCGGCTTTGATAATGGCCGAAAATTTGAAGTTAGGCCCGCAACACCTCGCAATAGGAGAAAAAAAGCCCCAAAATTTTTTCTTCAACTTCAACGCATAAAAAGAGGGATGTGCCTCTTACAGGCGTTAACGGCATCGTCAATGCATTATCATCTGAGACTGCCATTGTGACCTCAGTGCATTGCCGACTGCCACGTTTTTACTTGTCGTAACTAACTCGCCCCACCTAACTTCCATCGTCGTTTATCGATATCTAGTACATTCTGGTCACGAACATAGATATTTACCGGTATTTCAATGGGATTCCAACAGTGCGTTTTATTTCGGAAGTCTAAATGGCAATATGTACTCTTTCAAGCAAAATTGCTGCATAAAACTACCAATTGATATCGACTTAAATTATTGCACTCTAAGAATGATATCGAGTAGATACTAGAATTATGGAGCACTTTAAAATACGTAATCCTTAGGCAATTAATTTTGGCACTCCTTTAATTTCAGACCGTAACTAAAGTAAGCGATGAGGCGTAGAGCAGAATCGACGAGAAAAACAATAAATTCAATTTTAAATACGCAGATTGAAAATAACGCGGTGATAGCCACGGTATTTGATGGTAAATAATAAAAATTGTTTATCAACACTCTATGAAAGGTTTTAACGGTGAATAAATCAAGATTGAGATATTTACTCAACTTGCATCGCAAAGCATGCGGAACACTTGGATGCCCCTGAGGAGACGCAACCCGCACACCACCTCCATACATCGAAAAACCCCTACATCGAAGTCATGATTTTTCCGGTCCCAACAAATTCGTTGTATGGGGGTTTTACTGTAGTTACTAAATTTCATGACAGCAATCACATTGTTTGATATAACTTCCTTTACATGTGGTCTATTTAGCAGTAAAATTTATCCAAATTTATAAAAATAAATTGTGCTAGTGTTAGAAGAGTTTATATATTTGTGACAAAGTGTAAATAATGTACCGTATTTGTCCGAATATAGCCCCCGTGCGAATATAAGCCCCCCCCCTAACTTTCAAGCCTCACTTTTGGAAAAAATTAACATCTTCTATTAACATATTCCTTTGCAAGTAAAATACACTTTTGAGGTCAAAAATAGAATAAGTACTTACCTGTATTAGGTACTTATAAGTACTATACTATATAAGTACTGTACTACTTTAGTAGTTTAACTTGAATTTTTTTAAATATCTAGGCAAGAGAATGAAATACTTAACCAACTTAAACTTTTACAATCTTTTAATGATTCTGAAACTTCATTACACACTTTTGGCATCTATTCTTTTCTGAGAAACACATTAGCATCTTCCTTCAAAATACAACTTCAGACAAATAAATATAATAAAATGCACATTTTTCTATCTTCTATTTTATGTCACTGATTCATCATCTTCTGATGCGCTATCATCTGAAACATCACTTTCTTCTTGACCACAAGGAGAGCAGTCTTGATCATCCTCATCATCAGAGTCCATCCAAACATTATCATCCTCTGTTCCATCAAATTCATTAGATATACAACATTTTTTAAAAACTCTTTATCACAATTTTTCTGGAATGCTATTCCAGCAGTTTAGCACCCATTGAGTGATGAGGGCAGGAGAAGGTTTCTTTATTTTTCCTGATGGAGTATCTTCCTTTCCCTCTTGCAGCATCCACTCAGCATAAGTTGCCTTCAACCTGTCCTTAAAGGGTTTGTTTATCGACACATCGAGTGGCTGAAGCAGGCTTGTCATTCCTCCAGGGATGACAACCATGTCTGAATTTCCTGCCCTGATATCCTTTTTACATCCTCAGTAAGATGTCCCGTAAAGGAATCCAGCACAAGCATAGGTTGAGGAGAGCTCCTGTTCTTCTCTGCCAAACCACTTTCACCCAGTCTCTCACTAACTCTTCGGTCTACCACCCTTTTTCTTGAACTCGTACATGAATCCCAGGAGGAAACTTACCTTTTGGCTGAGTCTTTCTCTTAAATATCACATAAGGTGGTAGCTTCCTTCCATCAGCTGTGATGCCCAGCATACACGTAATTCTTGCCTTTTTATTTCCTGTTGTTTTAATAGATACTGATTTGGAACCCCTCTCTTTCACAGTAGTAGAACTGGGTATGTCAAAATAGATTGGTGTCTGGTCAGCATTACCCATTTGCCCCAACAGGTATCGTTGCCTCTGTCGTAGGTGAATGATGAAACGCTGGTAACTTAGCATCTTCTCTTCGTAGAATTGTGGTAGATGCTGGAAAACTGTTGTTCGTCTTCGCAAGGAAAACCCATTCCTCTTCATCTTCCTCCGTAACCACCCAGAACTCGCTTGGAAATCTGCCCTCGGTATCGCCATTTCACTTGCAATCTTTCTAGCTTCTGTACAGATCATACGGCGTGTCACAGCAAAACCATTCCTTCTATTTTCGCGTACAAATCTGACAATGCGCTCTTCCAATTCCGTGTGTCTACCGGTAGTTGGACCACGAAATGCACAAGTTTTGAGAAGTAGAGGAAGATGTGTTTGCCAAAGTCTGACACTTTTTCTGTCCACACCGTATTTTTCAGCCGCTGAATGGTTTCTATTGTTTCCGGCATATTTTGCTACTGCAATTTTAAAATTTGCATCGTGGCTCCTACGCTGGTGGGTCTTTAATTGCCGTATCGTAGACCCCCTTCTCTCTACTGAATTCATATTTATTACTTATATGGAGCAGACAATGATTTTGAAGTAAACGCGGTAAACGCCTCGGAAACAGAAGCATAAGGGTACCCGATCCTAATTTAGTTGCTTCAAGCACGTCAACAATCAACAAAATGTGAAAGAATTCTCTTTGTTGGTTTGCACATAAGAGTCCAGTTTCCATTGTTTTTTATGATGTGGAAATTCAACAAATGTTAAATATTTTCCGTGATATTTTCATTGGGACGATGACGATGCATCTCACGCTAGTCTTGGCACTGATGTTATTCGTTCAGTGGTTATAACCTGCAACGTCTTCATTATTTCTTCAAGTTCATCATCATGTATTTTATCCATATTTAACATTAATCACGTTTAATGGGTCGCCAGTTGATATGCGCTATGTGCGTCAGCCATCATCTTTACCGCCTGGGGGGGGGGGGGCATATATTCGCCCATGAATATTCATGTATTCGCCACTGCCTGCTGCTCTGGAAGACTGAACCCATGTCTTCAATATTTCTTCAAGTTCATCATACTTGGAGTATTTAATGTATTTCCGCCTTTTACCAATAGGGCCGCAGTCCTTCGCACTTTTCTCTATACATTTACAGGTTTTTACAAGTGTGTTCCACGTTAAACTTGGAAAATCAAGTTTTTCGGCCAGGGACACGCGAGTGCCCGTATTAGAGTCAATCTCTTCGCAAAATGTTGATTTTTTCTTCGAATGATAACGATTATCTCGCACGCTTGTTTGCCATTTTAAAATACGTTTCCTCACGACTGACGTAAGTAATTGCACATTCAATAAAATAAAAGGTGAAGCAACTAAAAACGCAAGATGAATGGCATTAGTGCGCAATTTCCGAGAAATATGAAAATGATTGCTGCGAAGTATGAGTATAAGAGTTTACATAAATTTTAACCTTTTCGCCACAATGACAGCGGTAGTTCGCCAAATAACATATAATTAATTAATCATATGTATGGCATCCACTACATTTTACATGTACTGTTTAAAAAGCTAGTACGGCTCCTTACTACCATTCTACGTTCCATTCGATAAAAATTCCGATCGCAAGCATTACAATATTCGGCAAAAATACTTTTCAGCAATGCTATCGAAGTAATGTACTACCATCAAACGAATAATTATGTTTTCTTAGAAAACCAACTAAATCAGCATTCATACATCATGTTTAAGCATGTATTTTATCCGTATTTAACATTAATCACGCTCGCAGGGTCGCCAATTGAGGTGCGCCAGCCGCCATGTTTTTTTGCTTTCAAATGTCGTAAATGGCGGTATTTGAAAGTTCCCGGGAAGGGAATACATTGGAAGGATACAAATTTTTTTGGGACCGGAAGAAAATGTTGTAAATTGCGGGAAAACTCAGATTCCGGGAACGTAACAGCGTGGTTTCACTGTACGTACTATTTCCCAATAACCTTATCATTTTCTGGATGCATATACATCATGAAACTTCGTAGTGCCCGAAAATAGCCCCCGCCCACTTTCTTTGGCCGATATTTTGTCAAAAAAGGGGGGCTTATATTCGGACAATTACGGTATTTTACTGTAATATTTGACAGCGTCGAATATGCAGTATTTTACCCAGAAATGTCCCTGAAATTTGGTTATTGGCGCTACACAGTGACCTGTATATGACCTGTAAACTAAGAGGATATTTTATACATAGCTGAGAAATTAACGAAATATCATTAGAACATAAGTAATTGAGTTAGCCTATTGTATTTCTTTTCAAAATGCTGCTCCTCAAACCTGGGGTGCATCCTTGATGCCGGCAAGCATGGTATTTGGTTAAATCTTCCACAGGGGCCAAAATCATTTCACAATCTTCTCTGTGGAATGTAAGGCAATTTCAATTGCAATTTTTGGACAAATGTGGACATCCTGGAGCATCAATCAGGTATTATAGGCTGTATTTAACGAGTACAACTCTCTCAAACCTTCCGTGTCGTGGGGGTGGTCATATTGAGTAATAGTTCTCAGAAGTGGCGTCACGAAAAATTATGATCACCGAAAGATAACTCTAAAATGATTAATGGGCAGGAAGCCACTGTAAGAGGTATACTAATTACTTATTCCATGATATCTTATTGGGTAAGGGCACAGTAGGGAGAGACAAATGTGGTTCTGCGTGGAAATTTTACCTTAAATTAAGTATGCTAATCATTTCTCCAAAATGCCCCATTGGACTTTTGCCCCTAGAGTGACCAAATGGGAAATCATCTCTGAAGAGCTAACTCCTGACAAACGAACTGGTAAAATTTTGGTCCCTTGAATTTAGTTTATTAGAGGAGACTGTACAAGAAGCATTACTCCACCATTTCATTGCTAGCTGGATAGAATAACTATCAATTTTCATCACCGAGTAGACTTAAGAGGCCCCTGCAAACACGACCAGGACAACATTCCACCATAACTTTGAAGGATAGTTAGATCCTCTTCATGACATTCAACTCCTTAATGTGGATTGCCACAAGTTTCTTTGAGATTGCCAGAGTTTGAAAATTGCCTGAAAAATCCCAATTTCCTGGTTCCAACCTGTTCATTTATTTATGCACAATGCTGCACAAACAATTTCACTCACACAATAGCTTTCTCGAAAACCTTAACAAATGCATGCATCAAGTTTTTTAGCCTTTTACAATTTCTAATAACTTAATCAAGAACTTTTTCAAGTCTAAGAGCAGAAATCTGAATGAAAACATATTGTTATAAAAACTGAACACACTCACGTCTGAGTGCTGCGGTGACGAGGGCCCCCTCACCATTTTCCTCCTCTTCTCCATCCTCCTCGCTTGCCTCTCCACGCGCGTCATTGCCCTGGGCGCTTCCTTTGGTGCCTCTTCATTCTCAGCGCCAACCATTGGAGAGCACACTGGGGAATGCACTAGATTCTGCTGTTGCTGCTGCTGCTTCTGTTGTTTCTCTGGAGGTTGATGGACAACGAGCATAACAATTAATCGTACCAACTTTTTCAGCTGCGTTAAATACATCATGTTATAAAAAAAACTATAAGGAGGAATATCACACTGGGTAAAATGTCACAAAGGCAAATCCAGAAGCTTGTGATTTGCCGAGAATTTAAAGGCAAAATAATTGTTAATCAAGACAAGCAATTGTTAATCATCTTTTCTGGAGAAAAATGAGAAAATCGATCATAAATATCAACAAACTACCCTAAAGATGTACCGTTAGACCCCCACTTCACGATGGGCTCACATTACGATCTACGAGCCAGGAATTTTAGGGCGCTGATTTTGTATGCACTATTTCAAATTCACCATTTTGACAATCTTTTGCACCCATAATATGTTATTCATTCAACGTTCGGAGTCTTTTTCATTAACGGACACCATTTTCTATCATAGCAACATTTACCTATTTAATGATATGCATAACTGTGAGCTGTCCGCATGATTAGAGCAAATGTTGCTATGATTACCGCTACCGCCAATCAGCTCCAATGAGATAATGTGGCATTCCGTACATAATCAGGGTCACATCCATGATAATGCAGATTAAGGCTTTCATTATAGCTATAACAGACATTTTCTTTAACACCTTGGAAAATATGAGCACTTTCGCCAAAGAGTAACTTATTGCCCAAGCACGTTACCTACCAACCAAGTGATATGATTCCTTAATGGATACAGCTGTCGCCAGATAATAAATCACATCAATGGAACGAGTTGAATAATATTGTAACAATTCTTGGTGAATTATTAGGATGTAATGTAATGGGCTATCTAAAATTGTGATGTAATTTACATCCCTTATGACATTGCACTAAGTTACCAAGAGAATCTGTGCCGCAATGCCATCTGGGTCGCTGATGCACGCTGATGATGTGAAGAAAAGTCTTTTGAGTGTCTTCCACGTGAAGTGGTGTTGTCAATGAAGAGCGTAGTTTGTACTGTGAACCGTAGCTTTTCAAACCGCATTAACCATTCAATAACTAAACTTGCCAGAAGTTGGTGGTTTATGCTCGTCTCTGGCACTGAAAATCTTAGAATCTTCAAGAAAAATGAAATACACAAGTCCAATCGGGGTGTCTCCTAGCCAATGTTTTAGTAAATGGGTGTTATGGGAGTTCTGCCCCAATGCCAACAGTTACTTCGAGACAATAACACTGCTACGCAGCATTGGTGTTAGATAATGCCCTAAGTCCCGATCCAGATCTTGCCACATCCATCTAGGTGGAATTCAGCTTTGTCAAAGTACAATTCATTCCTCCCAATACCAATTCTTTGCTTCAATTAATGAATCAGAAAGTTATTGCCAATTTAAAAAAATATTTAAAAAAAAGTTTTACAATCTAGGAGACCAGTAGTCTGACTTCCATCTCACTGAAAGATTTCAGAAAGTGGCACTGCAACATTTCAGATAGTGTTCGCTTAATTGCGGCCTCCTGAAATAAAGTTTCCACCAGATGCCTCAATTCCACTTGGAAAAATACTTGGCCGGAATTTGTTCATGATTTTCAAGGGTTTTATAAAGAGCATATGATAGATGAGGAAATAATTAACCTCGGTCAAACATCAGGGCTTTAGGTTGATAGATACGCGATATCAAGGAGCTTATTGATGACCATAGGATAGAGCTAAACACAGAAGAACTCCAAGAGTCAGAGAGAATGGCTGAAGAAAGTTGCTGCAAGGAGGATGATTCTACTAATGATGGAAATACAGTGATTATAGTATTATAGAAATACAGTGGCATTAAGGAATTACTTGCTGCTTGGGAAACAATTGAAAAGATTGTGAAGAAATATCCAGACATAGAAAGGAGTGAACTTTTATCCTGAGACCATGAAGATAAAGTAATTGGACACTTCAAAAGATTTCATCTAGATAGGATTAATCAAACCACCTTACATCAATTTTTCAAGGCTTTAATTTGTACCTTTTAATATGCCTGTGCCATCATTGCAAGATAGATTATTATCGTTTCACGTTGAAAGTTCAGCTTGTTCTAAGCAAAGCTTCCACTATAATAGTTATGTTCTCCTCTGAAGAGTCAATCAGTTGTTCTAAGAAAATAGCTTCAAGTGAATCCCAATTGCTGCTGTCTCTATTTTGATTCAATCTCCAAGGGATGCCCTTGACCTGGTGAATGATATCAATACTGCTGGCTTGGTATTAGGAGAAGGAAGATCTTAGGGAGGAGAAGATAGGTGAGCGACGATTAACACGTTAATTGTTGTGTAATTTTTTTTTCTTTCAGGTCGGAATCATCTAGGTAAATTATTATTCATGGAAAGGTGACTGACTGTTTCTCCATCCATCGCCTATGTACTATCATAAGCCACTTCTCCCTCATACATAGCCTATTTCCATCATAACTAAACGCCTAATTTAGAGTCCATAATTTCAATAAGCTCGCAAAGCCACTTTCTACCCACTTGTTTCTTCACATACTGTTGAAGTGATTGCGATGTAGAGATGATAGCGTGAGACAAAAAGGAAGATACCTAATTGCCAACGCCGAGTAGTAAGCAGAGGTATAATGAAAGTTGAATAATTTCTAGTCCAAGTACTCTTACCATTGCTTGAAAATGCAATTAAGTCACTGATATTGGCTCGTAAGTTAGAGGGCAAGTAAGGGAGCGAGGTGCATCTTGCACATTCATGCAAAGAAATTCGATGTGTTGACAATTTACTATATCTTATGTAAAGTTTAAATATTTGTTAAATAATATTTTTAATAATTTGATTCCAGCATATTTCATACCTATACCCTATGGTGTACCACTGTATGCACTGGCATTGATATACATAGTTAAACCGATCCCTCGTCCGGTAATAAGCTGGTTCACTAACATCGTGGAATGCAACCCCCTTCTTTCCATAAGATTAATGATTCTTTCAACTTGGAATCACATAATGCTGCATTAATTGAGGAATGGTATCCCAATTTTCAGTGGAGTTTCACTGCATACTTAAATGCATAAAATTTTATTTGCAGCTCAGAAACATGAAACAGAGGAGCAACAAATTAGAAAAAAATGAATTTTTATTTAGAGGTGCAAAGTTTTCCTATTATCCCTTGACATGCCTATTTTCTGGAGATTGACACTTTCCATTTTTGCATTTAAGGGTCTATTAGGATAATTCTGTAGTCCATATCCAAATTATGAGTTCCTACAATGGTTGCCAAAAAAATTAATTATCACCAATGGTTAGAGATCGGTGAAATTTGCGATACGCGATATCGCAAAATAATGCGAAATAGGCAAATAAAACGAAATTGCACCTTTCTCACCAATTTTACGTGAATTAGCGAAAAAATAGCAAATGTTGTGAGTCAAATCGATTAAAGCCTAGGCCTTTATTGTTTAACGCTGCTGAAGTTCCTTCTTGCTATCCCATTATGATCCAAAGGCCAATAATTTGTTTTTTCGCGCGCATATCGCATTCGCCTCATATATATCGCAAACTGAACTCTATTGTAATCCCCATTCCTTCCTTAGGTTTAGCAAAAGAAAAATGTACTCAAATTTTAATAATTCAAGTTCCACACAAAAAACACCTCACACACTAATTTTATAATCTCCTGTGATGCACTACTTTGTGAATATGTTAAAAGACCGGTTGTGGTGAGCTCCACTTACTGGAACGGTGCCGTATCCTAGCGCCTTCGGCGCTACCATTCCCCCCTCGACGTGATGTCTCCGCTGGAATTCGCCGTTAAATTAACCACGGACTCTCTCTCCGATTCCCATTTATCAATTCTCAAATTCTCGTAAATATCTAGAATGACGCGCTTGCTCTCCTGAAGAATTAGATATTCTGAATCAAATATGTGCTGAAAGAAATTAACAAAAATAACACGCCCACGGAACAGCGGAAATATAAGCTCAGCCCGGAACGTGTTGATGCTGAGCAGAATGCAGTAGACGGCGTCATTGAATAACTTGTAGCAGGAAGCCACTGTAACCATTGAATAACTTGTAGCATGTTAATTAAATTACTAGGCTAAAGCGGTTTAATTTAAAGAATATTTGTAATGCGTAATGTCGTTCTCTTAAAAAAAAAACAATAAAGTGCACCAATCAAATATTTTGGCCGTGACAAGATGAAGAACACGACCGTTTTGCTGTTCTCCTAGTTTTTCTTCACTCTTTCGACCACAGAAGCCAAACGTTTACATTTAAACACATTTCTGTCTGATTGCATTATGCAGTCAAATTAACAAAAAGTACAACAATATATTACACGACTCTATGGAGCTCCGGTGGAATTTCATACAAATGCTTAAAGTTCTGCGTTCTACCTTTTTTGCGCCGATAGTAAGTTCCATTGGCAGTAATGGAAGCTTTCACATGAACGCGGACCGTCTGAACGCAGTGGAGTCATCCTCGTGGCTCCTCCGTGCCGCGGTCCATCCGAATGTGTATGGGCCACAGAGAAAGGTTGGTGCACACACATGAACGCGGACGGCTTGTGCGGACGAAGCAGGTTGTAGTCTGATGTGAGAGAATGGTGAAAGACCACTGCGAGTTGCGCTATAGATGGTGAAATAGACACTGTCTATCTCTCTGTCTAAGATCTCTGTGCCACAATAGGGTGCACCCAAAACCACCTTTGGCGTGCATTTCTCCTCCGTTCTTTCAAAGTATGGTATATTCCAATTCCTTTGATTACACTAGGTTGCATGACGTCCTTCCAGCTGGGCAACCTTAACACAACTGGAATTGCGTCCTACGTGGATACGCGGACATATGTCGTCCACACCAACGTGAAAGGACGAGGCGCTCCATGCGCGTACCGCGCGGAGTGTGGATCGTCCGCGTCCATGTGAAACGGGCATACCTAACGCAGCAATTTTGTAGACTTAAACACGACCATTGGCTGGGAACGGAAGCGCTAGCAGTTGGGGTAAGGGGGGAAGCAACAGAGGAGGAGAGGGGGTGCTACTTATTAGCGGACGGATAGTCAGTTATTCGGTGCTCCACTGTACTTCAATGCAAAAAAAATCATTTCCACACACCCCCAGTTCAAGTTTCGTTGTTTCCGATTGTGTTTAGTTATGCGTGATTCTTTCACTGCCTTTCTTGACCGATTGCAATTGGCAACAGCTGTAATCAATACCAAACGATTTTGTTGCATCTATTTGCTGCCTACCTTCCCTTGGCACCAGTTCTTGCTCATTCTATAATATTAACACAACTTGAACCATTTCCTTCATTTGGTTTTATCAGAAATTTAGTACAATCAACATTTTATTAAATATGTTATGTAAAATGCTTAATAAAAGTACATATATCCATTCACATAGCGTGTACAAAAAAAGAATAAAACACCTAGAAATGTGCAAAAAATTGTTAAATTATAATAACACCACCAAGATATTCTATAACACCGAAGTCGCTTAGTTTTAAAACGAGATTAAGCAAAAAATAAAACCACTTTCACAGATCTCTACCAATGGTCAATACCACTGTTTTACATTGTGACACTATGTTGACCTCTGTCAATGTCTCCGGAGGCAACAAAATATCTAATTGTACATAAAAATAATTTTTGCTAATTCTTACAGAGGAAATCAACTAACCAATATGGGCTTGATGAGATAAATTATTTGTATGAATGAAATGGGTAAGAACATGATTGTACCACACTTTGAATCACAATATGCATCAAATCAGCAAACAAAGTTAGGTGTACCTCATCGCTAAAACAATACACAAATTTGGAAAGGGAACTTAAATGATATTTACTACTTAAAACAGGTAACAGTATATTAGAGCTCTTTTTTTGTTTATAGCTTTGATTTTCAATACAAATATTTCCCAAATGAAACTTACCGAGGGCCAAAGCATGTGAGATGAGAGTTCCTAGAATTGTGGCAGGATCCAGAGGGAGCTGAGAGATGCCGCCACAAGAGGAGGAAGGGGCAAGGGAAGCAAGGAGGGGGATGTGAGAGAGGGGGGAGGAGGTAGTCGGGGAGGGCAGCGAGGGAGCGAGGGTGGATGAGAGCCCGGGGATGAGTGGCGCCACTGAGCTCAGCGTTGATGGTGTGGAGGGCGGGGTGGAAGGGAGAGTAGGCGAGGGTGATGGCACCACGGTAGGAGAGGCAGGGCCAGCCACGGGAGGGTTTGGCGTCGACTGTACAGCTGGCATCACCAGGGATAGACTGGAAGATGAAGGAGCAGGCTGCATGGACTGGTATGCTTTAACCGGCGAGACAGGAGCTGGGAAAGCAGCGTTGATGGTGGTGGGAGCCGTGACAGGCAACACGGTTGTGATGGGGGCTGCCGGAGGGACAGGGACTGGTGCAACCCCACTAGGCACCGCAGACAGTGGTTGAACTGCTGGGACGGGAGTTGCGGGGTTGGCAAATGAGTGGGAGACCATGGGCTGCTCGGATGGGACCACTTGCAAGAAGTTGCCAACCTGAAAAAATGCAAGTCTATTCATTTCCAGAATTTAGGTTTAGCCACAGATTTAAAAAAATGAATCAGATATGACAAAATAAATTTTATTAATAACTGTTACTGATAAATTGTGACAGATTTGATGCATCTTAAATAAACCCATTTGGTGATCTGTCCCTTTTCTGATAAATACCTGAGGAAAACAATTAATCAATTTTAATATATTCTGAATTATTTTACCCAGACATTACTTTTAAAAAGCAGAAATATGGATTTTTATTTACAGTATTTTAAAACCTGCAGATATGAACAACAAGCAATGGTTTCCCGATGATGCATTCACATTTATTTTATATAATTATTATGAAATATAGCCAATGTTGAATACGTTATTGAGCAATCACCACCCAGAGTCACCTTTCATGAATTATCAAACAATATTTAGGTTTGGGAATCTGCAAAAATGACCACAAGGCAAATTACCAATATTATGGAATGCATTAGAGACATCAAAAAATAAGGTTTAAGGATCAGGTTACACATAGATGTCATATCAGGAACAAATATTATATGTATGGTAAAGGTCCATCTTAATTTATAATTTAAGATGCATGCACCAAATAAAATTTAGCATTTAGCAAAATTACTGATACATATACAAATCACTATGAATGTCATAATTGGCCATAATGAATACACTTTTAGGCAATATTAATAGTCGGTGAGAATGCATTGACTTTTCAAATATCAATGCATATGTATCAATAAAATTGATGGAATCAGGCCTCTCATTGTGGAAATGAAAAATAACCATATTGAAAAAGAAAAAACATTGTTGATTCCAAAAAATAATTTTGAGGAGGTTTAAATTAACCCCAGCCACCCATCCAGACACTGCCAACCTAGAGACCTTGACTGCCAAATTAATATCCATTCTTCCAAAAGTCATATCAAAACAAAATCATTTTCTGTTCCGAATCAGGCTTTGTCAGTTAATAGACAGACATCTATGGATTCATCAATATCTCCCCTACTTGCAAAAATCTTTCTAGACCAAATAGAAAAACTCTTCAAGAGTAACAAAATCTGCAAGCATGTCACCCATATCAAATGAAAAACAATTGTAATTTTCCACACTCAATATATTTTAACAAGTGAAGTTCACTTGTTAAAATATATTGAGTGTGGAAAATTACAATTGTTTTTCATTTGATATGGATGTCAAGTATTTCCACAAAGTTCAGCCTGATACGCTTTTATAAGCATGTCACCATTACTTCTGGTACATAGACAATACTTCCTTAGCTAATGGAAAGGTAGTGACTAACACCTCTTTTTTAACCATGTTAATGCACAACACCCAAGCATTTTTTCACAATATAAAAAAGTCATAAAGGCATAGTTAATGTCCTAGACTAAAGAATATCACTTGGAGATCAGCATGCATTCTCTTTTCACCTAAAACTAACCTATGCTGATCACATAATACCATCATCTCCTTCCCAACCCTACTCCCGCAAAAACATGTGACTTCCCACTCCATTATCCACTGACTAATTAATATACCACTATAAAAAAAATAATATGGATTAAAGTAAATTACTACAGAATACCACCTGAATAATGCAATGGATGCCACTCGAAATTAATCAACACCTAACTGAAGAAGAAAGCACACGAGCGCAATCCGATGCCCTTACCCCACTCCTCCCGATGGTCCCAAAGTGATGCCAACACCCCTCTACTCCAATCCTCTTCCACAAAATATAAAAATGCTTCTCATCCACCCAAGAACAGTGTGTCACACCCTGGTGCAATTGCAAAAACCCCTGAAAAATGGCAAAGACGAGCATGTGGCAGATTCCCATTCAAGGGCTAAACACTCATCAGTTGTGCAGAGCACATTGGCCAAACCAGCCGGGCCACTGCCATCTGGATGAGAGAGAATATGAATGATGTTTCCAAAACTGACTGTCTAATTTAGCAAAAAATCTGTTAAAAAATGATCACTTCAATGATTTTAAACTGGTGATACTGCTTAAAGTACGTGAAAATGTTCTAAAATGGATGCCCTCAAACAAAAAAAAAATCAATATTCATAAAATGTATATTATGTAACCATATTTGTAACGAATTGTAAGGGTCATGTATTTTTCGTGCTGTTTCTGCGATGTTTTTTTTTGTTTTTCTCTCCCCCAATCCTCTTATTCTCCGGGAAGGTGAGATGACCCACACTCGATAGATAGAGACGCCTCGCAAGGTTGCGAGGAGGTGATGAGTGCTTTTGTTTTGTTTCTGTTTGTGTGTGCATGTGTGTGAGTGAGGGTTGAATGTGTCGCAGTAGTTTTAAATGAATCTGGTGAAAGTGGTGGTGTCAACCTTCTTTGTTCCCCTCCCCTCCAGTGTGTGACGTGCAATACCCACATCTGTGCATAGGAGGAGTGTATAAAGGCTCTTCCAAGGCAAACAAGGGCTGACTCCTGATTGATAACATCATGCCGCGATATCTGTGCACTTCCGGCGTGGCCGACCCAGTTGCCACCACTACCTAAAATGAGTACGACGGAGTGGGAAGCCACGTAGATCCAAACAGCCTGATGCCACTGTGCACACATCAAATCTTCACACTCATCCATCACGTTGGTCCAAGTAATTTGGCCGATAATCATCCGTGGTCGTCACAAATTCTTGCGACGATGCACATTTGGCTTGCCGCTAGCCCCTGTGCTGCCTTCGAGACGAGTGGAACCCTCATCATTCACCATCAGTCATCCAAATCTGTCACGTAAGCCACCTGCCACCCACCCATTCCCCTTATTCGTCATTGCTCGTCAATTCATCCATCCATCCAAGTGTAACATTGAACGTTGCGGGAGTCTTGATGCAACGATCATTAATTCCATCATATATTGTGTACTCAGGTCTAGAGGTCCCCAGGGCTCATTGTATTTCAAAAGTGTCTAAATTGGTGACTATTTGTGTTTATAGTTGTCCCGTAGTCCAACTACAGTCAACTCTCGATTATCCGTGCTAATGGATGCACGACGAGGCATGGATAATCGAAAAACACGGATAACCGAATAACATGGAAAATGTGGTCAAGATATTGATATTTCACTTCGTAGGATGGAAACTATTTCACATAACAGACTGCAGCGGTTATCCGAAGACAACTAATGAAATACTAAATGTTACTATTATTTCGAAATATAATTATATCATAAACATTTATAAATTTATAGCTTCTAATGCTTAAAACACAACAAAATAGGTACTTACTTAGCTTGACTATGTAGATAATAAAAAACTGACATCTTGCTTATTTTCAGTAAATGTATGACATCGAAGTGATTATATAAGACAAAAAATTGTTATATTGTGAGCCTCTGAAAAATATTTCGCATTACAATTGACTGCAGGTGTTACGCCAAGAAAACAAGTGAATAACAAAATACTAATTTTCCGGTTTGTTTATTTTGAATATCATGAAATCTTCGACATTCATCTATAAATATTTTCTAATCTAATAAATAGTTTCTAATGCTTGAAACAAAAGATAATGTGCGCTTAACTTGACCATATAGATAATAAAAAAACAATAGCATATCTTGCGTATTTTAAGTAAATGTAAAAATCATTATCGAAGTGAATATCAGAATAGAGCACATTCTTTTATTGTGAATCTCAGAAATAACATGTTATTTTTTGCTGTTTACTTGATTTCTTCATGTTTTCTTTCATTGCAATTCTTATTTTTCTGGCTGAGATTACGTCGCAATAATCGAAATAATTTTGTTGCATGTAATCAAGCTAAGTTTCAACACTCGCCAGAGCTTCTGTGCAGGTGCCAACTCTTCTTCCTTTACGTATTTTGTGAACTCCAAGCGAAAAGCATCAGCGGCTGAAACATTGCCACTCAATCGCTCTCCCTGAATAGCAATATCACGAATACCATGTCGCTGCTTGAATCTCGTCAACCACTCAGAAGAAGCTTTAAAATCCCCTTCTATCCCTAGAGACTCATGATAAAGTTTTCCTTGCTGTGCGCACATGGGGCCTGAGACAGGTATACCACTTGACCGTTTTTGATTGAACCAAAGAAGCATGGTAGAGTCTAAATCTTGAAAGGTTGATCGTTTCATAGTCTTACGTTTTGAGGGTCCCAAACCACTGCCCAAGGTTGCAGCGAACTTCATCAGCTTACCTTTATTCTTATTTATATCCAGAACTGTTTGCAATCCCACATCATATTCTTCTGCCAGTTTAAGCAGAGTCTCTCCTTTTTCATTTCTTGTAATCAATTCTAGTTTTTTAGCGATCGAAAGGACAATTTTCTTCCGTTTGTATGCCATTTGCATCAGCTTTGTCAGAACGCAGTATTACAGTAAGAAATGCAACTCTGAAGTTATGTATTGAGATTTCCACACGAATGAACTGGCATAATCGTATCTGGGTGAAAACAAATGATTGTTTAACGGCGAATAATGACCAGGGAGCACTGATACTGTATCAAATTTATTAATTCAGGCCGAAAAGTAAGAACATATGGAACAATAAGTAGTTATTTTAAAGTATAATATAAGTTAGTTTATTTACACGTAGTTTATTTGAAATTATTTCCATTGTATATTTACTATTCTGTTCGTTTGAGGAAGATAGAATATTCAGTGGCAAAGGGTAATATGAAAGAACGGATAAAATAATTTCAGAAGCAGATGCGGCTGAGTTTTCATCATTCTTAAACGTAAAAAACAATTTCCATAATATTTTGATTAAATTAAAAAATTTAACCTAAAAAGAGACATTTATAAACTTGCAATTCTTCTTTAGATACATTGAACTTTTAAAGAATTTACTTAATTTTACTATTGGAATATTTTTCAAACTTTTAAGTGTAGGTATGAGAAAATAGCACGGATAATCCACAAACCAGATAATCGGAAGCCGGTTAATCGAGAGTTGACTGTATTTGACTCAGGAGTTAAATTTTGGAAAAGGGTATTTATTTCATGTGTATGATTCTGGCCATTCATTCTTTTGCATCCCCATCCATATCATATATGTTCCATTGTGTCATCCGTTTCATCAGCTGACCCCAGTGGCGACGGGGTAAAGTCCTCGCCTGCTAAACTGAGGGTCGCGGGTTCGAGTCCCGCCCGAGTGGATTTTTCACCACTCAGGACATGGGTGCATGTGTTCGTCCATTGTTATATGTTACAATACCCGATGCAAAAGGCCGTCAGTGCTGTTTTCGGGGATGATAAAATAAAAAATAAAAATCATATCTCACCATCTATCAGTGTATTTCAAAGTGTTATGTTTTCTGGAAATTTAAAGGGTATTTTGCCTGCATAGACATGAAAGTTGTACATTACTGTAATTTCATCTACATCTATGAAGTACCGTGCAAGCCACCACTAGGGTGTGTGGCACGGGTGATTCCAAACTAGGCATGCAGCACTCGTCCCAGCACAAATCAGAACCTCGCACGTTCCCCCGTGCTGTGCCTGTTGCGAATGCGAATTTTTGTTGGTGAATTTTTCTATGCCTGTTGCGAGTGAATGAGTATATTAAATTTGTGCCTAAAAAATATCCGAGACTGTGGCTCGACTTACTTCTGGGGGGAAATCGGGGAATCTTTCCATTGACAGGTGGCTTACTCCATAAGACACCAGTTCTTGATGATGTGTACTGCGTGATAGTTCCTGATGACTCGCGATCCCATACAACTACGGAGTAGGCGGACCGCGTACCAAAACACTGATAATTGTGTCGCAACTTTTCCCCTTTGTATCCGGGTGGGAAAATTGTCCGTTACAGAATTTATGTTAAAAAGCTTTTCCCCTACTCCATCGCAGGCTACCTTAAACCCCAACCTACCTCCATCGCCAGTCAACTCCCACAGCAGTATCTTCTCTGCTTCCCCACATCTTCATACCCTACCCTTTGCACTTCAATGCTTTAAAACCTCATTCAACAACACCATCCTTTCCCTAACTCCCTCCCCCTTTCCTCTCCCCTCCTACCTTTGTGGTGAATTCCCCCTTCTTCATCGACCAGTACATGACTCCCCCTTTCTCAGCTATCTCTCCTAAAGTGACTGGGCGTGGCCAATTCGCTTGACCTTGAAATGCTCCCACACCAAGTTCTTCTTGCACCCTGACCTCAGGCTTCTCCCTCTCAACGCATCCATTAGCTCTCATTCTCCAAACATCACACACCCTCCTCACCATGTATTCTTGGGTGAACTTTGACACCAAAAAGACAATTTTTTCATGAATTATTTTGCATAGCTCAACCATGGGTTTTTCTATACTCAGAAACAAGGAATGCTCAGGAGCTCTAGGTACATATTTGAAAGGATTAATATTTATAATTTTGATATTTCGAGAGTCAAAATCAATGTACATGGAGTGATGTTTTCATTCAAATAAAATAAAGTTTACATTTTAATTAAGAGGTGGTTTCTACAAATGATGGCAGACTCTTGCACGCGAGACCAGCTTTTTTCCTGTAGAAAACTACCCTACATCTCATCAATGTCAAGGACAGAGTTTGCCTAAAGACCTCCAGGTTGGAAGAGTGTGATACAAATCTTAAAATGAGACATCAGTAAAAAAAGGCAGATTACGCCCCGGATCAGATATTCTGTGACAGATCGCTTCTCTGTTTCACCATAAACAATTATATCTAAGCTAAGAGAAAGGTTAATTTTTTAAATTCTGTGGCTAAATCAAGGGTGTGTCTAAAATGATTGTACATATATAAGCTGTAAAAGAAAAATTTATTGTGTATACCAATATAATGGATACATGACACACAATTTGCATCCTCCATTCATTCAGCGTATAACTTCGGCGGATTCGGAGATAGGGATGGTCTCAAAATGTTGGACTATACAGAAGTATTAATGGTATTTTCTTCGGACAACAATTCAGATTCCAACCGATTCCCTACACTCAACCAAAATATTTTTCCTCCTTTCCTTGACTTTACTCCCTCCTTGACTAAAATCCTACCTATATATGCATTCCCACTCAACTTCCATTTAAATGCGCATGACTATTCCATGGAGTTCTGAAAATATTTTTCATGCCATTCAAACAAGTTTTGTGTAAACAATCAAGTTTGCTCTTTTTCAATCTTGATTAACATCAATGCTATTCTTAATAAAATAGATCTTAAACATTTATAAATTAAGGTACCTATTTCTCACAAATGTCCTTAAAAGCCAATTACCTCAAAAACAGCAGCATTAGCAAAGCAGTTAGTAATCTCATTTTGTTTTGATCAAGACTTTATAAAATTAAGACCAGGGGCATTAATGCTTATATGCAATCGAAATATGTACTCATTCACATGCATATCAAAATCATCATAACTTGTATGTAATTGAAAGTACTGAACCATAATATTCCCTAAAGACCAAGGCATATGTTGCAGACTTATAGATTGTATAGTTTAATGCAGAATTTAAGCTCAAAAGCATAAGGGTCATTCAATGTCAAATCAACCAATAGTTTAACCAAATAAAACCCACAGACTCGGATTTTCATGAAACTTGCTGTGGACATGCATTTTGATATGAATGGTGGAATAAAATTTTAGCCTCCTACTGTTAATAGTTTCTGGAATGTGGGCGATTGAAATTTGGGCCTGGCCCCTATAGTGCCGCAACATGCAACACGTGTAGATTTTTGTTTTCACCCGTAACTCCATTCCTATTGCATTAAAATCCATCAAATTTTTTCCTGGAGCTAAGAACTCCAAACAGATTCCAGAAATGTCATTAAATATGCCATACATGAAATACTTCTGCAGAACAAAAATAAATTCAACAAAAAAATCCAACGTGTACCTATTTCAATTGACTGTATCCACAGCAAAAGGCAATGGGAATCCAGACTCATAGTTTTGTTTAAAATAATCCTTAATGTATGAGCTAAGTTCCTGTGAAAAAAACTTACGAGTCCTGCATTGCTTTTAGTAGAAAAATAACTTATTCTTACCCTAGGGGAAAAAATGGCATCTTTTTCAAGGGACACACAATGCAAATGAAATTACGTGATATAGAAGCTATATAAACTCCTTCAGCCCAAATACACCTGATGGCATAAAATCAACAGTAAGAGTGTGCACATTCACATAATTGCTGATGGGTATGCTAGCCATTACCACTGACTATGGTGTGAAGATGCATGCTCAAATATTGTTTTCATCACACAAACAGATGATTTTCTCCCTTCTATATTGATGATTATTTGTTAAGCAATAGAAATGGAGTTACAGGAGAAAACAAAAATCAACAGACTATACTTACATGATCAGGAAATTGTCTCCAATTGTGTCTTTTGAAACCCTAAAAATGGTTTATTATGCCAAAATACATTCACATTTTTCCTATGGCATTATGTTTTGGGGAAATTCAACTGCTGCCAAAAGGGCCTTCTCCGCCCAGAAAAAAGCAATTAAGACTATGCATCAAGTTCCTATCCGCACCCCTGGCAAACCCCTTTTTGCTGCATCAAAGATTCTTACACTCCCGTCTCTCTATATCCTGACATGCGCCAGCTTTGTTCACCACACCACACCCGTTCAAGTAACGACATACATTCCGAACAATACTCCAGCTCTCTCTGTTTAAAGGGTCCGAGACACTCTGCCTCGGCGATATTCAACAAAATACCTAAAGAAATAAGAGATAGCACCTCAATTTATGTATTTAAGAGTAAGGTGAAACATCTTCTGTCAAAAAAGTGCTATTACAGCATTGCTGAATATATGGAAGATACTTCGTGAATCTGATAACGTCCATGATGCTACTTGTGTCATTTCCTAATTTAGCATTGTCCATACTATTGTATTTTCCCATTTAACCCCTTTATGTATTTATTATTATTGTTGTTATTAGCTGTTTCTCTGCTGATGTAATTTCGATGTAATTGTGATGACACTTCATCATGGTATTTTTTCTTATATACATTGTTTATTTATCTATGACGTAGCCATGCAATTGTACTCTTGCTAATCGGTGAAATAAAATATTATTATTATTATTATTATTATTTTTCGTTACAGTTGTAACATGACCCTCCGAGTCCCCGGCAAGCATCGGGTTTCATTGTCGTCATAATGGCCGGTGACTCGAGAGGGGTTTTGCAGTAATCGCAGCCACGTCCGACGCCCATCGGATGTGTGGCTACGCTGCGGTCGGGTCATGCGTCCGCAGTAGATGGAGTGACTCCAGGATGACGGCCTTCTGCATGCGTGCAACTAGTGATTCCGCCTGTGCCACGCAGGACGGAATGCACTTGATGTTATCTATCAGCGAGCCCTTAACTCCACCGAGCACACATATGATGAGGACCACCAGTTTCACAGAGTGTCCGGGGTACATCTGCCGAAGTTCGGAAAGCAGGTCTTGATATTTTGTCCGTTTCTCCACCTCTTTCGCATCCATGTTAGTTTCAGCCGGAGCCGAAAACTCGATCACGAACATGGAGCGTGTGAGGTGGTCGAGGAGAACGATATCAGGCTTGGTCGCCTCCAAAAAGGAGTAATTCCACCAGATTGTGCATTTATCGTTCTCCACGACGGACTCAATATCTCCAGGGGCATAGGGCAGCACAGGTGTTTCGTCGATGCCATAATGGTGTCGAAGATGAAAGTATAACACTCGTAGGGCCGCATTGTGCCGAGCTAAATACGCTGACTTGGCGTAATAACTACAGCCGGAGAGAAGGTGACTCAAAGTCTCCGGCTGGGCTAGGCACGCCCTACATCTCGTGTCCGCAACCTCCGCCTTGAATATAATGCGGCGGTACACGAGTGTGTTTATGACACCATCCTGGCACGCGAGGACAAAACCCTCGATCTCGGACTTCAGACCGGCGGAGCGTAGGAAGGCAAACGTCAGCTCCTTCGATAGCCCATGCTTTTCGATGTTTCGATAGAAACCTCCATGCATGGGCTTATCGGTATGCACCTTGAGCAAGGCCTTCTGCTCAGCTTTTTTTATTTCGAGCTTGAGGACGTCTGCCTTCAATGACAAGATGGTCGTGTCATTGTCGCTTCCGTCGGATGACGGGTCGAAGTCGAGACCGGTTTCGTCCGCTGCCCTCTTTGCCGCCTGGAAGAGAAACGCCCCTGCTCCCGCACTCTCGTGATCTCTCACGAGATTGAGCAGGGGGTCCCTGCTTTTCAAGACTCTGCAAGCTGTACCCAGGACAACTCTGTTGTGGAGACACTCCAGATTCAATAGTCCTCTACCACCTACATTGCGAGGGAGATACAATCTGGCGACGGAAGATTTCGGATGAAGACTTCTATAGATGGTCATCATCTTCCTCGTTCCCCTATCGAGGTTCTGCAACTCGTTGACGTTCCACTTCATGCATCCGAAGGTATACAGCAGTGTAGGAACCGCGAACATGTTCGTGGAACATAATGAATCTTTTATTAAACATGTTCGTGGAACATAATGAATCTTTTATTAAACATCTAATCTAATCAAGGGGTTACGACCACTAGGCTACACCTCAGCACCCCGCATACCTATACCAATAGTGGAAGTGGTGACATTTCAAGGAGAGCATGTTCCGCATGTTCTCTCTAGCTGAGAGCGAAACTTGAAGGTGAGATAAAAAAGATACCCTTCAGCAGAAGCATCTCCTCGGTCTTTACCTCCTTGACTTAAAAATCATCGTTGTGGTTTTCTAATGACTACCGTATTTAATCGATTGTAATCCGACCTTTTTTTACCTTTTCACCTTCTCAGAAATTGCCACTCGGCTTAGAATCAGTGTCAAATAAAATAGTAATTGAATTCATTTCTTCAGTTACATTATAATGCGAGATACAGTCGGATCCGGATTTAATGTCTTCGCATTTAACGTTTTTCCACATTTAACGTTTATTTTTTGAGGTCCCGATTCATTCCCTATAAAAACAATGTAAAAATTGTCCTCATTTAGCGTCTCCGCATTCTGCGTTTTTCCGCATTCTAGGTTGTAAAAAATTATCCCGCACAAGATTTTTTACCCGATTTAAGGTTTATTCATGATGATTCATGCAAATGATTATCCATACATCAGTGATGACTATCACCAGTATTAGTTTTCAATAGGTCGACGATCCTTAAGGTTTCGCTTTAAGATACTTGTATATGTACAATGAATGAATGTATAATGAACATACCAACACTAAGATATTGTATGCTCTTGGTAATACATACATAAATGTAAAACCGAATTTTCCTCGATAGTAAGTTTAACTCAATGATGATATGCCATATTACGCAGTTGAAATCGTCGAAATTTTCCCGGGCGCTGTGTAGAAAAAATGAATGTCGAACTGCACGCCATGTGAGAAACTTGCATGTGCAACAGCAGCTTAATTTCTCGGAGCTACAAATCATAATTGATAGCTAAATAAGGCATTCTCATTATGTCGTACCATCCTTAATATTCTCATAATTGGAAAGTATCAATATTTTGCTAAATGAAATGTCTATCTTTCGTTCGTCTTTAATGATGATTTTTCGAGTTCATAGCCACCTACACCTCGCTTTTACAGAATAAAATGGGTAGTAAAAATGCATCGAGACCACTGAGAAATGCGCAAAAATGGAATTTTTAACGTTGATAACCATCCACACTAACATTCCCAGTGGGAATTTTCCTTAAATCCATTTTTCTTAGGAAAATTGCCAACATCTATTAGGTGCCACAGTGACGACAGTAAAATTTAACCCCAAAAAATGCCGACGTTAGCTTCATGCCATTATTAAGTTACGGCCACACAAAAAAAGGCGGGAGGGTTGAATTACAATGTGTTTTACCTGAAGGTTCAAATTACAGCATGTACGAGTTAGGGTTGGATGGTCGGTAGTAAGGTTTTAGTTAGTTGCGTAACAGATTTAAAAAATACAATGTATCGTATAGCCACATTTGAGGCCAGTGAGAAGTGGCTCAGAAAAGAGAGTTGGCGACTTCTTTGAAAATCATATGTTCCACAGCAGTCGAGTCAGCAGTGTTACAAGAAAAAACTCTTCAACAAGACCACTGATCGACTAGTACCAGTCTCCTGGGTGCTATTGGTTTATAGAGAGCAGAGAAAAATTATTGAGGAGGTGGATAAAAATCCTCACTTAAAGAGAATTGACTTGGCCAGCGGTTCCCGAACTGGGGGTCGCGGGCCGTTCGGAAATGGGTCGAGAGGGCCCGTTCAGCCTCACCTTTTGTAGCCGTGTAGCCTGCAAAATTCCGGAATTGACGATAAAAGTACGGTCTGGGAATGTACAGGTGTTTCGCAATTCAAAACGGGCAAGTGAGGATTGTAATTACTTTAAAAACAATATCATTTGAATGTACACATTGTTTGTTATTTTTAGGGGGTCGCGGCTAAAACGTATGGGCTAAAATGGGTCGAGGAAAGAAAAAGTTTCGAAACCGCTGGACTAGGCGAAGAAGCTGTTCATGCCAGTAACAACATTGAACAACATCATAATGAAAAGGGATGCAATTTTAAGAGAATTCACAGCATTGGGAGTTTTATCTAAGCGTCGTAAGCACTCAAAAAAGTCCTCATTTGAGGAACTTAAAAAGTAGTTGTTCAGAAATATAATTAGTCTCTCCTAAAAGTTTTAAAATTGATATTGAATTCCTGAGTAGTCAGAAGGCTAATGCATTGTATTTTTTGTTAAGGCATTTTCATTTTTGGTTCATTTTTTATTTATTTTCATTTTGTCACTGAATCCAACCTTCTTTGGGAAGAGCATATAAAACTAATGAAAATATTCTATTGTTTTATGAGACCCCTTTCAGTGACTTGAAATTATATTTTCTTTTTGTAGAAAGCTGTTCTAATCATTACAGACCCTAAAACCTCAAAAAAATGACAAGTCCTCATTTAGTGTTTATCCGCATTTAGTGTTTTAAATTTTGTCCCCCCTGAAAAACCTTAAATCAGGATTCTACTGTATAAGCTTTTTAAAGAATACATAAACTATCTATTATAAAAAATAATAAAAATGACCGAATAATCAAGTTGTAATAATTGTGGTGGCAGTGCACGCATTCATAGGCTTTCACTCTCCCTCTCCACTAACTAAAATATTTCATTGTAGTGAGTATTAGAATATAGTATTATTAAGGACGATGGTGACAGCCTTTCGTTGAGTTTCAAAGCATACGCATCCTTGATTTCAGAGTGCATGCACTTTTTCGCTGAAATTCTACCGATACTAACATTCCATTTTTAGGACGAACATTTTCGTTCTAATACGAGCGGTGTAGTAGGAGTGAATTCAACGGCAAATTCTTTGTTTTCGCTCGGTAACATTTGGCAATCAGAAAAGGATTCCGTAGAGGAATCAGTGTTGACCAGCAGTGATTCCGAGGTTATGGACATTGAAGTTTCCGGCTCCTAGTCGACTCTCTCCGGAGAAAGAAGCTCCGAATCAGAAGGCGCAGCGGAACATTCGTGGGAAGCGGAGTGGGAGGAAATGCTTTCAACGAATCCTCCTCAGGCACCACCTAGGTTTCTTTTTGAAGGTAATTCTTCGATGAACTTCGACCTGGTTCCCGAATGAGGTTCCCTAAAATTCTTTTTTCAATTATTAAATTGTTGACTTTATAACTTGGGAAACTAATCACTGTGCCAGTAACACTTTGCGTGAAAAAATGGAGCTGAGCAGTGCTAGTGTAAATCAGAGCTGTGACAAGCTCAGAAATTCGTGTTTTTTGCCCTTGTAATGCTACAGAGCAGAGTGCGGAATCCAGATACTGAGTTTTATTGGTCGACGAGACCTATACTATCTTCTTCCTTTTTTTGGACACACAATGTCTTTCCGATGATTTGTAAAAATAAGGCAATATTTAAATTTTACCTATAATAACGATTTTGATCCCCAAACACACCCCAACGCCAAATTAAATAAAATATGGCCGATTTGCCAGAGGCTGGAGGAAAAGTTCAAGGCACTCCATACACCAGAGACAGACGTTACCATCGAAAAATGCCTACTCTCGTACAAGGGAAGATTGGGGTGGTGGCAGTTCATGCCTATGAAAAGAGCTTCATTTGTTAAGTATTTGTTTTTATGTGAATCGAGAACTGGATATATGTGGTCAACGACAATATACACGGAATAGGGGACTGTGTTGGATAAAGACTTTGCCCATTTACCCATGACCTCAAAAGTGATGATGACTCTAATGAAGCCATTATTTGGCCTATTATATTGCCTGACGACGGATAACTTTTATACGTCTCCAGATCTAGCCGACTTGCTCGCTTCACACTCCACTGACTCGTATGGAACACTGAGGAAAGGGATTCCAGCACTCTTCAAAGAGAATCAAGTAAAAGAAATGAAGTTTCTTGTTTTTGTCATAGAATGAATTCTGTTATAAATTTTTTAGAGCGGAAGTCGTCGTCATGCGGGTTGCCTAACTCCCATGAATGTTTGTACGTTGTTTCTTGATGTATTATGGACTAAAATTAATAGTTAACATTGATGTTGTCAGCAAAGTATATACATTTGTTATATAAACTAAATGTATTCCTCATTAGATGTCTAACTAAGGTTTACGGGAAGGAAAGTTATACTGATATGCAGGTGGCCTAATTCTCTTAAGTTAAGGGGCAACATTAAGAAATTATTGAATAAATCATTAGTTATTTGGAACAAAAAATTTCGGAAAACATTTTCGGATTTGCCTCCCTTTAATGCTTCTGAATCTGAAATAAAAAAATATGACTTTTTTTGACCGATTTTGTAGAAAAAAACCCGTCAGTGAAGCGGTTAAGAAAATGCATTTGTTTTAGAAATTTGTTAAATTCTTATATTATAGTAAAAATATGTTAATGTTGTTGCTATTTCAGTTTTTAATCTTTATTTAATTATGAATTGATAATGCACCACCTTCATACTTGGTGGGATATCGAGGTAAATAGTCTTAACCCTTTCAACGCTGAGGACGTCAATTGACGTCCTACGCCATGCTATTGACTGACTGAGGACATCAATTGAAGTCTTGCTCCGCTTCTTTTTCAATGGCCTTGGGTTACGCTGAGCCATCTCTCAGTGCCTCCCTCTTGCCTTTCAGCCATCAAATAGCACCCGGTCTTTGTAGTCATTTTTGCCGTTTTGAGATAGCTATTATACTTTTTTTTTTGTAAAATTTTTATTTTTCTGATTTATTTTCTATTGAAGTGAGCATTCAACATTCTTTTAAGAATAATTACAATTGTATATTCCTTTGTATTAACTTTATATAATTCTGAACATTTATATTCCTATTTTTCGTCTTTCTTCGTTGATTATTTTGTTCATTATGCGAAGGAAAATTATAAATTTCGAGACACGTCAACAATTTTTTCTAATTATTATATTATTTTAATTTTTTTGTACATAGTTATTATAAATAGCTACAAATGTGAGGAAATACTACGGAAATACCGAAATTGTTACATAATTTACATATCTGTACTTGATGAATGTGATCTGTGCATAAATTTCCAAAAACAAGAGTTCCGTAGACCGTACATCTCATGAATTAACACGGTGAAAATTTCTAAGTACCGATTCTTGGAACGCGCACTGAAGATGCCAATATCTTGAATAAGGACATTTTAAATTTATTATATTTTTTACGTTAATACTCATAAAAATCATTTCCGAGTGCGAAATACAACGACGAAATTATTTATTTAACCATTTATACGATTTTTGTTGCTGGAGAGCTTAATATTAACGGTAGAATTTTGTTTAAAAGCTGTAAAGGCATTATAAAACCAAAATAATTCATTTCAGTATAAATAAATATCGATCCTGTAGCAACAATTTTTTTAGAAAAAACATCGCATAAAAAATAATTGACCGCGACCGCATGCCGTAATGGGCACCCCAAGTAGAAAAGGGAGGAGATTATCTTCGCCCGGTGGTCGAGAAAAAGGTTCAACACCCCTCTAGGCCCCGACCCAAGTTGGGGAAATAGGTACTTGAGAAGATACCAGATAGTGAAAGCTCCGTACTGGCAAAGCAAAGAAATTTTCCCCGTCCCTGTCGCGAAATATGTATTTCCATTTTTCTACAAGAGATTCCAAAATTCACAATTTCCCGATTTTCTGCCCTCCGAAGTTTCAACACCCTGTCCTTCTTTGTAACTGTAAATCGGAGGGGGTATCCTTAGGGTAGGGGTAGGGTGTCACTCTTTCCTAAACCTCCCACACTTGCTTCTCTGGCCTCAGTTGTCTTTCACTCCACATTCTGTTCATACCGTGTCTGAAGTTCAGTGTCCTCTTCATATCGTGTAGCGTGTGGCTTTTGCATTCGCTGCGCGACTGTGCGAAGATTTCGGACTGCGCAAGTGTGGCGTTGTGCAGGTGCATTGAGCATAGATTTGAGGTGAGTTAAAATGTATTATTTCTTATCATTTAAATTTCAATTACTTGCATGACTTTATAGATTTTCCGTGATAAAATCTCTTCTTCTACCATCTTACAAAGCCTCACTTCCTCCCAATCCCTCTCCACTCCGTAGGACCGTAGATTTTTCAAAGCACTTCCCTAATACAATCCCAAAACAGCCCGGACAGAAACAAGGTAGCCAGAGAAAGTGTAAAGAATGCGCTTCCAAGGGAATACGAAAGGACACAACATATTTTAGCCCTGCCTGCAAAGGAACTCCTTATCTTTGCCTATAAAATGTTTTAGAGCATATCATGTAAATAAATAGATATTTTGTTGTTTATGTATATGCATTTTGTAATTTTTAAACAACAAGAAATTTTATGTATTAGAATGTTAAATTAGACTAATGAAGAAGGATAAATTACGCTAATATAGTCAGTGTAGAGTGAATACTTGAAATCAAATCTGAGGGTTTTTTGTTATTTTTAAAAATAGGGTGTAATTTATGTTTTATTTAACTTTATTGTACGTTAATTTTGATGTAATTTATTTAAATCTTTAGTCATGGTCATCATTATTGTTCATAGAAATTGATTTTAATGTAATTTATGTAACTTTGACTTGCTTTTATTGTGTCTAAAATTTCAAATCTGTGAAATTTATCTGAAAATTCTAACATCTATGTTCTGCAGAATATAAATATGTTCTCTTGTAAAGTAACAATTTTCAAAAAAACAGTGCAATTTCAATTTGGTAGAAATTATGCATAACCATATGCTAGCCTTCTCTTTTTTGGCAGGTGTCAAATTACGTCTAAAAACTTTAAATATCGTATTATGAAAAAATATTATCTCGTAGTAAATATAAAAAACTCAATCGTATTCATTTACTTATTAAATTAGTGAAAATCAAAATGAAATCATTAATTACTGAATTTTTTTATTGTTTCATTTTAAGTTCAATTTATTTTAACTTAAAAAAGAATCCGAAATATGATGTAATAGAAAAGAAAGCATGACTTCGGAAGTATGATATACTTCCACGGTAATTTTGGGCTGGGGGAGGGGGGGTAGGGAATATATTAATTTCCAGTTGCATAGCTTCAATGATGCGGAAAATTAAAAGAATCTTTTCATTACGGATGGCTTAAGTTGCAGCGTTTCAGGTATCAGTATATTTTTCAATAAATACTAGATCTTCGAAACAGTGGTAAGTTTCGGTTGCCGCAGGTTGGGAAGGCAAGAGAAAGAAAGTATCGTGCTTGGGATCAACGGGGCAAGGGAGGATGAAAGAAAGTTCCTCAGATTTAGGGACAGAGATTGGGAGTATGTGTTGAGGTCGGTAAAGATAGACATTATAGAACACTATTGATAGTAATGAGCGGAGAAAGACAAAGTATAGAGGTGAGATGGCTGTTGTACATTTTGTATTATACTATTTCCTACTCCACTGAAAATAGATTTCCTCCACAATTTTCTAAGGAACAAAATATAAACGCAAATATTCGTAATAAATATATATATATATATCAGACTTTCTAGACTCACTCCGATAATGTGCTACACGTTTCGTCCCCGTTTTTCGTTATTTTCGGTCAAGATTTTAAGATTCAAAACACTTCATCATATGACTTTTATGTGAAAGTTTGTTTATGACCGTGATACATGGAGTATGTGTACTGATATATTACGTATGTGAAAGATATGCGAGAAGAAATTACACTACGATGAACGATAATCATATTAGGGTATAAGAAATTTTTCGCATGCTGAAACTTGAACAGCGAACGTTGATAAACGCCAGCATGTAGCAGATTTTAATTGGTATATTCCCCAAGAAATAACAAGGATTAATCCTTAAAATTTAAAGAAAATAGTTATAAAACCTTGACGAGAAAAAAAATTAAATGCTTGCAGTTTCAAGGGGCTACAACACAACCCGCAACATAATTTTAAAGTTCTATCCGATGGCGGCGGACGTCAAATGAAGTCCTTCACAAAATCCTTTTTTGCACAATATTTTGAATGAAAAAAACGAAAAATATTAACGTATCCCATATCAACTTAGTGTTTTACATAAGAATTAGCGAAAAAAAATTCAGTCACCGGCAAGAGTTTGCAAAATATATGAACGTGTTAATTGACCAAACATATTTTTTTTTCTTGCATGGACTAGTGAAAAGTGGGGGTTGGCTTACAATCAATTAAATACGGAACATAAACTCATGAACGTTGTTTACATATAAATTGTTAAATTTGATGTTTCTGAATGGAATTTCATTTAGTTTTTATGTACAAAATGAATGGTAGACATGTGAAGATTATGCAGATATGCTTCATTCATGATGTCCATCAACATTAACACGTTTACTGCGGGCCAATTAAAGCCCTACTGCTCACAGTGCAGCGTGGCCCACCGGTAGGTCACAGTCCTTTCGAGCTTCTGACTGCTGTGGAGGGACGGTGATTAGAGGCAACACCCACCTCTTGCCTGAGATTAGAGGAAGGGTGGGGGAAGCGACTGCCAGTCTCGCTCCCAGCCCACCCATCCACCGGCCACGGTGGGACATGCTTTTGGCTAGACCCGGGTGCGGTAATGGGGAAGAGAGGGGCAACGATACAATGTATGAACTAGAGATTTGTTGATGGTCCGAAAACCCGAGAGACTCCCACCCGTCTCTGTTTATTGCCCATGCACTTGTTCGCTCCCGTCCGTGAGCCGTAGATGCCTATCCAAGTATTACCCATCCCCCAGCCCGCCGCGCACTGACTATGAGAGAAGGGAAGGGGGATCCTTAGGAAAGAGGATTGAGTAGTTGGTCTCAGAAAACAGTGGTGTCTGCAATTTCGAAGATGTTTGCCCAGTCACTCATCCACCCACTGAGGGATTGGCTGAAGAACGGTACACGCCTCTTTCCCTATTGCTCTTCCATGGAGGGGGGAGATGGAAGAGAGTGTCGCTATCTCTCACACAGCCGGACGAGTGCAGTTCGGAGTGTCTAGTTTGGGAGTAAGTGATGGACAGCCAAGAAGTTGAGGAGAAAAAGGCGTGTGCTTATTATCAAAGCAGTCAGTGAGCTAAATAGTCACTGTTCTTACTGATGCTTCTTGAAGCAATGTCATCCAGCGAAGACGACGTTCCTCTATCGTAGGTACTACGTGGGGACATAACCGGGGAAGATGTACCTTCGACGAGCAAACAGCAGTTAGACAGGCCCCAGAAACAATCTGCTCTGCTTCCTCTCAAGCGGCCACATTATATTTTGCATATATCACTCAAATATGTACATTTGTTCGTGACCCACCGGGGGCCACGCCGCTCACGGTGAAAAAAGTTTCAGGAGGGTTGGTGTGGGTCACACTAAGTGGCACATAGAAGTCTATTATTTGACATGTGACTACACTCTGGGTGAAGTCACTCGAGAGGTTCTCGATTCCTACTCTCACAATACTCCCTGCAAGTTACGATAATTCAATGAATTTCACGGCAGCGTCACTAATCGGATTTGTGTGACCCACCGGTAGGCCACGCCGCAGTGATCGTGTTAAGTACTTGATAGTATTTTAAAGTCTGTGTGGCTGGGGGACAACTTCCAATCGTATCGCTCACTGTACCACTGGCACATGACTGTGCCACTGACTTAGGTGGAACAGGAGGATTTTTCATCATGTTGATTCATGTATTTTACTTCATATGGCTCCCTTTTCGAAGTCCGTTAATTGTACTAATGCTTAATTCCGCAAAGGGCTTGAAATTTGCTTAAATTACAGAGGCTGCAAATTTAAATCGTAAAAAAATTGTAATCGGTCGCGTTCATATTTATCTACAAAATCTTTCTCCACTAGGGTAGAGAATAACCAATTTTCTGAACCATGTGTTAGAAAGAAGTGATTATTTCACTAAGCTAGCAGTTTTTTATACTCATATTTTCCACTTCAAGGATGGTAGCTTTTTAGTTGGTAGTTTGCTAGATAAAAAAATAATAACAACAATGTTATTGGAATAATTTCAAAGAGCCGTTAAGGTATTAAAAATATTCCAGTTAACATATGCACGAAATCTTTGACATTAGGGAACAATGTACAATGAATAGATAAAATACTTGCAATTAAAGCCATCCTTGAGGTTTTAATTTAGTGATGGGTCAAATTCAAAATTTATCGAATCCGAATCTCTTTTTTTATCGAATCTCGAATCCTACTTTCACCAAATTATGAATCCAAGTTCCTTTTCATATACGCATATATGTGCGCTATAAAGCATTATCCATTTTTAATTTTCTTGTACATTTATGAATCCATATGTAGCTCCAGGTTTTCCCTCAAACAGAAATCTAATATTTTCGCTTGAAAGGAGAAATAAAGGTGAGCAACAATTTGTTTCATGACGGCATTCATTAATTCTTAATTTAAGAATTATAAAGAAAGCTAAGAGCACACAAGTCTTAGTCTTCCAAGATCTAATGTTTTGCTTATTATTAACCAAATTGCTGGAAGGACAGAAGACTCATCAAAAATATTGATGCTGAGCAGTCCAAAGGTGTTTTCGTAGAAGGTGTTTCAAAACCTTTCCGTGATTATTTTCGGTTCAAATTTCATTCTTTTGCCTCTTCACAGGCTGGAAAAGATTTTTTTTTCCGTGCTTCTATAGTGCATTGGTGGTTTAAGAGATGCCATCGTGGGAAATATAATATAGCCGCAAGAGATGAAAATCGTGACTTTATCAATGGCATTTTTCTGTGAAAAGTAATATCTAATTTAACCAGTGGGCAATTCCAAACCAATGGCCTCACACGAGAACTCGTGGTCCCCGACTTGTTTGGATTCTCAAAATTTTTGGCACAAAGGAAGAGTCAAGTATTGGCTCTTGATATTCTAAAATGTAAACGATAGGGCGATTTTAATATACATATATCTGAATTTAGTGAACATTGGCACAATACAGTTAATAACTGTGACACCAATTCGAGCTATAGGTCGGATTTTGAATGTAAGGATGAACGCAGAAAGAAGGTTGAACGTGATAAGGAAACGAAAATCTCACTTTTATTTTAACATTTGGTCTCATAAGCATCCATTCCCATCTTTTAGCACAGTTTAATTTTGTCAATCTTTTTCAATTTAATCCATTTCTCAAACAATTCCTTTATTATTGCACAAAAATGACCCCAGGCTTAATTTTACTAAACAGCCATGATGTAGGACTCTGCTGAAAATGAATGGCAAATTTGCGGTGCAAAAGCACGGCATGACGCCGACGGAGCTACAAAAACGGTTAGCTGAAAATTTCGCAACTTCTGTGGCGTGAAAAAAGCGATGGTTGACAAGGCATTCTAGGTTTGTGGTATCTTTTTCTTCAGCTCAAAACTTCATTTTTAAAGATGGAAATGTATATACTCGGTCTTTCTGTCGAAACACATAATCGAAACGGCAGGCATAATGGAATGTGGAGCGTGCGTCAGCAATGAAAATGATGCATTGGGAGGCTATGATGACAGTGCGCGCATGTGCCCCGTGCCGAATTTCGAATAATGAAACCATCCTTGATTAATAATGATAAAATCTCTGCTTGTGTCTTCTCGTCGAAACGTTGCAAGTTACGGAGAACCTGGCCCGGTGTGAAACCCAAGAGCTCTTCATTAACAACGATTACGATTGTATGCTGTAAGACACGACTTTCAGCGAGCTTTGGAAGCCCCAGAGGAGCTTCATGCTTCTTAAAGCTGCTTATATTTCAAATAAAAATTCAAATGTGGGGTCTATAAGTACTAGAAAAAAATCTCACTCCAGGGTGTCTAACAAAAATCTAGTACAAAAGTCAAGGATATTTAAAGGTTTTCAAGGAAATAAAAGACCACTTTTCAAGGATGTTTGAAAAGGAATATGAGCATTATTCGAACACAAATTATAATTTTTCTATAAGTTATTAAATGAAAGAGTGCTTTTTAAAATATTGAAAAATTATTTACATATATTAGGTTTTGACATTTCCTTTAATTCTTCAGCATTTGTAATCAGCATAACATCTGCTTCCTCCTTTGCAATTTCTAAAATCCTTCTTTCTCATAATTATAATTCTTCTATTTGAACTGAAGTACGCTTTTGAAATTTTTTAAATCTTGATTAATTTTTTCTGCAAATGCTGCTTTTTTTATTTTTGGAAGCACTTTTGAAAGATCATTTCTTTCCTTATTTGAACATTACAAATGCCCTCTGCTGCATGTATAGCATCATGGATACAGCGCTGAGCAATCAAGCTATCTTCGTGCGCAAATTTTCCACTTCCACAAGTGCTTTATAAAACGAAAAACCTCTCAACTGCCGCATTGGCATGAAATAAAATAAAAATAGTAACCATAAGGTTTTTAAAAGTAATCTGATGCTTTTCCTTCTGAATGAAAATTAATTAAAAATGTGTTGAGTCCTTTTTCAAACCAAATTCTCTTATTTTTTCCACTGAATCTGAAGAAATAAAAGAGTTATATCCTCTTTTAACATGATCAGCATCGATTGCGTTCATACGATTTTTATCAACCAAATAGCTGAGTGCAGCTTGTTTTGAAATATTTTCTAATTCCACCAAGTAGGGTGAAAAACAACTTGCGCTATGCAATAGTTTGGATGAAAGAGAAGACTTTTATTTCAGTTTTTTAAGTATGTACATGTAAAACAAACTTTTGGCATTCAATTTTAAATTGCAGTTTCTCTAAATCTTTAAAATCTTTCAACTTCTGCATAATCGCAGAAGCTCCAAATCCAATATCCACGGAGTCTGGAAGACAAAATTTCTTTTTCTGCTAAATCAGGTACATTTAAATTTTAAAATATCAGGTACAGACTTAGCATTTTCCATTACTTTCGACTTAATAATTCTATTCATCAAACTCTTAAATAAATTGAATAAGTCGTTTCTCATGAAGGGCAGCAGCAGTCTCTTTGATACCTATCCAAAAATGGCTTGAAGTCCACAACCACTGAAATTATAAAATTAAGCTTTACTTCTAAAAATGTATCATTTACGGATTTTTTAATTTTTTTGTAATTTTCTGACTTAGGTGAGTAGCTTTCAAATACTTTTCTAGATGCACTAAAATTTCAAGAGCTCTTTTTATGACTACAGAATTTTCAAGCCAACGGATTGAGCAGAATTTTAACGGAAAAATCGAAAATCATGTGTGGCGAATATTATCAGCTCGTCGAGTTGGGAAATCTTTAAACAAGTAACACAACACTCGCAAAAAAGCATTAATGTTCATCTAGACTTATCCTGTGAAGTTTTGAAACTCCCACGAACAATGTTTAAAACAAATGATGCTATTTCTAAGAGCTGAGCAGGATTGTCTTCATCTGATTGATTAATACTATCAATTGAGTCTTTGAGACTTTTTTTTATGCTCGGCCCATCCATGGAGACCTGAATCATTTTTTAATTCAAACCATGAGTCGAAAATACGTCAGTAATATTGCTTTGAGCAAAGCTGCAGCCGTTGCATGACCTAAAAACATTTGAATCCAAATATCTTGTTCGTACTTGATTGTATTTCCAAAATCGTACAATAATATCCATTTGGCCTTGTTGTGCAATTTTGTTCAAACTCTCATCGAAAGAAAAGGCAAAAAGATCATGGGCTCGTACAGTGTTCGCTATGTCTTGTTGAAAGAAAGGTCCCAAACTGTATGTCATTTCATATCCTTATTAGTCTTTCTTCATATGAAACTGTTTATCAGGAAAATAAGGAAACACTAACGGAAATAATTGTTAGCACAACATGCAGATGTTTGTTTATATACTTGATTTAACGCCCATATTATTTCCGCTTTAACAATGTCATCTTTTACTATAGAATTAGATACTGAAATTGGGGCAGAACTTAGAGTAGAGCTGGTAGATGGAGCCTTAGATGAAGCAACATTTTAAATATTATAATTTTGAGAAGTAGCATTGGCAGTTTGTAATCATTTGTCCTCAACGATATTTTTCAAAGATTTATTTTCTGCTTGGGAAAATATGCTTAGACTTATCTGCTGAGCTTTTACTAATTGCTTATGTTTCATACCATTTGCATGAGACTTGACCGCTGACACACCCATTTTTGATATATATCGATTACAACATGGCATAATTTACAATAAGTAAGGTTATTAGAAGTAGCAGTTTTTCTAATCCAATTTTAATATTCAGGATGAACATTTTTTGATCCAACAACTCATTTTTAAAATTACTATGCATGAGTAGCTGGGTCTGTGGCATTTTTGCAGTGACCTACAATTAAATAAACAGCAATTATGAATCAGGCGTTAGGCGAACACAAACAAGTCCATTCGAGCATCTTCCACCTGAGGAAACACCACTCAGGAAACAAATACGGAATTTGAGACAATTACCGTAGCTGCAGTTGAATTATTAAGCATATATATGTATGTATAGCCTGATTTATAGTAGGTAGTCTTTAATTGACTATATGAACGCTTGAATGGTTTGAGTGTTACGCTTTGTAAAGAGTATAATAACAACACTTCAATACGTACCCTGAAAGTTGTGCGAATACATGTGTGATTTCATGCAACGTGTAACCACTGATTCATCCATTCATTCACGCAAATGTACATGAATCCGTTCACGCAAACGTACATGAATCCGTTCATGCAAACGTACATGAAATCATTCACGCAAATGTACTTGAGCAAGTACGTGTTAATGTATCATGTAACCAGGGCTTAAGAATATTTTTTGGGATGAGTGGGATCCCGAAACTTTGGAAATTCCCGAAATTTTTGGCCTAACCGAAGTTTGAGATGGGAAAGGTCTTTCCCGAAAATACTGTTTCGGGAAATGTTTTTTTTTGTTTTTCTGACTTCCGGCCTTGAAATTTATAGCAACCACGCGTTATTTAGCGCATTTACGATAAGCACAAATTAAACAAAGTAAATCTATAATATTTCTTTTGAAATTTTAGAAGAGAGTGCGATTTCCCCTAAAGATCAAAGCATTTGTTGTATCATGAAATGAACTTTCGTATCCCATAGTACCTGTGCCAAGCTGTCCTAAAAGTTGTATAACTTACGAAATTTCAGGGGCAATGACGAAAGGAGAATGCACGAATGCGCTAAAACTGTTATAACTTCCCTATTAACGACAATAGCACAGAGAGATGTAACAACAATATAAATCTAACATTAACGTATGTAATGCATAAATATGACTTTTTAAAAATTTAAAAAGTCATATTTGCAATCAAAAAACTACTATTTTCTTTCTTAGTATCACAGAGTACATGTTTGGGCTCAATTTGAAAAAAAATGATTCGGTAATTCCTCTGCCTTTGAGTGATAATGCCCACTAAAGGAAGTAATGTTTTGGTGCTGAAAAACTTCGTTAATTAATAATTAATGCACTTATAGTGACTCACATAGCAAAGAAAATTGTATGAAACTTATCTCAGTGAAATCTAGGCACTTTGACTTACATGTGATAAAAATTTGACTGCGATACACTCATTAGTCCATGAGCTATGAATTATTTCCCTATTCACTGTACTTAAAAATTGGAACCTCCGAAGTGACCTTATGAGCAATTTTACAAAACTTTGAATACCTAGGTATATCGAGGAAACTATGCCACCTAGAGAGGAAAAACTTTGTATGGCTCATTAACCTGATGATATCAGCAAGCGGAAAACTTTTCATGAAAATCTGAGTCGGTGGGTGACATGGTTTGGTGAACTGATGTGGAATGACTAGGGATAGGAAAATTTCGCGATCGCGAATTTTGCGAATTTAGGTAAAAATGTCCTAGGAGTGGTAGTTAGTTACAACATACTCCATACTGACTGGGGAAATGACTTTTGAACTCGCGAAATGTTGCGAATTGTGCCCCAAATCGCGAATTTTCTTTTTGTATGAGAAAATGGTTGGAGGTTCATTTCAAACGCAAGAAAAACATTAAAATTGCTAGCAAATGTACTCAATTCGATTGGGGCAAGGACCTAGCCATGTTGAAACACCGGTTCCCAACAGAACACCGAAGTTAAGCAACGTTGGGCCCGGACAGTGGTTGGATGGGTGACCCTCCTCCATACCTGCACCAGGCGTGGATGGAGAGGCGATACTCCCTCCAGACCACCAGGAGGCTGGTGGGAGATATACCCAGACCGGGAGAGTTAAGAGGGAGGACACCCTCCATACCTGGTACTGGGGTGAGGCAGGGCAGACAGATGCAATTGGCAGACAGGCATGGGGTTGGCACAATGGATCAAGAAAGGTCTAAGTGCCCGGGCTCCTGTCGAAGGCCCCCCCAATAGCAATCTAACTCAATTCGATTTAAATGAACTTGCGTGCAAATATTCCTGAGGTATGCGGAAGTTTGCAGTTCATCGTAGCATAACTGGTGTTATGATAACAATCGCGGGAGGATGACATCAGGTGCTTTCGATTTACAGCGATAACCGGCAATACACAGCTCGTCACGCCACGTTGCTTTTTATTTACAATTGGTGGAATAACCATCTATCGGCATCTATAATCGGTGGTTCTCCGCTCCGAGGTGAGTCGAACAAAGGAAAAGCAATATGCGCATTTATTCAAAGTAATCTGCTACAGCAGGGTTTCCCAAACTTTTCATCCGATGGAACACTTCGTAAATCCTGAAATTTTAACAGAACACCTTGTGGACTTCGCATATATTAAACCATTGCGTTTAGGTAGCAGCTTATAAAGCCATTATAGGTTACTCGGAACACCCATTAGCCTTCCGCGGAACGTAGTTTGGGAATCCCTGTGCTACAGAAGACGAGAAGGACTGCACATGTGTGAATAGCCGCTTTGAGTTGTTTCATTTTAATGGGCTTGTTCACCAAGAGTTTTTAATGCCAATTATAGTTTGAAAACTAAAGAGACACGTATTTTCTGATTTTTTATTTTGAGCTGATTTGTTCATAACACTACTACGGATTTGAAGAGGAGACGGACTGCACATGCGTGAATAGCCGCTTTGTGTTGTTTCATTTCAATGGGATTGTTCACCAAGAGTTTTTTAAATGCCAATTCTGATAGAGTTTGAAAAATAAAGAGAGACGAATTTTTCCGTTATTTGATCCGTCGCCTGCTTTTCAAATTATCGGTGGCGAAAAATCAGGGTTCTCAACCCTTTCACGTAAAAGAGCCAACATGAAAAGTTTTGAAGTCACTCGCTGCTCCGTCCAATCACCCTGGGCGCTATGCAGCATTCCCCTTCCCTCGCTTTCCAGCGAGCGAATTAGAATCTGAAGCGGATCTCTGATGACATCACGAACTTTTTGAGTGGGCGGCAAGTTTTGCAAATTTTTTATTTAAGAGTGAGTGGCTGAATATAGAAGAATTTTGTCTCCACCGAAAATCTATTTTCCAATCCATCTACCGAACTCGTGAATTAAATTGCAATTTCACATCATAATGAACGACCTTATTGCAATGGTTGCGTAGCTAGCTTTAAAGCACCAATCAAGGCCAACTACGACATCAATATAATTGTCGATATATTTATTTATTGCGTGGCACCAAGATTGATTTTGTTTGAATCTCTAGTTTTTGGCCATTTCCGTCAAATGACTGTTTGTTTTCCAGTGACAACTGTTAAGTATCCTAGTTTTATTCATGGTTTCTGTGCTTTCATGTGATTTTGACGAGTTACTGAGATGCCGAATGCAAAATTAAGTGCAAGAGACTGGGCTTTCCAGTATCAAAAAGATGGATTTTAATGTATCGATAAAAGTACGGTCATGTACATATTCTACAACTGTCAGGTTGCCTGGGAAAGACTCAATTGGAAAAATTAAAAATCTTCGAAGCACGTAACTGCAGCAAACTTTCACAAGGATGGAAATTCTCTGAAGTTACATGTCAATACACGAAATGTATTAAATTTTATTTTTAAATTTAGTGCCACTTTTCCAGGTTACGCCACCGAGGTGATTGTCTTCAGTCATAACATGGCTAGAAGGGGAAGTGTCGCATAATAACCCAGATCATATTGGGTTAAACTATAGTACAAGTGACCCTTTTCTAGACTTCAAAATAAATCGGTATTTTATGTGTACCTATATATAAATTTGTGGTCACTGTGAAAACACCGAAATGTCTTGTTGAAAGTACCGAATTCCTAATTTCAAAGTACTGCTTTTCTCCCTTTCAAACCACCGAAAAATTCCTATCCCTAGGAATGACCTCTCTCTAAACATGCAGAAGTTGACTCTCTCTCACTATGCAAGTCTTCAACAGATCGACTTTTTGATGCTGAATAAGCTTGCTGTTCTTCCATGCCCACTAATTTTAATGTTGTAGTGGCATTATATTTACGAAATCTGAGCAATTTTTCTTAAAAAAAAAGTTTAGGTTCGCTAGTGTTGAAACAGAAAATAAGTTCCCCGAATCATAACCACTTGCCCGTTAACCGTAGTGAAGATACCTCAACACCCCCGATAAATCAGTTCGTCTCTTCATTATTTGATTCTGCAAGGCATTTTTCATATTATTCTCCAACTCAGTATTCACATCATTTAGTTTTCACATCATGAATTCCAAAGCAGCCTCATACTTCAAAAGATGTGCATCACTTCGGTCAAGCACCTCCACAGTTATTTTCACTGGCTGCAGTGGTGAAAAACAGAAGAAGCAAGTTCATATTCACACTCGTTGAATGATATTTCAGAATTCAGATCAATTAAGGCCTTCATTACGGAAATTTTAAGCATTGGAAAACATTCGGCCATTTCAACTAAACTGTTCCATCGAATTTTTATATCAACAACAAGAGTTTTTTCCTCATCAAATTTTTCGATGGCATATTTTTGAAGGAATCGGTCATTTTTTTAGAGTGACATTCTGAAGAGGAGAACAGTTTTCCTAATTATTTAAATCAATAACTTAATGTTGCCTTCTGATTGTTTACACGTGCCTCCATCTTCAAATCAATCATCCACGTCTGTTTCATTACTCGATAGAAAGTCTTCATCACTGATTTCATTTTCTTCCAATTCTTCAGATTCTACTTATTCTTCTTCTTCAAAGTTATACTTTCTTACATTTATTCACCGCCAGATTTGTACAAAACATTTATGACTGCCAGTTGGATTCCATGAGCAAAACAAATTTGATTATTTGCCGGTATTAACCTACCAACCATTGCCATTGCACTTACACACCCAGTGGTGATAGCAAAAATGCCTTTCTCTAAAGAAATGTCACATTCTCTCCATTTCTATTTTATAAGTTCAATGCACACTTCTGCAGGCATGTTTCCATTAATTCTGTCCTAAGTTCCAGACCTTTGATTTTCTTTCAAAGGAGTGATATTAACATATCTTCTGTTGCGTGGCGAAGTCCACTCATCGAAAGTTAACCAAATTTTCTGGACTGTAGTCCATATTCCTTAATACTGGCAATTTAACCCGTGCACCGTAACCTAATACTAAGTCTCTTACAGTATTAGGAGATTTGGGGATATCCGCAAAACCCCAACATTTCAGGGCTTCATGTAAATCGGCAGACGTACAGAAAATGCTGAATGGTAAGCCAACATGACCAGTCATTCTAGGTAGTACAGGAGCTAAGGAGTTGTCGAGCTTAGTGAAGAAAAGTCTGTTATCTTCTCTCGAGGCCCGAGTGAGCGTTCACTTTCCGTTCTTCTGATTTTACTTGTAGGGCATTTGTCATTTATGATGGAATTTCCCCTTAACTCACTTCGTTTTGACACATTTATCTAATGAACAGAGTTTAGGTGCACATGAAGTCCTTTTGTGGAACCACCAGCAGTTTTTAAAACTTTACTACATAATTTATGTTTTGCCGATTGACCCCGGACTTCTCGTATGCAACGCTGTCAAATTAAGTTACATTTTGGGTACCAGTTGTCCATTCTACATAATTTCCTGAGTCTTTTTCATTTGCAGCCATTATAATTTGGGGTGGCTTTAAAAAATAATATCTAATGTATAAATGAGGAATTTAGAAATTAATTTCATTTCCAACATATATTCAAAATAGAAGCAAACACAACAGTTATTATTCAACAAGCAATGACACCTTTTTGATGTGTCACACCACAGAGCAGTTCTACAAGAATTAAAGGTCACTTGTAGGTTTCCGTTCTGTATTATAAAAATGTCGCATTAAAAGTCGTAAGAATGATAGAAGAACTGGTGTTAAGTAACATTTTTCAGACAGTCTCATGGAATACACGAAAATGATCAAGGCATAGGCATCGAGCTATTAGTACCAATATCATCAATCTACAGTTTACCTAAGTTACATTTGGCATCATTACTTTATTTTTGTTACATTTTCTAGTATCGCAGATCATTAACCACCATTTATTTTTCGAGAGGAATCAGATTAGATATTTGTTTACAATATAACTCTATATCTCCGTTGACATTCACCTGACAGCTCTGCCAATGCTTGATAAATCAGTTTTACATAAGCTATTGAACACCCATCTCTATTGTTACACAGTAATACAACAGTTGTATAGAGACGCAAATAGCCACCCCCTAAATTCGCCAACGTTAAAATCAAACGATTAAAACACTCCCCAGAGAAACAGCAGTTGCACTAGGCAGGTCCACTAATCTTCTCTCTAGCCTTGGTAAGACGAATGGGTGTTCACTACTATCCAAGTTACAGAACTTACACTTTCACTCTCAACACGAAACACAGTGCAATGGAACTAGGAAACTGATACCCTTTTGCTGAACAACTTATTTTCATGATATGCTTTTGTGCTTTTAAAATATATTAGTGTATGTGTCACAACACACAACAAAAAACAACACATTTTTGATAACAGGGTTGCTACAGACCAGAAATTATGAAATTCCAGTACTTTCCCAGGGTTTTCCAAGCCAAAATTTTCATTTTTCCAGGTTAAATATCCATTCTATCGTAAGCGGGTATTTTAAAGAAAGTACAAGGATAAGAGAAAACATATTAACGCATGCACACCATATAGTGATAACTATGTGCATTATAGTGAAATACATGAAAAACAGGTGGTTTTTAAGCATTTTAGTAAACAAAAACCCAAATCTCACTATTGGGCTATGACCACTAGCGCTACACCTCGGCCCCCTGCATACCTACCAATAGCAGAAGTGGTGACATTTCTAGGAGAGCATATTTCTGCATTTCTCTCTAGCTGAGACCCAAACTTGAAGGCAAGATCAAAAATTACCCTTCAATAAAAGCATATTCTCTGTCTTTACACCCATGATATAAAAGTCATCGCAGATGTTGTTTTCTAATGACAACATAAAATCACAAACAATGTTGTTTACGCATAAATCGTTAAAGTTGATGTTTCTTAATGGAATTTCATGTAATTTTTAGGTACAAAAGGAACAGTAGGTGTGATGATTATGAAGAAATGCTTCATTTAAGATGTCCATCGACGTTAAGTACTTGATTGTATTTCATAGTCTGCGTGGCCAGAGGACAAATTCTAATCGTATCGGCTGCTGTACCACTGGCACATGCTTGGACTGAGGTGGAACAGGAGGATTTTTCCTCATGTTGATTCACATATTTTACTTCACATAGGTCCCTTTTCGAGGGCCGTTAATTGTACCAATGTTTACTTCCACACAGTGCTTGAAATTTTCTCAAATTATAAAGGCTGCAAATTTAGTACAGTGTGTCCTCGTTTAACGTTGTCCCGTTTAACGTTGTTTCGCGATAACGTTGTCCAACAATTAAAACCCTTAATCGTTCAATGTCGTCAGTGCTTCGCGATAACATTGTTCAAATTTTGCGCAACAAAAAAAATGAATAACGAATAGGAATTTGACGCATCTGATGCGTAATTTCCATTCGGCGGAAAAGTTTGACGTTAACTCCTCATAGCGTGTGTCAAAAGTTCACCTGAGCGAATAATTATTGCGTTATTTTGTTTCATAACTGTGTTTGCTTATTATTTACTATGCTGTTATTGGGGGGCAATTCATTGGGTGATTTAAAACTCAAACCTTCGTTAGTGTACCATCTTGAATCTCATGGTATTAATAATACCATGTCCGAATGGCAGATCCAGGGGCAGATATCTACGGTAAAAATACCTGAAAATCCCATGTCGCCATAAAGTAGAACTGGTGGAAGAAAAAGTTGATTTACTGCTGTTTGAGGTGAATCGAAAACGTGTTATCGTGTTGAATTAGTGTGTAAGAGGAAATTTTCTTAACCTTCCATGATGCAGTAAATCGTCGAGGGTGATAATGTTCCTAAAACATTGTTACGAAATAACAAAAATTTTGTACACAGCACCGATTTTCCCTAGTTCACTCACTATTTTAATTGATATCCTACGTCTTCGCGATCGCAGCGAGCGAAATTTTTGCCCTTCACTGCATTCGCTTGCGCACGCTCCCGCAGTGAAGGAAAAAAATTTCTATTTACTCAGAGGGAAGCCGGTGCTAACAGCGCTAAATATCAGAAATATAGGAGGGAAACCTGGTGATTATTGTTTTAAAAATGCCTTTTCAGTTTGTTTCATCTAAGATATGAAGATCTCTGACTAGTGAAATCATCTGTTCGACTGCCCGCGTAATTAAAATACGCCGTGGTATTTGTATTATAGCGTCCAGTCTGGGAGAAAATTAATTTCACCTGCTTCCCGATCACCTTATACCACCTATTTCATTTATATTGCTACACTACATATGCGCATTTACCTTTCGTTTGCTTAATAAATCCTTTTTCTTTCGTAAACTATTCACTTAAACCTGTGATGTGAATCTAATTCTGGACGCCATATTGGAAATACTGACCTTTTCCTCCTAGTTCCCCCAGATGGGGCAGCGGTCGAGCAGTGTCTTCATTTTCTATACCCACCGCCCATGACTTTTCCCGCCTTCAACTTAAAACTATTTTCCGCTTTTCAACGGCTTTATCACACTCAGGAGGGACGGGCAACCTCTCGGAGCTACCCTGTAATCTTTGGAGGTACTTCATTCCACTATTACTATTCCATACAGAACTTTCATCACCAACTCACCTCTCGCCGTAACCATTGGGGTGGGTTGTGTAACAACCAACGGAATCAGCGAGATCTTTGGAAGTCCCGGTAGAGGGATACGGACTAATTTCACGTCTAAAATCCTTACCCAACCCCCCCAACAACGTTGCGGGTCTGTGGAGTGAAACAGGGGTGCTAAGGTGGGAAGTACGCTGCGTCGAGAAGGCCATTTCTGAACGGAAAAATAGGTTATTTGGCAGATAGTTACGTTTTACTTTCACGAATACCCTTCTAAACCAACGGGGCGCCCCGTTGGTTTAGAAGGGTATTCGTGAAATTAGTAGACGAGTAGACGTGAAATTAGTCCGTATCCCTCTACCGGGACTTCCAAAGATCTCACAATATGGCGTCAAAATATCACAAAAAATATGCGAATTTTGGTCATTTTCAAACTTTATTTTCTCCAAAACTAAGAATCTCACGCCTTTTTTTCTTACATTTAATAAATGTGCATTCCTTTCACTTTCCTTTCCCATTCATCGAATACCCCTTACTTTTCTACTATTCTCACACAAGAATTTCTCCCAGACTGGACCCTATGACACCTTTACCATTGGTGAGTTTGGAACCGATTTTAATTTTTTACATTGTTTCTTATGGAAAATACTGCATCGTTTAACGTTGTTTCGCTTAACGTCTACTTTTTCAGGAACGAGTTAACAACGTTAAACGAGGACACACTGTATTGTAAAAAATTAGTTTTCGGTCGCTTTCATATTTCAGGAATATCTACAAAATGCTTTTCCGCCAAGGTACAGAATAATCATGTTTCTGAACCATGTGGTAGAAAGAAGTGATAATTTAACCAAGTGAGCAGTTTTTTATACTCATATTTTCTACTTTAAGGATGGTAGCTTTTTTAGTATGTAGTTTGTTGTAATAAAAAATAATAACAACATTATTGGAATAATTTCAAAGAGCCACTTGGGTGCTAAAAATATTCCAGTTAGCATATGCACAAAATCTAGGATATTAGGGAGCAATGTACAAAGCATACATAAAATACTTGCAATTTAAGTCATGCTTAAGGGTTTAATTCAATATCACTAACGTGTCCATGTGTCACCATTGAAATACCAAAATAAAACCAAACTCTATTTCGTTCCTCGTGTGGAGTTGCTAGTCTCCCATCAAGCACCTCCCCAGGTGGAGGATTGGGGAATGCTCACCAGATATGGTGGGTACTGGGGAAATAAAGTACCCAGGGCAGACCAAAACCAGCCCCTTGCCAGGGTTACGGTGCAGATCTCATTGGAAGTGAAGGCGAAGAAGGGGTCCTTTGGCGGATCTGGCAAAATAGGCGACCCCTCCAGCTTGGGGTAAATAGAGCGGGAACTTCTGCCTTGTAGATAGGGTGTGGATCTCAAAGGCTAAGGGAGTAAACCCTTTAAGAAAACTGGTAGCATATGAATCCAGGTGGGAACCCCACCAGCCGAATCGGAGGAGGTAGGCTAATAGCCTGCTTCCTCTTAAATTTACAGTGGAAGCCGGGTATAGTGAGTATGTCTTATTGCAAGAATCCCGTTTTAGCTAGTGATTGTCTTTGTACCGCCAAAAGGCCTATGTTTTACATGTAAAATAAAGTGAATATAGCGAGGCCAAAAGGTTCTTTCCACGGTATACGCTCGGTATTACGACAGATATCTCTCGAGGGCGATGCACCACCTAGCAAAAATTAACTACCGTATTTACTCGTGTAAGCCGCGCACCTTTTTTCGAAAATGCCGGTGAAAAAATGGGGGTGCGCGGCTCACACGAATCCTCTAGATATTCATGTAAGCCGCGAACCATTTTACCTTAAATTCCTGTCAATGGTTTCTCCAAAGTGAATACAGTTTGTCCTCGACTTACGATCATCTGACTTTCAAAGATACGAACATACATATCCAATCAAAAAATTCAAACGTGTGAAGGAATGTCAAATTTGGCGCCACCGGACAAGTTATTTTGCCGTTGTTGCTGGCAGTGCAGTGTGCAGCAACTCGCGGATTGGTACTACCCTTCTTTGCCGCGATGAATGTTAACAACATTATCTCGATATATCAATTTGCAATGTTCATTGTTTACTTACGTCATAAATTTTTACGGATGATTCGGAAGTAAGACGAAAGCCCAAAGATGCCCTGTAAGTAGTGATATATTTGGAGATATTGCTACTCTTTACATTTCAATGGAAATTGACTTCCGTGTTTCAAGCTGCCTTCGCATGAAATAGAGGCATGATTCCATTCACTCATTCGTTTTGTGAAGACAAATAATTATTACCCGCAATACGAGGCTCGATTCAGGTTATCGTGATGAATGGTAAAATATTCTTTCCAGGGTATTTGAAAATTGCCTTACAGGCAGTCCTTCCATCCATCTATCCGTCTCAATCACTCAGCCGGAAACAATAAAGCTGTCAGATTTTAGTGTGATACCTCAGTTGGATCTGAACAATTGGAGTGTCCAAACCGGTTTTTCCTAGAAGACCCCTCAAGAATAAAGTTCTTCATTCCTTATTTCTGGGTGCGACGACATTCATCTGCGCGGGACTCATTCAGGGAGAAAGAGAAGGGGGTAACCCGGGAGGATCACTCCTTCACCTTATCTGTTATTATCTACCCACACCCAGTTTCGCTTTTACCCAGGTGGCTTTCACTAGTGGCGGAGGGGTTGGGCCAGCTTTCAGCGGCCTCGGCAGCCAACACTAGGTTGATATGGCCGATGATCGAACGAGGGAGCCGTTATTTCGGTCCATTCAAATTGTAACCTTACCCCGGTGGTAGCTGTGAGGTTGATTTCGCACTCCTTCATGATTTTTCCACAACCTGAAATTATGTTAAAGAATTCAAAAAGATATGGTACTTTTTTCACAATTTTTTTTTATTTCAAGTCGACCGGTTTCGTCGCATAGGCGACATCGAATATACGACATATGCGACTCGTCGACATATGCGACGATACCGGTCGACTTGAAATAAAAATCTGTGAAAAAAGTACCATATCTTTTTCAATTCTTTAGAATGGATTTTCACAAAGTTAAGCCTGAAACCATCGAGTTTATGAAATTATGTTGCTTTGCGCCCGAGAGAGCTTTGAAACGCATCGTCACTTCAATGGGATAAGTAACGTAGTGCATCGGCGCATGCAAAGAGAGAATCGGAACTCTAATCTGTTTTTACTTCCTTTTATAGGAAGCATCATTCACTTATGGAAGTGAAGACCACGCCAGGAAATTATACATCGTTCAGACCGGTGACTTTTACATCGCCATGTTAATAGATCGGCACGTGTAAGAGATCGTTGGATATTCTCTGACTTTCATCACAACCTACCTCTAACCGGTAGACTACTGCAATGAATGAAATGTTAATAGATAAAGAAATTCTGTTTTCACCGTTTGGTGCAGGTAGGGTGTTGCTAGAACTTATTTCATAGGGCGTTTACTTGATATCATCCACTTCGGATAAATAATTAGTTAACTTGCCTAAAATCTATCATTTCGCGGAAATGCTACTCGGCTATGAGAAGTGATAGGAAAATGAGCTTTGATGTAAGTTCTATCTGCATCGTTTATCTTTCAATGCGGATACTCCTCAAGTTGGTACGTAAGTTTAATACAATTAAGTCGTGTTATGCAAAGAGGATGTCCAGCGCTTTCTTCCATAGGCCTTCATGCCGAGCGCTTCCGGCAGTCCAGGGAACGGCCACGCGTCATCGGCCCGCATCTTCCTCTCCCCTCCACCTCTCTCTCTCCCCCCACCCTCGCCTTGGCGCTCATAGTTAGGGGGTCGGAGTAAAGTGATATTTTTTCTAGAGTTAGTATCACATTTCACTCATCTTTTTCCCACGCCCTAACGTCACAGGTGGCTTCCAAAAGTAGGGGGAAGGGGGGGGGGGGGGGCGTTACCCGTTGAGAGTCCCTTATCAGCTATGACCGCGAACCAAGCGTATCACATTTCAGCCCCCCCCCCTACTTTTGGAAGCCACCTGTGACGTTAGGGCGTGGGAAAGCGATGAGTGAAATGAGATACTTTTGATGAAATGTAATGCAGACTCGAGAAAAAATATCACTTTACTCCGACCCTCTAACTATGAGTGCCGAGGCGAGGGTGGGGGGGGAGAGAGAGAGAGAGGTGGAGGGGAGAGGAAGATGCGGGCCGATGACGCGTGGCCCTTCGCTGGACTGCCTGAAGCGCTTGGCGTGAATGCCTGTGGAAAAAAAGCACTGGACATCCTCTTTGCTTCACACGAGTTAATTGTATTAAACTTACGTACCAACTTGAGGAGTAAAAGTTGTCACCAAGTTGTCAAAGGAGGTAAAAGTTGACAACGTAATTAGTTCCGATTCCGAAGAAGAAGAAACGGTGCCTGTGCCCTTGAGAGCTGAAGTACAGCAGGCTATAAAAGTAATTAGCGACGTCTATAGGGCCAGTAATGCTTCCCTGGACGAACTAAAAACATTCAGTGAAGTAGAAGGATTTGTGCTTTCCGCAACTGCCACTAAATTGAAGCAGACAATGCTTGATACATTTTTCGCCACTGAGTAAGCATTCAAACTATTTTCTGATTTATATTATTGATGTGAAGTACGTGTGATGTGTTTGTGATAAAGAAGGTCCCCTATTATTTTGTTATGCTCGTACTTTCCCAATTAAGTCAACATGGTTTTCGTTTGCAAAAGTATTATTTATTTTCTCGTACGCTCGAAAAGGAATTATATATTTGTTAGCTGTGATAATTTTAGCATATTTTTGTTATTTTTAAAATATAAACAAGCCTTATACTGCGCTAATAATTAAAATTTATCCCATTCACCATATTTTTGTTTTCTTTTGTGATTCCTAATTTAACAGGTTATCATCATTATTCAAATCGAGTGGGTATTTTTCCAAGAAACACATACCTGCGTTCGTTCTATATCCTGGAGATGGCAGTACTTGCACGAAACATAATGTGCTAGCCAATCGACTGAGGTATTTTCTTTTCTGGTGTAAATAAATACTCGATGACACTAATTTGCGGTAGATAATTGAATTTGAATCATAGAAACTGCTAGGAATAGGTGACTATGCGAGAAATATCTTCGACCACCGGTACATGCCGTATTTCAGTGAACCTTCAGGCCAATTTTCCCAACTGATGGACGTACTGGTTAACAATCGAAAACTCGACCAAGTTGATATTATCGTCATGACATATTTGCAAAATTATCCAAAAACTACAGTATACCTAATATTTTAATTCCGATTAGTTACGGTGTCTTTACAGCTTTCTTCGGTGATCGAAAAATAGAAGAACTGGAAGAAAAACACCGAAACTGGAGGAATTAATATTTTATGTAATGGAAAATGTCCTGTTTCTTTCTTAAAATTAGTTGATATTCCACCAGATTGTGCCTGAAACGACTTTTTTTGCTGTTTACCTTCGTCAAATACCATGGAAACAAAAGAAAAACGGTAAATACGAACGACTATGAGAATTAGGTGGCTTTATTCAACACTTTCAGATACAACGAGCGCTCGATTTAGCAAGTGATTTCTGAGGGATTATGAGCACTCATTAAACTGGGCTTCCACTGTACTTTTATTACAGAAACTGCAACAAATGCAAGCCGGATGGGTTTTTTGGCACAGACTTCTGGCATAAAATTAAGGACACGAATCGTTTTATGGAATGTGAGAACAATGAATGATGCAGGCACTCTGAAAGTTTTAGAAAGGGAATTAAAGGAAAATTAAAGATGGACTCTTAGATATCAGATAGAATTATTCTAGCAAGATTTAAATCCAAGGTAAAAAGTATATCTATATGTACTACAAAGCTATGCACATACCGAAGAAGCTTTGGATGAAGAGAAGACAACATTTTATGACCAATTAGAAATAACGACCAGATCTATATCAGGGATCTTTCGGGGTTTGCACCGGGTAGTTAGGTCCATGGCGGCCGACGTTTCGATGCTTGAGTCGAGCATCGTCCTCAGGGCAGAGGTGAGTGACCACTCACCTCTGCCCTGAGGTGAGTGGTCACTCACCTCTGCCCTGAGGACGATGCTCGACTCGAGCATCGAAACGTCGGCCGCCATGGACCTAACTACCCGGTGCAAACCCCGAAAGATCCCTGATATAAATCTTCGCCGGGAAAGCCTGAAATCATTCAATGACCAGATCTATTAAGAAGCAAGACATAATCATTGTGATGAGTGATCTAAATGCCAAGATTGGAACTGATAATACTGCAGTGGAGAAAACCATGGGGAAACATGGTATTGGGGAAATAAACGAAAATGGCAATAAATTCATTAACTTCTGCGGACATCATGAACTGGTGATTGGTGGTAATTTATTCCTGCACAAATTATGTCATAAGATGATATGAATTTCACCAAATGGTAGTGGCCAACCAGATTGACCATTTTGACCAAGTAGAAAGTGGAGAAGATTGCTTTTAGATACAAGGAACAGCAGAGGGGCAGACTGTGAAAGTGATCAGAATCTTGTAACAGCTGATGTCAGACTTAAGGTTGTGTCACAAAATGCACAATTAGAAGCAAGGGAATACAGTACAATGTGGAAAGACTGAGGCAGAAGGAAATAAAATAAGAATTTAATACCCACTTACAAAACCGAATTGATTTATTGGAGTTGGAAAATGCGGGCATTGTAGAGAAATGGTCTAAAGTCAGGGATAAAATGACTGAAACCAGTAAAGAGGTCCTTGGCTATAAGAAGAAGAAGAAAGCATGTATTTCAGAAGCAACTTGGAAGAAAAAAGAAGAAATCTAAAGTGAAAGAAGAACCAAGAGGAGGATGCCAAGGAGAAAAGAAGAGCAAATGAAGGGCACAGCATAAAGCATAGAGAAATGAAAAGAAGTTTCAGGAGTGATAAGAGGAAATCGATAGAGAACTTGGCTTCAGAGGCAGAAGAAGCTGCAGAAGCAGGAAACACAAGAGAAGTTTACCAAAATATCAGAGCATTAGCAAACAGAAAGTGTATTGGCAAGAAACCTTATCAGGTGGGCCGGGCCCTGGACGACCGGCTGCCACTCTGTTGTTTCCTCATTAATAGGATCCAATGAAGCCAACACCTGTGATTAAAGGTTTTGTTTCGCCGCTTGTCAGCCCCTTAGCCTATTTATGACTCTGGGGTTGAGTGCTTCCTCTTTCCCCTACCCTTCCTGGGGCCTAATTCTCGTTCTTGTCGCGGGACAAGATATCACGCGTTCCCCGTAATGCAAATTGTGTTCGTCTCCCATTCTCGTTTTTTGCGTTCGCGTTCGTGATAAGGCTCGGGCAACTTCGGCTCTGTAACCATGGAAGTGACGTCAGCACCGCTAACGTCATCGATTTCAGCCAATACGAGAGGAGTGGACTTTCGAGTGGCAGCTGTTTGCAGACGAAAAGGCGAGAATGAGCCTTGAATAGGCAAATAAACATTTTCAAGCGCTTAAATGTTATAAGTTCGCTGGTAATAATTTTATTATTAATACAATTGTAACTTAATCGTATTCGATTATTTACTTTCGGCGATTCGGTTCACTTATTCGTTTAGACAATACGGTAGCATAAAATATAGTGCTCACGGGGTACCCTTAGGAAAAAATACTATAAAACTAATCATACTTAATAACTATAGCATATAGTTATTTGGAACAACAGTGTTTATACATAATCACTGAAGTCTTATAGATATGAAATATAATGACTATTGGCTGCATGTAATCCTATTGATAATCTAAAAAAATTGACCAAAAACATTTTTCATTGAAGCACCGATGATAAGAACATCATTAATAAAACAGAAACGAATAACTTAGAAAGAAAAAAAAATACCCCAAGAGAGATTAGAACTTATAACCTTCGCATTGTAAGCCACCCACCTAAACCACTAGGCTAATACAGTACATTGGATGAAGTGAATTTCACAGGGTATACAAGCCGCGTCATTAATAGCTGGAGACTGCTGAGGTTTGAGGTTTAATACTTCTATGTTTTTATATCGTTGCCTCTTCTATGGTATTGCCGACGTTTTCCTACAGTTTACCTTATCATGGGCTTCATATTCTCATGATCTTGATTACTAGGCATGCTAGAAGAAAATAAAATCAGTTCAAAAAGGTCCTAAACTAAATTTGAAAGGAGAGTATCTAGACGATGGGCACTGTCCAACACAAATAGATCCAATTACTTAGGTACCAAACAACAAGTACGTCTAATGCAAATTTTGGAGAGGAAAACACAGCAATATGAATAGCGAATTGACGACAATGGCATAATATGATATTGTCATATCAAAGAATTTCATTTCAGTTCCACTTCAGTTTCAAATTCTTATGAGATGAAATAAGGAAGATATTTGGAGAGCATATTTATTTCAGAATTGACCTTTATTTAAAATATAAAAGCGCCAACAAAACAGCAGCCACTAAATTTCACTCTTGAATTTCTTAATTAGTGATTGAAAAATGATTTGTACTGGACAATTTCCAAGACATCCATTTACGGATCCTGTAAATTTCATTGGAAATAACTTAAAAGCACCATGTAAGGTTTCACTTAACAGGTGTTTAAAGAGAACGATCGCTTGGTATTTCAATATAACATTACCATCAAATGTACAAACATTCACCAAGACATATCCACTATACATGGATCTTGTATTTCATCGAAACTTAAAAGGTCCATGTAAGGTTTCACTTAACAGCTGTTTCCAAAGAACTATCACTCGGTATTTCACAAAACAGCCGAATAATAGCAATTAAATATACACTTTACAGCATATTTAAAGCCGGAATATGCACTTTGTTTACCAACAAATTTATCCACACAGCCTCAGATGTAAAACAACATAACAATAGGTCCACTTCATCAAAGCAGTTGCAATATACTATTTCATGAAATGTCATGCATATCCAATTGGTGGCGTATTATGACACTTCACGAATACGAGTACCTAATCTTGTCGTTGAAATTACTTCGATGCACACTGAAAAAATAATTCCACGTTGACAATTATAATAAACAACGACCAAAAACCTTGCTCACACAGGTGGAATCTCATGAATAAACGAACTTAAGTTAATGAAAGCCTATAGCTCCATGCAACTAGGTTTCACCAAATGCGCTCAACAGCTGTTTACAAAGAACGATCACTCGGTATTTCACATTACAGCCGAATAATAGCAAAGACACACTAGGTACAACATATTGAAGAGTATATGTAGGTACTTCGTGTACCTTCATATTTATCCACAAATAGCCTCGGATGTAAAACAACACAGGTTCACTTCATCAAAGCAGTTGCAGTACTATTTCATGAAATGGCATGCATATCCAATTGGTGGCGTATGTGACACTTCACGAATATGAGTAATCTTGTCATTTAAATTACTTCGATGCACACTGAAAACATAATTCCATGTTGATAATTAAAATAAACAACGACCAAAAACACCTTGCTCACAGAGACGTAATCTCATGAATAACCGAAATTAAGTTAATGAAAGCCTAGCATGATGATTACTTACGTCAATATAATTGCATTATTCCTCCCTTATAGTGTTCATTGGTATCTCAAGATTAAATATATCCTCAGAAAGCTACAAAAGTTTCACTGATAATACCACTTGCATCACAAACAAACACGCATTTCTCGCTGGAACTTGAGGAAGCTAAGTGATACACTGTTGCCATATTTATGTATAATAACAAATAGTAACTAAATAAGTTATTCTAAGCTTCTTATTTTCTCCATAATAAAATTCCATCGACTTATCACGGCCTCGAAAGCCGTGATAACTTCTTCATCGCAACGTGCGTTAACTCTCGTGATAAGTAGTAAGAGAATACCGAGCACCACTGTAATTGGACAAGCCCTAACGCTAACGCTATCACGAATGCTGTCACTGTCCCTGTCACTAGAGAATACAGCGTAATGCAAATTGCGTTAGAACTGGCGTTTGCGCTCGGTAACGCACTATACGAGAGAACCAGAATAAGGCCCCTGCTCTATCCTTCAATCCTTTTCTAACCTCACACACTCGTCGACCCTGGTAATAAGAGCGAACTTGACGCCAGGAGAGGTGCGTTCCTACATGGTTTGTACCCACTAACCATATGGCAAGAAACCAGTGAGGAATAAGGATGGTAAACTGGTGATGGGAAATGGATAACAGCTGGAAAGATGGAGAGAAGTCTTCAAAGAACTATTGAATAAAAATGTGGAAGAAGACTGGGAAGAAGAAGCGGGCCAAGACAATAGAGTAGAAGAAGGCTTTTGCATAAGTACAGCACCGCCCTCTAAAGAGGAGGTTGTTAAAGCTATTAAGGAATTACAGTAAAACCCCCATACAACGAACACCCATACAGCGAAATTTTAAGGAAAACTCCCTATTTCGAAGTCATTGGCCCGGTCCCGGACCCTTCCAATGGACAATGCACGCAAAAAAACCTCCGGTAACGAACCTCTCTAACTACGAAAACTCCGTACATCGAAGTCTGCGCTTGGGCCCAAAACATTAAAAGTGCCCCTCTAGAACGAATTATTGAGAAAAAAAACGTAGCATTCTTCAATTACAGGTAATTTTTCCATAGACATTTACGTAATAAGCAGGAAGTAGAACCGCAGCGGAGAGTACCGCGTCTTAACCCTTCCGCTCCGGGCTTCGAAAATGTTCCCATCCGAGACCTACAAAGCAGAGGGCATGAAGGAAACTTGACGCTCTGGCTCCGTGAAGGCTCGTTTACACGTTTCTTATGGTGGGAAACGTCAACTCTGACGGTTCCCACAATAAGAAACGTGCAAGGGAAGCCAAAGCTCTGCTCCGCGTTAGCTGAGCCGGGTGATAGTTGGGTGGATGAGTAATGCACCAAGAGGGGAGGGGGGAATATCAGTGCCAGCCGTAACCCAATACAGAAAGGTAATCTGAGATTTCTGAGGGCCTATTCTCCAACTCGAAGCATCGGAGCTTTCTGGCGGAAAGATGCTTCAATAAGCTACTTGCTCCCATCGGTATTCTCTATCATGGAAGCTACTGGAGAAAGTGCGAGCAGAAGCTACCGGTAGCTTATTAGGCTCCCACCCGTATTCTTTAAATGTCACGAAGCTACTTCCGTAGCACTAATAAGCTCCCACAGTAGCCTCACGAAGCGTGGCCTCCGAATACCCTGCTTAAATATTGGACATTTTATAACACTTATCTATCTATAATTATCCAACGCAGGGGTATGTTTCTTACATTTACTAAATGCGGATTCCTTGCACTTTCACTGGGTTACTTTGTCATCTTCGCCATTTGCAGGATTTTTCAAAAAAAGATGTTAACTGGAGTGACGGAAAGCCATATTTAAATTCGGTAAGTAACGTGATTCCAGCCCATAATGGGATACTTATTGGGCCGTGGTTGCGTGTATCACCTTCGCATTTCTTTTGAAAGCTTCATCTTCGTATATTATTTAAATGATTTGAAGCAGCTAGTTATTGGCGAAAGCAAATAGCACGAATAATATTGAATCATATCATCGACATGAACCCTAATTCCCGAATATTATTACGAAAAATCTTATTTCAATTGATAAAAACAGCCAAGATGGACGTCGTGCGTTCGTATTCACGAGATTTTTCACGAGATTATGTGAGCAAAAATAAAACATTTTAGAATTTTGCTCGCATGATTTTTAATGCGTGAAATTTTTCGCTAAACACGATGTACGAACATCTTCACCGTTTAAAACGGACTTTTCAGGTTTCACCAGTTTCATCCACGGAAAAACATTGAGACGAGCTTTCCCATTGGTTCTAAGAATGACGTCATCAGAAATGAAGTTTCCGCGGATTTGGTTTAAAAATGTTCACATACCCGCCTTTCGCCAAACCTCTCTCCACTTCCTATTACGTTCTTGAGAAAGCTCCCGCGACTTAGAGAATACGGTTGGTAGCCAATTATGGTAGCTTATTCGAAGCTACTGCATCGATCTGATCTTTTCAGAGTATCTTTCTGTATTGGGTTACGGCTGGCTGGCACTGACTGGTATTCCCCCCCTCCCTTCTTGGTGCATTACTCATCCACCCCACTCACTCATCCACCCCACCTCATTTGCGAAGGTGCAGGTGGTGAGGATGGAGCTCAATTTTCCCTTTTTAAATCGTATCAGATTACTTTTCCGTATTGGGTATCATCCCCGGGACCCCGTGAATGTTTTCCTCTAAAATGGTTTCAAATTACCTTTCGGTATCGGATTTTATTTTGGTAGAGGCAGGTGGACGGTTATCGCAAGACCGTTCACCTACCTGTAAGGACCGTGTTCATTCTCGTTGACGATAAATTTTTTCATGTTTATTTTCTTTGTTTTTCTTTCGTGGAATTCTATTGTAACATATAATTTTTACTTTTCTATTCAAAGTTTTTTTTTATCGAGTGGAAACATTTTATTTCGCGAATACCGAAGGGCTCATTTTTTTTCTTTCCCGCGAAGTCAACGTAATTTCTTTGTCTATAATACGTAATTGTCATAAGACATTAGTCTAAATAATTGTTACATCATTATTTATAAGACCCACGATCAAAGATCCCCGTTTTCCTGTTTTGTCGTGCACTGACAAAAAGGAGGGTAAAATGTGATCGGCTTATCTACTAATTTATGTAATCGAATCACCATTTCACGATCTAATGACATACCTACAAATAAATACATTGTAATAAGGCTCGTCGAGAAAGGCACATGTTATAAATGGCGAGAGTAACCACTTGCAGAAAATTTTCATTATTGTATAATTATGATATCAACAGGTCTTACAAATGAAGGAACAAATGAAGTTTGCGTGGTGAAAGAATGGGGAAACAAAGAAATTACATTGACTTCGCGGGAAGGAAAAAAAATAAGCCCTATGATATTCGCGAAAAAAAATATTTCCACTCGTTAAAAAAAACTTAGAATAGAAAAGTAAAAATTAGATTTTAACATAGAATTCCACGAAGGAAAAACAAAGAAAATAAGCATGAAAAATTTGTCGCCGACGGGAATCGAACACGGTCCCTCTGCACCGCAGCCCTGTACGCTGATCAATGGACCACCCCACCCTTGATGCCGGGGGCTGATAAATAGGGTTTTTATAACATCTATAAATATTTAAACGCCTTTTTTGTTTAAACTATTGGATTTATACGCCCATATGAGGGGTGATTCGTGAAAAGAATTCGGAGTTCTATATGCATACGAATTTGCATCAAGATCTGCGACCCGTTCATCGGACACTCACCTTGTTAGGAGGGCGAAGTATTCAAAACTTCATTGGTTGGTGTTCAACCAATGAGAGCCAATTTTTATCTACTCTGTCCCCATCCCAAAGGAAAATCTGGAGTTACCCCTCTATCCAAATATTGCTATTGCCGTCTTAACCTTGATGGATGTGGTCTGTTAACCGGCAAGTGGTGCGTTTCCTCGAGATCGCCCTAATATTTGCTCGATTGCTTGAGGAACCTTTTTTCCCAGAAATCGCAGCCGAAAATGAGGGTGCGCCTCCGATACGAATTTTTTATCTGCCAGGCTTCGAGCCTCGGTCACGATATGAGCGGCGGGCGGCAGAGCAGTATCGCGGCAGGGAGGTAGTGGCCACGAAACGAGCAGTGATTCGACCTAAGATAAGTTCAGAATCAGAAATGGCATTAAATACTGTCAGGAGACAGAACGATCTCGGCCGACATTTTGCCACCGAATGAGTAGAACGGTACAAGAAAAAATTAATATCTGGGATTGGCGGCGAGCGGCACCTATGCCGCTCACGTCTATCATGGCTGGGTTCGAGTGTGTTCCATGTCAAACATTAGGAACATAAAACTCAGCGTTGCCACTCTATCGCTCGCCTACCACCACTCGTATCGTGGCCGAGGCAAGTCCCTGGACAGCTGAGTGACCTTGGTGCTTAGTGTGAGTCATCAAGGGGAGGGTATCATTCGCTCGCTTGTTTACGGGGGACACAGTTGCCTAATAACTTTAAAAACTTGTTGTATGACAAGGCAAGGGTGTGGGGTGCAATTGGGGGACAGCAATTGGCCGTGCGACAAGTGCAAGCACTGGAATTTTCCACCCCCCTAACTTTCTCATTTTCTGTCACCGGACAACTTTGAGTGACTCAACTGTATGCACCTGCCTTCAGCTCAACTGAGAGAATTCTGTGAATATTAACATTTGTGCATGCGTCAACATAGGTCAGTGTTGTTCCAAATGAACAAGGGCAAAAAGTTGTGGTCTTTCACGGTAGTTGAAAAAATTAAAGTGCTTTATGTCATCAAAGATGCTGAGGATGTAGGAAACCACGCTGCCGGACTAAGGCATGATGTGCCGGAATCGTGCATTAGAAGATGGAGGAAGGATAAGGTTGCTCTATTCCATACCAATAGGGACAGAAGGTCTTTTCGGGGAAAAACTACGAGCTGTGGCAGGACATGCGCGTGCGTGCCGCTGTACTGCGACGCCTGTCTCACTAGTAAGTCAGCCGTTTTTATGTAAATCATGATTTTTTTTTATTTTGTCATTCATTGAAGATTTTTGTTGGACCATATTGAAATAATAAATTCTTTAAATTCCATTGACAGTTATGATTTCTTTCAAAATTTGATTTTTTCAAGTTTTGATGTCGTATCTATGCCTTATCGTTCGTTTGTTATGCGGCTGACACTTGGGTATTTTCCATTTAACGTGTTTGCATTCCCACTCGTCATCGTTTACAGCAAAATATAATTTGTAAAAGTTAACAACGTTGTAAAAGGTGACTTACAATGACTATCACTTGTGCATTAGGAAAACGGTGGGGGGATTCGGATTTCTAAATCAGAGCTCGGTTCGACTGTCCGCACTTACCAACTAAACACAAACTGTAGCGAGGTCGGATTTGTTTTGTTTTAATGAATATCAATTACTCCACTCATTCCAAAGGACAATAAACAATGCAAGCAATGTAGGGCTAAGGCCACAAGTGAATACTTGCCTCCGAGGTCCATACATGCCTATGAAAAATGCCACGTAAATTATAAGAGAATATCGCAAGCGGCTTTGATAATGGCCGAAAATTCGAATCCGCAACACCTCGCAATAGGAGAAAAAAAAGCCTCAAAATATTTTCTTCAACTTCGACGCATAAAAAGAGGGATGCACCTCTTACACGCGTTAACGGCATCGTCAATGCATTATCATCTGAGATTGCCATTGTGACCTCAGTGCATTGCCGACTGCCACGTTTTTACTTGTGGTAACTAACTCGCCCCACCTAACTTCCATTGTCGTTTATCGATATCTAGTATATTCTGGTCACGATCATAGATATTAACCGGTATTTCAATGGGATTCCAACAGTGCGTTTTATTTCGGAAGTCTAAATGGCAACATGTGCTCTTTCAAGCAAAATTGCTGCATAAAACTGCCAATTCATATAGACTTAAATTATTGCACTCTAAGAAAAATATCTTCTAGATACTCAAAAAAATTATGGAGCACTTTAAAATACGTAATCCTTAGGCAATTAATTTTGGCACTCCTTTAATTTCAGACCGTAACTAAAGTAAGCGATGAGGTGTAGAGCAGAATCGACGAGAAAAACAATAAATTCAATTTTAAATACGCAGATTGAAAATAACGCGGTGATAGCCACGGTATTTGATGGTAAATAATAAAAATTGTTTATCATCACTCTATGAAAGGTTTTAACGGTGAATAAAGCAAGATTGAGATATATACTCGACTTGCATCGTAAAGCACGCTGAACACTTGGATGCCCCTGTGGAGACGCAACCCGCACACCACCTCCATACATCGAAAAACCCCTACATCGAAGTCATGATTTTTCCGGTCCCAACAAATTCGTTGTATGGGGGTTTTACTGTAATTAATGGGTCCCTATAAAATAGACCCTGGTGTGGATAACATACCGCCTGAGGTGTTACAAATAAATCCAGAGACTACAGCAAATATCATACATGGTCTGCTGGTTTAGATATGGGAGGAAGCTATACCTAGAGACTGGAGAGTGATACATAAATCGAGACTCACAAGTTCTTTTGGGTTCGAAAGAGGGGTTAGAAAAGGGTTGTTTGCTCTTGCCCGTATGTTTTTGATGGTGTAGGATGGAGTTATGAAAAGGGTCTGTATGTGAGTATACAATGGGAAATGATTAGATTAGATTGTTGTTGGGGGTCCTTCGTCAGGAGTCCGGGCACTTAGACCTTTCTTGGTCCATTGTGCCAACCCCATGCCTGTCTGCCACTTGCAGACAGGGGACAAGAGCACCTCGGTAGAGGTATGGAGGATTGGCCTCCCCCTGCCTCACCCCAGTACCAGGTATAGAGGATGTCCTCCCTCCAACCGGCCCGGGTCTCCCTCCGGCCTGGTCTGGGTCTCCCTCCGGCCTCCCGGTATAGGTATGGAGGGAGTATCATCTCTCCATCCATGCCTGGTCGAGGTATGGAGGAGGGTCACCCATCCAACCACTGTCCGGGCCCAACGTTGCTTAACTTCCGTGTTCTGATGGGAACCGGTGTTTCAACGTGGCTAGGCCCTTGTCCTACAATGGGGAATGACTCAAAGACTGGAGTATAGTGACTACTCAGATGATTTGTGCTTGTTATCACATAAATTTTCTGATATGAAAGAGAAATTGGAAGAACTGCAAATGGAAGGTTGTAAGGTTAGCCTTAAGATAAATGCTAGTAAAACAAAGGAAATGAGAACAGGGTGTCCGGTGAATCACAATTTCTTTTTTCCCTGAGTTTTCCAGGCAAATGTTTTGCATTTTCCAGGGTCTTGCTGCACTTTGTTTCTAACATATTTTTAATGAATTTCTAATAAAATCGGCATAATTTTGCCAACATGAAAAAACGAGAAATTTTGGTCCCTACTTTGAGTTAAAAACGTAAGAGTATACAAAGAATGTGGAGTATTACGGGTTTTATTTCAACCAACAAATAAACAAAAACGGTTAACTGACAGCATAATTCTGAGTCAGGTGCACTTTGAACACAAAAAAGTAGATTCAGACTAGTTTGATAAAGAACATGTAAATAAAAGAAACTGGTGTGACATTTTTTAATGAGTGCATTTCCGATTCAATTTCAGCAACAAATTTCTCGGCTTTTCAAGAAATTATTTTATTTTGGTTTGCAGCTCTTGAACCTTTTGCAGTATGTACCTCTTTCTTATTCTTTTTCTCTTGAGGTCTTGGTACCTTTCCTCTTCTCCCAAAAGGCTTCACTGTAGTTTACATGAACATTTCGGAAACTGTAAATTAATTGCTTTGTGATAGGTACGGATCTAACGCCCAAAAAAATTCAATTATGTAAAACAAAATTGTATTTGTTGGACAATTCACGAATTTTAATTACGTTGGATTGCCCCTGTACAGTGGCCCTGTCGACTACGAACCCAAGGGCCGTGATTTCTATACGCAGTGACCGCAAAATGTATTTCCGCTCCTTCAAAAACATTTCTGCAAACATTAAAACGAGGAGGGTGGAGATTATTGGGAAGGGATTATCAATTACATATATAACAATACCCAATTATCCATTTAGGTTGCCGGCCGAATGGTTTTCGTATAATGCGGGAAATGCCACTGCTCATGCTCAGACGTTTAGATTTATCGTAAATTTGGCCACACCAAGAATTCCATTCGTACGGCTCTTCGAACAGAATCTTGATTTCCGCGTGAAATTCTGTTTCCTGTAACAGATTTCGGCATCAATTCCGATTCCGTTCGTAGCGGCCATTTTACATGAGAATTATTCCGTGTGGAATTTGCCTTGCTATGCAATCGGCCCCTTAGACTGCGCATAGGGAGAGTGGGGTGGGATGACGAAGCACAAGCTGAGAGCGGGCGCACAGCTATGAAAAGAGTATTAAATGAACAGGGAGCGGAAGGCTACGCTGAGCCGAGAGCATAATGCAAGCAAAGGCGCAGGTTAAACCTCTCTCTCTGTCTTAATGGAAATCGGCTGCCATGCATTTTCCAGGGTTTTTCGGAAAAATACAAAAATTCCCTGAGTATTCCCTGAGTTTTCCAGAACAAAATATTTCCCTGAGTTTTCCCGGTTTTCAAGGTTTTCCAGGTCGCCGGACACCCTGGAGAATCAATCACAGGAATAATGAAGATTTGTTTGTTAATGGCAATAGAATTGAGCGTGATATAAGAGAAACAATTGCACTTTTCCACAAATAGCATTAATGTGTACAACGCATTTCGGCTCACAGAGCCATCATCAGGTACAAGGAGTGTGTTGATCATTTCCAGTATTTGTGGATCATTGTCTCAGAGAAAGGTGGAACATATGAAGATGTGACACAGTGATTTAAAAACGCAAAGAGTGGGTATGCACAATTGCAGCCAATTTGGTAGTCACAAAAATTAAGAAGAACAACGTTAAGAATTTTTGAAAGTAATGTAAAATCTGTTCTTTTGAATGGGTGCCAAACATGGTAAGTCTCCAAAACCACTACAAACAAATTACAAGTAGGTATTTGTAAACAAATGTTAAAGAATAATTCTCAAAATTTTTTGGCCAGAAACTACAACAAACACAGAGCAGTGGCACAAATGTAATCCAACACCGATTGGAGAAATAATAAAGAACAGAAAATTGGGATGAATTGGGCATGTGTTGAGACGGCCAAATGAAAATATTAGTGAGCAAGCATTGAACTGGAATCCGCAAGAGAGTAGGAGAAGGGGAAGTCCTAGAGTAACCTGGAAAAGGACTGTGGAAATAGATATCAAAGAAGAGGGCAAAATGTGGAAAGAGATCAAAGGCATGGCCTAGAATAGAGTCCCGTGGAGGTCTTTTGTTGCATCCCCCAAGGGATTAAAGAAAATAAGTCTATTTCGTTCACGACATTCACATCAGGATGAAGGCACACTCGGGGCTACGCTTAAGGGTGTCCACCAGGTGAAGTATAGCAGTCAGCCTCCAGGTGAGTTGAAAAATAATCATCTATACTCATCACATAAGGAGTCTTGGGGAATAGCAGAAAAAAGAGTTGCGGCCCTTCCTCACATGAGTGAATGTGGACACCATAGTGATCAGTAGAGCAACACTCACTTCACTACAGGTGTCCTTTGTGATACGGATTAGGACAATTGAATGAATGAGGAGAACCGCTCTTATAATTTCAAATTCATAAAAAATTAGCTATTTAAAAAAATTATCAGCAATTAATTTATCCATGGAAGGATACACAATTAGAATTATAAGTGGATTAATTGATCGATTAATAAAGAGGCACTGAGAGGAGTTGGAGATGATTGAAATCTCATAAAAACTAAAAAATAAGGAGGGCCAACTTAATTCGGCATATTTTAAGATACAAGTGTCTAATGAAGGCAGCCAGAAACAAAGTAAGACCTTCGCTGAGTTTTTGGAGAAAATAATGAATATGAGGAAACAAAGAAATATGTAGAGGTGAAGAGAATAACTCATAGAAGCATAGAGCAGAAAACCAAGTCAAACAAACCATCATGGTTGATGACCAGCAATGATGATGACAAAGGCACGATTATGATTTAACAGGAAGTAAGTCAGTTCGTATAAGAGCACATTCAGAATAGACATTTCAAAAGAATGAAAAATATTCTGAGGCATGTACAAAAACAACTTGAGTTCAACTGCCTCGATTCATTCCAACTTTTTCAGGAAGTTATGAATTCCTTTCCATTTTAATCATTAACAATTCCTGCATTTCCTATGTACCTTGGCCTCTAAATGAAAAAATGTCTTCACTATGTGAATACATTTTTTTCTTGACTTGAATTTTCTTTTTAAATTTTTTCACTTTTGATGATAAAATCATATTTCCTCAGACATTCGAGACCTAATACTCCCACACAAAGGAAAATAAAGGCACTCAATGAGCCAGAGATTCTGTAGCTCATTCCTTTTGATTTTACAGACTCGTGCTGGATGTTATTATGACTTGGTACTGCTCACTTATTGAAAACAAACAGATTTTGACTTGGGAAAGCAAATATCCAGGTAAGTTCTCATTTTACAACTTTTCCTAGAGCCATTTTCAATTTCCCTGACTTTTCCAGGTCTGTAGCAACCCTGGATAAGCAAAAGAATATTTTAAAATATTTTTCCATTTCTCTTACTTGTGATGAAAAATTACTCATTCCAATAAAATGTAATACTCAATGAACTCAAAACGACTAACATGTTGACTCAAAACGACTAGCACAACCTGTTAGCGAAAAGGTGTATGTCAATCCCGGGATTCGTACATACTAAATCCTGAAATTTCGGGATTGTCATTTCTTCCGGGATCCCCGGATTGCAATACTTAGGCCCCCGAAATAAGGCCGCATAACCGCTGCGCGAGGTGCTCAGCGCATGCGCAGATACCTAAACTACAGCCGGTCGCTGCTAGCTAGCCGGTCTCTGCCTCCCCCCTTATCCCACCCTCCCCTCACCCTCCCCCCCCCCACAGTGATAACCTATATTCGCCACTGGCAGCAGGAACCTACCTATACTGATTAGTGGAGTTTTGTTAAACGAAAAGGCACTACATGCAGGAGCAAGACTAGGCATTGATGACTTCAAAGCATCAAATGGCTGGATAGGCAGTTTCAAAAGTCGATATAAATATTGTCTATAACACCATTTGTGGTGGATAGGAAAGTGTACACTACATTGATCCTGAAACAGTTTCTCACTGCAAGTGCACAACTTTGCATAATCATGTTGATGGCTATTCCTATGCTCTTAAAGACATTTTTAATGTGGAGGAGACAGGTCTTTTTTTTTAAATAATGCCACTAGTGTCCCTATAGACTTCCAAGGAGACTTTTGTCATGGGGCCAAGCACAGTAAATGTCGCCTTACTGTTTTATTAAGAGCTAATCCAGATGGCAGTGCGAGACTGAAACCCTTTGTTTTTGGAAAGTCCAAAAATCCACATAGTTTAAAAACATTAAGACCTTGCCTACAACCTATGCAGCCAACACAAAAGCACGGATGACAGACTATTGTTGAAGAAAAAAATGCATGCCCTTGATGCAAAGATAAATATATGTAGGTAGACTCCACCTTAATTCAAGTTAAGGTAAAATATGAGAATATACTTTTATGTTTTGTTAACTTTCGTCTATTCATTTATTTATGTCTCCATTTGGTGACCTATCAAATATTAAATATCACCTGAAAAATAAAATAAAATAATTTAACATGGGGCTATGGTTTTGTTTCTATTTCATACAAATTAAGATTTCTCTCGATTTATATTTTCCCACAATTTACACTTTTTTCCTCTGTCCCCGTCAAAAGTGTAAAAGAGAGGTTTTTCTGTATTTCATTGGAAGTGCGAAGGGAAAAATATCGCTAGGTGACTTTGCTAACTTTTCCGCTGAACTTTGTGAAATCAGCATCTGTAAACTAAATGTGCTGTTTGGTTATTAATTATGACAACAATTGTCGTCATCATTAATAATTGAGTATGCATCAGCGTTAGGTATCTTATGTATTTTCTTGGTAGTCGGAATAGGTGGAAAATAAACTATTTTTACAATAAATGATCACCAGTTATCTGCGGCATGAGCTAAAATGAGCGGCAGGATAACATTACCCTGCAAGTTATGCAACCAACCAGTACGTATTTGACTTTCCATGGAATGCCTACCCTGTTTTGCACGTTTTCCTGGTTACAACATTCAGAATCCCGGGTCCCTACAAGAACGTGCTAACGAGAGCCCGCTGTACTAGAAACAGCTTATTGCCATACTCATGTAGCACACTCTTGACTACCATGTACACGTTAAGAGTGTGTTCAGACAGCAGTTCTGTCATATGTTATGATCTTCCCTGACTTCGAGAAGTCCCTCTCAACATCAGTCTGTCCGTGAGAGAGAGACAGGACAGCTTTCACCAACTTCGAGACAGTAGGGCACTTGTCACCAGAGGCGTATGGATAAAAACTGACCCCAGTACTGATCAATACAGTCATTCCTAAAGCCATCTTCATCCTTCTCTAGCTGCAAGAGCTTCCACTCATCAACTAGTCGGTCTGAAGTAGTCATGGGTCGGTTGTGACTAATCGAATCCTGAGATCAAGTTCTCTTAAAAGATTGATCGATGAACTGGATCTCTCCAATGAGCGAGGAGTTCATCTTTACTGATCACGATAGGAATGATTGTATGACATCAAGTATCGATCACGAATTGTGAGACCTGCCAAACAACAATGAGATAAAATAAAGAGATGACTCTGAGGTGGCAAAATTTATTGAATAAAGTGTAATAAAAAACTATACACTAATATCTATGTATCTATAATACCTACATTGCTTAAGTACACAAATCAATCATTATCCTTTCACTAAGGATGTAAACTGCCAAACTTAAATTTCAAGAGCATTCATGTAGTCATTACTTAATTTCAATTTGCATTTATTCCAAATTTTATATAATAGTTGAAACAAAGAACTAATTGCTGTCATCAGTCTCATCTGACTCTTACGAAGAATATGCAACTCTTTAAACTCATCTCCTGACATAACACATTCATTAGGAGCGTAAGTCTACCTTATACAAATTACCTTTAAATGTAAAAATATCACCACAAGAATACACGCAATACATCACAGCACATATAGTACATATAAAATTTGTAATCACTGAATTTCCATAATTGCATTGTCACTTAAACACATGATAAACCTTCGTTTCAATATGCTTGACAAATATTGTCTCTTGCTCAAGTGAAAATTAGTGATACCGACTGTAATTGAAAATTGAATTTAAGTGCTACAGTCGGATAATTTGCTTTAAATTCTTACAGCCAAATGAAAATGTTGATAGGTTAAAACTACATTTCAAAACACTTTCGCAGCATTCTATGCTACTATTTATCATTGGTTTTTATAATAGTTTTGAATAATTTGTGGTCCATAAAATATGTCACTCTTCAATAGTTTTGTAATCATAGGGGTTATTTCTAATATTCTTCTTAATTATGCTTAAAATCACTAACCAAGAACACTGTGTAAGAGCAAAACAAACCTTCGAACGTATTGTACAATTGTGCCTTCAATTGTTTTTGAAGAATTATCAACAACTCCACGGAAACCAGCACTAAACAAGGTAGCTGTACACATCGGTCATTATTACAGCATATACTCGCTTTGCTCTTTTGGGGGCTTAGATATGAGGCCAGACTGCTAGTTTAGAAGCTACAGTGGGAAAACAAAAAAATCCAAATTTGGTGCCATGTTTCCAGCGAACTGTAAGTGTTAGAGAGAAATGATTGACATATATGTTAGGACTTGATGAGATCTAAAAAATCCAACCAACAGATTCGAGATCAGACTCTTAGTTTAGCAGCTAGGAGATGTGAGGGAAATAAACATTTGAAAATATAACTTTGGCACCATGTTGCCATAGAACTACGATGGAATCCGTGTATGTATTTGCTAATTATCTCTCAAGATCATGTCAAGGCGCATACCCCTGCTGACTTTCAAGGTCATACCTACATTGGTGAGGGCGTGAGGGAAAGAAACATTAAAGTGTTTCATGAATTAGCCGACTTTGGCACCATTTTCCCAGAGAACTACGAGGGATGAAAAAAATGGATAGCCGAGAATCGAAGGCCTGCATGAGATCTAAAAAAAACTGCCCAACAGATTCGAGATCCAACTTCTAGTTTAGAAGCTTCAGTCGAAAAACTATGAGTTTCACAAAAAGTGGACTTTGACACCATGTTACCAGATAACTAAAAGGAATGGAAAAGAACTAATAGAATAAAGTTGTAGGCCTGAATGACATCTAAATTAAAAAAACACCCACCAGATTCTAGATCCGACTTAGTTTAGAAGCTACAGTCGAAAATCAGCAAGTTTCACAAACATCCGAATTTGGCGCCATGTTACCAGCCAACTATTGGTAGAGTCCAGGATTTTACTAATTACTTGCAAAGGGCATGTCAAGGCGCATGCCCATGTCAAGTTTCAGAAACATTTGACAGTTTTACCAAAATTCAACCTTGGCACCATGCCACCAGAGTACTATAAGAGTTTGAAGAAAACAAAAAGCATGAAGTTGTAGGCCACGATAAGCTCTAAATCCCTGGGAGAAATAGATTTAAAATCAGAATCCTAGTTTAGGAGCAATAGTCAAAAACAGCAAATAATTGAAACTCTTCACTAAATGTTGTGCCTGGTGAGAAAACTACGAAACGTAGAACAACAATGTATTTAGCATGTTTAAGGATATTCAATTCCCCGTAGTGAAAATTTCATCAGATTTCAGATCTGACCCACCGTTCAAAAGATATGAAGCAAGAACTGAAAATCTACTTTTCGAAAAGTCCAAAAATCTGCCATTTTTATTTTTAGAGTCACTACCTGTTAAAAATTCAATGATTTCGGGATTTTTCCTCCAATGACTTCTTTCAAGGAAGGTCAGTGAAGAATTTCAGGCTCCTAACTCGTCTGGAAGTGGTCGGGAATTTGTATATGTGAGTGAGTGAGTAACACATGCAGCTGTATAGTACAGTAAAACCTCTGCCTTACGAACTGCTGCTAAACGAAGACCTCTGATAAACGAACAAATGCTATTAATCCCGCCAAACTCCTATTTTTTTGCATTGATAAATACCTCTAAGAACAAACTCCTGCTTTACGAAAACTCCCGATAAACGAAATGAAAAATTAGCCATGTCTAGTAATATTTACCTTTTTATAACGTATTTTTAGGGGTGTGCGGGTACCCGAAATTTCGGGTCGGGTATTTAGTGTCCGATCCGAACACTCGATCGTCTCCCGAAAAATTCGGGTCGGATATTTAGTGTCCAATCCGAACACTCTATCGTCTCCCGAAAAATTCGGGTCGGGTATTTGGCGCTAGAATTTGAATTTAATTGACTGATCCATCGTGAAATTCCGGATTGAAATCGGCTATGCACCCGTACAGACAACTAATGTACGTACCACCGTAACAACCTTACGTGCATTTACGCTATTAACGTAGCGGCCGTGGTTCGTACCGTTGTAGGCGCTAACCACTGTGAACGCGCGTTGGTTACCGATAGAGTAGTAGTTCTTAACGTTGATACTAAACAGTGGTCAGGCGCTGGTGTCGCGAGCGGAAACCGGAAATGATTAAGGATGATAACAAAAAAAATCAATCAAAATAGTGAAGCATACGGTGCTAATTTGATGTATATGACATTTTAACACTTTTTAGAGGAATTTAAAATCACATTACAAATACGAAATCTTACGAAATATATCTACGAAATCTATCTACGAATCTAACCAACTCACATTCACACGGTTTATAGTGTCTACAACGGTAAGGACGAAGGTCGTTCGGTTAGTTGAGTGAAGGGGGCACTACTAGATCGCGGCACTTGCAACGAAGCCGAAGTTTCTAAGCAATGAAAACACTATCAGTGCTTTTCATCTGAGTATGGCGATAGCCGATTATCAGACGTAGGTGCCGTCGATCGCCGGCTCACCTCGGAACAGAGAGCCACCAACAGCCGGCGATTCAGCTAAATCGAAAGCACCATGGCGTGGCAATCGCCATCTATCGCCGCATATCGAAAACACCCACAATGAAACATCGATTGATTAGAAAAAAATAGATTATCCACTGTCGATCTTCCGGGAGGCCTGTCAGTCAGTGAATCCACTTGCTCTCTTTAAATGATATTTACCGATTTTATTTTTTGACAATTTCATCTCTATTTTCGTGACGTGTGAGAATGATAGAAGCTGGCCTAGGTGTAGGACGTGTGGATGGTGATGTTGACAGCAATGACGAATCTCGGTCACGCGGAAATCCGCCATGGCGGAATAGTAAGGCATCTATCCGGGTGCACTTCGTCCAATTGCCGAATTTGCACGCAACGTGCAAATACTGCAATACAGTACTAAAAAACCCTATGTTTGGCTTTCATGTCCCATTTGAAATTTTGTTCATAAGCTATAGCTAGGGATAGGAAAATTTTGCGATCGCAAATTTTGCGAATTTAGACAAAAATGTCCTAGGAGTGGTAGTTAGTTACAACATACTCCATACACTTTCTGTTTTTGATCCGTCGCTTGCTTTTCGAATTATCGGCGGCGATAAATCAGGGTTCTTAACCCTTTCACGTAAAAGAATCAACATGAAAAGTTTTGAAGTCACTCGCTGCTCCGTCCAATCACGATGGGCGCTATGCAGCATTCCCCTTCCCTCACTTTCCAGCGAGCGAATTAGAAACTGAACCGGATCTCTGATGACGTCACGAACTTTTTGAGTGGGCGGCAAGTTTCGTGAATTTTTGTTTTTGATTTAAGAGGGAGTGGCTGAATATAGAAGAATTTTGTCTCCACCGAAAATCTATTTTCCAATCCATCTACCGAATTCGTGAATTAAATTGCAATTTCGCATCATAGTGAACGACCTTATTGCATTGGTTGCGTAGCTGGCTTTAAAGCACCAATCAAGGCCAACTACAACATCAATATAATTGTCGATATTTTTATTTATTGCATGGCACCAAGTTTGATTTTAGTGTTTGAATCTTTAGTTTTTGGCCATTTCCGTAAAATGACTGTTTGTTTTCCAGTGACAATTGTTAAGTATCCTATGTAGCTTTTTTCCTGGTTTCTATGCTTTTAAGTGATTTTGACGAGTTATTGAGATGCCGAATGCAAAATTAAGCGCAAGAGACCGGGCTTTCCAGTATCAAAAAGATGGATTTTAATGTATCGATAAAAGTACGGTCATGTACATATTCTACAACTGTCAGGTTGCCTGGGAAAGACTCAATTGGAAAAATTAAAAATCTTCGAAGAACGTAACTGCAGCAAACTTTCACAAGGATGGAAATTCTCTGAAGTTACATGTCAACACACGAAATGTATTAAATTTTATTTTTAAATTTAGTGCCACTTTTCCAGGTTACGCCACCGAGGTGATTGTCTTCAGTCATAACATGGCTAGAAGGGGAAGTGTCGCATAATAACCCAGATCATATTGGGTTAAACTATAGTACAAGTGACCCTTTTCTAGACTTCGAAATAATCGGTATTTAATGTGTATATATATAAATTTGTGGTCACTGTGAAAACACCGAAATGTCTTTTTGAAAGTACAGAATTCCTAATATCAAAGTACTGCTTTTCTCCCTCTCAAACCACCGAAAAATCCCTATCCCTAGCTATAGCCTATTAATATTTGTTATAAATATGTTACTTCTTCATTCATGAAAATTGACAATATTAAATTCCAAGTGATCATTGATTTCAATGGCGAGCTTAAAATAAAACATTTGACTAACTTACTGATCTAGAGTGGTGGATCTAAAAAATATGAAAGTAAGGATTTGCTATATAAATCCACAAGAGCTATAGATCACATTATCTTGTTCACAGGTGTGTTCCAGGTAACCTGCCGATCCTAGTTACATTTTATTTTAAAAAAGCACAAGCTACTGTGTGTAATTATGCTTTGGAACCATTTGGGTTGCACTACTTTGTGATAAAACAATGATGTTCCCACTCTCAGGTCTTTACAAGGCAAAAATTTACTGTAATTTTTGTCTTATAATCGAAACATCCATTTTCCTTATTAATCCAGCACCCGCACGAATGTGAATTCCTCTACTACCCGAACCCGAAAATTACCCGATGCCCGCAGATATGTCACTACCCGAAATGAAAAAGTGCTACCCGCACACCCCTACGTATTTTTTTAAAAAAAGATTAATTTTGAACATGCTGCAAAGTTTTTGTCATTTTTGCGGTTTTGAAAGTGAAAAGGACTAGGGATGAGTCGATTCCAAATGTCGATTCTCGATTCCACCGATTCTCGGGCACGGAATCGGAATCGAGAATCGATCGCCTAAAGTCGATTCCGATTCCATCGATTCCAGGAAGATAAATGTTTTGAGCATAGACTATAAGCTTGGGGCATAAAGTCCGCCACACACCAAAGCGGCCGCGAAGTCAGCCTTGCCCGCGCGGAGGATACGCCCGGGTGCTGCGACGAACATACCTAAGCGGCCTCGGAAACATGAAAATATTTGCAAGAGCGACAAACCGATGAACCCTGAAATGGCGCGTGTTCATGAGCAACTCTCAGAGAAAAAAAATTGGAAACCACGGGATCGGGAAGCAATGCATGCGTTTTTCGTTCTTTTATTAACCGCTGGTCACGGCAAATCAAATTATTGCGATTATGAATCACCATCGGAGAATTCATCTGGACCACCAATTTTACCGTTTAATAGATCGAAATATAATTTTTTATTTTCGAATGATATTTGAAGTCTGATGATAATAAAAACGTGCAGAGAGCGAGTTTGCCTGTGAAAAAAAGTTTCTTATAAATACGCGCAGAGAGCGGGTTTTTTTATATAACTTTTTTCATAGACTAACACGCGTCTGCGTCAATAATAAATAATTAGACACATTCGCGTTTGCATAGCCCAGTTTCATCAATGCAACCCTTGAGAAAGTTGATACTTGCTTGGCATAAGCCGCCGCGGCCTCGGGGCGGACTCGACAGGTTGCGTTCGGCCGCCACCGCGCACCCGCCAGGCTGCTGCCAAATGACAATGTAGCCACCGCGGCCGAACGACAATGTAGCCACCGCGGCCAAGCGACAATGTAGCCACCGCGACTAAACGACAATGTAGCCACCGCGGCCACTCAGGTGTGGAGTGGCCTTAACGGTTATATCTGAACGAAAGACAACCGAAAGAACTGCTGTCCTGCGCGAGTCATTGAAAGTGCTGCTGCTTGATAATCTAGTGCTCTTTTTGTGAACAATGTCCTCTTACGTGTGGAAGTATTTTCAAATAGATTCGAATGATAAATTTGCAAAGTGTTTTTTGTGTAGTACTCTTATTTCAAGAGGTGGGAGCAGCAAAACAACGTCTAACTTATTGAAACACCTGAAAAAAGTGCATCATATAAATTCAGGAGCAAATGTATCCACCAAGACGAAGACCTCAGCCCTAGAAGCCCCCCCAGGAAAGCCTTGCTCAGATTCTGGGCCTTCTAAAATTGTGTCATTTTTTCAGCCCGAGAGTTCAAGTAAGTCTGCCTCATTGGATAACCTAGCTAGTTGCAATAAATTACCAGTGTCTGCTACTGAACCATCAAAGGAAGTTTCTACAGGCATGGAAATGAAAAAAATCTTTCATGACCAGCTTATTGATGAGACAGATACAGATGTCCCATCAGAAGGTGTAGAAATAGAATCACCAAATTCAGATCTACTTCTTTCAGCTTATTCAACCATTGCACCTATTGATAGGGCATCTTTTGATTCAGATATGTCAGTCCCTGTCTCAAATCCACAAGAAACACCACATCGCTCTTATCCAAAAAGTATTAATGTAGGGACCAAGAAGAAGCCGCCAACATTGGATAATCTCTTCGACAGAGTGACTAAATTCAAAAGTAGTGATTCTAGAGCCAAAAAAATTACAAAACTAATTTGTGAGATGATGTGTCTTGATTTGCAGACACTGTCAGTGGTGGATAATAAAGGATTCAGAAAATTGATAAACCATCTAGAGCCAAGGTACACCATACCATCACGCAAAACATTTTCAAATAAAGTTCTTGTTGATATGTACAGTGAGGTGCACCAAAATGTTAAGGAAGAGTTGCATTTGGCCAGATATGTGGCTATTACAACAGATATGCGGACATCTATTGCAAATGAGGACTATATGGCTGTTACAGCACACTTCTATTCCGGAGCAAAGTATGCCCTCAAAATGACACACAGGTGCCTGGAAGAAGTGCCTTTTACTGAAGTATCCCATACTTATGTCAACCTCAAGAGTTTCTTATTGAAAGTTTTCAGTGACTGGAGCATATCCTCTAAAGTTGTTGCTATCATAAGGGACAATGGAACAGACATAACCGCGGCTCTGAACCGATCACAGTTTGAAGCAATATCATATGTAGCGCATACACTGCAACTGGTAATTAAAGATGGCTTGATGAACAACCAAAAAATTATGACTCTACCGAAGAAAACAAAGAAACTTGTGGGAAGTTTCAAACATTCTGCAAAAAACTCAAAGTTATTAAAAACCTGTCAAACTCAGCTAAGACTGCCGCAGCATAGGATGATACAGGATGAACCAACCCGCTGGAATAGCTCCCTCCACATGCTTCAGAGAGTAATTGAGCAGAAAGAAGCGATAATTTTAGTTTCGAGTAAGAGTGACATCAAACTTTCTGTGGACATGGTTGCTGATGATTGGATGACAATGCAATTTGCTGTAAGCATGCTTGAGATTTTTGAGCAAGCAACTCTTCAAGTGAGCAAATCATCTTCAACTATTTCCGAGGTAGGTTTATTGTAAATTACTATTTGTTACCACCACCATTTGTTTGCATCTGTTACCATTGTTTTAGTTGAATTTAGGTTCTTAAGCTTGAGCTGCAAATTAAATATTAATCAGATTTGTTGATTCATATAGCCTAGTGGCTACTATTTTACAGGGTATCTCAATCCAACTACCGTACTAACATATTTATTAGTGGATATTACAATTTTCTTATGCTTTTTTTCAATAGACCTCCTTAAAATAACATTTTTTGTTAAACATTTTGCTTCATGGACAGTATAAATAGTAAATTTTATAGGCTAAAGGTTACCAGAAAACAAGAGGGTATGGGGAATAAATAAATCTGAATGAGGTTAAGCATTTTACACTATATAATCAAGAAAAGAGACAGGATGATTTTTATATAATTTTCCTCAGGTGATTCCACTTATACATACAGTAAAAAATGTTGTGGAGAACTCGAATTGCCAAGGTTCTGGGCTTCAAGGACTGAAGAATGATTTGATATTATCCCTGAAACGTCGCTACCCTAATGTGGAAGCAAATTTGAACTATGCTTGTGCAACAATATTGGATCCTCGCTTTAAAGCTACACCTTTTCAAAACCCTGATGCTATTGAAGCCGCAAAGGTGAAAATAATCAAAGAAATGGTGGCCTTGACACAGACGGATTCAACCTCACTTAATGAACCAGCAGTTGAAAATGCAACCTCCACCTTAGACTCTCCTGGTGATAAGTCTAGTAAGGGGCTGTGGTCCCATTATAAAGACTACTTTTGCAAAAGTGTTGAGCAAGTTGATTGCAGTGCTTCTTCTTGCGAAAATGAACTGCTGCAGTACCTAGGAGAAAAAAACCTTGATCCAAAAGACGGTGAAAAAGTTTCCCATTACTGGGCTAACAGTGTCTTTCTGAGACTTAAAAATATTGTATTCAAGTATCTGTGTGTTCCTCCTAGCACTGTGTTTAGTGAAAGACTATTCAGTACAGCAGGGAATATATGCGATGCAAAAAGAAATAGACTCGATCCTGACAGAGTAAAAATGCTTGTTTTCCTTAACAAAAATATTGAATAGATTGTCATTTTCATTGAATATTTGTCATTTTAACTCTCACGTGTAACAGGTTTTATATTTGTATTTTTTTTATAGTGTATATGGGTGAGAATCCTTAAGCGTATTACTTTGGTGGTTAAATAAAATACTAATTTAATGCATAATATATTATGTAAAACATCAGAACGGCATAAGTAATGCTGGATAGTCATCTAAATTTAATTACATAGTGCACGGTACATTATTAAGTTCACAATGTTTGTCCAAAACAGTCAGTGTTTATTATTTTATTTAACCTGAGGATATATTGCTATCATACTATTTTGCTATTTTTAGTAAATATACTTATTGGGCCACTTAATTGTTTTGTTATATTAATCCATTCAATTCTTAAATTTTAATGACAGCAATGCTACAGATAAATCAATATCCCACCTGTTAGAAGGAATAAGAATCGATGGAATCGGAATCGAGAATCGATTTGAAGGAATCGGAATTGGAATCGGAATCGAAAAAAAGTGGAATCGACTCATCCCTAAAAAGGACCAATCAGAGACTCTGTACAAATAAGCCAATCAGAAAGGTCCTTCTTGTTTGTTTATCCAGTTAATTGCATTTCCGGTAATTTCCGTCAGTGACGTCAGTGATCTGTTAGTGGTGTGGTTGGTGATTTAGTCGGCGTTCTAGAGTTTTACTGCGGTTCATCATCGTGAGTCTATAATTTTAATCTTCCCGAGTGAAACCTGGTTGCTCTTGAGTGTTACTGCGGTTAATTTTCGTGAGATTGGGATGCAGAATTGGGACTGTCCAAGAACCTACCAATCAGCTGGTAGAATACTTGAATGAATAATTTCAATCTTTGCAAGTGAAACCTGGTTTTTCCTTAAGTGGCAATTATTATGTCTGGTAATTTTTCTACTTATTTGCAAGGTAAGTTCGTAATTTATTCCCCACCCTTTTGCAAAAATTGATATCCATGCTTGATTCATAAAATGTCAAATGTTGACTTTCGTATTGCGGGTTCGAACATTTCTTTGGCATACTTGAAACACATCTAATGCAATGAAATTCCGTTCATTAGTCATTTAGGTTGTGTGCATTCCTAAATATTTTTTATTACTGTAATAACATTATTTTTTGGAATTCGAACATCTGAAAACTGAGAATTGCTTTTTTTCGCTCACCGCCATCTTGAATAAAATCTCTCGAAAAAATGTAGCTGGCAGGATGAAAACCAACATATATCGTGCTGTATTTATGAAGCAGTTCTCAAAAACCTTAAATGCAACACGGATAAGACCGTATTGAGTTAGAGTTCTTGAAAGTGGTGGCATAAGAAACTACTACCATTAATTCTAGCGTATTTGTGATGCATTGGGTGGGAAGTTAAGGCTGGTTTACGATTGGTGTCAACGCATACTTCACCCTCGAGCTGAATACACAGGTTCTTACCCACTACTACAATTATCACAGCAATTACGAGCTGATAATACTCCTCCATGTTCTCGCTCTTTTGTAGATAGTAAACAAATCAACACATGTTGGCACTCGGCCTGAAGTAAACATCTGCAGCCAAGCAAAGATGAATGAAGGCGACCAATGGTTACCAACACAATTCCAGTTGACGGCGATCGTAACAGGATGGCATCAATGTGAAAACAAATCATGGTTAAAGTTTGACGTTCATGCCAACTATAAATCGGCCTTTAGAAATCGCAGTAAATGGTATAATTAGCAGGACTAGCAGAAAGACCTGCTCGTTGTTATTCTACGGTTTTTTATAAGGTAAGGGAGCAGTAAGGATAAAATTATGCGATCCTCTGTGGAAACTTTACCTTTAACTGAGTTCCTCAAACCAATTTCCCTGAAATTCAAGGTACAAGAAGTAGTTATTTACATTGCCCCTGGAGTGATGCAAAGTGCAAAGCACCTCCAACGAACGAACTCCCGATGAACGAATTGGAAAATTATCAGTCCCCTGAATTTTGTTTAGTTGAGGTTTTACTGTATTAGTAGAGGTCCGTGAAATTCGCGAGACGCGATATCGCGAAATAACGCGACATAATGCAAAATATTGCGAAATCGGAAAAATAAAACAAAATTTCGCCTTTGTCGCGAATTTTACGTGAATAAGCGAAAAAATCACATGCAATGAGTCATAATCGATTAAAGCCTAAGCATTCATTGTTTAAAGCTGCTGACGTTCATCATTACGATTGAAAGATCAATTGGCTTGTTTTGTCGTGCGCATATCGCATTCGCGTAATATCGCGCACTGTAGTGATGTCTCCGCCGGAATTTGCCGTTAAATTAATCACCGCCTCTCTCTTCGATTCACATTTATCAATCCTGAAATTCTCGGAAATATCTAGAATTACGCGCTTTCTCTCCTGAAGAATTAGATATTCTGAATCAATAATGTGCTGAAAGAAATTTAACACGGCCGCGGAAGAGCGGAAATATATGCTCACGCACCCGGCACGCGTCAATGCCGAGCATAGTAATTCCGGTGACTCACCGCGACGCAGTAGACAGCGTAATTGGATAACTTGTTGCAGGAAAACCTTAAGTGTGGGCCTAATGTAGCAATTTTGTAGACTAAAACACGGCCACTGGCTGGGAACGGAAGCGCTAGCAGTTGGGGGAAGGGGGGGAAGGAACAGAAAGAATAGGAGAGGGGGTGCTACTTATTAGCGGACGGATCGTCGGATATTCGGTGCTCCACTGTGCTTCAATGCAAAATATAATCATTTCGACACACCTTCAGTTCAAGTTTCTTTGTTTCCGATTGTGTTTAGTTATGCGTGCTTCTTGCACTGCCTTTCTTGACCGATTGGCAACAGCTGTAATCAATACTAAGCGATTTTGTTGCATCTACCTGCTACCTACCTTACCTCAGCACCTGTAGATGCAGAACGATCGATATCACAGGAGATCGCAGGAGAAGTCTGAAGCCAGAGACTGCTGAAATCCTCACCATGGTTGCATTTTCCTGGTATTTTATTTCTATTTTGCAGTAGTCTGGATCCATAGAATTTGTTTCTGTGTTTTTGCACTTGAAGTCTAACTTCGGTTTTTTATTTGTTTTGCAGATCTACCCCTGGAAAGCTTTTGTTTGAAAGGACAGACTTCACTGAAAAGCGTTTTCATCTTCACATTGGTCTAAATTAATACAATGAAATTGTAAACAAATTTCAGTACCATTTACTTAATTTTTGCTCTAGTCTTCCTCAAAAAGACAATTATTAAAGTGAAATGTTCACCGTTCACCTTTTCTTGCTCATTCTATAATATTAACACAACTTGAACAATTTCCTTCATTTGGTTTTGCAAAAATTGTAACATTATAATAACACCGCCAAGATTTTCTATAACACCGAAGTCACATAGTTTTAAAACGAATTTTAGCAAAAAATAAAACCACTTTCACGGACCTCTATGTATTAGGAATCACGAATGGCCAGCCAGAGCAGCGTTCGTAACGATTTTGTATCAATCACTACTTTCCTGAGAGATCATTCATCATAGGCAACTTGAACAGATCACTAGCTGGAACATCAATCAATCATGACCTTACACTCACGATCGAATCACAAGTGGGAGTGATAGGCATGACCGAGATCTCACAAAAGACTGACTTTGTCCATCACTAGTCTCAAGCGATCATCCATGGCGTCGCTTTAGCCACCCGCACTATATCTCCTACGCTGTTCTCTGAAGTTCTCTCCTCTGGACGCAGACATCAGCAGCTCTTCAAGAAAGAATCCGTAAATTTGAAGGAACTTTTTTCCAGGATATACTTGCACGCCTCCACATAATGCTTGCAAGTATGGTCAAAGAATAACATTTCCTCCTTTTCGCTGATCTTTGATTGGTTCAGGGCCACGCAAATGTCTTCCCCACAACGACATCAGCAGCTGGAAGAAGATTCTCAAGCTTGAAGACCTCTCCTAAGTCCAAAGATTTCTTGCAAGCTATACCAATCAGAATGCAGCAGGTGAACTAGCAGCTCCTCCCGCAGGAAGAACCTGGTGAAGTGTGAAAGCATGTGCACACGCAGGCCAGGGGCACCGAGATTGTGAAAAAATATTGTTTTACTGTTTAACAGGTGAATAGATTAAATAAATAAGAGAAGATCAGAGGTTGGAGCTTTTGACACTATTTGAAGATTAGAGGAATGATTACACAAAGTTTTTCAATTATTTTCGGATGTCTGTTTCGTCATTGTCTCAAAGGGCAGGCCTTCCACAGAAAAAAATAGCTTTATACCATCCATCATTAAGCGACAAAATGGGCAATTTTCACTAAGAAAAAAAATTAAGATGAGAAATGAGAAGTCACATTTTCTTCTGTATGAATAGAACTTCTATATTATTCAAATTATTTCTTACTTTTATCTGATAAGGGCATGTCCAAATGCCGGACATTTCTGCTAGTTATCTAAAAACACTCCTAGATGTTACCTCACTATCTCAAACAGGCATTTTCACTGGATAAGTCCAATAAAAACATTATTTTAAACATAAATGATGAAAACAAGAATTTGTTACTCATGCACACACATTACCAAAGAACTCACTTACTTTTAATAAAAAACTCACCTGAATTACATGAGACTTAATTTCAGTAAGACCTGGGCCGACAAATGCTTCCGGATCATCCCAATCTGTTGGTGGTTGGTCTGCTTCTGGGCTCATAACACACTCAGTATCTCCACTAAGGGCAGCAGACTTGGTACTTTTAGCTACACTCTTTTTTTCTACTGAAAATACACTAGTAGCACTTTCCACAAACTTATCTCCTGAAGATTGCTGATTAGCATCCGGGTATTTATTTACATGAGTTTTCAGAAAATGGCTACTATCCACGGGAAACTGTTCCACCACACTTCGCTCACCCTCCGAAGAGGTAGGTCTGTTATCTGCTATGTGAGATTTACCCAAGGACACTTTCTTTGCATTAGGGGATGACTCTGGGACAGTCTGCAATTGTCCACCTCCACTGGCACATTTCCCAACCAGGTCTGAATCACTGATTGTCGAATCAGCCAAGCCACAAACTGTATTAATGGGCAATTCTGAAGAAGATAAAATAATTGGGACAGTAGACATAGGGGGACCCTCGGGCCCCCAAGGTGAGGCCACAGGCTGAGGTACACTACCTAGCGGGGGCAGGGGAATCTCTTCCAAAGGCTTGTCCCTCCTGCAAGTGGGGAAGGGTACGGGGAGCACAGGGAGCACTGGAACTGAGACGGAGGGAGGATGGTTTTCCCTCCACTCCTTGACACCTTCCCTGACGCAAGCAGCCGGGGCCGAGGGTGCACAGGGTACCATCTGGCACTCTGAGACGACGACTGGTCGGGTGTCCCACCTTGAGGGCCGAGATGGCTGAGAAGGAGAAGAACTGACACCTCTATCACTCAAAATTTTCCCATTCATTGGATCATCCTCGGAACACAATTTAAATGTCAATTGTTCAGGGTTCACCACTTGTGATTTTGAGTCCCTAGAGCCAAAGTTTAACTTACTTGTACTGTTTAGTGAAGTGCTATCATCTTTTTGCTCACGCTGTATTTTCTCATTTGCTACAAAGAGACCACACATGCGTCCTGGAGACTCAGCAGGGTCAATAAGATTTTCTGTTTCACTATCCCGTTTCACCACCTCTCTAGGCCTCAGCTCGTTGGAGGCACAACCAAAAGCATTTTCGGAATCGACTGAAGCACACTCGCTTCCAATTCTAGGAGAATAATTAATCTGGTTATCATCCTTTCTGTCATCCACTTGAATTTTCAACTTTTCACTTTGAATTCTGCTAAACTTTGAAACAGAATCTTCAAAATGATGTAGCCGCCCCTCTTGTAGTTTTGAACTACCTTTGGAGAGAGAAGTGAAAGAAATATCTGACTTACGGGGCTCGGGTGATTCAAGTTGGGTCCCTGATTTTGCAAAATCTTTCACAGAAATCAAAGGAGGGATCTGACTATTGTCTTTAACTAAGATCTCAGGTTCAGCATTCTCCATCACGGCAGACGACCCTTTTGGAGAACCTGGTAAGTTCATAAATGAAGAGAGTGAAGAAGAGGACTCGGATGATGAGGATGATGATGATGATAGTGAGGATGCTGAAGAGCTGGCGGAGGATGAGGAGGATGAACTTGACGAAGATGCAGAGAGTGAATCTGACTGAGATGATGCTGAACTTGAAGATTCTGTTGAGGATGAAGATGAAGATATCGACGACAATGACAAAGAAGAGGGGGAAGATGAGGAAGATGATGATGAAGTATTTATGGAATGTGGCTCTGCAGCTCTCTTTTTGCCCATTGACTCCTGGGCACTCTTTCTTGCAGAGGCACTACCCCTCCCACCTTTCTCTTTATTAGCATACCCACTACTCTTCAACGCCAGGGATGGGCTAGCCTTAGAAGATTTAGACTTACCACTATCTTGACTTCTTCTCTCCTCCCTTTCACTTGCATGCCTTTTCATCTGACTACTGCTACATTCAACCCTACTGCTTTCTCTTCGATTCAGGGACTCCGAGGCCTTTCTCCCATCTACTGTATTGTCTCCATGTTTCTTGGTTCCACCGGAAGAGTTAGATTCAACAGAACTTGGACCACCCTCATTGGTTCCCCCCCTACTTCCCTGAGTTTTGCCAATGCTATTTCCCCTCTGATGGCTGCCTCTCCCTGGTGTAGGCGAGCCATCTGAAGTAGATGGAGAACGGCGTCTAGAGGACACATGCTTCTTTAGGTTAGGGGGAGAGCTTTTTCGTTTCTTTTTCCTTCCTCTTTCTTTCAATTTTTGCTTTCTTCCACGCTTCCCACCACTGACCACACCATTCTCTTTCCCTGCCATTGAGCTATTGTCTGCAGATTTTGGCTTTTCATCTGCAGCAGCATCGGCTTCTTCTGAACCATCTGAATTGTCTGAGTCCCTGTGATGCTTACTTTTTGTCTCCCGACTACGCTTCCTGTGACTGGAGTGTGCTTTACCCTTCTTCCCCTCTCCTTCATCTTCACTAAATTCTTCTTCATCTTCTTTCGACAACCCTGGCTTCTCATGCTTTTTCTTCTTTTTTCGCTTCTTTTTCCTAGTCTTCCTCCGATCAGCTTCATCTGATGACTCTGAGCTGCTCTCAGAACTCATCTCATCGCTGCTTGGCTCTCCTCTGTGGGATCGTCTCTTGTGAGCACTATCGCTCACTTTTGACCTGGAAACTTTAGCATTTCCAGTACGTTCATTGCTGTCCGACCCCTCTTCTTCATCTTCCTCGCTTTCTGACTCCACCTCCGAGGAGTCATCCCTCCTCTTCCGACCTTTCTTCTTTCTCCGATCCTTCTTCTTCCGTTTCCTCTTACGCTCTTTCTCCTTCTTCTTTCTATCACTCTTATCTTTGGCCTTAAACTTTTTCTTTTTATCTCCTCCAGTCTTCTTCTTCACTCCTTCACCAACAGAAGTCAGTTTCTTGCCACTTGTTTTCCTCTTCTTCTTTGGAATCTGGATTTCAACCTCAGAATCCCCTGCACTCTCGGAATTTTCCCTTTTCGATCTCTCCCTCCTTTTCACACTCTTCTCCTTCACACTGCTGGCCTTATCATCAGCCTTATCACTTTCTTCTTTTGAAATTGAATTTCTGTTAGCTTCGTTGTCACTACTCAATTCATGAACAATTTTACCACCGGTAGAAGCATCTTCACTTGAAGGCACATCACTGGCCATTTCAACATCTGAAGAACGGTCACGCACAGCTATGCGAGGCTTAGATGAATTTCGTCCCGAGGAATCTGAATCCCTGTGATCAGATGCCCCACACGAGCCTGTGTCCCTATCCCTTTCTCCGTCCTCTCCCCAGGCATCATCATCATCATCGTCGTCGTCGTCATCCTCTTCACCAACAGATACAGCCTTCATGAACTCTTCATACTCGGAGGCCAGCTGCTGATCCTTCTTCTCCTCGCCCTCGCTCTCCAGCCCAGACACCTCACTCTCAGCACTCCTTTCCGACTCACTCTTCCCATCGACCAGTACAGGGCGAGCGTCTTCCTCTTCCGGCTCCTCCTCCTTCTCTTCTGGTTCCGCCTCTTCCTCCTCCACCCCTTCCTCCTCCTCATCGCCTCTTTCCTCTTCCTCCCCTACCACCACCTCTTCCACTATCTCCTCCTCCACCAAACTCTTCACTTCACCTTTCTCACCATCCTCAACCTCCTCCTCCTCTTCACTAACATCCAGCTGCTCCTTTTTGACCTCCGGCAAGGGTGTTGCCTTGGCTTTGCCCTTTTCCAGGGCTGACACCCCACCCGAATCATAGTCACTATCCCATTTTGAGTGCACAGTCGGCTCAGATGCCTCGTTCAGCGAGGCAACCTCCGCTTTTACAGCCTCCTCCTCATCCTCTTCATCATCATCCTCCACCTCTTCTTCGTCCTCTTCATCGTCATCTTCTTCCTCCTCTTCCTTGACATCCGAGTCATCCTTCGTCTCTTCCTTCACGCTCCCCTCAGAATCTTCACTGGCTCTGTCTTCTCGAGTTACATCTTCATCTCCCTTACTCTCCCGGTCCTTTTCTTTTGTTGGAAGGTCGTCTTGAGGAGAGGTTGATCTCTTGAGTACAGCCTTTGCAGATGCTACTGGTGATGAGCCATCGGAGAGGAAAGCAGCAAGGGTCAGGAACCACGAACGATCCGATCGTTTCTGTTCATCATCTCCTTCCTCTTCATCTCCACCTTCATATGAAACCCTTAATGCTGCAAGTCCAGAGGCCTCTTTTGAATTTTCCTTGCCCTCCGACTCCTTCTCTAGCCCTGCCTCAGCCAACAGGCGCATGATCCGAACAACTTCGGGAGGCTCAGAGGCAAAGGCCTCCTTCCGAGTTGGGGGACGAGGAGGAGCAGCTGTTTCGGGATTCTCACAGTATGTAAGGGGAGGGCGAGTGCGGGTGTGCCTCAGGAGACGAAGTGGAAATTCTTTCTCACCATGCTTGGCCCCCTTGGCAACAAAGAACGGGGATGGCTGAGGACGACGGTGAACATCTGCTGATCCACTACGAGAGCGATGAGATGAGTGTCCACTTCTCTTATGGTCACGGGACCTTATATGAAAGAAAAACATTCCATCAGCATCATTATTGCACTCATAAAATGATGAACTGTAACAACATGGGATTAAGAAAAATTAAAATTTTATTAAGAACAATAGCCACCTTAATGAAAGATTTCCCATAAAGCAACCAGATTAGTTAGGAGAAATTAACCCGGGAGTGGTCACTAAGCTACTTATCATGCAAGTGGTCGCGTGTGAGACTTTTTCTCACACTCAGGTGTATCATTGATTATCTATCATAGAGCGTTTATTGGCAATATATTACACTATACTTAGATATAATTTTTTTCTCTTAATGCTCATTTGAAGCAATGATCTCCACATATACACAATTACTGATACAATTACGTAATCACTGCTACTTTTAATTGCGATGATACCATTGGATTTTAATGAAAAAAATTACCATTCTCAAGAAGAAATATTTATTTATGAGGACATACTTTCTCATGACTCATAAATTTGCATTAACGTACCTGCTCTCCACAAAATGAATCAACTTTACCCGCATGTTGCCAAAGTGTAACGCAATTAAGTGACACAAAAACACTTAACGTCAGTGGTCGCGCGATGAGGAAAAGTCTGACACCTTGTAGCCGATGGTATCAGACACATCATTACACAGCTGCGGACGCTTCGTTTATACTGTTTGAGACGGTCGGTCAATAGGAAGAGATAAAAAGACAGCTAGAAGGAAAGGGAAATTTTTCTAACTCATGTTTTCAAAGTGAGCACAAGTTTAAATTTGGTAAATAAAAAAAAAATCTCATAGTGCGACCTATGGCAGGTTGACTTTGGTTTTGCCCGGAATACTGTAATTCTCTCTCAAACCAAAAAAAGTCAAACACTCAGAAACTCAACAAAATAATCATATCTTAAAGAGCAATCTCATTTGGGGGGGGGGGGTAGTGGGGTGAGGGAGGGGGGGGGTATTGGGGTGAGGGAGGGGGGGGGGGTAGTGGGGTGAGGGAGGGGGGGGGGGTAGTGGGGTGAGGGGGGGGGGGGTAGTGGGGTGAGGGGGGGGGAATGGTCAACAAAAGAGGAAAGGATAGGGGAATTGGCAGGCAGCAAGCATTCATTTAAAAGATTAATATCTGAGTCAACATTTCGTTTTAAAATTTCGAGCTGTTCAAATGCATTTAGCTCACGTCAGTTATCAGTAAAATGCAGTACTTTAACTTTAGAAACACTTTCATGCTCACAAGATAAAAGGTGTTAGGCAAAATTACTCTTTTCTTCATGGTGATTTTTAAATGCACTACATATAATGTTCTTTCGTTCTGGTCTGGAAACTTCTCGAAGTCTGTCCCACGTAGATCCCTTCACAGCCGTTGCATGAGAGTTCGTAAATACCACTCCTGAGTCCACTTTATCTTTGCAATATGTAGCAAGTTTTTTAGGGTCATGGTTGACTTATATGAAACAAAGAATTGATCTTTGGGGAATGCTTTTACAACATTATTGGTTACACGACTGTATTACGACGAAGGTATTACGGTCATGTAACCAAAAATGTTGTAAAAGCATTCCCCTCTAAGGTATTAAAAAAGCATTCCCCTCGAGAAAAAAATATTCCTTCACTCCAACCATCCGATGAGCGCCAAGGCGAGTGTGGGGGGGGAGAGAGACCCGGGGTGGTGGAGGGGAGAGCTAAAGGTAGGCCAAGGACACGTAGCCGTCTGCTGGACTGCCGGAAGCGCTCGCCGCGAAGGCCTGTGGAATAAAACGCTGGACATCCTCTTTGCTCTACACTACTACACTACTTGTATTAAACTTGCATACATGAAAAGTATCCATATTGAAAGACAAAGGATGCAGCTAGAACTTATATCAAAGCTCATTTTTGTATCACTTCTCATAGGAATATTTCTGCGAAATGATCGATTTTAGGCAAGTTTACTACGATAGCACTTCAAGTTGGCAGATTTCTGAACCTATTGGCCTCGGCGGCTCCGTCGACTTGACCCGACTCAACTCAAATTTTTGAGTACTCGCACATCCCTACTCATTTTGATTCCACTTGTTCTCCCTGAATAACGAATATAGCAACTATACAATTCAATGTTGCCCAGTATTTTCCGACTAATCAAACTCCATTCTTTCTTTTAACATCTATCTTTCTCAAATACAGTAGAAACACGAAAAAACGAAACTCGAAATTACGAAGCAAAATCTTCGGTCGACCAAAAGGGTATCTAAGTGTATGTAACACTATGCGATATTACGAAATAATGAAGTTTTAAAATTACGAACCTCGGATCTTGGTCCCGACGTGAAAAAGTTACTCGTTTATACGAATAGTGACGGATTACAGTTACGTTCTTAGACTCTCCTTGTCAGAGTTAAGCATCTAATTAATCATCGTCGCCGAATACATTTTGCACTGAATGTATTACCTGAACGATAACTCATTTTTCAATGCTACAATAGTAAAGGTGTGGTTTTGCTGGGACGTCCGCATCCAGCACTTGGAAGTCACTGCCGTACTCATCCAAAAATATAAAATGTGTTCGGTTTCACTGATACGTCTAAGCCGTTGATTTTGACGGCTGATGCCCGACGTGGACGCCTAGTCGACCAGTCCCAATTTTTGGTGATTTTTCTGCTCTCCTCCCTCAGCATTTTATATTACGCGTCCTTTCCAGCTCTTTTTTGTGAAACTGCTTGCAACATTGGTCGTCTTCTTCGTCTTCCAACAAAACTAAATCGTTACTATCCGTTTCCGCTTAAAATCAACTGACTCTTAGGAAACACAAAGCGATAGCAAATTCGTAATTAAACTAAATCCACATTCTCCCACATCGTCCAGCCGCGGAAACGGGATGTAGTCGCCTGAATGAAACCACGCGGCCACGTCGACTAGCCGCGACGTCCAGACGCGACGGTTGGACTTGGCCGCTGGACGCCCCAGTGAAACCAGACCTTAAGGACGACTTTGAATCGTAAACATTGCAGCACATAAAATATGGAACCAATCGGACAAAAAATGCATTCGGCTTTGTCACTACGAGTCCACAGAGTTGCCAACAAGTAAAAAAATGTAAATTAGTTGTGTACGGATATACTCGCCCACGAGAGACTAATTTCTACAACCAGCATTTTCCTCTCATGATTCCTGGCATTTTTTGCTACCGGTTTTCCCAAAAAAAATCCATGATGAATATTCTTGTTTAAATATTGTATATTCTTGTGATAGCATGAAGTGTAAAAGTACGGACGTTAATCACAGGATACATGCTGTTGATAAATTGCATATTTTTTTTACATGCTGTTGGTGAAAATAACTCAGATATAAATGGCATTACGTGTTCTAAATGTTGAACTCCAAAATGAAATAAAAGCATTTTAACTTTTGGTCACAAACTACGTCACCCAGCTTTCATGTTTACTAATACACAACAGTAGAAACTCAAAATTACGAAGTTAACGGGACCGGAAAAATCGGCACTTCGTAATACCAAATTTCGTATGAATGAGTATCTTCCAAAAACAGCAGATGAAGCTCTTTTTCTGTTTCCTAAGATTAAGATGTACTCTCGCGATGTACTTGCATAATTTACGAAATTATAATCCATGAAAGTATATTTAAATTCATGCCCACAGGGTGCACTCATTGTCAGTTGAACATAACTTATTAGTCGGAGTTTTATTATTCTTATTTTCAGGAATTTCAAATTTGGTGCCACCGGGTAAGTTATTTCGCCGTAGCAGCTGGTGGTGCGGCGTGAAGCTACTCGCGGATTGGTACTATCCATCTTTGCCGTGAAGAATTTTAACAATGTTATCTCGATATATCAATTTGCAATGTTTACTTTTTTACTTGCGTCATAAAGTTTTACGGATGGTTCAGAAGTAAGACGAAAGCCACGTTTCAATCAAAATCGACTTCCGTGTGTCAAGCTACCTTCGCATCAAATCGATGCATTATTCCGTTCACTCATTCGTTATGTGATGATAAATGATTATTACCCGCAATACGAGGCTCAATTCGGGTTATAATGATGAATGGTAAAATATCCTTTCCAGGGTATTTGGAAATTGGCTGACGAGCAGTCCTTCCATCCAGCTATCCCTCTCAATCACTCAGCCGGAAACATAAAAGCTGTCAGATTTTAGGGTGATACCTCAGTCGGATCTGAACAATTGGCACGTCTAAACCGGTTTTTCCCAGAAGACCCTTCAAGAAAAAAGTTCTTCGTTCCTTATTCCTAGGCGCGACGAAATTCATCTGCGAGGGACTCATTCAGCGAGAAAGAGAAGGGGGTAACCCGGGAGGATCACTCCTTCACCTTATCTGTTATTATCTACCCAGACCCAGTTTCGCTTTTACCCAGGTGGCTTTTCGTAGAGGGGGAGGGGTTGGGCCTTCTTTCAGCGGCCTCGGCAGCCAACACTAGGTTGATACAGCCGATGATCGAACGAGGGCGCCGTTATTTCGGTCCATTCAAATTGTAACCTTACCCCGGTGGTAGCTGTGAGGCTGACTTCGCACTCCTTCATGATTTTTCCACAACCTGAAATTATGTTGCGTAGCGCCCGAGACAGCTTTGAAACGCATCGTCACATCAATGGGATAAGTAACGTAGTGCATCGGCGCATGTGAAGAGAGAATCGTAACTCTAATCTGTTTTTACTTCCTTTTATAGGAAGCCTCATTCACTTATGGAAGTGGATACTACGCCAGGAAATCCAGTTTCAGACCGTTGACTTTTACATCGCCATGCTAATAGATAAAGAAATTCTGTTTTCACCATTTGGCGCAGAAAGGATGTTGCTAGAACTTATTTCAATACTTGATACATACTTGTGCGTACTTGATATCAACCACATCGGAGAAAAAATTAGTTAACTTGCCTAAAATCAATCATTTCGCGGAAATGCTACTCGGCTATGAGAAGTGATACGAAAATGAGCTTTGATATAAGTTCTAGCTGCATCATTCATCTTTCAATGCGGATACTCCTCAAGTTGGTACGCAAGTTTAATACAATTACTGTAGTCGTGTAAAGCAAAGATGTCCAGCACTTTTTTCCAGAGGCATTCGTGCCGAGCATTGGCGCTTTCGGCAGTCAAGCGAACGGCTACACGTCCTTGGCCTGCCTCTTGCTCTCCCCACCACATCCCACTCTCTCTCTCCCCCACCCTCGGCTCGGCGCTCATAGTTTGGGGGTCGGAGGAAGGTGATATTTTTTCTTGAGTCCGCATCACATTTCATCATAAGTAACACATTTCACTCATTGCTTTCCCACGCCCTAACTTCACAGGTGGCTCCCAAAAGTAGGGCGGGGGGTTGGGTGGGCGTTGCCCGTTGGGAGTTCCTTATCAGCTATGAACGCGAACCAAAGGTATCACCTTTCACTCATCGCATACCCGCCCTAACTTCTCAGGTGGTTTCCACTAGTTGGGATATCCTTTCGAGGACATCCTATAGACATCCTTTCGAGAGCATCAGCAGCCAAATTCCATGGTTCCAACTAGTTCCTACATCGGCCGCAACACAGGATGGCCGTTATTTAGGGCGATTTTAATGGTATCCACTTCCCAGTGTGAATTTTTTTATCAGATCCGATTTTTAAAAATGAATTAGGATCCGATTTCAGTACCCGGAGAAACGTAATACCCGCGGATCTTTAGATCCGATCTGACCATCCCTAAATAGTATTTTCCCGGCGAATCAGCTTGTTTCTTAGAGGATGAACGAACAATTTAAGAGCACATTTTGGAGCAAACAAAGTGCGTCTTATGGGCCAGGAAATACAGTAACTACAATTTTTGATGCCTGGCTAACGTCATTCAACTTACGAACAAGTTCTCGGAACGCATCTCGTTTGTATGTCGAGGACTTACTGTACATTGGATGACTACGTCAGTGACTTCCGACTGCTGGACGGTAGCCGGACGCCCCAGCAAAACCACACCTTTACCATTGAAGCATTGAAAAATGAGATATCGTTCAGGTAATACATTCAGTGCATAATGTATTCGGCGACAATCATTAATTAGATGTTTAACTCTGAAGAGGAGCGCCGAAACATTACTGTGATCCATCACTATTTGTATAAACGAGTAACTTTTTCACGTCGGGACCAAGATCCGAGGTTCGTAATTTTAAAACTTCGTTATTTCGTAAAATCGCGTACTGTTACATACACTAAGATACCCTTTTGGTCGGGACCTAAGATTTTGCTTCGTGAAATCAAAATTTCGTAATTTCTAAGTTCGTATTTTTGAGTTTCTACTGTATACAGCCATAAAGCCAACTAAGTCAGTTAAGATTTGCCACTAGCTTCATGAAATAAACACGATAAACTTTTGGGAAATCATAATTTCCTTTTTTTTAACATGTCGCTCTTCGCTTCAACGCTTATCCCAGCAACTTTGATGACTAACTTTTTTAATTACAAAATATGGAGATCAAGCACATTATTTCATTTCGATTTATACTTGAGCTGCAGATTTGATTTGATATTCTCAAATTTTTAGGGTACTGGGACTAGCCAAGGCATTACCATTATGGAATCAATATAATTTCACATATTGATATTTCCAGATGAAGAAAAGACTTCCACTTATACTTGAATATATATGGTAAGTTACATTATATGTATTAATAATATTAGCGATAGTTACCTAAATACATTATATAGGGAAAGTGATGGGCCTACTGAGAACAATGCATGCAGATAAATAAATTTCACCATCACAATACCTGTTGCTTTGACTTCTTGAACCCCGACGGTCCCGATCACGATCCTCTCGAGATCCGCCCGCTCGGTGAGGAACTTTCTCCCCTTTCCATTCCCCTCCAAACAACTCTTTCAGATGCTTCCAGCCAGAAGGTGGTCCATCAGCCAATGTGCTACGTCGGCCATCGCGCTTCCTCTCCGAGCGCCTCTCGCTGCGCCCCCCACTACCCCCTCCACTACTCCCCCCTTTCCCCCCCCTCTTGGACCTCTCCTTGTCCCCACCGCTGCCGCCTCCCTCCTCCCCTCGCCTCCGGCTGCTCCTCTCCCCCCCACCCTCCTTGTCCTTCTTGCTGCGGCTCCCCCCACTCCCCCTCTCCCCCTTCTTTTCTCGTTTCTCCCCTCCCCCACCACCCTCCTTCCTCTCCTCGTTCCCAGGGTCCTCTTTCCCTGGAAAATCAATGCCCCCCCGCCCACATAAATATGTATACATATGCATCACAACTCCTCATTCACTCAATCAAACAAACATGGAGGAGCACCACAATGACCAAAGATTGGCAATACCGATGACCACCTGGACGGAACTGCAAAATATGGCTCACTTTCAGTACAATCCTAGTCCATTTCAAACTTTTTCTGCCTATTGTCATCAGTAGTTGACAAGAATAATTTTTGTAAATTAAAAAAAGTTCTCATGCCAGAGCAATTATAATATGAATATAAATTACTTTATCCCTGTAAGCATGCCCGAACTATTAGATGAATGAATATTACATAAGATAATAATAATATGATAGGCAAAATAATAATTCCTCAACATGACCCAAGAGAAAGGGATGAAATTTCACTAATGAAGAGTGCATGGCACTTTAAATTACAACAGCCCACCATCAGTATAACAGAGAATATGCATCAAGAACAATGGATGATGTTCGGGAAAGAATGTCCAAACCTGGAGGGCTGTCAATGCATATTTGCATCCGTATTGGCAAGGTAGTATTTGCTGGTGATCAACCTAAATGCAATGAAAAATTATCTCAAACATTGTTGGCAGAGAGGAGTAACTGGACTTCTGGGGTCGTATTCTGTAATTCAGGAAGTGACTATCACCTGTGATGAACATCACCAAAAAACTTCACCCATCATCACCATTTGTGATTCTGTAGTGGGGGGGTGGGTAAAGTGGGGGGGGTGATGGCAAGGTGATATGAGGTTATGGTGATATGTATGAAAACATCTTGGTATGATTCTCACTAATTTACGGTAGCTAATGGCGGTGTTCTCCTAAAGCAGAAGATGATCTAATGTAAGCAAAACAACTGATTCAGTCTCCTGCAGACGATAGTGTAGTGTTTGTGAAGCTCACAATTGGGAAGTGTAGTGAAAATTATCGGAAAACGCCTGCGGAATAGGAGTACACTATCTCAAGAGGAATTATCTTTCTATGGGAATAAAGCTTTCATAAGGTGCACAGGACTTCCATCCTTCCGCGAACAAATTGAGAATATTAAAAAAGCATAACTGCACATTTACATTATTTCAAATTCCTCAACTAGATTGTGTCCACGTAGTCATCCTTCTTGGTGGTGACGTTTCATGTGCAGATGACTACACGGACGCAACCTGGAAATTGCCTAACTGCAAACCGGAACGCTGCAAAAACCAACGTCAGTGATTTTCCAGTTTACTCTGTCGCCAATTCTTCAGTGCAATAATTATATCTGCTGCTACAAGTATGGCTGAATGATAAAGAAATATCTTGACTTATTCCCCACTGATATCTATCCTTTGCACAGAAAGCTAGGTAGGTATTTTATGGACATTTATAACTTATGTTTTGGTGAAAGCTTCCGTGGAGTGGTTTCATCACATGGTGGCTTTCAGGATAACTTCCGCATTGTGTCATTTTTTGACGACAGTTTTGCGAACATTCCAGCTTGCTTCTTCAGGTCTTAAGTGCTCTCGATGCACTCTGTCCGCAATATACAGCCGGCAATGGGTCATTTGTTCTGTCTGTCTGTCGTCAAAAAATGACACAACACAGAAGTCTATAACTTATGTTTTTAGTCAATGATGAAGAGGACTATGTATGTTTTTGTATTACGGTGAAAGATAATGAATTGTGAGTGGATATTATTTATTTTCGGTCAAAGAAAGCAATAATATATCAAATTTGGTCTACTTTCCTTCCTGCTTAGCAATGTGAGAAACCAATAAGTTCACCCCGAACTTCAACACCTTTCATGTAGATTCTCTTTTCGTTTAAATGTCTTTGATGTCTTTTTTGTTTATATAATTTTTTTTACAGAACCCAATGTAAAGGCCTTGATCACTGTTTTTTGGTGTCATATGAAATAAAAGAACCCATTGTCAAGTTAATATTTTCTTGCTAACATCTTGAGTTAACAATTTATTACAGAATCTATTCTTTGACATGTACCACTTTATTGTTGAGTATCTGAAATAGTGAGATCTGCACTTCACATTTCACGAAGTGAAAGAAAACAGTTCAAATGAACTTTACCATGCAGATTATTGAAGAGCATTCATGTCCTCATGCCACAGACACTATAGGACACTGTTACCTTGACCCACAGCCCACAATTTATGATTTTGGCAATGAAGTCTCCAATAATGTTAGCTCTATCACGGGGAGTTTATGGAAAAATGTAAAGGGGACATCGTAGTTAAGTAATGCTATGAAATAAGTGTGTACTCCACATAAATGCACATCAGAATTCCGAAAGAAAAAAGCGTATTCCCAAATACATACCCAGGAATATTTGCTTATGGGTGCTTTCCTGTGGGCATCTGCACTGATCTCTTTTAATCTGTTTAGCGCAAACGGTGTTCCAATTGTGTATTTGACGTCATATGCGCTAAGCAGATGGAAACACATCCTGCACTGTAGTTCATCTGCGCTAGCAGACGAAATTAGTAATGGTGTGGAAATGTGTATCAAAAGGAAAAGGAATTAGTCAATATCAAAGATAACTATGATAATAACTTAAGAAAAACAATAAATAATTTGGTATTTTACCATTGAAAAGAAAAAAATTTGTTCAGTTCCACAAAAAATAATTTTAATGGCGACCTAGGTTTCGTCGCTGAGCGACATCATCAGGTGGTGGTGGTATTTTATCATTTTGAAAGGCAATTTTGACCGCTTTTGAAAGGAAATTGAATATCTTCTTCCCTCTATATTATGGAAAATTTTATCATTTTGAAAGGCAATTTTGACCGCTTTTGAAAGGAAATGGAATATCTTCTTCCCTCTATATTATGGAAAAAGGCAAATTATGAGGGGATTGAATGCTACAAATAAAATTAATTTTTAACTCGGATCATTGACATATTTCAGCCTCAGTTCTGAGATCCATTTAAGAATATTTCCATTTCTAACTACTGGATAATTAGCGTCAATAATGCAAGATTGCCTTGAAGGGCTCATAGATGTATATTAAACAAAGGAAGGTAGCTAGGAGAGTTAATTCATTTCCATGAACCAACTTGAATCCATCTTCCTCGTTCCACAAAATCCGAAATGGAACAAGTCAGGAAAATCATAATGTTATATCCTGTTGATTCAAAATGGATTACATTTATTTTACTTTTATGGACACCCCATTGGAAATATTCAATTAAGAAATTCAATTGAACGCCCTATGCATATGCGAATGGAATATTCCATTAAATATAATTGATTTATGCCAAATTTCAAAAGAATTTGCAAATAATTTTCATTGGTGTACTTAAATATTTGTGCAAGTTCACATATATCGACAATTAAGAAAAAAATAAAGCAGACAGACCCACCAAGGGGCATGTTGGGTTTCCCAAAATACCCGTATTGGGGTACAATCACAAGTTTGATTCCGATTTCTTCATGTAATTCCCTCACATGATTTCAGTGGTTTATGAGTTTTAATGAGCGAGAAAACTTACGAAAGAATGGAGGTTGGACCCAAAAGCATGATTAATTATGCCTACATTTAATAAAATAATTGGATGGCAACTATTCGCTTAGGTCGCTCAAGATGAAGTTAATGGTTTGAGGCGTAACTTTATGGAACTCCTTCATATTTGAAAAGAAAAAACTTTGTTCGTTCCACATAAATAATTTTATTGCCGACCCATGTTTTGTCGGTGGGCGACATCATCAGTTTGATCAACTGATGAAGTCGCCCAGTGACGAAACCTAGGTCGGCAATAAAATTATTTATGTGGAACGAACAATGTTTTTTCTTTTCAAATAGGTAGCTCTAATTCTTCCATAAATGAAAATTGTGTACTAAAAATATTATGGATAGATGTTAACCCTAAGCATCAGCATCAATATAGCTTGTAATACTGTGTGATCACATATTTGGTAGTATCACAAAAAGAAGCATGCAAAAAGTTGGGAGGTGAAACCATTTTCCACTTGAGTAATTATGAATCCTAATACGAACCCAAGGTTCACTAACCCAGGGATAGCGTCTCAAAAGCTTATTTATTTGGCTTCTTAATTACATATGCCCGGAACTTACCTAAATCACCATTCGCCTAATAGAATGAAGTTTTCTGTTCAAACAAAACTTTTCTTGGCAGCTCCATTAGTCATATTTTATTGCAAATATAGAAGTTTTATACACTTAAAAAGGCTTCCAAGCGCAGAAATTCCTAATTACGTACGTAGAATAAGCCAATAGCTGATGAAAATATCGATGCTTCGACACAATACTCGGAGGTGATGTGATAAGACCAGCTATTTTGGCGGAGATGTCACCCCATTTTGGGTGAAGAACCTCCTCGCCAGCATACAGAATCGGAAATGTGGTGATGGGTGATATGATATTATCGGCGGTCGCTCATCACCGGTGATACAAGTTACAGAATACGACCCCTGCACTGCCTATAGTGTATAGTTTAAAGCTTACCTCCTGAATGGTAACTTTGTTCATGAGTGGAAAACTGAGTAGAAAAAGGAATGACTGAGGCCATGCAGGCAAATTTCATCTGAAAATTTGAATTAGATTATGTAAGCATAACTTAAAACACCCCAACTGTTAAGATACCTTTATTAAGAAGAAATTGTTGACTTATGGTAAACATCAGTCCTGATGAACAAACATGATGCCATCGTAATTGGAACAGAGTAGTGCCCACCATCTGTCTCATCTTTCAATTTAAGGTGGAATATCTTCTGAGAGGCAATATTTTGCCTATTGTGTCTAATAGTCATTTGGCTGATACTGGCAATTTGAAAAAAAAGAGGAGAACCAAGTTTTGGCTAAGTCAGATCATTTATTAAACCACTCCTCGGCAAATTCGAAACCGCCTATAATTCTGGTGAAAATACAACTTAATTGCTCTTTTATGGGCTATGTCTGCATTCTTGTGTACGACACTAGCCCCACTTTAAATCAATGGTATATTCATAAACTGTAACTATATCAAGATGTACATAGAATTAATTTAAAGAAGCAACATGTAGATGCATTGACAATTCTATTACAAATTTCAAGGCTATAAAGACAATGTATCCGTGCGAAACATTTACTCACAATGCTATGTGTAAGGCAGACAAAGAATTTACTGGCATTAAATAGAATATCTTTTTGTTCTATCTCCATTAGAATTGAAATACTAGCATACATTTATTCTTCAATTACTCCAAAAGGCATTTCTTATCTTTTTCTACTAAAATAGGTTACACGCTCCGTAGTCATGGTTTACCCAAGGTTAGGTTAGAGGGTGGCTACTATGATGCTCGTCTATTAGAACAGAAATATACATTATAAATGCATGCCTGGTTTATGTGGGCCTTGTCAGGAAATAAATTCATGTTAGGTACATAAGGAAAACTTAAACTTTGTGATACTCTAATACAAGGGATACTCTGTGTCATGGAAAAACACTGATATCTGTTACATTAAAATATTACATCACTAAGAAACTTACTCCTGCCAAACTATGACTTTTGACATGATTAAACAACTTATTTCATCAACACTTGTGATGATTAAACAATGCATTGAATGGTCGAGAGGTGGCCATAATAGGGTCATGATGTAAAGTGAGTCATAATAATAATTTATCGGGAGGTGTTCAGGGATTTCATGAAATTTTAGGGGGGGGGATAAAAAAATGTATAATGGGGGAGGATTCATTCAGCCTCCGCAGGACATGCATCACTGGAATGGTCAGTTACAAGAATAGACGATTTGATAATTAATGAAGTACAAGTTGTACATGCACAGTTTGTCACACCATTGCCAAGAATCACTACCCTCTAAATGAATTTACATCTACCTTATGAAATTATTCAAACCGCCAATGTTATTCAAATTAATTAATCTCAGAATGTTAAATTCTCACTTCTGTCGACTCCACACATGACATGACTTCGAATTATTATTAAAATAACGAAGGCAGCACCGACTGAGAAAACAAACACGAAATTGACACAAAAAACGAAGCACATACCTAGTTCATGATAGATAAAGAGGACATACCTTTGACCGCTTCCCCGTGTTCATTGGTGTTGGCGGTCACCTCAGCAAGCGTGCTGCCGGCGGCCGCGTCCCCTTGCACGCCCGCGTCCCCGTGGCGGAGGGCCTCGCTGGAAGCTCCAGCGCTCTCCTGGTTGCCTCCAGGCGCGGCGTCGGCGGCAGCCGCCGCGGCACCCTCTCCGCTGGAGGCCGCGTCCCGCTCCTCGACGGCCGGCGCGGCAGCGCCCGTACCCCCTCCGGCGGCGGCCACGGTCGGCGCGGCCAGCAGCATTCCCGAGTCGCCCCCGGGAGCCGCGATGCCCCACATCTCCTCGGCCCACTGCTCCGCCCTCTGCGCCTGCTGGCGGATGCCCAGGGCCTCCTTGAGCCGCTCCTCCTCGCGCTTGATCTCCTCGATGGCCAGCACTTCGCGCTCCTCCTTCTTCTTCTTGCGATTCTTTCCCGTCGCCTCCTTCTTCTCGCTCGACTCCTCGTCCTCGCCGCTGCCCACGAAGGCGTTGGCGCTCGCCTTGTTCACGACGCGGGCGCTCTTGGCGAAGCCGAAGGACAACCCCAGCCCTCCCCCCTGCTTGGTCATCGAGAAGGCCAGGAGCCGCTTCTTCGCCTGCATCTTGCCGAGGACGGCCGTTTTCGGCGGAGGAGCGGGAAGGGGCGGTGGGGGTTCGGCATGAGGCACGACCGGGGCTGGGGAGGGCGGAGGCGGCGGCCGGGCCGGGGGCAGCGGCGGCATTTTCGGGGGCGAGTGCAGGGAGGCGGGGGGAGGGTGACTGGGGGCGCCGTCCGAAGGCGGAGGCGGTGGGGGCAGGAGGGTGAAGGCCGGGGGCAGCAAAATCCTCTCGTTTTCTTCGTCTGCCGGTGTCGCATGGCTCGGCGAGTACCGGCTATCCTCGGTGGGTGGGGCTGGGGCAGGCGGTGGCGGTATCGACGACCAATGTATCGCTTCGCCGTTTCCCTTGGTTTCCACGGAAGGCACGCCTTTAGGGGAAGATGGTAGCGGGGGAATTACTGGGAGGGTTTTACTAGCAACGGGAGGGGTAGGGGGGGTAGCTGGGGGAAGAGGAGGCGGTTTGTGCAAATGGTTTACCGTTGGTGGACTGAGATTCGGCTTGCCAATTGATGGAGGCAGTGGAATGTTATCAAAGTCTGGAGGAAGGGGTGGCATTGGGGGTGGCGACTTTGATATGAGGGGAGGGGAGGGAGATGGGAAAGGGATAATTTCTCCTGGTAGCGGTATATCCATTTTTGTGGAAGATGCGCTTCAGGTCAAATGAGAGTGATTCATTTATCTGGAAATAAAGGAATGTCTTTAGAATGGTTCTTTACATGAATATGAAATAATAAGATGAACATTGAAGAAGTCCAATATAACAATGCACCATTGAATAATTAATAATAATAACTTAACGTTATCATTCCACACATAATTACTTAACTGGTTGATAAAACTGAGATTGTTTGGTTCTGAATAATGATTTTGGGGAATTGCAGGCTATTTACAACGGTTATCAGAACATAAAAGATTATAATTGTCCTTGGTGTATAATAGAGTTAAAACATTATACTGAGTCTCTATCTGGTTTAGTACAAGCACAATAATGAACCATTTAGAACGCTAGGTATGTACAGTTTTCACATGAACACCATGACATCACCATTAACGCATGCAGCCATGAAACTATCAGGTATAATAGGCCAAGTACTTTTGAAACGGTAACAATACATGTACACGAGTATCTCAGGGCACAAAAAATACTATACCTTCGAGATGCTGAGAAGAGTATTCAATGAGTTACAGAAAAAGTATTAGTATCCACACTGCACATCTTCGTGCTGATAAAGACCCAGAGACACTTTACCGATTCCTTGCTGTGAGGGAGTTCACTTGTAACTGCACCATGACTGGTTTATACTTCAGTTTCAAGTCCTTTAATTTAAAAAATGGTTAATACCCCATGGGGTAAAGAATTTTCACCAGAACCAGATAAACAAATTACTACCATCAACTTTCTACTCATCCGGTGCGACTTCAAGACTCGTCCACCAGGTGCCACCCAATACCCTCAAAACAAATGACACAAAACTATCTCTAAGCGTCGTGCTGTAAACACCTTACGTCACGTATCGGGTCTTCGGGAACTTTTTTATCTAGAAATGTGGATATCTAGAAATTCGCCTAAAAGCTCCATATCAAATTATGTTGTAGAAGAAATTCACGTTGCTGCAACTTGATAAAATGCCGCTTCCATGGCATTAACTTAACTTAGTCACCCGCCGGAAAGATACATGAACGTGCGGGAGTCATAATGAATTATATCCTCAAGTAGTGATTTATTCATTATCAAGTTCATGTATCTGTATATTACTTAAATTTTTGCGTCATATTATTTCAGGATTTGCAGGATAGGTTTTTAGTTAAATCGGCGGTGGTAAGTTCCGCATTAGCTCATTTAAGAATTATTATAGCTGTTGAAAAGGGGGTGAGTATACGGAATATTTGTTTACGCAAATACGGGGATGTTTGGCTAGCATTCCCTCAAAAAGTTTTTTCTGTAAGGATAGCTGGCCAACCGCGGTCAAGCAGTACACTTATGTTACAAGGAGGGCGAATGGAAAGAAAACATATCATTGACGATGTAGACCTTTTTATTAGTGCCTGTAAATGTTCTGAAAAGCACAACCTTGCTCCCTTACCTTTAAGGTGCAGTTCAGTGAGACCCACCTGTTGGAGTGTTTTCTTCAAGCAGGTGTTAGGCAAACAGCGAGGTGGTGTTTTCTTACTTTCCAGGAAATTTTGTCGAGATACAACAGCCGGTAAATATGAATTTAGGTGGTAAAGGTGAGCTTTCGTCCCGCACGGTCAACATTTTTTTTTGAAAAACCTAGGAAACCTACGATATTGAATGTGATACCTATGAGTAGAGGAAGGTTGCGCATTTGTAAAAATGTGAGAATCATACCCGTGTGACTAGTAGTTTTTGAGATATAGACGTTTGAAAATGACCAATTTTTGTTTGGTTAGTGGAAGACAGTGTCCTTTCTAAAAACTCTGGAATTCTTCTGTCTTCTCTGAGAAATCTTGATATCTAGGGTATTAAGGGGACCTCTCTCAATCATGGGTGCCCATACAGTATTTTCCGGGGGGGGGGGGGGGGGCAAGACATAGGTTTAAGAAGGGGGGATCCGAGGAGCCCTCTCCCTGAAAGTTAAGTAAATTTGAGGTCTCAGGAGTACAGTTTTGGACCATCGTAGGTGAATGACAATTTTCTAAATTAGTTATAAAAATATTAATTTAATCCCTCAAAAACAATAAGTAAATTAAATTTTTCCGGCGAGGAGGGGGGGGGGGGCCCTCTGCCCCTGTGTATGAGCGCCCATACTCTCAATCCAATTCTTTCATGAATTGGTTCCATAGCTATTGAAAGTTTTCAAGAACATTTCCACTTGTCTTTCCAAACCTCTAGAGCTTCGTGTGCAAACACTTAGGTATGTCATCTGCACATCTGAAGCACATATTATGCTGGCAAGTAGTTAATTAAGTAACTTCATACGTGCTCTCTTTCAAAGTTAATGACGAAAAAGTCTAATAATGGTATGAAGCCCATGGATAGTCCTTCATTTAGCAAATTATATAACACCTTAAAATATGAAATAATTCAGTGACACATTTCAGAGGGAGCACAATTCTGATGCCACAGGGGTGACCATGTCATGAGCAAGGTTTCTTTGAGTGGAATACTAGTAAAAAAGTAGCACATATAGAATGACACAATTATGCATTCTGGGGAAGGATATTCCCAGGTAAAAATAACTGGTCTGTAACTATACCTAATCTGGAACTGGTCTGAAAGGGCGATTTTTTGGTCTGGAAGTGGTCTGGAATTTGATTGGGTAAAACAAACTGGTCTGAAACTGCACTGAAATATTCCACGGTCTGTAATATTCGATGGTCTGGAACTGCTTTGTAATACTCGATGGTCTATAACTGCCCTGCAATATTTGTTGGTCTATATTCTGATCGTAACAGAGCTGCAATATTTGATTCCAGGATCTGCGACTACTCTGAAATTTGACTTGCAACTACTCTGTGATTAGAATAAATTGTAGGCATTACCACCATATGGAACTAGGTAGGTAACCCAAACTTTAAAGCCACTACTTAATAGTGATCCATACTATTATTTTTATTGGTTCCTTATAATAATAATAATACCTTTATTATCCAAAGATCATGTGTACAAATAAATTACAATGATATATTAGGATTTGTCAGACAAGAAAATTAATGAATGTCAGAACAAAAGTAAAGTGAAGGCCGAAAATGGATATGTGTACATCATGTACAGTGTAACATATTTCACTAATAATTATATATCTATCTTTTTAACTTTCAAAGAATTCATTCACACTATAAAATGACAAATCTAGTAAGTGGGTCTTCAGTCTCAAGCTGAAAGTATTTGTTTTTTCTACATCCTTAATTTTCTTAGGTAGATGATTGTAGAGAGGCGTGTGGCCATTGCCCAAGGACCATCCAATGTAAGTGAGCACGAGTGGTGATCAACACGTATGCCCTGTTTTTTTCTAGTGTCATATACATGAATATCCTGATTTTTTACCACTTGGTCCATGTTTTTTTTTCATAAAAACAATCACATTGTAAATGTAAACACACAGGATGGTGAGAATATTTAACTTTTTAAAGTGGGTTTTACAGGATGTTCTAGGACTTAAATTAAGCATTGTTCTAATAACTCTCTTTTGCAGAACAAAGATTTTTTTCAAAAGTGATGGGGAAGACCCCCTTAATTGGTATCACATGAATGATAAATTGCTGAAGGATGTAGGGGAACTGCTTATAACTATAGTAACTAACTTTACAGAGATATAAAATCAGCCTTCTAAACTGCCAGGATACCACTTGTTAGTATTAGTTATTAAAAATCTTGTTTATTCTCAGTAATTTTGCATTTATATTTGTACTATGTGGCAATATAGGTTTCAAATAATGAATGCCTGAAAACTGTTATCGTTATGTGATGGTATATTTCCTCAAACTATCACGGAATTGCCATTTAATAATTAGTTACTTAAATGCACGGAATTGGCCAGATATATACCGCTTTCTTAACTCAGGTAGTTTGATTTCGGGTGCGAGAAAATGTGCGTAGAACCGTAGGTTAGATGAAAAGTCGAAATATATACAATGCCGTTAGGTAGATACTGTTCCTATAGGAAAGATAATTAAATACATTAAAACATGGTATTTAGAGGTAGAAAGGGCACGGCACGTGTAAGAGTTTGTTGGATATTCTCTGAATTTCATCACAACCTACCTCTAACTGGTAGACTACTGCAATGAATGAATGAATCCCATAATAGTACATTCATAGTACTTAAGAAAAATTATAATTTTTTTTTTATTTTGAGAGCAGGGAGGATTCAGTGGAGAGGGAGGGCAAAGGAGGTTCAGTGTTGTGGGCAAGGGAGTTTCAGTGTAGAGCGCAAGGGAGGGCCAGGTCATTAATAATAATAAACGTTTACTGTTGCAGACCAACAGGCCTTTTAGACATTCTGTATACATCTATACCAGGCAGCAAGGGTATGCCAGACTAAACCGGCTAAAAGATAAACCCTCCAAGTCCAGCTTAATTCCGGAGCAGCGACCACCCGTTGTCCAGACAAGACTAGTCTGGAACAGTGTTTCAGTTTCTTCCCAGTTACAGTACACTCGGTCCAGACCAGTTACAGACCAGATATTTTTACCTGGGTTGTTACTCAGCTGGAACGCTGTAACATTATTTTTTTATTTGTCATTTTGGTTTGAAATTGGTGTAATAGCACATTCAATCTTTTGGAACGCAGATGATCAAGAAAGGAATTGGAGATGCACATTACCCTTTAAGTTAACAGGGTTGCTACAGGTCTAAACAAGTCATGGAAGTTGAAAATGGGCCTGGAAAAATCATGGGGAAGTAGCCTGGTAATTTGCTTTTCATCGTCAATTTCTGATTCTTTTCAATAGGCCATCAGTACCATTTTTGGCACTGTCAGTCTGCTGGTGTGTGGACTGTGGATTTTTAGTATGTTGCCATAATGAGGAAATCGAGCTCAATTTGGTGTTTTGCAATTAATAATTCCCCTAAAATAAACTTCCAGGTCCTATTCTGTACACTCATGCTGAGAAAGATGGAATGTTTCTTCTCAGATTTATGAGTACCTAATTTGAGGCCGAGAATAATATGCTTTCAGAAAGGAAGCCAATTATCCCCAGAGCGATGACAGAGGCTCTCTACATGCTGGGAAACTTTATTTCCCCTTTAAAATATGCGTTAATGTATGTGGGGCCCTCATTCTCGCGCATTCTTTAAAATACAAACCATAGAATGGATATATCACCCGGAAAAATAAAAATTTTGGCCTGGAAAATCTGAGAAAGTGCTGGAAGTTCATAATCACTGGTCTGTAGCAATTGTGGTCAGTAACACTTTGATACAACATAGGTACCTAGTTTGAACCAATGTTTCATGATAAAAAATCTCATGTGGTTCCAACAAATTGACAGCATCACTTAATGTACTAAAATATGACAGAATGCTGATAAAAGTTAATTTTATCGTCCTATTATACTTTTGTTTACTATCATTTAATTTATGTTGCATGGGAATAATAAATTCTTCATCATATCTATGTATTTCACAGTCTACCACCCTCAATCTTGTGTGTTAGTAACATGGCTTATAGAGTTTACATAAGGTCAAGATTATAATTTCTGGGTCATGGGAAAATCAGTCTTGAGAATAATCAAGTTTAACTGGCATTTGGTCATCACATCTTCAGAGGTTCTGATCCAGTATATTTTCAAGTAACTGAATAATACTCAAGCAGAGAGATCTCAGTTTTTCCACTGAGTAGCAGTGTTGTTCAGCATCAAAATTATTTTTTTGACTTCCTAAATCCCAAAAAGAGCTCGATTGGTCTATTACATTGGTTCATCAAATTTCTAAGAATTTCATCTCCATATTTGTGGCAGGCATTAATAAATTCATCCATGTTCTGAGCGGTGAAAAATCCACCCAAGCAGGGCTCAACCCTGTCGCCACCAGGGCTGACAAATATTACAGAGTTTGAAAAAGGCTGTCTATCATCATCTCCGGATTTAATCCCTGAAGATGATGGCAGATAGCCTTTAAAATGTTGGTGCTGAAGACACTGCTACCTGCAAGGAAATCCAAAATCTCTTCTTCCAGACTATTTGATGTTAGCCTAACTACAGGAATAGCATTTCTCCTTCATCTTTTTATACATGAACTTCGCCATGGTGTTTTAACAAATCTAACTTCTGAAAAACAATATCGGAACATCATTTAAGAATTTAAGGGTGGCTACTGGATTACTAATGTTCCAAATCAGGGAGAATACAAGATTTTCAGGGAGGAGAATCATCTATCAAGGTTTCCATGCACTTCAAGGTCGGTTGATGGCATATCTAAACTGTTATCTCACTAATTTAACTGGATCCCCAAAATATCCTCGCCTTTGTATTACATTCTGAAAATCATTTATTATTTATATTTAATTTTATGGCCTTCATTGGACCACTTTAGTCATCTTCTGGATTTCTTCTGTTTTCTCTCTCAGCCCAGTATTTCTTCATCCGCTCAGATCATAGCTTTCTTTCTTCATCTGAGATTACCCTTCCTATTCTCTGTTTGTTGATCTTCGATTGTAGTCTGATCTGTTTGTCCTTGAGTTTCACGATAGCATCTGTCTTTTCTTTCAAATCTTCTATTGTAATGAGTAATTCACTCATATCTTCCTTAATTTCTGCTATCCATCTTGCACTGGTCTTACTGTTCCATAGTTTTTTTATAATCTTTTTGCTTATTCTGTTTTCTGGTGTTCTGATTAGGTGTCCATAGAATGAGATTTGTTTCTTTCTCATTATGCTCATTACTGTATCATTGGAAGCTAATCTCCTGTGCCTGTTTTTTTGGCATTTGCTATTTATGCAAGTTCTGACTCTTCTCCTTTCTATCTTGAGTAATTTATCTCTTGCGATTGTGGTAGTTCTTTTGAAGATGGTTTCACTTGCATAAGTTATTTCTGGTTGTATAACTGTTACATAGTGTCTTAATTTTGTGGCTATTGAGAGGCATTTTTTGTTATATGTGTTCTTGGTGATATATTGTGCTCTAGTCAATTTATGTATTCTATTGTTCCACGTTGGTTTCTCATACAAAATTTATTTTAAAAACTCATTTATTTATTATTTATTTTTAGGCCGTCAATGGAGCACTTGAGTCATCTTATGGATTTCTTGTTTTCTGTCAGCCCAGTATTTCTTCATTCGCTCGGATCGTACGAGAGCTACGTAGCTTTCGTTCTTCATCTGAGATTACCCTTCCTATTCTCGGTTTCTAAAAAAATCATTAATATTATAATGAAATATCGGCCTTCAACATGAAAAAATATGATGCTCTCAAGACTTTGTATGTACAGGACCAAGTCCATGATTTTACCAAAATTACCCAGGTGACATTCTCTGTACTGATAAACTACACGAAAATCAAGCATTTATTCTTAAATTGTTACAATTATGATGAATTCCTGGATTCTCCAAAGGGAGTAGCAACTTGCAGGTGATTTTCCGATTCACAAGGATTTCATGGAGGGGTGGCCCCCTGAATGTGATTTCCCCAAGCCATAACAACAAATACTCCAATAGTGTAGTAATGAGCTGTTACTCCACTGCTGAGAGGGTTGCAAAACTCAATTTCACCTTCCCTTTTCCCTAAGAATTTCTGCGGTTAAAGTAATAAAGATTTTGACCACTTCAAACCATAGATGTTTAATTGTTTGAAAATATGTTGCGACCAATGCATTGGTCATTGGCTGCTGGCATCTAGCTCATTTCCACGCATATACAAAATAAAGAGTTTTGAAGTGACCCTACAGGAGACTTCAATGTTAGGACAAACATATGTACTATGGAGCGTCGCCACTAGCGCTCTGGAGAGAAATAGGCCTTCTCTCTCATGGCATACTATTCCAAGGCAACGGAGAGGGAAATTCGAGCACAGTAATGTGATGGACTCATCGTCGAAGCCAGTGACGGATTACTGGCCGCTTGCCTTCCCCGAGTGTTATTCGCGCTGACTTCCAAATTGAGGCGCATTAGACAGCCACGTATGCATTTCAAACGTATCATTGAACCCATTGAACGCTCTCGTTATCGCCATAGCTTCCTCTGCATTCTTTACCTTTCCTCTCCTTTTCTTCTTGGCTTTGCTCCAATTCTCGCACTATAGCAAGGTCCTGGGATTCACCCGCTGTCTACTATTCTTACAACCTGCGATATTTAAAGAACACCACATTGAATTAGAGTTTCTTCTTTTAATCGTGAATATAAACGTATGTTCAATGCACATTTCAAGCATGGAGGTAGATTTTCAATGAACAGGCAAATAAATAAGCTTTTTATGCGCAAATATGTATTAATGAATTAATAAATACACAAATAAACTAGACTCGGAGGCTGCGCACTAGGCTTAGATTACTTTAGCAATTAAGAATAGATATCTTTTAAGGCCGTTTTACACGGTACATTTTTTTGTACAAACTCTTCCGTGAACTTTTGCATGAGGCAAAATGTATCGTGTAAAGCGGCAAATTGTATGAACGCTTGTGCGAATGTCTCAATGCCTGCACGGGAAATAGAACCTGTTCTAATTTCGTTGAGACAAACGTACAATCTCACGTACATACGTTTGTACAAAATCTTTCGTGTAAAACGGCCTTAAGAGCGACACGGAGAACATCATATTAGAACCCCCCTATATTTCCAGGTCCGACAGAAATGATAAATTAAGAGAGATATTTTGCCGAACGGATAGGTATGGGAATTCGTTTGACCCCCGAACAATAAGGGACTTTAATAAATGCTAGGCGTAATTTCATTAGAGCGTATCCTTTTTATATGTAAACGGCTGGTGTCCTAACACCTATTAACGCCACATGCCTATTGAGATGGCTTGCGGGGTAGTATGTAGATGTAGATAAAAAGACAAAAAACAGTAAGTAAGATAGATATTACATTTTGCTTATGATTGATTGCCTTTTTGAAATGTTGAACTATTTAAGCTTCTAGATGGAGTACGAAACCACTTTAGATTATGTAACTGGAGTTATCATATTATATCCCAGCATATAAAAAAAAATATTTAAGGCATTTATTCAACATGGAAGTTACTTTTTTAATACCGTAGTATTCGTAAATTAATATTTTTACAGTATTTTAAAGTAACTCATTTTAAATAAATGCAAAGAGAATAAATAAACTCTTGGTAGATGCACTGTTGGTCAAATTATCTGTCAACTTCATAAATAAATGCAAAGGAAACAAATTTTCCGGCCACTCAAAATGGAGATACATAGCAGAAGTCCTGACGAACGGTTTAACTCATACTTTACTATTAAACAGTATTTAATTTCACCCCCATCACAATCTTATAAACACACTCCTTGAAGTCTTTGACTCATTGACCCTATGAAATAATGTAGGGAGCCAACCCAAAGATGCCCATACCTCCCAGACGTGACCTTTCAGTGTCTTTTGGTTCTTCCCTTTGCAATTCTGCCATTCCTTGACCATTAAGTCGCAAATATTTTGTATTGGATTCAGATACTGTGAGTTTGGAGGGAAGGGTTATGCTGTACTGTGCGAATGCTCCTAGAAAAATCTCCTGAGTTTCGCGCACTGTGGATGGGACAGGTGTCCTGAACATATATTATTTCTTCGCATTATGGTACTACATCATTTATGTAAGGAAGTGTTGAAAATACGAAAGATTCGGGCGTAGGTAATCCTTAGACGTCACACTAGGTGGTGTTCTCAACAGCAATTCCGGCCCAACTGCAGAAATAGCTCTCCAAAAACACAGATATTTATGCCCAGATCTATTTTTCCTAGTTGTTTTTTGGGTGATACGTGACAAACAGGAGGAATATAACTTTTATTCTAAATAAGTAAATGTTCTAAAAAGTACTATCAATTAATAAAGTAATATTTACCAACAATTGCATGTTCTCAATAGCTAAATATGTCCATAATGAATACTTCTAATGTTTAATAATTGATGAAAGTTACGATATTCTAATATGATCCTGTTACGAATGACCGAATGCTAACCTCGCCGTTTAATTAGTTTCGCTAATTTCTGGCTTTCTTACTGGACTGGAACTTCTCATACCGGCTTCATGGAGGCGGTTTCTAATCATACAGGTGCTTATTAAGTTTAATGTCCTCTTTATCACGGCCACCCAGCCAATAGTAAGAGAGTTGTCAGCAGGATGCTAACGAATGCTGCCATCATCATCTCGAGACGTGCATCTTGGTCTTCGCTTCTTTGTCGTATTGTCATCATCTCATCCCCTCCCTCTAGCATTTTAGCCAGCAATATACTGTCTTTCTATTCCAATCCATTGCCCTCGATATTTGAGCGAAGTTGAGACTACCTCAACTGTCTCATCGATTTATCCCCTCTCTCCTGGACTTAATGGAATGTTTTGAATATCCCTGGAAGTTATCACAGAGAGTGTCTTCAAAAGCAAATGCTTTCAAATCCACATAACCTACCTATCAACTGCCATTCGTCTTTTAGCGATAAGCTTCCTGTGGTCTTGCCTTTATCACTACCTGGTTTTAGTTGAGCCGTACGAGAGAATTCAAAGGAACGTTTCAAATGCATTCAAGGTTATCTTATGAACCTCCGTTCTTGGGGCCAGCGCGAAACCCACTCGGGTCATGCAAGCAGCCGGGAATCCATTACCGATTCGGACGATTAGTCCATCACCTTACTGTGTTTGAATTTCCCTCCTCGTGGCCGAGACCTAAGAATATTAATATGCCATCAGAAAGGAAAGTGATTTTCCCCCGAGAGCGATAGTGGTGACGCTCCGTTTGTTGGGAAACTTTTTTCCCCCATAGTACACATATGACTGGAAATGATGCTAAAAAAAACCATAAGTAAAGATAAATGTATTTTTATTGAAATGTTACTTGTGTAATGTTATATTACATTTTTTAGAACCAGGAGACATTTTTCCTCATACAAATGCATATGACAAAATATACAATTCAGCAGGAGAGGGGGGGGTGTGAACATGGAGGGATGAAATGGAAAATCACCAATGAAAGGTAGGTACCATGGTTCACCTCAGGTGGTATGAACCAAATGTTTGCCCCCTTTTCCAATTCTGACAATTAATAGGTGGTAGGAAAAGAAGAACACAGAAAAACATCCATTATTTTAATTTCACCTCCGCTAAAGAATAAGCAGAACCAGAAAATGAGGATATGTAAAAACTGGCAAAACAATCACTGATAACTCACTTGTTTGCTGTTAGGGATCAGCATACCTCTTCCAGAGTTAGTTCAATTTAAGAAAAAAATGTTGACAACAGTGCTCATCTTTCAATGTATGCAAGAGGCCACAAACAGCGAGGCAATCGGCTACAAAAATCTTGCACTTGCCATTCACATAATAAATTACAAATAACCAACAACAATGGAATTACTTCTATTTATGAGTTTAAAATTTAAGTCTCCATTAAATGCATCTCCATCAGTTTCATTAAAATCAACATAAATAAATTCTATACAGATATATACAATAACAATGACACCCATTTGTAGTAAGTTCAAAAGTGTAGTAAGGCACCCATTTGGATTGGCATCACCCATCATGAAGCGTCCACTTTCCACATGACACTCAACCTAATCAGAAATGAAAAATAAGTCCAAAGTCATGAATTTCAGTTTGTACACATGTACTTACTTGGAAACTACAAAATTCACTCTTTATTTGGCATTAATGTAGCATGGAATTTACTTTCTTACCACAATTACAGTAGAAACTCGAAATTACGAAGTTGACGGGACTGGAAAAATCGGCACTTCGTAATATCAAATTTCGTATGAACCAGTATCTTTCAAAAAAATCGCGTTGAAGCTCTTTTTTTGTTTCCATAGATTAAGATGTACTTGCATGATTTACGAAGTTATAATTCATGAAAGTATATTTAAATGTGTATTCATGCCCACAGGGTGCACTCATTGTCAGTTGAACACAACTTATTTGTCGGAGTTTGATTATTCCTACAGTGGAAGCCCGGTTTTACGAGTGCTCATAATCCCTCTAAAATCACTCGCTAAATCGAGTGATCATTGTATCTGAAAGTGTTGAATAAAGCCACCTAATTCTCATAGTCGTTTGTATTTACCGTTTTTCTTTTGTTTCCATGGTATTTGACGAAGGTAAACAGCAAAAAAAGTCGATAGCCGAAGAAAGCTGTAAAGACACCGTAACTAATCAGAATTAAAATATTAGGTATACTGTAGTTTTTGGATAATTTTGCGAATATGTCATGACGATAATATCAACTTTGTCGAGTTTTCGAATTTTAACCATTACGTCCATCAGTAGGGAAAATTGGCCTGAAGGTTCACTGAAATACGGCAAGTACCGGTGGTCGAAGATATTTCTCGCATAGTCACCTATTCCTAGCAGTTTCTATGATTCAAATTCAATTATCTACCACAAGTTAGTGTCATCGAGTATTTATTTACACTAGAAAAGAAAATACCTCAGTCAATTGGCTAGCACATTATGTTTCGTGCAAGTACTGCCATCTCCAGGATATAGAACGAACGCAGGTATGTTTCTTGGAAAAATACCCACGCGATTTGAATAATGATGACAACCTGTGAAATTAGGAATCACAAAAGAAAACAAAAATATGGTGAACGGGATAAATTTTAATTATTAGCGCAGTATAAGCTTGGTTATATTTTGAAAATAACAAAAATATGCAAAAATTATTGCAGCTAACAAAAATATAATTCCTTTTCGAACGTACAAGAAAATAAATAATACTTTTGTAAACGAAAACCATGTTGACTTCATTGGGAAAGTACGAGCATAACAAAATAATAGGGGACCTTCTTTATCACAAACACATCACACGTACTTCACATCAATAATATAAATCAGAAAATAGTTTGAATGCTTACTCAGTGGCGAAAAATGTATCAAGCATTGTCTGCTTCCATTTAGTGGCAGTTGTGGAAAGCACAAATCCTTCTACTTCACTGAATGTTTTTAGTTCGTCTAGGGAAGCATTACTGGCCCTAGAGACGTCGCTAATTACTTTTCTAGCCTGCTGTGCTTCAGCTCTCAAGGGCATAGGCAACGTTTCTTCTTCTTCGGAATCGGAACTAATTACGTCGTCAACTTTTACCTCCTTTGACAACTTGGCGACAACTTTTACTCCTCAAGTTGGTACGTAAGTTTAATACAATTAAGTCGTGTAAAGCAAAGAGGATATCCAGCGCTTTTTTCCACAGGCCTTCACGCCGAGCGCTTCCTGCAGTCCAGCGAACGGCCACGCGTCCTCGGCCCGCCTCTTCCTCTCCCCACCACCTCTCTCTCTCCCCCCACCCTCACCTCGGCGCTCATAGTTAGGGGGTCGGAGTAAAGTAATATTTTTTCTAGAGTCAGCATCACATTTCATCAAAAGTATCTCATTTCACTCATCGCTTTCCCACGCCCTAACGTCACAGGGTAGGGGGAAGGGGGCTGAAATGTGATACGTTTGGTTTGCGGTCATTGCTGATAAAGGACTCCCAACGGGCAACGCCACCCCCCCCTCGCCCTACTTTTGGAAGCCACCTGTGACGTTAGGGCGTGGGAAAGCGATGAGTGAAATGTGATACTTTTGATGAAATGTGATGCTGACTCGAGAAAAAATATCACTTTACTCCGACCCCCAAACTATGAGTGCCGAGGCGAGGGTGGGGGGGAGAGAGAGAGAGAGGTGGAGGGGAGAGGAAGATGCGGGCCGATGACGCGTGGCCATTCGCTGGACTGCCGGAAGCGCTCGGCGTGAAGGCCTGTGGAAAAAAGCGCTGGACATCCTCTTTGCATAACACGACTTAATTGTATTAAACTTACGTACCAACTTGAGGAGTATCCGTATTGAAAGATAAACGATGCAGCTAGAACTTATATCAAAGTTCATTTTCGTATCACTTCTCATAGCCGAGTAGCATTTCCGCGAAATGATAGATTTAGGCAAGTTAACTAATTATTTCTCCGAAGTGGATGATATCAAGTGAACACCCTATGAAATAAGTTCTAGCAACACCCTACCTGCACCAAACGGTGAAAACAGAATTTCTTTATCTTTTAACATGGAAATGTAAAAGTCAACGGTCTGAACGATGCATAATTTCCTGGCGTGGTCTACACTTCCATAAGTGAATGATGGTTCCTATAAAAGGAAGTAAAAACAGATTAGAGTTCCGATTCTCTCTTTGCATGCGGCGATGCACTACGTTACTTATCCCATTGAAGTGACGATGCGTTTCAAAGCTCTCTCGGGCGCTACGCAACATAATTTCAGGTTGTGGAAAAAACATGAAGGAGTGCGAAGTCAACCTCACAGCTACCACCGGGGTAAGGTTACAATTTGAATGGACCAAAATAACGGATCTCTTGTTCGAGCATCGGCCGTATCAACCTAGTGTTGGCTGCCGAGGCCCCTGAAAGGAGGTCCAACCCCTCCCCCACTAGTGAAAGACAAGGAGGTAACCTTGAGTGAAAGCCACCTGGGTAAAAGTGAAACTGGGCGAGGGTATATAATAACAGATAAGGTGAAGGAGTGATCCTCTCAGGTTACCCCTTTCTGTTTCTCGCTGAATGAGTCCCGCGCAGATGAATGTCGTCGCGCCCAGAAATAAGGAATGAAGAACCTTATTCTTGAGAGGTCTTCTGGGAAAAACCGGTTTGGACACTCCAATTTTTCAGATCCGACTGAGGTATCACACTAAAATCTGACAGCTTTATTGTTTCTGGCTGAGTGATTGAGAGGGATAGCTGGATGGAAGGACTGCCTGTAAGGCAATTTCCAAATACCCTGGAAAGTATATTTTACCATTCATCACGATAACCTGAATCGAGCCTCGTATTGCCGGTAATAATTATTTGTCATCACAAAACGAATGAGTGAATGGAATCATGCCTCTATTTCATGCGAAGGCAGCTTGAAACATCTTTGGGCTTTCATCTTACTTCCGAATCATCCGTAAAAATTTATGACATAAGTAAACAATGAACATTGCAAATTGATATATCGAGATAATATTGTTAAAATTCATTGCGGCAAAGAAGGTTAGTACCAATCCGCGAGTTGCTGCACACCGCACCGCCAGCAACATCGGCAAAATAACTTGTCCGGTGGAGCCAAATTTGACATTCCTTCACACGTTTGAATTTTTTGATTGGATATGTATGTTCGTATCTTTGAAAGTCAGATGATCGTAAGTCGAGAACTTACTGTATTCACTTTGGAGAAACCAACGACAGGAATTTAAGGTAAAATGGTGCGCGGCTTACATGAAAATCTAGAGGATTTGTGTGAGCCGTGCACCCCCATTTTTTCACCGGCATTTTTGAAAAAAGGTGCACGGCTTACACGAGTAAATACGGTAGTTAATTTTTGCTAGGTGGTACATCGCCCTCGAGAGATATCTGTCGTAATACCGAGCGTATACCGTGGAAAGAACTTTTTGCCCTCGCTATATCCACTTTATTTTACATGTAAAACATAGGCCTTTTGGCGGTACAAAGACAATCACTCGCTAAAACGGGATTCTCGCAATAAACCGTACTCACTATACCGGGCTTCCACTGTATTTCCGGGAATTTCAAATTTGGTGCCACCGGATAAGTTATTTTGCCGTAGCAGCTGGTGGTGCGGCGTGAAGCTACTCGCGGATTGGTACTACCCCTCTTTGCCGTGACGAATTTTAACAATGTTATCTCGATATATCAATTTGCAATGTTTATTTTTTTACTTGCGTCATAAATTTTTACGGATGATTCGGAAGTAAGACGAAAGCCCAAAGATGCCCTGTAAGTAGTGATATATTTGGAGATTTTGCTACTCTTGACATTCCAATGGAAATCGACTTCTGTGTCTCAAGCTACCTTCACATCAAATAGAGGCATTATTCCATTCACTCATTCGTTTTGTGATGACAAATGATTATTACCGGCAATATGAAGCTCGATTCGGGTTATCGTGATGAATGGTAAAATATCCTTTCCAGGGTATTTGGAAATTGCCTGACGAGCAGTCCTTCCATCCAGCTGTCCCTCTCAATCACTCAGCCAGAAACATTAAAGCTGTCAGATTTTAGGGTGATACCTCAGTTGGATCTGAACAATTGGTGTGTCTAAACCGGTTTTTCCCAGAGGACCCTTCAAGAAAAAAGGTCTTCGTTCCTTATTCCTGGGCGCGACGACATTCATCTGCGAGGGACTCATTCAGTGAGAAAGAGAAGGGGGTAACCCTGGAGGATCACTCCTTCACCTTATCTGTTATTATCTACCCACACCCAGTTTCGCTTTTACCCAGGTGGCTTTTCGTAGAGGGGGAGGGGTTGGGCCTTCTTTCAGCGGCCTCGGCAGCCAACACTAGGTTGATACAGCCGATGATCGAACGAGGGCGCCGTTATTTCGGTCCATTCAAATTGTAACCTTACCCCGGTGGTAGCTGTGAGGCTGACTTCGCACTCCTTCATGATTTTTCCACAACCTGAAATTATGTTGCGTAGCGCCCGAGAGAGCTTTGAAACGCATCGTCACAGCAATGGGATAAATTACGTAGTGCATCGGCGCATGCGAAGAGAGAATCGGAACTCTAATCTGTTTTTACTTCCTTTTATAGGAAGCCTCATTCACTTATGGAAGTGGATACTACGCCAGGAAATCCAGTTTCAGACCGTTGACTTTTACATCGCCATGCTAATAGATAAAGAAATTCTGTTTTCACCATTTGGCGCAGAAAGGATGTTGCTAGAACTTATTTCAATACTTGATACATACTTGTGCGTACTTGATATCAACCACATCGGAGAAAAAATTAGTTAACTTGCCTAAAATCAATCATTTCGCGGAAATGCTACTCGGCTATGAGAAGTGATACGAAAATGAGCTTTGATATAAGTTCTAGCTGCATCGTTCATCTTTCAATGCGGATACTCCTCAAGTTGGTACGCAAGTTTAATACAATTACTGTAGTCGTGTAAAGCAAAGATGTCCAGCACTTTTTTCCAGAGGCATTCGTGCCGAGCATTGGCGCTTTCGGCAGTCAAGCGAACGGCTACACGTCCTTGGCCTGCCTCTTGCTCTCCCCACCACATCTCACTCTCTCTTCCCCCCACCCTCGGCTCGGCGCTCATAGTTTGGGGGTCGGAGGAAGGTGATATTTTTTCTTGAGTCCGCATCACATTTCATCATAAGTAACACATTTCACTCATTGCTTTCCCACGCCCTAACTTCACAGGTGGCTCCCAAAAGTAGGGCGGGGGGTTGGGTGGGCGTTGCCCGTTGGGAGTTCCTTATCATCTATGAAAGCGAACCAAAGGTATCACCTTTCACTCATCGCATACCCGCCCTAACTTCTCAGGTGGTTTCCACTAGTTGGGATATCCTTTCGAGGACATCCTATAGACATCCTTTCGAGAGCATCAGCAGCCAAATTCCATGGTTCCAACTAGTTCCTACATCGGCCGCAACACAGGATGGCCGTTATTTAGGGCGATTTTAATGGTATCCACTTCCCAGTGTGAATTTTTTTATCAGATCCAGATCCGATTTTTTAAAATGAATTAGGATCCGATTTCAGTATCCGGAGAAACGTAATACCCGCGGATCTTTAGATCTGATCTGACCATCCCTAAATAGTATTTTCCCGGCGAATCAGCTTGTTTCTTAGAGGATGAACGAACAATTTAAGAGCACATTTTGGAGCAAACAAAGTGCGTCTTATGGGCCAGGAAATACAGTAACTACAATTTTTGATGCCTGGCTAACGTTATTCAACTTACGAACAAGTTCTCGGAACGCATCTCGTTCGTATGTCGAGGACTTACTGTACATTGGATGACTACGTCAGTGACTTCCGACTGCTGGACGGTAGCCGGACGCCCCAGCAAAACCACACCTTAACCATTGAAACATTGAAAAATGAGATATCGTTCAGTTAATACATTCAGTGCATAATGTATTCGGCGGCGATCATTAATTAGATGTTTAACTCTGAAAAGGAGTACTGAAACGTTACTGTGATCCATCACCATTCGTATAAAGGAGTAACTTTTTCACGTCGGGACCAAGATCCGAGGTTCGTAATTTTAAAACTTCGTTATTTCGTAATATCACGTACTGTTACATACACTAAGATACCCTTTTGGTTGGGACCGAAGATTTTTCTTCGTAAAATCAAAATTTCGTAATTTCGAGTTTCGTATTTTCGAGTTTCTACTGTAGTTAGACACTGAGTTTTATAGGAAGGCACAGGGAAAGTAAACAGAACGTTCTGAATATTCCACCAATGTATACATACAGGCATCCCTCGCTAAACACGAATTCGTTTAGCACGATTTTTGCTACAACACATTAATCCACTTGTGAACATATTCACATAGCACAACCAAACTCCCCATATGTATAACACGAATGCAGGAGTTCACTCTAATGATTAGATAAGTTCCGATTACAAAACCCACTAGTTTAGTGTACTGTAAAACCAACATGTACCATTTAAACGATTCATAGTTAACTTTTTGAAGCAATTTTAACTCATTAGCTTTTTAAATTCTGTCATTTTAGGAGGGATTGGAGCAGTTGAAACAATGGAAGGGGGAATTTGCAAATCCTTAAAACAACATTTGGTAAATCTACGCTCCCATCACACCAGTGAAAATGTTTTTGTGGAAAACCCTGGAAAGTGACAAAAATGACTGATACCACAGGATAGTGTAGGACAGGATAGTGTAGGAAAGGAAATTTAGGAAGAAATGCATTTAGGAAATGTAAGAAAAATATCCATGGGATGTGTAGTTTTACAGAAAATAGCTTTTGAAAACTACTATCTTTGCAATGTTTTCATAAAATGTCGACGCCACACATGGAAGTTTTTGAAAGAGCTGGTAGAGGGATACTGACGAATTTCACGTCTTAAATATGCCCCATCCCACCCCCAAACAAGGTTGTGGAGTAAAAGGTGCTATCTTGGTTAGTTACATTGTGTCATATGCGTTTGGTGAGGCTGATGAATGAAAACAATAAAATTTCAAAGCAGTTCTCATGCCACAAACGATTAAATTCTCAAACAGTTCATCAAGTTTTAAAATTTAAAACTTCCTAAACATTCAAAGTTTCATGTAAATACTATTTTCAGAAGTAATTTCCAGTTGGCCAGGCCATATGAACTTTGATCAAGTCTTTCAATACATAATAAGGGTAATCATCACATTGATCTGTAGGAAAAAAGTAAGTCAAACAATAAAAACTGACCCATTTTACATAATATAGTTGCAGCTGCAGAGAGCTTCTTCCACTGAGACTACTGACAGATCAGACTATGGAGTTTGCTCAGTAATACCTATCCAAAACCTTGACGAAAGTATGGAACTATTCTTAAATTATTTATGCTAATCTTTGACATCTCTTATTCTCAAATCCAAGACAGTAAGGTGTTATGCATGATAACAAAACTAAATTTAAAGAGGACTTCTACCATACTTAGCTCAACAAAATCAGGGAACAGAAACCATGATTTGGATACCAAACAATCACATTATGAATTTCTTTCTTAACAATGACTGTTGTACAGATTTCATGAATGAAATCCATACTAATAAAAGTGAGAAAATGATTTTTATGAGAGCTCTACTAACCATATTGTGGGGTGAATTAGGAAGACTAGATTAAATGAAAAAGCTAGTATTTTCTTTGAGAAGACAGGTCAAACTGTGCAAACCACAACTAATAGTTATACCCACCTTTCAATTTTACTGACTTATCTTGATATTCAAATGTATAAAGCATTTCATAATTAAGAATGCCAAACCAAGAACTGAAACTTTTTTCATGTACATAGATCTATTTGTAGCTAAAACAATCTTTGCACTTGCTTCTGACTTCTGTGTAACTTCAATCTACCATGAAAGTGTGTGGCAGGGTAAAAAAATGGCAACATAATACAAGAGGAACATTCTCATACTAACCTGAACATATTTTAGGTGGCATTTCAACTATCACTTCTTTAGAGCTTGAAGTGCTGCTAAATAATCAGGAATCGCAAACTCAAGGGGATCTGGAGCCTCAACCCTCATTAGACACTCATTCAAATAGAGGGGCTTGAGGCAATGGATTCCCTTCCTGGCCAGTGATTCTACATCTGCTGTGGTTCCTGGGCTGCGGCCAGGTTCCATAAGGCATATAGTTGCATCTGTTGTAGAAGTGTACGGTGGCCTAAGGACAATGATTAACAATTTTCAATGCAATACAAATAAAATAATTCACAAAAACATTAGTAAACCATTAATTTTTATTGTAAAAATTTCATTTTTATAATCAGTGATAACATTTTCTTATTAATGCCCCTCTCCTTCAATCCAGACAACACTGATTTGTGAAACGGGCATAACCGACATATTATTTTGGTGAAGGAAACTGTACTTGGGAAGACATAGTGGAAGGACGACATAATCTAAAGAAACTAGATGGGTACTTGTAACTGAAATCCATTGTATGTTTTTATTGAATTTGTGGAAAAGTGTCATCTAATTTCTTTCGATTGTGATTATTTTGGCCAAAAATATTTTACGCTGATAAAAATCCAGTTTTCCACAGTTCTTTCCAAACAAGAGTTCAATAAATGTCATATGCAACTCATGAGAACATCTCTTCACTTTTGAGGCAACGAGAAAACTACAACACATATGAATGTCACATATGTATTTGTACTCGCATTATTAAAGCAGAAAATTCATGAATTTCAACGCTATAAATATAGTGATAGTAAGCGGAGGAATGTTGGGTGAAGAAAAATCAAAGAACAGGTAGTGATATTATGCATTAAAAACATGATGCAAGAGAGCAAACATTAAAAAAAAACAGCAGAATTGGTGATAACTAAGGGTATTATTTTAGTTGGAAAGACGTGAGGTAGCGAGGACATTGTGGAGAAGAAATTGATTGCCAAGTGTAATAATATCAAAGATGGGGGAAAAGACACCAGTTTTTGGAATATACATAGATGCAAAGAAAATATAGATTCACATCATGCAATTAGGTGCAGTGTCCATCCAAGATAATAGCACAGTTAAAATATACTGATTAGACTTGGGATGAAATGAAAAGTGAACAATTTTTACACGATCGTATGACTCAAACAAACACCACCATCATGGATTCTTCGGCCACGTGATTTCCTTCCCCGAACGGCATTGGATGTGTTAACTGATTGGCTGCATTGCAACTATCAATTGCGCTGTTATCTTGGTCAGGGCATAGTACGATTTTAGTGCCTTCAGTGTGCCCTTTAGGATGAGCAAGTTATATCAAGGGGCATTAGCTAAACATGAAAGGGATAAAGAGAATAATTCATCAAAAACCAGCTCAAAAGTATGTTCCATAGGCTCCCAATGAAAGAAAAGTGAATTAAAGATTGGCAAACTTCAAAAAGGGATACATACATGAAGTCATATGTAGCCTGAATTGAGAATGTGCCTCCTGCTCTATAAGAACTAACTAGCTGCCCGCCTATCCATTTTAACAATATGCAAACAGAATTAACAACATTATCTCCGGCTTAACACCCAGGATGCACACACACTTGAATGTAATATGTAGTACAATTAAGTCAACACAGCCAAATATCTTTCTGGCTTCAAATACACAGAACTCACTTTGCTTCTGAGATGGACCCACCACCAGCAACAATAAGGCGTCGGAAAGCAGCAGCTCTCTCTTCCACCATGTGAACAATGGCGCACACGGCCTCAAATGCACCACGGCGAGTAGACACTTCATCTCTGTCACCACCCCATTGCCCTTTTATTTTCATCCTCCACCTGTGGATGGCTGCAGAAAGGACTTTCTCAATTTCCACCGCAGGCACTGGCACAAGACCATTAGGGTTGCCCCATTCGTACGGCTCCTCCTTCAACATTAGAAGAAGAGAAGGGTTCAATGCCACTCAAAAGTTGACAGTTGAAGGACACTTCATTGCGTAACATTCAATCCAGTCATCCAATCCATGCATTCATCTCATTTAATTTACGTTTCTTGAGGATACCACTGGGAAAAGCCATGGCATTACCTTTATGGAGTCACCCGCTATAGTGCACATTTAGTTTGAAATTCCACAGTGGAAAAATAATTCACCTTGACTGGGACTTGAACCCGGATCCCTTTATTTCGCGCCTCGAGTTCTTTCGCCAAAAAGCCCTCAAAAAATCCATCGGGGAGAGAGGTAGCTTAACTGGCTAAAGCACTTGGCGCGATTGGAACAATGTGATTTGTTCTTTAAAGTAGATCATTACTGAGGAAATTCAAGATACAAGAGGAAACATGAATCCCTCATGACATTCTTGGTATAATTAATTCTAATTATGTACATAATCATAATTTTATTGACAGGTAATTAAAACCCATTTACAAAGATATAAATTGGCGTACATAATTTGCAATGACAAAATATTGATGATGCAAGTACTTTGACAAAAAAGTGACAAATAGAATTGTTACATGTAGTCCAATATAAATATACAAGAATACATGAACAAATTCAATGTAGATACAATGTCAACAAATGATGGGTGATAAGATCAAGTGGATCACTTGATTGACTAACGAAGAGGTACTGAGAAGATTAGCTGAAGAAAGAAATCTTAAGGTGGTTTGAGCGAGATAGTTCCCAAGTGAAAATAAAGTCTATATTTGAATATAAATTTAAAAGTTAAGTAGTTGTAAGAGATGTGTAGTGTTTTTGTGAATATTTATGACACAAATTGTTTGTTTTTATCTTTAAAAACTTCAGTAATTAACTAAACGAACGTATTTTAGACTTTAACTTGATTTGTTATTGATATCACCAACCGTAATTTCACAAATAATTATTTCACATTTGCGTAATAATTTTTTTACTTATTGCAAACTTTTGGTATGATATCCTTGAATTGAAAAGACAATACACCAAACTGTAAAGAATACACAATCCAGGGAACAATATTTTAATATATTTTCACCATTAAATAATCTGTACCTGAGGCACTTCACCTGGCAACAGTGTTAATATTCTTGGGTTGGAAATTGGACTATGGAAATTGGGGTAAATTACAGAGTTACTGGGATGGTTGACAAGATAAAGCAAATTTGATAGAAGATAGTTACTTGGGGAAAGATTGAATGATTAACCCGTTAACGCCTAGAGTACCATATATGGTACGTAATGCAGGGTGAATCTTTGGCGGCACTAATATGTGCTTACATTGTTACATTTGCTTCGAAATTCCGTCGATAGGACGATGAGTCCTTCCTCAATACATAGCAGTTTGCCTGGTTTCTTTCTGTTAGAATCAGTTGTCAATGTGCATGGTTGGAGGAAGGAGTGTGATAGACTACAAGCTGAATTAGGGAATTATGGCGTTGTCCGCGAGGTTAGTGCTCCATTTCTTCTTTGGTAAAATCTTTTTTGCACATATCATTCATCTCATTCAAAGTAAACATATATTGTTACCCGTATGTCGATCACTAAGAATTTTATGCTATTTTTGTGGTAATTTTGTGTGAAAACAATATGGTGTACCTTATATGGTACGCTAGGCGCCTACGTGGTCATTTAGGATCCTCGAGATTTTTTCTGATTTTTTTGTGTGTAGTGCAGCTATAGCTGTACAAACTTGATCATATTCGTTTGAAATACTATTTTTTCTACAATGCAGGTTATTTTATATAGTATTTTGCTAAGTTGTAAATTATCCTGTTGAGATTTGTTTTCGAAACTCCTCCAAAAAAGATCTTTACTCAAGATACCGCTATCGGATAATAAATGACAGGGCCGCATATCTTTGAACCGAATTTTATGTTTTATATTGTTTAATTTATTTTTGACAAAGGTTTGATTCTTATAGCTATTCCCAATATTTTCATGGTTTTAGGACCCTAACACTTGAAGAAGTTCTTATGGTATTGGAGGAAGAAGAGACATTAGATGTGAGAGAGATATTTGTTGAACCTCCAGAGCCAAATATCAATTCAGACAAGGATTCAGCTGACGAAGATAGTGGCGGTCTAATAGACAATTTGTCCGGGAGGCAGTTACTCAGTTTAGCTGGTGGTATTTCACGGCAATCTTCGTCTGGGCACTGGGAGTGACACTGATTTTCGCGGCAGATGCCGTTCCCAGCCTTCTTCATCGCCATCTGGCTCGTCTGCACACTCGGACACTAATCTGGCTCGGCAAGAAACCTAGCATCTCTCTGTACGGAAATTAAATCAAGGGGCCAAGTCGAAGGCAGCCGAGGTATCATGGACTGATGGGAATTTTGAGCAGCGGGAATTTGGTGGTTTACCTGAGCCCAACTTCACCATAGAGCGAGATATGTCCTCGGCAGATAATTTTGAAAGCATTTTTGATGTAGATATCGTTTATTTCCTCTGCAAAGAAACTTCTTAATATGCACTGTTTAAAAACTGTCAAGATCCTAATGTTTCACATGATGAAATGCAGGTTTTTATAGCTATTCTGGTACTATCAGGGTATAGTGTAGTGCCAAGTAAGCGAAGTTACTGGGAGAACGAAAAAGATCTTCGAAATGATCTCATCCTAAATGCCATGCGAAGGGATCGTTTCCTTCAAATATGCCGATTTATACACTGTGCAGATATTAACCCCATGGATAGTAATGATAAGATGTGGAAACTGAGACCTTTCTCTAAAATGCTTCAAAATAAGTACCAGATGAAATTTCGGCCGGAGAGACACATTGAATATGATGAGCGCATGGTTCCCTATTACAGCTGCCATAGCTGTAAGTAATTTATCAAGGGTAAGCTCATTCGATTTGGCTACAAAATATGGTGCTTGAATACACCAGACTATTACCAGAGAAAATCTTTTGAGCCAAACACGGACTATGAGGCTAAATTTGGTAAAGCGGCCACTCCTATGATCAAAATGCTTGACAATTTTTCGTCATCGATAAAGAACTTATCGTATTAGTTGTATTTTGACAATCTATTTACGGGGATCAACCTTCTTCAGCATCTGAAACAAAGAGGACTGGGTGGCACGGGGACAGTGCGCGAGAATAGGATTCCGAAAAATACACTGTCTATGAAAAAAATGTCCCGAGGAAGCATGGAAAGTAAAGTATCATGTGAGGGTATATGCTTGATTTATTGGATGGATAATTCATTGGTTACAGTGACATCAACTACTTATGGGGTAAATCCAGTCTCACCGGTAGGACAGTTTTGTCAATCGAAAAAGAAATGAGTAGCTATTCCCCGACCATATGCGATTAGCCAGTATAATAAGTACATGGAGGGCAGTGATCGTATGGATGAAAATGTAGGAAACTACCGCATCGGTTTCCGGAGTAAGAAATGGTGGTGGCCATTGTTTGCTTGTTTGATCGATACAGCGATTCATAATGCGTGGACTCTTATGAGAAAGGCAGGGAAATCTAAACCCCAATTAGAATTTAGAAGGCAGCTTGTATTGACCTATCTTACTCGTTATGGGTCTATCCCAAGGGGTCCAGGAAGACCACCAATGAGGCAAAGTAGCATAAATAGCCAGGTTAGTGATACTATCCACAAAGGTGGCTACAATCATTTCGTAGCAAGCATTGCTGAAAAAAAGAGAAGGTGTGGACTGTGTGGAGCTAAATCAAGATATGAGTGCGTGAAGTGCAATGTGGGTTGCTGTCTTGATTGTTTTATCAGTTCCATACATCTTAAAGATTCAAACCATAAATCATAAAGAATTCCATGAATCATAAAAATTTTATAGATTTAAAGAGTAACGCTTTCTAAAAATGTAATTCACATTATTTCAACTGAATACGTATTATACTATTTGTTAAGAGTTCTGTTCCTGAGAATATGTAGGTATCTTAGCCATTTCCTGTGTATCAATTTTCAGGATGAAATGTAAATATGCATAAACACTGTCTTAGCCCTTTATTTGCATAATACGTTTAAAATAACTTGAACAGTAATTTTACTTGAAATAAACTGCAGGGACGTATAATGGAGCAGATAACTCTGCATTACAACAGACACCCTACAAGCGCCTAGTGTACCATATATGGTACACCCTATATCTCAGAAATAAGAATGAATATTGCTATGATATTTTAGATTCTGAATTAGAATAAGGTAATAAGACGAAATTTTAAATATAAAGCAAATCAGAAAAAAAATTAATTCAGGTGTTAACCCATTCACATCGGACCCCGCCGGGTGGCGGGGTAGCGTGCGGCAATCAAGAACGGGACCCGTCACTCGGCGGGAAGTGACACCCTACCCTATATTGTTTATATTTCTTTGCCGTTTCTTACACAATGTAACTCATGTCCTCTGTCGTGTTTCATCACTGCTACAGTTGTCTAGTGGCGAGCTTCGTTTTTATTTTTTATTTGGAACCATTCGAAATTTGCAGACAATGTAGCGACCTTAAATTTCACTGTCATCAGATGTTCCTTTTTCGAACATTGTACATTCTGCTTAGCCGTATCCCTTTCAATTTAGTATATTTTTGCTGTCGTGTTTCACTACTCCTACAATTGGCTAGTGGTGAGCTTTTTTTATTTTTTTTTCATTGAAACCTCGCGAAATGTCCAGACAATGAAACGACTTAGGGTTTTAAAATTTGCTCTTCAAGTATTAACTGTTGCCGTACATTGTATTCCTTAGAAGTTTCCGATTCAATGTAACATATTTTTGCTTCCGTGATTCAGTTTGGTGACAGTTGTCGAGCGGTGAGGTTCATCTTCGTTTCTTCAACATAAAACCCGCTCAATATCCATATTACGTGAGATTGCACCTTTCAGTTGTTGGAACAAGTTTATTCTTCTTCATCATATCTTGTAGACTTGAAGAAAACTGTACTCCTGCGAAAGGTAAGCATTATATCTTAAAATATCAGTTGATTTTGCTATGATCCCTTGCAGGATACGCAAAATATCATTAAATCTATTTTTTTCAGTGTCTGTGCTGATATTCCTGCTCTTGAATTGGAACGCTTTCGATATTTTTACTCGAAGAAGAGAGGTAATTATGAAATTATACTTGACTGCATTGTTTTCTATACCCTGTCAAAATGAAATTAAGGGAAATGTTTCTAATGTTTCATGAAATTAATTATTATCATTTATTTGAAATTTTAATGAAAAAGTTTTTGGCTTGAATTCCATTACCTATTTTTAAATTTACTTATTTATCATCTTTAAAATACAACTATCCAGAATATGAATACCATCCCCTCAACCTCTGGTATTTGTGGAAAACGAAGAAGATCATATGAGGGAGATGGGAGAGGTACTCATGACGACGAAATAATTCGGCTGCTATTGGAAGAAGACGAAGCTGAGGACATTTCTAGTGACAGTGATTCAGAATTTGAGGTACCTGATGATGCGGAGTCGAGCACAGAGGATGACGAAGATCATTCAGCCCTTGAAGTAGAGCCTGTACCTACTGTTGCGAACACTATTGTTTGGTACTGTGATAAAATTGCAGCCAAGGATATTGCCTTTAGTGGTGAACCCGGACTAAAGGCAGGTAATCCTGGTAGTAAACCTTTTGACTACTTTAAACTTTTGGCCGATGATGAGTTTTTTAATTTACTACTGACTAAGAGTAATATAAATGGAAAAACCCTCTTTCAAAAATCCAATGTTAAATCACGAGCCAAAAAGTGGCAAGACATTTCTCGGGATGAGATTGAAAGATTTTTAGGATTGTTATACCATATGGGGAGCATAAGACTAAATAAAATCCAAGATTATTGGCGGAAGGATGACATGTATGACCTGCCGCATTTCCCAAAAGTAATGTCGAGGGATAGATTTCTGCAAATTTTAAGGTCGATCCACTTTGGACGAAATGCCCAAGAGGATGATGCCAAGCCAACCCTTTGTACAAAATCAGGCCCTTATTAGACTTATTTGAACGAAATGTTGACAAAGTTTATTACCCATTCAAAAATTTATCTTTAGATGAATCATTAGTAATGTGGTGCGGGAGGCTCTCTTTTCGACAATTTATACTGAATAAAAGGCATAAATACGGTATTAAACTGTACATGTTGTGTGAGCCGAACGGATTTGTTCTAAAATCATACGTATACACAGGTTCCGGAGACCCAGAGGTTGAGGGGGTCAATCACACGGCAAAAATTGTAAAAAAGTTGTTGCAAAGCTACATAAATGTTGGACATGCTGTTTATATGGACAGTTATTATAATAGCGTGACCTTGTCTAGCGATCTATTGAGAAAGAATGTTTTTACTTCGGGGACCCTTCGACCTTCACGAAAAGGAAACCCTGCAAATGTAGTACAGTAAAACCCCCATACAACGAATTTGTTGGGACCGAAGAAATCATGACCGGAAAATTTCGATGTATGGAGGTGGTGCGCGGGTTGCGTCTCCACGGGGGCATCCAAGTGTTCCGCATGCTTTACGATGCAAGTTGAGTAAATATCTCAATCTTGATTTATTCACCATTAAAACCATTCCTAGAGTGATGATAAACAATTTTTATTATTTACCATCAAATACCGTGGCTATCACCGCGTTATTTTCAATCTGCGTATTTAAAATTGAATTTATTGTTTTTCTCGTCGATTCTGCTCTACACCTCATCGCTTACTTTAGTTACGGTCTGAAATTAAAGGAGTGCCAAAATTAATTGCCTAAGGATTACGTATTTTAAAGTGCTCCATAATTTTTTTGAGTATCTAGAAGATATTATTCTTAGAGTGCAATAATTTAAGTCTATATCAATTGGCAGTTTTATGCAGCAATTTTGCTTGTAAGAGCACATATTGCCATTTAGACTTCCTAAATAAAACGCGCTGTTGGAATCCCATTGAAATACCGGTAAATATCTATGTTCGTGACCAGAATATACTAGATATCGATAAACGACGATGGAAGTTAGGTGGGGCGAGTTAGTTACCACGAGGAAAAATGTGGCAGTCGGCAATGCACTGAGGTCACAATGGCAATCTCAGATGATAATGCATTGACGATGCCGTTAACGCGTGTAAGAGGCGCATCCCTCTTTTTATGCGTCGAAGTTGAAGAAAATATTTTGAGGCTTTTTTTTCTCCTATTGCGAGGTGTTGCGGATTCGAATTTACGGCCATTATCAAAGCCGCTTGCGATATTCTCTTATAATTTACGTGGCATTTTTCATAGGCATGTATGGACCTCGGAGGCAAGTATTCACTTGTGGCCTTAACCCTACAATGCTTACATTGTTTATTGTCCTTTGGAATGAGTGGAGTAATTGATATTCATTAAAACAAAAAAAATCCGACCTCGCTACAATTCGTGTTTAGTTGGTAAGTGCGGACAGTCGCACCGAGCTCTGATTTAGAAATCCGAATCCCCCCACCGTTTTCCTAATGCACAAGTCATAGTCGCTGTAGGTCACCTTTTTAAACGTGGTAAACTTTTACATATTATATTTTGCTGTAAACGATGACGAGTGGGAATGCAAACACGTTAAATGCTAAATACCCAAGTGTCAGCCGCGTAAAAAACGAACGATAAGGCGTAGATACGACATCAAAACTTGAAAAAAATCAAGCTTTGAAAGAAATCATAACTGTCTATGGAATTTAAAGCATTAATTATTTCAATATTGTACAACAAAAATCTTCAATGAATGACAAAATAAAAAAATTTCATGATTTACATAAAAACGGCTGACTTACTAGTGAGACTGGCGTCGCAGTATGGCGGCACGCGCGCGCATGTCCTGTCACAGCTCGTAGATTTTCACCGAAAAGACCTTCTGTCCCTATTGGTATGGAATAGTGCAACCTTATCCTTCCTCCATCTTCTAATGCACGATTCTGGCACATCATGCCTTAGTCCGGCAGAGCGGTTTCCTACATCCTCAGCGTCTTTGATGACTTAAAGCACTTTAATTTAGTCAAATACCGTGAAAGACCACAACTTTTTGCCCTTGTTCATTTTGGAACAACACTGACCTATGTTGACGCATGCACAACTGTTAATATTCACAGAATTCTTTCAGTAGAGCTTAAGGCAGGTGCATACAGTTGAGTCACTCAAAGTTGTCCGGTGACAGAAAATGAGAAAGTTAGGGGGGTGGAAATTTCCAGTGCTTGCACTTGTCGCGCGGCCAATCTTTGTCCCCCAATTGCACCCCACACCCTTGCCTTGTCATACAAGAAGTTTTTAAAGTTATTAGGCAACAGCGTCCCCCGTAAACAAGCGAGCAAATGATACCCTCCCCTTGATGACTCATGCTAAGCACCAAGGTCACTCAGCTCTCCAGGGGCTTGCCTTGGCCACGATACGAGCGGCGCAGCGGTAGGCGAGCGATAGAGTGGCAACGCTGTTTCATGTTCCTAATGTTTGACATGGAACACACTCGAACCCAGCCATGATAGACGTGAGCAGCATAAGTGCCACTCGCCACCAATCCCAGATATTAAATTTTTCTTGTGCCGTTCTACTCAATTTGTGGCAAAATGTCGGCCGAGAACGTTCTGTCTTCTGACAGTATATACTGCCATTTCTGATTCTGAATGTCATCTACATCTACGATGTACCGTGCAAGCCACCACTAGGGTATGTGGCACGGGGTGATTCCACACCAGGCATGCAGCACTCGTCCCAGAACAAATCAGGACCTCGCACGCTCCCCCTGGCGCTAGGCGCAGGCCAAAAGCAGTCAGGAGAACAGTGTGCAGTCCAACTGGAAACTGGGAGAGTGATATATAAATGAACATACAAACTTATCTTAGGTCGAATATAATAAACTTATCTTAGGTCGAATCACTGCTCGTTTCGTGGCCACTACCGCCCTGCCACGATACTGCTCTGCCGCCCGCCGCTCATATCGTGACAGAGGCTCGAAGGCTGGCAGATAAAAAATTCGTGTAAGAGGCACACCCTCATTTTCGGCTGCGATTTCTGGGAAAAAAGGTATCCTCAAGCAATCGAGCAAATATTAGGGCGATCTCAAGGAAACGCACCACTTGCCGGTTAACAGACCACACCCATCAAGGTTAAGACGGCAATAGCAATATTTGGATAGAGTAGAGAGGTTACTCCAGATTTTCCTTTGGGATGGGGATAGAGTAGATAAAAATTCGCTCTCATTCGCTCGCTTCATTGGTTGAACACCAACCATTGAAGTTTTAAATACTTTGCCCTCCTAACAAGGGTAGTGTCCGATAAACGAGTCGCAGATCTTGATGAAAATTCATATGCATATAGAGCTCGGAATGCATTTCACGAATCACCCCACATATGGGCGTATAAATCCAATAGTTTAAACATTTATAGATGTTATAAAAACTCTATTTATCAGCCTCCGGCATCAAGGGTGGTGTGGTCCATTGATCAGCGTACTGGTCTGTGGTGCGGAGGGACCGTGTTCGATTCCCTTTGGCGATAAAATTTTTCATGTTTATTTTCTTTGTTTTTCCTTCGTGGAATTCTATGATACAGTAAAACCCCCATACAACGAACACCCATACAGCGAAATTTTAAGGAAAACTCCCTATTTCGAAGTCATTGGCCCGGTCCCGGACCCTTCCAATGGACAATGCACGCAAAAAAACCTCCCGTAACGAACCTCTCTAACTTCGAAAACTCCGTACATCGAAGTCTGCGCTTGGGCCCAAAACATGAAAAGTGCCACTCTAGAACGAATTATTGAGGAAAAAAAACGTAGCATTCTTCATTTACAGGTAATTTTTCCATAGACATTTACGTAATGAGCAGGAAGTAGAACCGCAGCGGAGAGTACCGCGTCTTAAACCTTCCGCTCCGGGCTTCGAAAATGTGCCCATCGGAGACCTACAGAGCAGAAGGCATGAAGGAAACTTGACGCTCTGGCTCCGTGAATGCTCATTTACACATATATTATGGTGGGAACCGGCAACTCTGATGGTTCCCACAATAAAAAACGTGTAAGGGACGCCAAAGCTTCCCCTCCGCCTTAGCTGAGCTGGGTGATAGTTGGGTGGATGAGTAATGCACCAAGAGGGGAGGGGGGAATACCAGTCAGTGCCAGAGGGCCAGCCGTAACCCAATACAGAAAGATACTCTGAAAAGATCAGATCAGGGGGGCTATTCTCCACTCTCACTCATCCACCCCACCTCATTTGCGAAGGTGCAGGTGGTGAGGATGGAGCTCAATTTTCCCTTTTTAAATCGTATCAGATTACTTTTCCGTATTGGGTTACATTCCCGGGACCCCATGAATGGGAGGAGCTCCATGTTTTCCTCTAAAATGGTTTCAAATTACCTTTCGGTATCGGATTTTATTTTGGGAGAGGCAGGTGGATGGTTATCCTAAGACCCCCTGTCCACCTGCCTGTAAGGACCGTGTTCATTCCCATCGGCAATAATTTTTTTCATGCTTACTATCTTTGTTTTTTCCTTCGTGGAATTCTATGTTAAAATCTAATTTTTACTTTTCTATTCAAAGTTTTTTTTTAAGGAGTGGAAATATTTTTTTTCGCGAATACCATTGGGCTTATTTTTTTCTTTCCCGTGAAGTCAACGTAATTTCTTTGTTTCCCCATTCTTTCACCACGCAAACTTCATTTGTTCCTTGATTTGCAAGATCTCCTGTTGATATTATAATTATACAATAGTCCAAATAATTGTTACATCAATATTTATAAGACCCACGATCAAAGATCCCCGTTTTCTTGTTTTGTTGTGCAATGAAAAAAGGAGGGGAAAATGTGATCGGATTATCTACTAATTTCTGTAATCGAATCACCATTTCACGATCTAAAGACGTACAAATAAATACATTGTAATAAGGCTCGTCGAGAAAGGCTCGTGTTTTAAATGGCGATAGTGACCACTTTCATAAAATTTTCATTATTGTATAATTATGATATCAACAGGAAGTCTTGCAAATGAAGGAACAAATCAAGTTTGCGTGGTGAAAGAATGGGGAAACAAAGAAATTTCGCGGAAAAGAAAAAAAAAAGCCCTATGGTATTCGCAAAAAAAAAATATTTCCACTCGTTAAAAAAAACTTTGAATAGAAAAGTAAAAATTAGATTTTAACATAGAATTCCACGAAGGAAAAAACAAAGAAAGTAAGCATGAAAAATTTGTCGCCGACGGGAATCGAACATGGTCCCTCCGCACTGCAGCCCCGTACGCTAATCAATGGACATCACCCTTGATGCCGGAGGCTGATAAATAGGGATTTTATAACATCTATATATGTTTAAACGCCTTTTTTTGTTAACTATTGGATTTATTCGCCCATATGTGGAGTGATTCGTGAAAAGCATTCGGAGTTCTATATGCATACGAATTTTCATCGAGATCTGCGACCTGTTTATCGGACACTCCCCTTGTTAGGAGGGCGAAGTATTCAAAACTTCATTGGATGGTGTTCAACCAATGAGAGCCAATTTTTATCTACTCTGTCCCCATCCCAAAGGGAAATCTGGAGTTACCCCTCTATCCAAATATTGCTATTGCCGTCTTAACCTTGATGGATGTGGTCTGTTAACCGGCAGGTGGTGCGTTTGCTCAAGATCGCCCTAATATTTGCTCGATTGCGTGAGGATACCTTATTTCCCAGAAATCGCAGCCGAAAATGAGGGTGCGCCTCTTACATGAATTTTTTATCTGTCAGCCTTCGAGCCTCGGTCACGATATAAGCGGTGGGCTGCAGAGCAGTATCGCGGCATGGCGGTAGTGGCCACGAAACGAGCAGTGTTTCGATCTAAGACAAGTTCAGAATCTGAAATGGCAGTATATACTGTCAGAAGACAGAACGTTCTCGGCCGACATTTTGCCACAGAATGAGAAGAACGGCACAAGAAAAATTTAATACCTGGGGTTGGCGGCGAGCGGCACCTATGCCGCTCACGTCTATCATGGCTGGGTTCGAGTGTGTTCCACGTCAAACATTAGGAACATAAAACTCAGCGTTGCCACTCTATCGCTCGCCTACAGCCGCGCCGCGCGTATCGTGGCCGAGGCAAGTCCCTGGAGAGCTAAGTGACCTTGGTGCTTAGCGTGAGTCATCAAGGGGAGGGTATCATTCGCTCGCTTGTTTACGGGGGACGCAGTTGCCTAATAACTTTAAAAACTTTTTGTTTGACAAGGCAAGGGTGTGGGGTGCAATTGGGGAACAGAGATTGGCCGCGCGACAAGTGCAAGCATTGGAATTTTCCACCCCCCTAACTTTCTCATTTTCTGTCACCAGACAACTTTGAGTGACTCCACTGTATGCACCTGCCTTAAGCTCAACTGAGAGAATTCTGTGAATGTTAACATTTGTGCATGCGTCAACATAGGTCAGTGTTGTTCCAAAATGAACAAGGGCAAAAAGTGGTTGTCTTTCACGGTAGTTGGCTTGAAGTGCTTCAAGTCATCAAAGACGCTGAGGATGTAGGAAACTGCGCTGCCGGACTAAGGCATGATGTGCCGGAATCGTGCATTAGAAGATGGAGGAAGGATAAGGTTGCACTATTCCATAGCAATAGGGACAGAATGTCTTTTCAGGGAAAATCTACGAGCTGTGGCAGGACATGAGCGCGTGCCGCCGTACTGCGACGCCCATCTCACTAGTAAGTCAGTCGTTTTTATGTACGTAAATCATGAATTTTTTTATTTTGTAATTCATTGAAGATTTTTGTTGGTCCATATTGAAAAAATAAATGCTTTAAATTCCATAGACAGTTATGATTTCTTTCAAAGTTTGACTTTTTTCAATTTTTGATGTCGTATCTACCTTATCGTTCGTTTTTTACGCGGCTGACGCTTGGGTATTTTGCATTTAACGTGTTTGCATTCCCACTCGTCATCGTTTTCAGCAAAATATAATTTGTAAAAGTTAACCACGTTTTAAAAAGCGACTTACAACGACTATGACTTGTGCATTAGGAAAACGGTGGGGGGATTCGGATTTCTAAATCAGAGCTCGGTGCGACTGTCCGCACTTACCAACTAAACACGAATTGTAGCGAGGTCGGATTTGTTTTGTTTTAATGAATATCAACTACTCCACACATTCCAAAGGACAATAAACAATGCAAGCATTGAAGGGCTAAGGCTACAAGTGAATACTTGCCTCCGAGGTCCATACATGCCTATGAAAAATGCCGCGTAAATTATAAGAGAATATCGCAAGCGGCTTTGATAATGGCCGAAAGTTCGAAGTTAGGCCCGCAACACCTCGCAATAGGAGAAAAAAAGCCCCAAAATTTTTTCTTCAACTTCGACGCATAAAAAGAGGGGTGCGCCTCTTACACGCGTTAACGGCATCGTCAATGCATTATCATCTGAGATTGCCACTGTGACCTCAATGCATTGCCGACTGCCACGTTTTTACTCGTGGTAACTAACTCGCCCCACTTCCATCGTCGTTTATCGATATCTAGTATATTCTGATCACGAACATAGAAATTTACCGGTATTTCAATGGGTTTACAACAGTGCGTTTTATTTTGGAAGTCTAAATGACAATATGTGCTCTTACAAGCAAAATTGCTGCATAAAACTGCCAATTGATATCGACTTAAATTATTGCACCCTTAGAATGATATCTTCTAGATACTCAGAAAAATTATGGAGCACTTTTATATACGTAATCCTTAGGCATTAATGTTGGCGTTCCTTAACTTTCAGACCGTAACTAAAGTAAGAGATGATGCGTAGAGCAGAATCGACGAAAAAAACAATAAATTCAATTAGAAATACGCAGGTTGAAAATAACGCGTTGATAGCCACGGTATTTGATGGTAAATAATAAAAATTGTTTATCAACACTCTTGATGAATGGTGAATTGGTTTTAATGGTGAATAAAGCAATATTGAGATATTTACTCGACTTGCATCGTAAAGCACGCGGAACACTTGGATGCCCCTTTGGAGACGCAACCCGCACACCACCTCCATACATCGAAAACCCCCTACATCGAAGTCATGATTTTTCCGGTCCCAACAAATTCGTTGTACGGGGGTTTTACTGTAACATCTAATTTTTACTTTTCTATTCAAAGTTTATTTTTAACGAGTGGAAATATTTTTTTCCCGAATACCATAGGTATTATTTTTTTTCTTTCCCGTGAAATTTCTTTGCTTCCCCATTCATTCACCACGCAAACTTGATTTGTTCCTTCATTTGCAAGACCTCCTGTTGATATCATAATTATACAATAATGAAAATTTTCTGCAAGAGGTCACTCTCGCCATTTATAACACAAGCCTTTCTCGACAAGCCTTATTACAATGTATTTATTTGTATGTCTTTAGATCGTGAAATGGTGATTCGATTACAGAAATTAGAAGATAAGCCGATCACATTTTCCCCTCCTTTTTTCAATGAACGTCAAAACAAGAAAACGGGGATCTTTGATCGTGGGTCTTATAAATAATGATGTAACAATTATTTAGACTATTGTATAATTATGATATCAACAGGCGGTCATGCAAATGAAGGAACAAATGAAGTTTTCGTGGTGAAAGAATGGGGAAACAAAGAAATTACGTTGACTTCGCGGGAAAGAAAAAAATAAGCCCTATGGTATTCGGGAAAAAAATATTTCCACTCATTAAAAATAAACTTTGAATAGAAAAGTAAAAATTAGATGTTAACATAGAACTCCAAGAAGGAAAAACAAAGAAAATAAACATGAAAAAATGTATCGCTGCCGCAGGCAGGTGGACAGTCTTATGATAACCATCCACCTGCCTCTCCCAAAATAAAATCTGATACCGAAAGTTAATTTGAAACCATTTCAGAGGAAAACATGGAGCTCCTCCCATCCAGGGGTCCTGGGAATGTAACCCAATACGGAAAAGTAATCTGATACGATTTAAAAAGGGAAAATTGAGCTCCATCCTCACCACCTGCACCTTGGCAAATGAGGTGGGGTGGATGAGTGAGTGGGGTGGAGTGAGTAATGCGCCAAGAAGGGTGGGGAGGGATACCAGTCAGTGCCAGTCTTATGGTGGGAACCATAAGAGTCGAAGGTTCCCACCATAAGAAACGTGTAAACGAGCCTTCTCGGAGCCAGAGCGTCAAGTTTCCTTCATGCCCTCTGCTCTGTAGGTCTCGGATGGGAACATTTTCGAAGCCCGGAGCGGAAGGTTTAAGATGCGGTACTCTCCGCTGCGGTTCTACTTCCTGCTTATTACGTGAATGTCTATGGAAAAATTACCTGTAAATGAAGAATGCTACGTTTTTTTTCTCAATAATTCGTTCTAGAGGAGCACTTTTCATGTTTTGGGCCCAAGCGCAGACTTCGATGTACGGAGTTTTCGTAGTTAGAGAGGTTCGTTACGGGAGGTTTTTTTGCGTGCATTGTCCATTGGAAGGGCCCGGGACCGGGCCAATGACTTCGAAATAGGGAGTTTTCCTTAAAATTTCGCTGTATGGGTGTTCGTTGTACGGGGGTTTTACTGTACATAATAAATTAAAAAAGGGGAAGTTTACTCCGAGTTCACGGATGAAGGGCTTTGTGTAATGGAAAGACAGGAGGGATGTCCTCACCATTTCTACGGAGTTTAATGGCGACATTATTCCTGTGACAAATAGGAGGGGGAAGGAATCAAGAAAACCATGTGTGGTGGCCCAATACAATAAAAATATGGGGGGAGTAGATAAGGCCAATCAACTGATCTCTTACTACAATTTTAACAGGAAAACTTTGCGGTGGTATATTCGATTGGGATTTCGTGTCATTCATATAATGTTAAACAACTCATTTTTGCTGCACAAAAAATATAGTGGTAATGCAACATCTCTCGAGAAATTCCGAGAGGCCGTGATACGGCAACTTATATATAAATGTGAAGCTCCACAGCCAAAAACTCCATCACAATCAAGCATTGTTAAAATTCATTTACCTAGCAACATATATAACCCAGAAACTGACAAAGGCAAAAGAGCTAAAAGAAAAATGTGTCGCCATTGCTCTAAGACTGGACAGGGGAAAGATGTACAGTATCATTGTGTCGATTGTGAAGGGGAGCCTAGTCTTTGCCTTGAGCCTTGTTTCCGAATTGTTCATAAATACTAGTGCAAAAAGTTTCAATTTGTCCAAATATTTCTAAAAGCATGCATTATATACTGTTTGTTGTTAAAAAATTCAATAAAATTTTGTAAAAAATATTGCACATTTTCTTTTTTTTGTTGATCCATACAGCAAAACTTTAAAGTAGATCCTCACCAAGCGTGAGGATTACGCTCCTGAAAATGCTGGCGATGACTAAATTTTATTGCCGATAGTTTTCCTTTGCAATGTATGGGTTTTGCTAAGCTATATACCATGCGTTCCTTCTTCTGTGGCACCGTTTTCTTCTAGTAATGCACAGACAAACAATTCAAGATACATTTCATTTGACGTAATTGCTAAAAGTAATATGCTTCTTTCGAATGCATCACCTAAAAAACATTGTAAAACTAGGTTTTTTGAGCCGTGTCATACCTCTACGGAAAATAATTTATCATTAAATCTACAATATTATCAAATTCCAGTATTCGGGAGACATTATTCCTAATTTTTCCTCTTAGCAAATGCTTAGGGATAGAAAACACTAACGAGATGAGAATTTTTTATGAAAATAAAATGAAGAGGGATTGCGGGTTGCATACCCTGCCCCTACACCTTGCTTACCCAGTGGCGGGGGACCGCCGTTCAGCGGACTAGGTTAAAAATTATTTAAATGAATAAATTAAAAAATAAAACAAATTTTCAACCTTTATTTCCTATTAACATGTGTCAATGTATGTAAATATAAAGAAAAAAAAAATCAGTTACTCGCAATAGTTCACATTTTACAACCCGAGGTGAATGGGTTAAAGGGTTAATAAAATATGTACAATAGCTATACTAGTAATGTGATTTACTATTACTCCGTTGAAATTATAATTAGATTACTGAGTGACGAACTTTTTGAGTGGGCGGCAAGTTTCGCAAATTTTTGTTTTTGATTTAAGAGTGAGTGGCTGAATACAGAGGAATTTTGACTCCACCGAAACTCTATTTTCCAATCCATCTATCGAATTCGTGAATTGAATTGCAATTTCGCATCATAGTGAACGACCTTATTGCAATGGGGTTGTTCCATTGCAATGGTTGCGTAGCTGGCTTTAAAGCACCAATCAAGGCCAACTACAACATCAATATAATTGTCGATATTTTTATTTATTGCATGGCACCAAGTTTGATTTTAGTGTTTGAATCTTTAGTTTTTGGCCATTTCCGTAAAATGACTGTTTGTTTTCCAGTGACAATTGTTAAGTATCCTATGTAGCTTTTTTCCTGGTTTCTATGCTTTTAAGTGATTTTGACGAGTTATTGAGATGCCGAATGCAAAATTAAGCGCAAGAGACCGGGCTTTCCAGTATCAAAAAGATGGATTTTAATGTATCGATAAAAGTACGGTCATGTACATATTCTACAACTGTCAGGTTGCCTGGGAAAGACTCAATTGGAAAAATTAAAAATCTTCGAAGAACGTAACTGCAGCAAACTTTCACAAGGATGGAAATTCTCTGAAGTTACATGTCAACACACGAAATGTATTAAATTTTATTTTTAAATTTAGTGCCACTTTTCCAGGTTACGCCACCGAGGTGATTGTCTTCAGTCATAACATGGCTAGAAGGGGAAGTGTCGCAATAATAACCCAGATCATATTGGGTTATACTATAGTATTAGTGACCCTTTTCTAGACTTTGAAATAATCGGTATTTTATGTGTATATATATAAATTTGTGGTCACTGTGAAAACACCGAAATGTCTTGTTGAAAGTACCGAATTCCTAAAAACACCAAAATGTCTTGTTGAAAGTACCAAATTCCTAATTTCAAAGTACCGCTTTTCTCCCTCTCAAACCACCGAAAAATTCCTATCCCTAATTATAGTAGATAGATTTAGCTCGTGATTTGTTTAAACAATGTACATTTTTAACAGGTATGTTGAGACGCAAAATTGCCTGTAAAAAAATCCATAATACAGTTTATGTCGGAAATAACAGAGAGCATTGAGGGTGAATGGTTACCTAGAAAGAATAATCCGAGTCAGTCAACTCGCAGGACAGTATCCCCAGGAATATATGGGATAAGGAAACTGCCAGAGTCGAGGGAAAATGTTTGTGTTGTATGCAGTAGGAAAGACGATGGCCCTGTTCAGAGATCTAGAACTGTTTGTGTCAAATGTGAAAAAGGTCAAGGAATTTGTGTCTCTCAACATATTTGTGAATAATGTGATGATTAGTTATTTCATTTGAAAAAAAGTTTGTAATGTTGTCATAGGTATCTATGCATTTCAATTTTTTCCATTTTCAATAATTTGTAATGTATCTTATTGTTAATATTTTCTAAGTAATAAGATACTGAAATTCTTGCTATTCTTATTCTGATGCCGTGTGAAAATTAATGGAATATTTATGGAAAATTTGTGCAATTTCCTTGGCCATTATGTAATCTTTTCCTGGAAAAATGATGATACGTATTTTATATTCATCATTTTTTATTTTTAAAAGTTGATTTTATTTCTCAATTTTTGGTCAAACGTGAAAAATAAAATTATTCAATCTTGTAAATTTAAAATTAAACTATAACAATTAAATGGCATGGACTAAAACAACAGATTTTTTTCTTATTCATTAGCAAGAAAGTATTCTCTTTCAAATTCAGAAAAATCGTAATATCGTAAAGTAAAAATAGTAATGAATAAACAAATAATGATTTTTTTAATAAAAGCCTACAAAATTAGCAAAATACCCATGGCACTTCCGGGAGTAACCACCAAAAAGTCGGTGGCACTCAAAGGTTAAAATATCTTCTTAGCAAATTGAAAGATAGCCTTTTTCAACCAACTAAGAGAATACAAATTAAATTAAAGCCAAATCATCTCTTGCAAATAATAAAGCAATACCAAGTTTCAACGTATGCATATGTACTATGGAAGAAAGTCAAATGATGGCAGTCATAAAACAAGGAAATTGTAGAAAAATAAGAATATGCTACCTACCTCCACAAATTTTCCCTCTGATGTGGAAGCATCAAGATATTTTGGGTGGAGCACCCAAATACCCGATGCGATACTCCCGAGCAATTTCTCACTTCGTGCAGGCCTCAGAGTTATGAGGTGAGTGGCAGACGTATCAAAATTGGTAGCCAAACAGACTTGACCACCAAGGCTTTCAACCACAGTCTTATACCTCATCTTTTCCTGAAAAGTGATCCACATAAGTGAGCTCAATCTGAACAGAACAAAATTCATCTCTCAGCTACAAACACATATCATATTTGCCTGAAGACATACCAACCCCTGAAAATACCCGGCAGTGTTTGGGGAAAAAATTAATTCAGTACAAATTTTTGGACACAACTCTGATAATTTTCCATTCAGTATGTTAACTTACTCATGTACTTTCGGAAATAAAATCATCCATCAATTGCAACATGTATTTTAACCATAACTGAGACTCGACAAGGAGAGAAGCTGCCATTTGTGAACATTTACTTGAAAAAATATGCAGCCATTAATTTTAACATTTTTAAAAGCTTTAATTTAAGATGAACAATGATTTCATTGGGGTATAATTTGAGATAAACTATAGTCTATCCAAGATCATAGAGAAGTTAAAATATACTGATTTGGCTCAGAAAGAAATGAAAAGAAAACAATTTATCCAAGACCGTATAAATTAAACAAAGGACACAACCATGGGCTCTTTGGTAACATGATTCTCTTCCCCGAATGGCATTTGACGTGTTTACAAATTGGCTGTATTTATGTCAACTGCACAATTATCTTGGACACACTCTAGGCTTAAATTACGGTGCATACCACATGCATAAAGGCCTCATATACAGTAGAAGTCACATATAACGTGTAGGGCATATAACGAGAAGCTCGAATTTGCGAGGGATGGCCAATGAACGATTAAAAACCCTATGATTTACATGTAAAATAAATCGGTACTAGGGAGGACAACAACCAGCCTCCACTGGGGTCGTTTACTATTGCGATCGGCAAATGGCTGCTTCAATCTCGGCAAACGTGCACAAACTTGTGCTCATGTCCTCTGTCATTGAAATTATATGCCTAGCAGTATTTTTTCCGCACAATTTCACGTTCAAATGCACATTTCGAACATTCATCGCATGCCCATATTCACACAAATAAATTCCTCGTAAGGCAGTGCATTTCATTGTTCTTTTGTAATCCTCCCGCTTTTTTTATGAAGTTCAGTCCGACTAATACAACATCATGCCTGGGAAACGAAAGTTGTTGGATCTGAAAACTAAAATACGAATTATCAATGAATGTGAAAGTGGCGATGTGTCCAAAAGCGAGATAGGGAGGCAATTTGGCATATCTTCCTCAATCTTATTCACAATTCTGAAGAATAAGGAAAAATTTTGTGCCGCAGTGCTTCAAGAAGGACCTCCAAGTAGGCACAAACATTTGCGGCCAGGAGAGCAGCCCTTTTCTCATGGTTTTGCCAGCAGAGAGCAGCCTGAATTCCAATAAATGGCCCATTGATGATGGCAAAAGTGGAGTATCTAAGTGAAAGGCTCGTTATTGACATGTTTAAATGTTCCGATGCTGAAAACAAAAATTGTTATGTATTTGGATTCCCTATATTTTAAGTTGTCTACGTATTGTATTGTCTTTTTTAATTGTTTCAAATATAATACATATTGAAAACAGGTCAAGGATGATTTATTTCGATATGCATGAAAAGTATGTACTATAAATCATGTGTCTATCTCACAGCAGGGAGTGTAGTCAGTATTTATGGTATTCATCACGGTATTCATTATCAACAATTTCCCGCTAGATATTGTCGTACCCCAACAGTAGGGCTGCGACGGGTGCATTTGGGCTTTTTCCATGGTCTTGTCATTTCCTTTAAATGACAAACACGTGACAAACACTGGGTTTTTCCACTTCCTCTTGACATCAAGGTTCATGGCATTAACAACAGGAAAGAACGCTCTTCCCCCCCCCCCCCCCTCCTGATTCACAGAGTGGAGTGAGGAGAAGAGCCATCCATTGTTTAATTAGTGAAAAGGAACCTCCCAGTTCGGTAAGGCCGATGGGGGCGGGGGGTACCCCCCCCCCCACTATACACCAACTATAAAAGACCCAAGACTGCGGCTTCGTCGCTCTCTTGTGTTCCAACATCCGACAAATCTTCACTGAAACGCTGTCGCACTTGCCTTGGGGGCCCCGCCCAAGGTGACCTCTTGACCAGCTCATCTCCAGTGCTCGGACATCTTGCCAACGCCGGTTCGATGCCCCCGCAATGTAGCTCTATCTTCGTAATGTAAGCCAGAGTCAGATATAATAAATGCAATATCTAAGATTTGGGTGTTGTTATTAATATTAACGTCCTCGGCCAATTGATATGCGATCCTGACCCTATTGGAGTTGCGACCCCTTGTGATCCTATGGAGGACACAACAATATAAGTATATACAAAAGAAGATATTAAGTGTATCGCGATGGAATTCATTTTGGAACTTTCTGCCTCGCACATGAAACTCACAGCAAATCACGTATATGCACAATGGAATATCTAAAAAAATAGTGAGCCATAATAATGTTGATGTGCCCTGCCACCTAGCGTGACGTGCACTATCGCTTGAAAAATGTGTTTCACAGGAGCCGATACCGTATTCGCTAGTGATAAAAAGTTTCACATCTTATCTAAATGCAGTCGAACACAGAAATTATCTACGCAGTAATCTATTGACAGAAGAAAGAGATCTTATATTCATTGATGCCAGTAAAAAAATGAAAAAGATATTGTTTCGCAAGATTTTTATATTTGATAGATGAGAAATAACGATGGAAATGGAGGCTCTTTTGACATACAGCACACTAAGAATATGCCTCTGTGGATATGAGTACCACTGTGTTTATACAATAAACCCAAAAACCTCAACCCAACCTCGTAATTTATGGCTTGGGGGAATCTCAGGCAAAAAAGAGGAGAAAATATGAAATGATTAAGGGTATAGTGACAACAAATACACACTATCAAAACACATATAGCAGAAAAATTTGAAGAACATGGCATGGTTTTCCAAGGAAAGTTATAAAATCAGGAAAGAAGTGAAAGTCAAGGAAGGAATAAAGTATTATAGCTCCTCGGGGGATGGTATGAAATGCATATGAGTGCTGCAACAGTGGGAGGATATAAGTGAAAGGATGCTCATATGTCCTCTATGCCTAATTTAGTGCAAAGAATGTGCTGTTAAATAAAAGTAAAAACTATTCTAATCATGTTGAATGGCATGAATATTTAACCTTACCATCTCATCCATGCTCGAAAACATAAACTTAGGAGGTCCTTTGGTCTCCATCTCTTGTCTCTCTGAAGTCTAGAAAAAAGTAATTTTTAATTAGGTATTTACAATAAGGAAATATGTATCATCAGAAAAAAAATTCATAGTAATCCAATCACATGCTGGTGATAAACCCATAACAAAAGATCAAGCTATTTATGCTAAAAAAAACCAGCAATTGCAAAATTCATGTATTATGGACTATGATCTAACACTTCCAAAAATGGATTAGCCACTGGTATAAAAAGTGTTAAGATTAAAATAAGCTTCCAATAAGGAAGCATATATAAATCAGATGACATTTTTGGGGCAGGCTTTTACCGCTACAGTCAAGTCTCTTTTTGGTGAAATTGAATGGACCTAAAATATTTCCATTTTATTATCTTGAATTTCACTATGCATAACTGATTTTTTTGTTAAAAACACCCTGTCCTCGATTAGCGCTCTTAATTCGTTCCAAGAAATTCGAGCGCTAATTGAAACAGCGCTATTCGAAGCATAAAACTCCATAAAGACTAATACTATTTTAAATAATTCGTTCCCAAGTTTTATTGAAGGGTAATTGAAACTGAACGAGTGCTGTTATATAGATAACAGCACACGTTTTCCTTACTCTATATATTTGGATGATATAACGCAGGTATTTTACGGAAAAAAATATTTAAAATTCAACAAAAAAACAATAATAAATCAAATTTAGTAACAATCTTTTGAAATTCTTGTATTGCACGATATAACAGAAAACATCGCACATTAGAGCGCTACATATTTTTTAAACTCTTGACATCTTCACTGGAAAAGTGGCACATTATAAATATAATCTGTAGTTCTAAAAGAATAATAATATTGGTTGATATGCGAGAGAAATAAAAAAGGAAAGGCTACTAGAAAGCGTACGAAAATAACCCAGAACGGAAATCGTACATATCGATATCACACTTCGATTCGATAGAAACTTCGATTCAAAATAATATTTGAAACTGAACTAACATTTTGTTTTAAAGAAAGAAAATACTCTTTACTTCATATGAATGGAATCACAATATGCTGCAAAACAATTAAAACATACAAGATAATGAGCTAAACTCTGAAGCTAAGGTGTTAATCAACCTCATCCGTTCTCTGAGAACTCTCTTTAGTTTGAGAAAGGTTGACCCCTGAAGGTTTGGCGAAAAATGTATCCAAAGTGAGCTGTTTTTTTGTTTTATTTTTTTCTTGAAGTATTTCTCTATGGAAATTCACAGCACAGTTTATGCCTCTCACAACCTTTGAACTTCTTTCCTCATCAGGGGCTTTTTCTACCATCAAAGCACAAGCACTATCAATGTGTTTTAATATTTCAATGATATCATATGCCGTTAAACATTGTGAATTCGTTTTAGCGTCATTGTGACCATGACTATTTTCCTCCATTTCCTCATATCGTTGCATTTCCATGAGTTCTTCCTTTGTCAGGGTGCCCACAACTTTTTCTGAATCATTTCCCTGTATTTTCCCTGTGTTTTCCCTAGCAGGTTTCTCCATAATATCCTGAGAAATGTGCTAACTACAGGGTTTCAATACGTCCCGAAAGTGCACCTAAATAAATTTGCATAAATAGGAGCAGAGATCAACACACTTCTCATCATAAGAGACTTTTATTTTTATGAAAAAATATTATGATAAGAATAAACAATCAAAAATGAGACTGTACAGGCAGCAAAAAAATAATCATGTCAATCGATCCTCTAACTTGAAAGATCAAACAAAACTAATTAAATAATCAGGAACTTTCTGTGAAAATATTGCTGCCTTACATTAAATGACCAGAATTTAATTATTCAGGTAACACCCGACAATTACACTAAAAAAGCAAAGATTTTCATTTCTTCATCTTCTTAATTTTTTTCTCTACTTCTTCCTGTTTTTCGTTCAGGGCTTGATTCTCTGATTTAAACTTATCTAGCTCATTTTTCATCCTTCTCTCTTCTCTATGTAATCTACTCTTCTTCGCCATTTCAGTTTCAGTTTCTAGCCTCTTCTGAAGCGCATCTCTGTACTTGGCGTTAGCTCCACGCGCATATCTCATCAACTCCCGATCAACTTCCACTAACGCCTCGCCTCCCGCATGAAAAATCCCATCCCAAACTCTTCTCAGAACAATGAGAGAGTCTTCAAGTAGGTTCTCAACTAACATGTCTTTGTTCACAGAGAAAACACTCTTGACAAAGGCATTACCGTGCGAGAACAGCAGGATAATTTAAACAGCTGGCCAACAATCCTTTAAGTCCTCTCGTTTGTTAAGTTGGCTTGCATAGAATGAGTCCAGTCTATCCGTATCCTGTTTCAAACCGTGAGCATCCAGCCCTTTATCCACCTGGGATACAAACCTTTTGAACTGGATACCAGCGTGGTCTGCCTGCAAAGTGGTCATGTGGTTTTCAGACACGAGAACCCTAAGACACGAATCCATGTCTGTTTTACACTACTCAGGTTTTTTAAGAATTTGGTTAGGATCCAGACATGATGCTGCTTTGGTAAATTTGTACTTTATTGGTCTTCACTCAACTATTTTCTTCTCAATGGAGACCAAACACTTCTTACATTCCAACCTAAATTTGTCCTCTTCAATGTTCTTCACTCTTGCATGACGGAGAGCAAGGGTTGCTCCCAAACCAATATTGATTTGGGACAGTTTCAAAGCATTCGCAACATCATCTACATTAATATTGATCAGCTTGTAGGCTGTCTTTGCTTTATGTAGGACGTCTGACTTCACAAACTGCCTGTACACCTCTCGGAGAAGATCCTCAATGTCACCATGAAGAAATGGGATGACTGGTTTCACCGTCTGATATGCTTTGAGAAATAGCTCAAAAGATGATGCTATTGTCACAAAGAATTGAAGTTTCGCCAGCAGAAGAGGGTCAGCAAAGCACTCTTTCACCTTCCTAATCGACCATGTGTCAGGCAAATCCTTCATAGTGGGAAAGTAGGTCTTGTAGGAGTATTGTAATGACTTTTGCACCTACGGGACCATTCTCAAGCCATCGGCAATTGCAAAATTTGAGAGATAATTCATCACTTTCAGTAAGATGTGTAAAGTCTGTATGGCACGCGGGAGAATCCTTGAAGACATTATGGATTAACTTTAAAAAAATGCAATCTGCCAACCGTACTTAACGAAACTGTACTGAAAGGCACGATGAACGTAGTGGAGACCACAGGATCCCACAGGCTACCATGGGAGCTTACTGGGGCTACATAAGTAGCCTCGTGACATTTACAAAATACGGGTGGGAGCCTAATATGCTACCGGTAGCTTCTGCTAGCTCTTTATCCGGTAGCTTCCATGATAGAGAATACCGATGGGAGCAAGTAGCTTATTGAAGCATCTTTTCACCGGAAAGCTCCGTAGCTTCGAGTTATAGAATAGGCCCCTTGGTCCCAGTGGCGGATACAAAAAAAACTCAAGGGGGGGGCGCAAGTTATCGCGACGATTGTAGCTTTCAAACTGACTGCCTGGCAGTGACTCTGCTTCCCTTGTATATGTAGCTCAGTTGATTCGAGAACATTCGGTGTCGCAATGTTCGCTTTCAGACTTTTAAGGAGTGTGAACAAATACAAACAGTAGAATATTCGCGACTTTTCTCGAACAAATGCCAGACGGAATAACATATCGAGATCACTAAAATGGCCACAACTTTTCTCGTAGGTTAGACAGAAACGTATAAAATACTATGACGCGGACGCGCGCGCGTGCTACATAAGAAAGTACAACTACTCGATAACTCGGCTCAGAGTCGACTGACGAAAGACGAACGAATAGCGTGCGGGCTGACTGGCGGGGGCGGCGTGGGCGGCAATGCGAGCGGCCCCCATATGTATCTGCCACTGCTTGGTCCACCCCTCACCAAACTGCTAGCATGTTGCCTGCATGGTCGAGGGGTGTGTGAAGGGAGTGCTGGTGCTACATACACGCGTACCCCGTGACCAACTAAAAAACTTATCTACCTAAACATACAGCATACATAATTAAAGCTTAAGTTTTAAATGCTAAGAACAGCACAAAAATATCCCATCGAATAACGAAAACCATACCGGTACTGTTCATCATACAAAAAGTCTGGGTAGTAATACTGCATACCTGCAGTAATGGTGTTTGGACGACAAAATTAGTCAAGTTATCCTGACATTGACGACCCTGGATAGCATTGAGATGCCACTTCCCTGCAGCATGGCTTGTCTAGGCCTTCTTGCCCATTGAATTCGGCAAAAAAGTTTTCTTACACACGATGCACTTAGCAGAGTTCACATCCTGTTCATCTGCCTGCAACCAGCTTTGCCACTCATTGTCAGGATGAAGGATAGCATCAAGCCATGCAGGGTTGAATTTGGAAGTCATTATTATTTTTAAAAAGGTTTACTCCTACAGTACGATATTCCCTGTTGTGTTGTTGTCCGTCTCACAACACGCCCCCTCCATGCAGCCGAGTCTAGCCAAGCCGACGCTAGCGGAGCAGAGAGGGCAAAGAGAGAGAAAAGGGAGGGGGCTACTTCAGCAGCCGAGCCGTTCCGATTGCAGCCCATGCACGAGTGAGCACACCAGCCAAATGGAGCGAGAGAATAGACCAAGGACGCACTGTGCTGCACGGTATATGGCGCTAACTAATTATTAATTCCCATATTTTGAAAAAGATTTCGAGATCCCAGACGTTACCCTGTCTTTTCCCTGTCCAATTCCGTTGCATTTCATTTCCCTGTAATTTCCTTGTTTTCCCTGTTTGTGGGCACCCTGTTTGTGCTTCAATTAACTCATGAATATCACGCTGCTCAATTTCTTCCCAACCTACTTTTCGTGGGAGGTTATCTGCTTCATCGACGGCTTCGTGTGATGAGTCAAAATCTTGAAAATCGGACACACAATCACTCCAAAGGTTTTTCTACACCATGCTCATAGTTTTGGCCGATTTCATCCCATGATTTAGCAATGTTTTCTATTGCATGGTGGATATTGTAGCTTCTCCAGAATTCAGTCCATGCCATTCTCACCCTCTGTAGCTTTCACAGCTTGAGCAAACGTTTCCCTTAGATAATATGCTTTAAACGTGGAAATAACGCCTTGGTCCATGGGCTGCAGAATAGCAATTGTGTTTGGTGGTAAAAAAAAACGACATTCACTTACCGACTTAAATTGCAAAGGGTTCTTGGATGGCCCGGAGCATTATCTAGTATCAATAAAATTTTCAAATCTAAATTTTCTGAGCACAGTACTTTTTTACTGCCGGACAGAAATAAGACGTAAACCTCTGCTCAAACACGGGAATTGTTACCAAAGCTTTTTTATTAGATGTCCAAAGGACAGGTAGATTTTACTTGCCATAGCCTTTCACAGCCCTCGGGTTTTCGGAATGGTATAAAATCATTGGCTTCAACTTAAAGTCTCTGGCAGCGTTTCCACCGAGCAATAACGTCAACCGATCCTTCGAAACTTTGAATCCAGACATTAGTTTCTCCTGCTTAGAAATATACGTCCTGGCTAGCATTCTTTTCCAGAATAACCCAGTCTCATCGGCATTAAAAATTTGGTGAGGTGAGTATCCGTTCATTTCTATAACAGCAGCAATTTCATCGATATAAGCCGCTGGTGCCCTATCATCTGCACTGGCCGACTCGACACGAATAGATATTTTGTGCAAGTTATATCGTGCTCTACAGCGTTCAAACCCTCCTCGACTTGCAGTGAATGTTTCGACAGTAGAACTAATAGAAGTTCCTGGGAGATATTTAACCAAATTTGCGAAAAGACTTTTTGCCTTTGCTTGGATCATCAGCAAACTCACGGGCATACGTTTTTGAATTAAGTCCTCCATCCAAATACTTAATAACCTCTCCATTTCCACCATAGTCTTTGATCTGTTCCTTGTTCCTATCCTCACAGAAGTTAAGGGAGTCGCAGTCTTTCCATATTCTTTAATTTTTTCTGCATCTCTGATGACAGTCCTTACTGTGGAACCAGCCAGAGATAGCACCCTGCAGACTTCGTGTTGCCGTTGCCCAGCATCTAGTCGTCACAAAACATCAAATTTCACTTCAAGGGTTTAACTTTTCCTTTTTTTCTTAACTGACTGTGGCTTATCACTCATGACCTTAATATTTGAAATAAAATGGATTATTAAGAATGTTATTTTGTAACTAGCAAAACTATAGGATTTATTTCGGTAAGAAGGGCGTAGCTGAAAGGAAATAAAGTCGTTAAGTTATGCATGTGATAAAAAAGAAAACGCGAATGAATAAATAACAGGAATACGAACTTTTAATTTTGCTCACTTTACAGATGTTTTTATTAGCTTTGTCCAAATATTTAGTAATTTTAAACATTCATAAATGGTCAAACGTGGTACAATACGGATCTAACGACTTCAGTTTCTAATAGGCACCTTCCTTATCGGGCGCAGCGATCGCGGTGAAATTTTCAAATGCGGCAGTAGTATGGAGAGTGCTAATGCGGAGAGAGAGCGTTAATGAGAGCGAAATGGAATGAAATTTTTGACAGTGTTAATGCAAAACAGCGCTAATTGAGTCAGCGTTATTCGAGGACTGGGTGTACAGTAAAACATAGTTAATTCTAAATTCAAGGGACCAAAAAAATTGGACTTAAAATTATCCGGGTTCGAACTAAACGTACTTTCCGAAAATTAACGGAAAAGTTCCCGTATTTTCTGAGATAATCACCGTACTGCTATATTTTTTTATCAAAAAGCAAAGAATATGCACAAAAATGATGAGTTAATGGACGAAATCTTCACATTTATCAGATCCAAGTTAAAGTTGGACAAGTGTGCACTATCAGATGCAATCACACAGAAAATAAAAACAAATTGAATGATTTTGGGCATGTGTCCAGTGATATCACTTAAGGTGTATTTTTCAGGTTAAACCCCCTTATCCGTTACGACCGCGAACCAAAAGTAACATTTCACTCATCGCTTCCCCACGCGCTTCTCTTCTTATTGTCAGGAGGCTTCCAATAGGGGAGGGGCTTGGAAGAGGAGAGAGAAGGGTAGGGGTGGAGTATCACGCCAAGGTCGGCAACGGCCCCAGAATCCCTTAGCCCTCCAAAAGAAGCTCTAGGGAACCCAAGAAAAATATCGCTGATGCAATGTTGGACATACACCACACAGAAGTAGTCCCTATATAAATTTCAGGCTTGACTTCGTGGAAGTTATAGATATCCATTTTGAATAAAAAAACTTTGTCCTTTTCCACACACAGTGCAGTGCAGTGTTGCAGGAAAAAAGGCCCGTTTCACATGGGCGCGGACGATCCGCACTACGTGCGCTGACTACTAAAAATTAAATTACTAGGCCAAAGCGGTTAAATTTAAAAGAATATTTGCAGTAGATGGAAAAAGCGTAAACAAAGCTGAGACTCATGACTCATCAGCGATTCGGTGCAAACAAAAAATTCTGGTGAAGCACGCGAAGTGATATGGGAGGAGCGGCTACCAAACGATGAAAGTGCTAACGCAGGGGAAAATGGGTAAATGATATCATACCATCTGGAAAATACTACTCCACTATGCCTGGCGATCCTACAGTTATCACTTGAGGCGGGGAGGCTCGGAAGGAAGAGTGAGGAAAGCATTACAATTACAGGCATTGCAGTCATGGTACGAAAGCCCCCGAAAAAAACCAAAGGACAGAGCGGTTGAGATGAGTATCGAGGGATATTTGACTGGGGTTAAACAGCTACTGGCGCATACTGGCACATACGCTACCATAGGCATAAGCAAAAGTTCAAAAATAACTTTGCAACACTTAAAAGTAACTTATGCTCAAGAAAGCGATGCCAAAATCACAATGACTTTGAAATAACCACTTCTATCAGCACAAAAAAGGTAGAATGCAGAACTTGATTTGAGGCACGTGCCACCAGGAGTTTCACCATTACCAACTGTGCAGAATGGTAGTGTACATTGCCACGGGGCGATTTTCTTTTCTGTGGTTTATTTTAAGTAAAAGGAATCATATCAACATTTCCTTTGTTGAAAAGTTTTGCGATATTTTTTCCATAAAGCATACAGGATGGGATCAAAAAGTAGGAGGACTAAATTTCCGTAGCGCGAAGCGAGCAGTGGAGGGGGGTCAGACCACCTGGGCGTGGTAGTGGGGAGCCTTCTGAAGAGACCGATATTTTTTCCTGTCGCCTACAGGAAAGCAGAGAGTAAGGACGTCGATTTCCGTGAACCTCTGTTAAGATGTGTCGTCGCGATCCACATGCATGCATCCTCCCCAGGTGTCCTCCGCGGGGGTTTCAGGCCATGAACAGGGTTGCCACGTTGCTTCACCCCCCCTACAGTCCAGATTTGGCACTGCTGGACTTCTTCCTCATTCCTCCACTCAAGGGAAACCAATACAGCTCCGTAGAAGACGTCCAAGGGGCCGTGACGTCATCTCTGTAGGGGATCCCGGAAAGCGAGTTCCGGAAGGCGTGTGCGCAGTGGGAATCGCGTTATACGCATTGTGTCGAAGCACAAGGGTGCAATTTCGAGGACTAATAAGGGTTTGTACCAATTAGTTCAATTAAAAAATTTAAATTAATTCAGTCCTACTACTTTTTGATCCTACCCAGTACGTAAATTCGATATTAATATACATTCTTTTCTTCATCTTGGAAATTGAAAGGTAGCTTTCGGCCATTTTAAAAATCGAAGAATGGGTAAAATTTTAAATTAATATTTATAATGCGGAGATGTCGTTCTCTTCATAAAAAAATAATGAAGTGCACGAAACAAATATTTTGGCTGTGACGAGATGAAGAAGATGGCCCTTTCGCCGTTCCCCTAGTTTTTCGCATGTTTTTCTTCACCCTTTCGACCGTAGAAGCTAAAAGTTTACATATAAATACTTTTCGATTAATTCATTTTGTAGTCAAATAAACAAAGAGTAAAATGATATATTATACACCACTCTATGGAGCTCTGGCAGAATTTCATACAAATGCCTAAACTTCAGCGTTCTACCTTTTTTGCGCCGATAGTAACTAACCATCGAAGTGTGCTGCCCCCGTGAATCGTTTTGAAATAAATGATAAGTTTGGGCGTCACGTGATGAAATTCAACTTCGAGTTACATATTATGCGTATTTCGAATTATCTGTATCATCAAGTATGCAATTTCCTATTCTGTTTGCCGGAGACTGCTCACAACTTCGAATTAATCGATATTTCGAATTAAGAGGGTTCGAACTAACAGGGGTTTACTGTAAGTGATTCTGTCAACAGAAGCCCTTCTAACGTTATTTAACGAAGAATTTTTTAGGAAGCCAGGATCAAACCCGGGATCCTTCAAATGAGTCATGCTGATTCAAAGTTATTTTTTAGACAAAGAATCATTGAAATACAGTCATTTTAAGAAAGATCCCACTCTTAAGGTCCAAGGCTCCAATGCAAAAGCTGTGTTAGCTCTTTACTTGGCATTCAATTGCTATCTATTCGTCAATATGTTATGTACATATGTACCTCTTTAAGTGATTCCCTCCACAACACAAACGACAGTCACGTACATGATGCACATGGTGCTATTTGTTTTAGAGGCATGTGATCCAGATGAGTTGTTAAATAAATATTTTCCCCTGGAATAGGCGTCCTCAGTTTTCATGACCTTACACGTACAGTTATAACAGTGCATTAAAATTTCTGCCGCTATCAGTGACAATTCATTATCTTATTTAGAGAAAATTTACGGGACTATCCAAGTCTTACATGCCATCCTAATCTTCTATTCCAATTTGTTTCCCTTAGATTCATTGGGGAATTGAAAATTTAATGACTACTACTATTTACAAACAGACGATGATCGAAATTCGGGTCTTCAGGCCTGTACATCTCGGAGGCAACGACTCAACTCACTAATATATAAAGTGGTAGTAGCTGTCAAGGAGACCATGGGGGAGATTAAATTTATTTGTTAAGAAGGTCAATACCCATTGTATTTGTTTATGTGACATGAATACTGTCTTTTCCAATCGCAAAGCACCTAAAGTCCTGGACGAATGGCAACAAAAACAGGTAAGAGTGAGAGGGGATGCGAACGTAAGACACATTGGGAATAAGGAGGAAGAATTGAGCATCCGCAATCTGGAGGATTTAGACCCAGTTGAAAATAATGCCACCCCAGGAGTGTTATATATTAATCTGAAAGCGATTAAAAGTGAAATTAGTGCATTTATCACATGATGTTGTTCTAAAGGGAACCACTGCATCAGATCTCATAGTGTTAGCAGCCCTCGGATGATCCAGGGTAGTGTCATGGAATCACCCAAACCAAAATACGAGTTGAGAGAGAGGGAAGAAACTGTCAGCCTCCACTCATCACGGAACAATTAAGCATCATCAATCACGTGACGCGAAGCCGAAAAAAAGTATCCGGTGTTGGCAGAGGGGGAGCTAGTTAAGCGGTGGAGACAAAGAAATCGGCCGAATCGCAGGGCCAGGTTGGTGTTGCTATTGTGGCAGAGAGCTGATTGAAAGTTTTGAGTAAAATGTTTAACTTTTTTTAGGTAAGGATTTGAAAGATTGGAATCACGACAAAAGCACAAAGATTCAAGTTTTCAAATCTCAAACCTTTTCCAATAATCGTGGGATTCGAGGATTCGAATGTCCCATCCCTAATTTATTCCCATTTTATTTTGCAGTTGGCTGAGATTGTTCAGATGGTGTGCCTCCAGATCTCTCCGAGAGAGACATCCACAAATACAGCATCTGTCATCCAACCAATGGATCTGGAAGGATTGTGTGACTGTTGACACGATAGTGGACTATCAATAGTCAAACTATTGTTCTAAGTTAGCTTCACTCCAAGGCTAGAAGTTTTCTCGTCATGCTAAGGTTGGTCCCGCAATGTGGATTTTAGCTTGCCTTAGTCCTTGTATAGAATTCCAAATCTCACAGTGCCAATAGATATCCATTCTCCAATCTCTATACTCCCAATAGCAGGAGTAATTGGTAAGACCGGTTCAGGGCCAGCTGGGTTGTGACTTGTGTCAATTTTGGTGAGTTCGTCTGTCTTTTCATTTTCAGGTATACCTTTGTATCCAGGTACCCAGAAAAGCTCGATTCTGCATGTTTATACAAACATGCCAGTGGCAAAAAAAAATTGAACTCAAAAAGGCACCTGGGGATATTGTCATGCGATTGTTATGACTATAAATAATTATGAAGACTGTTGTATGGGTGCTAGGACAAACTGTTGAGACTCACTAAGGGCTATTAACCGATAAAGTTTAGAAATGTCAGCTCAATGCACATGATACAAACTGTGTCATGTCAGCTGATCTTCGCAGATTATATAGAATCTAAATATCTTCGTCCAAGGAATTCGATTTAAAGTCGATTGATAGAAGTAATTCTTCAGATTGTTTAATTCACAAATGGTATGACGAATTTTGAAGACAATCTATATCTACATAATACCCAGCTAGCCACTTCATGGGTGCTTGGCAGGGGTTGAGCTGTCACCAATATGCATTGCACTATAATGATTAAAGTAAATGTAACTAAGACTATTGATGCATTAGCATAAATCACTAATGCTTGCCAAGAGCTGAAACCTCACAGGCATGCACTACAAGTACAGGCGGTCCTCGACTTTCGTACACTCGACTTTCGTACAATTCGCACTTTCGTACGCTCCTAATTGATGCCTTTTATTTGACTTTCGGACACTACATTCAAACTTTCGGACAAAAGTCGAACAGAATTTTTGAATTTCCCGCGATGGTCCATGGCGCATCACGGCATTCAATTGTTACATCTGGCGTTCTCGCTCGCTAGTATACGCGACTGTGGGCAATATTGACTTAGAGCAAGGTATAACTTGTTTACTTGTGGAAAACGTAAATATGATGTTCCTGAAAAGAGAGTTTGGAATTAATTGACGTGCTGAACTGGGAAGATCTTTTGCTGCAATCGGGCGATCATTGAACTTTAGCTGTTGAACTTTGTGTTCAATAATAAAGGGGAAATATAAAATTATAGACCATTTACGAAATGCTGGGAAGTGCATGCGAAATTCACGAATTTTTTATGGCCTGTACCTACGAAACGTCATTCTATTTTCGTTTGTCTTTTGTCCGGTTTAGGAAATTGCGAAATTTTGTTGCTTCTTTAATTGTAATAAACTAAATTACATCGAGTTTAAGGGTCCAAAAATTAAATGTCGTGATGCTTCTTGTTTTGTGTCTTTATAGTTATAGTGGACATTATCAGTGAAATGTTAATTTCTGATTGGGAAAAATTAGAAATGTGTATGTTTACTAAGTACACTACGGTATTCTTTTAGAACCGTTTATCAAGACTACGTAGTTTTAAAAGTAATTACGTATTGTTTGAATAATAATTAATGTATTTTTAAACTTTTGTATTAAAAATAAAATTTCTTTACAACTGATATGAGGTTTTACTATGTATATTTAACTCTCCGGGAACGCAACCCCTAATTAGTTTGGGACTCTATTGTTCGACTTTCGTACACATTTTCAGGAACGCATTGTGTACGAAAGTCAAGGACTGCCTGTATTCTACCAATTTTAGAGGGACCAATTGTATTAATGTATTTTGCAACTACAGAAACCGTCCAGTAGCATAATTGATTAGATGTTTTAAATTCCAAGGTAATTTTGCACCTCTATTCTTCATTTAACAGGTAATAGCGTTAAAAACCTATTCACTGTATCATAGATGATAATGTTTTAATTCATGAGTAATATTTACTAACTTGATTTGTAGTTTGAATGATAAAACATTAAATTAGCTGTGCTTTAATTTACTTTTTAAAACAAACCTGCATCACTCGTCATCTTAGCCTTTGGAGATTAAATTTCTTAGCCACTTAATACACATACTTTGTGTATCACTGCCGATCTTAAGACCGAGTCTTCACAACATATCCTGATTATCAGTCGGGGAGGACTTAATTAAAATTTCTACACATAAAAGCCTATAAATATTGACCCGCAGGACCACCATTCTCATTTCACTACATTGAAATTTCACTATATCGTACTTCACCAAAAAGAAACTTCACTGTACATCATTTTTCAGTCTTGCAGACCTGTCATTAAGTTACATCATCAAGGTTTGTAATTAACAAGGGTATTTACTTAAAGCATATCAATGAGAAATGGGTTGTACCAAGGGGGAAGCATGGATATTAAGCTTAGTAATAAAAAACCATGGCTGCAATGGAGAAAAAGGATCAAACAAACAAAAATTTGGATGACATCTATCGCATGACTATACTTATATACCTTCATTCTTCCGGCACTTTCTACGCCACACACGATGAAAATCACTTAACGCAATGGTAAGGTCACTTGAAATTAGAGGATGAAACACCATCTGGCTTCCCTCTTGAGATTTCTTTTGCGAAAGTGCATCTCAAGAGGGATGATTAAGCCACTGCTGATTGGATGTATGTAGGAATGAAAAAGACATTAATTACCTTTGTTTTACTTCCAGTTCTTGTTTCCCTTTTAGCATCATCAATGACTCCATTTTCTTGCCAAGAAATAACTTCACTTCCAGAACCTTGTGTGCTTGGAGCTGGATGGAAGAATCAAAAATCAGTTTTGAACAGCAAGCAAGCTTTAGAACTTTCAACGAATTGGTTTTTATAATGTCATTTCCTTTCCAATAATTTTTATTTTCTAAGTTTTCAACTACACATACAAAAAACCAAAGAGCCTTTTCTTTTAAGTCAGTTTTGTTTTTTTGGGTCATTTGAAAACCAATGGAACCAAGAGAAAATAACATTACTTCTTTGCATCAAACTAAAGAAAAAATAAACATATCCAATGCTGTAACATTGTAAAATGTAAAGACAGACCTGGCTGGGCAAGGTGAAAATGCTGCATACTACAAGATATCAAAACTTTCAATTTGTGTGTCAATGTCTCTAATTTTCAAGATAAAATCTTGTCACTTTGGTAGCTTGTATAACAGTGCCTAAATAAGACCTTATGAAATCAAGGTCATCCAAATAAGCAATTCATTGAATGGCAGGCTATCACCAGGTCATCAGCAAATTGTAACAAATTAATTACCTGTCCTCACACTTATATTCCTACACCTAGCTCTTCCCATGCCTATCCTACCATTCTTTGGCATAAATAATTAAAAGCAATGATGGTAATGGTCAACCGTGTCTTTCTCCCCCAACTTACATCTGCCCATCCTGTTTCCCCATAAGTCATCCTTCTCTTGTTAAAACTTAGAAAAAAACTCAACACTTTTTGGAAATCCACTGTGGGGAAATCCCTGCCATCTCTCCCAAGGATTATGCCCATGCAAGCAGGGCAATGTCTACTGCCAAATTCTCTCTTTGGCAACTAGGCCAACTTGTCATCCGCCGCCCCCCCTCCCCCTAGACCTCACTATCTCCTCTGGGGTCACCTGCAACCTTCGACCCTCCAGGGTGCCTAACAATGTAAGGTGATCCCTCAGCAGGCAGACTCTCTTCCCATTCCCTGCCCAATACCTTTTCTCCCTCAACCGCAGGGGGTCGAGCCTACGACCACCCTCAGACTTCTCCTTGGCTGCAGGTCAAACCACTAACTCTAGCCCTCCTCTCCGGGGCCAAGGGTCAAACTTCCCACCGCCCTCAGTGACACTCAGCCTTGTCCATCACCTCTTCCTCGTCCTGAGCCACCCTCGAGCTCTCACAACCCATCATTGTAATTCTGGGCCATGGGTCAAAAGCAGTCCCGACCTCTTCATAGTTGCCATAAGTAAATTACTCCTCGCTATTACCCATGCCTGAGCCTTTGTTTCCAATAATAATTCTATCAAAAGGGCAGAATAAAAACTTGTAAATCAAACCATTTCTCTGGCATTTCGTGATTCTGTGATATGGTCCCACCCAATGATGATGCTGAGGTTGCAACTCCACTCCCATCTTAGCTACAAACAAGCTCCTACAGAATCTTGAACCTCAACAGTCTACAACTATTTTCAAAAACACCTCCATTCACTTTCCCTCATTGGCTCCGTCAAACTTCTTGAGATCAGTCTAGTTAAATACACCAGGGTGCACATCCTCATTACATGCTAAATTTCTTTGCATTCTCATCACAGCAATCACATCACAGGTGGCTCTCCCTTTCTAAACCCAAATTGGCTTACGATGCTCTTTGCAATCTTCTCCAAACTTCCATTGATGATTCAAAGCATCACCTTGACCACCAGTGAAATCATACTATCCATTTGATGGTTTCCAAATTCAGATATGCTTCTTTCTTTTATGGGATCGAAAACTTTTATCTTCCATTTTCCCTTGAATTCTTAAGGAACTGATGTAATGCTATCAGTTTCCCATGAATTTTTTTGCCTTCTTTTAGTGCTTTCTCCATTTTGCCATAAAGTATTTTTGATTTTGCGCAGAAAACAGTGTGCTCAAGTTTAAATCATTAAATGAAAAGAAATGATGAATTTAGATTCTGGAATTATTTAAATAGCATCCATAAAACAGATTCAAAAATAAAAAAAAGATAAAATATTGAAATAATGCAGAGAACTCAAAGAAAAAGATGTGCAGGTAGGTAATCACACCTATTTCTATACATAACATATAACACCAATACAGTGTCCCATTGATCGTGTGTCATTTCTAACCTATAATTTCAGACACTTTCTTTCATGCCACATGGATGAAATTTGGTACCTAGGTAGAAAAAGGTCGTAAGTTTTGTTTGTAGAAAGCGAAATTATATAAATATGACCTTTTGACCCCATAGATAGGGTCCAACCAAAAATCCAAATTTTGCCTTATGGGTTTTCAATGTTAAATTTTTCGAAATGCAAAAAAGACAGAATTTCTTTGCGAAACTTTCAATTTCAAGGTTTTTGGGCACAAGAAACACGATGGAAGAACTTTCGAGTTCGAAATTGCAACCGTGACCCCTGAAAGGACACAGACAAGGTCATAGGGGTGACAAAAAGCGAATCGCCGCTACAAACCTGTCAAATTATCAGTTTAAAAATGTACCAAGATCGATGTAAGGTGTTCAGATCCCTCTTGCCATCCCTTGAACTTCAAGCGTCGCTCAGAGGTCACCGGGGTTGACTTCTTATGAAGGGAATGACCAATAATTTTAAAGACACAACTTTCTACAACAGCATTCAAAGAGAAATGAAAGGGATCCATGAACATTAGAAGTAGTGCGTGCACAACTCACAAGGTGGGTTTCCCATGGAATAATAGCCCCCGGCAGACACTCGAGGCGAATGGTGGGTCAAATGACTGCTGGCTCCAGTTCCTGGGAATGGGTTCGCCCTCTCCTCCCACGTATTTGCGATGCTCGCCGCTCTGCTCAGTCTCACCTTCTCGGGTGTGGATTGAATCTCCTCCGCAAGCACAGAATCCAGCTTCTTTAACTGCCTGTTAGGTTATGTAGAAGATTGAATACTTCAGATGGCATAACAATCTCTCTCTCAGCACACACACTGGTCTTTGAAAATTAGGCACTTCTCAGTTTCAAATAAGACAACGAAAAGCATAAACGACAGTGCACTTGAAAATTGGCACATGCAGTATGACGTGGGAATTTTGAAAAGAGATCCATCAGCTAGAAATACAAAAAAATCTAGTTGCACAACAAAATTTATGAAGACCGTTCCCAAGCATTCACAACATTCTCTCAAAGAAGAGCCTTTTAAAATGTCAAGGGATTTTTCCAGTAGATAAGCATAAACAAAGTAAATTACTACAAAATGCAATGGCATTTACGAGATGTTGGCTGGTTTTCAGCATTTTAAGCTATATTATCACAATGAAATCATCGATTCACAAAGTGGCAGTTCACGGTGTAAACACTGACAATTACAGATTCATTTGATGTGACCAGGGTTGCTACAGACCATAAATTATGAAATTCCAGTACTTTTCCATGTTTTCCAGACCAAAATTTTAATTTTTCCAGGTTAAAATATACATTCTATCTTAAGTGGGTATTTTTAAGAAAGTGAAAGAATAAGATAAAAATACATTAATGCATGCACACCGTATAGTGATAACAATATAGTGAAATACATGAAAGACAGGTTGGTTTAGAATCTTTTATAAAACATAAATCCGTCTCTAACCAATGAGTTACGACCACTAGCGCTACACCTCAGCACCCTGCATACCTACCAATAGCAGAAAAGGCGACAATTCAAGGAGAAAGTATTTCTGCATGTTTTCTCTAGCTGAGACCGAAAATCAAAGGCAAGATAAAAAAATACCCTTCAACAAAAGCATCTCCTCTGTCTTTATGCTATAAAAGTCATCGAGGCTGTACATAAACTAACGACCAATGTTGTCTACGCATAAATCATTAAAGTTGATGTTTCTTAACGGAATATCATGTCACTTTTATGTACAAAATGAATGGTAGATATTTCAAGATTATGCAGAAATGCTTCATTTATGATGTCCATCAACATTATGTACTTGATTATATTTCGAAGTCTGTGCACCTTGGGGACACTTTCAAATCGTATCGGCCACTGTACCACTGGTGCATGCTCGGACTAATGGTGGTGGAGGAGGATTCTTCCTTTCCTAATGTTGATGAACGTATTTTACTTCACATAATACCCCTCTCGAGGGCCGTTAATTATACTAATGTTTACTTCCAAACATCACTTGAAATTTTCTTAAATTATGGAGGCAGAAAATTTAGTATCATAAAAAAATTGTTTTCGACTGCGTTCATATTTCAGGAATGTCTACAAAATCTTTTTCCGCTAAGGTACAGAATAACCAAGTTTCTGAACCATGTGGTATAAAGAAGTGATTATTTCATAAAGTCAGCAGTTTTTTTTATATGTACTCATATTTTCTACTTCAGGGATGTTAGCTTTTTAGTAGGTATGTAGTTTGTTGAATAAAAAATAATAACACCAATGTTTTAGAATAATTTCAAAGAGCCACTAGGGTACCAAAAATATTCCAGTTAACGTATGCACAAAATCTTCGACATTAGGGAGCAATGTACAATGAATAGATAAATACTTGCAATTAAAGTCATGTTTGAGGGTTTAATTCAATATGTATCACTTAAATGTTCAAGTATCATCATTTCAATGTGATTGTATAATACCAAATTGTATTTCGTACACGACAGTCACATCAGGATGAAGGCGCACTCGGGACTACGCTTAAGGGTGATTGTATGGTAGGTCAGCCTCCAGGTGATTTGCGAAATATGTAATCATCTACACTCATCACACAAGGAGTCATGGGGAATAAGCAGAAAGAAGGGAAGCGGCCCTTCCTCACATGAGTGCATGTGGACACCACAGTGGTCAGTAGAGCAACACTCACTTCACTACAGGTGTCGTAACATTTACCTTAACAAAGTTAAAGTAAATGTTACCTTGTCTGTTACTTTGCGATGCTTCGTTGCTTTAACATGTAGAAGTCAAGGAGAAACCACCACATTACAATTCCAAGGTGCTGCCTGTAACCAACACTTTTTCTTTTAAATTTTTATAAAGGAAAGAGCTAATGGAACCTCCTAGAGTAAAATATTCCATTAACACTTTGAGGGATAAAGCCGTAATATTACGTCGACTTCCATTTTGGTAAAGGCGGTGGGAGACGTAATATTACTCCACGCGATATACAGGCATCCAATAGGTTCTGGGGTAACCCTACGTCTTCCACACTGAGCACAAGTGTTGATGTGCTCTATTAGTTCCCTCTTTGGCCAATAGATGGTACATTCATTCAGTTTGAGCGTGAATGAAAACTTTGATTTTGCATTTGTTTTTTTCCCTCCAATTCCCTCGCTACTGCTAACGCTAGTGTTGTGTAGTTGCTAGAATGGCAACTATTAGTGATGCCAATATTCAAAGAATATTAGACGATACAGAAGACAGTAGTTCAGCTGAAGATTCTGAAGAAGATTTGGATTTTTTCCCGTAGAGCAGAGTGATGATGGTGAGTTGAAACTTATCTTTTCATCTATGATTCGGAGTACTTTATGCATTCTTTACTCAAGCTTACAGCGGTGTGTCACACGACCATGTATAGTAATAACTCCCATAATAGTAGAGATAATTCATATCATCTTACTGTATCTTTTTTTTACAGATGAGTGTGAATCTAATGAAGAAAATGATAGTGAATACAATTCAGATGACGCTGAACCCGTTGTGACGCCAAGTAGGAGGTTGCCAACTCAAAGACGTGGAAGGGTGCCGAGAATTGACAATCACTCAGATATAGGATGGGCAGATAACCGTAACAATACAGACATTCTTGTGTTTACGGGTGATAATGGTGTTGATCCAACTTTATGTTTCGACAAAAATGTTACGGAACAAGAACTTTTTGACCACTTTTTGGACAGTGATTTTCTCCATCAATTGAAAGAAGAGAAAAATCGTTATGCGAGTGACAAAATTAGAAATCTAACAAGGAACACTTACAAAGTGTAACGCGCCGATTTCAATCAAACTTGGCATGTTCGTAGATTTAAGTGAAAAAATCAATTCTGTAAAATTTCACGTGCCTTCATGGCCTACGAGCCGAGATATTAGTAATCAAAAATCCGCGAAACAGCAACCCGGCAACATTCACTGTCTCTGTGATCCAGCTGCCCGCAGAGAGCGAGCCCCTCCTGGCCGGCACGGCATCGCGATCTCGGCCGCTTGGTGGACGGCGGCGTAGCAGTAAGACAACGGTCGTCATTCGTCTCTAGGAAGAAGGCTACGCAGAATTCTCTCGCTGTTCATTGTCTTCCCTCAAGCAATGAAAACATATCTTTTCATCCCATAGAGAGCAAGGGAAAGATCCCGCGATGTACTCTCGATGGTTCTACCAAGGGGAGCCGAGTGGACCAATTAAAGGAACAAATACTCCTCCCTCGGCCTCCCGCTGCCGGAATAACCACGGTGGTGTGAGTGAATAAGGAAATAATCCATTTTTCTTTGGTGGGAGGTCGTCAGAGCTCGTGCATTTCAAAAGAATGTACACAGTCTGACGCCTTCCGAGAAGTCCACATCCTCAAACAATTTTTAGGTACTGTCATAAAATCACCCGAGCCTCTTTCGTGAATGGTATCCTATTGAACGGAAGATACCAGAGCAGACAGAATAGCAAGGAAGAAAATGTGGAATTTGGTCATTTCTGCTTTGCCCTTCGGAATGTTCGGATGCATTCGCTTACCTCCTAGACGCCCGCAGCATATGACTTTTGGATTGAGCTATAATGCCACATTTTCTGTAAATAATTAGTGTCTCGTAGCTTTAAACATTGTTTAGGCGACTATTGCCCAGGTGATAAATTCTCTAAACGTGTTGAATCTGATGAAGAGCAAATTTACAGACTCTTCCTTTTTCGGAAACCACTGTGGAAGAAACAGAACTGGCGGATAAGCTCGAATGAAAGTGCTTCGTGAGTTTTGAAGAACAAAATTATTTTTATAGCAGCATATTTTTCTCTTTGCAGCATATCAAAGAATTATCATTAAAGTGTGTTTTGATGTACGTGTTGCAGCTATGCTGAAATCCTGTGCGGAAGATGATGACTTCCTCTGTGAAACCGAAGACGATCTCATATTTGAATGAGAGGAATGAGGAAAGTATTGAGGGTAATGAAGAGAGCAGCAGTGAATCCGAAAGGGATGAAGATGCTTCTCCTACTTCCCCTTCTTCTTCGACATCCTACGACGTCTCACCGATGAAAAACCCAAGACCAGAGGCATCAATGCTCCAGAAAAGAATGGCAGTTGATTTTTGGAAGTCAGGAAAGAAGGGAAATCTTCGACTGGAGACAATTCGGCACAACTTCCGCTTTATCACAAGTCGGACACAACTGCATTGCTACGAAAGGCAGGTAATGGAAGCTGGTGTTTTAAGGGAAAAGTACAAGTTAATCCGTGCTGCTCTTCTCTCCCGCTTCAAAACAACGAAAGAGGGTCGTCCAGTAGTTCATGAAAGGGATTTGCGAAAGTGGGCTCTTGAAGAGAATAAAAACATGGAGCAGGGAATACCAAACTTTAGAGCAACTCCGGCCTGGCTATGGAAATGGAAAAAACATCACAATATAGTATCGTGAAAGGCAATAAAAGTTGTTTCCAAGAAATATTCCACGGAAGTACGATCCATCACGGTAAAGGCCAAGGAATTCGTTCAGGAAGTGAGAAATGTGATTAAAGGAGGTGCATCGCAAGTGTTAAATACTGATCAGAGTGGTTTCAAAAAAGAAATTCATTCTGGTCGCACACTGGAATTTCGCGGCGTGAAAATAGTCATCCAGAGTGTACATGCAACCACCCATTCTTATACGATCCAGCCGACAATTTCAATCGAAGGTGATCTCCTCTCCACTCTCCTCATCTGCTTACTGGAAAAGGATGGAAAATTTGCCATAAATGGAAACATTTTTCAATCCTCCAATATTCATTGTGTTGCATCAAGCTCTGTGCTGCTGATGAAATTCATTCTCAAGCAGGAATATTTCGGACGTTTTCTTTCCCCAAAAATAGATAATGATTGCGTTCTTTTGGTGGATTCTTCGGGCCCTAACAACGATCAAGACGCCATGACTGAAGTGATACTAAAGAATTAAATAATTCGTGTGAAGATGATACCCCTGAAAACTACGGGACATATACGAGAAATTGTGACTATAGACGTGTACTTTTTTCCTAAGTGGAAAGATTTCATGCGGTAAGTTTCTGATCGAGTGTTATTAGATCAGTTAAAAGTGAACCTTTTCCAAAGAAATAATATTTTAAAAATGCAATCACTCACGCATTTCCAGGTCTCTGCTCCAAGATTCAAAAGTTTACAGTGTTTGCGTGGTTTAAGGCAGGGTATTTAGGGAAAAGGCCACACAGTCACATTACCCCTGAGCAATATTCCTTCGATGAAAACATATTTGACAAATACTGTGAAAATAAAGACGATAGTGTATGTGGGGTACTCCGTAGGTATTTATAAAATGTGCCCAATGTGAGTTTCACTTGTGTTTCAATCGTTTTATTTTAAATTACCATTTCTGTGTATAAATATTTTTTAAATGATAAAACGTAATATTTATGTGGCATGTTTTCCATCCACCAACCTTTAATTAAACTCACATAACTTAAGCACAAATTCATGTACTGCTAATTAATTCCGTATTTCAGACTGTGTCGCAAGTCAAATAAATAATAATTACGATTATTCTTCAGGTTTCCGTGATTTTTATTAATTTGCTCATTATTATTCCCTGGATCCATCGCGTTTGGTTGCTTTTTTTACGCTGCACCTCTCTTCCTGGAGGCGTCGTGAGGTAAAGAGACATGAAAATAACTGACAGTGACCTTAACCAGACGGGCGACGCTCCAATACTTTTCGTGGAAACAAAACCGCGCGCCGTCCACCGAGCGGCCAAGATCGAGACGCCGCGCCGGCCAGGAGGGGCTCGCTCTCTGCGGGCAGCTGGATCGCAGAATCGGCCCGGGTTGCCGTCTTGTGGATTTTTGATTGCTAATATCTCGGCTCGTAAGCCACTAGGGCACGTAAAATTTCACAGAATTGATTTTTTCACTTAAATCTACGAACATGCCAAGTTTGATTGAAATCGGTGCGTTACACTTCGTAAGTGTTCCTTGTATAAGGAGAACAAATAGTTTATCAGCAATTTCCAGATACCGCAAATGGAAATGCGTCACTCTTTCAGAGATGAAAAAATTCATTGCAGTGATGCTTCACATGACAGTAAGCAAACGCCCGAGCTTGAGAGATTATTGGAAATTATATAAATTTTCCAACGGGATCGGCCCTCTCACGGTGGGGCCAGTGTACTTTTGGCCATTGATGTAAACTTACCTGCAATTTGGCGGATGGATCTGGAACTGAACAGTAAGATAGTATGGACGGAGATTCAATTTAATCCTGGCAACAACTGTGGTCGGAAATTATTCATTGGTTGCTTTTATCGCCCACCCAATAGCGCCCTATCCGTCCTCGAGGAGTGTTTTGCCTCGGTTCTCCATGTACGCTCGCTTGGTGACGTGCTGTTATTTGGGGACTTCAATCTGTCTATTCAGTGGACTTCGCACACCGAGGGCCGCACCGCCACCCCAGCTGATGATTATTTCATTCATCATTTTATCAATGGGCTAGGGCTTGAGCAGTGCAACCCCTTTCCCACCAGAAATCTGGCAACACTTGATTTAGTGCTATCGTCCTTCCAACTTCCCTCTATTACTGTTGGGAGAAACATTTTTACGTCTGATCACGAGTTGCTTGAGTGCTCCCTTGTTCTCCCCCTCCCCCCACTGTCGCATTCATCCCACCCCCCCCCTCCCCCCAGGGTCCTCAGAGCGTGGAACAAAGCCGCATGGCCTGAGCTTAACCATGCACTTTCACGTCTTTCCTGGGCTCTCCTGGAGGTAGGGTCTCCCGAAGAGGGCACGGAAGTCTTTTACGACCTTCTCCATGCTGCCATTGTGGATTTCGTCCCAGTTCGCCGTCTGTCTAAAAAAAGACCCCTCTGGTATTCCCCGGAGTCAACGCTTGCCCTGAGAAATAAACTCAAGGCCTGGAAACATTGGAAACGACACCCTAGCCCTCTGTCCCACGCCTTGTTCGTTACTTTACGGCGCCATTCATGCTTTCTCATTCGCCTGGACTACAAGAACTATATACAGAAAATTTCGGATGGAATTCGTGACAATCCCAAAAGATTTTGGACCCTTATCAATGCCAGAAGAAAGTCGCACAGAATCCCTACCTCTGTTTCCCATAATGGACTGAGTACTCAAGGTGCAGAGCGTCCGGATGTGTTCAACGAGTATTTTTGTGCCAACTTCAACACTGCCACTCCAACCCTCCCTCTCGCTAAGCTTCTACCCGTATGCCACCAGTCCCTCTCCTCCATTTCCACCAATCCTAAAGAAGTTCTGTCCTTTCTAACAGCAATGCCCTCCTCAAAGGCCACTGGTTCCGACAATATCGGTTCTCTCTTTCTCTCTCGTACCACTACCACACTTTGCATCCCTATCTCCATCCTCTTCAATAGATTCTTCTCCATTGGCGCTTTCCCTGCGCACTGGTAGGACGCTAATGTCACTCCAATTTTAAAATCTGGCCCCAAAGGTATCATTGAGAATTATCGTCCCATTTCCATTCTACCCGTGCTGTCCATTATTTTTGAGCGTATCATACATAGTCGTCTTCTTCACTTCTCCCTCCCCTACAGTGACATACCAATTGACTCAGAAACTTTTAATAATGTCTTTATTTGTTCAATAGAAAACATTATAGCTGATATCAATAGTGCTCATAAATCACCACCCAACACGGCCAGCGATTTATTACAAAATACTCCCTCCACCAACTCTGTTTTCAAATGGAAAGAAGTTTCTCAGGTAGATATTGTTAAAATTGTCAGAAAATTTAAAAACTCTAACTGTACTGATGTATATGGGCTCTCAAATAATTTAATCAAATCAGTTATTAACTGGGTAGCACACCCCCTCGCTAATGTTGTTAACTCTTGCCTTCAGTCTGGTTACTTTCCTGATCATCTAAAGTATTCTAAAGTTATTCCTATCCACAAACGTGGTGATATTAATCTTCCGAATAACTACCGCCCCATCTCTATTATTTCTCCACTTGCCAAAATTATTGAAACAATTGTATATGCTCAGGTTCTGGATCACTTTGAAACTTTAAACCTTTTTACACCAACACAGTTTGGATTCAGACCTCATAAGTCTACTACTCAAACTGTTGATTATGTTATACAGTACATAATTAAGGCTTTTGAAGAGAAACAGTGCCTGGCACTTACATTGTGTGACCTCTCATCAGCTTTCGACTGTGTTGATCACACCATTCTTGCGAATAAGTTTAAATACTATGGATTTAAAGATGTCGAACTAAAATTTATGCCCTCCTATTTATCCGATCGTAGGCAGTCAGTATATGTGAATGGTAAAATGTCAAAACCTTTAAATGTTAAATATGGTGTACCCCAGGGCTCAGTGCTTGGACCCCTCCTGTTCCTGGTCATGATCAATGACCTGTGCCCAAATATGACTACTAACTGTGTGCTCTACGCTGATGATACTACATTCCTACATAACTCCTCTAATCACTCTGATGCCATGAACAGACTTCCAGCCATCATCAAAAAGGCGAATGAATGGTTTTCCGCCAACAATCTTTTCTTGAATCCTGATAAAACCCAGTTTCTTCTATGCTCTCTAAAATCAGCTGTCAAAGAAACTACCTCTGTGAAATTGCTGGGATTTCACTTAGATTCCAAATTAACCTGGAATGCTCATGTTCTACACGTCAGTAAGAAACTGGCACGAGCCTTATTCCTGCTCAGGAAGTTGAAGCTATATGTAAGTAAGGACTATTTACTCAATGCCTATTATGCTTTTTTTCATTCCCATATTACATATGGTATAAGACTGTGGGGACATGCTTCTGACACTAAATCCATACTTATACTACAAAAAAAGGCTGTACGAATTTTAGTCAACGCATGTTCCCTAGAACACTGCAAACCTCTCTTCAAAAATCTTCAAATCATGACAGTTTACAATCAGTTTATATTCCATTCATTAGTACATATTAAAGAAAATCTGAGCATGTACTCAACAAGGGCTGATGTCCACTGTCATGACACCAGAGCCAAAAATTCCATGGATATACCACTCTGTAGGCTCGATAAAACATACAAAGTAGATGGCCTACCGATCAAATTTTTCAACAGGCTCCCAACTTCTGCCAAGTCAGCCTCTAGTGTGGGCTTCTGTAAGGCTCTCCGAGATTGGCTTACATCCAACCCATTATATTCCCTAGAGGAATATTATAACCTTGATTTCTCCAGCCTAAAACTCTAAGGTCTATTGTTTCATTAAGTGTATTGACATGATCTGCCTTGTTATGTTCCTCAATTATGAGATGTTTATTTGACTCAATTATAATTTTGAATTAATTTTAAACGCAATTATTCACATGTACCATACCTTGACGACACCTATCATATGTATTTATGCTAAAGGTGAATAAAGAATATTATTATTATTATTACATATTCCCCTATCAGCATGGTTTCCTTCCTGGCTGGTCGTGTCTCTCTAACCTCGCTGTACTGCACCACCATATCACCAACTCTTTCGAGTCCAACTCACAACTCTATGTTTGCTACATAGACTTCTCCAAAGCCTTCGACACTGTTAACCATTCTTTACTCATACATAAACTTCAACACCGGTATAATATCCATTCAAATTTTCTATCTTTGATCCACAGCTTCCTCAGTTCCCGTTACCAACGTGTATTAATTGACGGCACTTCATCTTCCTATTTACCTGTTAAATCTGGTGTACCACAGGGAAGCATCCTTGGCCCCCTCCTGTTCGCACTATTCGTCGATGACATTACTGATGGCATAATCCCTCTTGGCTGCAATATTCTTCTATACGTGGATGATTGCAAAATTTTCAAAAAGGTGGATCGCCCCTCCGACTCACATTCCCTTCAATCTGCCATCAATTTTGTCTCTGACTGGCGCTCTACTTGGCTGCTATGAGTCAACCCCTCAAAATCGGCACTGATGACGTTTTCATTAAAAATCAATCCCCAGAAATATTCATACACCCTTTTAAACAAACCTATCCCTCCTGTAACTTCCCTATGCGACCTTGGAGTGATCTTTGACGACAAACTACATTTTCAAGAACACATTAAGATGACTGTGAAGAAAGCAATGGCTCTGTGAGTGCCTGGGTGATTTTATGACAGTACCTAAAAATTGTTTGAGGATGTGGACTTCTCGGAAGGTGTCAGACTGAGTACATTCTTTTGAAATGCACGAGCTCTGAAGACCTCCCACCAAAGAATAATGGATTATTTCCTTATTCACTCACACCACCGTGGTTATTCCGGCAGCGGGAGGCCGAGGGAGGAATATTTGTTCCTTTAATGAGAAATGAGTATGCTCTATCGACATACTGACCTTCAGGACCCCACCGCTCTAAAAACAGTGTTTTTCGGTTGTATTCTCCCCATACTGGAATACTGCTCACCAATTTGGTCTACCGCCTGCCCCACTACTCTAAAATTGCTCAAACGCCCTGTCAACTTCTTTCTCGCTGTAGCCCGCCATCGAATCCCCACACTCCGAAACTGTACTCATGACTCTATCCTTTCCTCTCTCGGGATTTCCAACATAACTCACCGCCGTGTCTTATCTGATTTAATGTTCCTGCATAGAATCTTCAGCGGATCTCTCCGGACCAATGAAATTCTCCCTCTTTTTCGTTTTCATGTTCCTCCTCGCCCCTTACGTAATAACTCTCTGCTTCATATTCCCCGATTCTGTCTTTCCATCTCTCAACGCTCCCTTTTCTACCGAATCCCCTCCTTGTTTAACTCCCTGGCCTCAAAATATCCTTCCCTGGACCTCTTTTCCTCTACCGCTAATTTCAAATCCTCCCTTAAATGCCACCTGAAAAATTCACCGCTCTCTAACCCTTTTAGTCCCCTTTCTTACGTTTAATCATTTTGTTTTTTATTTATTTTATTATCTCTAAGCTTTTATTTATTTATTGTGGTAAGCCAATGTAAAAGCCTTTGTGCCGTTTTTGGTGGTGAAATAAATAAATAAATATATAAATGTGAGTGATAAACGACGCCTCAACGTCCTCAACGCCCTGAGGACGATGGCAGAGTTAGCCATTGAAACGTCGGCTCTGGCTGAACATCTAACCTGGTGGGAATCCCGTGAAGAATTTATTCAGATCGTGCGCCAGGAAAGCACCAAGTCTTACATTATGTATTGTGTGTTAAAGTAAATGTATGGCAATGAGACAATTTGAATTGGAGCTCAATGAAGGATTTTATGATGAAAACCTGAAATTTAACAGCCTCAAACAGATGTAATGGCCAAAGGCATGGATGGAAGCTCTTGAAAATAGATCCCAAAATGAGAGATGTTAAAAGTTATCTTGATTTAAGATGAACTTCCTGTTATTAATATGCAGTTCTCTGAGCTTTTCATACTACATATGTGTATAGGAAACAGCAAATTTGGATCTATTTTTAGAATGACTCACTAAAGTTGTGACAAACGTTTACTCACATCTGAACCTCTGGTTTCCTGAATGGTTTCGTAGATTCATGCTGCTGATTAACTTTTGCTTCATGGTTAGATTCCCAAGCAACATCAGGCTTCTTATTCTGAAATGCACAATGGACAAAAAATTTCACACGATGTTAGCAACGAAGAAAGCAAAAAAGCATTAGAGGTATGTTCCTTGCATTTAAAAAGGTACTGGAAGAAAATATATATTTAAAAATTTACCAGGAAAAAAATATTTTAAAAAATTACCAGTTGTACCAATTATAGCTGTTTCACAGCAAAGGGAACCCATTTTTTTAACAAGGGAATAAATATACAATAAACTCAATTGCTTCAGGCTTCACTCTGTGGAAGTTGTACACATATGTATGTATAGCCAAATCATTAAAAGGCAAAATGTACTTTTCTACATATAAAATGAATACATTTGATTGTTTCAGGCTTGACTATGTGGAAGTGACAGAAATCCATTTTTAATAAAAAACTTTGTACTTTTCCACACTTTAAAGTGTGGAAAAGTACGAAGTTTTATAATTAAAAATGGATATAAAATGAATGTTGAAAAATATATACACAGCACCTTTTAATGATATGAAAGGTAGATAAATATTCTAAATGAGCACCATCTCTTCACCAAAGATCTATCTTAAGGCCCTAGTACATGGGGCCAGTAGTACTTTAGGCACTCACTGAAACTGGCCAGCAATGACCACCACCAATTATCCCCCCACTGGCCACGTGTATAAGGGTACTGGTGTCTTCTACATCCATTAACAACTGGCGGCCACTAAAGTCAAACATGTTTAAGTTTTGTGGCTAGTGAAGCGGCCAGTAGCAGGTCACGTGACCTACTGGCAGCCATTACTGGGCGGTTCCAAAGTGTAGTGGCCGCCAGTAGAGCTCCTGAAGTCGTGGTGTGAGGTTGTGTCATGCTGTTGTGGCTGTTGTGTATGCTGCAATTTCTTGTTCCAAAGTGAACAAATAAGCTAAGAAGGACATAAAAAAACTTTTACCCACACCCTACGTTTATTCAATATGGTTTGCAGTTCCACGCTCAAACTAACAGCAATTTCACACTCTGCTTCATCAAATGCCTCCTCAAATTCATAATCACTCAACTATTTTATCATTATCATCCATTTTTTCACAAGTAACACTGCGTACTCAACCAACTCTTTCGATTCACTGGCGGCCACTAATAAGAAGTCATTGGAAGCCATTAATGGCCTCATGTATAAGTTTACTGACTGGTAAATTTAGTGGCGTCCACTTCTACTGGCCCCATGTACAAGGGCAGTTAGGGAGCTTGGACTTATTCCATCAACTTACACCACATAAAAGAGCCCTCTGGACGGAAGGATGGTGGATGAAAATGTTACTCAAGGCTAGCTAGTGATCATCAGAGGGCGATTATATGTCTTACAAGGAGACTTCGCCAAAAAGATGTCAAGAACCAATATGTGACTTTTTTTATGTGATAGTAGACTATTAGATAGGAATACGGTTGATGGGTTCTGGCTCCATTCGCCCTGGTTCGATAGAAAAATGTAATAGAAAAACTACAGAATTCTGCCACGCGCAATATACCCAGTAAATCTATCTCCTTAATTCCAATATCCCGTTAGACTAGGGGTAAAGCATTGGACTCACAGTACCTTGATAGACATTGGTCCGGGGTTCGATACTCGGGGCTGGAATATTTATTCTTCTTTTCTAACTTTTACATTTTTAGTAATATGTATCAAAATCTATAAACCTGTTGTTTTAAGTAATATTTAATTTTTTTTCATCTTTGCAAATAATAGAAAATGCACTCGTCACTAATATTGATAGCTAACTCACCCTTTCCTCGCATATCGTACAACCAAGATATATTCAAGCGGACTAGACAAGGCGGCGGTGCTGATGCCGACGAATCTTAATTCGGAATCGAGAGAATTTAAAATTGACACCAACAAGGAAGGTCCCAGGTTCGAGTCCTGCTGCAAGTACTTCTTCTAATCTTCCAATCCGGTCGATTTGGAGTAATCCAAATGCGTATTTTTGCAATTTCTGCTTTTGCTATACCTTATTTGAACAATTTAAGGAAATAGGTTCCTGAGAAATACCCACATATCGCCAGATTTTGAATTCTCTGCGGGTGCGACGTGGGTTTCATCTTTCAAGAAGAGACACCGAATCGTGCAACGTAAAGTCACGAAATACGTATCTACAAGCGAGCAAGCGTTGATAGATGAAATTTTACAATCTGCACTAAAATTTCAAAAACAAGCAAAAAGTCTTATCTCCCAATATAATGAAGATTTTGTGATTAACACAGATCAGACCGGTTGTGTGTACAGGGGAGATATAAAGAGAAGGCTGACAAAGAAAGGTGAAAAAACAGTTCAGGTGGCTCTTGGGAGTTTAAGGAAAGTCATTCATTCCTATACAGCGCAGTACGCTATCACCGCCTCTGGAAAGCTGCTTCCCAAAATTTTTTTGTGCATGCAGGAACCTGGAGGAGAATTTGGTCCGAGAGTGAGTGAACCCATTAGAAAACTGGAAAGTGAATGTTCGAATGTCTCTGTTGTGTTCTCTAAATCAAGGAAACTTACTACTGGTTTGTTTATCCAGTTTAAAAAAAATGTGCTGACACCTTATGTAAATAATAATAATAAGTTTATATTGCTCATTGACTCTTGGGGAGGACAAACAAATACTGCGATATATGACGAGCTATTTATCGACGAAGATGGTGAACCGTTGTGCAGTTTAAAAATTATACCTCCAAAGTGCACCTCCATATGCCAACCTTGTGATGTTTATTTTTACAGGCAATTGAAACAATTTATTGCACGGCTCCAAAATTGCACATTCCTTCTTCAAGAGAAGAGAGAGATTTCTTCCCGCGAGGACAATATAAAAATTCATGCGATTGTTCATCACCAATTGTCATCACCAGCATATGTTGAAGTACGCATGGTATGCGTCGAAGTTAGTAGAGAGTAGAACAGTTTTTAGAAACTTGCGTGAAATATGTTTCCCTGAAGAAATTAAAAAACACAAACGTGAATGTTCTCGAGTGAGCTGTATAAAATGTGCATGGTGTTCCTCATTTCTGTGCTTTTCCTGTTTATATGACACTTACCACCCAAATTTATGTAAGTTGGCGTAATAATACTGAAGTGCTAAAATAAAAATGCAGTGTGCATACTGTTTTCCACTAAATATTAACGTTTAATAAACTTATTATTTACCTACTTCACTATTTTCCTGTTAATATTTTAACTATCTATTTAATCTATCTAAAGAAGAGGAGCAGAAAAGGGTTTTTGGGGAACAAAGAAGAGGATTAAGGGAGAAGGGATGTGACCGGTTAAAGTACCTACCACCGAAACCATTGCAAACCTTTTCACATTGTTAGACTGAATCTCATGGTCAATGACCCAAACCCATGCAGACCAGAAAACAGCATTAAGTTATCCGAGTGGGGCCTGCCTGGCACACGTCTACGCGTACCTGTAGTAAGTACTCCCATTATAAGATGGTTGATATTTCTATAACAACAACTCGAAGGCAGTAGAACTTCCTCCACCCTCGGTTATTACGTGTTCGAAAAAACTTGTTTCACAAAATCATTCTATTAGCCATTTTTATTATAAAATTAAGGCTCCTTGACTTCAAAGTGAACAACTACAACGACTTATTCACATAAATAAATTCTTCGCATAACGATATCCGAGGCAAGGGTTAGTTGGCTATAAACATTTCTCAGGAACCTATTTCCTTAAATTGTTCAAATTAGGTATAGCAAAAGCAGAAATTGCAAAAATACGCATTTGGATTACTCCAAATCGACTGGATTGGAAGATTAGAAAAAGTACTCGCAGCATGACTCGAACCTGGGACCTTCCTTGTTGGTGTCAATTTTAAATTCTCTCGATTCCGAATTAAGATTCGTCGGCATCAGCACCGCCGCCTTGTCTAGTCCGCTTGAATATATCTTGGTTGTACGATATGCGAGGAAAGGGTGAGTTAGCTATCAATATTAGTGACGAGTGCATTTTCTATTATTTGCAAAGATGAAAAAAAATTAAATATTACTTAAAACAACAGGTTTATAGATTTTGATACATATTACTAAAATGTAAAAGTTAGAAAACAAGAAAAAATATTCCAACCCCGAGTATCGAACCCCGGACCAATGTCTATCAAGGTACTGTGAGTCCAATGCTTTACCCCTCGTCTAACGGGTTATTGGAATTAAGGAGATAGATTTACTGGATATATTGCGAGTGGCAGAATGCGCACTCTATTCTTTGCACGCAGCCTTCACACTTTTTGCTTATGCACAGTCAGTGAACACCTTCTGCACGGTTTCCATTCACACTTCTTGCGCACTCTTGTCATTGTCATCCATTATTTGTGCACATTTATTCCACGGTAAATGCACACTTTGGATCATGAGTGATTTTCTCACTCCTACTCATTGTAAACACAGTAAACTTTTCATCCAACCAGTCTTGTCATTAAGTATTATATTCACTATGCATAGAAGAGAAGGGAGATTCTTGGCCCCTTCCTAAGATGAGATAAGAAATATACATATAACTCTTTAGGTGTGTGCCGTGTGTTGTTTGGTGTTGTCGTGACCCCTCCTGGTCACTTCTTCAAGGAGAAATAAGTGTTCACTGCCATTGTTGACTTTATATTTAAGTAATTATCTGTAAGTGATTCAAGTGAGGGAGGTGGAAGGGGGGGAGGAGGGGAAGGTAGAGGATTTTTACCGATGACAGAGTTTCACATGTGGCTGATTTTGAGATTTCATTTTTCATTATCTCAATGGCCACACGAATTAGTTGGGGTTGGAATTTTTCCACCTTAGTGATGATTTAAGCATTTTCCAAGCCTATTGTGTGTCCCAAGGGTTCATTTTCTGCAACTACCGACTGCGTCATTTGACCCAGTCGAATTGTGACCAAGTTGGTGCTCTTCCAGTTGAGTTTTCACTGACAATCCAAACTTCAGATTATTAAAGATATGTATTAGCCAGCCAGGAAGATGTCCTTGTCAACATTGATAAGCCTTCCTAAGATATTCCAATTTTATGGGTATCTTAAGTTAAATTCTTTCTCTTATAAAGCATTTTCTGCCAACTGTTCGGCAATAACAATTTCTGGTGAAAAGTGATTACGTGCATTGAAATTAACTTTGAGTACACTTTCTGTTCCACATCAGCACTCCTATAACACTCATTTTCACTTAATTCACATTTTAGGTTTGATGATTTAAGCATTGAATTTTCTGTTCATGATAATTTCCCTGAAATATAGATCAACCTTCATCTTACCACAGAAATCCAGCTTCAATTGTATGATAATTGATACTTACTTACAACATTCATTTGAAGAAATATATAACAGACATCACTGAGTAAACAATGACTCAAACAAAATGGAAAAATAAGAAAAGTTTAGACCAATCCATTTTTTGTACTCACGGGTAATTGGCAAGGTGCCATATTAAGAGCCTGAGATTTAAATTTCAGAGATTCCCAGTTGACAGGAGTTTCTCCAGAGCATCTCAAAGGGTAGTCAGTAGGAGGAAAGAGGGCCTCATCCTTGTGTATGCCCTCTGCTGCACATAGCTCAACCCACGCAGGGGCCACCAAAATCTTCCCTGATTCCAGTGCCTGCTTGTACTCCTCTGATGACTCACATTCCTCTCCCTGTGGGCAACAATTCAGCAAATAATATCTAAGTATACAAGAAATATAATAAGTGAAGAGTGAACAAATAACATAAAACCAGAGGACTTCCAAAATTGATTTGCTTCATGAGGAAAATTCCATATTTCCCCTCGGCTAATATAAATAAATGGAGGAGTTGGTAGATTTCAAATTAGTGGTCAAATGTGGCATGTTGAGTTGGTGCCAACAGCTTGTGACAAGAAGGAAGAGGGATGCTGGGGAATACAGGTGAAAACAAATACGTGACATGTACAATTATGACACGTCATCACACAAAAGCCAACCTTGACACGCGTTTTCATCCATGCTACCCACCTGCTTCTTTCTTCCCATTTGGCACTATAGCTGTTGAAACTGAAAAATGATGCAAATAGTTTGGAACTGTACAGCCTTTTATCACCAACAATGAATGTCACTCATTTCCACTAAGTTATGCCCGAGTTATATACCGTATTTGCACAAACCTAAGATGATGTTTTGCCCCTCCCGGACTTCCCAAGAAAAGTAGGCTCGTCTTACAATCAGGAGCAAAATTGTTGACTTCAATTGGATTGCATAATCTACTGTCGGTGCAATAATTTAACGACCCTGAGTTTGTGGCCAAATATATAGAGAATGCCTGGACCGATTATAATGAAACAAACGTAGACACAGACCCTGTTTCATTTTCAGTTGAATGGTTCAGTTGAATTACAACTTTTTTCATTTTGGCCAAAATGCTGTTTCTTGCACGAGAATGAAAAAGGAGCCCATTTTTGAGCTTCTAGCACAAATGCCTAACTTTGCCTGAGTACTACAGCATAATTACTCTTGGTTCAACTGCCATCAGATTTTAATACAACATCCTCCTCCATACCTCTACTGGGGTGGATGGAGAGGTGACACTCCTCCTGACCCTATACCGGGAGGCCAAAGGGAAGACCCAGACAGGGAAGTTTGGAGGGAGGTGGCAACCCTCTTCCATAACTGTATCGGGAAGGTCAGGGGTGGCCTCTCCTTCATACCTCTACCGTGGTGCTCTTGTCCCCTATCTGCAAGTGGCAGGCCGGTTAAATGTGGGACGGCACAATGGACTAAGAGGTCTGAATGCCAGGAGGGCTCCAGAAGGTCATCGCCCACCGATACAATCTACATCTTAATCCGACTCTGTCTCAGCATTTGTGTCTTCTGAAAGTTTTGAATTTTTAACTTGATTTGTAATAGAGCTGCTGTTAATTTTGCTAAACAACTTTATCTCCATCTGTATGGATCTTAAGGGCATGGGTGTGACACCCTTTCCTTCATCTTAAATTCAGTATTACAATCCCAGTACTTCTGAAAACATGTAACCAAAGGAATAATTTATAACAATTTTTATTTAGCATCGTGTGACTCACTGGTAGTGACAGTGTGCTCTGCGAGTCCGCGTTGCTGGCAGAACGTGCACACAAACCTTGCTAAAATGTGATACAAATAATGTGTGCATATAAAGTGGCCTTCTCAAATTAAAGTTTCTGCTTGTTATGTATTCCTCTCGAGGGCACATTACTCCAGCTGTAAAGGATGCAATGAAAGAAGCAGAGAGTGACTTCGCTATGATTCCAGCAGGTATGACACCCCAGCTGCAGCAATTGGACGCATGCATTAATAAGCCTTTTAAAGATAAACTGAAAAGGTTTTATACCAATTGGCTGGAATCTGAAGAATGAGAGCTGACACCACCTGAATGCATAAAGAGGGCTATAGTGTATGTCTTTTAGTGCATTTGATTCTAGCTGCACGGAAAGGAGTGAAAGAGGCAGTCATTTTAAAAGCATTAAGTAATGTAGTATTTCTAATGTAAAAGATGGAAGTGAGGACAATGAACTTTGGAAGTGCGGTGATAAAGAATCAAGTGAAAAAGATTAAAGTGATAGTGAATGTAAAGAATGATTTGAAATGTGGATAAGCACAAATGTAGATAAACTGAACTCTTAAGTACTTCATAATTTATTACTACCATTAATTATTATCCAAAATTAATTTTTTTATCTTGTGGAGTGCCAAAAAAAGGGGGGGCCAAAAAAGTCTTAGATTTGTGCCAATCATACTAATATATAAAAATTGAATGGTGTCTGTCTGTCTGTTGCTCAATCACGCAAACACTACTGAACCGATTGAGCTGAAATTTTGTATGTAGTTAGAAAATGTACCGGGATGAAACATAGGCTATATTAAAAATCTGTCAGGGCCCCCAAAGGCCCCCCCTGGGGATCCCTTTTGGTCCATGCTAAGCATTGGGTTTGGTGCAGTGGTTTTATTTTTTGCTTTTAAAAATTACTTTTACTCAAGATAGAGGGCTGAAATTTTTTTTATTGGATGGATGAATAAATGAAGTTTCTAATTCTTTCAATCGATTTTCTTTTACGCTTCGTAATTCTCTGAAACTTATGTTTATAGCTGAAATATCTCACATTTTTCTCTGAAATCAACAATAGCATATTTCCTTGACAACCAGAGATATGAATTTCAAAGGATATTCACGCATCTGGCATTTAAGTTTTCCTGCCGGCCCATGATAGTACGTAGAAAGAGAATTTGTATAGGAAGGGCCCAGAGTCCCAAGGGCCCCATGATAGATTGCTTCGGGGGGTAATCGATAAATTCAATGCATATTTACAGGTATACTCCTCAATGTCTATTCTCCAAGTAGCTCTCATAAGGGAACTGCATACGAGAGAACACTTATGTATAAAACGATACACAAAGGAATTAAATGTGGAAGAATATTTACGTGCAGCGAATAATAATGTTAATAATCCCTCCGTTGCTACAACAAATACGGCATCGTTTATTATATTTTAATACTCAGATGAATTACAAGTAGTGGAACCTTCTTCCTCTCATTACGATTGCGAACTGTTTTTTAGACCAATTCCCACAAACTTTACGAGTTATTTATATATACTTAAACGTGTTAAAATGCAGTTTACTTACATTCACTCAATCATCGAGTTGCCTATTCGAGTCTCTCACTCGCCGCTGTGTTTCCCCTCTTTGGACTTAAAAATATATCCATAAACATGCCTAATAGAATAAAGGGTAACATTTTGAAAAAATCTTCTAAAGCATGAAGAATGTCTTCTTTGCGAGAAAATGAGTCCTTGCATGAAAAACGACAAAGGTTAGCCTTGGATGATCAAAGACATGCCTACCAGCAATCTCATGATAATCTCCCCGTGGTGTTTCTCGGATTACGCTAAGAACCGCACAAATTTCATCCTAACCAAGCCTACTGACGGGTAACCAGCTAAAAATTGGTTCAAATGTTGAGCCATTTGTTTCGAAACTTCAGTCTGTTTTAAGATGGCGGAAATTATAATTGCGTCTCTACATGCTTTTTACCCATAAGAAGAACGGATATTCTGCGCAATGGACGTCATCGGTGCATGAAAATTGGCAAGTGCACTAAGACTGATCACCATAGATTTTTAATTTTGTAACCAATGATTATGAATTAGGAAACAATGAATATAGTAACCCTTTATGCCAAAGGCATAGTCCGGGTATTGAAGGATTCATAGGAAAAATAAACATCGCTGCTATTGAAAATACTCCTTTTGATGTTGTCAACCGTTGGATTATACTCTACTCTCCTATCCTGATTAAGATACTCAACGTACATATCAACGTTGAATGGCAGAACTCAATTAAGTCATTGAATGCAAATATATTTATGTACACAAGGGAAGTGATCAAGCTGTTATTCACTCAGAAGACGGCTCTAGAGAACTTGAGGGACAAGGTCACCATCTATCAACCTAGGTGCTATTTATTAAGTAGTAATGAGTCTTCGGGGCCCATTTTTGGGTTTCCCATGCATTAAAGAGGACAAACAATCACTCAACTCTCCGTGCACGAAAGGGAAAACGAACGAATCACAAAAAACAGGATAGGATACGAACACCTCAAATGATCGCGCTGACAGTATTCTTCAGGTTTTGTGGTTTTCTTATAAAATAAGTTCAATGTTTTTCACATCCGTTGAAGTTCAACGGGTACCTTCAGCTAGTACAGTATATAAAAAATGCATTTTTATTATCACTGATTACTTACTAACAAGAATGTAAGAAAAAAAATAGCATACAACTTAAGCAGACAATTTGTGTACATTAGGAGATTCCCAAATTTACTGATGATATACAAGATGGTTGAAGGGTTTACTTTGTGGAATTTCGACATGATGCAATGACGGAGCAAAGTTTTAATTATTGCATCACTTTACAGATGATGTAATCTCATCCTGATAATACCCATATCAAGCGTATAATGGTCAAATGGAGTTCAATAACTTACACAGATGATCAATCCTATCACATGATAGCACACATTAACAATCAGGTCAACATTAATACCATTCCTATTAAAGTTAATTTCCTATTTAAGATGATATGTTGGCCCTGGTGGCGATGGGGTGACATCCTCGCCTGCCAATCAGAAGGTTGCAGATTCGAGTCCTGCCTGGGTGGATTTTTCTCTCCACCCAGGACATGGGTGTTGGCGTAATGTAATGTATAGGGTTAAATGTAAGAGAGGGCTGCATAGCCCTGATTTCGCCCTAAATAAAGGCATTAAATGTATACATATGTAATTTAATAATAGATCGAACAAGGAAATGTACAAATTGAGTCACTTTGATTCTTGAAGGCAACTTCCTATCTGGATGAATTATGGCTATCTTCTGATAATTACAAAATAACAAAATATGTAAAGGAATATTACCTGAAAGATAGCATGGGTGACAATTTCGTTGAATGAATGCTGGATGATTCCTCCCAAGGATTCCACTTTTGCAGCCAACTGCTCTCTTTTTGTCCTCGGAAACTCCTTCCATATATACGCCACCACATCAGCTAAAGGCTTGGTACCCTTTTTACACGACTCCTCAGGTTCAAGGGGCTATTGGAGAAAAAAAGGTCAACTCTAATAGCATTCCACTTCTCTCGACTGCTTGGGCTACTTTAATATTCCATAGTTATCATAATATCCCACTTGAAACTACTCACACACAACCGTAAACAGCTGCAACAGGGGATTTACTGATCATGAATGACACCTATATCCATGGCCACTATCTGCTTAGGGATACGCCCAGCACACGATGAGAAATGAACAGCCAGATCACAGTGACTAAGTGGTACATATGTGCGACTCAAGCAGGAATACTTAATGAACCAGAATCCAAAAATGAAACTATCCATTGAAAACCTAAGTAATATCTTTTAGTTGTAATTTATTGAGGGCTGACACAAAAGCATTTTCACCACGAAAAGTAGCAACTTAAAAGCACTCCACACAAATCATAACAAAGAGGGTAGCCCAAAGCAAAAAAAAATTGAATTGTTTAAGCACTGCCCAGGAGGTAGCACTGCCCAGCAGGGTTATTCTGATTTTCGGGGCCATACGTATGGCCTGACCCGAAATTACGGCCTACGTCGATTCCCATCTTGAGGGGCCATATCGTATGGCTCGGCCATAAGTCTTAACGCCGATTTCACTGGTGAGTAAGAGAATCTTTTGCGGTACAGTACGTTGAAATGCTTTGAAAATATCTGAAAATGGAAGGAGCGGAGTAAGTTACCCGTTGTTAATTTTTTCTTAATGACATTTAGTGCTATTTAAATCCATTAATAAGGTGTTCGAAGAACGCGCTCTCCATTTGCTCGAGGTGCCGACAATCATTGTGCTTTGCGTGTTTCTACGACGTGCTTTGCGAGATTCTATGTATATGATGTTTGTTCTACGATGACTATCATCCTGAATCATGCAAATGATAAATAAAGATGTAACATAAGTGGTTAGGTAGTGTACTGGCCTTCCACGTCCTATTCTCGTGTACGAATTGCAGAGCATTCCGAAATTCATTCTGATCCTTGCGTGTAATGTGGATTACACCATGGTGCAGTACACCATCCTTCAGATGGGACGTTAAACCAGTAAATCGTGGTCCCCTTGGCACCATTCGTAAACACTAGGCTAATGCTGATGCCGGGTTTCTATCCACCCTTCATCCTATATGTTCCCAATCCCTAGCTGATCCATTCCCAATGGAAGCATAAGCAGTGTTTAGGGTGGATTTCACCCCCAATCATTTATTCCAATGCCATTATTTTGTCCCTATCCCTATGTATGATAATTTACAATCGCAATAATTAACAATATATCTTAAAAAGAAATATATAACCGCCCTTGCTCCAATCCCTACCCTGTTAACAACTCCTTAATTATTTTTTAAATTGACTAAGAATATTTTCCAGTGAAGTTATCATGATAAGAACTAAGTATATAAAAATTAAAGCAATAAAAACCTACAAAAATATTTTCATCGATCGGGAATCGATCGCTTGATCACTCCTACCGTAGGCGAGCACCTTATCCACTGGGCTATCACAATCCCTACATTTGAAGTGGCTTCACACAATTTACATATCGCAACATGCTTTTTTTAAGATTTTAAAATGCTTTTTTCTTAAACAATTACGGTGTCGTCTCACTTCGGCATATCGAATTAATAATCTTTAACTACCGAACCAGATATTATGAGCTCGATTGGCCACCCGACGGTCGTATTCTCCCTTGTCATCAATTTAGCGTTGTGAAAGAAACGTCTTGTCTCTGGCAGCACATTACTTCCCCGAAAAACTGCCCTCGTTGAAAGTATTGGAAGACGGAACAAAGTTCCGAAAGAGATTTATTAGGGAAAGGGGCAAAATTCAGGAATAGTTGCACAAATGATGCATTGTGGTAAATGTGAAGAAGAAGGTTGCTTAGATTGCAATTGATAACTTTGCTATGCGTGGCTATAAATTAGAGAAACCTTATTTTTTGTCATTTTGCTAACTTAGGTCAATGATCTGGTATATTTATAACAGAACAAGATCAATAATTGATGTGGAAAATCAATTTATAACTCCGAGGTGGGCAACTCTCTTTTCGTATGGCCCGTCTTATGTCGGCCTCCAAGGCAGGTCATAATATTACGGCCTTCGGGCCATACATACCGCCCGACTTATGACCCTTGGCTTAGATGGGAATCGTTCGAGGCCGTATGTATGGCCTGAGGCCGTAGTTAAGGTCGATTTCGACTTATGGCCCGGCCATACGATAATGAGAATAGCCCTGCAGGAGGGGGTAAGAAAGGTCAGTAAAGCATTATGCTTCAATCAATACTGGCAGTGAGAAATTCAATTTCTTACCCTTTTTCTTTTCCCCACGCCTTCACTGGCTGGTCCAGATTCACCGCCAGTCACTTCACTGTCAAGTTTCATTTCAATCTTCTTGCAGGCATTATCAATCGAAGCCCACAAGCGTCGCTTGAGCTCCGACAGGGGCTACACAAAAGAAGAAGAAAAATTAGGGATAGGTAAAATCAATTTGTCATGTTTTTCTTATAATGGTTACATAAAAATTAAACTAAAAATAGAATGTGCCTATGAATTCCTGTTTTATGAACTCCCTCGTCATTCCTACATGATCAGTTCAATTTTATTTCTCAGTTTTTCATTCAATCTCATTTTATTTCCTTTGACAAAGCAAAACACTATGAAATATGTGATATTCCAAAAAAAAGCTAGATGAAAGAAATGGGAAGAAGTCTATAAGTTCAAATTCTAAGAGAATTATGAATAGAGAATAAGTAGAGATCCGTGATAGTGGTTTTACTTTTTGCTAAACTTTGTTTTAAAACTATGCGTCTTTGGTGTTATAGAAAATCTTGGCGGTGTTATTATAATTTTACAATTTTTGCACATTTCTAGGTGTTTTATTATTTTTTGGTACGTATTTTGTGAATGGATATAATTTTATTAAGCATTTTACATAGCATATTTAATAAAATGTTGATTGTACTAAATTCCTGATAAAACCAAATGAACGAAATGGTTCAAGTTGCATTAATATTATAGAATGAGCAAGAAAAGGTTCTAAGGGTTCCCGATCAGTCACCGAAGTTAAGCGTCGTTGGGCTCGGCTCGAGTTCGGAGGGGTGATCCTCCGATTCGTCCGAGTGCTGTTGCTCCTGCCTGCACGTGGCAAACAGTATGTGCGAAATGACCTTAGCCGTCGAAGCACGTTAAACAAAAATACTAGGTGCCAAGGGAAGGAAGGCAGCAAATAGATGCAACAAAATCATTTAGTATTGAATACAGCTGTTGCCAATCGCAATCGGTCAAGAAAGGCAATGAAAGAAGCACGCATAACTACACAATCGGAAACAACAAAACTTGAACTGGGGGTGAAATTCCGCCGGAGTTCTATAGAATCATGTAATATATTGTTTTACTCCTTTTTTATTTGACTGCAAAACGCATTCATTGAAAAGTGTCTATATGTGAACGTTTAGCTTCTAAGGTCGAAAGAGTGAAGAAAAACTAGGAGAAAGGCGAAACGATCGTCTTCATCTCGTCATGGCCAAAATATTTGATTGGTGCACATTATTATTTTATATGAAGAGAACGACATCTCCGAATTACAAATATTCCTTTAAAATTAAACTGCTTTAGCCTAGTAATTTAATTTTTAGCAGTCCGCGCGCATAGTGCGGATCATCCGTGTCTATGTGAAACGGGCCGGTTTTCCTCCAGCAAGTTATTCAATGATGCTGTCTACTGCATTACGGTAAGTCAATGCAATTACTGCTTGACATCGACGCGTTCCGGGCGCGTGAGCTTATATTTCCGCTGTTCCGTGGCCGTGTTATTTTTGTTAAATTTCTTTCAGCGCATCATTGATTTAGAATATCTCATTCTTCAGGAGAGAAAGCGTGTCGTTCTAGATATTTAAGAGAATGTGAGGATTGGTAAATGGGAATCGAAGAGAGAGTCCGTGGCTAATTTAACGGCGAATTCCGGTGGAGATATCACGACGATAGAGGAATGGCAGCACCAAAGGTGCTTAGATATGGCACCGTTCCTGTGAGCAGAGCTCACAACAACCTGTCTTTAAACATATTCAAAATGTACTGCACCGCGGTAGATTATAAAATTAGTGTGAGAGGTATTGTTTGTGTGAAACTTGAATTATTAAAATTTTAGTAGATTTTTCTTTTGCTAAACCTAAGGAAGGGATGGGGATTACAATATAGTTCAGTGCGTGATATATATTTCGCAAATGCGACATGCGAGCGAAAAAGCAAGTTATTGGCCTTTGGTTCATGAGATAGCACGAATGAACTTTAGCAGCGTTAAACAATGAAGGTCTAGGCTTTAATCGATTTTGACTCATTATATTTGCGATTCACGTAATAGTCGTGAGAAAGGAAAAATTTCGTTTTATTTTCTGATTTTGTGGTATTTTGCATCATTTCGTGTTATTTCGCGATATTGCGTCTCGCAAATTTCACGGACCTCTAAGAATAAGACACAAGACTATGATATCTTAAGTGCAAAGAATACAGATTTCTACATACATATTGTTGGTAGTATGTATTACTGATTTAAATATCACTTGCATTAGAGGCACATGACCCTCAAGAGAGCCAATAGTTTGCTGTTAGCAACCTGTCATGCATTGCAACATCCAGCCCTGACCCTAGGTAACGGTCCTGAAATGGGGTAGCAAGGCTTGACTTTTGGCAACTGACCGATAATTTTGAATCCCAAACATTAGACTGAAAGGAATTACCATATACAGTAAAACCTCTCTTTTACACTTTTGACGGGGATGAATGAAAAAAGTGTAAATCGCGGGAAAATGTAAATCGAGGGAAATCATAATTTGTAGGAAATAGAAGCAAAATCATAGCCTAATGTTAAATAATTTTATTTAAATTAACAGGTGATGTTTAATATTTGATGGGTCACCAAATAGACATAAATAAATGAATAAACAAAAGTTTTAAAAAAATAAAAGTATTCTCATATCATATAAAAATAAAAGTATTCATAGGGCTTCAGTTTCACACTGCCATCTGCATTAGCTCCTAATAAAACAGTTAGGCGACCATTGCTGAGCTTGGCCCCGTGACAAGGGTCCCCTTTGAAGTCTTAAGTATCGTTGTTAAGGTTTGTCCTTTTGTTTAAATAATAAATTATCAAACGATACGTTTGGGCTCGGCCGCTTGGGTAGTGTAATAGCGGTGTTTGTATAGCTGGCCGAGTTTCGACTGTGGACATTCTAGTTTGCCCTGTTTTTCAAATATTTTCCCCTGGTTTTGAACCCCCCCCCCCCCCCCACCCGAACGAAATTCCTGGCTACGCCACTGTCTATAGGGTCTTGTGTGTGGCATTATTAAAAAAAAGACCTGTCTCGTCCACATTAAAAATTTATTATTTCGGGGGAAGATTGAAACAATTTCTTCAAGTTCATCATACTTGGAGTATTCAATGAATTTACGCCTTTTTCCAATACGTCCGCATTCCTTTGCACTTTTCCCTATACATTTACGGGTTTTCACAGTTGTGTTCCACGTTGAACCTGGTATATCAAGTTCTTCGGTCAGGGACACGCGAGTGCCCGTATGAGTCACTTCTCTTTGCAAAATGTTGATTTTTTCTTCAAATGATAACGATTATCTCGCACGCTTGTTTGCCATTTTAAAATACGAGTACGTTTCCTCACGATTGCCGTAAGTAATTGCTCATTAAATAAAACTAAAGGTGAAGTTACTAAAAACCTAAAAACACAAGATGAATTGCATTAGTGCGTGAGTTACGAGAAATAAAAAAAAGATCGCTGCGAAGCATGAGAACAAGAGTTAACATACGTTTCGCCACAATGACAGCGGTAGTTGGCCAAATAAAATCTAATTAAATATATTTATGGCATCCGCTACAAATTTAAATGTACTTTTTAAACATCTAGTACGGCCAGGGAAGAGAATTCTATTCCCTGGCATGGCTCCTGAGTACCAATTCGAGAATCCCGATCGCAAGCATTAATCCGGCATAAATAATTTTCAGCAATGTTATCGATGTAATGTGCTACCATCAAACGAATAATTGTGTTTTTAAAGGAAACCAAATAAATCAGCATTCATATATCATGTTTAAGCATGTATTTTATCCATATTTAACATTAATCACGCTCGAAGGGTCGCCAGTTGAAGTGCGCCAGCCGCCATCTTTCTTGCCTTCAAGTGTCGTAAATGGCGGGATTTGAAAGTGTAAATAGCGGGATGAAAATACATTACAATGATGCAAATATTTTTGGGACCGGGAGAAAATGTTGTAAATCACGGGAAAACGTAAATTCCGGGGACGTAAAAGCGGGGTTTTACTGTACCTTAGTATATGAGTCGATGTGAGTCAAGGTCGAAGTCTAATTTTCAGCCAAAAAAATGAATAAAAAACTGTGAATTGAGAATAATAAGAGATTAAAAAAATTGTTTTTCTCCTAATTCGTCACGAAAATATTCATCTACATCTACATACTACCCCGCAAGCCACCTCAATAGGCGTGTGGTGTTAGGACACCAGCCGTTTACATATAAAAAGGAAATGCTCTAATGAAATTACGCCTAGCATTTATTGAAGTCCCTTATTGTTCGGGGGAAAAACGAATTCCCATACCTTACCGTTCGGCAAAATATCTCTCTTAATTTATCGTTTCCGTCGGACCTGGAAATATAGTGGGGTTCTAATATGATGTTCTCTGTGTCGCTCTTAAAGATATCTATTCTCAATTGCTCAAGCAATCTAAGCCTAGCGCGCAGCCTCCGAGTCTCTAGCGGCTCCCAGCCTAATTCGTTTAACATCTGTGTAACGCTGTCTGTACGCCCGTAGCAGTTTTTGACGAATCGCGCAGCTTTCCTTTGTATTTTATTAAGTTCCCGGATTAAGTCTTTCTGCACCGGATCCCATATGCTGCTCGCTGCATATCGCATAAGGTGTGGCCGGACGAGTGTATTAGATCATTAGATGACGATGACGCTACCTGATGATGACACTTAGCCGTTGAAACCCGGGTCGTGGTTGAGTTTATTGTTATGTGGTTTGTAAAAGTTTCCTCGCTGTAATAAATTGTTGTGATGGAATACCACAAAGTTTCTGAAGACTACGTTTTATTCCTTTATTGCTACTTGAAAAAATTTGAGTGCTACCAAGTTAAATGTTGTGAAGCCTTTGCCATACATCAAGTTCCTGTGATGTAATTTCAGAGAACCATATCTCTCAAAAAGTGTAAGTCACTGAAAGAAGCTGGTTTTCTTGTGAAGCCTGGAGCAAAAATATGCTGCCGGTGTGACAAGAGGATGTCCACAACTTATAATAGTGATGTTCTTTCCAATACCAGTGAGGAGAGTGATGGAGAACATTCATCAGTTCAGTCCTTAGTGGAAAGTGATAAAAAGTTAGAAGGTGCAAACAACAGGTTGATGGCATTCTCCTTGTTGAAAGTACATTCTGTGGCTTCAGTACAGCAGACACGGGAAAAGAAAGATATGACAGGCTAAGCATCACCTTATTTTGAAAGTATCAGGTGCGTTAAAATTGGTAGACCCCTCCTATGAGAGTCAAAGTAGTGGTGAAGATGAAAGTGATTCAAGATACTGTGCAAAAGGCAGCCGACTTGGAAGACTTGGTGACCAAAATTAAGGAAAAATTACCTACAGTCAACAGAGTAAAATTCAAATGCTGACCTTAGCTCCTTCATCTTGGTCTATGAAAAAAATGATGAGTGAATTTAATGTTTCTGACTACTCAGTGAGACAGGCAAAAAAGCTCCTTAACGAGAAGGGAATACTTGCAACACCATCACCCTGTACTGGGAAACAACTTCTAAACTCCACTGTTGAGCTGGTGAAATATTTTTATGAACTCAATGAAAATTCTAGACAGATGCCAGGTGCAAAAGATTAAGTCAGTATGAGTAAAAATGAGTACATGCAGAAAACACTAATTTTGTGTAACCTTAAGGAATTTACGTGCTCTTCAAACAGCAATAACCGCAAGAAAAAATTGATTTCTCAAAATTTTGTTCCCTTAAACCCAAATGGTGTGTGATTGCTGGTGCTTCTGGGACTCATTCAGTGTGTGTTTGTGTCCTACATCAAAGCATAAAATTGCTAATTAGTCCTATGCAATTGAAGGAAACATACAAGGAGTTAATGGATATAATCTTTTGTGACTGAAACAATGCAGAATGTATGCTCAAACTGTCCAGATCATTCCAGGCTTAAGGATATCTTAACTGATAAATTTTGTGAATATGACATCTCTGATACAGAGACCTACAGGCAGCGGATTTCTACTGATAGAACAGAACTGCAATCATGTACCACATGAATGGATGAACTCTTAAATATTTTGTCTCAAAATGAATAAACTAATTCCTTATTACTATGTCACCGAAGCACAATCCTTGTTTTTCAGAATGAGCAAAGGCACCCTTGACCACGAAAAGGCAATTACCATCATGAATTTCAGTGAAAACTTTACATTTTTATTCACAATAATGTACTATATTCCATGTAATTCTCTTTTAATACTCAAAACTCTTCCAGCTCAAATGGCATAAAATTAACAGTAAGAGTGTGCACATTCACATAATTGCTGATGGGTATGCTTCTCTGCTAGCCATTACCACTGACTATGGTGTGAAGATGCATGCTCAAATATTGTTTTCATCACAAAAATAGATGATTTTCTCCCTTCCATATCACGTAATTTCATTTGCATTGTGTGTCCCTTGAAAAAGATCCCATTTTTTCCCCTAGGGTAAGAATAAGTCATTTTTCTACTAAAATCAACGCAGGACTCATATGTTTTTTTCACAGGAACGTAGCTCATACATTAAGGATTATTTTAAACAAAACTATGAGTTTGGATTTCCTGGTTGTCATCATACTTAACTGACCGCCAACAATTTGTCAAATATACCTCTAGGACAGCTGAATGTGTAACTGTAGTCAAATAATATCCCATGATGGTTAAAGCAGGAGTACCCCAGGGTTCTATCTTAGGACCATTGCTTTTCCTAATTTTTATCAATGATCTGCCAGACAAAGTCAACCTCCAAAATGTTATTCCATATGCAGACGACACTTCAATCATCTCAAGTGAGATTAATATGAATGACCTAGCTAACACTACCCAAAGCACCATCAAGAGCATGTCTGAATGGTGTCACGATAATGCCCTGCAAGTAAACAATGACAAAACTGTCTTCCTTCAGTTCCATAGCAACCAATCTCAACATGCCTCTAGTATGCTCTTAAATATTGGCCCTCATCCGATTCTCCAGGCGCACTCAACTAAGTTTTTAGGTATTATCCTCACTGATAACCTTGACTGGTCAGCACATATTGATTATATAATGAAAAAACTGTCCACTGGCATATATATTATAAGAAAGCTGGCCGAAGTAACTACCATTGATACTTTGAAGATGATCTATTATGCCAAAATATACCCACACCTAACCTACGGCATCATCTTTTGGGGTAATGCTAGCTGCTGCCACAAAGTTTTCTCTATGCAGAAACGTGCTGTGAAAGCCATAGCCCGAGTTTCCATGCGATCACCTGGCTCACCCCTGTATAAAGAACTGAAAATCCTTACTCTCCCATCACTGTACATACTAAACTGTGCCACTTTTGTTAAAAATAACCCTGAGTACTTCCTAAAAAATAGTTCCGTTCATCATCACTCAACCAGAACAAATAATGACGTACACCTGAAAGACTACCACAGCACTCTCTGCCAAAAAGGACCCCTATTCTCCCTATCCAAAATCTATAACAATTTACCATCCAAAATCAAATGTCTCCCACCTGTACCATTTAAAAATGCTTTGAAGAACTATTTACTGCGCAAAAATTACTACAGCCTGAAGGACTTCATGTTGGGTTCTGAGTGATTTGTTTTCTTTTTTTGTCCATTTGATACCTATTCTTTGTAACAATTTCATTTATCTTATTAATTTTTTATATTATTATTATTATTATTTTGACGACTTCCATTGTCACATGTACTTGTGATCTCTAGGAACAATAAATATTATAATTATTATTTTTAATTGTTACAGTTGTAACATGACCCTCCGAGTCCCCGGCAAGCATCGGGTTTCATTGCCGTCATAATGGCCGGAGACTCGAGAGGGGTTGTGCAGTAATCGCAGCCACGTCCGACGCCCATCGGATGAGTGGCTACGCTGCTGTCGGGTCACGCGTCCGCAGTGGACGGAGTGACATTATTATTATTATTGCCTTTCGCTGTGGATACAGTCAATTGAAATTGGTGCATGTTGGATTTTTTTGTCAAATTTATTTTTTTTCTGCAGAAGTATTTCATGTATGGCATATTTAATGATATTTCTGGAATCTGTTTGGACTTCTTAGCCCCAGGAAAAAATTTGATGATTTGTTATGCAATAGAAATGGAGTTACGGGTGAAAACAAAAATCTTAACAGTTGTCACTGGAAAACAAACAGTCATTTGACGGAAAAGGCCAAAAACTAGAGATTCAAACAATAAAATCAATCTTGGTGCCACGCAATAAATAAATATATCAACAATTATAATGATGTCATAGTTGGCCTTGATTGGTGCTTTAAAGTTAGCTATGCAACCATTGCAATGGAACAACCCCATTGCAATAAGGTCGTTCACTATGATGCGAAATTGCAATTTAATTCATGAACTCGGTAGATGGATTGGAAAATAGATTTTCAGTGGAGACAAAATTCTTCTATATTCCGCCACTCACTCTTAAATCAAAAACAAAAATTCGCGAAACTTGCCACCAACTCAAAAAGTTCGTGACAACATCAGAGATCCGGTTCAGTCTGTAATTCGCTCGCTGGAAAGTGAGGGAAGGGGAATGCTGCATAGCACCCAGCGTGATTAGACGGAGCAGCTTCAAAACTTTTCATATTGGTTCTTTTACGTGAAAGGGTTAAGAACCCCGATTTTTTGTCGCCGATAATTCGAAAAGCAGGCGACGGATCAAAAAACGGAAAATACGTCTCCCTTTATTTTTCAAACAATCAGAATTGGCATTAAAAATCTCTTTGTGAACGATCCCATTGAAATGAAACAACTCAAAGCGGCTATTCACTCAAGCGCAGTCCGTCTCATCTTCAAATCTGTAGTAGAGTCTAATGAACAAATCAGACCAAAATAAAAAATCAGAAGATACGTGTCTCTATAGTTTTCAAACTATAATTGGCATTAAAAATCTCTTTGTGAATGATCCCATTGAAATGAAACAACTCAAAGTGGCTATTCACACAAGCGCAGTCCGTCTCGTCTTCAAATCTGTAGCACAGGGATTCCCAAACTATGTCCTGCGGAAGGCTAATGGGTGTTCAGAGTAACCTATAATGGTTTTATACGGTGCTACCTAAACGCAATGGTTTAATATATGTGAAGTCCACAAGGTGTTCCGTTAAAATTTCAGGATTTACGAAGTGTTCCATCGCAGGAAAAGTTTGGGAAACCCTGCTGCAGCAGATTACATAGAATAAATGCGCATATTGCTTTTCCTTTGTTCGACTCACCTTGGAGCGGAGAGCCACAGATCATAGATGCCGATAGATGGTTATTCCACTAATTGTAAATAGAAAGCACCGCGGCGTGACGATCTGTGTATTGCCACTTAGCGCCGTAAATCGAAAGCACCCAATGTCATCCTCCCACGATTGTTATCGTAACACCGGTTACGCTACAATGAACTGCAAACTTCTGCATACCGCAGGAATATTTGCACGCGAGTTCGTTTAAATCGAATTAAGAACATTTGCTTGCAATTTTAATGTTTTTCTTGTGTTTGAAATGTACTTCCAACCATTTTCTCATAAAAAAATGAAAATTCCTGTTTTGGGGCACAATTCACGACATTTCGCAAGTTCAAAAGTCATTTCCCCAGTCAGTATGGAGTATGTTGTAACTAACTACCACTCCTAGGACATTTTCGCGATCGCGAAATTTTCCTATCCCTAGGAATGACCCTATATGAATGCACACTTATACTTCAGAAATCAATCCTTAACATTAAGAACATTCAATACTAACCGTCTCAGGTTTCTTCTCAACACGTGGTGGAGTTGGCTGATGCAATTTGGGAATTGTTTCCACCCAATTTTTCCACGCCTTGCGAGTGCTTCTTGATGGGTTTGCTTCAAATACTTGGCCATAAGGAGTCCCTGGAGTGGATTGTAGCCTCTGTACTTTTCCATCTTCTCCACACTCATCCCCACCACCATCCCCAGCCAACCCCTGGCAATGCATGGCATCGTCCTCAACGGCATTACCCTCACCCCTCCTCACGGTGACATCTGGGGTTTTGTAGATACGACTCACACGGCTTGGAGGAGTGAAGACTTCTCCGGCACAACAATCTTCGGTAGTCCTCATGCTGTCAACCTTAGACGGCAATGATTTCTCACTGAAAGAACCATCACCTCCACCACTTGATTTGGCAGACACTGAAGTGGACAAAGGTCCCACCACCAGAGTTTCAACCGACTGCAGATTTTCGGCCAGACCCACTGGTCTCGTATTCTCTATGTTGCTGACATTATTGCTTTCTGACTTTTCCGCAGAAATATTTACATTGATTTTAGAAACTTCACTCGTTGATGCAGAAGACCTCTTTTCTAACACTGCCTGCTTTGAGATTTCTGATCCCTCTCTTGAATTGTCAGGAGCTTCATCTGGTGGTTTATCCATAGCTACAAAAATAAATGCATTTGATTAAATCAGAGGGAAAGGGATTTAGGGAAGACATCGTTTTCATTTTTGACAATCATATTTATGAAGGAATCATTCATTAGCCTTCCTTTCGCCGCCACGCCGATCATCGGAATACCCGTCCCCGCAGAAAAAAAATTATATATCCTGAATCCCCCCACTACTGTGCTTTAAATCCATACCTACCCAATATGTATCTCTCAGAGCCCAGTTTCGGATTCTCTTCCCCTGCAGATTATAATCCAGCTGAAGCAATTATAATTCCCTTGGGCCAAATGGATTAAATACCCATATAAAAAGTACATATGTAATATTTTAACATAATATTTTTGAAGGATTGACGGGAGAGAGAGAGAAAGAGGCTTGTTGACATTCCCAAAATGCATTACCAACCAAGGAGAAGGCAATCATATCACTGCAAAAAGTTACACACAAAACCTACCAATATGTATCAAAATAAGAAAGCAATCTGGTGAATTTATAACTAAAAAAATAACTTGAGTCATGCAATGCAGCCAGGTGTAGAACTTGTAAATGGTAAAGAAGAACCATACATGCCCATATATAATCCCCCTTTTTTGGTCAAATATCAGCATTAAAAGACATGAAGAAAGAAAACTGCTCAGAAATTCTATGGCTAACCACCCAAAATAGCAGAGAATAACATGGATAACAATGTACTAACATAACTTATATCGGTAAATAAAGTTGAAATGCTAAAAGAATTTGCATAATATTTTTTACTATCTCATGAGTTTTTCTACATGAAAATGGTATAGTCATCTGCATAGCAACTATAGTAAACCCATAAAGTAATTAAAGTAACCCAACATGCTACCCTGCTATTAATATTTATACGATTATGGGAACAATGGAGGTATACATAGAAATGAGGACAAACTTTGCTTATGCATCCAAAAAGTTCTACGAGTGGAAATATATTTTGATTATCTAATTATGTTTTCTTCATGATGATGTTGCTATAGCCCTGTAACATCAACCTGAAACACAGCTGTGTTGTAAACATTTTCCTGCTACAGTCGAGCACCCATAATCCGGAAATCCGTAATCCAGGAGCACCTATAATGGGCATTGGGACCCACCGGTGGGTCCCGGCTTTTCACGTTCACGGGTGGAGGCACCCACTGGTGGGTCCCTTTGTTCTGCCTTGGCTATGCATTGACGGCTGTGAAGAAGGACATATTTCTCACTGACACTACTCAGATTGGTCTTTAGCAAATATTTTCAAGAAAAAGCCCCAGAAATTTCCTTTCTTTTGTTGACATGTAAGAAGGCATGTGGATTGTTAAAATAAATTGTTCAACATATGAAAGGGTTAAATATTATATAAATAAAGTTATTATTATATAAATAAAATATTACATAAATCCTAATAAATATAATATTCCCAAAAAAATGAATGCACACACGAATTTCATTGCAGAATAAAATTATGAGTCTCATTGTCAATGCTCTGCTACCCTGAAAATTATACATTTCAAGAAAATTTTACTTTATATGAATTCAGCAAAGTTTTTCAGTATAGAATTATTATGAAATGTATTTCTGTTTTAGATTAAAACAATTCAGACATAGTAGGCTGTCCGTCACAGTCCTTGCAATAAGTTTTTGCCTTTTTTGCTTTCGCCTTTGATTCTTTAAAACCACTAGTAATGCGAAGTTTCTCTTATCACATAACATTCCTTTTTCTGCTATACTAATTTCCTAACTCCCGACGATAGCATCAAAAACAATTTAAAGTACTGATTGTCAATTGCAACAATCAATCGGCTGTAGCAAGGAGTGTTGGGTCATGTACATTTTTTGTAGTTTTCAATTTTATTTCGATATGCTGAAATTTTACTAAAAATATTAACATTTTTATTTTTTCTAAAAATGATTATTTGCAAATTAAAGCTTTTGGGGTGTCCAAACGGGCAAAAGGTTCCATTTTTTCCAGTGTTTTCATGTCCGACACAACCCCTTTTGCCAGGAGCATCAACAGATTTACCAGAAAAGTACCATTTTCCAACGATTTACGAAGTTAAAATCAGATGTTTATAATAATTTTTATGCAAATTTGTAAGCATTGAAACATTAAAAGAACGATATCATAGAAATATCGCTAACTGGATTGAAAATGCTTTGCAAAAAAAAGACATTAGGCGAAACACCTGTAATCCGGAAAATCCGTAATCCGGCATCACCTAGGTCCCGTCATTGCCGGATTAAAGATGCTCGACTGTGTACCTATAATCTAGGTACATGCTAAAAAAAGAGGAGCAATGTGATTTATTATTTGAACCTGATTACAAAGAAGAGAATCAGCGATGTGAAAGGATATATGTATGTCTATGTGATATTTCAATATTCCAAGTTATGCATAGTTAAGTTCAGGCATGAATAATGTGTGAGCTTGACAGAGAAACAATGAAAAAATGGACACAAAGTAATGAGTAAAACAAACAATTAGCCAGTAAAAATATTTAGCATCATTACAATTCACCATTTTGCACGGATATATGCCATCAATTTAGGAGCTGATTCCTTTAAGGGCTACGAAACACATGGTATAAAAAAGGATACCATTCTGATATGGTTATAATTCCTAGTGGAATGAAAAGCCTACTCAACCCCTTGGTTGAGTAGGCAAGGTATGAAATCCTAGGACACCATGATGACAGTACATATATTGCTAAGTGGATATTGGACATTTTAGTAATTTGTTAATGCATTCAAAAATTCAGGGTAAACGGTAGTGAATCGCGATTTTTCCCACGTTTAATGAACAGCGCTTTGCATGAAAAGGAATGCTCTCTCAAAAGAAATTAAAATTTTACAAAAATAAACATGAAAAATTGCAGGGGGGATTATATGCCGAGGAGGGTCTTTATGAACGAATATGGTAACCCAGGCCAGAAGATGATATGTATATCTGAAGATATATGTATCTTTGTATTGAAACTGGTGACATGTAAAGAATATAATAGTGGAACCAGCAATTTTATCCTCATCCTGATTCATTCAAATATATTAACTTTAATTGCATTAAATATGAAATAAATTCAAATATTACAAACATGCTCAAATGTTAACTACAGTTCTATGGAATAAAAACATTATCATTTGAACATATGATTATTCTTACTTTTCACTACATAGTAGTCTGACTCTGGAACTTTTTGTCCCTTTTGGGCACAAGTAAGTATCCAGTCCTTAGTAACAGCAGGTAGGCCCCATTTTATTGCAGCAGCATATTTATTTCCTTCAGGAGTGGGACAAATCAGATGAGTAGACGCTACAGCATTCTTCTCTGGAATGTCCTTCTTTGAGAATACTTCCTGTGAACTAAAACCATAGAGTACTTAGTACAGTAAAAGTTCACTAAAAAAAAATTAGTTATCACAAAATATAAAAAGAGAGAGAAATCTAATTTGATTAGGGTTAACATATTTTGAAACACAATTGTGTGAAATTCACAGTGAAAAAATCATCCGCCTGGACTGGGATTCAAACCCAGACACCCCGATTTCGCGCCGAGTGCTCTACCAGTTAAGCTACCCAGGCGTCATCTCTCACTGTGAATTTTATGGAGGCTTTAAGGAGCGAGATGTCTTCACAGGTACCGTGCATACAATGCCAATCCCAGTCCAGGCGAATGATTTTTTCACAGTGAATTTCACACAATTGTGTGACCACTAGCGGGTGACTCCGTTAAAGTTACTGCGCAGCCAGTTCCACAGTTTTTTGAATATTTTGAAACCCCAAAATGGACGCTTTACATAAAAGGTGGAGAGAGGAGAGCAGAAAAATCACCGGAAATTTGGACTGCCCAACTAGGCGTCCGCGTCTCAACTGCTCTCAAAGCAGTCGAGAAGCAGACATCGGGCGTCAGCAGTCAAACGTGACGGCCGAGACGTCTCAGCAAAATCGAGCCCATATGATATATATTGGATGAGTTCGGCAGTGACTTCTGACTGCTGGACGCGGACGTGGGACGCCCCAGCGAAACCATGCTTATACTATTGTAGCATTGACTTAGACAGAACAACATTTCAGAAAAGATAATAAGACTTGTAAAAATGTGTGTTGAAGGTTCGAAAGGAAAGGTCAGAATACAAAAAGAATACACAAGACACTTTCAATATCACCACAGGAGTAAGGCAAGGAGATGGGTTGTCCCCCATATTGTTCAACATGGCTCTAGAAAAATCTTTGAAAGCCACTGAAGCTATACCAAGAGGGACTAATATCGAAGGAAAAATAAATATATTGGCATATGCTGACGATGTAGCCTTAATAGCAGATAGTAAAAGTGACCTGGAAACACTAGCACAAGTATTCCTAAAGAAGCACTAATAGTAGGATTACAGGTAAATGAAGAAAAAACTAAATACATATATAAAAATTGGAAGAGTGGCAGAGCCCAATAATTCAATACTGGACGTTATGGGATACAGCTTTACAATGAATGAAGAATTTAAGTCTTTGCGGGTTACCATTAACAGCCAAAATAAAATAGAAGCAGAGATACAAATGAGGTTAAATGCAGCTAATAGATGTAACTGGAGCCTATCAAAACTATTGAAAAGTAAACTCCTCTCAAGAAATACAAAAATTAGAATATACACAGTCATAATACAGCCAGTTCTCTTGTATGGGGCGGAGGGGTATGGACCCTAACAAAACAGATCCAGAAAAAGTTAATAACATTTGAAAATAAAATATTGAGAAGGATATATGGGCCAACATTGGAAGAAGGGGTATGGAGAATACTGAAAAACAGAGAGCTCAGGAACCTGTACAGAAGACCTGATATTGTGGATGTGATAAGAAGTAAGAGAATTAGGTGGCTCGGTCATGTACGAAGAAGGGAGGAGGATGCAATGATAAGAAGAGTGTGGAGAGGTCAACCAGAAGGAAGGCGCCCACTGGGAAGACCAAGACTAAGATGGAATGACCAAGTGGCTGAAGACATGAGAAGACTTGGGGGAGAGGTTGACATAGCGGAGGACAGAAGAGTCTGGAGACAACTTGTCGGCGAGGCCAAAAATCAACTTGGAGTGGCCACAGGAGTAAGAGTAAGTAAGCATTGAAAAATGATTAATCGTTCAGGTAATTCACAATCAGTGCATAATGTATACCATACCTTTACTATTGTAGCATTGAAAAATGAAATATCGTTCAGGTAATACATACAGTGCATAATGTATTCGGCAATGATGATTAATTAATGTTTAACTCTGACAAGGAGCGCCTAAAAATGTTGCTGTGATCTGTCACTATTCGTATAAATGAGTAACTTCTTCACGTCGGGACTAAGACCCGAGGTTTGTAATTTCAAAACTTCGTCATTTTGTAATATTGCGTACTGTTACATACCCTTTTCGTTGGTACTGAAATTTTGCTTCGTAAAATCAAAATTTCGTAATTTCGAGTTTTGTATTTTCGAGTTTCTACTGTAACCCAGTAACTCTGAAATAAGTTTCTACTGGTTTCCTTTCCTAGGTTTTCAAGTACACACTTGAGTTAGGATTTAGTCTTCCATTCATTACAATCAGTGCCGAAAATGGAAAATTATAATGATATTGGTGTCTAGGTATGAGCATTATTTTAACAATTTTCTTGAAAACGTCTTGGTTGCCTCGCTTTTTTAGAAATTGCATCACTGGTTAGCTATGGGAGATACATTTGGCAGAACAGTACCACTCATTGGAGGATTAACAATGAAGAAATACTGACAAATCCAGGAAAGTTGTAATATAGCTGCAAAGAGCTTTGAAACAAGACCAAAATTGGATGAGTTGAGTCTTCCGGGTTCTCTTTCCAGTTGATTCATATGTGATGACATGTTTCGCAGGTGTTATAATCTGCTTCTTCAGGTCAGAAGTACTTGATGCAGTTTATCTTTTATCTTGCCACCACGTCATGTTTTCTGAGAATTCTGGCGATCTTTTCGGTAGAGCCAGAAATCTCTCCATGTTGCCATATAACAAAAGTATCATCGACATACCTAACAAATAATATTGGTTTCTTCTCAAAAGAAGTCAGTGCTTTCTGTTCAAAGTTTTCCATAAAACTGTTAGTGATTATCAGTGATAGGGGGGATCCCATGGTGGCGCCTTCATTTTGCTTGAAGTTTGTACCATTCCAGAGGAATGGACGTGGTGACAAGACACACCTCCAAGACAGCAGATCTGCTCTGCAGAGATAATAATAATAATAATAATTAATAACCTACAAGATGTGGATGGACCTCATTCAGTCACCGAAAGTGACGTGAAGAAGGCCTTCTCTGGCAAGAAGAATTTCTCGGCTCCAGGAATGGATGCCGTGAATAACTTCTGGTGGAAGAAATTTACTTCCACCCACCAACAGCTCGCCAGAATCTTCACGTCCTTTCTAAATGGTGGAAAACCAATTCCACCTTGGCTGACTGAGGGACGCACGGTTCTAATACCTAAGAAGGGAGACTTGTCCAATCCAAAGAACTACCGCCCTATAACCTGCCTCAACACTGTATATAAGGCATTCACCTCGATCTTGAGCGACCTTATCCTACACCAAGTCCAGCCGGTGTGGGAGGAGGTGTACGAGCAGAGGGGCTCAAAGCGGGGAATCGTGGGATGCAAGGACAACCTGCTCATTGATAGGTGCATATGCCAGGATGCCATCCGGCATAAGCGAAACCTATCAATGGCCTGGGTGGACTACAAGAAGGCTTTTGACACCACTTCGCATGAGCTTTTGATCGCCATGCTGAAATTTATGAAAGTCCATCCTGAGGTTGTGTCCTGCATCCAATGCCTGTTACCACAGTGGAAAACGTGCTTCGTTCTGACCTCAGGCAAGCGGTCAGTTTCCACAGAGTTGGTAACATACCACCGTGGCATTTTTCAAGGCGACAGCTTGAGCCCCTTACTGTTCTGTATTTCCCTCCTACCCCTGTCCCTTAGGCTGCGACGAGGTAAAGGATACATGTGTGGTGTTCCAGGTGACAGGAAGCATAAGGTCACCCATTTGTTTTATATGGATGACCTGAAGCTGTACGCTTCTAATGCGAAAGACCTTCGCACTGCCCTGGACACCGTACTGGAATACAGTGAGGCTATAGGGATGGAGTTCGGATTTGACAAGTGTGCATCCATCCACTTGGCGAGAGGAAGATTTTCGGAGATCAAGGAAGACGTGCAACTTGTTGACATGAGCGTCATTCGTCACTTCGAGGACGATGACAGCTATGAATATCTCGGCATCCCCCAGCGCCGAATGCAGGAGGTTGCAGCAGTGAAGGAAAGGGTCACCGCCAAATACAGACAGACTCTCAGGAACATCTGGAGTTCTGAGCTGTCAGGCAAGAACAAGGTTCTTGCCACGAACATGTTCGCGGTTCCTACACTGCTGTATACCTTCGGATGCATGAAGTGGAACGTCAACGAGCTGCAGAACCTTGATAGGGGAACGAGGAAGATGATGACCATCTATAGAAGTCTTCATCCGAAATCTTCCATCGCCAGATTGTATCTCCCATGCAATGTAGGTGGTAGAGGGCTATTGAGTCTGGAGTGTCTCCACAACAGAGTTGTCCTGGGTACAGCTGGCCGAGTTTTGAAAAGCAGGGACCCCCTGCTCAATCTCGTGAGAGATCACGAGAGTGCGGGAGCAGGGGCATTTCTCTTCCAGGCGGCAAAGAGGGCAGCGGACGAAACCGGTCTCGACTTCGACCCATCATCTGACGGAAGCGACAATGACACAACCATCTCGTCATTGAAGGCAGACGTCCTCAAGCTCGAAATAAAAAAAGCCGAGCAGAAGGCCTTACTCAAGACGCATACCGATAAGCCCATGCATGGATGCTTCTACCGAAACATCGAAAAGCATGGATTATCAAAGGAGCTGACGTTTGCCTTCTTACGCTCTGCTGGTCTGAAGTCCCGAGACCGAAGGTTTTGTCCTCGCGTGCCAGGATCGTGTCATAAACACACTCGTGTACCGCCGTATTATTTTCAAGGCGGAGGTTGCGGACACGAGATGTAGGGCGTGCCGGGCCCAGCCGGAGACGTTGAGTCACCTTCTCTCCGGCTGTAGTTATTACGCCAAGTCATCTTATTTAGCTCGGCACAACGCGGCCCTACGGGTGTTATACTTTCATCTTCGGCACCATTATGGCATCGACGAAACACCTGTGCTACCCTATGCCCCTGCAGATATTGAGTCCGTCGTGGAGAATGATAAATGCACAATCTGGTGGAATTACTCCTTTTCCACCACCAGGCAGTTGGAGGCGACAAAGCCTGATATTGTTCTCCTCGACCACCACACACGCTCCATGTTCGTGATTGAGTTTTCGGCTCCAGCTGAAACTAACATGGATGCGAAAGAGGTGGAAAAACGGACGAAATATCAAGACCTGCTTTTCGAACTTCGACAGATATACCCCGGACACTCTGTGAAACTAGTGGTGCTCATCATAGGTGTGCTCGGTGGAGTTAAGGGCTCGCTGATAAATAACATCAAGTGCATTCCGTCCTGCAAGGCACAGGCGGAATTACTAGTTGCACGCATGCAGAAGGCACTCCGTCTCCTGGGGCACTCCATCTACTGCGGACGCATGACCCGACCGCAGTGTAGCCACACATCCGATGGGCGTCGGCCGTGGCTGCGATTACTGCACAACCCTTCTCGAGTCCCCAGCCATTATGACGGCAATGAAACCCGATGCTTGCCGGGGACTCGGAAGGTCATGTTACAACTGTAACGTAAATAAATAATAAATAATAATAATTTTTATTTGTCCATGATCATTGTACATGATATAGGACACGTCAGTTATACAGATAAAAACACTTAAACTCTGTATAATACAATCACAAGTCCTCATCTATGAGGTGTTCGTTGACTGAGTAGTACAATTTTTTCAGTAGCATTTCTTTAATTTTACACATAAAAATAATAATTTTTTCAATGTCTTTGTATTTCGTTGGGAGTTTATTATAGAGGCGAATCCCCATAGCTCTAGGACCATGGGAAGTACAGTAGAAACTCGAAAATACGAACTTCAAAATTACGAAATTTTGATTTTACGAAGCAAAATCTTCGGTCCCGACCAAAAGGGTATCTTAGTGTAGGTAACAGTACGCGATATTACGAAATAACGAAGTTTTAAAATTACGAACCTCGGATCTTGGTCCCGACGTGAAAAAGTTACTTGTTCATAGAATAGTGATGGATCACTGTAACGTTTTCCGGCGCTCATTGTCAGACTTAAACATCTAATTAATCATCGTCGCCGAATACATTATGCACTGAATGTATTACCTGAACGATATTTCATTTTGCAATGCTACAATAGTAAAGGTATGGTATCGCTGGGGCATCCCGCGGCCGCGTGTGGCGTCCGCGTCCAGCAGCCGGAAGTCACTGCCGTACTCATCCAATCTATATCAAATGGGTTCTGTTTCATTGATACGTCTTGAGCGTCGAGTTCGACGGCTGATGCCCGACGTCTGCGTCTTGACTGTTTCGAGAGCAGCCGAGACGCGGACGCCTAGTTGGGCAGTCCCAATTTTAGGTGATTTTTCTGCTCTCCTCTCCGCATTTTATATTACGCGTCCTTTCCAGCTCTTTTTTGTGAAACTACTTGCAACATTGCTCGTCCTTTTCTTCGTCTTCCAACAAAACTAAATCTTCACCATCCATTTCAGCATAAAATCAACTCACTCTCAGGAAACACAAAGCGATAACAAATTCCTAATTAAACTAAATCCACATTCTCCCAGATCACCCAGCCGCGGGAACGGGATGTAGTTGCCTGAATGAAACCACCCGGCCGCGTCGTCCAGCCCCGACGTCCAAACGCCGCGGTTGGACGTGGCTGCTGGATGCCCCAGTAAAACCAGAGCTTAAGAACGACTTTGAATTGTAGGCATCGTAGCAGATGAAATATGGAATCAATCGGACTAAAAATGCATTTGGCTTTGTTACCACGAGTCCGCAGAGTTGCCAACGAGTAAAAAATGTAAATTAGTCGAGTAAGGATATACTAGCCCGCGAGAGACTCAGTGCTACAACCAGCATTTTCCTCTCATGATCCCTGGCATTTTTTGCTACCGATTTTCGCAAGCATTAATCCATGCTGAATATTCCTGGTACAGCATTTGTTTGCTGCATGTGTGTGCTCAAAAACTATGATATGTATCAGAGATGGTGCTGTATTGTTCGAACGGTAGATTCAGTCGTAAATATAACCCAAAGAAGCTTTTTTTCACACTATTTCAGACTGATTACACTCAATCTTGCTCCAAGGTATAATTATTCCGGCTGGCAATAGCTATCATTGAAAGAATCAGGTTTAATTTCCCGCCCTAATTGAGCGTTTTGATGTAGACTTCGAGCAAGGCTTCCCTTCCCTTCTTTCGTCGCCAACAGCCAAGAAAACCAGAGAAAAACGAGTTCGCTTGGTTTGTACGACCAATTACTTTTACGCACATTAATTCTAAAGTATGACTAGCGCTGAGCGCATGCATAATCAAAGGGAAAAAACGCTCAAGCACCCATACATATTTGTGTCGGAAAATGGTGTAGGTACCTTTCCTCCCTTTCGCCCAGTGATTGAAAAAATATTCTAAACGAGAGCTCAGCTGCGTTCCTGCAGATTGATTGAGAATCAAATAAGGGTTTTGTAGCTTAATCCTTATTAGAGATATAAACAAGAAGAGGATAAGTGGAACCATCCTATGAGATGCCGTAAGTCACGCTGTCGGAGAGGGATCATGAAACCTCGTCAGCATCGTAGCCCAATTGGAAGCACTTGCATCTACCCCCCTCGGGAGGACATCGGGGGTGGGAATTACCTACCAGTGAGGAAGCAGGACACCGAATTGGCCAGGATCTTAGGGTAGGTGCGTTGAGGCATTACTTATCACAAGTTGGCAGTTTATTGGCTGTAGCCCCAGCAATTTAAATCGATAGATCACGATCTTGCAAAGAAACGAACTTGAGGCTTGTAACGAAAATGACCAAGTCCTGAATTCTCCTAATAAGAATGAAATTTTTCTAACTCTGGATGCATTACATCGATTCCAAATTGCTAATGACGTCAACTCCCAGTTCAGTTTGCATTTATCCAAATGAGAGGCCATGGTGGGAGAGACGATGGAGCGAATGAAAGCGCAAAAATAAATAACTTTTTTTTTGTTAATTGAGTGATTCTCTCGACAGAAGAGCTGAAGTATTTTTTATAATACACATTCATTCGAGTGTCGTATTTCTTAAATTCTTATTCACTGATTCCCTTTTATAAGACTGCCCGAATGGACCAGAAATTAAGGAAATGCGAAACAGAAATGTCCGCACATTCCCATATTGTTTTTCCACCACCCGGCAATTCCCACCAGGAAAATTCACCCTGCTTTCCATCTCTGTTGCTCTGAAATGGCGGCTAACTCTTCTCCATCACCTTTCTCACTTCCGGCGAAACTATCAAACACTTCCCTTCTCTCCCATACTGGTCATATTTCCCCTCAAGTCTCCGTGTCTCCCCCAACCCCGCTCTTCAAGGTTGGCACGAGCCATCACCTTCACACCAAAACCCCCGTTCCGGCCCCCCAGGAGATCAGGCCCCTTCGAATGGCCCCTCCGTCCCACCCCCTCAACACTAGGTCAGGATGCGATGTCGCAGGCTGACTCGGCTGGCCCCCCATGCCAACTCTTGGACCCTTTAAGTAAAAGCCCCCCACTCTCCAAAAGCATGTCTTCCCTCTCCGCTGACGCAGTCGGTCTATGTAAAGGGAGGAGGAAGATAAGATGTGACAGTTCGGCGTAAAGCCGATTCATTCAATGTTTATTCCTCGCCCGCATCTCATGGCTTTGGCTGCCAGGTAGATCAACGTCTCAAGTGACGCACGATACTCCGAGACCATGGGTCGCGTAGCTGTTTTTGCGAGAGGGAGAATGGTGGAGGATGGCACCGAAGTCGTGCAAATTCTGACGCGCCCGAGTATACTCGGGCAAGTCCGAAAATTTCATCCCTTTCTTCTCATGCCCGAATATTCTCGCCAGCTTCTAGTAGTTCGTTTTTCTGCCGTCAGAGGAACAGGTTAGGGCCGTAGCTCTCACTAGCCGAGCAGCGCTATCTTCAAATATTGATTTCTGTTGCTAAAACAATAGTCATTTTTTTGTAATAATTCTAGCAATTCGAGGGTCATAATTTTTTTTTCTCACTGAAAAGTTATCCTCTTATGGAATTGCATTCACCTTTATTGTCATTGGTAATCATCGATTTATTAACTCCATGCATGGAGTTTCTTTTGCGATCTTTTTACGAAATTCACAACTTCAATTTTTGTCATTTATCGATAATTTTTGCAAATTTATGACGTAAAACTTCCGTTTTTGCATGACGAAAAACTTTCTAAAATGTAAAAAATTTTTCAATTTGTTATTTTCATCTATATTTCCTCATTCACTCTTCGTGAGCATCCAATTACATTTTTCTTCAACAGTTTAGCGGTAATTGTAAAAGTTGCAATTTCAATTTTACGATAATTTTCACTGCTACGATGAGTTCTTCAGTAATTGGAATAACATATTTCTCTAGCAACAGAATATGAATATTTCCTTGCCTTATTTGTTACTATATATGTTTGTTACTATATATATATTTGTTATTGCATATATGTGTAACTATATATATATATATATATATATATTTATTTGTTGCAATATATATTTGTTACTATATATACTACCTAATTCTATATTATTCATCCGCATATTTTTCTTCTGGTAATTTTTATATATGTTGGAAATGTCTATTGAACCGTTCTCTTTAGATAAAATGGCGTAAGCGTAAATGTTTAGATGTGTTGCGAATGTTATTTCATCAGCCCCTTTCATTTTTTACTTCGAATACTGGCGGAAGTGGCGAAACATATTTTTACGAAAACAGCTATACGACGTCTAAAGGTCGTACGTTCTCAATAGAAACCAGCACAAGTGCCCTGTGTATGTGCTACCCTAGCCCACATACGTATGAGAAAAAAGGAGAGATAGAGATAAATCCCAAACATGTGTAATGCCTTCTTTTTTCATGTTTGACGCTTTCCTGAGGTCAGAAAACACCCGCTCAAGGACTGATGGCCCGCTTAGCAACCTGGCGCCTGGTTTCATGTCGTCCTAATCTGCTACCCTTTGCTCCCCGGGCTACTTTCCCACCAGCCAACCCTTTACAAATGGGTTTTTCCCAATATCAATTTACCGTTAGTTGGAAAATACATACTGTTGCGGTACACACACGTGTATTTATTTTCCAAGAAATGATAGGAACGTAAAAGAAAAATTTTATGATGAGCATGTAGATGAGCTTTTCACACTAGGGGCAAAATCCTTTGCAAGTCATGATTTTTTCCACGAGTACTTTGTCGGAATGACGATGGTGACAGTCTTTCGTTGAGTTTCAGAGCATACGCATCCTTGATTTTCAGAGCGCACGCACTCTTTCGCTGAAACTCACCCGATGCAAACATTCCATTTTTAGTTCGAACATTTTCGTTCTAATACGAGCGGTGTAGTAGGAGTGAATTCAACGGCAAATTCTTTGTTTTCGCTCGGTAACATTTGGCAATCAGAAATGGATTCCGGAGAGGAATCAGTGTTGACCAGCAGTGATTCCGAGGTAATGGACATTGAAGTTCCTGGCTCCTAGTCGACTCTCTCCGGAGAAACAAGCTCCGAATCAGAAGGCGCAGCGGAACATTCGCGGGAAGCGGAGTGGGAAGAAATGCATTCAACGAATCCTCTTCCGGCACCACCTAGGTTTCCTTTTGAAGGTAATTCTTCGATGAACTTCGACCTGGTTCCCGAATGAGGTTCCCTAAAATACTTTTTTCAACGATGAAAATCTTGAATTTATAACTTGGGAAACTAATCACTGTGCCAGTAACACTTTGCGTGAAAAAGCGGGGCCGAGCAGTGCTAGCGTAAATCAGTGGCGAGCTGTGACAAGCTCAGAAATTCATGTTTTTTGCCCTTGTAATGCTACAGAGCAGAGTGCGAAAGCCAGATACTGAGTTTTATTGGTCAACGAGACCTATACTCTCCTCTCTCTTTTTTTGGACACAATATCTTACCGATGATTCGTAAAAAATAAGGCAATATTTACATTTTGCCTATAATAACGATTTTGATCACCAAACACACTCCAACGCCAAACTAAATAAAATACGGCCGATTTGCCAGAGGCTGGAGGAAAAGTTCAAGGCACTCCATACACCAGAGACGGATGTTACCATCGAAAAGAGCCTACTCTCGAACAAGGGAAGATTGGGAAGGCGGCAGTTCATAACTATGAAAAGATCTTCATTTGGCAAGTATTTTTTCTTTGTGAATCGAGAACTGTATACGTGTGGTCAACGACAATTTACACGGGAAAGGGGACTGTGTTGGATAAAGACTTTGCCCATTTACCCATGACCTCAAAAGTGATGATGACTCTAATGAAGCCATTATTTGGCCAATGATATTGCCTGACGATGGATAACTTTTATACATCTCCAGATCTAGCCGACTTGCTCGCTTCACACTCAGGGTGGCTACTGATATCCAATTTGTAAATTCCCTGACTTTTTCCTGATGGATTCACCAATTTCCCTGACCGATCGCCATAAGGTCACCTATTATTGGAATATTTTATTTGTGCTGAATTAAATTTTAGTCACAACTCAGAAAATGTTAAACAGCTGAAATCAATACATTAAAAGCTACAAAGTACATCCTAATGAAAAAACACACCGAGGAGGGTCCATTCTACCCCCGAATGCTCTGTCAAGGTGAAGGACACTACTCTCTCTCCCCCATCCGCTACCCCAAAGATGCTGACATTTTTCGAAGATTTTTTCAGAAAAATCTTAGGAAGTCTTCAAGTAAAACTCTGTACAAATATCTTGGTGGACATATTCGTGAAACTAACTAAAACGACTACTTTATGTGAAATTTTGCCTGAAAAAACATCCGCCATTTATTAACGTAATAGCACCCAAATATCGACCATAATCTCTTAAACTTATGCATAGGACAGGAAGAGTACCATTATCACAAATGGTATTGTTTTTTATTTCATTAAAATCCTTCCACAACTCTACTATTTACTTAACTTTTAAGATTTTCGAAGAAAAATCAAAACGGGTGTTTTTTTGGGAATGTTGGTCATGTTTGAGCCTCCATATACAAGTAATGGCTGACCTAATAAAAATGACTTACTATTTCATAATAAGCAAACATTTGTGAGTATAAATGCCATGTTTCAAGTCTTTATCTAAAAATAAGCAATTTTGGATTTGGTCCGGCTATTTTCGATTTACGACCACTGTGCGCCGTCGCAGCGGCCGTTTTATTGTCTACAAAATTGCAACATTTCACTACACACAAGGTTTTCCTACAGCATGTTATTGAATTACGCAAACAACAGTTTTGCATTATGGTGAGTCCACTGAACCGTTGCGAGCGTTGGGGCGACCCAGGCGAGCGAGCTATATTCCTTCCGCGGCCGCGTATAAGCGGCCGTGTATGGTTCCTACGGTAAAATTACAAATTGACAATGTCTAATTCTTCAAGAAAGAGATGGTAGTTCTGGGAAGTTGAGAATTACTGAAAAGACATCGAAGGGAAAGTTAATGGCCAATTTACCGGCGGACTCCGGCACAGGTATCACTAAGGTGCGCAAAAAATACAAACAAAAGAAAAGTTGTTGGACTGGATCAAATGGATGGCGCGAATGACCTTCAGAAGCGAATAACAATTTGATTCACGTGAATCAGGGAACAAAGAAATGTAAAAAAGTTTGGTTAAAAAACGTAAGCGCGCCACTGAGAGCGAGGACAACAGAAGGCAATTAGCAACGACAGCTTCATGTTCAGGAATATCATATTTGAGATGGTTTGTGACCTGACTAAATTGCTTCGAGAGGGAGCTTAAGGCCCATTCAATAATTACGTCAAGCGTGAAGGATGGGGAGGGGAGGAGGGCTCTTCTTGTACTGTCTCACGAAGGGGGGTATGAGAATCAAAGATGATCTTGCGTAAGACTTTGTTTACACGTGAGATCGTACTTATCATAATCATCGTCTCGTATTTTTAACACTGTATACAATTATTTACTACAAGCTAGTGTGCTCCAGCTACCTCTCGACCTGAGTCTCGGAAGTTAAAAAAAAAAAAACGCGAGGTAAAATTTTCCGAACAACATATCCTCGGATTCCTTATGATGAGCGTAATACATTATGATCATGAATTTTAACACTACTAGGCAAATATCGCAATACAGATATACAAAAGGGATACATTGTACGTCTAATTCACAACTAAATAACTAAGATTCACAACTGATAAGATTCACCACTGAATGTCCCACAAATTGATGGGGCTTATTCCATGCACGTCAGCGACGGACAATAGTTTTAGTTGGTGTAATTTTTGGTGAAACAAATGGAGAGAATGACTGGCCGATAAACGTAATGGTAGAAAAATAACGAGAATTTCCTATCTCAGTTTTTCCCTGACTATTACGAGAATTCCCTGACAATTCCCTGACTTTTCAAGAAATTCAAAATTCCCTGACAATTCCAGGTTTTCCCGGTTTTCCCTGACGATTGCCACCCTGACACTCCACTGACTCCTATGGAACACTGAGGAAAGGGATTTCAGCACTCTTCAAAGATAATGAAGCAAAAGAAATGAAGTTTCTTGTTTTTGTCATAGAATGAATTCTGTTATAACATTTTCAGAGCAAAAGTCGTCGTCATGCGGGTTGCCTAACTCCCATGAATGTTTGTGCGTTGTTTCTTGATGTACTATGGACAAAAATTAATAGTTAACATTAACGTTGTCGGCAAAGTATATGCATTTGCAATATAAATAAAAGTATTCATCATTAGATGTCTAACTAAGGTTTACGGGAAGGAAAGTTATACTGATATGCAGGTGGCCTAATTCTCTTAAGTTAAGGGGCAACATTCAGAAATTATTGAATAAATCATTAGTTATTTGGAATAAAAAATAAAGGAAAACATTTTCGGATTTGCCTCCCTAATACTTCTGAATCTGAAATAAAAAATATGACTTTTTTTGACCAGTTTTGTAAAAAAAACCCGTCAGGGAAGCGGTTAATTGTCCCTGTTATTTTATTCCAGCCAGTACTTGAATTTAAATAATAGACGTACACTACTGGTATATCAATATCCCACCTGATATTAGGAATGAGAATAGATGGAATCGAGAATCTGGAATCGATAGGAAAGAATCGGAATAGAAAAAAAGTGGAATCAACTCATCCCTTTTATTGAGATATAACAACATCGTAGTGAAGAAAAATTAATAAATAATTAAAAATAGTTTGCAAATTCTTCTAGACTACAGGAGCAAAGTTGTTCGTATTTTTATATGGGTACCTCAGTTGTTCTCATAAGAGGAAAAATAACTACTACGCAAGAGCATTGTGGGATTCATAAGGTCTCTACTGAGGTGATTAACTATGCTCATAAATTCCTTGCGATTATAAGATGACTTGCAAATTTTAAGCAGTAAAAAGAAGTACAAAACCTTGTAATAAATTTAGATATATAAGGTCCATATATTGGAAAGAGGTATTTCTAAAATATTAAGAAAATTACAAACAAGATGAATCCCACAAAGGATAAAAATATGAAGAAAGTTAGATGAAATTTTGACACAGCTTTTTCCGCATGCAATTTTATTGTTCACAACTGTCTTGCCACCTGATGATGTTACTCTGTAATGAAACCACAACTGTGAACTATGAAATTACTATTGGAAAAAGCTGTGTCAAAACCTCATCAAACTTTTTTAATATGAAGGACTTCCACAAAGTTACGCCCAAAACCATTTCTAAAGCCAAAAATACACCTCAATACAAATGGAAAACACTGCGGTGATCATCAAGTTTGCACCTGTATAAAATTTAACATAGACATTTTACATTTATAACAAATAATAAAAATAACTTCTCTATAGGTAACAGCTTTCGCCAATTACTACCTATTTATTATATTTCTACAACACACACAACCATGCTCTGGGAGGTGTAAATTTCCTACCCAGGTGGGACTCAAACCCATGCACTTTGGGTTGGAAGGCGAGAAAGTTACCCCACCACCACCGAGGGCGGCCAAAAATCCTTGCTTGAGAGGGGGGAATGAGATAATTTGATGAAATATTAACAACAGGCAAAGCTTGTTACTGATGGGTTGGACCAGAAAACACCAACAAACGATTGGTTTTGCTATGGAAAACAAACATCACGCGGGTAGGCACATTATGAGCATTAAAAAGTTTCAGAAGATGTGCCTATTACAAAGATGTGGTTCACCACCTTGAAATGTCTGTCTTTTTTTAATAATTTATTAAAGAAGTCATTAGCAAATGAATCAAGAATTACATGAAAATAATAGATTTATCTGAAAATTAACTATAGTACCTGATTAGGTAAGTACATAATACGTACTAAAATAAAAAAACTTACAATCATACTATTCTTTGACAATAAATCACTACATCACTTACTATGCTCCCAAAGTTTCCGCTAAACTTGAAATATACAGACGCTCCTTCCCAGAATATGTGCTGATGCCAATCACACAGCCTTGAAGTGGCTTACTATTGGGTTCCACATCAAAAGGACGATGATAGTATTCCACAGGAACAATTTTACTCTGGTCATTACAATCCTCCTATACAAGAAAATTCACACAAAAAAAAGCATTTAAGAAATATATCTGAAGATATATAGCTAGGTATATAAAAACGCAGGCATTCCAGAATATTGATAATCTCCTCGTGTTGCGTACATTTTGAAGATTTAATGCATAGTAGTTTTCACAGAAAATATATCAGAATCACACTCAGAGTGATTCAACCCAAAGGTTGGTTTGGATAGTTGAGCTCACCCCGGACTAAGCCACAGACGTGTGAACTTCACACATTCAGGGTAGTTCCTTTCCCTGGGCCACCTCACACTCCGAGGATTTTTTTTTGGGGACCCTTTGATCAGTAGCCAAGCGCTCTACCCGCTAGGCCACCACGCTCCCCCTAATCAGAATAACAAATATATAATTACTGAATGGCCAATCTATTGCACTTATCATCATTCACTGAACTAACCTGCTGATTTACAACTGGTGCAGGCTATAAAGAAAGCAGCCTTACAAGTTACATGCACATAGACCAATTTGAAAATATAGAATAATGTAAGTCCCTGCCGCGCTGACTCCCTCGCTAACCTGAGAGAATGCTTAATTGCTTTCCCAACGCCTCGGCCAGATGTTCACCCTCCCTGAGAGCCACCCACTTGCACCTCCTGAGCAGGGGGGAAACAGAGAATGTGCAACTCCGCAACTAAGCATTTCTCGACGGTGGGAAGAAGGAAGGCGAGCGAGTGGCAGTTGGCGACGGGTACCTGTAGTGCCATGAGCTAATAAAGAGTATCTCACCGATCGGTTGTTATTTCCCTGCTAACCCCTAGGCGGACCATCTCCCGGAATCCCAAGCAAGCTTACAATAACATAAAAGGAAATCTTCATATTTATTTATGTATTTTCAATATGCTGTTCACAAGAACACAGCTTTTGAGGATGAAGACAACTTCGACTAGATTACTACAATATTTTGCTCTCTTTAGTAAATATGTAATCAATGCAGGCAATAATGTTTGTGATCAAGGTAATGAATTATTGCTTCATTCTTTTTCTCAAAGAGAACCCACCAGTAAAATCATATAACGGCATGCATTAAGCTGACGTACATATTCCCAGCTTCCCAACTGTAAACATATAAAACTCCTCGGGGTGTATCTGGATAGTCACATTTGAGCTTCTGTAACTTGTCAAATAGTAGGCATATTGCTAAAATAATACAGTTTTAGATGTAAAAGTCATACAATCAATAACACATCGATATTACATATTAACTTTCAGTATTGACGAACACTGCCTGCTTTTTTCCGGAAGTATGAGCCAGACAAATGTCACAAAAATGTAACAAAGAATATCATTGGCGGATTGTTCACTCGCAGGAAATTAAGTTTACCACTTCATTTTCTCAACTTTTCTCCACCCTGGTTCGGAGCAGTGAATTACAGAATAAGAGTAGGAGCTGATTCTGGGAGAGAGCCGAAGCTGTTAGCTGCGGAGTTTTGAGCCACAGAAAAAGCCACCTGAGTTTACCTGAGAAAGTAGACTTATTTCGCCACTATTCGGTCAATGTCTTGGCCCGAGTCTTCATGTACATTGGTTGAAAGTCATTAACCGTGGTTTGGTCAGATCCTGTTGATTATTTATCTCACTTTCACTAGTTTGTCTCACTTTACCACAGGCCATGATAACTCTGGTTGGATCACTTCCCACATCTATGTGTGAACTATCACTCCTTTATTTTCCCCAACTTGTTTAAAAATTTATATTTGTTTACCGACACAAACTTAGGCCAAATTGATAAATCCGTAAGACATTCATCAGGATTAGCATCAGCAATTACCTATATAGAAGGATGCATGATTTCCTTTCGTGACCATTTCTTCCACTATCACATCGATCAACCTATTTTTCTTTACATAGTTTACCATTTTGTTCACAATTTCGTGCCCTTCGTTCCTTGCCAGACATGAAGGTGGACCTTTCTGGGATCTCCGACAATCTCCACTTCAAAGTTGTCGATGCCAATTACATGATGATCACGTCTGTCATGTTTTTTTAGACCTTTCTGAATAACACCCCTCACCTAGCCTTTGGGAACTCCCTGAATATCTTCTTTCACCATAACCAGTACCCCTCCTTTTCCTTTACTCGATGACTTCTCTAGAAATTTATACACCTGCTGCTTATCCGCCACGTGGTTGTAATTTCTTAGTTTCTAGTAAACATTTCATGGAAGCCATCATTCTCTATATTATTAGGCACAATTTTCATGGTTGAGCTTCAGCTTCTTTTTGTGTCATGATATTTTATTCCTCTTTCTTTTTTAGAAAATCCATCTCCGTTTGCAATCCTGTTACAATGTCAACCATCTTATAGATGCTACAAAGTTTCTCCATACTAAACAAAAAACAGATGAATTCCACCAGTGTAGAGACAAATTGGTACTTTTAAATTAAAATCAATTCAGGCAGATGCAACCAAAAATTGACTTATCAGACAGATTAGCACCATTTTGTCATGAACCAAAATTTCTTACGTCTGCACTTAACACCACATTTGAAAAAAGTCCTAGAAAGGAAGTACAGTGTACTCCCGATTATCCTGGCTAATGATGGGGAGAGGACGCACAGATAATCAGAAAACACGGATAATCCGAGCTTTCACTTTTATTTCTTATATTTTTCATAATATACGTAAAAAACGATGTACAGTAAAACCTCTACTAAACGAAATTCAAGGGACCGATAATTTTCCAGTTCGTTCATCGGGAGTTCGTTTGTCGGAGGTGCTTTGCACGTTGCATCACTCCAGGGGCAATGTAAATAATCCACTTCTTGTACCTTGAATTTCAGGGAATGTGGTATGAAGAACTCAATTAAAGGTAAAATGTCCACAGAGGATAGCATACTTTTATCCTTACTGCTCCCTTGCCTCATAAAAAACCGTGGAATAACAACAAGCAGGTCTTTCAGCAAGTCCTACTAATTATACCATTTACTGCAATTTCTAAAGGCCGATTTATAGTTGGCATGAACGTCAAACTTTAACCATGATTTGTTTTCACATTGATGCCATCCTGTTACGATCGCCGTCAACTGGAATGTGCGTCGGTAACCATTGGTCGCCTTCATTCATCTTTGCTTGGATGCAGATGTTTACATGCAGCCGAGCGCCAACATGTGTTGATTTGTTTACTATCTACAAAAGAGCGTGAACATGGACGAGTACGAGTATTATCAACTCGTAATTGCTGTGATAATTGTAGTAGTGGGTTGGAACCTGTGTATTCACCTCGAGGGTGAAGTACGCGTTGACGCCAATCATAAACTGGCCTTAACTTCCAGCCCAATGCATCACAAACATGCTAGAATTAATGAAAGTAGTTTCTTATGCCGCCACTTTCAAGAACTCTAACTTAACACGGTCACATCCGCGGTGCATTCAAGGTTTTTGAGAACTGCTCCGTAAATACAGCACGATATATGTTGGTTTTCCTTCTGCCAGCTACTTTTTTTTCGAGAATTATTTTCAAGATGGCGGCGAGCCAAAAAAACAATTATCAGATTTGAGACGTTCGAATTCAAAAAAATTGTTATAAAAGTAATAAAAATATTTAGGAATGCGCACAACGTAAATGACTAATGAACGGAATTTCATTGCATTAGATGTGTTTCAAGTATGCTAAAGAAATTTTCGAGCCCGCGATATGAAAGTCAACATTTGACATTTTATAAATCAAGCATGGATAACAATTTTTGCAAAAGTGTGGAGAATAAATTACGAACTTACCTTGCAAATAAGTAGATAAATTACCAGACGTAATAATTGCCACTTAAGGCAAAACCAGGCTTCACTCGCAAAGATTGTAATTATTCATTTAAGTATTCTACCAGCTGATTGGTATGTTCTTGGTGTTGAGGTCCGTAGTTTTGGCGAAAGAAAAGGAACGTCCAGTTAACTTTAACGAGGTTCTATTCACGTGACCAGGTCATTTTGGTACAACAATTCTAACTCACAAATTCAAATTACAATCCAGTTCACAAATAAATGAAATGAAAATCACTTCGCGTGACTTGTGCTGCCAACGTATAAGTTCCATTCTTTTCATTACCAACAAAAAAAATTTTTCACTTGGACAGTCCCAATCCTGCATCCCAATCTCACGAAATTGAACCGTAGTAACACTTGAGAGCAACCAGTTTTCACTCGAAAAGATTGAATTTTAGACTCACGATGATGAACCGCAGTAAAACTCAAGAACGCCGACAAAATCACTAACCACGCCGTTAACACCGACGCAAAATACCAGAAATGCAATTAACTGGATAAACAACAAGGACCTTTCTGATTGGCTTGTTTGTACGGAGTCTCTGATTGGTCCTAGTCACTTTCAAATCAGCAAAAACGGCAATAACATCACAACATATTCAAAATTAGCCTTTTTTTAAAAAAATACGTTATGAAGAGGTAAATATTATAATACAGGGCTAATCTTTCATTTCGTTTATCGGGAGTTTTCGTAGAGCAGGAGTTCGTTCATTAGAGGTATTTACCAATGCATTTAAATAGGAATTTGGCGGGACCAATGCCATTTGTTGGTTCATCGGAGTTCTTCGTTTATCGGGAGTTCGTAAGGTAGAGGTTTCACTGTACTATCATTTGCACCCATAGTCCATTATTTTAGATTGTTTCATGGACTCATTGCGAGATTTCTTATGCCGACCACGTATCTTTTTAGCAGCGATAATGCCATTGTAGTCGTATTCCCACTGTTCTGTATACTACAGTGTAGGCTTGTGCGATGACCGATTTTGGTCATCGATTTTCGATGAAAAAATTTCATCGAAATGTTTCGATGACGATGGCTGTCATCGATCATCGATGATCGATGAATTTCGATGATCGATGAATGCCGATGATCGATGAATGTCGATGATCGATGAATGCCGATGATCGATGAATTACGAAGATCGATGACTCTCGATGAACTGTGCAGTAGTGATGAGCGATATATCGCTGTGATTGAATCACCGATACTGAAAAGTAGCAATCACAGCCTGTGACTAAATAATCGAAATCACTGACTGTGAATTCGGTGAATTCAGCCGATTTAGCTCAGGCTGCTACCGCTGATACCAACTGCACCAATGCAACCAACGAATACAATGCTACCACTGCTACTGCGTATTAACTGTGATTGAACGTGATCGCTACTTCTGTATCGTCTACCACAAACTTGATGAAAAACATGTCTTCCAAACATCCCACTGTGGCCCTGCCATCGTCCTCAAGGCGCAATAGCTGGGGTGTTTATACTTTATATATACATTTGAGATAAGGCGTTCAAATGAATGGAACAAAAGAAGAAAAATTAGTGATATATGGAACTGCACGTGAAGCATAATTACATGTTCGTGACATACTCGTATAATAATACGTAACTTGACTCATATAATCTACCGTAAACATTGATTTGAAATGTGGAATAATTCTGAAATCATTTGACGGGGTAGTTGACTAAAATGTTCTGATTGATTTCCATCATGCATCTATTTAAAACAATTTGCATCTCATTTGAGATACTTTCCATTTATTTTTCCTAATATCTACTGCATTTAAATTGCCCTATTCTCCGTGAGTCGAAGTACGTAGATATTGCTAAATTTCAATATGCTTATTGCAGAATGCTACACTATCCTGTGAAGACGATCCACCGGCAGAAGATGTCGGAGATTGTGTAACTTCGATGGATAGAGCTACTCCATCAACAAGTAATGATGGTAATGATAGCTCCCTTCAAATGCCAGCCGCCATCCCACGTCCGTCTTCTTCGACCACAGTTCAACGCCAATTAACAATTCCTTCTTTTGGTTCCTAAATGCTCTCTTTCAAAAGAAAGCAGTACATTGACCAGAAGCTACTTGGATTATTCATAATTGATTTGCAGCCATTCAGCATTGTGGAAGATGTTGGGTTTAAAGAATTAATGGAAGTTGCGTTGCCGAATTATGAAATTCCTGGTAGGCATCGCATTTCGATCACCATGATCCCTGCCATGTATGAGGAATGCGAATTTTGCGTAAGCCAATTACTCAAGGCAGCCAAAAGTGTGTGTAACCACAGACTGTCGGTCATCCTCAAGAAGAAATAGGGTGATGATAAAGTGAACGCCATTCACTTTTTAAATGCGAATTCCAAATACATGGAAAAAGAGTGACATTGGCGTTTGGCATGTTTTCTTCCTTAATTGTTTGTTTAATTCTTTATTACTTTGTGATATTACGTAAGAAATGGAAATCTTCTAGTCTCAAACCAAAAGTAACATTTATTTATATGCCAAAGTTTTGTGCAATTACCTACTTAAAACTTTTATTTTTTGCCAGTAGAGCCTCTATATGTAAATGTTAAATTGTTTATACAGTTTGAGGCATTTCTTGAAAAATAATGTGAAATAAGTTTATCATTTTTATAATTTCATTTCAAGTTACCATTAAAGGAGAAGGGTTGCATTTCTCAGCTATATATATACGTATAGGTATATACAGTAAAACCCCGCTTTTACGTCCCCGGAATTTACGTTTTCCCGTGATTTACAACATTTTCTCCCGGTCCCAAAAATATTTGCATCATCATAATGTATTTTCATCCCGCTATTTACACTTTCAAATCCCGCCATTTACGACACTTGAAGGCAAGAAAGATGGCGGCTGGCGCACTTCAACTGGCGACCCTTCGAGCGTGATTAATGTTAAATATGGATAAAATACATGCTTAAACATGATATATGAATGCTGATTTATTTGGTTTCCTTTAAAAAAACAATTATTCGTTTGATGTTAGCACATAACATCGATAGCATTGCTGAAAAGTATTTATGCCGGATATTGTAATGCTTGCGATCGGGATTCTCGAATTGGTATTTAGGAGCCATGCCATTGAATAGATTCCTCTTCCCTGGCCGTACTAGATGTTTAAAAAGTACATTTAAATTTGTAGCGGATGCCATAAATATATTTAAATAGATTTTATTTGGTCAACTACCGCTGTCATTGTGGTGAAAAGTTAAAACGTATGTTAACTCTTGTTCTCATGCTTCGCAGCGATCTTTTTCTCTTTTCTCGTAACTCACGCACTAATGCCACTCATCTTGTGTTTTTAGGTTTTTAGTTACTTCACCTTTAGTTTTATGTAATGAGAAATTACTTACGGCAATCGTGAGGAAACGTACTCGTATTTTAAAATGGCAAACAAGCGTGCGAGATAATCATTATCATTTAAAGAAAAAATCAACATTTTGCAAAGAGAATTGACTCTAATATACGGGCACTCGCATGTCCCTGACCGAAGAACTTGATATACCAGGTTCAACGTGGAACACAACTGTGAAAACCCGTAAATGTATAGAGAAAAGTGCTAAGGAATGCGGCCGTATTGCAAAAAGGTGTAAATTCATTGAATACTCCAAGTATGATGAACTTGAAGAAATTGTTTCAATTTTCCACCGAAATTATATATTTTTAATGCGGACGAGACAGGTCTTTTTTTTTAATAACGCCAAACACAAGACCCTATAGACAGTGGCGTAGCCAGGAATTTCGTTCGGGGGGGGGGTTCAAAACCAGGGGAAAGTATTTGAAAAACAGGGCAAACTAGACTGTCCACAGTCGAAACTCGGCCTGCTATACAAACACCGCCATTACACTACCCGAGCGGCCGAGCCCAAACGTATCGTTTGATAATTTATTATTTAAAAAAAGGACAAACCTTTAACAACGATATGATAATTTTTCCTAATAGACTTTCCCCTGCCCCATGCTTAATTTATTTTTTTTGTCTTAATATTTTGGGGGGGGGTCCGGACCCCCCCCCCCCTCGCTACGCCACTGCCTATAGACTTCAAAGGGGACCCTTGTCATGGGGCCAATGTCAGCAATGGTCGACTTACTGTTTTATTAGGAGATAATGCAGATGGCAGTGTGACACTGAAGCCCTTTGTTTTTGAAAAGTCCAGAAATCCAGGTTGCTTTAAAAACATTAAGAAAGACCTTGGCTACAACCTATGCAGCCAACACGAAGGCATGGGTGACATAGACTATTGTTGAAGAAAAAATGTATGCCCTTGATGGAAAGATAAATATATGTAGGTAGACACCACCTCAAATCAAGTTAAGTTAAAATATGAGAATACTTTTATTTTTTTAAAACTTTTGTTTATTCATTTATTTATGTCTATTTGGTGACCCGTCAAATATTAAATATCATATGTTAATTTAAATAAAATTATTTAACATTAGGCTATGATTTTGCTTCTATTTCTTACAAATTATGATTTCCCTCGATTTACATTTTCCCGCGATTTACACTTTTTTCCTTCATCCCCGTCAAAAGTGTAAAAGAGAGGTTTTACTGTATCTCCAAAAGTTTATGATAAACAGTATTTTTTTATCACTTGATCGAAGAGTCTCTCTCTTTTATTGTGCAGTTGAACTACTGGAATGCTGACGTACCGACATGGCCAGTCCCCTAATATGTGATTGCGATTGTCATTTCCATGCCGTGTCAATTCTAAAATGTGATCGCAATTACATTTTATAATCACAGTTATTGTAACGAAACAGTCACATTTAAGGCGGTGACAAAGTCACAGTTAAGGCCATCCCTACTGTGCAGATGTCTCCGTTGGCAGTTTGGTGTGGCTATTAAGTGAAGATTGAATTGGGTCAACCGTAATTGAGTAAAACAAGGATTATTTATGAAAGAGAGAAACAATCTCCAAGTTACAATTTTAGCAACAACTCTTTATTGTGGTATAAAACAATTCTTATTTCCGCATTTTCGCCGGTGAGTAGATGTCGGGCGTCCAACACAACGTTTCCTGCATTGCTGAAGAACCGCTCTGATGCTGTTGAAGTGGCAGGAATACAGAGGTATTTCCTCGCGTACTTCTGAAGGCAGGGATATAATTCCTTCCTGTCCCTATACCAATGTAGGACGTCCAAAGATTTGGATAGAGCTGGGACATCCTCGTACTTGTGGAGCTCCGCCAGGAAGGGGTCGTCAGCAGAGGTAGCGTTTCTCGTGTCAGCAGCACGAACAACACCATCACTGGTGCGGCGCCTCTTCGCAAATAGCCCGTCTAAAGATTTCCGCGCTTCAGCCTGTGCTCCTTCGCCTTGGATTTGGCGGAAAACATGACCGCGATTTTCCTAGCCGGGATCAACTGAATGCAGCGTAGGGAGACTGACACTGGGAAACAAGCTACAACACGTCTAGACTGGGCCACAGTTTCGACACTCAATGTTATAAAATGGCGACATTCTAGTAGCAGACGACAACATCGAGGCTAAGTGGTGGAACGCCAAGGTGCTCATGGGCAGAAACTCCGTCCCCTCACCTACCTTCCCCGAGATATCGTCTGCTAGAGTCGACGTACTCCAATCCTTGTGCGGCCCACGTGGGCTGGATCTCAACACCGCCGGCTTTTTTCAGTAAGTAGGCGTTGCGCAATAGAACAAGGAAGGTGCCGGGGAGGGGGAGACAAAGGAGGAAACGTCATAGCGGTCACCGGCGGCGGCACGGGACGGACGGGCGACACAAAACCTATAATTTTCATCGTCCCATTGATGGTTCTCATCGACATCAATGATTCGCATCAACTCATCGACTCATCGGGATCGATGATTCTCATCGACATCGATGATTCTCAACGACTCATCGACATCGATGATTCATCGACTCATCGACATCGATGATTCTCATCGACATCGATGGTCGATGACATTCATCGTCATCGATTACAGTCATCGCACCGCGATGACTAAAATCATTGTCGATGACTTCGATTAATCGACTCATCGCACAAGCCTACTACAGTGTATAAGTGGGTCTTCCACGCAAGGGCACCACCCTCCCCCCGACATTCGAGTGCGAGCTCATGGCCGGGGAACGGAAGGGCTGCGGGGAAAAGGAGGGAAAAAAAGGATGGGTGAAAAGGGTAAGGGAATGGGAAAATTCTGGCCCCAGAGTCATGAATAGGCTAAGGGGTAGAAACGGAACACGAAACAACCTTTGATCACTTGCGTTCGCTGCGGTGATTTCTATTAATAAGAATACACCAGAACGGCGACCAGTCGTCCAGCCTGATCCACTAGATGCTCCTTATACTACAGCAAACCATCTACGAAGTTGAGCGCCTGGGTGTCACTCATGCATTTGATGCTCCCCTCGTCTTTATCCCTGCTACTTCAACTTTCCCCACTCTTTTCGTCTTCCCCTTGTTCGATCGCGGCGCAAATTACATCGCTATCAGTAGCATGCTGGAAGCCTGGGACACTTTCATCTCTCTTTAGCCATTTTTCTAAGTTCTCCGCATCAACATTTTCGAATCCTTTCATTGTTTTCACTAATCGGAGTCGTGCACTTCAGTTTCTGAAAATCCCCAAAAATCACCTTCGAGGTTAAACAAAAGTTTCCTCCAAGAACAAACTAGTGTAACAGGTTTCACTGAGGACCAAGCCTGTGACACACTGTTAATTGCATCCAATATTGCCATTCTCTTCCAAAATTTCAATAAATTGTCATCTTCATTGGCTAGCGTCCTGAAAATACAAACACGTGAATTCCTTTTCATTGACGCAATGACGCCGTGATCCATTGGCTGAAGTATGGAAGTGACGTTCGGGGGTAAAAACTTAGCTTTGCTGCACTGTTTTGAGAGGCTTGTTATGTCACCGATTGCTCTGACGAACTCTTGTTGGTTCTACATGATTCTTAGAAGTTATCTTGACCGTCACAGGGCGCTCGCTCGTATTTCTTGTCTTTCTTTTGTCTGTTATCTTTTTCCTGCTGACAGCTTGAGGATTTCCCTCTCCCAGGCACGTTGGCCTTGGGAGTTGATGAGGGTCCATGGTTATCCCTTAGCTTCCCGATAGTGCTTCTGGAGTATCGTATTACCCACAGCTGCTAGATTTATTGCCTGTACAGATTTCTTTACCGTTATTTTTTCTCGATGCGTCCTTCTACTTGATGATTTTCTTCTACTGGGCTAACCTTTTGATTTTGATTTTCTTAGTTCCCTCTTGCTCATTTTTTGACCCATCGCATACTGTTTGGACTTTGTCTTCGGAAATAATTCCACTGTGCATTTATTGATAATCTCTCTGGACTCCTAGATTTCTCTTCTGATATTGACCCCTGCTTTGTTTGGTCATTTATCTCTGGACTTTTTACCCACCTCTGCATTTGATTGGTGGCAGGGCGTTCTTTGGATTACCCGAGCCAACCTCAAGTGTTTTGCTTGTTTATAGTCCTGCACATCATCTTGGAAATTTCTCTCGGCATTTTGGGACTGATTATTTTTACATTGACTAGTGCTTTGTTTTGGCTGTCTTGCAGCATCCTTGTAACTTAGGCCTTATTTTGCGCTTGAATTATCATTGGCTTATTCTCCACCGTCCCTTTTGAGACATTCATTGATTCTACGTGCAAATATACATGAAGAACAAAAGTATTTTTTAAGAAGAGCATTCCAACGGAAAATGTTTAAGTAATTTTGGAATAAAATGAGCGTGAGGATGAATTTTTAGGCAATTTTTCCGAAGGTTACTCTGAGGAGGGAGAGGAAGATATTTCTAGAGCTCAATCTACTAAACCATCTACGACAGGCGGGAGCCTCTGCGACAGAAAAATAATTTCTAAGTTCACCTTCTGAATTCTAAAGATAGCTCATTGTCAGATGAACACGATTTGCAGCCTTGTGTAGACTTCCGCGGGTTGATGGATGTGAAGATACAGGTCTTCCGGGTTTTACCCCGCGTTGGTCCATCTTTGGACAAAATATTTCGCAGGCGTTGCAGTCGTAATTCGGTGTTGAGTCGACTACTTTACGACTGCAACGCCGGCGAAACTCGTCCGAAGATGATGGACCAACGCGGAGTAAAACCCGGAAGACCTGTATCTTCAAGACTTACCGCCACATTCAAAGAAGAAATTCCCAGAAATCAGGCGGATACGGATCTGAATCCGGGAATTCATGGACGCAATCCCCAAGATTCTAGATGCAAGGCGTGTGCTAGCCAAGATTCTGCGATACTAGATTTTCTCCGTTTGTTTTTTTTCAGTGGATGTCATGAAGTTTATTGTGGACGAAACCATCGCAAATATACCAGCGAGAAAGCTCCGGAGAGAGCGTATTCACGGCTCAAAAGTTGGAAAGATACTTATAATGAACAATGAGGTAAACATAACATGTTCATTGTGAGCATGTAAGGAAAACAATTACGGTTTATAAGGTGAATTTAAGAGGAAAGAAATGGCCTTTCGTATGTCTTGCTTGAATTGGATTGCTAAAATCCAAATGTGTGTTTTGATTGAATTTTTTTATATTGACAGCAGAAAATATCGACGAAGAGTAAAAAATCACGCACGGATAATCCGCAACATGGATAATCCGCACACGGATAATCGGGAGTTCACTGTATTGTAATTTACCTTGCTCTTTTTCAATTTTTTGTCACAAATAGTTTTCAGTGCTAATTACCTATACATATTTAACTGTCCCCAAAGACCAATGTGCATTAATTTTAACCTATTTAAAGGTTGTTTTATAACTTTATGATTTCAAATGCAAAATATTATTTTATGTGAAATGTGTAGAATTGCTAACACAACTACGTTTTTTAGCCTACTGCATAATACATACCTAAAATGATGTCATTTGAAACCAAAATATCACCAGACTGCATGCATTCAAATAAACCAGCTATGATCATATAGTGATAATCACATCTGCACCTACTATAGCATTAGGGTGTAGTGAATTTCGCGATAATATTTTTTCGGAATGTCACCCATTGGAAAAAAAGTGCCTTTTTAGGCCCAGATTACGGAAAAAAATTTTTCCAACAAAAAAATATTTTACCGGGGTGCCAGGGCCTGAAAGTTAAATTTCAGGAAATGAGTACTGTTTGGCGGGTTGCCTACCTTATTAGTGCCCTTCCAGAGGCCTCTCTTGGAGCTCCTGTGGAGCCAATGTGGACAGGGATGAGCCTGAAGGTAAGTCTGATGGAAACCTTGGTTAAATCAATGCATATAGGCTGAAAACAACAATATATGTCGAATTTTCACGTTTTTTGGCAATTTTTGTGAAGCTCTTGATTCGTTTCCAGGACTTTACTTTCGAAAATTATCCAAGTGTCACTACGAGGAGGTGGCTGCACCACGACACCCGCCCATGCCAACCCTCCCTCACTCGTCTGTGCTTTATTTATTTCCACATCTTCGAAAACAGCACTGACGGCCTTTTACATCGGGTGTTCAACATATAACAATGGACGAATACAAACACTCATGTCCTGAGTGGTGAAAAACCCACTCAGGCGGGACTCGAACCCGCGACCCTCAGTTTAGCAGACGAGGACTTAACCTTGTTGCCACTGGGGCTGACAGGGTTTATGGGGGTTGGTGGGGGTTTCAATGGGCACGTTCTCCTGTTTTCTCCGATGCATACGGAGAGTTGTAGTCTTTCTTGGTGTTGAACTTTGGCATGGCCGCTTGTGATATCAGCTTCGTTCTAATGCGCTGATCTCGTTGCGCAAAACCAACCCCTAGGGCACATGCTGTCCGGCACCATGCGCTCAACACTTTGCACCTGGCATGGGTATGGTGGTACCTCTTAAGATTTCTGGTCCAACAGGTGCATCGAACTTAGCTTGAAGGTCAGCATCGGAGTACCACCGCAGTAAAGGTTGATCGACTATTTTTCCCGCTAAGTCTACCCATCACTCATAGCTCTTGGCTTTGAAATTGATATGTGGAATGTGGAAGCTCCGCACGGCACCTTAAGAATGAGAAGCTGCTTTCTTTTTTCTCGAGGACAGAATGAGCTCTAAAGCTTGATTTTGTGCAGGCCACCGAGTGCCCGTCACCATGCTTAGAACGATGTTTTCAGGGTGAGTGAAGAATCCTTTTGTTTGAATGGTCTTGTCAACTTCATCCCTGTAGTTCTTTGGAAGTTATCTGGAAAGCAAGATTCCATTGAAGAGATGACGGTTTACGCCGGATCGCAAACCACTGAAGCATATACACGAGAAGCACAAAATTTGTCAGGATATTGAGCTTGCTGTTGGGTTAGAAATTATCTCTTATTTTTCTGGTACTTTTTTGTCATGCGGACCAGAGCATGCATTAGCAGGCTTACATTTGCATGCAGCGATGTCAAAAAGCTTAACTTTTGCAGCTCCAATGAATATGTCCTTTGCTGACTCTTAAGGAGCCACCACTATTTTACTTTTATTCTACTTGTACTTCTTTTCTTCTATTTTATCACTATTTTTCTTCATTCCCTTGCATTTAGCTGTCAGTTTGTCGACGGACTTCTCAATCAATCTCACGGAGACATTTGGTATCGAAGTGGACTGCCACACCTCCAGAATACGAGCAACAACTTCCCTCCTAACCTCAAACCAGGCTGGATTTACAGGCGCAATGGGTATTTGTCGCGGGAATGGAGATAAAACTTCAGCACATCGAGTTCAGTCGGAAGCTGAAGTCCACTGAGTTCACTTGGAGCACCCGCAATGTCACATTTAACTTTCATCCGTTTCACCTGCGGCATCTTGAATGATAAACAATCAAGCTCTTTACACACGCAGACACTCGTGAGCCTGTCCGGCGTAGTTATTCCCAAATTATTTCCACGCTCCTGCCTAAGCCTAATGGGTGCCACACATAGCACAACAATTGCCAAAATTGTGAAAATTCAAAATTTTTTCGTTGTTTTCAGCCAATATGCATTGAAATAACCAAGGTTTGCATCAGACTTACCTTCAGGCTCATCCCCGTCCACATTGGCACCTTGGGAGCTCTGAGAGAGAGGAAAATTTTTTTATTTCCATAATCTGGGCCACAAAAGGCAGTTTTTTTTCCAATGGGCGCCTTTCCGAAAAAAATTATTGCGAAATTCACTACACCCTACTATAGCATGGACATGATATACATATATTCCAATCTTATTTCCTTTATAGAGGCAACAACTAATGCAAGAAAAATTGGAGAAAGAATATGAATAACTAAAATTTACATTATGAAAAGTCATAAGAGAGAAATGATGAAACTGCAATAGGATCTAACAAGAAATCGATGACCACATAACATCATTGCAAATATTACCAGCCAAAGAGGAGTAATGACTTCGCCCACAGTGCAAGGCAGCTGGCCTCCTTCAACAGGTACAATCCCATAATCAGGAATTCCTCTGTACCGCTTCACCATCACTTGGCCCCCTAATTCCGCCAGCAACTGCCTTATCTCTTCATCCGCATCCTCCTCGTCAGGGTCACCATCAAATCCTGCCACCACAAACTTCAAGCCTGTGCGTGAAATCCAAATCAAGTCATTCAGTTTCCAAGCAGCATTAAGGAAGGTCTAAAGACAAATCAGTTAAAAAACCACCACTTCACCAACGTTTCCCATTTTTATTAAAGCTGCTTCATCAGGGCAATTCAGGTGAAATTATAAGGCAAGAGTAAATAGTTTATCCCAGTATGTTTGCAATATGTAATAACAATGTTACATATTGTAATCGCACTGGGATAAACATTTTACTCTCTTATTTTAATTTCACCTGAATTGCCCTGATGAAGCAGCTTTAATAAAAATGGGAAACGTTGGTGAAGTGGTGGTTTTTTAATTGAACTGTAGACCAAAGACCCAGAAAAAGAATCAATCATAATAAAAGTGGTCAAGATTTTCTACATCTATATACAGTAGAACCACGTTAGTACGAGTATGGCCTGTTGCGAGACCCCTTCCAATACGAGAGATTGCAGGGGCACAATCAATTGACCCTATGTTTGCCATGTGAAAGAATACGATTTTTATGAGGCCCTTTTGGTGTTGGTACCCACCATTGCAAGTTTCCATTACCGGTAAACATACACCAAGAGTGGCCAAACTCTACAATTGCTTGCGATCTGTTGGCAATGCAATTAATATGACGTGTTAAGAATCAACTACACGTAGTAAATCGCTGTCCGATTAATTTATTGTTAATTTTGGTGGAAATTCTTTAGCATTAGAAGTTGCGATTTTAGATCTTCTTTTGTTCCCTGAGCGGTCGAAAGCACACTCGCACGGCAGCGAGTTGAGAGAATTTCAAAGATAGACACCATCATGGCCCAAAAACGCAAGACACTTATCGTTAGTCAACGCGAGAAAATGGAAATAATAGAGCAATGCGAAAGTGGCATAATGTCGAAGGTTGAAGTGGGCAGGAGGCTTAATTCATCCCCAATAAATTATGCCTCCTGCCCACGATAGAAGGATAAAGACACTGAGGAATCTAAAGGTTGGGAAGAAATTGAGGGTCATTTTGGTCCATGTTTTTTAAAAGTTTTATGGAAGTTGACAACTCTGTCCCCTCTCGTGAGGAGCTGATGGATGACGCAATTCTACTTGTGGTGTGCAATGATAGTGTGGAATCAAGTTCTGATTCAGAGTATCCAGAGGGCGATGTGGTTTACCTCCCACCGAAACAAGATGTACTAAAGGGACTCGAAGTAATAAGCAATGTGTACAGGGCAAGCAGTGCATAAGCTGACGACCTAACTTAATTTTCTGCCATTGAAAAGTGTAATGTATTAAATTCATTTTGTATTTGAATTGAAATACATAATAAATTCTAATGGCTGTGTCCCGCAATGCCCTGCCCAATCTCAACCAATCACAGCACTCGTAACAACTCATGCTGATCACATAGATCATATGTTTTTGGAGTTTTCCGTGTGTGTGCTTCCCGTAACCAGGCATTATGGTGTATTGCTTTGATCGCTCCATTCGAGATGCAGTCAAGTTTTATGGAATCACGTCTTTTATGTTAATCCGCCAGATAGTACATACTTGCCAGTTAGAATGTAGTAAGCATATCGGCAAGGGAGCAACACTACAAAAAGTACATCATGCGTACAACTGGAGGAAGATTAAAATAAATAACGTTAGACTCTTTTGTACATAATTAATCGTTTTCATTGAAACTGAAAATGCATTTACCCTTGGTTTATGCGTATTAATGTCAAAGCTTAATTAAGTATTTAAGTCTGTTGGAAGGGAAAAATAGGAAGCTACTCAAGTCTCTTAATATTTTCTTTCACTCTAAATCTATCAACATAGGAGATTTGTGTGAGTTAATGCTATAATTTATGAGATTATTGAAGTTTGCTAATTATTATTTGTTACCTATACTTGATGTAATTTGATGAATGCGGTGCCAAAGAAGATGCGCTTTTAGTTCATTTACTTTCAATACATATACATTCCCCGACATAGAATTATTGTTTATTATTATTCCCAATTCCCAATTTTTTTTTTATTTATATATTAGTTTATTCCCAATTATTGTAAGTACATCGAGGGCCTAACTAAATCTTTAAAAAGAACTTATTGTGATACAACTGCTATTTCAATGAAATTGTAATGGATGTTATAGCAGATTGTTTTTCTACGTGGACATTACATCGGATGAGAGAAAATGTTTCCAAAGCAGGATCCCTTCCACTGTTTCATTTTGTCTGCAGAAACAAATGAAATACGCTATTCCAAATGGCATGCGCGAAATGTCTCGAAGAACGTGAATATACTCATCATAAACATTAAGATCAACCAAGGGAAAGAGTAAATGCAAGTAATAAATTGATACAATTTTGATTTATCAATCATAGTTTACATTTTTGTTGAAACTAATCAAAATGATGGAATCAACATTATAATGCACTAGAAAAGTATAGCTTGGTCAGTTGTGCATTTGGGAAAATTACCGGCAATTCGAGGCTTTTTGCATCTTTTAGAGTAGGTACGGTGCTTTTGGATTGAATGGTTAGATGGTAAATTAAGTAGGGATATGAATTACTGTGAAAACATTCCCCTTCTTATGGGATTTGTGCTCACCGGATGGAAATACTTCGGCCACCACACCAACCCGATTCCTAGAAAAGTGTTGACAATAGGTTTAATGATAATTATGTGCTCCACCCCCATAAATGCACTGGTTTATATGACAATTCGCCATAGCGAGGGTATTCTTGGGCACCGTGAGGTCTCTTTTTATTGAGGTTGCACTGTACATATAAAAATGGATGTTGGTATACCTGCCTGAGATTAATAGACTTCGACACCTTTTCACCCATCACATAACATCACCGAAAGTTGGCACATACATATATGTATTTTTTCAAAGAGAAGGTTTTCATACTATCTAAAAATATCTCAGGGCCCCAAAAGGTCCCGAAAAGGGTCCCTTTAATGGTTTACGAGCTACGTATAGGGTCTTGTGCAGTGGTTTCATTTTTTGCTTTTTAAAATTACTTCCGCTCAAGATCGAGGGTTGACATTTTTAAAAATCAAATGGCTGAAAGAATGAAATTTATTATTATTTCAATCTGTTACCTTTTCCAATTCGTATTTGTCTGAAAATTGCATTTTTAGCTGCAAAAACCAACATTTTACACTGAAATCAACAATAGCATATTTCCTTGACCACCAGATTTTGGTCTTTAACGCATTTAAAATTCATTTTGTTTAGTTAAGCTGATTAGGAATGCTAAGCATTGGGTTTTGTGCACTGGTTTATAGTTTTGATTTTGTAAACTACTTTCACTCAAGACTGACAGTTGAAAGTTATTTTACCAGGTTCCCGAAAGAATGAAGTTTCTTATTTTTTCAATTGATTCTCCTCTTCTTATGTGAATGAGTTATGAAGGAAGAGTGATCCTGAGCAATGCCAGGTAATCCAGCTAGTACAAGTATAAAAGACAAAGTTAAAGACTAGTTTCATAACAAAAAGCCCTACGCCTCATTTTATGGGATCCAAAGCACAATCTCAATTGCTTGGACAAAACATTTGAATAACAATGAAGTCAGTTTCAATAGAAAGAGACCACTGGTACTTCAGTGAGCTCATTATGAATTAGCCACCTATTGCCACCAAAAACTTCACGCAATTTCAAAGAGTAATAGTCCTTTTGGTAATTCATTTCTTTTCTTTATCTTTCCAAGAAGATTACACGCATTAGCTCTTTACCTATATGCTCAAGCGAAATGTTTACAACGATAATATATTTCAAATACAGTGAAACCTCATATTTTTGGTCTCGGACATTACGTTTTCCCGCAAATTACACCACTTTTGCAAAGTCCCATTCAATTCCCTATGTTTCCAACGTATTCAGAACCCCGAATTTAGACTATACATTTTTTTCCCGCAGAGTGCACCACAACGCGCTCTTTCAAAAAATAAAATTCACTTCTTAAGTCCATTACTCATGAATATCATCATTTGTAAAACACGTTTTGACTTTGTATTGTACAGTTCTGTTCAAAAAAATCGTACTGCTGAAAATTTCTAAGTCCGGAATTTATGACAAAGTGGCAACATAGCAGAACCACGCCCCCCTCAGAGAGCATTAACCTCTTCAAGCGGCCCCTCCTGCCCATAGTTGGGTGGGTTGAACCACCCCCGGAAGGAAAATTTTGATCTGCGAAAAGGATTATTTTCGAGGGGAGGGCTAGGGTTTCTTTTGTTGTGATGCATGAGTGAGAAGGAAGACGGAGATCTGTGAAGTTCAGGTGTGCCAAGATCCCTCGCACACGACAGATGCATGCAGCCACGGAAAACAAAAGCCTATTTTAGGTCTCAATCACCGGAGTTCCTTCCGTTTCTTTTGAGCATTTTAATTTATACGTGTATTCATTAACGTAAAAAAATTTCAAATGTTTGACGCATTTTCGTTATCTGGAAGTCCATGTGATATCGCAATCTATATTATATTTGAAATGGTATAATATATTCTGGATCAAAACTAGATCACTCAATTTCGCTCTGAATTAACCGATAATGTCAGGCTAGAATTTGGGCGCATAACTGTCCTTGCAAAGCATTAAGGGAAAACATTTTCTATGGACGATGTATTTCTGCGCAAACAATTGTTTAATTTTAAAATGATGAGCTTTGAATTTCTCATTCTATTAGCAAATAATTTTGTGATAATTCGAGGCTCAGAAAGAAGGACGTGCAGATTGAAAAATGCACCTTTCGCACTTATCTCATCCTTCTTGTGAATTCAGTCGATTTATTATCCAATGCAGAACTTCAAATACGCGTATATTATGTGTTCACTAATGACATTATACCGTATATGAATGACTTGAGCTGACTGATCTTAGATTAGTGGTTGCATCAGGTTCAATTCGTCACCCTCTTGCTTCACCGCCATTACTGCATTTTCTATTCGCCATAGGTCAGATTTTTCTCATGCAAGATTCATAGAAAAACATTCGTAATAGCACTTTCTACAATGTGTTTTGTGGCTTTTTTCCTAACTTAATAACCTAAGCAGCAAATATTTTATGGCAAAGTATAGAAAATTGAACCAATGTCCTGTAAAACGTGCAGAATTAATTATGACGTTTTGAAAGTTTTAGGAATTTTGATTCCGCAAGGACTCCCAGACAAAGAAAATCTAAATGCTATATATTTAGGATCAACCTATTGTAAGCTTATAACGCTAATTAATACGAGTAGGAAACTAATAAAAAATGAAACGAGTAAGGGGATATAAGCCAATGAAGTGGGCATTTTGTTTCCGTACTTCCTAGCTGCTGTGGACGAGAGATCATGTAAGTTTTCACATGTATGGGCCACTTCCACACATCCACATAATGTGAGGGCAATGGAAGGGGCTTCCTTTGGTTCGGAATATTTATTGCTCTCTCAGGAAATATTGGACGGACCAAAGGTGCCTCTATGCAACTCACTAACTGAGTAGATTTAAAGAGGCAATTGAGGGACTAGAAAAGTGAAATTATTGGCATCAGGTTACTCTTATGGTAGCAAGGAAATTTAATACAATATCCACTGCAAAACAATAATAGAGTACTGGCTGAAGTTCATGATTGAGTGGATCGAAAGGTTTTTTTTTCCTAGGCATTCCAATATTGGAATAAGATAGCATCGAGCTAAATATAACTGTTTCAGGCTGGATATGGTGGAAGTTCTCGATATTCATAATGAATAAAAGCACTTGGTAACAAACCCTTAATTGGCCACAAAATATTTCCCAGACTAAGGCACCCCCCCACCCTTAACCTTTTTCTTTCCAACCGACTCCTGCCACATGTCCCAAAATCTTTCACACTCTACTTCCTTAGTCCCCCCCCTCCTCCAGTGCTCTGATGTGGGCAGTGCACTGGCCATTTAAAACCCTCTGATCCCCCTCCTTTCCCTCACCGTCCAGAGTTTTCAAGGAAAGGAGGCCTCCATCATCACCCAGTCCCAACCCCTGCGTCCGTTTCTCCTGTCTTTCCTGCCGAAGGAGAGATAATTCTATAATATTGTCATTTTACTGTTTCTATGCACAAAAATAATAATAAATATCTGGTTTTAACTTTGTAAATCGCTGAAAGATAGTACTTTTCCGGCGAATCTGTTGACACCCCTAAAAATGAGGGCCGTGTTGGACATCGAAATGCTGGAAAACATGGAACCTTTCACCCGTTTGGACACCCCAAAAGCTTTAATTCGAAAATAATCATTTTTATAAAAAATATAGGTGTTAAAATATTGAGAAAAATTTGAACATACATTAAAAATGAAAACTACGAAATATTTTCATGACGCAACACTCCTTGCCGCGGCCAGTTGATTGCGATTGACGATCAGTAGGGATAGGAAAATTTCGCGATCGCAAATTTTGCGAATTTAGACAAAAATGTCCTAGGAGTGGTAATTATTTACAACATACTCCATACTGACTGGGGAAATGACTTTTGAACTCGCGAAATGTCGCGAATTGTGCCCCAAAACGCGAATTTTCATTGTTTTGTGAGAAATTGGTTGGAAGTACATTTCAAACGCAAGAAAAACATTAAAATTGCAAACAAATGTTCTTAATTCAATTTAAACGAACTCGCGTGCTAAATATTACTGAGGTATGCGGAAGTTTGCAGTTCATCGTAGCATAACTGGTTTTACGATAACAATCGCGGGAGGATGACATTGAGGTGCTTTCGGGTGCTTTCGATTTACGGTGATAACTGGCAATACACAGCTTGTCACGCTGCGGTGCTTTCTATTTACAATTAGTGGAATAACCACCTATCGGCATCTATGATCGGTGGCTCTCCGCTCCAAGGTGAGTTGAACAAAGGAAGAACAATATGCGAATTTATTCTAAGTAATCTGCTACAGCAGGGTTTCTCAAACTTTTCCTGCGATGGAACACTTCGTAAATCCTGGAATTTTAACGGAACACCTTGTGGATTTCGCATACATTAAACCATTGCGTTTAGGTTGCAGCATATAAAGCCATTACAGGTTGCTCAGAACACCCATTAGCCTTCCGCGAAACATAGGTAGTTTGGGAATCCCTGTGCTACAGATTTGAAGACGAGACGGACTGTGCATGTGTGAATAGCCGCTTTGAGTTGTTTCATTTCAATGGGCTTGTTCGCCAAGAGTTTTTTAAATGCCAATTATAGTTTGAAAACTAAAGAGACACGTATTTTTCCGATTTTTTATTTTTTTTCTGATTTGTTCATTAGACTCTACTACGGATTTGAAGATGAGACAGACTGCGCATGCGTGAATAGCAGCTTTGAGTTGTTTCATTTCAATGTGCTTGTTCGCCAAGAGTTTTTAAATGCCAATTCTGATAGAGTTTTAAAAATAAAGAGAGACGTATTTTTCTGTTTTTTGATCCGTTGCCTGCTTTTTGAATTATCGGCGGCGAAAAATCAGGGTTCTTAACCCTTTCACGTAAAAGAACCAACATGAAAAGTTTTGAAGTCACTCGCTGCTCCGTCAAATCACGCTGAGCGCTATGCAGCATTCCCCTTCCCTCGCTTTCCAGCGAGCGAATTAGAAACTGAACCGGATCTCTGATGTTGTCACGAACTTTTTGAGTGGGCGGCAAGTTTCGTGAATTTTTGTTTTTGATTTAAGAGGGAGTGGCTGAATATAGAAGAATTTTGTCTCCACCGAAAATCTATTTTCCAATCCATCTACCGAATTCGTGAATTAAATTGCAATTTCACATCATAGTGAACGACCTTATTGCAATGGTTGCGTAGATGGCTTTAAAGCACCAATCAAGGCCAACTACGACATCAATATAATTGTCGATATATTTATTTATTGCGTGGCACCAAGATTGATTTTATTGTTTGAATCTCTAGTTTTTGGCCATTTCCGTCAAATGACTTAGTTTTCCTGTGACAATTGTTAAGTATCCTAGTTTTATTCCTGGTTTCTGTGCTTGCAAGTGATTTTGACGAGTTATTGAGATGCCGAATGCAAAATTAAGCACAAGAGACCGAGCTTTCCAGTATTAAAAAGATGGATTTTATTGTATCGATAAAAGTATGGTCATGTATATATTCTACAATTGTCAGGTTGCTTGGGAAAGACTCAATTGGAAAAATTTAAAATCTTCGAAGAACGTAACTGCAGCAAACTTTCACAAGGATGGAAATTCTCTTAAGTTCCATGTCAATACACGAAATGTATTAAATTTTATTTTTAAATTTAGTGCCACTTTTCCAAGTTCCGCCACCGAGGTGGTTGTCTTCAGTCATAACATGGCTAGAAGGGGAAGTGTCGCATAATCGCCCAGATCATATTGGGTTAAACTATAGTATAAGTGACCCCTTTCTAGACTTCGAAATAATCGGTATTTTATGTGTATATATATAAATTTGTGGTCACTGTGAAAACACCGAAATGTCTTGTTGAAAGTACCGAATTCCTAATTTCAATGTACCGCTTTTCTCCCTCTCAAACCACCGAAAAATTCCTATCCCTAACGATCAGTTGTTTCATCGTATTTGATGCTATTGTCGCATCGGGAGTTAAGAAATTAAGGTTAATTTCAATGCGTATACAATTATTTTTTAATGAAATTACCGCAAAATACTTACAAGTTACATTATATTCCAGCAATTAAAGGAAATATTTTAATAAAGTGCAGAGTCAAAATCTCTTAAAACAACGTTTATGATAAGATTTTTTGATTTCCCCGATTATGTATGAGGTTGTTTTCGCAACACTGCCTGACTATAGCGTGCTCCTAGATTACCGGATTATGGGTGCTCGAATGTAATTAAACCTGCAGGGGAGTATTAATTTTTTACAAAAGTAGAAACTATGAAAAACGAAAATGGATTCTTATCCAGATATGATGAAAAATGAAAGAACTCGTGGTGGACAACTGAGATCATTTGCACTGCCTCGATTCCAAAGTTATAACTTTGATAGGCAAAAGACAGTGTGTGCTGTTCAAACTCTAAGAAATTACTTAGTAGGTAGTGATTGCTGTGAGCAAATGCTTGAGGAACTGCAGAAAATTGAAAATAAAGTGCATAATATTATTAATAGGCAGAGGAAGTCCAAGCAGTTGAAAATATCAAATTTCTAAAAATAATCATGCTATATTCATTAGATAGTTTCAATGGTTTTTAATAACAAATATAATGCAAATCGCCCAGCCATCTTCATTCTTTCTTATTTTTCAATTTCCTATTCGTCTAAGATGTTCAATGTATTGTATTCATCAAATATAAATAAATGAGAAGTGCTAGGTCAAGGAGTAAATTATGACACCAGTGCTCTTTTTCAGTTTACCAGTGTTTCTTATTTTTACCCATGCACTCCAGTAAAAGAACATGGATGTAGAAGTGAAAATCCTACTTTTCCCACAATTTGCATTTACGGCAATTTACACTTCTTTCTAGGGTCCCTGGAAAAGTGTAATTTAGGGGTTTTACTGTAAATGGAAGATTTTATCAGATGGGTCTCAAAAACATTGACCCATTACTCTTTTTGACTCTTCAAAATATGACAAAATGGCAGTCATTACTTATCAGTTGCAACTGGACTTCTACATAGCACATGAATTATAGAAGCAAAACAAAAAATTACCATGAAATAACTTTCCAGAGGATACTGTGGAACTTCCTGGAACCCCATCTTCCCACGAAGCATCGTTGTTCGAAGCATCATCAATCTGTCTCGCATCACCACCATCATCACATTTCGCCATTTCATGTGGTGATGGAACTCTGGAGGAAGATTTCTCTAAAATATGAAATTAATAATAAATATTATTTCTATTTCATAGCTCATTAGGGATCACACAATGTTTGATAGCACCATTCCATAAAGACAAAAAAGACACACATACCATTTTTCAAGTGCTACGTAATACCTTTGTCCTACCTATACACCTACATTTCACAATGACTGAAATTTTCTTATCAATTTTCGAAGTAAGGATGGTTAACTCCTAAAGTGGGATAAGTGACTATAGTTGCTAATGGAATTTGACAGTAATCAAGTGCCACGTGCCTTTGTGTTTCTTGGAGGGGATGGCGATTATAGTTGTCTGCTGCAATTCTTTCTGTTTATACTGTGTCATTCTAGCCACGCATTTATTAATCTTTTTTGCTTCATTTATCGACCCCATATTAAATTTTGTGCTTGGTATATATATATATATCTTGGGCTCTTTTTCCCTTCTACATACTTTTCATCTTTTTGAGCCTTTTATTCGCATTCTGCATTTACACCTGGCTTAACACTTTGAGTGCTGATTACAGTAAGTAAAAAAGCAGGAGGTGACTGATGAAAAGAAGGACACGGGATAAGGACTTAATAAAGAGAAGCTGATAGTATTTTTCTAGGAAAAAAATTTTTGTCTACTTCTATATTTTACGAGATGATTACCGATAAGTAGAGGCACCGAATTTTCGTGAAACACGATACCGCGAAGTGTATCCTATTTTCACTTTTTTTCATTTCTCACGTTTGCCTTACCATTTCGCCAAATGGCACAAAATTTACTTGGTTCCATGAATTTGAGAGTTTTTGCCCTTATTTCGCAAATTAAGTGCGAAATTTTAGACTTCCCCGTGGTAAAAAAACCTTTGCATGAAACCGTTTACTGTGGGCATTTTTTTTACGGTGGTTTCTATGAAATTCGATCATCAATTTTTAAAATGCGCCCGTTAAACCACACACTATGAGGGATAGTAAAATTAACCCAATACATCCCATAAAACACATGTTTTTGTGTGTTTTTGCTTCCATTTCTTCACCACAATGAGCTTTTCTACTTCCCCTACCTACTTTCTTTATTGATAGCGCAATGAAATGGAGTCGTGCACAAGTTATATATTCACATATAATTTGAAAACATATTTCGTGCCCCCGATGAAAATATTTCCAAGCAACTGTGTGATATTAAAAAAGAAATTACTTTGTCTCACTGAAGTCGTCTCCAAAACTCAATCTCTTTGGCTTTGTATCAGAGCAAACGCTGTTGCTGCTGAATCTTGCTCTAAAAAATTTATTTAAAATCACTACTTTACGTGTCCTTGATGTGACGATCCATTTTAAAACTCTTTCGTGCACTACGCAACATAATTTCAGGAAGAAGAATAATTTCGAAGAATAATGAGGAAGTGTGAAATCTACCTCACCACTATCACCGGGGTAAGGTTACAATTTGACAAAGGAAACGGTTGTAGGCTTCACCTCGTGGAATTGATCCATTACGGAATAATCATAATAACTTTGTTAACTCCACTAATTATTTATTAACACGACCTGACACTGACCTTAAGATAACACCAAGTGTTGAAACCCGGGTCGTGTTAATAAATAATTAGTGGAGTTAACAAAGTTATTATGATTATTCTGTCACAATTTGAATTGACTGAAATAACAGCTCCCCTTGTTTTCTTCGAGCATCGGCCGTATCAACCCAGTGTTGGCTGCGGAGGCCCACCCCTCCCCCGCTAGTGGAAGCCACCTGGGTAAAAGCGAAGCTGGGAGAAGGTAGATAATTGCAGATAAGGCGAAGAAGCGATCCTCTCGGGTTGCTCCCTTCTCTTTCTTGCTGAATGAGTAAATTCACGTAAACAAGTAAGTCACGCGTAAATTAATTTTGTCGTTCCCTGGAATAAGGAACGAAAAACTTTTTTTCTTGAGGCATATTCTGGGAAAAACTATTTTAGACTCATCTATTTTTCAGACCCAACTGAAGGATCAACGCAAAATCTGACAGATTTATTGTTTCCAGCTGTGTGATTGAGAAAGATAGCTGGATGGCAGGGCTGTCTGTTATGCAATTTCCAGATGCCCTGGAAAAGATATTTAACCATTCATCACGATACGCTGGATCGAGCCATCGTGTTGCCTGTAATAGTCATTTGTCATCACGAAATGAATGAGTGAATGGAATAATGCTTATATTTGTTACGAAGGCAGCTTGATGCATAGAAGTCAAATGTACTGTATTTACTCGTGTAAGTCACACACCTTTTTTCTGAAAATGCCAGTGAAAAAATGGGGGTGTGCGGCTTAGACGAATCCTCCAGATTTTCATGTAAGCCGCGCACCATTTTACCTCAAATTCCTGTCGTTAGTTTCTCCAAAGTGAATACATCGATGTGAATTGGTAAGTATGGTGTTGTAGTAAACCCGTAAAGTATTTTGGAGTAATTAGAAATACAAATCATCGTTTATCAAAGTCTGACCGTACATCGATACTTGAAGAAAGGCTATATCAGAAATGCCACGTGACAAAGCACTTACCATGTGTACGTCGTACGTAAGATAACATATTTTAGGACTGATATGTATTCAAATCTGTATCTACATTGTATGCTGTAAGCTGCCGCAAGGGGGTCTGGGGCCTTTAAATCTTTTCAAAATCGTAATCGGAGTTTGTTTCAGTAGCAACAATCTGTAGCAACATTTCTCACATGATAGATAGCCACTTTTGTGTACACATTAAAGCTACATTGTAAAAACACGACAAAGTATTTCTTACGTAGTGGTAAGACTCGTATGGTCAGAGATTGTACCTTCTTACTAAACATGCTTTTCTCTCTAAACTATCCGCTCTATGTGCGAGAGGAGTAAACGAGTTCGAGTCATTTGGCACTTTAAAATAATTTGCAGTTACCACCCTAAAAATGAATTCTGAAGTGAAATTACGATCATATCCTGTGAGTAGAAAACTACATATTATAAGAGATGCCGAAAAAATAGGAAATCGAGCTGCAGGAAGGAAAGATGGTGCATCAGAATCGTGCATCAGAGACTGGAAGAAGATGAAGGAAAAACTGCAATCTGCAAAAAAAAGTCTGACAGCTTTTAGGGGTTTAAGTGCAAAATACCCTGAGCTAGAAAAGAAACTGGCTTCATACATCTTTGATCGATGACAGTATGCTTATGCAGTGTCAACAGAAATGTGCCAGGTGAAAGCAAGAGATATAGCGAGAGAATTAATTGTTGCTCCGGCAGACTTTAAGGTGAGCAGAGGATGGTTACAATGATTTTTTATCAGAAACAGACTGGTAGTTTCAGGCGTTACTTGGTGGAACTTATTCATTGTATGTGGGGACTCGAACTTAATCTGAGCAAATGCACGGCGGTACATTTCTTGCGGAGGTCGTCCAACTATTCCCATGTATATGCTGTGGATGGTGTTAACATAAAGGCGACAGATGAAGTGAAGTATCTAGGAGTTACGATAACTTCGGACCTATCGTGGGGAGCACATATAAGAAATATTTGTGGCAGAGCTCTGAAGAAGCTAGGATTCGTCAAGCGTATTGTGGGAAGATTTTCGGATGAAAAAGTAAAAGAGAGGTGCTATTTCGCACTCGTCCGGCCACACCTTGAATATGCAGCGAGCATATGGGATCCGGTGCAGAAAGACTTAGTCTGGGAACTTAATAAAATACAAAGGAAAGCTGTGCGATTCGCCAAAAACAGCTACGGGCGTACAGACAGCGTTACACAGATGTTAAACGAATTAGGCTGGGAGCCACTAGAGACTCGGAGGCTGCGCGCTAGGGTTAGATTGCTTGAACAATTAAGAATAGATATCTTTCAGAGCGACACGGAGAACATCATATTAGAACCCCACTATATTTCCAGGTCCGACAGAAACGATAAATTAAGAGAGATATTTTGCCGAACGGATAGGTATGGGAATTCGTTTTTCCCCCGAACAATAAGGGACTATAATAAATGCTAGGCGTAATTTCATTGGAGTGTGTCCATTTTATATGTAAACGGCTGGTGTCCTAACACCCCCCGCCACACGCCTATTGAGGTGGCTTGCGGGGTAATATGTAGATGTAGATGAAATGAAAAACTTTGTGGTTTGTGCAAATAAAATTATCATTGTGGAACCACAAAGTTTTTCATTTATAAAATGAATAAGTTCCACCAAGTAACGCCTGAAACTACCAGTTATATCAAGCGCGCCAGTTATGCAATTAAGGCCAGCCTCTACAAAAGACTCTCCATAAGATACCGGATCACAGCTTTAAACATTTTCTTTAATAGCCGGTGCATCTCCCTGAACATCATACCCAAGTACATCAACCCCCAGTGGAAGGAAACTCGGTCAACAGCAGGTGCCTTTGCCGTCAACGTAGCCAAGAGAGCATGGCTCAGGAGGGAACTACACGAATGGTATGTGAAACGGGATGCCATATCCCAGTACCTAATGTTACTTTATGTGGAACTGACTCGCCAACTTCATTGGATTGAGTGGTTAAGTTTGGATGATAACATTCGCCAAAAAAGTAGTGAGATTGCTTTTAAAAAGAGAGTCGTTATTTATCGTAAGTTGGACTCTCTCCAGAAGGTTGGAACCTCTGGAGATAATGACCTTTTAACTGAATCACCCACCACTGTCAGTCATGACTTTGGACCAAGAATCGTTAATCTATCAAAGCAAAAGTTTAAACCAAATGAAATAACCTTGCTAGAAAAAGGTTTAAAATATGTAACAAAAATCCCAATTTCTGAAAGAGATATCAATAATTTGGCTGCTGACTGTGAAATAGCTCTAAAAAAAGAAAGTACTTCTGTTAAACATATCATTGCTCAAGAGTAGAAGAGTCATCTGCAGCAAAATTTCAAGACGAAGAGACGTGCTCCAGAATTTTAAACGCTGAAATCTATTCATCGCACTTTAGAATCTGAGAATCTCATTATTCAAAAAGCAGACAAAGGCAATGTGGTGGTGATAATGGATAGGTGTGACTACATTAATAAATGTGAAAAATTCATTGAAGAGAGCGGGATCAGAGAACTGCAATCAGACTCAATGGTGAACTTTCAACTACGGTGCACTAGATCACTAAAAGCAAGTTCAGTGTTGTTTAAGTGGTTTGAAGTGAATACATTAAAACAAATGAACCCCTCAGCACACCGGTTTTTTGGACTCCGCAAAATACACAAACCTACTGTCCCAATCAGACCAGGGGTTTCAAACGTGACAGCCCCTAGCCACCTAATCGCGAAAAAACTTAACAGCGTTTTGAGACAATACACAAAGTTTTCCGCAAAATACAGTATTAGTAATTCCATCGAATTCATCCACCACTGGACGAGTATGTCTACTGAAGAAAAGTCTGCATGGTCTCAAACAGGATCTGCGTTGTTGGAACAAACGTTTCGTGGAATTCATGAAGAAAGCTGGATTAAAAAATAGTGATGCCGATCCATGTCTCTTCTACCGTAGGAACAACGAAAAACATTTATATGTTGCCATCTATGTTGATGATGGTCTAGTTGTGGGCAGCGATAGAGAAGAAATTGAAGAATTCATGGAAAAGTTGCAGCTGGAATTTCATACAACTAGAGGGTCTCTTAAAAATTTCTTGGGTGTGAAGGTACAGCAAAATGAAGACGGGTCGATGACAGTGAATCAAGAAGACTATACAAGAAAAATTCTGGAGAGATTTGGAATGGCCGAGTCGAATGGAGTTTCTACCCCAATTGGGCGAGAAGAGAGTGATGTCAAAGAGAATATTACAGCCAAAATTCCTTATCGTGAAGCGGTGGGTTGCCTGCTGTATTTGGCTACAGCCTCACGTCCGGACATAGCTTTTGCAGTGAACAAAGTAGCTTGGGCCATGGAAGATCCTACAATTCAAGATTGGAATAAAGTAAAATGTATTTTTAGGTATTTGAAGAATACAATGGATTACGGAATAATTTACAAGAATAAAGAAGTTTTAAAAGTCTACAGTGATGCAGACTACGCCGGTGACAAGGATACAAGACGATCAACGACAGGTGTTGTCGCAACACTCACTCATGGGGCTGTATCATGGACCAGTCAGTTTCAAAAGTCAGTGGCAACATCAACCACAGAAGCAGAAATAGTATCAGCAAGTGAAGGATCAAAGGAGTTGATCTGGTTGAAAAGATTGCTTGCTGAATTAAGTGGAACTACCAACCAAGACAAACAAGAAAAACCAAGCATATAGAGGTTCATCACTTCTACGTCAGGGAAAGATTCTTGAATGGAGAACTTGGATTAGAACACATCAACGGGACTAACCAGCTAGCTGAACTGCTAACCAAGCCATTGGAAAGGGTCAGATTCGAGATGCTGCGTGAAAGGATTGGGGTGCAGAAGATTAAATCTGAGTAGATTTTTTTTTATTTTTCTTTTGGAGGAAGTGTTGATATTAAAAAGAAAAATATGAATATGCCATTGGCATGTAACAGTCTAGAAACCAAAACGTAAAAAAGTTGTTAGGGCAATGCTGTAAGTAAGTAACTGAAATAAAGATGTACTTGGGTGTACTGAAGAACTAGTTTCTTAAATTTAAAAGAAGAATTCAACACCTTTCATGCCATGATCCACAGGTTAGTGAACTTCCCAACGTCTAAAACTAATTTTGAAAAAGAATTGGCTACGATAAAATCAATTGCGAGAAACAATGGGTATAAGGAGCAGCTCAATGATAAGTTGTACCGTAATAAACTAAAGAAATTGGCAGTAAAAGACATTTATAAATCTCAACCGCGGCAAGAATGTACAGGAAAATGGCATAAGATCCTACATCTTGATGACATTACACAGAGTATATGCAAAAAGCTGCCTAAAGACAAGTTTAAGGTTGTCCAATACAACAATTTGAGCCTGAGGAATCTACTTTCCCACACCAAGGACAAAACAGAAAATAAACAGAAAAGTGGAGTTTGAAAACTAAGATGTGAATTTGAAGCAGTGTACGTTGGGCAAACAGGCCGTAAATTTGAGGAAAGAGTGAAAGAACAAGATGCCTGTGTAAGAAACAATAAATCAACATCACAATTTGCAAAACATTTGTTAGAGAACAACCACTCCAGTGACTTTGAAATTGAAGTGTTGCATGTAGGAAAGAAAGGATACAAATTAGACGCATAGGAGCAGTTATAAATTTAAATTGTGTACGCTCCAAACAGAATATTATTAACGACTTTTTGTACACACCTCCCACTCACCCCTCCTAAATCTCCCATTCCCCCCTCCCAAACCTCCTATTCATCCTAACAACCCAGATAGAAAAAAAACCTCCCCTTCACTCCACCCTCCACCTTGACAGCCAAACATGTATAGGGTATTATGGTTTGTTTTGTTATGGTTCATTTTACATGGTTTGTTTTGTATGACTAAGTACCCCTCCAGGGTGGCTACTGATATCAAATTTTTAAATTCCCTGACTTTTCCCTGACTATTCCCTGATGGATTTAACAATTTCCCTGACCGATCGCCAAAAGGTCACCTATTATCGGAATCTTTTATTTCTGCTGAATTAAATTTTCGTCAAAACTCAGAAAATGTTAAAAGCTGAAATCAATGCATTAAAATCTACACGTACATCCTAATGAAAAAATATATTAAATCTTCATAAGTTAAAGTCTTATCCAAATTATAGTCGTGTCTTGGTAGTTCTGGGAAGCTGAGAATTACTGAAAAGGCATCGAATGGAAAGTTAATGGCCAATTTACTGTCGGACTCCGGCAAAGGTATCACTAGGGTGCGCGAAAAATACAAACCAATGCCAAGTTTTTGGACTGGATCAAAATCGGATAGCGCGAGTGACATTCAGTAGCGAATAACAATTTGATTAACGTGGTTATAACCCCTTGATTGCAAGAGTATTGCTATCAATTGCGATGTAAAACTATTTGGAAAAACAAACAAAACGTAAGCGCGCCACTGCGAGCGAAGACAGGAGGCAATTGGCAACGGCAGCATCATATTCAGGAATATCATGTTTGAGGTGGTTTTCGACCTGACAAAATTGCTTCGAGAGGGAGCTAAGGGGGCTATTGTACTGTTTCACGAAGGGGGATATGGGAATCGAAGATGATCTTGCATAAGATTTGGTTTACAGGTGACATCGTACTTGTATAACCATTTTAATAATTATCGTCTCATATTTTTAGAACTGCAAGCATGTATTTACTACGAACTATTATGCTCCAGCTGCTCCAGCTACCTCTCAAGCTAAGTCTCGGAAGTTAAAAAAAAAATGTGAGGTAAAATTTTCCGAACAACATAGCCTCGGAATCCTTGTGATTAGCGTAATACATTGTGATCATGAATTTTAACATTACTAGGCAAATATCGCAATAAGGATATGCAAAAGGGATATATTGTACGTCTGATTCACTACTAAATAACTAAGATTCACAACTGAATGTGCCACGAATTGATGGGATTTATTCCATGCACGTCAGCGATGGACATAGGTTTTAGTTGGTGAAACAAAGGGTGGGAAAGACTGGCCGATAAACATAATGGTAGAAAAATAATGAGAATTTCCTTCCCCAGTTTCTCCCTGACTGTTACGAAAATTCACTGACTTTTCCCTGATTTTTCCAGTAATTCAAAATTCCCTGACAATTCCAGGTTTTCCCGGTTTTTCCTGACGATCGCCACCCTGCCCTCCCTCCACATTCCTTCACCTAGGAAGAGTGCTCCCTACAGGGATTCTCTTCCCCCCCCCCATTTTCTTCAAGCACGCAATACCTCCCTGACCCAATCCAAAACTCCTTCCCCCCCCTACCTTCCTTCCCTCCAACCCTCCCCCCCATACCTGAAGGCAGTATATAACCATGAGTATTTTGTAGAGCCTTCACCTGAAGATAACGTTATAGTACATCAAAACCCGGGTCGTGTAAATAAAATTATCATTATGGAACCACTAAGTTTATGTTTTTCATTTATAGAAAAGGACTATCAATTAGGAGAAGAATGACGATTTCCCAGCGCTTACCTGATGCATATGAAGATAAGCTAGAGAGCTTTCAGAGGTATGTAATTCAGCTGAGGAAAAAACATTGCTACATATTGGGACAAATTGGAATTGCAGACCAAACACCAGTGTACTTAGAGATGCCGTCAGAAACAACTGTGAATGAAATTAGCCAGAAGTCTGTGCAAGTACGAAGTGGTGGTTATGAAAAACAGCATAGTACGGTGATGTTGATAGTAATGGCAGATGGGAAAAAACTCTCACATTATGTTATTTTTAAACTAAAAACTACCCAAGAAAGTGATATTTCCAGTCGGTATAATAGTAAGAGCACAAGAAAATGGTTGGATGGACAGTAACATGGTCTTAGATTAGATTAAATGTGTGTGGAATCCCATCCTGGTGCCTTACTACAGCTGCAGAGCATGTTAGTACTTGACAGTTTTTGTGGGCATCTTAAAGAACCTGTAAAACAAAGGCTGCAAGAGGGAAAGACTGACCAGGTGACAATTCCAGGTGGCATAACGTCTATGTTGCAGCCATTAGACGTTTGCATAAATAGACCATTTAAAGTGAACATGAAGAGCCTGTACAGAGAGTGGATGGCAAGAACTATACATGAAGAAACTCCCGCGGGAAAAATAAAAAAACCAGAGTTGATGCAGATTAGTCAGTGGATTTTGCCAAAAGAATTTGAAAGAATGCCAAAAGAATGGACTGAAGCAGTCATTGTGCCCTTACATAAGAAAGGGGATAAATTGGATTGCAACAATTATAGAGGATTATCGTTGATTAACACTACATACAAAATACTATCCAAAATAGTGTTGAATAGACTGAAAGAACAAGTAGAGGAGAAGATAGGAGACCACCAAGCGGGATTCATGAAAAACAGATCCACCACTGACCAAATATTTATTCTGAAGGAGGTAGCCTCTAAGTATTGGGAATACAATAAGGATCTGTTTGTGTTATTTATAGACTTTAGTAAAGCATATGACTCAATAAACAGAGAAAAACTGTGGGAAAGGTTGGAGAACTTTGGAATACCTGTTAAACTTGTTGAAATGTGTATAAAAGAGTCCAAAGGAAAAGTAAAAGTGGGAAAAGAGTACTCCGAAACGTTTGAAATAAATACAGGCGTCAGACAGGGAGATGCACTTTCTCCACTGCTCTTCAATAGAGCAATAGAAGAGGCGCTAAAGAGAACCAGAAATACACCTGGTGGAGCCAAAATTCCAGAAAAAATTAACCTACTAGCATTTGCAGATGATGTAGCAGTAGTAGCTGAAAATAAGGAAGAACTTAAAAACTTGACAAGAGTGCTACTAAATGAGGCGAATAAAGTAGGTTTAAAAGTAAACGAAGGCAAAACACAGTACATGAAAATAAGCAGAAATGAAGATGAAGAGAATTATCTACCAGTATTGCACCATAAGTTTAAAAAAACTGACCAATTTAAATATCTAGGAGTACTAATAATAAACAACAACAAAGAAGAGACAGAAATAAACGCCCGACTTGCCTCAGCTGACAGATCATACTGGAGCTTAATAAAGTTATTTAAGAATAAACTCCTATCAAAAAGAACAAAAATTAGGATTTATAAAACAATAGTGATACCAATACTATTATATGGCTCTGAAGTGTGGGCTTGTACCAAAAAGTCACAAAAGAAACTCATAACGTTTGAAAACAAAGTATTGAGAAGAATATTTGGTCCCATTAAAGAGGGTGAAACATGGAGAATAAGAAAAAACAAAGAGTTAAGAGAATTGTATAAAGAACCAAATATTGTGGGAATTATCAGAAGCAGGAGATTAAGGTGGCTGGGACACGTCCATAGAAGAAGTGAAGAAACAATGATGAAACAAGTGCTAAAAGGAAAACCAGAAGGTACAAGACCGTTAGGAAGACCAAGGATGCGCTGGAATGACGAAGTAGAGAAGGATATGAGAAGGATGGGAGCACATCTGGAAGTGACAGGCGAGCGTAGAGCGTGGAGACGTGTGGTTGGCGAGGCCAAAGACCTCCTAGGTTTTCAATGGCCACAGGAGTAAGAGTAAGTAAGTAAGAGTAAGTAGTCAGTGGATTTTGGCACCATGGAAGATGATTCCAGAGGATTAAGTCATAAAAAGGTTTAAGAAATATTGCATTTCAAATGACATGGACGGCAATGAAGACTTGTGAGGTGTGGGACAGTGAAAGTGAGGACGTGATTTTCTCAGATCTTATTAGCAGTGATGAAAACTAAAAATGAGAACTATTATGATATAAATATTTATTAGTGATTCACAATTCTATTTCCACGAATGTTTTTTTCTTTAGTTTAATAGAATGATAACTGCTATTACATTGAGTTTAGTTTTTCCGTGTGTTTCCAAGACGTTCCGGTGTTGCTAAATCGTCCCAGCCCACAGCTACGCGAAGAAAGCAGAAGAGACCATCGCTATCAGGTATGGATGGTATTCTGCTTTTCTTTGTTGATTTGCCGACGGATTTCTCTAATCGAATGATCACGGGTTGAAATTGTAAGTTCTGCAATTATTTTAGTTGGACATTTCATTTTGAACAGATGCCATTTTTATAGCTGGATGATGTGATTGTATACACCTGTGATTACTGTGTGATGTTAGGAGAAAAAGATGGACAATAAAACAGGCTGTGTATCGTAACGATATTAAATTGTAACGCAATAAATTCATGAGAAAGATATACATCAACACTTAACTTTGGTACATAATTTCTATTAAAGAACGTGCATTCATGTTATGACAAAATGATGCAGGCTCAAGGGCAAAAAATTGATATTTTGATTTTAAAAAATTTTTTTCCTCACGAGCCTGCCAGAAAATGGGGGGGGGGGGAGTGGGGGGATACATGAGTAAATACTCATTACTTGCAGGGCATCTTTCGGCTTTTGCCTTACTTCCGAATCATCTGTAAAAATGTATGATGCAAGTAAACAATGAACATTGCAAATTGATAGTGGCAACATCCATTGTTTACTTAAGATGAAGGAGCGATTTTGGTTGACTCCCATATCATTCTCGCAGAATGTGTACCGCACTCATGAATTTCGTCTTGTCCAAAAATAAGTGGTCATGTTTTTTCATCTTGAGCTAGATGGCGTTGCGGCCTAGGGGTGTAAGAGGGGCACGTAGGAGAATTAGCTGTCGATGTTTTTTGAGTCAGCGAGCCTAGGAGCGGCAGTATGGGACCTCCGGATGATCCCGGGTGGTGTCAAGGAATCACCCAAGCCCAAATACAAAGCGGAGAGGGGGAAGATACAGTCAGCCTCCGTTCATCACTGATTGATTTACAACCGTCCTCACGAAGGGAATCCGAAAAAAGTATCTGGTGTCAGCAGGGGTGGGGGGAAAGTGAGCTACTCGGTGAAGATGAAGAAATCGGCTGAAGATGAAGAAATCGGCGGAGGTTCAGGTCAGCCTTGGCACTACCATCGCAGCAAAGTGCGAGTAAAGAAGTGCGTCATGTTTACCTGAATTTGTTTACGTTTGTTTACTTGAACAAGCATTTAGAATTGTGTAAAATCCACAGTGAAAAATTCATTCGCCTGGACTGGGATTCGAACCCAGACCCCCCGATTTCGCACCGAGTGCTCTACCAGTTAAGCTACCCAGGCGTCATCTATCACTGTGAATTTTATGGTAGAAAACTCGGCGTGAAATCGGGGGGTCTGGGTTCGAATCCCAGTCCAGGCGAATGATTTTTTCACTGTGGATTTTACACAATTGTGTGACCACTAGCGGGTGACTCCGTTAAAGTTGCTGCGCGGCCAGTTCCTCAGTTCTTTGAAGAATTTAGAATTTTGCTTATTGAGCTGAAAAATATAGTTGAATTGTCTTCACGAAAAGAGAATGTGAACACTAGGAAGACAGGAGTTTCACACTACCTACGAGGATGGGCAGGGATCATTTTGACAAATAAAGTTTTTCAGCATCAAATAGCTAATTTTTTCTCCCGGTACCTTATTTTTTTCCACAAATGACATCAAGAAGGCCTTATCTACACATTATTAGCAATAAGAATTATTTTTACTAATTGTTTATAGTTAAAATTAATTCAGTTGATCCTCTTCAGCAGTGCTCATATTAGGCTATTCTCAAGCATAACAGTTTGAAATTAAAGATACCTGACTGAATATTGTGCATATTTAGATAACTATCCTTTTTTTAATAAATATTAATTTTACAAAACCTTTGTGAAATAAAAATTGTGCCTAAAAATCACGTCCATACACAGACATATCCATGTGCATACATTTGGAAAGATGTAAGATCACTTATTTGTACAACTTATACATATAGTTATTTTTTCAGCTGTTTTCACAAACACTTCTATTGCATTGAGAACATACATTGGCAGTTTTCTTTGAGCAATTTTTCTAAATTTGACAATTATTTATTTTCTGACCCTTAGGGATAGTAGCGTGCGTTTCCCGGGAAGAAGAGGATTTCGTTCCAATTGGCAACCCCACCACTTCTTCAACCAGTCTTTGAATATACCTACTTCTTTCTACTAATTTTGCTGTTCGTCACTTCTTTCTTGCTATTTTTTATTTGCTATTCGTCACTTCTGCTATCTGCCTGGTAGCCTCATTCCTTTCTGGGAAGGTCCTAAGAGTACGTGAATGACACTCGCTGCCAGCCAATGTGTTGGGATCTAGTACACAGCCACCTGCGATAAAAGGAGCCAATGGCAGAAGGAAAACATACGGAAGGTTTGGTGAGTTTTTTGGTGTCCGAAAATGTACCCACTAATTTTAGGAAGGACAAAAGCAACAGGCTTTTCTGTTCACATAAGAGCAAAAACTCTTTCCTCCTCTCTTTTGCATCCCACGAAGTAATTTCCCTAAACCTACAGAATAGAGGATTCGGAAATGATTTTATAAATTGAGCACGGCACATCCTCTAGATGGCTTTCAGAAGTAGTGTGCCGACACTTTGATGACAGAAAAGATCAGGGCAAACGTGAGTATCTCTAGGGAGAGATCAAAATAATTTGGCGAGTGATGGTCAGGACTATCCTTTTCCATTGTCGCACCATTGGTCGCTGTAACCTCTCGTTCTATGAATGGAAGCAATGCTGATCACATTCTTATAATCTAACTGCCATATTTTATGCTACAAATATTAATAATGAATACGATAATAATGTATACAAAGGAAGAATGAAAGTGACATATTTTCAATCCTATTCCTCTGACGATTTCAATGTAAGTAAAATTTAAAGATTATTTGAAAGTAAAATATTTCCACAATTTTGGGAATAATCCGCAACCAGGAGAGCTCTGCTATCGACGAATGTCATTCAAATGAAATAAAGAGGCTTCAAGTACTGATCCCAATGTGCGCTTAATGTAACTTAATATCAGTGATCAATAGGAGAAGAAAATGGAGAGAAAACTTGACTCCAACACAGAAAGAAGTAATGGGTCTAAATGACCCATAACAGCCGTCCTCCTCTAGGTATAATATCAATTAAAAAGATAAGCAACAACAATTACGAAATTTTCATTCCATGTTAGTAAAATATAAGTAAAAATGCAAAAAGTCACAAAATTTAGAAAGAATCTAATCACAAATGAGTAGTTAAATTTGATTATGAACACGTGTTATGGGTCCAAATGACCCATCCCGTCCTTCTGGCGTTAATTTAATTATTGTTTTAGTGAATAATAATCTACATATCATTTTATGATGACGCACATAAATATTAATGAAACCCCACCTCCCCAAGAAGGAAATCCTACGTATGCCACTGCGTACATCTACCACGAAAAAGCAATGAAAAGCGAGGCTAACTCCACGGTATGTCAGAAAATGTTGAATTCCACTCCGGTTTAAAACTTTTCCACAGCCTACTTTCACGCCTAAGAGCATGCACGCTGACTGATGATCCTGATGACTCTGACTCTTTGGATTCTTCTATTTAAGATCCCCTTAGCCCAATGTCTTCGCCATCATCTATTTCATCAGCCTCATCCACCGCTCTTAAGAGTTATGAAAGATGTGTTTACTCATGCAAACTACTTAAATAACATTGTTTTATAGCATACTGCATATTAAATATACACTTGGATCCGAAAATATCAGAAGGATCCGACATCTGAGATCAAGTATCCGATCCGGATCTGAAAAAAATCCTGGATCCGTCCATCCCTAGTTATCATATATTTGATAGTAAAAAAGGCATCATCATGTGCAAGCACTGTAATGCAAGGAATGACTGGGCTTGGAAAGACACGTGCATCAAACAGTCTCACAAGGCAAATAAACTCTCAAATGCCAGTGTCCCCTCCCAACTTTAAGTTATCGCCATTCTCGTCTTCGGTCTTAAAAGTCCTAAGTTTGACTTTTGACTCTCGGTGTCAGTAACAGTTGTCCTCTGCTAGAAGATAACATTTTAAAATTCTTGACAGTGCTGTAACCAAACTATCATACGCAAGTCCGGAAATAAATCACAATTCAAATAAACAGTAGAATACTCATCATAAAGTACAATATAACAATAGATAACCAAGGACGCCTAAATAAATTAATATTGACATCGGAGGAATTCAGGACGACGAAAATACATAATCAGGAGGCTCCAACACCTTTCCCGCCACTACGGACAATCAAGCGCCGCGAAACTCGTGACTCTAAGATATATAAGTCGACCAACGAGCAGAATTGACCTCCTTTCATCAGCCCTGATGACGATGACTGAGTCAGACATCGAAACGTCGGCCTACATGGAGACCATCACCCGGTTGGAAACCCGAGAAAGCTTCACCAAGTTAATACGCTGGGAAAGCACTAAATCTAGCATATCAATCTTATAATTTTTTTCCATTTTCCAGTACATTTCTTTTATACCATTCTTATCAAACTTTTGCACATTTGAAAAAATTGCCAAATATGTTTAAACCAATTTTTTTATGACGAAATTATATACAGAAAATGACAGATTTATACGACGAAATTTTCAGTTTTTATTCACCATAAATCTTTGCCTCTACCGATAAGCAATTCCTTTTGCTGCTCAAGATTTTGCGCATAGAAAAAAATGAATTCACTTTGCAATCAAACTCATCATTACAAAATATGTACTCTTCAAAAGAAATTTTAAGGGGTTATTAGAGGATATTCTAGATTTATAAGTCACTTAGATACACACAATACCATAAGGTAATATTAGAGCTTCTGACGTGAGTCAGGTTTGCAACTTTAAAACAATAAAAATAAAACAAAAAATAAAAATTAAATATTAAAAAATAAAATCAAAGCGTTTTACCAAAACTCTTAAACCTTATTAAGTAAATATATTGCAGGATTGCATTATGTTGCAGTTACAACTAAAAATAATGGAACTGAAATAAATTTCAGTGATGATGCGCATACCTGGGCTGCTACCACCTCCCAGATACTTCTGAACGAGTTCCTTTTCATTTGCAGAATTCAACGGCTCCCCCCCTCCATCCTCCGCTCCTCTGGGCTCCAATCTTGCCATCTTCACGGGGACCATCGGACTGGCAGTTGACGGACCACCTTGAAGAAGCTGCAATCCCTGGGGACATGAATAAAAAATATTAAATTGATAATACTGTACACATCACATTCAAAATTAAATGTTTCATTTTTATTGTTTCTGGCAAAGTTTTCGTAAAGTAAACAGGTTTTTTACAATTCACCATCGAAAATTTGAAATGGCCGCCATTTTGAAATGGGAAATCATAACGGTTTTTATTTTTTTTATCCTAACGAGATATTCATGAGGTTAAATCATCCACCAAATTTTAAAGCAAAATATTTAGCTGTACCTAAGCTATGATTTTTAAAAAAACACATGCAGACAGACAGACGCTAAACGAAGCTGAATTAAAAACAAACGTATTCAACATTTTCGTTCCATTTCAGGGGTAGAATCTGAAAATGTAATGCCAGTGCACTTTTTTTGTGACACCCTGAATATGGCAACACAGAAAAAACTGAATTTGTAAAACACATATTTCTCTCATCAAACACCAACAGATTTTATTGTGATGTTAAAATGCTACATATTTAGCTGTTGAGTCAAAATCTGATTTTCAAGTTAATTTAAGCAGCATCTACACCAAATGAATCACGACAAACAAAATAAAAGCTTGCTTACACAGTGTACTTTATATATAATACATCCTATATCTCAGCAAAGTGAATTATATATAAAATAAAAATATATGAGAAAATGGGGATAATGTCAACCTTTTTGCTAAGAGGTGACGGTTGCTCCAATGGTTTGAGATCAAAGCAGAGAAACTTTTCCTCGTCAGCCACCCTACCAAGCCGCATACTTTCCAGGAGCCAATCAACCCGCACTACATAAGGTCTGCAGTGGAAAAGAGGCATCCATTAATTTAAGCTTAATGTATTTTTCATTAGACAAAAATATAATGCATATAAACTTCGGAGAATACAAATATCAATACAAGCACAGAAATAATGCACTCTCATGACTAGGTTTAACCAACAACTAAATTGGAAATTAAACTGAGTATGCTAGTGAGCTTCACCTGTATCCATTATTAAGTTACCTGAATTTTCCAGACTTCAAAGATTTTATTTCTTCATACAAGAACTCTCCGACAATAACGTGCGATACAGATTCAGTGATTTGGTGAAAACGTGTAGCTCCACCTCCATTGATAATCTTCCTCAATTTTTCCACTTGACTAGGATTAAAGCCACTCAGATACACCTAAGAAAAGTATATGAACAGACACTTCAGATCATAGAGAATATCCTATAAACTCAAATTTGTGGCAGGACAAATGCTAGAGGAAATATAAAACAGGAACAGTCAGAAGCTAGGGATGCAACATTTGACTCCGTTAAAGAATCCATTGGCAAAAGTTACTCAGAGCACTTAACAATTACAAGGCATCTGAAACAATTACCATGAAAAAACTAAATTGATACATAGAACATTATCTGCAGTAGAACCAAGGCACAGTCTAATTGCACTATAGCAACAACACTAAATTATTCAGGACTTTCTTACTCTGAATTCATGTGAGGCACAATAAGGTGATCACTCAAAATTTGAAACAACTATGTACAGTGAAACCTCTACCTAACGAACTCCCGATAAACGAAGAACTCCGATGAACGAACAAATGCTATTGGTCCCGCCAAATTCCTATTTAAATGCATTGGTAAATACCTCTAATGAACGAACTCCTGATCTACGAAAACTCCCGATAAACGAAATGAAAGATTAGCCCTGTATTATAATATTTACCTCTTCTTAACGTATTTTTTAAAAAAAGGCTAATTTTGAATATTTTGCGAGGTTTTTGCCGTTTTTGCTGCTTTGAAAGTGACTAGGACCAATCAGAGACTCCGTACAAACAAGCCAGTCAGAAAGGTCCTTGTTGTTTTTCCAGTTAATTGCATTTCCGGTATTTTGCGTCAGTGTTACCGGCGTGGTTAGTGATTTGGCCGGCGTTCTTGAGTTTTACTGCGGTTCATCATCGTGAGTTTATAATTTCGATCTTTCCGAGTGAAAACTGGTTGCTCTCGAGTGTTACTGCGGTTCAATTTCGTGAGATTGGGATGCAGAATTGGGACTGTCCAAGAGTTAAAAATATTTTTGGTTGGTAATGAAAAGAATGGAACTTATAAGTTGGCAGCGCAAGTCACGCGAAGTGATTTTCATTTCTTTTTTTGTGAACTGGATTGTAATTTGAAATTGTGACAAAAGTGTTGTACCAAAATGACCTGGTCACGTGAATAAAACGAGTGAAGCCTGGTTTTTCCGTAAGTGTCAATTATTACGTCTGGTTTTCTACTTATTTTCAAGGTAAGTTCGTAATTTATTCTCCACGCGTTTGCAAAAATTGTTATTCATTCTGGATTTATAAAATGTCAAATGTTGACTTTCATATCGCGGGCTCGAAAATTTATTTAGTATATTTGAAACACATCTACTGCAATGAAATCTCGTTCAGTGGTCATTTACGTTGTGCGCATTCCTAAATATTTTTATTGCTGTAATAACATGCATTTTTTTTAATTAGAACGTTTCAAATGTGATAATTGTTTTTTTCGCTCGCCGCCATCTTGAAAATAATTCTCGAAAAAAGGTAGCTGGCGGAACGAAAACCAAAATATATCGTGCTGTATTTACAGAGCAGTTCTCAAAAACCTTGAATGCACCGCGGATGTGACTGTGTTAAGTTGAAAGTGGCGGCATAAGAAACTACTATCATTAATTCTAGCGTGTTTGTGATGCATTGGGCGGGAGGTTAAGGGCAGGTTACGATTGGCGTCAACGCCTACTTCACCCTCGAGCTGAATACACAGGTTCCAACCCACTACTACAATTATCACAGCAATTACGAGTTGATAATACTCGTACTCGTCCATGTTCTCGCTCTGTGGTACATAGTAAACAAATCAACACATGTTGGCGATCGGCTGCATGTAAACATCTGCATCCAAGCAAAGATGAATGAAGGCGACCAATGGTTACCGACGCACATTCTAGCTGACTGCGATCGTAACAGGATGGCGTCAAAGCAAAAACAATTCATGGTTAAAGTTTGACGTTCATGCCAACTATAAATCGGCCTTTAGAAATCGCAGTAAATGGTATAATTAGCAGGACTTGCTGAAATACCTGTTCGTTGTTATTCCACGGTTTTTATAAGGCATGGGAGCAGTAAGTATAAAATTATGCGATCCTCTGTGGAAATGTTACCTTTAATTGAGTTCTGCAAACCACATTCCCTGAAATTCAAGGTACATACATACGAGAAGTGGATTATTTACGTTGCCCCTGGAGTGATGCAACGTGCAAAACACCTCCGACGAACGAACTCCCGATGAACGAACTGGGAATTTTTCGGTCCCTTGAATTTCGCTAAGAAGAGGTTATACTGTATTATAGTAAAGAAAGATAATTATGTTTCAACTAATTCAAGAAAACCTTGCTAGAATTCAAAGCTGCATTCCTTCAGTGGGAGGCACTTACTACAAACGTACATGAATTAGCAAATTTTACAATGAAAAAATAATCATTCACCTGAACTTGATTTACACCAAGATCTCTCAATTAATACTGAGAAACTGAGCCTTTAGTAGAGATGGGCAACTTTGAAAATTACCATGGTAATTTTTGTAAATTACCATGGTATTTTTCGTAATTTACCGCGCCCCTTGAAAATTACCGTAATTTTCAAGATAATTCTCCCATGTTTGAGATAATTTTTCATATAGATAAATTCCCAAGATGTTCTTTTAAGCTAAGTCCACATTTCTGACGTGTTTAATTATAATTTTAGGTATGTTCAACTCATTTTTGGCATATTTTACTTAAATTATAACATTATTGAGTAATTATTAGTCGAATATTCTTCTTTAAAATTTTTCATACTTTGACAAAAGAAAGCCAGATTGCGTGTTGCTGCCGTATTTCTTTTTACAATTTTGAAAATTTTTAATAGATTAATGTTGCATCAGGTATGGTTTAAACATCGTATCATCACCCTTTTGCTATTGGCATTCTTATTTAACCGTACATTTTCTGTTTAATGCTTAAAACTGAAAATTACTGGAAAATTACGGTAATTTTTGAAAATTACCGTAATTTACCACGGTAATTTACCTCAGATGAAAATTACGGTAATTTACCCATCTCTAGCCTTTAGGCAACAAAGCTCACAGAGGAAGAGGATCCCCAGGTAGCCTAGTTGGTTAAAACACTCAGCTCTAAGTTGAGAGACCTGGGTTTGAATTCCAAGCCAGGAAAATGGTTGCTTCACAGTAGATTTCACACATTTAATAGAATAAATACAAATCAAATATGTATAGTTAACACACAATTGTATTGATTAATAACATGGGTACTTACTACTCGGACACAACATTCTAAAGAGATTGGGGCATCAGAATCCCAGCTCATGAAGATATATTATACTACTGTTAGAAAATTAAGCACATGTTGTCAGATTTCCACTTGAGGCTCAGGCACAATTTAAGGAGGAAAAAGTCTGAAGGTTGGTTAATAAGATTACCTTTTACTGATAGTTCTTCTTGGGTTTCCTACTGTGTTAGGATCTCCATGATTGCCAACGTATTGGCAAAAGACTTTCCTGCCTTCATCAAGGCTCCAGAGCCTAGATAATGGCAGGAAAGTCTCCTGCCAAAACGTCGGTGTTCATGGAGAGACAAACCCGGTGGAAAACCTGAGAAGAACTATCATTTGCAAGGAAAGCCTGAAATCATACAAGACTAATTTTTGTCATTCTTCCATAATTCCAAAATATATATAAAAGTATAGTAGCAGAGGAGTTCTAAAACTTTCATAGTGCATAATAACAGGAGGGTGGAAAGGAAAATACCGTATTTTTCGGTAGATAACACATGTACCTATTGTATTATGCGCACTTTCGGCATTCTTTTTTATTTATAGATAACGTGTGTGGCCCGAACTAGTGGTAGAGTTAAGAAGTACAAACCATTACTGCCAGAGGTGAGGATTGGGAGTGATTTCTGAAAGTGTGGGTTATTAGTGGTAAAATTTCCAAAAATTTCCCTATTTTCGTATTGCTGGCAAGAACTACGCTTAATTGTTTGTGATTCTGGAGGATAACTCTAATGGTTTACATCATTCTCTCATTGTGAATTGGTTGAAAGGTAAGTCATATGTTTGTTTGTAATGATGTTGCATGGTCTATACTTTGTTATTGTACTTATCTAAATTAACTCGTGATTTTCGTTTCTTTTTTAAAATTAGAATTGAATTACCCATGGCAGTAGCAAGTGTTTCCCGGAGGAAATCTTATACAGCCCAATTCAAACTGGAAGTTATAGAAGCCACAAAGGAGAAAGGGAATCGTGAAGCTGCTCAACAGTTTGATGTTGGTGAGAGTAGTGTGCGGGAATGAAGAAAGGCCGAAGCAGTTCCAAAATGTTTACATAAGAGGAAATGGGCTATGCGGTTCAGAAAATGTTTGTGGCCAACCGTTGAAAAAAAACTGTATGATTGGGTTGTGAATGAGAGAGAGAGAAAGGTATGAGAATATCGACAGAGTGTTCTGCAAGAGTCGAAGAGGATTGCTCAGGAAGATAATATGTATTGAGGATTTTAAAGCTTACCCATCTTGGGTGTTTGGGTTTATGAAAAGGAACAATTTAAGTGTTCGCTCATCAACTAGCGTTGGACAAAAATTGCCTTCCGACTGGGAAGCTAAAATAGCAAAATTTCATTTATACCTTCATGAAAAATTGTGTGGTGTTGACTTTCAGCACTTCGGAAATATGGATGAGGTTCCCGTAAGTTTTGACATGCCTGCTTCTAGGACTGTGAATTTAAAGGGAGCGAAAGACGTGTCAGTAGCCATGACAGGTCATCAAAGGTCGAACTTCACTGTGGCTCTCTGCGTCACAGCATGTGGTTCAAAGTTACCACCAATGGTGATTTTTAAAAGAAAGACCATTCCTAAGGGTTGTGATTCCAAAGATATCATTGTAACTGCTAATGAGAAAGGTTGGATGAATTCCGAGGTGATGAAGTTTTGGTGAAATAATGTGTGGCGGAAAAGGAAAATTGCATTTTTCAACCGTAAATGTGTTACTTCTGGATTCTTGTAGGGCTCATATAATGCCAGAAATTAAATGCATCGTGAGCAAATATTCTAGAATGGCCATCATCCCAGGTGGGTTAACGAAAAAACTACAGCCTCTTGACACTGCAGTTAATAAACCGTTTAAAGATAACTTACGTGCTAAGTGGGAAAATTGGATGATGGCCGTCATCCACGAATACAACAAAACGGGGCAGATGAAGAGACCGTCTTATAAGGATATGGTGACGTGGATTGCCGAAAGTTGGGCAGCTGTGAGTGAGAATTGTGTAAGAAATGGTTTCTTTAGGGCAAAAGGAGACGAAATGTATGATGAAAATGAGAATGTTGATGATGTTACATTATCTGAAATCAAATCAGAAGAAGTGCAAAAGAAATATTAAACGCAATAGATTCTTTCAATGTTGAGTCAGACGAAGAATTTCTTGGATTTGAATAATCTAATGTTCAATGAATGATGAGTTAAAATTTCACCATAGTTTTATTATTAAATTTCATTTAGGTACTTAATATCGCTTTCTAATGTATAATGCGCAGGTTCTTATTTTATCAAAATTTAACTTTTTTGGGTAGATAATGCGCGCGATATCTACCGAAAAATACGGTAATAGGGTGTAAAGAATGAGTGGTAACTTAAGATTAAAATTTTTTGATATTCGATGGAGGGATTTAGGGATTCAACAAAAAAAACTCACTTTGCATCCATCCAAAAATGATCCAGCTTTTTTGGCTTCTGATACATCCAGCTTGTTCACAAGGTCAATATAGTCCTTACTGCCACCTAAAAGGAATAAATGGATAACTCAAGGGTGAAATTCTCAGTGAATTTTATGCATGCTTTTTTCTCAAATTGAGAGAATATTTTCTGAGAGAGAACAGACCATTTCCTTTTCTGGGAGTGCGTGGTTCAGGGGCAGCAGAGAAGTCATTATTCATAGTCTCGTTGACATTGAATCGAGACATATCGCCTGCAATCGTGCTACACATGGAGAAATCTGGAAGGGCATCTGCAAGAAAAGAATGAGGCATGTTGAAGATTCAGCCACAATTTTTCTCAAGGATGATTTCAACAGCTGTAACAGCTATGAGGCTTTAAATTTTATGCTTTAATCACATTCATATATTGAACTGCTAATTGATGCAACTCTTCCATGCAATTCTGCAATATAAGCTCAATTCAATGGTGCAAAAGACATCTTTAAAAAAATTCCAGCCAGATGTGGGGTCAGAACCCACTAACTTCAGTTTGGTCAATGAAATCCATTGATGGCAAATGGAGTTCGAGAGAAGAGTTATGATTTAGAATTACTAGTTTGGCACTCAACATAGAGACCATAAGCTGCATCAGCTCAACTTGGATGCCACGAGAAAATTGTCAACAGTATTTAAGAACTAATTATTTCCCGGCGAATGTTGAAGGTCAATTCTTTGCAGGTTATTCACTGGGTCAGGTCCTCCATCTCTGCCGAAATTTCAGTATGACTCGATCATCGTTGATAGGAAGATGAGGAGCGAGTCGCACATCAAAACATCGGTGGAGACAGAGAACCTGGCTCCGTGTTTAACCCAATAAGAATTCACAAGTCTGCAGTGCTGACACACTCTATAGAATAAAATGCCAAGATATTAATATCCCTGAAATTTGATAACTTTCACCAACTCTCAATAAAGAAATATACTGAATATTCCACAGGAACTTGTCAGCTAATTTGGGTTTCCCCCAGATTACCAAAATACAAAACGTTCAATGTAACCATAGCAAAAAAATGACAGTAACAGCTTTAAACCTTGTGTTTTTCCAGGTTCTGGAGTTGAGCATAAGGTTTTTGTAGAGGATTCGCTATCCACAAGGTAGCCATCAAAAGGTAAACAACACCCCTTCGATGAGGATTCAAACACCCACTGAGGTGTCACACATGGTATTCCCCATTTTTTAGCATAGGTGAACTTAGTCCCAGACGGGTCACCTATCACTAACACTCCTGTTTCCTTGGAATCAAGCTGTGGTGAATATTGTCCACCTACAAGAGAAAAATTAAAACTATCTGAGCAAAAAATCTACTAAACAAATGTATGATACACTCTCCAAGCAGGGACACATTATGTTGAGGTTGAAATTCTCATTTGGTATTAAAATCGGAATCCTAAAGTGATGTGAGCAACTTATGTGAGCACAATCAACATCCTAATCAGAGGCAGAATCAACCATCAGAATCCATGAAGATAAAGTGAAAAGATAAACTGAAGAGTACCTTACTGCAAATTTGTGAAAATATTTTTTAACTAATGGACATGACATGCAAACCTTAAGGTTTAAATAACCATTAATTTGACTGCAAACATGATAGCATCTTTTGAACATAGTAACTTACCACCACTAGTGATCAGCTTCATCAAATTTTGCTTGTCTTTTTTAGATATTTGGGAGGCACAAATTACTATCCCCTTGAATGCAGGCAGTTTGTGATGTGAAAACTGAGGATCTAGGGAACTCACATTCTCCTTCAATCCAGCATCCCAAACAGCACCTACCCAATCCTCTGTCATAATGGGCACCTTTCGCTCCACAGCAACCTATTTACAGTAATAAAAATTAGAGACATAAAGCCAAATAGGCAGAGAGAAATGATTTGCTGCAGATTGTGAATGCTACCTTATACTTTTGGCTGCCCACAGCATCTGCTACTAGGTGAGTAACACTCGCATTAAATGCATTTAAATAAATTCCACCCATAAGGCCTATTTTCTCACTAAGGGTTTTCTGCAAAGAAATCCAATTTTATAGATAGACGAAGGAATATATTAAAATTCGGTAGAAATAAGAAAGAAATAGAGTATACCTTTTTCTCCTTTGTGAATCCTGTAGCAGTGACCACAACACCAACCATTGCAATGGAAATAATAGGAGATGGTATGTTTGGGATCGGCTTCCTTTCCAACAAGCAAGTCATCAGACAGCGAGGACCAATAATTCTAAAAGAAAAAGGAATAGCGATTTACAAAATTTCACGTGACCATCATTGCAGACATTAAGAATATGTAGGCAATCAATTAGAAGGAAAGTGAAAGCAGCTAAGTAATTTGAAAGCAACAAACGATAGATAAGTTAAGGTGATTTGGAACCAATATAAAGGTTTTTAGTATTTATTCTCTCAGAAAGCCTTAACTAAAGCTTAAGAGTCGATGCAAATGGGTGAACTACTCACACACACTTAAACTCTTTCAGAAAATCGAATGCTTTCCCTGAAAATTCGTCGAAAACAAATATGTCTGTTTTCTTGGGATTGAGCTTGAGGCATTCTTCACTAGAAATCCATGCAGTAGAAATTTCTTGATCCGCACAGCACTGAAAATAGTCAAATAAAGAAATTTTCAGAGGATATTAAACAATGACGGCATTTATATACACAGCTATACTGAATAATACTTTTAAGTGAAACAATAGTGACTCTAAATGCAGCAGCAATAACATTTAGCGGTACTTGGTCTGATAGGGATGGACGATTAAATATGATTCAAGCACATAGTCGTTAAAGTTGTTAGTTATAACGCATAAACTAAGGTTTACTAATGCTACTATTTAGAAACAGTCAACAACCACAACGGTGGTTCAGTTTTCATACGAAAGATGTACACTGCAAACTGAGATTCACACGTTAGACGACAACACTGACATAAATATGCACATATGTAAAACGTATAATACAAAATAAATCCAAAATAACATAAAAACCAACTTGATGAGCTGCCTGCATATCATTTGATACATTCCCTTTCTCTATACCATCTTCTAAAACAAAAACAACCGATATCTTTTTATGCACCGTTGACTCTGACATCCTTGGCTACAATGAATCACTTATTGCTACTTTATACCCACAAAGACGTTAACTAATAACATTTGCACAACTTGAAAATCTTTTGGCGCGAATCAGTACGTCAACACGAATGCGAAATGCACGTATCGTCTGTTTGTGTAAAAACAGATGACCATTGGACGGGGGAAAATTCAAATCTTTAAAGTTTAAGGCCCCGGGCTCAAGTGAGTTATGTTTTACAGATAGAACCAAGAACCAATTCATACAAATTCATGAAATTATTTTCTGCAATTATCATTTTAAAAATTAAGGTTTTACAGTGAAAAATGGAGTGTTCATGTAAAGGTACATGTCACGCTAATACCTAATAGTGATCCTTAATATTCATGACCGTGCGGTGTGCATGTGGCGGTCCGCTTGCATGCTGCATTTTGGTGACTTGTCACCCCCTGCCAAACACCCTAGAGGTGGCTCGCAGGGTAATATGTAGATGTAGATGTAGATGTAGTTAGTGTCAATTAAAAAAGTCGAGTCCCTCGAGTTTAGGAAGCTGTATCTTCAAGTAGGGTCAACAAATTTGTATGAAATAGAAACCATGTAATAGAATGACCATTCCTAAGTTTATTAATGCGTGTTGAAAAATTTCCTGTACTTATAACTGGCCTTTTACGATATTTATTTGAAAAAAGTTACTATTTTTGGCGCTCAAAGTCCGATTTCCCAACTAAGTTCTCTTAACATCTGACATAGAAACTGACGATTCTGATATAAGTTAGCTAAAAATGTTACTAAGGTAATAAAGGAAATAAATGTTCATATGTGCAGTTTACACGAGCTGTTGTAAAAGTTGTAAACCTTCGCTAATTTCGAAACTAATGATGCGATTGAAATTTGAGGTATACTGTTGTGACCGCAATAACGCCAGCATCTATATACCACTTAGCTATTTAATTGACCCGTTATTCTGAATAATGGGTTCTCAAAAAGTTGATACATGGTCGCGCGTTACCGGTCTATTACTTGATAATGTTCAACCCTATATCCCTTTACCTTAAAAAAATTTTCTATTATAGTAAGCACTTGACATTTCCGCTAGTGAAAACAGCTGTAACTGTAAATTAAAAATATATTAACCGTTCTGCAAATATAGTTGGAGGTTTTGTATCTTTTACTGTTGTGAGAAAGCACTTATAGCCCTAAGAAACATATTTGGGATATCTGTCACTCGACTGGTCACCTGTATTATTTTTGTAGTTGATATTTTTGGATGGACCACTGCCACTGTCAATTCAGAAAGGCAATTATGCTTTATTTTGAGAAATTTTCAGTGACTGCATGATTGTGAACTTTAAATGTTTGGAGAGCTCCCGTTCTAGTTCTTCCATTGACCTTGTCATACTTTTTTCTCGAAGCTATTTTTTTTCTTACCTGTATCTTGTTTTACATTCCATATTCATTTAGCTTCAATTCGAGTCTCCAACTCTTTCTCATACATTCCAAATATCTGTTGTTCATTAAAAATGTGACCTGACAAATGGAGAACTGTCCAATTTCTTTATTTTGTATCGCAATTACTTACCGTTTGCATTATGTATTTCTTTTCAGGCTATGGTTTGAGGTTTGGGAGACTTCTGGCTCCAGTTTTTTTAAATTTTATCCAAACATGTAAATAAGAACGTTAGGAATGGTTTGAAAACGGCCAATTTTTCATTATTTCATCATTATTTTGAATAATGTTGAAAAAACAGACATTTTGCATGCCTGAAGTATTGATGATGGTTATAAGGGTCTCATGACTTATAGGGAGTGCTAAAGCCTAACCCATCTCCATGTCCACCTCCAACTCAGAGGTGGGAGTTTAAAAACCCATCCCCCCCATCCCACTACCCCTCGCCCCACACCCCCTCTGCCTCCTCAGAAGGGGCACTTGCGTGACCTTCCCCCTACCCCATGACCTTCCACTCCCCTCTCCTACCAGCCCCATTATGCCGTATACTGTTACATACATCCAGAGGCATACTAAGAAGGTGCCATAAAACCCTTTTCTCACCTAAAGGTAAGGCTATTTCCAAGAGGTGACCGTCTTTCTATGCACAAGTGGTGCATTATTGGTGATTTAAAAAATCTGTTATACTAAGTTTTTCTTAGAGCCAGAGACTGCAATAATACTCCTCTTAATCTTCTGACCAGAATGAGACCAAAAACTAAGTGAATCGGATGAGTTTCAATTGAAACCATACGTTGAGTGGAGGAGATGGTGTTTTTTAAGCCCTTATGTATTACCATAGAGTAAGTATATACTTACTCTATGGTATTATGTATGGTTCTACCCCGTCTTTTAATGGCAATAAATGCAGCATGCAACATATGGAATTGGGATAAAAAGATAGGTAAAGGGATTACTCAAACAAGATTTTTATTTCATTTGCTATTTCTACCTTGCATTTTTCGCAGAAACAATTCTTTGAAATACATAATATCTTTTAGCCATTCATATTCCGAACCTGGCTGGTCTGTTTTGTCACATTCACTAGTCATGGAGTAGTCACCCACTGATATCTGTTTGTACTGTCACACACTTTCCAACACGGTAAAGGTGAGCTTTCGTCTCGCACTTGTTTTCGCGATTTTCACCCACTTTAAACAGAGATATCAGAACCAATATCACCTCACTTATTATGCAAGCTTTGCAAATTTGTTTAACACTTTCAACACTCATCTCCTCCCTCGACTGTCTACTTCCTAGGAGACCAGAAGAGGTCGGGAAAACTCCTGTCTTCCCACGGATGAGGCACGGGTTGAAATGGCTGTCAATTGTAACCCTGAAAACCCTGAAAGGAAAACTGGTAAATGTGTTACTAAGCCCTCAGGGCTCTTGGAGTCCTTTTGAAAAATGGGTAAATGTGCTAAAAAAAATGAAGTCACGCTTACAGCTATTCCCTGGCTGTCTTGACAGACGCATATTGTGTTCAGCATTGGTTAATTAGAGTCAACTCTATTCTAGTTTCCATATTTCTATTTGCTTCGCCTTGAAAACAACGAAATTTCTATTCAATCCAAGCTCCATACTGATAGAAATTTGGGATTTGTGAAATAACAAACACAACTTGGCGACAAAACGAACCACTTAATCTCATCTTTATTTACGTTCAACACTGCTCAAAAACTCTCCCCAGCAACCGTATATTTAATTAAATTTATCTTAATATTAAATTACCTGCGTTGATACTACCTATTTATGTATGTATCCATCCATTTATCACATTTATGTCCATTACGCACTTTATAATTCATATCTCTTATCCTGGAGCTCTTTGAATCTCCGTAGGCAACGCGTTACAATAAATTTATTAATGCTTTCCTGAATGGCACAATTATTCAATCTCTAACATCAATCCATTTCTCTAAGCGAATGCTTCTTTGATGGTACAGTTACCCTCCTTATACCCTAGCTACAACACCAATTATGTATCATTCGAAATACTTAGTGAACTGTTTCACCAGCTCAGAAATGTCCCCAATTTCCTCAATATTTTCCTCTTACAACCCCGCAGCCAAAGAGCGTTGTCAGCCCTGGAGAATTAATGCATGTTGAGCGGCGAGGAGTCACGTTAACCACTGATTTTGAGCCTAAGCCACATAAATCTAATATTCCCAGCCTTTTTTTTATCCTGGGATTGGACCGACACTGGCGAAGTAAAAACAATCACCGACACGAACACAAGGCAATTCACGCTCAGTAAATTTGGCAATACAGACGATGCGAGACCGAAGTGAATCTCACGGCAGTCGAGGAGAGACTGAGTTAATAAACACCAATGCATTCCATGCCACTCATCAGCGATTGGCTGGAAAAGTGAAAAGTACACCTGCACATTCAAGGTAAGCCACCATGAGTTGGGATAAGGGGTAGATTTAGGTCCTATATGGGGTGGGGGGCGTATTTCTACTTTCTGGAGGTCTGTGGGTTATGGAATACCTTAATGACCACTATTTTTCCCATTGTACCAGGAATTAGGGGGAAGGATTGGGGACGCCCCCACTTATGCCCCTTAGGGTGCGGTCCAGAGAACGCTACGGAGTGCTACAATCGCCCACGCTCCAAACACTTCCGAACAGCGGTCCACGGTCGCTACCAGTCACTACAGAACGCTCCCAACTTTCTGCCAGTGGACCGGTTTCGGAGCGTTTGTGGCAAAGTGTCATGGCCGCCGTTTGTTGTTGTTCGGAAAGAAGGAATCGTCTGCTATTTGCATTGGAATATTCCTACTTTCAGACAAATTCTAGTTTCCCAAGATGACTAATTAATCTGTTAATGATCAGGTCGGATTTCTGGCAATTTTGAGAGTAATGACGGAGACGATGGCTACTATGTTTATGATAACTAGGAGATAAAATCGGGGAGGCACCGCTTTCAATGGACCATTGGCACTCAAGTTTTTCCAGTGGTAGTCATAGATTTTGCTATCTATTAACAACTTGCGCCTACATTACTTTTAAATTAATTATAACTTAAAAACATGCACTCAAACTTAACTTTCCCGAAGTGTGCTAATGTTGTGATGGTTTTCTTCAATAAGATTTCATAACCGTACCTATAATGATAAACAATCGACCCGAAACTTTGGCTCATAATACTTGAGAAAAAGCTCAGAATTATATCCATGTCAAAAGATTCAAGCAATATTATTGGTCGGGAATAATTCGACTTTCGCACGGCCTCTTCATGAAGTACCTACGGTGTTTGTATATACGCACGAAAACCTATTCTCACGGTATTGAAATTTCAGAACACGAAAAATGTTTTACTCCAACGGCCGTGTAAATAAAAAGATATAAGTAATAATTCACTTAAGTTCACACTCACCTTCGCAATTGCGTTCATAAATTTAGAGCACGACAAATATAATATATATACAAATATTAAAAAAAGAAATAATTATTCAAATGTATAAATAAAGAACACTAGAATTATTTTACTCCAACGGCCATTGGAGGAAATTGTCTTGTTCTTACATTTGGAGACGTAGAGCTTCTCAACCTCATATTAATGTAAAATTTATTCCAATTAACAGGAATCAGAAATATCTAATATTCTGGTAGGCTGATCACTATTTCAAATAGTCAAAGCACTAATTATATTGAGTGGATTTAACCTTGTATGCATCCACGAATAATGTTCCGACCTGTCATCTTTTAAATCCCGCCATGAAACCATGAATCGCTCCCATCGCCCCTGGTTTCTATCGTGAGCGTCTGGAGCGAAGCGGGAGCGAATATGATGACGTTTTCCTTGACGTCATGGGATAAACCGTAGCGCTCCGGAGCGAATTGGAGCGACCCACGGACCGCTTGGAACCTCGCTACGAATGCTCCGGAGCGTTTGGAGCGTTCTCTGGACCGCACCCTTAATCTGCCACGGGTTGGGAAAAAGGTTATAATACGTCGACCTCACTAGCTCAGTCTTCCACTTCCTCCAATGGGAGGTTGCAAGATTGTGCCTCTGGGACCCAGGCCGCTTGGTCGGCTCATTACCAAGCACAATAAGCCAACCCCACCTCCTCGCGGTGCAACCTGGGCGCCGCTTGCGGCAGCTGACGGAGCTCTGGCACAGGGATTTTGCAACAGCTCACTGACTTTTTGGCTAAGGTTGAAGTGCATAGCACTCGGTTGGAGGCTGATAAGCCTAGCACTATCCATCCACCAATCTCTGCCTTGACGTGGCGCAAAAACTTTAACACAGAATGACAACAATAATTGGTTGCTCTATTGGTAGTGAGAGCACCTGGATCGATTCACCACCTTCCGATGACTGAAAGTGGCTCTGACTCACAGCTCTAAGAAAATCACTGGAATGAATTGCGTTTGTCAAACCACTTCTTGAGTGAGCAAATCTGGTTTTGCAAACCGTGTCCAATCACCGTAATTTGTGGTTGGGTGCGAAACAATGCAACCTAGTTCGACTGAAATTTTGATGCCATTACCTTTCCCTTCCAACACCACTAGGATCCCATGGGTAAAACCTTCGGGTAGGCACCACCTACTGGTTGTACCTGCGTCGCACAGTGGTCCCAAATCGAAAAAAGCTGGCCAAAAGACATTTTTTCCACTTTCTATGAGGAAGTTCGGAAAGTTTAATTCGTATTCCACAGTATATGGTCTACAATATAGGCTACTACAATGGACATTGTACTGCTCATAGTGTAGTGCTCATTGCATAGATTTGGAGAATGCCTGATAATTTGAACGGCAAAGACAAACAGGATAAACCTTTTAAGTCGGGTATATATAAATTTAAATGCAATAGCTGCAATATAGCTTAAACCGGTCGAAATTTTAAAACACGCATAAAAGAAAATGTCCGTGGTTTAAATAATAGAGAGTTTGTCTCCCTTTTGGCTAAACACCTTATAGAGTGCAATCATGTCATTGACTTTACCCCTGAAATTTTACATTTCCTTCCCAAAGGTTTAGAAATGGATGCATTAGAAGAGATTGAAATTATCAGGCATTCTCCAAATCTATGCAATGAGCAGCTTTTTACACATACCTCCCCACTACTTTCTGGAAAATTTTCGTAAAAAAACTTTGATCTTTCTCATATCACCACCCCTTGATTTCATTGTTTTTGCCAAGCATTGTATGTACATTTTTGTTGTTATCATTTTCATGTTAATTTTTTTCATTTTTGTTTCATTTCCTTTTTGTAATTTTTTAATGTAAACTTTTCTTTAAAATTAAATTTAATGTTCTGTATCTAACAACAACAACAATATAATACATGTAAACAAACTACTACACCTGACGATGCCATTAAATTGGTGAAACGCGTAGTGTGATTAAAATTATAAAAAGTGTAGAAAAGTACCAAACTTTATCATAATGAATAGTATTATTTCCAATAATATGTGGACACCCACACACCCCATTTTACGGATTTGATTGAATGGGACCGGATTGGAAAACATGTTGAGGGTTGGCACACAAGGCTAGTTACAGCCTTCGCTTGAATAGCTTTCCACCACCGAGAGCGGACGAGGAAGGATGCAGATCAAAATGGCTAGCGGAACTGGAGTCAAATAAGTTCTACGGGCAAACTCCCGAGTGGAAGAAATACACTGAAGAAACTCACGTCCACACGTCAGTTAGGCCGATCGGAGTCTTTTATTTCGAGCTCCGTCACCTGTTGTTATTTTATCTCTTTAGATTCACATTTGCTCTTACCATTATTACTTCCATGGAACTGACGAAGTAGCCAAATGGTGGTAAAATCACATGAGACTACCAGGCACTACGATTGGGATGGAGTTCAAATTCTCAGCCAAGTAATTTTTTTTACACCATATAATTTCATGAGGAAAGAGTGTATGACACCCCAAAGATACATTCTTAATATCAATGCAATGTAAAGGGTGGGCATAAGATAAAACTTATGTTAATATTTATTATTTACAATTTAATTTATATATATGACGAATAGCTGCACTGCTACCTTTTTTATCAATTGATTTTATCCACTGAAAAAAAAAGGATTCAGAGTGGGTGTGATTCACTTAAATACCTGTTGGAATATGCAATTTGCCAATTGGTATATGTTATTTGTATTGCTATGGTGGTTATGTATGTTATATTGCTATGGTGGTTATGTATGTTATATTGCTATGGTAGTTATTGATTGGTTACATAAACAATCTGCTATTGAATTCTCATTGTCTTGGAATAAAAGTGTATTTCCATAGTGGAATGTTTCTTATGGAAAAGGGAAATACTCGAACATTATAAGTTCTCAATTTGGACCACATCTCACTCAGATAAATCAAATGTCTTTAATACCTACCCACAGTATTATTGTGTCTTAATAGCCGATTATTTATTATTACATATTTACATTTGACCATGATATTTTTAAGACCCATTGTGTAGATTTCCACATTTTTAAATGGAGTATTATTGTTAAAAGGTTTTAAATATGGGTGACGACGCTTTCCTATGTCGGTATAGCTGAGGGGCGTCATAACAGTCGAGGCGTTTAAGGGCGCATGTCCACGAGGCCTCAAACACACGTGAATGCATGTGAGGTGACTGACAACTGGCCATAGGTGACGAGGGTGGGTGGTAGGGTTGGCCATGGAGGATTATGGTTGGAGGAGGGGCGGAGGGAGAAACCCAGCATTGGCATTGGCCCAATCGTCACCAAGAGCGCGAAGGAGTCCATAATTATAACTTCCATATCATATATTCAACGGACGGTGCTCTCCACAACCTACTTGAGCAAAAGTTGCGATCGGTATTCCACCAAAAAATCTCCGACGCTGGTGGGATTCGAACACAGAGTACCTTGGTGAGAAGTCATTAATCTGGCCGCCACATCAACCCGGTCTGACCAACTCCTTCCATGAAATGGCATTCTGTGCATCCATCGGCCACCAGCTTTTGTTAGCTCTGTAATAGTCCACTTTTTTCATTATTATGGCCTCCTAAATTTTTACGTGAATGTGTTCATGAAGGATGAGGCGGAAGAGGGATTTATTTTTTTCATTCATAAGTACATAGTATAGGGACTATCGATGGCCTAAAATCAGCAGTTTTATTCCCAACCAAAGCCGATATATATATTTATTTCAAATCATCATGTAAGGTCTCATTTCCTCAATCTAAAAAAGTAACTAACTAGAAATTTATTTTAGCTGAGTACCCACAGTAGAGTCATATGAAAACAAACAGGGCCATCAAAATGATACAAATGGCTGGTCAAATCACCTTAACACCTCGACTATTCTCTGAATTTTTCATGTCCCATGTATTCTACATCTTCATATTTGCAAACCATTTGAGTGTTAATGGCAAGCTGTAGCATGAATTTGTTACCTGAATCATCTGGTTGAATTTGACTGTCTTAGTTGTCAGACATGAGCATCCAGCCACCACCTCCAAACTATGCTACTGAAATTCCTGAACCAAATTTACAAGGTGGTGGTAGCTGAAACAACCTCGTGTTTACTTTTCGCTTTCACTTTTCCAAAATCCAAGTTCAAAGGGATCATTACAGCTGCGCAGAGGCCACTTCAGCATTGGAGGCAGGAGTTTTCTGCAATCCTGATTTCACGAGAGCGATTGGGGCCGTGTGTGACTGGGGGCGGCTCCATTGGAGTGGGTACCTTCATTCTCTCTGGGGACTGTGAACACCACTTCTCAAGGAAATCAGCAAGTTTTCTCTGTAAAAAAAACCTTTAGCATGCGATATAATTTCCACACACTCATTAAGTTAATACTGACATGATACACCTGATTCAAAAGAAAATGGTACCTATATTTGAAGGTTTCAGTATCCAATTTATAGTTTTAGAACAATAAAGCTTTCTGATGCAATTCACCATGGGGGACTATTGCTATTAATTTGTGCCTCCACTTATGGGTAAAATGAGAGAAGGGGTGCAGGGATGAGAGGTTTATAAACTCACAAAGAGGAAAAGAAAGAATCAAGGTGCTTGCTTGATGTGGGTGGGAATGAGAAAAAAATAATAGATACTGCTGCAAAGTATTTGAACCTTCAGACAAACTCATAGGCATTTCTGCTTTCGTTTAAAGGATAATTTTTGGAGGTTATTCTTTGAATGAATAACTATCTTTTCTAATATCAAAACAAGGAACTGAATGACATGCGACCTCTCTTATTATCTCATCCAGGGATACACAGTGTCAAAAAATGACTAGAATTAAAATATATGTTTGGTTACTGTTATTTATTATCATGTTGGCAACTGCGCAGTATACTCTGCACAGTATCATGCGTGAGAATGATCGCTGTTGCCACTGTCTCGATCAGTGGGTTTCCCGCGAACTGCCAACAAAGGAGCTAGTATCGTATGTATGTTTAGACAAGAGCATTAAATTTAAATGCCTTGTCGCTCAGACTCGAGAATGTTTCATTCCGCTAACCATCCAACATAACACTGACAACAAGGTCATTTTAGTTATTTTGCATTCATTTGTCGCAAAAAAATTAGTTTTATTTCCAGCGTTGCACCCGTGCAGTTTAATGGGACCCACCATGCTATTACACACATTTGATACTGAATCACCCAGTACATATTGAGCCTAGAGAGGCAATTATTGGTTGACCCTTACATCCAGTCTGTCTTGACATTTAATTTATTTATTTGGACAATCTGGAGGCGTTCTTCTCCTTGGATAAAAAAAAGGAGGAGGACCAAGTGTCGCCCTTCCTTGTGCCAATAGATCTCAAGGTTTATGGCATTCTGAGGAATCTGGTGCCTCCAGAATAGCCGAAGGATAAAACTATGGAAGAGTTGCTTGATGTTTTAAGAGCATACCATGATTCTGAGGGAATGGAAGTCCCAGTGGGTTAACACTACCATTGTCGGCATCAGAAGGTAGATGAAACGGTACGCGAATATGTAGTTGCCCTCAAAAAGCTCTCAGCCAAGTGCAATTTCAAATGAGTTTCGCAAGTAGCCTCTTTCATGACTAGTTTGTAGTGTGACTTGAAAGATCCCATGGCAACTAAGCAGTTTCTGTCTAAAGGAAAGCTGAAATTCGATGAAACGGTGAAAATCGTGCAAGATATAGATATGGTACAAGAACAATCACTCTCACTCAAGGATGAGTCAGCAGCATATGATGGCGGTCAATGTCGTCAAGAAGATTCTTCAGAAGTTAAATTGGTCATCACCATCTCAGAGACGATGACATGATGAAAAGGTAACCAATAATTGGGAAGTAACTCCAATAAGCTGTTGGGTAATGATAATAGGAAGGAAAATGCACAACAGGTTAAGGGTAATAAGCATTGCACATATGCAGTCACTTCCATTAAAAAAAGGAATTATCCCACTAAAGCCTGGGTGCGCTTTTGTGGCAATTACCAAGGTCACATTCAAAGTTACTGTAGTAAGATTAACCCATGCAAAGACCTAGGTACCTACTGTCCGTTGCAAAATTCTGTCACCCGAGTTTGAAGACGAATATCTCATAGATGGCTCAATCGATTTTAAAATGAAGTACATCACATTAAAGCTTGTTTATTTCTGCGTTTATTGATGGTGCACAAAACTATTTACCGTTTATATTTATTTCAGTGTGTGCTTAAAAACAGAATTTTAGCGCATTTTTCCGGGTACCGGACGGATGCATCGCATTTACGGCTTCGTAATAACAACACGGATCAAGATATCAAAATTTCCTGTTCAAATATTGTAGCAAAGATCTGTCTCAACAATTATACGAAGTTTCATATTATTTAATGCATTATTATTTTAGTTATAAGTGCAAATGCACGGATCCGTTATTTTCCGTTCCCCGCATCCCTGAAAACCGCCGTTCGGACCTTATTCAAGCTCTCGAGTTCATCATCATGAATCTACTTATAAAATCTTGAAGGAATTCGTTGGTTAATCAATATCGATTAACATTTATTTTCGAAAAAGAACGCGTTGAACTGCTAGGAGCCTGCACGGAAGAGAAAGGGAGAGGCGCGCGCTGTTGCCCAGTCAGAGGGTTGTCCGTCCGGCGCGCGAGGAATTACCTACTGCAAGTATTTACCGGCGGGGGAAAACTACTTCGCTTGAAATAACGTACTGTAGCAGACGATAAAAATTGCTGTACTCACCAAAATATAACCAGGGGCATATTTTCACCACTTCCCATCAACTTTTTCCATGAGGGCTTTGGAACTCCAATGGCGAAAGGCACTCAGAAGCATAACGATATGTGGAATATCTTTTGTCACCACATTTCTCGGCTTCTCGACGAAAGAAACAAATAGCGCAAAAAACCATTTTTAACTCCGTGTCCGAAAAATTGGCACGAGGAGGCATATCGACGGCCACACACCACTGAGGTGGCTTGCAGGGTATTTTGTAGATGTAGATGTATGTTTCCACACAGATCTAAAATGACACTGATGACCATTCTTAAAAATGACCCTTTCTGCCACTATTTACCGAGTCCAAATGACTCATGCACAGAGATAGGACGACTGGTTTTCCCCCGCAGGTAATGCTTGTAGTGGACTCCCTCGCGCGCCTTACGGACAACCCTCTGACTGGGCAACAGCGCGCGCCTCTCCCTTTCTCTTCCGTTCAGGCTCCTGGCAGTTCAACGCGTTCTTTTTCGAAAATAAATGTTAATCGATATTGATTAACCAACGAATTCCTTCAAGATTTTATAAGTAGATTCATGATGATGAACTCGAGAGCTTGAATAAGGTCCGAACGGCGGTTTTCAGGGATGCGGGGAACGGAAAATAACGGATCCGTGCATTTGCACTTATAACTAAAATAATAATGCATTAAATAATATGAAACTTCGTATAATTGTTGAGACAGATCTTTGCTACAATATTTGAACAGGAAATTTTGATATCTTGATCCGTGTTGTTATTACGAAGCTGTAAATGCGATGCATCCGTCCGGTACCCGGAAAAATGCGCTAAAATTCTGTTTTTAAGCACACACTGAAATAAATATAAACGGTAAATAGTTTTGTGCACCATCAATAAACGCAGAAATAAACAAGCTTTAATGTGATGTACTTCATTTTAAAATCGATTGAGCCATCTATGAGATATTCGTCTTTTCAACTCAGGTGACAGAATTTTGCAACGGACAGTATATTCCCAGTTGATTAATACTCAGCTGTGTTGTTCTCATTGTTTAACACACAATAACCGATTGTATATATGAAAACTTTATTTTATAACATGGGGCAATCAGAAACTTTGAAGATGTCATACTCCCTGATTTCAAGAACTTCATGCAAAATAATATTTTTTTCTGTTACTGATTTATACAAAATAGTTTACTTTCCTCCAATCATTGTGACAGGAAAAATATGCAGACAATTTGAGAACTTGTAACATAGTATGCACTTGCACCACATAAATACGCTATATGGTTCATCTCATGCAATGAACCTTGTAGATAGTGAGGAAATTGCGACTAAAATAATCACATGTAAGCATCCTTGTGTAAGAATAATCACTTTAAAGATGTACAAATGTAGTGAAGTTTAGCATGCTCAACATGAACCTTCACACTTGAAGGTTAAATACACTTTTCCTGAGCTCATAATCGCAGCATCGCACATTGCCCCTTCACCTCTGCAGAGCACCTGGACACCCTTACAAAACAATACTTTTTTGAAGCCACAAATGCCTTTTCTCAAAATATAAACTTGGCAAAGTATTCACCTCCTCAACTTATGCCCTTCTGAATGCCCTTATGCCCTGAGGACACCCAAGTTGGCAAAGCAACCTTTTAAGTCTTTGCCAACTCTGGTTTGAGCATCAATCAAGGAGGCAGCATCACGATGTTTGCACTGGCAGCAGGATTGTTCACCAGCCAAAAAGTAACAAGGAATAAATAGGGTGTGGATTAATAAAATACTCCGGATATTTCTCAAGGGACTAGCTTCTCTAGAATGATCGAAATTGCACCCGTTCTGGAGGGTGTTCGGTTGAAAGGGCTCTCGCCACAAGCACAGCACACACTCTTTATAGAAGTCTGTGGGAATCGTCCCAAGAAGCAGTTTTGTCCATCAGACGACCCACGCCACTCTGCTGCTGCTTGCAGTCCCTCCAATAACGCTCACACCTCCTCCTCCATTGACGCCACCGTGGGTCGTGAGACCCGTGGTTGCAGTGGTGGCACCACCGAACCCACCGATGCCTCCAGTCATGGCACCCCCACCGGTGGCTGTGGTGGGTACCAGGGCCCCGTGTCAGTCGATGCTGGAGTCAGGGTCCCCGAAGCATCTGATGTGGAGGGCAGCAAAGGCTGAGCTGAGGATCGCCATGGCGAGAATCAGTTGCACGCAGGCAACGGTGGCCAGAGTTGTCGTCCTGGGAAACATCATCGGTTGACTTGAGAGAGAGGGAGAGATGTTCCACATGCATTTACTCATTTGGGAGCGCATGCAATGAGTATCCAGTACTTTGCTTTTCTGCAGAAGGTACCGAAAATTGCTTTTTACAAAGTCTGTTCTATTAGCACCGTTGTAGTAATCAAATAAAAAAATGAAATGTTATAGGCCAATGATTTATTAAGGAACGATAGAAAATTAAAAAAGTATATAAATTTTCAAAGATAACCTGTGGGAAGCACAATACGTAGAACTCCATTTGGTTCAAATTTTATTTGAAATATTAATTTGTGTTGGGAAATAAAAAAACTACTATAAGCAATTTTCAAGCAGCAGCTTTGATAAAAATAAGTTTTTTTTACTGTTAAACATCACCACATTCATGACTTCTTCATATGTCCAAGATGTACATATTTTATAAATATATTAGAGTTATACAGGTACTAAGAGATGGTGTCCGTTGAATTTCAAGGAGAAGAAAAATAATATATGTGAGAATCGGATAAAAAGAATCCTTCTAATGTGACACTCAAAATGTATATACATATGTACTATATATTAGTCATTAATCACACATGGAGAGGTTGGGATGAAAAATACTCTGACTGAAATCTTGTTGTAATTCTGCTACATATTATTATGATCATTTAACGTTAGCCATGAGTGCCCCGGGCACAAGTTCTCATTCCAAGACTACCTATGCTGTGGTTTCCAAAAAAATAAAATATTCTATCTAGATGATTTCTCTTCATGACCTCTTATTATGTAATTTTTTTTTCTTCTTTCAGCGGATATTGGTCAATTAATTGTTAAATTATTTTATTTCTCATTACCGACATTTTGCATTTTTATACATGCTTCTTTAGGGCTCAGAGAACTCTTTCTAAATTTATTGTTATTAATTTACAATAAATTCAGATGTATATTGGAATGAGGCTATTTCTTTCGAAAATCAGAGTTAATACATGCAATGACTGACAGTAATTTCGTAAAGGTGGACAAAGATTGCTTGCTATTTTTTGACCATACTTACATACAAAAAAAAGCCATTAATCAGCATAAATAAAACTTGGTGCTTTTAGACATAGGCGCTTAAAGAAATTTACGCATATGAGGCTATTTCTTCCTAAAATCAAAGTTAATGCACGCAATGACTAACAGTAATTTTCACTGATAACACAAATATAATACTAACACCCCTGCACTATAATAACACCTACTTCACATATTTCACTATGCTACATAAGCGCTCTTATACTAACCATTCATTTTCTTCATCAACCCTTTTCCTTTCCAATACCATTCGCTTAAACCTGTGGATTGCATTTATTTCTCGACACCATGACCCTTCTATAGGTTTACCCAGCTGGAATCAAGCCTAGTATGCAAGCCAAAATCCAGCAGGAATCAAGCTGGCTAATTCCAGCTGAAATCAAGACCCTGAATCAAGCCGAAATCCAGCTGGAATCAAGCTTGCCAATTCCAGCTGGTTGCATCCAGCCAAAATCCAGGCTGGAATCTAGCTTGCATGATATGTGGGAAGTATGTAGTAGGTATTTTTGGGTAATAGGCGGGTTTCCCCACGCTGCTTGAAAGAAGCAAGCCTGGGCGCCCCGGGTGGGGCCCCCATAAGCATGCAGTGCAGTGGCACCTGTCGCACTACCCTAGAGATGGCACTCATTATAGGCATGATAGAAGGGGGAGATAAGCCTGTATATAATAACTTTTGGCTTCCCTTAAGCAAATGACCTGTACAGGACCACTGTTTCTTGACCCCTTTGATGGACAAGTTACTGTACTTGAACATTGTACAAGTGTTCTCTTCATGGAACTCAATTAAGAATCAAAAAGCCAGTAAGATTACTACCATTCAGACTTGAACCAGAACAATGTACATAGCTGAAATATCAAAAGCAGCCAATTATGCTTTCATACATAAATGTTCCTTGGTCACTAATCTTTACCTTTGAGGCCTCATCCAAGGTGCATCTTCAGGATCGATTTCAGTGGGCACTTTTACCAATGCAATTATTCCTTTTACAAAAAGTGTGCAGCAAAGGCCTGCTGCAACGACCCAGAGAATAGTAGCTAGGTGTCCAGCAGAGTACAGAAGTCTACGAAAGTGTCTCCATCTGGGGCCAGGACTTGTGGCTGCAATCAGTCGGCTGATTAAAGCTGAATGACGGGTGGTCCTCAAATCTGGCCCAGGGGGATCAGATGGAGACGGGGCCGAGCAGTTGGTACGACGAGGAGGTGAGGGAGGTCGGTAGCCTCCAAAGCCACGGCTGCCATGAATACTGGCAGCTGTGTGGGTCATTGAAGAGAGAAGGTGAATATTATAAATACAGAGAAGAAGGAGATAGTGGTAAAGATTCAAATATGATAAAGTACGTTTACAGAGAACGTGGCAGTGGCTGATTAGGGGAGGGGCATGGCCGCCCTCCTGTAATTCCTGATTAAATAGGAAAAATGGTGGTCATAAGTTATTCCATACCTCCCAGACCCCCGGAAAGAGCAATCTGCACCCCCCTCAAAACAACGACCTTAATCTGTCACTGGAACCTGCATGGCCAAAAGCATAGAATCAGTGAGAAAGAACATTTATCCTAACTTTCAATGTTCTAAGCGAACACGTTGTCCACCCTGACCATCATGCCATCTGCACTACCATAAAATATTACACATGACATAAGAGTGTCTGTCTCCCCCTCAGTTCTTTATGTCTTATACCTCCGCTCATTCTCTCCAAAATCCCTTCCCTTTTCTTTACTCCTTCACTTGTCAGCATGCCCTCTCCCTTGAAGGTAGTTTGAGCGAGATAGTTCCCTAGAGAGCATATATTTGAATTTCATTTTTTTATTTAAGCATCGGTAAGAAGTTTGAAATAAAGATTGTAACATTAATGGTGCAAAAATATAGTTATATATGACCAAAATTATCAGTAATTAAATGAAAAAAGCCAACTTGACTCATTTTTTCATGCCGTACGGCTAAAAAGCCTTCAAAACAGCAAGTATTTTTGGGATTCTGTAAAAATTATTTCGGTGAGTAATAGAATAATTTTATACATAGTTGATAAAACATACAAACTAAACACCGTTAGTTTTTTGAAGAAATCTAGGCGTTAGAAATTCCTAATTTTTTCAATATTCTCCCGCTGGAGCAGACAGCCGTAATTAATCTCATGTGAAACAGCTTATATTTGTAGGCAAATTCCTCGAAAAGTAGTTCGGCAAGGGGTTAACATTTTGATATAATTGGAAAGATGAGAGTTTTTTCTTTAAAATGAGGCCAAATTCATCAAATTCTAGGTGAGTGATTTTTCACTCTCAAACTACCTTAATCGACCTGTTCAACAACCTTTTACATCTCAAAGACACCCTTCAACTACAGACATACTTCTTTTGCCTCCTCCTCCAACTTTCTTCCCTCTTTCATCGCATGTAACATCTCTCGGTCCACAGTCCAATCTATCCTTCTTACCCTCAACATCTACATCTACATGAAGGCAGCTGCTGCATACTACAAACACAAAAGAGATTTGGTTAACTGGGCAGAATATGCCGCGCTAAAGAAAAACTACCGGAATATACTACAATCCTCAAAAAAATCCTTTAACAACCGTAGAATCACTAACGCTTGCAATAAATCCAAAGAAATTTGGAAGATAGTTAAAGAATCTAGGAGCCCAAGTATTCAACATTGCGACCTTCAGCTCTTGGACTCTTGTGGCAATATTATTACAGACTATTCTGAAATTTCATCAACTCTAAACAACTTTTATTTATTTCATCAGACAACCACTAATCCTGTGAATCCTGACTTGTACTCGCATATCCCCAGTTCCTGCAATTCTTTATATCTCACTCCGTGTACTGAAATGGAACTGACTACAATTATCAATAATCTACCTAACAAAAACACTTGAGGTCTAGATGGTATTCCCGTAACAATTATAAAGAATTCAATCCTTACTATTAAAGATCATTTGTTATTTCTTATTAACGAGTCGCTAAGACTTGGGGTTTTCCCTGCTGCGCTTAAAACTGCCAAAGTCATCCCTATCTACAAAGGCAAAGGTTCCAAGCATGACATGAATTCCTACCGGCCTATCTCTCTACTGAACCAAATCGGGAAGTTATTTGAAAAAGTTTTCTATACCCGGTTGACCTCATATCTTGAAGCTAACAACCTGCTGCATACCTCCCAAAATGGGTTCAGAAAATCAAGATCCACATCCACGGCCACTTATTACATGGTGAACCAAATTCTATCAAACCTAGACAAAAGAACTGAAACATTAGGCTTATTTTTTGATTTCTCAAAGGCATTCGACCTTGTTAACCACCAGATACTATTAATTAAACTAAGAAGATATGGGATAAGAGGCATCCCTGAATTGTGGATTAAATCCTACTTGAGCGAACGTCGCCAACATGTTATACTGTCCAAAAAAGGTTCAAAATTTGTCTCTCCTGGAAAAGCAGTCACCATTGGTGTACCCCAGGGCTCCATTTTAGGCCCTATTTTGTTTTTAATTTATATAAATGACTTACCTGGAATCGTGAAAGCTGTGCCTGGTGTTGAGCCTGTATTATATGCAGATGACACCAACATAATCGTGTCTGCCCCTTCAGTTAATGCTTTATCCCACAGGGCTCAAAGCGTCACAAACATACTGTCCGATTGGTGCCTCCACAATCTTCTAAAACTGAACACCAACAAGTCTGGTCTCATGTACTTTGCCACCAAAAATAAAGCCCCTGCCCCTATTTCTGTGAGCGTAGATGGAACCTGTATCCCGCAAATCTCCAGCACACAATTCCTCGGAATATCGCTGACCCACACCATTTCATGGGACGAACACATCTGCAAACTCCGTAGTAAGCTAAGCTCTACATGCTTTCTTATTAGAAGCATAAGACGATCAGTAAGTGTTGAAGTGCTGTGGTGAATTTTATTCACATGTGGTTTTTAGCATTCTGTTCTGGGGTTCCTCCCCCCATGCTAGCATTATCTTTAAAATACAGAAACGTGTGTTAAGGCTAATATGTAATGCTACGGCTGATGCACACTGTCTTCCATTGTTTAAGAAGCTCGGTTTACTACCGATTCCCTGCGTTTACATGTATGCTGTTTGTGTGTCTGTCAAGATCAACTTATCAAACTATGTAACTAATAACAGTATTCATGGTCACAATACCAGAAGGCACATGGACCTTCATCAAAATTTTGTAAGGACAACCACTGCCATGCATGGACCAATGTCCATGGGCATAATGATTTATAACCATCTACCATATGAGCTTAAATCTGAAACTAAGGTTAAAGTATTCAGAAAAAATGTATTAAAGTTTTTTCGCTCCAAAATATTTTATTCTGTAAAAGAATTTTTGAGCTCAAAGTTTTAAATATCTGAATGAATATTGTATAACAATGAGTGTTTGTGTAATTTACTGTGTCTATTTATGATTCTGTGACGTGCCTTATATCTCCTACATATCTAATGTAACATGATCTTCGGGCAAATAAATGATTATTATTATTATTATTATTACATACTCTCCCGCAAGCCGCCTCAATAGACGTGTGGCGGGGGGTGTTAGGACACCAGCCGTTTACATATAAAAAGGAAAAGCTCTAATGAAACTACGCCTTGCATTTCTTAAAGTACCTTATTGTTCGGGGGAAAAACGAATTCCCATATCTATCCGTTCGGCAAAATATCTCTCTTAATTTATCGCTTCTGTCAGACCTGGAAATATAATAATAATAATAATAATAAGGGTACGAAATCCGGACCACCAGCCTCCACGTGGCGTACCTGGCAACGGCTCTTGCCGGCTAATGGTGGACGTCTGCGTGTGGGGCTAACCACCCTACACGCAGTAAAACTGGTTCCCAATAGGAATACAGAGAAAGCCACCCACAACCGGCCCCTCTCGGATGGGGGCCCTAGTAGTGTTGGGAGTGGCAATACAAATACCACCGTAACGGGAGCCCAGATGCAGTGGACAGAAGCCCTAAGGGGCGACCTCCTCGCATGCCATGCTGCCAGCGAGCCCAAACGCAGGGTGTATATGGCAAGGATGCACTCTTTGTGGTGTGAGATGCATCCAGAACACGACCACCTATCGCAGCAGAATCTGCGCGATTATGCCAACCACCTGCGAAAAAAAGGAAACTCTCCACCAACCGCCAGTTCAGAGGAACACACCACCGGCCAGACCACCCTCCCCGACACAGGCAGCCTCTCCACCGCCTGAGGCGATAACGGCACTCATGCCGCAGTCTCTGCCAAATGGAGAGGAAGCTGGTCAGGCCGTCGCTGAACTACGAACGCGGTTATTAAGCACAATATGTTATGATGATGGACAACCTAGGCAGAGAGATATCCACAGAAAAATCTCTCTGCGGGGTAATCACCTTTCCCGGTTGAATGGCCTCATCGACAAAATCCTGACAGAGACGTCGGACCTATGAACGGTCAATTGCGTGGTCTATGCTGCTGCCAAAATTATGGCTCACTCCCAAAAGAACACCTCTTGGGAGGACAAAGCAGCAAAGAGGCTTGAACAGTTGGAGGCCAAGATCACGCAGGCGAGACAACAGGCGTCGAGAATTCAGTGTGTGATGGAATACATCGCATCTGGGCGAGCTTTCACTCCTAAAGTTCGGCGCATAGCGCGCAGTCTCAGGTACAACCATCACACGCTGAATAAGAGCGTGCTGCTTACCATTAAGCAGCACGCGGTCGATAGAGTACGGGCACTCACCACGGCCCGGAAAAAACTCCTGAAGAGGAGCAGGGGCGTGAGAGAAAATGCCACCTTTCTCCTTCAGCCGTCCCGTCTCTTTCGACCACCTCCGCCTGTTGTTGAATCTCCGCCACCCGTCCAAGAGGTTGAACGTTTCTGGAAGGAAATATACGAAACGTCGAAGCCATTCAACGGAGACACTCCGGCCATAGGCCTCTTTAAAGAGGTTTGTGACCGCCACCTACAAGATGTGGATGGACCTCTTTCAGTCACCGAAAGTGACGTGAAGAAGGCCTTCTCTGGCAAGAAGAATTTCTCGGCTCCAGGAATGGATGCCGTGAATAACTTCTGGTGGAAGAAATTTACTTCCACCCACCAACACCTCGCCAGAATCTTCACGTCCTTTCTAAATGGTGGAAAACCAATTCCACCTTGGCTGACTGAGGGACGCACGGTTTTAATACCTAAGAAGGGAGACTTGTCCAATCCAAAGAACTACCGCCCTATAACCTGCCTCAACACTGTATATAAGGCGTTCACCTCGATCTTGAGTGACCTTATCCTACACCAAGTCCAGCCGGTTTTGGAGGAGGTGTACGAGCAGAGGGGCTCAAAGCGGGGAATCGCGGGATGCAAGGACAACCTGCTCATTGATAGGTGCATATGCCAGGATGCCATCCGGCATAAGCGAAACCTATCAATGGCCTGGGTGGACTACAAGAAGGCTTTTGACACCACTTCGCATGAGCTATTGATCGCCATGCTGAAGTTGATGAAAGTCCACCCTGAGGTTGTGTCCTGCATCCAACGCCTGTTACCACTGTGGAAAACGCGCTTCGTTCTGACCTCAGGCAAGCGGTCAGTTCCCACAGAGTTGGTAACATACCACCGTGGCGTTTTTCAAGGCGACAGCTTGAGCCCCCTACTGTTCTGTATTTCCCTCCTACCCCTGTCCCTTAGGCTGCGACGAGGTAAAGGATACATGTGTGGTGTTCCAGGTGACAGGAAGCATAAGGTCACCCATTTGTTTTATATGGATGACCTGAAGCTGTATGCTTCTAATGCGAAAGACCTTCGCACTGCCCTGGACACCGTACTGGAATACAGTGAGGCTATAGGAATGGAGTTCGGATTGGACAAGTGTGCATCCATCCACTTGGCGAGAGGAAGATTTTCGGAGATCAAGGAAGACGTGCAACTTGTTGACGGGAGCGTCATTCGTCACCTCGAGGACGATGACAGCTATGAATATCTCGGCGTCCCCCAGCGCCGAATGCAGGAGGTTACAGCAGTGAAGGAAAGGCTCACCGCCAAATACAGACAGACTCTTAGGAACATCTGGAGTTCTGAGCTGTCAGGCAAGAACAAGGTTCTTGCCACGAACATGTTCGCGGTTCCTACACTGCTGTATACCTTCGGATGCATGAAGTGGAACGTCAACGAGTTGCAGAACCTCGATAGGGGAACGAGGAAGATGATGACCATCTATAGAAGTCTTCATCCGAAATCTTCCGTCGCCAGATTGTATCTCCCTCGCAATGTAGGTGGTAGAGGACTATTGAGTCTGGAATGTCTCCACAACAGAGTTGTCCTGGGTACAGCTTGCCGAGTTTTGAAAAGCAGGGACCCCCTGCTCAATCTCGTGAGTGATCACGAGAGTGCGGGAGCAGGGGCGTTTCTCTTCCAGGCGGCAAAGAGGGCAGCGGACGAAACCGGTCTCAACTTCGACCCGTCATCCGACGGAAGCGACAATGACACGACCATCTTGTCATTGAAGGCAGACGTCCTCAAGCTCGAAATAAAAAAAGCCGAGCAGAAGGCCTTGCTCAAGGTGCATACCGATAAGCCCATGCATGGAGGTTTCTATCGAAACATCGAAAAGCATGGGCTATCGAAGGAGCTAACGTTTGCCTTCCTACGCTCCGCCGGTCTGAAGTCCGAGACCGAGGGTTTTGTCCTCGCGTGCCAGGATGGTGTCATAAACACACTCGTGTACCGCCGCATTATATTCAAAGCGGAGGTTGCGGACACGAGATGTAGGGCGTGCCGAGCCCAGCCGGAGACTTTGAGTCACCTTCTCTCCGGCTGTAGTTATTACGCTAAGTCAGCATATTTAGCTCGGCACAACGCGGCCCTACGGGTGTTATACTTTCATCTTCGACACCATTATGGCATCGACGAAACACCTGTGCTGCCCTATGCCCCTGGAGATATTGAGTCCGTCGTGGAGAACGATAAATGCACGATCTGGTGGAATTACTCCTTTTCCACCACCAGGCACTTGGAGGCGACCATGCCTGATATCGTTCTCCTCGACCACCTCACACGCTCCATGTTCGTGATCGAGTTTTCGGCTCCGGCTGAAACTAACATGGATGCGAAGGAGGTGGAAAAACGGACGAAATATCAAGACCTGCTTTTCGAACTTCGACAGATGTACCCCGGACACTCTGTGAAACTGGTGGTCCTCATCATAGGTGTGCTCGGTGGAGTTAAGGGCTCGCTGCTAAATAACATCAAGTGTATTCCGTCCTGCGTGGCACAGGCGGAATTACTAGTTGCACGCATGCAGAAGGCCGTCATCCTGGGGTCACTCCGTCTACTGCGGACGCATGACCCTACCGCAGCGTAGCCACACATCCGATGGGCGTCGGACGTGGCTGCGATTACTGCCCAACCCCTCTCGAGTCTTCGGCCATTATGACGGCAATGAAACCTGATGCTTGCCGGGGACTCGGAGGGTCATGTTACAACTGTAACAATTAAAATAATAATAATAATAATATATTTTATTTGCCCAATTGACACAGGATACAATCACTTAGCAAGTGTATAAGGCACGTCAAAAAAGAAAAATAAGAAGTTACAAATCACATAAATATTCCTTGACACTATAAAAACACTTTTGCACAAGGTATAATGAGACAGCCTTTTTAAAGACTGTCAATTTTTCAATATTCTTTATAGTGGCAGGTAAGTTATTGAATAGTTTCGTGCACATGGAGTGTGGACCTTTTGATATAAGTGCTAGGTTTCTAGATTCCACATGAATGTCTCTGCTTCTCCTGGTTTCATAAGTGTGGATAGTGTCATTCCGTGTGAAACTTTCACCATGTTTTTTTACATAAACAACACAATAAAATATATACACACACGGTACAGTTAACATTTCTAGACTTTTAAATAGTGGGCGACAATGGGCATGATATTTTACATTGCATATTGTTCGTACCACCTTCTTTTGTATTATAAATACATCTTTCAATAGGGAAGTTGATCCCCAGATTACAATACCGTAGGTAAGCCTTGAGTAAAACAAGCCATAATACAGAGTTAACAGAACTCTTGAGCTTACACTGTATTTCAGCACAGAGACTAGGTAGAATACTGAATTCAATTTTTTATTAAGGTACATAATGTGTGAGCCCCACGTAAGATTGGAGTCAACATATATTCCAAGAAACTTAATTTGCTCCACTATATTTAAATTTATATTCTGGCTTGAACATAACTCGCCATAGTCCAGGATATGCCGTGTAGAGAACAATGTTGTTTGAGTTTTTGCATTGTTTAAAATCAAGTTATTATTGACACACCACGTTTGCATGTCTTTCATTAGGGATTGACATGATTCAAGTACAGTACTTAAGTTCTTATTATTTGTTAAAATGTTGACATCATCTGCATACATTACACATTTCATGAATCCAGTTACTATTCTGCTTGGTACATCATTAATAAATATTAGGAAGAGTAAAGGGCCCAGCACTGACCCCTGAGGTACTCCTTTTTTGACCTTGTGAGAACTAGAGAGGTAAATTTTCCCATCTTTTTTATAAGCTACCCTTTGTTTTCGGTCATCAAGATAAGACTTAAGCCAGTTGTATGCAGTGCCTCTTATGCCCAGTGATACACACTTGTTTAGTAAAATGTCGTGATCTACAGTATCAAAGGCTCTACTCATGTCGAAGAAAATTCCCATTACCCTATTTTTGTTATTTAGTTCTTGTAAAATGTAGTCAACTGCATTGAAGAGGGCTTGTTCCGTTGACTTTCTAGGTTGAAATCCGTATTGATGGGGAGATATTATGCTGTAACTGTCCAGATAATCCATTAGCCTTTTATAAAATACAAGTTCAAATAATTTGCCGAACTGGGGTATTATGGAGATGGGTCTGTAATTGTTTAGGTTTTTTCTGTCACCTTTGTTTTTATATACAGGGACTACCTTCGATGTCTTTAGGGCATCAGGATATACTCCTTCAGCCATTGACTGGTTTATCAGAGACAGTATGGGTGTTAGAATGATAGAACCGCAGTCTTTTAGTATTTTCCCAGTTATACCATCTATGTCAGCAGACTTCTTTTTGCCAATTTTTGCGAGATATGAACACAGTTCGATCTCAGAACATGGCTTGAGATAGATTGAATTACATGTCTTACTAGCCTGGTAGGGTACACTTTGAGTAGGGTGGGGTGTCTTAGGAAAACACAAGAACGTGTGATTAAATGCATTGGATATCTCAAATGGATCAGAAATTGTAATTCCATTGTAATCATTAACCTGACCAGGAAGTTCCGAGGTGCTAGTGTTAGTATTGTTTTTTATTATACCCCAAGCAACTTTAGAGTAGTTTGTGGTATTTCTAAAACATTGATCATTGAACTCCTTTTTCGATTTCTTAATTAAGGTCCTATACTCTTTCTTGAGGTCTAGATATTTCTGATGCACCCCTGCATCGTTGGTGGATTGGGACTGTAAAAACAGTGATTTGAGTATTCTGGATAGATTTCGGATATCATCAGTGACCCATTTCTTGTTATTAACCCTTCTGTTTTTCACAACTTGCAAAGGGAAAGCTAAATTATAGTAGTAGATAAATCGAGAGAAAAATGAATTAAAGTTGTCATTTAAAGAATTGTGACAGTTAATGTCCTTCCAATCCTCTTGAGTCAGTAAAACAAGAAAATAGTTTATATTTGATTCGGTAAAGAACCTCTGTTGTCTGATGGTATCTGATATACGACTTTGCTTATCGGTAACATGGAATGTTGAGGATATTGCTAAATGATCAGATAATGCTGGATCGAAAACTATGTTGGATGTGTTAACTTCATTGTAATCTGTGAAAACATTATCTATGAGTGTTTTGGAGCTGGTTGAGACTCTTGTCGGGGTACTTATCAAGGGAGTCATGTGATAAGAGTGTAACATCTGTAAAAGATGTCGCTGATTATGTCCATCCTTTAATAGATCAGTGTTGAAGTCACCTGTCAGTATCACTGTGGGCCTTGATGCTTGGTTTATAATTGTATATATTAAACTGTCCAACTTTCCTAAGAATGTATTGAAGCATCCTGCAGGTGATCGGTAAACTGACAATACTATAAAATCGTTATCAGACACAGAGAACTTCACTGCTGCATATTCGAATTCTAGCTCAGAGTTTAGATTTAAATTCTGCACAGTGTGAGACATATTAGATAACTGTATGGTTGTTTTAACAAATATTACAACACCTCCATTACGGTGGTACTTTCGACAGAAATAATCTCCAACAACATAGCCAGGTATAGTTACAACTAGTTCTTTCATCCAATGCTCGCATAGACAAATAAAGTCCGGTTTCTCGAGTTCAGCAAGCATTTCTAATTCATTAATTTTATTGCTCAAGCATTGAATATTTATTACTAGTACTTTAAACTGTACTGGGAAATTATTTTCAGAGCGAGCTAGTCACCCTAATTTACCTTGAGAATCACTTTCCTTTTTAGAATTCCTTGTTGCCATCTTCGTTTTGAGAGAGTCACCATTTTTACCCAATTCTTTAGTTTCAACACTTTTGGGTTCGTAGAATTTATTGATAATCGCACCATGGGGCCAAAAAAGTGGATTAATTACATTTTTGAAGTCACCATAGTCAACACCAATTTTGAATGCACTGAATTTTATACTTTTTACGGCAATCTTTTCACAGGAAACACACGTAACATCAAATTGATTTTTCACGTGAGATATCACTTCATCTTCATTTAAATCACCGGGCAGGCGGCCCAAGTACACATACGACGTAACTTTCGCAGCTCGTAGTCCCACGCTGCCTTATTTGAATTCACCTTTTCCGATGGAGAAGAAGCTTCGTTTCTTCTTCCGTGGCTGGACCCGAGTGTAACCATCGTTATCCTTTTCACGAAAGCTTTGTTGCTGGTTGGGATGTGATGCCCTATCATCGGTATTTCTTACCGGTGACGAGGACATTTTCTTCTTCTTCTTCATCACTTTCGTGTTGGCCTCAGAGGTTTTAGAGGCAGCTTCAGATACTTCCCAATCTTCATTTTTACCCAGCCTCTGTGATACGACGCCGTCTCCCACATTTTCGGCACGAATTTCACGATCAGGATTAGAGATTCTGGCGACCTCATCATCAAATCTTACCTTCCTTTCACGATTTTCGTTCACTAAATGTTGGTGATGATCAGCCTTGTCTTTCATATTAATAATCTCTGCTTTCAAAAGTTCAATGTCGTCTTCCATCTTGCACAGCCTATTTGCGCCTTCAACACGACAGTAAATACACTTCCAAAACAAACCGTCAGAATCCTCCAGGGTTTTTAACGCAATTTCCTTCAAGCCTGTGCATTTATGGTGATACGGTCGTTTACAATTCTCGCATAGTAGAACTTTTTCACACGTAGCAAGAAATTTTTTACAAGCGTGACACTCTACGTTGATCACGTTGGACGCCATATTGCATGGTTTGGGTTTTTGTAATGGGGTTTTAATGTGATGTTCCCGTGTCACTCTTAAAGATATCTATTCTTAATTGCTCAAGAAATCTAAGCCTAGCGCGCAGCCTCCGAGTCTCTAGCGGCTCCCAGCCTAATTCGTTTAACATCTGTGTAACGCTGTCTGTCTCTTCCTTGAACTACGACCTTGATGTGGTGGAAGGGCTTGTGCGTTCCAATGACCCCTAGAGCTGGACTGGCAGGAGTAAGTACATTGCTCCTGGTAGGGTCACCCATGCCAGATAGGTCAAAGGGTAGGAGCCAGACTAAAGGTAGTTCTGTGATGGTGTCACGTTAAAAATACTGTTGAGTCGCGTGGGAATACCTCTCAACTATCACTTCCCAGAACATGAAAGTCATTCAAAGACAATTGATTCCTGGCAACTACGGGACGCCGCCCACTAGGGCGGGTGTCGTGCCCGGCAGCGGGGGAGGCAAGGCCTCCGCGGTTGTCATCACACGAAATCCTTGCACAGCATCATCATCAGAAGATACAAGGGAAAGGAGGGAAAAGAAGAAGAAAAAGAGGAAGAGGAGGAGGAAAACAGTGGTAAAAATAGGAACTTGGAATGTAAGGACCATGATGAGGGCCGGGAAGCTGGAAAATATTAAGCAGGAAATGGAAAAAGGAAAAATAGATGCTTTGGGATTGTGCGAGGTGAGATGGAAGGTTAGTGGGGACTATTGGAGCGATAACTACAGGGTGATCTATAGTGGGGGAGATGGGAGTCAACGGGGGAGGTAGGCATGGTACTGAACTAAAGTTGGGACTGAGGGTGGTAAACATTGAACAGGTGAGCGACAGGATACTAGTGGTAGAAATAAAAGCACGGCCGACAAATTTCGTACTGGTCCAGGTATACATGCCTACGAGCAACCATAGGGAGGAAGAGGTGTACGAGCGAGTAGAAGAAATAATTAGAGAAGTGCCGGGGAAGAAAAACCTGATAGTGATGGGTGACTGGAATGCAGTGGAGGGAGAAGGGAGGATTAGAAGTAGGAGGGTTTGGGCTAGGAAGAAGAAATGATCGCGGTGAAAAAGCAGTTGAATTTTGTAGAAGAAATAAATTAGTAGTGACAAACACTTGGTTTAAACATCACTCCAGGCGTAGGTACACATGGAAAATGCCGGGTGATACTGGGAGATACCAAATTGATTATATAATGGTGAGGCAGAGATTTAGGAACAGTGTAAAAAACTCTCATAGCTATCCTGGGGCGGATGCGGACTCGGATCATAACTTGGTGATGATGAAGTGTGAAGTTAGATTCAAAAGGCTTTGTAAAGGTAGGAAGATAAAGAGGTGGAACATCGAAGCATTGAAAGGGTTGAAAAAGAGGGAATACCAAGAGCTGGTAGAAAAGAACATAGGTGAAGAGAAGCGGATGGGAACCATAGAGAAGAGATGGGAGTTTATAAAAACAGGCATCGCAGGAGCGGCAGAGAAACAATAGGAATGGTGCAAAAGAAGAGGGTTAAGAAGCAGTGGGTTACAGAAGAAATGGTAAAGAAAATGGAGGAGAGAAGGATATGGAAAAATGTGAACACAGACGTAGGGAAGAGGAAGTACAAGGAATTGAATAATAAACTCAGGCGAGTGACCAATCGGGCAAAAGAAAACTGGTGGATGGGACAATGTGAGGAAATGGAAAAGATGCAGGAGGAGGGGGAAGTGGGCGCTTTGTACGCCAAGGTGAAAATGTTATCAGGTGGTAAGAGAGGTCAATCGATACCAAAGGTTAAGGACAAAACAGAGAAGATATTAATCGAACACGAAGATATCCAAGAAAGATGGAGAGAATACGTAGAGGAGCTATATGACAGCAAGAATAGACCCCTTAGCCTAGATTTAGAGGAGGAAGGAACAATAGATAAGGATAGCCTCGGACCAGATTTACTTGAGAGTGAAATAGAGAGGGCATTGAGAGAGATGAAGGGTAGAAAAGCCGTGGGAGCCGATAACCTACCTTCAGAGCTACTGAAGAATCTAGGTAGTAAGGGTAGAAAATCGTTTTTCGAACTTATTCGCAGGATCTATGAGGAAGGAGTATGGCCAGAGGATTTCGTGAAAACAGTATTAATACCTATCCCGAAGAAGAAGAAAGCGTCAGAAAGCGAGGAGTATAGAACAATCAGTTTAATTTCGCACGCAGCAAAAGTGTTGCTTAGAATACTAAATAGAAGGTTGGAGAACAGAGCAAAGTGCTATTTAGGCGATGACCAATTTGGGTTTAGGAAGGGGAGGGGAACCAGAGATGCGACTGCGGTAATGAGGACACTTATAGATAGAAACATAGAGCATAACCAGGATGTTTTTGCTTGTTTTGTAGATTTCGAAAAGGCGTTTGACAGAGTAAACTGGGAGAAACTAATGCAGATACTGGGGAAAATAGGAATAGATTGGCGTGATAGGAGACTCATTCGAAACTTATATATGGGGCAGAGGGCTCAGGTAAGGGTAGCTGACGGTGAATCAGGGTGGGCAGTTATAGGTCGCGGGGTATGGCAGGGGTGCCCGTTGTCGCCTTTACTTTTTAACATCTATGGACGGGATGAAGAAAGGTAGGACTTATGCTGAGATGAAGAAAGAAATACTAGAGGTAGAAAGGGCACGGCACGTGTAAGAGTTCGTTGGATATTCTCTGACTTGCATCACAACCTACCTCTAACCGGTAGATTACTGTAATGAATGAACGCTGTCTGTACGCCTGTAGCAGTTTTTGACGAATCGCGCAGCTTTCCTTTGTATTTTATTAAGTTCCCGGATTAAGTCTTTCTGCACCGGATCCCATATGCTCGCTGCATGTTCAAGGTGTGGCCGGACGAGTGCGAAATAGCACCTCTCTTTTACTTTTTCATCCGAAAATCTTCCCACAATACGCTTGTCGAATCCTAGCTTCTTCAGAGCTCTGCCACAAATATTTCTTATATGTGTTCCCCACGATAGGTTCGAGGTTATTGTAACTCCCAGATACTTAACTTCATCTGTCGCCTTTATCTTAACGCCATCCACAGCATATACATGGGGATAGTTGGACGACCTCCGCAAGAAATGTACCGCCGTGCATTTGCTCAGATTAAGTTCGAGTCCCCACTCTTGGCTCCACACATGAACGTTGTTTAAATCCGATGATAGAATTTCAAAGCCAGAGTGACCACTAATTCTCCAATATCATATCTCTGAAGCCTATGAAGCACACCCATCTTTTTTCCTCAAAGATCAAGTTTTGGAAACATAAAACACCACAAAACACAGAACATTTTTGAAGGACTTACAGTAAATAGCTACACATTTTGTGCAATACGATCCATTATGGATGACTTTTCACACATAGTGGCAACTCATAGGATCTACCATTGGAATACAGAGACTACTTTGAAGTATGGCCATCGATGATTAACAGTATGTGATGACTAGTTCCTGTAAATCCTCCAAAAGCTGCATTTAGAATCAAGAATCCTAGGTAGAGTATAGTTATCTGCAAATTGGCCGGGAAAGCTAAACGTCAATGGTTTAATTCCTGGTCGAAGAATCTCCCTTTTCCTTCTGCCGACTTACAATAATGCCTAATCACAGTCTATGATTTGTTACTGAAGTAGCAGGTATAGGTGTAATTTTGACATTCATGATTAATGGAAAAAAGTAAACAAAAGTCCAGAGTCCAAAAAATATTTCATCTGTATAAAGAAAATGCATATTTTATAAACTTATTCCACTGGACTTCAAAATCCAAATCTCCTGAGATATTCCAAAAAAATGAGACAACAAACATGTTCATGAAGCTTATTTTTCCTGATATCTGCTTGTAACCTACTCCTGGTCACGTTTTTCTTTCTTATTTAAAACGAATTCAATAAACCTTCGCTATTACACAAACACTTAAAGAGCTTACCTCCTTGCTGAAGGGATTATTATTGTAAAGCACATAAATAAAAACACTTTGCTCAATCATTTAATTAGTTTAACACTTTCCTTTAATGAGAAATTAACTTTTGTATAAGCAACACCAATATTTAGAGCTTTGTAAAGATATATTGGGCCCAATGTACAATGTTAATCTTTATGCTCCAATCTCAATACATTTACGTTAGTTTTCAGACAGCAACAATTTTAGTTATGGAGGTTATTGTATTTCTTTCTTTTATTATCCTTAAAGGCTACACTTATCGGTCGCTGGGGATTTCTGCCTTCACCCCTATGGCTGCAAGTATGGATTCGCGGTCTGTCTCCTTCCTTATCTTCAGATTTCTGGGCCGTACGGTTTTTAACTTGGGTCTCCTGCCTTCCTGACCTCTCTATAAATTTCTGGTTCCTCTTTCGTCACCTTGATACCACCTAGTCTCCGCTTCCTGCCATCTTTATTCCCCGACTTTTCTACCTCTTTCCTCCTTCGAGAGCCTGTTGATCTTTACTCCTCCACTTATCTCTGCTGACTCTCCCTAGTTAACTCTCTAAGCGCCCCCCGTTACTTATTGTTACTTGTTTATTATTTTTTCGTCGTCCTGAACTCCCCCGATGTAAATATTGATTTAGTTTAGGTGTCCCTAGTTATCTATTGTTGTGTGCTATTTTATTATGATTTATCTACTATTTCTTTGAATTGCGATTTTATTTTCAGATTATATTTATGGTAATTTGGTTACATGCTCAACAGGGAAGGCTAGCGTAAAATATAATTGCACTTATGCATCGTCTTCTACATAAATTCAACTGTATCGGGCGAGATATGGTGGAACAGCATATATTATAATAAATAAAGAAGCTGTTGTACTATCCACAATCTTACTTTTTTATTTCGACACGTTTCAACGCCTTGTTCAGCGTCATCATCAGGACAACTGAATAATTAACAAACAACAGGCCTTTTTATATAGTCGGTAGGAAAGGAATAGGTAACAAGGGGGGGGGGGGGGGAGGTTCAAAGTGTAGTTTAAGGTCGTACATTCAAAGATGAAGTCGTCGGTTGATGTAGGTGTGGGGAAGGAATATGAAGGGGGGTGGGGTTAAACGGTTGGTGAGTGATGTATTGAGAAATGGAGGTGGAGGAGGAAATTTGGTCGGTTCGTTGTTTAAATTTCAAGGGATATGATGGGTGGAGGACATTCAAAATCAATTTTATTTAATATTATAAAAAGATTTGGGATTGTTGTTCAAGGAGCACTTTCGATGTTCACTTATCCTCGTTTCAAAGTTACGTTTTCGTCTGGCCAACCTATACTGCGTTGCAGGTGTTACACGTCACATACTCCTGTCTTTCTAGTTTTTTCTCACAAGGGCCTTTTGTTTTTTTTCCAAAATGTACTTAAGGGTGATAGGTGTATAAAAGGTCACTTTAAATCTGTCTTTGGGGATGCATTTTATAGCTTTATAGGAATCAGAACCGATGAATAATAGCTTCACCCAACCTAGCCTGAAGGGACGTCATAAATCGGATGGTGTTGATTTTTATTTTCCGATTTAGTGCATACTATCTACCATCGAGTCGTCGTACCCATTTACCCGAGCTATGTAATAGATTGTTTCCATTTCTTTCTCGAAAAATAAAAAGTAAGATTGTGGACAGTACAACAGCTTCTATATTTATGATCACCGCCTTCCAATTCTAGATGAAAATAGAATTTCCGTAAATGGAGGGAACAGCCTCCAATTTTGACAGTTATAAGTTTTAATAATTTTTACTCTCTTATTTACTACCTAACAACTTCCTTACTCTCAGAACCAATCTCTTTCATACGAAAGCCTTAAATCCCAATGGATTTGGCCAAACTATAAGAGAAGATATTAAGATGGTTAGTTACCAGCAGCTAGGACCGTCGCAGCACCTGCAGGCACTCCAAACCCCAGGTTCATTCTTCCTCTCTCTTCTATGAGACCCACGGTCCCCATCACCATGGCCGAAATACCACAAACAATCTACATAAGGAAAAAGAATAGGAAATGTTTGTAGAATATTAAAAGTAGCTCCATAATTTTCCATTTAAAGCTTCATCAGTCATAGGAACCTAATGAATCCATGACTGTGCTCAAATACCTCATGAAATCAATATGGAGAGAAAATAAAATAAAGGATTTGTAATATGGTATAGCATGCTCTATTAGAAGCTACAGCATATTTATTAGGTAGCTTTTAAAGAATTATATGACTAAAATAAGAGATTCAAAAGCTTTCCTCTGATAAATTACAGATCAAATAATAATGAAAATATCCAAATTTCACAACATTATCCAGGTATACAATACATCCATATCTTTTCTGGTATACTGCCTATTCAAATTGTGATTTAAAGCTATATTTTGTTATTTTATGTTTGGTGCATGGTGCCACTATTTTTCTCAACCTCCTCTCTCTCTCTCTCTCAAAATATCTTTCATCCAAGCTTCAATGCTTATTCATACCTACAGACATCAGGACCACGACAGGACCACTACATAACGTAAGCATTGAGAAACATCTTGGAGTTATGGTGGATATTGAAGACCTTAGGTTAAGAAAATCAGAATTTGCACATCCCTTTCGGCAAAAGAAATGATTATGGAACGCCTTCAGTCAGAGAGAAGGTTTTCTGAGGCCAATTATAGTTACCTGAAGCACCCGTAGCCTCAGGACGAGAGCGAAGGGATATGGTTTACTCTGGGCCCAAGCTTCGTCCGTTGGATACTGCGACGGTCTTCGGAGGAGGCCAGCATCCGAGGTGGCCCCTCCAGCGAACGTACGCTGGCCATCGCCGAAGTCGCTGAAGGCGGAGGTGGCGCCACTTCCAATGACGGCCACGAGGGCTACTGAGGACCCAGAGGCCGCGGCAGCAGCGGCCTCCCGTCTTCTGCTCGTCATGCCCTGGAATTATTGATGACATGCGTCTGATGAGTACTGCGAAAATCTTTGATTTCCCCCGAAACAGAGACTATGATGCCTCCTTAATAACTACCGCAAGAGGAAGATTTCATTGGAGAGGTGCAGAGATAGGGTTCCGAGTTCTAATGAAGGTAAGTACTAGGGATGGGCGATTACGATACCGATTAATCGAATAATAGATTATTTTTGTCAATTAATCGAAATTTTGGAATCGATTAATGCAACAGCCGATATCGATGATATCGATTCTGCATAGCCGATTAATTTGACCGATTACCGATTATTACGCAATCTTGTGTCTTGTGAACTGTGATGGATAGAGCGGTTCACTTACGTCTTCAGTTCGAAAATTTGACTGTGGCTGAACTCTGCGCGATGACGTCATAGAGGTATTAAAATAGAATGCGCATGACGTAACCACGTAACTCTACGCGGCACCACATTTTGCCGGCCACTCACGTGTCATGTGTCAGATGTTGCTTCGCCAGGCATAGCCTTGTCTTATGTTCGCTTGTTATTTTGATAATAAAATTGGTTACAATGAGGATTTATTTCTTTTTATCGGTTAGAATGTGTTTATTGGTATCCTCTCCATGCTATCAAAAATGCTTTTACAAAGGTCGCTACAATGAAATATTTCTTCCACACTGTTGGCGGCTTCCCGCAAAACGTTACTTTATACTGCGTACTGAGCTTTACGATCAGTCTAAATGATGGAAAACCGCCCAATCATGTCACACTGGGCATGGCGAGCACAGCGGCCCTACCCTTCTCCCCGGCCCGCGGACTTAGTGGAAAGTGAACTGTATCACCATGTCGTTTTCTAGTCCGGCGTGGAAGCATTTCATGAGGCTAAGCAATAAAGAGGCCAAATGCAAGAAATGCTTTAGAAAGATTGCCATCTGTGGCAATACAACTTATTTCGCGTCTTTTATTCCGATTCTGAATGTTTTTCTGATCAGCACTCAAAGTCTTTTGAACCTATTCGTGCTTTTAATTGCGTTGAACGCAGCAATGCATAGTCCTGCCTTTTCGTGAATAAGTGCTTGCTGTAGGGCAAGTCTGTCACTTTTGTTTCTTATTTTTGTCGATGAATTACACGACTGTTTTTGTCGATGTTTGCGAGTCGGTAACTGCCGGTCGTAAAAATTGTCGACTGACCGGAAACGTCGGCTATTAAGGATATCAGAATTTTCGGGGCAACTGGTAATAATAATCCAGAGTCAATACAGTATTTGCCTCATTTTCCCGCGCGAATACTCAATTCACTTTTGACATTTGACAAAAAAATCCCAACCCTCTATCTTGAGCGAAAGGTATTTTAAAAAGCAAATAATGAAACCACTGCACACAACCCAATGCATTTGTAGTGTAGTGACCACCAAAGGGTCCCTTTTTGGGGACCTATTGGGGCCCTGACATCTTTTTAAAATAGCCTAAAATTTTCCTTCTGTTTTGAAATATTAGTCTCTGCAAATTTTCAGCAAGATCAGAGTGAAATTTTTAAATCGCAATATTATTTCTGTTGGTGGCCAACTTTAAGGACAACCACTGTATTCGATCCTATTGAGTCCCAGAAAGCATTATGCAATCGCCACGATGCTAGACCCACGGTTTAAAAAATTTCACTTCAAGAGCGCTGTAGCCAATGCCATGAGCACCGTCATCGATGGCTGAGATGTTTCACGAGGAGGATCAGGTGAACGTCCTGCAGATGTTTTCACCCGCTGAGCGTGATGCAGCACCATCAGATGACCTCTGGAGCTTTCATGACACTGAAGTAGCATCACAGAAAACCCTGTATAATGAAGATGTCGCCGGTGGGACACCGTTTTAGTTACGACAATTCCTCAACCGACCCGTCGTTGACCGCCATTTGAATCCTTTTTTCAGTTTGGGAATCGATGAAAACTGGATACCCTCACTTATATCAGGTAACCAGGAAGTACCTGCCAGGAGTAGCAACATCAGTTCTGTCAGAGAGACTCTTTTCCGAGATGAGTCTAATACAATCTGATCTGAGAAGCCGCCTTACCAGTACCCACTTATCAAAATTGCAATTTTTAGCTTCAGCTCCCGTAAACATTTGGCAATAGTCCAACATTTAAATTGAATTAAGAAATTTTTCACAACTTCGCTCCCTGACACGCCTCCTGGAAGTTTACCTAGATTTTATAATTTGTACTTATGATAACATTAACCTTACAAAATGTAAATGAAACCATTTTACTTTATTTATAGAGGGACCGTAACCTTGCAAGATATGTTTTGGATAATGTCATAATCGAATCGATTAATCGATGTATCGATTAGTGAAGGCAATTAATCGGGCGCGATTAATCGGCTGCTTGCGATTAATCGATTTACAAAGTATCGATTATTTTTTAATAATCGCCCATCCCTAGTAAGTACCTTAAGGTAGTTTGAATGATATATTTACGTAGTCATAATGGATGCCATATTCGAATACTTATTTGTTTATTTTAGCGTCTGTAAAAAGTATGAATTAACTATTGTAATATTAATGGGGCAAAAACATAGTTGTACAAAGCGAAAATTCTCTGTGATTAAATAAATATATCCACGTAATTCTCTAGCTTGACTCATTTTTTCACACCGTAACGGTGAGATCGCCTTAAAAACGGCAGGGTTTTTGGAGATTCTGTATAAATTACAGCGGTGAGTAGTGGATTAATTTTTATAAATAGTTGAGAAAATATGAAAACTGCACACCGTTAGTTTTAAACGAAATTTAGGAAATGTAAATTCCTAATTTCTTCAATGTTCTCCCTTCTGGAGCGTACAGCCGTAATACATGCAAAACAGGTTATCCTTTCAGACAAATTGCTCGAAAAGTAATTCGGCAAGGGGTAAATATATTGACATACACATTATTGGAAAGATGAAAGTTTCATCTTTAAAATGAAGTCAAACTCTAGGAGAAGTGATATTTCGCTCAAACTACCTTAATAGATTAAAAAAAAACACGACTATCAAATAACTTGGTACACTTACGGCAGTTCGTGCGCGAGTTGAATCGCACACATGGTCAAAGAATACTTAAAAAACAACTGAGTAAGGAAGGAGCTCTTGACTGCAGAATTTGAGTGTAAAAAAACGCAATGGCGGGTATGAGCCTATGGCTGATTATAACTGAAGCGGAAGAGGTTGCGCAAGGATAAGGTACAATGGAGAAAATTAATAAAAGAGAGCCAGTTAACTATATACCCAACCTCAACATCGAAGCTGTTTGACTTTACTTTGCTGTTTTAGGCTTTGCTTTGTAGAAGTCCTTAAAATTAGTAGTATTCATAATTGGAATAAAATACTTGTACTTTTCTACCAATTTCTAAAAAAAGTTTACAGTCATAGGAGCCGATTTCATCGCCATTTCCGTTGAACTAGTGAATTTTTACTTAAGTTCCTGTAGTAATTTGCTTATATTGTAGTACTAAAAACGATCATGGGTTTTTTTCCTTTATTTTATCATCAATAAAGTCTGTCGGGGAATTAGCTCCTGAAAATATAGAAAAGTGCAATTATATTTTCAGTTACTTCCTTGACTGTGCCTATATCCCGAAAGGGGAACTGTGCGATGTGTTCCAATGTGCACCTTAATGAAAATCGAGCCTCACTCGATCGAATGAGAACAAACATTTTCGGGCTACTGTACATTCACGAGTTATTGAGTGGGGGAAGATATTGTTTTAACATGACAAGCTCAACATGCGTATTCATCGACTTTTTATCCATATCACGCAAAAGTACACCGTAAAATATGGAAAGCAGTGAAATTTTGAGCGAAGTAGTTTTTGAGAAAACTCCATGCTCGACGATCGTGAATAGGGAGGGATTATATCCACCCTTCATGTCAGTCACGTGACTCTTGGGGTATAGAATAACCCCCCCCCACCGAGGAAAAGGGGGGTTCGTGGGTCTCGTCCCGGAAATTCGTAGCAAGCTATGCGCAAAATGGCGCGTTAAAAGTGGTTTGGAAGCAAAAGTTTGTCTTTTAAGAAGAGCAAGTTCTTACCTAATGCATATTTCCCTTTTAGATTACCACGTCTCGGGTATTTTCTGATTCTCTCCTCATTGTGTGTACGTACGTCTATTGAGTACAGTTTTGCTTTTGGTGTTATTGACGTCGATGAATAATATTTAACACTGTCTTTACCGAGCTGTTACCGAGGGAATGTTTCCAACATTATCTGTCGCCAATTTTTATACGTAAAACAACACTTTGTCCGCAATCGCATTAGAATTCCCTGATCCAGGAACTTACGTCGTTGTCTAATCCCTAAAATTATAATTTTATAATTTACTTTCTGTTGGAAAATTTATCATATATAATCTTCTACATCTAAAAAATACCCTGCAAGCCCACTCAAGGGTGTGTGACAGGAGTGAGTAGTCAGCAACATGTATCCCACTAAACCTTTAAGTTAGTGTGACTACGACTATTGATGGATTGGCTTAAACCCGTAATGCTCGTCACGAAGCGAATGCTAACAAGCATGCACTGCACTACAGATTTGCTACCAATGGTGGAGGGACCGTTATTATTTATGTATTTTTCAACTAAATAAACGGACGAAGATTCAATAATTATGCTGAAAACATGCACGGCGTGCTGAAAGTGTAGCATATAATGATTAAAGTATTAGGGAGTACAACTACAGTAGAGTCCCGTAAACTTGGACACCGATAACCCGTAAGTCCGGATAACCCTGGCAGAGCGGTTAATCCCCGCACGTCAAACGCTACGGCACCGACCGGAGCACGACAGTAGTTTTTTAAGTATAGTTATAAGTTTTTTCGTCAGTTTTTTTGAACAGATGAAGCTAAAAATGTAGTTTTTGTATTTTTATTCAATAAATAAATGTTTAATATAGTAATAATGTGTAAAAACTCGTACTTTTTTATTTTTTCTCCTTTCCCGATAACCCGGACATTTCACAAACCTGGACACAGTCCACATTAGTCGGGGTTTGCTGGACTCCGCTGTACTACTAACAAGAGCTGCACTACCTATCGACAAACCTACTTATAAGTCTCATTGGCAGCTGTTTTGGTCTCTTTTCGTACGCGGGAAAATGCCATTATACATCCAACCGTTCTGCAATCTGTTCAGAGGTAACTGATTACCCTAACTTTATCGTCGCAATTTTACATTTTTTACAATTATTTTCCAATCATGTGGTCAAGGACTTTGCAAGAGATAGATGTGAGCGATATTGCTCGGTGTTTCGATGGCTGTTCCCTTTTGAATATGGGAGTGACAAATTGCAATTTTCCTGTCCAAACCCATGCTTGTTGATGGGTTTACAAAATATATTCTGCTCGTAGGGTGCTATTTCACGGGCTGATTGTCTATGCATGCGGGCTGGAGTTTCTTAAGAACCTGGTGATTTGTTTGCAATTAATGATTTCGACAAGTTTTCTAAATCGTGAAATCAAATATCGATAGGCGGCATATTTTGCTGGAAATTAGCATTAATTGTGACGGACGTAATCTGTGATGACTTGGTGACCAATGTTTTTCTTTTAAAATCCATGAATGCATTCCTGAACGCTTCATTTGTGGCTTCAGACAATTTCTATTTTCCAATTATTAAATGGTGATCATCAGTGGACATATTTGTACGGAGATTTTTCATCTTGGCGTGGCATCCTCTCTGTTTTTAAAACTATTGTCTCACTTCTGCCTATCTCACACCTCCATTTTGGCACAGTCACACGTTGGCTGCCACCATAAGAGCCTCTGGGGCAAAAAATGAATGAGATATGAGGAAGAATGAGTCCGAGTAATACATGTGTTCCTCATGGCCCCTTGGCCAAACAAAGGTGAGGATCACCGGTGATAGTCATGGCAGCCAAAATGTTAAAAACTTTGTGTGCATTCTTTGCACTGAGGCTTTTTGTATTGGAAACATTAGAAAGAGGTTTTTCGTTTTTTTTGTATGATGGGCTGAGTCTTCATGTCACCAGCTTATCTAGCCTTTCAACCTCTTCTGCCTTTTCCAACGGTAAGTGAAGAAACTGCCCTCATACCTGTCATGGAAGTCTAGTATTGGGCATTCTCCTTCTCAAGTGGGGCCTTACTAGCTCTGCAGCTATCGACGTAATACAATTAAATCTTGACATATCTTTTTTGTCTTTCGTATCCTGCCGAAGCACAAAATAGTGGACATACCAAATATCTAATATCCTGAAAAACACTGCCATTGTCCACCTCCTTGTCTTTCGGCTGGATGAGTAGCTACAACAAATGTAATCCTATGTATCTACGCCACCCTTAGTCGTGTTACAAATGCAATTATTTCTGGTCTTCCTGACTCATCCAAATTCCCCTCCTCCCCCAAGCACAACCCTCTCCCTCGTATTACAAACCTTTCTACCCCCTTGCCCCTAGAGTACCTGTATATTGTGTGCCTAATATACTGTACGTCCCGGATCATGTCGTTCTGCGACGAAACCTAGGTCGTAATAAATATCTATTTATTTGGAACTCAAAATGTTTTTCTTTTCAATCAGGTATAACTGCATGAGTGATAATAGGGTTGTAACCGCTCAGTTATCCGCAAATATCATTAACAATTTTTTTTTTAATTCGAAAACTTTTCCATTATAAATAAGCAGATTTCAATGCGTTTAATAACCACATAAATATTTTTCTGACTTCCAAGAATCAAGCGTGAACATGTAAGTTACGTTAAATGCCGTTATGGTAATCACCTAAGTCAGGGGTCTCCAAACTACGGCCCGCGGGCTGGATGTGGCCCGCGAGGCCTTTTCATCCGGCCCTTGGAGACCATTTTGTCTACGGAAAAAATACGGAAATTTACGTGTAACCTGCCAAGATCAGCCGCCGCTTACGTGTACGTTATGTTTTTACCGAATTAAAATAGAGGCGCGCAGTAGTGCGTTATGTTTTCCAACCAATCACAACATTGCAAAAACTTATTCGCTACTTATTATGAATAAAATACTATAAAATAAATAATTAAGAGCAACATCCATATATTAATTCTTTTTTATTTGGACCCCGAGCGTGTAGTTGGCCCCCGAACTGCTGTTTGAAGGTTAATGCGGCCCTCGGGCTGAAAGGTTTGGAGACCCCTGAGTCCTGAGTGTTACTGACCTTTAACAGCAACTGGGATGGGAATCGCTTTCAGACCGTCGATTAAAATTTAGACTCATTCTATTAAATATTTTTTCTGCATAATTCTTGAATTCCTGACCGTTTATTGTAAGCATTTTTTAGATCTCCGAATCGACAGTTTATGCATTCGAAGGAAATGAAAGAATTGTGATAGTTACGTGCATTTTAAATGCATTAAAAATGAGTCTAACATATGATTTTTTAAGTAAAGTTTCCTCGCTTGGGTTTGGGGAAGTAGTCATGTCAGTTATATTAAAAATTTGTGTTGTACGTGATACTAGGTGGTTGAGTGAAACACCATATAATAAGAATGTTGTAAGCGATGTGAAGTATATTAAAAATCTCACCTAGAAAGAATTTTAGCCCTCATCCAAGAAAGTAGGCATTTACAATAAAATACTCAGAATGCCTTATGATTCCCCAATTGGTGTGGGTAAGTAAAGAGATCATTGGAGGGAGTTTTGTAAATGTCATGTAATAATATCTTTGTAATCTATCTATAATTACATTTCTAGTCGAGCGGAATGTCACAGACGAGGACAGCGAAGCGCAAATATTACGATTGAAACATTCGACACATATCCATTTTCATATCATATGCGTAGGTATTGATTCCAGGTAAGTATCATGAGAATGTCTTATTCGACTAATTACACCTCTGAGAAGTTTCAATTTTAATACGGGGCCGTTGATTATGAAAGTGGGGCAAGTCCATTTTGTTAAAAAAAGAAGTTATCGGTAATTTTCATTAGCAATTAACTTAGATTTTGTTCCTGTTTCAAAATTGAAATTTAAATCATATATATAAATGAAGAATTGTATAGATATTATTGTGATTTGAATAAAAACAGAAATTTCAAGTTTATCTCTAATGAAAATTAGCATTATCTCTTTTGTGCAACAAAATGGACTTGCTCCACTTTCAAAATCAACAGCTCGTGTTATTCTTTCGGACGTTTTTGTCAATAACTAGTAAAGGTATAGCGAAACTTGGTGGCACTCACCAGCAGATCGTTTAAGGTCACTGAGGACGAGTTGAGCGTTGATGAGTGGGGAAAGTTATCGAAGGGCTCAGTTTGGGATTTATAGAGAGAGAATCTAAGGATCCCTCCTCTCTTGTATCATCTCCCTGACGTCATTTTCTGTACGAGCAAGTGCCAACAATTTTCGCTACACCTATACTGCACAGCATATATCCTACATCCATCAGTTAAAAGAATCCTAATATTTCTCACTTTTTGTTACAAAACGTTATTCGCTGACAGCTTTTGTAAGAGTTCGTGAGGGAATGAGGGGGCTAATGAAGTAATAACATTAAATCAACAGTACGCCATGTGATTATAATGAAAAGAGAAAGGGAAAATTAACGCGTCGATTATGTCAGAACAAGTAACCGACCGCGGACTAGCAATCAGTAATAACTGATGCATTTGTAATAATTGGAGAAAGTAATATTTATTTACTTTGTATGAATATTAATTTGTCTAATAGCTAAGTATATCCGAAATAAACGATTAAAAAAGATTTTCTTCACAATACGGCTTCAACAATGGGACGTAGGACATGCGAAGTTGACAATTTTAGAATTCGAGAAATCTATTTTACGTGAACCGGCCACTACGGTGGTCAGTACTGACATGGGTTACCAGCCGATTGCTTTGGTTTACTTTTTACTACAATCGAGTACAATGCTCCGACCGCTCTTACCATTGGTCTAATCAGACTCCACTCCTCAGATTCTCCTCCTAAGTCCCTTTATAGCTAATCACTTTCAAAGAAGTAGCGGTCAGCAAAGTGAGGCAAACTGTCAAATGAGACTCCTTGCCTGCGTACACGTGGCTCTAAAATACAAGTTGAAAACAAATAGACAATCATAGCCGTGTTCGTTAGATACATTTTTAAGAGTTTTATTCACATAATGGTGACCTTTTTTTTACATTTGTTAAATATATAACTAATATTTTAGCTTGTAATAACGTTACATATTTCTCATTAGAAAAAAATGTTATTACCCTCGAAAGATTTTTTTATTTAGGTGAAGTTCTGTTTTTCCGTCTAAAAATTGGCCAACCCCCGGACTGGACTTTACCTCTACACTGTGGGAAAATCTAATTCAAATATCCGACGGCCAACGTCTTTACTTAGAGCTTGAACTATAATGTGCGACCTACGACTTCAAGAGATAATATGGAAATGTCCTTTTGATTGCAATAGTAACTCGGCCAGTTAGTAACTTGTATTTCTTGGTAGATTAGATATGCATAGATGACAAGGGACTGAAAAAGGTAATATTAAGGGTAAAGATTGCTCGGGTTTTCTCAACACTGCATGTGAGCTTATAAAAGTCGACCTATTAAACCATTTCTCTCTACACCAAGAAAAAAATATCAAACCCAGGTTTTCACAAATCCTGCTTATCACTGACACCAAACGTGTTTACAACTGGAAAAATAAATCTTAAGCCCTTCTCGTATTAAGCCGAAAAAATAAACAATTTATCTTTGGAAATAAGTGGAAATTATTTCAACGCAGCATCCGTCTTAAGGTTGTAGACGATAGCTACGTAATGACTGCAATATTTGCTGGATGGCGCAGAATTGGGGTCGCAGTTAATTTGAAAATTATAATAAAAAAAGGTAATATTCTATGATCGAAAAGAAAAAACTTTGTTTAGTTCCACATAAAATACCTTTAATACGACCTAGGTTCTATATTCTATTTTAATAATTTATACGTTGACTAGTGGACCTTCAGTGTACTACTATTACTTCTCAATGGCTCCATTTATCTGTAAATGGAAGCCCTGATATATACAGAGTGCTGGAATTCCTCAATTGTATCGACGTTTATCGTCAACTGCCAGCATTCGAATGGAAGACGCTTTCCTTCGCTCAGTTAGAGGAACTTTTAATTATACATTTAGCTTTAGCATGCTACATTTTCGCATGGCTAGTATATTAAATTTACAGGCTTGTAGTGCGAAGACGTTCAGAAGTTTTTGCTGTGACGACCTTCTTGGTAAGTCCAGTTAGTGCAAGCAGCCTCAACGTGATTGAAAATTAATGGGAATTAAATTGGAACTATAGGAATTTTAATATAAAATGGAACGCGGGTTAAAATGAGAGTGAGGAATGTTTTTCCAGAAGTAAGTGTCTCATTCCCCTTGTTATAATCGTAAGTGGGTCGCGAAGAGAAAAAAAGAACAATGGCAGTTATCACTTCGACTGTGAGTCTCTTTCATCTCGTCGCTTCTCTCAGTCAGACAAAACGTAGCGCACTCAAACAACATTCGTATTATGCTGCCTGCGTTCGTGGAGAACTAATAAACTGCCCGAGGCTTCGAAAAAGCGAACAAAAGCGAATGTGTGAATGCGAATTGTTCATTCGCATTCACACATTCTCATGGTTGGTTCTCGGTGTCATGCAAGGTTTTGCCGCGACCAATATTGGTGTACTTTGGAGGGTCTCGTGTGCAAAAACTATAAGGATTGCAGAATATATAAAACTATGACTGGATAGCCCATTTCGTCGACTACCAGAAATGATTTGTCGCGAGTGGAGGGGGTGTTGCGAGGTGACGTCACAGGGCTGCGCGTGCGGGTCTAAATTTGGGCTTGTGTGGGTGGGCACGGCGCGCGCTCAGTTCAATTGTATCTCCGGAACGAGTTGGTCGATTTTAGTGATCAAGGTGTCTACGGAGCGCTGGGAACGTGAGCTAGACGTTAATAACACAAGAAATATAAAGTTAACATTGGAAAGCAGAAAAAATTAGTTACCATTGACCAATTGTTCATAGGCTAGCCATTTGTAGGAATGACTTCGATGAATAAATGTTATGTGTAGCGTAATTTTCTTTCTTTCGTTTCAACATTCTTTCTGACAATTAAAACAAAAGAACCTCACAAAAACGAGAGTAACTTATGTAATTTCTCAATCTCGAAAAAAAAAGATTTAAAGGGAGTATTAAGAATACTCCATGTATTTTTCCTGTGAGATTTTACTTTCATATTTTGGGGATATTTAGGCATTAATCTGAATTGCAGCAGATTTTCATTCCATTATTTCACAACATGAATCCCTCAATTTAAAAAAAATGTAGTGTAGCTGTAGAAAAAGAATTGACTTTTTTAAACTATAATATATCTGTTGAGAGGAAAATATTTATTTGACCTTAGTCAAGCGTGTTATTTTGAAATATCTGACGGCTCCCGACCTCGCAGTTCTAACAGTTTTGTCACCCTCACAGGTCGCATGTAACAGTTTCTTACATGCATACATATATATTTCGCAGACCTCGCGGAAGCATGGTTCTAGGTCGTATCTTAAATATTAGTCAAGACTCAAGATGCGACACAGCGACAATGAGATTACATCGCTCCAAGCGGGTAGTAACAAATTCCTATCCTAAGCTATTAAACGAGAAAATCTTGTATACATTTATATGTTTGTATTTATGTAAATTTTATTTCGAGAACGGCTCTAACGATTTTGATGAAAGCTACAAATTTACTAGCTTAGGGCATGGAAAAGGTTTTGGTCTTGACTCTGGGAAAACGCTTTTTTACAAGATATTGGTCAAATAAAAAATGTTTTTGAGACATAAAAAGGCTACTCCATTTTTGCTATACCGTTGCTATGGATTCAAATAAATTCACAAATTATAAAGAAAAAATACATCTGCCGCCTTAAAATCTGTAAGATTTGCCTTTTTTAACTGTGCATATTGAGAACCTGGCAGGTAATTGGTGAGGTGAAATTGGTTCCGATATCTCTGTTTAAAGTGGGTGAAAATCGCGAAAACAAGTGCGAGACGAAAGCTCACCTTTACCAGTGAGGTGAAATTGGTTCCGATATCTCTGTTAAAAGTGGGTGAAATTCGCGAAAACGCTGGCGGGACGAAAGCTCACCTTTACCCAACTATAATTGAATCAACCGTCGCGCTTTAGTTTATAATTTTCTTACGATTTACTTTATTTTTTGGTACTTCTGAACCAAACGTTTGAATGTTTTGCCATTGGCCAACGCCCAGTGGTGTTTATGCATGGAATTCTATACGTTTCTATTTTGAGAATCAAGTATCAGAGCAGATTAAAAGAGCATTCATAGCCTGAAAATCCTCGGCACAGGCGCAATGTTGCAGGAGTGGAGGCGCTAAATTTAAATCAGTAATACCAGACTCGAATCACAGCGGCAAGTAAGCTTATGTATAGTTACATGTATGTAGATGTTAGGTGAAAAGCGAGACTCTTTAGAAAATTAGATACTATTCTTACACATGTACTTTTTATTGAATTTTTATGATGTCCATCGATATAAAAATCTTTAAAAACAAGGCATAAATCCTATTAACAGAATATTTTTCACCGTTTGTGTAAGGTTTGGATAACGAGTTAACAAGGTGTTTAAGATAAGGAGTGTCATACAATTTTGCACTAAGTTTAAGTCGTACGAATTGCATACATTTTTTTCAAACAATACATTTTACGTATTTAAATAATACAATAGTTTGTAACAGCTAAGGAAATAAAAACACATTAATTGACGCTATTTTGAAAAGTTTAAAAAATTATTTTCTAAGCGCATAAATATGTATGGTACCACTCGGTGTTTTTATGTTTTTTCAAATCTTCACTGCTATACACATCATTGCAGTACTATCATCTATTTTCATTTACATAGGATAAGGGTAATTTAATACTAGAAACAGTTATGAGACAGAAGTTATGCATGCAATCAACTTGAAATAGGCCTCTTAAAACATGATACCTATCATTTTTCCAGTGGACCCTGAACTACTCTAATAACCCAAATCTCAAACATTCCGTCATGGTTAAGAATAGTAAACTGGTGAGCTACTAACGGCTAGACAGAACTAGGCAGTAGATGGGAAGAGGCATGGAAACGGGAGCTGGTTCACGTTGCTATAAAAGGCTTTGATTCCTCTCATGGGGAACACAAATAACTCCTAATATCGCAGGTCTTTCACAAATACTCGTGTAGGTAAATGTTTGCATGGCAATGGCAGAATGCGAAGGCAATATTTTTCATTACTTGCTATGAAACATTTTGCTCGTGCTAGGAATTATTTTGTCCCACTTCTCAAATGTGCCAATACAATGCGCGAAATTTCCACAGAGGTAAATTATTCGCCATGTCCGGGATTCAAACCAGAACCCCTCGATACCAGTGCCAATGTGCTTATGCCAGTTAAGCTACCGAGGTCTCCTTCTATCCAGCGGGCTCGAGCCCTGGGCAAGGATTTTGGCCTCTGTGGAATTTTCGCTCTTGTATGTAACCTAATTTGCGGGTGACTCACTGAAAGGTAATAATGTGCCTTAATTTATAAGGCCTAGGCCTTTAAGGTATATCTATTGTTGAATTCAAGTATTTATTCCAATACCTTGGTCTAGTTTGTTCAACAAGTTTTTAGGCCATTCTTTATCTGATACAAAATATTGATATTTATGCTGACTTGATTGTGTAACCTTGCTCAAAGATGTTTATACATGAATGCACAATCTTCAGGTGAAAAATTATATTCCGGTGTTTTAAAAAGCAATCCAACTTTACTGCACTCGGCTGTATAAAACACTACTTTAGGATTAGCGTTGTAGACATGCAACACCAAAATAATGAATACATCGTCTGATGGAATTTTCAAATCCTTTCGATTGAATTATCGCATTCGGGGATGATGTCATCCCCGCATTTGCTCCGGCGCCAAACCACCCTCCGATAGTTTCATCGCTCTATAAGATGCCACAACCCGATGAACGGGTTAATACATATTTACTTGCTTAGGAATCACAATTTCTTGAAAGAAAATGATCTAAATGCATCGAGCCTACGAACCATAATGTCAATATTTTCCTCTTCTTCATTTCCTTGATGGAATAAATAGGAGTCATTTCCAGAAAAAGTGCAACGTCTCGTAATCAGCCTTTGCGCAGTTATGTAATCCTAAAGTGTAACTTTGTGTTTAATTTAACAGAGCCTATTAAGTGTTGAAATAAAATCATAGCGCATCAATGATAAGAATGTTGTAACTTTCAATGGAGGTTGAAAAAGTATTATTCGAGACTCTGACATCCAAATTGTTTTAGTATCATTTTTCAGGGAAAAACACTTTCGGTTCTCCCGAAATAAAAATCCCGGTACTTTGACAGTTGCCAATTCCACGTCAAAAATTTCGTCATACTCATAACCTACCATTTTTTCATTTACATTTATTTAGAATTCCCATCTCGATCCAAACTTACTTATCTCTTTGCTTCTCGCTCCTTTGCTTCTCGCTCGCGTCGCTTGGGGATTCCTCCCGTTTCTCAGCAAATAAAAAAGTCCTTCCCTCCGTCCCTCCCCGCCTTCCCCCCTTCGCTACGCCCCCTTCGATGTCGTGCTCGAATGCCAAGAACTTTTATTGGCGATGTACGAGAGGCGCGCGCAAATGCGTGTGTATAAAAAATAATTTATGGCGAGCGGGCGGCACATGTGTTTAAATCCGTTAACGCCATCGCGTCGTTGAACCCTCCCTCCCACCGTCTGAACCCCTGTTAACCCGCACCGCGCCCTCCAACGGCGACCCTCACACCCTTAGAGAAGAACTCCGTGGAACTAGACCTCACCAAAGGGTGGGGGGGATGAGATTAATGGTAGGGAAACGCATAAATCAGTCGACCTTTCTGGGAAGACTTACCAAAATGCGAAGCACTGCCAAGTCCCGCTCCACCCCTCGCCCCCCCTCCTTCCCCCCTCCCCCTGTGGTTACGATTTCCCACGACCACTGACCCCCGATCATACATACATACGTATATACATATACACACCCTGGATCCTCCGCGGAATTCAACTCCCTGCCCCCCCTTATTGATGCGTGGGTGTGGTGCAACTTGTGCATACTGACATGCGAAAAGGGCTGCGGAATGTAATGCGATATATTGACTGAGATAATCGATACAACGACTGAGGTAATCGATACATCGACTGCGGAGGTCAGCATAAGCGACACGCCGGATGTATCATCCGTGTCATGCAATGTAATACGATGCAAAACGATATAATTCAATATGCCACGGATCTCCAAATTTATCGTAACGAGAGCCACAAATGTGTAATTCAACACTTTTCAGTGGGTCGTAGTAAAAAAATAAATAAATAGGGAACTTTATATATGACTTTTATTGAAATCAGGAAATAATATTTACTAATTACAGAGTATGAGAACTTAAATTGTCGTCGGCTAATGACGACGAACACTACCTGCAAATTCTCATATTTTCATCACAAAACCATTGGTGCGAATGATGTTACTGTGTTTGTACTTTTAAAATATCATTAAACTGATATTAAAAAATTGAAACGCTAATTACTTACAGTTAGCGGCCATCCAAGCAAACACTATGCGGCGCATTTCCGCGTAATAATTCTTCTGCGGGACGGATGAAATCATCTTGCGGTCCAGCGATGTGGCCCGCGGGCGTGCAATTGGATGCGATAAGCGACGGGCGTTATCTCTCGTATGGTGCAGAATTAATATCACAAGGCGATATTTAAATTCTGAGCATCGCGCTGCCCAATGCGTGTGTGAATGCCTTTTTTAAGTTTTTTTTAAGAGCGTGGCGAGAAGAAGAAGAACTCTTTGCCTTCGTCGAATTGTATGCACCATGCAAATGTCAAAACTTTGGGGCGCACCCGAACATTTTATCGCCGGGTGGAGTCACAAAAAAAAAACAGTGGGACAAACAAAATACAGTCGTCTGCGTTGGCAGCGCTGGGTGTGCGTATACTTTTCTTGTGTCGCCAGTGAAGCTGACTTCGAGTTTAATGAATTTCCCCGTAGTAAATTTTTTATGAGCACAGAGCGCCGCCCACTTCAGCATAGTTTGATCTCATTTGCGTTCCAGTTTGACTTTATGACCCCAGGGGTTTAATTAAAAAGCGAGCAGGGATTTGATTGGAGCTCGCTGTAAAAGAATTCTTAGCCTTCGTCCAAATGAGCACCATTTTATGTTAGCACGCTGAATATCATACCGCGTCCTCCTCTCGCAAGCGTCCATTGGCAGAGAGGACTAAACCAATTTCGAATGGATAAAATCCTCGATCTTCTCCCGGCGATGGCCTCGGCTCAACAGCGATATATTCAGCGGCGGATGCCAACTGGCTCCGTGTCTGTTGGATTTACCGGCCTCTGTGAAATCTCAGCGAAGTAAAATGATTATAGCCTTCGCCACAAAGTAAAGAAGAGTACAACCCATTCCAAAGCATGCTTGCACAACCAGTTTACAACAAAAAAAAAACAGTTTATTTTTTATAATTGGTGGTTTCAGGTGTAAATTTGTGAAATTTGTTAACATTAATAAAAATGATAACTGATAACGGTTCGATTCCACGTCTTAATTAGGTACGCCCCTAGTTTCGACGTTAAACGTCATCTTCAGGTGAAGTTTAACGCCGAAAAAAGGTTATTCAAAGAAATGTTCCTTTTTTAAAAAAAACAAGAAAAGAGTTGTAATTAAAGGACAAACATTTCTTATCTAAGTAAAATTTATCATAATTTTCTAAATTAAATATAATTTTTCAACAAAGCAATAAACTCAAGCAACGAAATTAACATTGTAAAAAAACATCAGCAAACTTGAAAGGGGCAATAAATATACTCTATATGATCGGAAAATGATGATTAAGATCTTTATTGATGGATCAATAAAGGTTCGAAACGTCGGAAAATATATATATTGTGACGGCCCGAGTCCGTCACAGATTTACGTCCCAACCACACCCTATTTACCCACTCCACACCCCCACCCCACTCCTTGGCTCTGGAGTGTAGCACATCGCCGCGCAGTTAGGTGCATCGGCAATGAGTGGTTTGGAGGGATTCATTTGACCATGTCTCGGGATATGGCGTGCCTTACGCCCCCCCCTTTTTCATCATGTGACACCGGCGCCGAAAAGGATATAAAGACCGCGCAGGTGTCGCGGAGGCTCTCTTCGTTTTTTTTCCTCAATGAGGAGTGTTCGCTGATGAGCGGTGGGCCGAAGTGCAGACGTGCTCCAGGGCCCGGAACAGGTGCGGTACATTGGTCCGGTACAGATACCGGTCAACCCGTACCAGGATTTGCCGATCTACGAGGAAGCAAACCTTCGGAAGTGCCGGAAAGCGCATTTCTTTAAATGTCCATATATTTTTCTCCTTAATGACTGTTAATTGCATATTTAAACCATTCTGTCATCAAAAAAGGATTGTAGAAAACATTTTTCATTATGTATCATTTAATTATAGCCCTGAGGATGGATAAAGAAATATCCGAAACGTTGGCAGAAGTTTTCAATTTTTTATTTGAGCTAATGCTCCTGACATTTACACCATAAAGTTACCAGTTATCATCATTAAGCTTACTTTTTCTCTGGGACTATTTAAGAGGAATATAATATGATTTGTGTGCACATACGGTCAACCTTTAAACGAAGGTTGTTGTAAGTGGACAACATTTGGCCTGCTTTTTACGGTGGGATGCGAAAAAGATACAAAATTACCAGAAAAAGTGAAAAAAAAATAATGAAAAATTTCCAATAAAAAAGTTACTGTTTTCATTTAATGAATATTTTAATCTACAACCCTCACACTTCACGCGGGAACAAAACTGATGTTCCCACCGACTGCTTCGAGGAGGGTCAAACAAAGGCTTTAGGTCTTTCCACCCAAACGCTTAGTGATTGGTTATTTAGCGATGCGACCATCAGCTGAGGTCATTTCAGTAATTGAGGATTGATGGGTTAGTTGATGCTAGAAGGATTTTTTAACCTTTAACATTGGAATATTTGGATTGAAATTCTTATTAAATATAATCTAGATTTTGATTAGCACCATCTTGTGTGAATCACCACACTTAAGGGAGATAAGAAAAATCAAATATGAAGAGCATCTTGCATTTCGAGAACTTGCAAGCATTGCAACTGCATTTGCTGCATGTGATATATCTCCCGGGGCTAGGAATTGAAAACGTATTTTTCTGTCTTGAAAATGTTGACTAAAGAGCCACAAATAAATAAAAAAACATGCAAATAAATCTTCCGCCCCAAATATCCTCTGAGAGGAGGAGTTCATGTTGATTTTTATCAATTTCCGGACTCATGAGCCGGTGCCAACTTTTACGAGCGAGGAGCCGAACGAGCGAAAAAACAGAAGACGGGGAAGGCCGGAATGTAAAACAAAACACTCACCTCTTCCGCCTCGTCCATGATTCGAACGATGGGCGCCGTCGTGTCTGTCCTATTAGTCTCTTCTCTCCTAAGTCCTTCTTCCTCCCACTTCTTCTTCGGCTGTCCTTTTATCCTCTCCTCTTAACCCCAAAGGGACTCTAGAAGTGTAGGAGGTGGCTGTTCGGATGGCAATTTTTCCCTCTTCTTCCCTTCTATTACCGCCGCTGCCTCCTTCGTTTATCTTTCCTCCGGAAGATGGCTCTGGGGTGTCAGCCGTCGTCCGGAAAAAGCCATAAATCGGACTATCTTGACGCGCTCAGCAGCTCGACAGCGCCTTCCGTGCGAATATGGATCTGCAAGGAAGTGAAAGGAAAGACGTGTGACATTAGACCCCAAGCTTGTGTTTTCAATCGAGTTCCGTTGGGGGAGAAAGAATGCAAAACTTCACTCGACCACAGTCCATAGAAATAGCATTTTCACGGAAGAAATACTGCCTTTCAGGAGGAGAAAAAAATTCAATACTCCTCAAGCAGAAAAAAGTAAGGATTTGACACCGAATGTAATAAACTAATAAGTGATGCACATATAAAGGAAATTTTTTTAAATACGTATACCGAACGTAGGATGTCTTTTTAAAAGTACACTTACCGTTTAAAATAGAATACTGTTGAGAGTAGCTGAATGTTTTGAAGCGACCACTGGCCTTATTAGTGAACCTTCCTGGCGTCAATGTGGCTGTATTATCGTAACAATTAATGTAAATTATACCTTCATCAAAACACACATTCTTATGTCAAATTTTTCACAACATCAGCCAACAAGTAATTTGATGGAAAAGGCAGTGTCCTCCTTATTAGTGACGGCTGTAGACAGTCGTGCAGCGGTCGTGTGTGATAACCTTGCAAGAATGAAGCCTATATTAACTTAGTGACCTCCCCTTTCGTGAAATAACTATTATATTTTCGGAATATTGACCAAGCGTGAAGCGAGTGTCCTATACTGCATTTTGTTAGAGCCAAATTATATATAGAATATATATATATATATATATATGTATATATATGTATATATATATATATATATATATATACAATATGCCAAGAGGGTGGCCGATAAAAATATATAAACGGAAAAAAGAACACTCACAATTTAAAACTTCCGATATTTCGGTGAAGATATTAGCTCCACCTTTCTCTAGGAGAAGAGTAGGAATGAGGAAAAGGATAGAGGTTGAGGTATGGGAGGGGAAAGAGGGGGAAAACGAAGGTGTTACGAGGGGAAGGAGGGGAAAGAGGGGGGAGAGGAAGGAGGGGAAAGACGAAGAGCGGGGAGAGGGCGGGCGGGGAGAGGGCGAGCGGAGGGGAGAGAGGAAAAAAGGGGAGCAAAAGGAAGAAGAGAGTGGAGGAAGCAGGGAGAGATGAGATGAGGGGGAGGGAGAAACTAGTGTGATTTATTGAGTCCAGGGGGCAAGAAAGCCTGGTGGATAAGAATGCAAGAAGATTCAAGATCTTTGAGCTGAAGGGGAGAGGAAGAAGGGGGAAGGGAAGCAAGTAGACCGACTTTAAAAGTGTTATTGAAAGTGGAGTTGTGGGAGGAGACGTGAATGGCGACAGGGAGACAAACAGAGAGGGAGGGGCAATCGTTACAAGACGAGCGGTGCCCATTCATTCTAACATTGAGAGGAGTGGTGGATAAGCCAATATAAAAAGAAGGGCAGTATTGGCAGAGACAATGTTAGGCGTGGTGCAGGAGGGTGAGAGGACAGAAGGGAGGGGAAAAGCGAGGAACTTGTCCGGCAAGGGCTGGGTGATGAGGATGGCGCAAGTTTTACATCGTGGGCGGTTGCAAGGGGTGGGAAGGGATTTGGTGGGTTTGAATGATTTGGACAGGGGTTTGGTGATATTGAAAATGGCGGATAGATTGGGGGGCGTCTGAAGCTGAGAGAGGGACATTGGGGGAATATTTTGGAAGTGGTTAGGTTGTCTGACAGGATAGGGTAGAGGTTTTTAATAATACGTCTAATAGAGTCCACACCCGGGAAGTAGGTGGTACAGAGGGAGATATTGTGTTGAGAAATGCTATTAGTGGGAGGCAGTTTGGGGGAGTGTGGTTTTTTGAGGATTTTATTATTGAGAAGGTGCTCTGGATAGCCTCTGCGAAGAAGAGATTGATGGAGGCTAGTGAGGAATTTATCAAGGGAGTCAGGGTTGTTGCAGATTCGGTGGCCACGAATAGAAAGGGAGTAGGGGAGGGAACGTTTAGCATGGGAGGGGTGGCAGCTGTTGTAATGGAGGTATTGTTGTTGGTTGGTGGGCTTGATATGCACGGAAGTGCTAAATTTGCGGTCAGAGAGGGAGACGTTTACGTCTAGAAAGATGACGTTAGAGGCAGAGATGTTAGAAGTAAAGGAGAGGGGAGAGGAGGCGTCCAAATGTCCATCTCTCACCTTCAGGCGTCCCCCCAACCTCTCCAGCATTCTAAAAACCACCAAACCGCTGACTAAACCCTATATTAGCTCTAAAACCCCACCCAACCCCTGCCATCGCGCGAGATGCAAAACGTGCCCTATCCTTATCACCGACCCCCTCCCCGCTAAATTCCTCTCCCACCCTCTTCCTTCCGTCCCCTCTCGGTCATGTACTTCCCACAATGTTGTTTACATCCTCCTGTGCAACCTGTGCGATTCATACTACATTGGTCTCACCACTAACGCCCTCAGTGTTAGAATGACCGGCCACCGAGCCAGCTGCAAGCCGTCCTCGCCCAATGCCTCCTTCCCCGTCCCGATCCATGCTTCCTCCCACAATCTCATTTTTGATAAATGCTTTCGTGTAGGCGTATTGGCTTCCCTCCCTCCCTCTGCCTCTCCCCTTCAATTGCGTACGCTAGAAAGTGCCTGCATCTGGCTTTATTCCGCACATAATCCGCCCGGATTAAATCGCGCTCACTGATCTCTCCCGCCCCTTCTCCCCTTTCCCCTCCTTCAATCCCCTCCCGCCCCTCCCCTTTTCTCCTTTCCACATCCCTTTCTTCTCCTCTGACCCCCTCCCGCCTCTTCCCCTCCTTGCCCTTCCCTCTTCCTCTGACCCCCTCCCGCCCCTCCCCTCTTCTCCCTCCCTACCCCTCTCTCCTCCCATCTCACCCCACCTCTTGTTCCCTGCCTATCCATCATTCTGTATCCGTCTATCTTTGAGAAAGGTTCTAGAGCAACCGAAATATCAACTTATAGTGTGAGTGTTCTTTTTTATGTGTTTATATTTCATTCCGCCCCACCTGTGGCATAGTTTATTTATATATATATATATATATATATATATATATATATATATATATATATATATATATATATAATTATATATATATATACACACACACACACACACAGGGAAAGTTTCGCCAATAGGCCACAACAATAAAAAAATATACACTTGACAGGGGGTGGGGAAAGAAAAGAAAAAAGAGACGACTTACTGTGTAAGAACGTTTCGAGCCTGTAAGCTCTTCGTCAGCTAGAGAAAAAGAGCTTTTTCTCCAGCTGACGAAGAGCTTACAGGCTCGAAACGTTCTTACCCAGTAAGTCGTCTCTTTTTTCTTTTCTTTCCCCACCCCCTGTCCAGTGTATATATATATATATATATATATATATATATATATATATATATATATATATATATATATATATATATATATATATATATATAAATATATTTTTTTTTCAACGGAGAAAGTGGACTCTCGATTGAGGGGATATAGAGTCGTATAAAACGAATGTGTAAAATGAAGGGTGCCGTTAATCACAGGTGGCGCTGTAATTCACGGCCTCTCCCCAATCCCCCATAACCCCTTCCCCTCCTCCATGCAGTCCTACTTCGAATTTCCGCGCGCCAAAAGCGGGCATAGACATGGGAATGACGCCCAGTCGGTTTAATTAGAGACGAGAGTGCAACACGACGCGTTTAATTGGCACGTGCAGAGCGCACTTCCTCCAGAAGAAAGAGGTCCACCGGGGCATTAAGCCGACCGAGATGGGAAAAATAAACATTTTTCTCAACGCATTTCATTTTTAACTTCGTTAATCCCACCAAATGGTCACAATGAAACTTCCAGGAGAAGAATCAAACGGAAAAAATCATTAAAGGCATTAAAGCACGTGATAAAATATTCCAACTTATTTGCATTACGATTTAAGTTATTACACCTGGAGAGCCTCAAACACCACGGTTACGACAGTAATATCGCGTGTGATGCAAAAATTTACTTTTTCTCTGTCATATTTGCTGAATTTAGGCTACATTGATATACCTTGGCGAAGTTTTATGATGATAATTGAGCATTATTACACGGCTCGACGAATAATTAAAAATCTTTGCATCAGGTCAACTGCAAAAACGAATACATTTTCGCCTCCTGATTCTCATGCCTCCTTAGCATGGAAAATAATTGATTTTTTGTAATTTCTCGCTTTCAACTCATGGTGAAGAAATTGGCTAATTAGTGGATCAGAACAAATTTACACTCATTAATTAAACTTAATTGCCACGAGGAGCTTGTTAATTACAGGAACGGGAGGAATTAATAAAAAGTGAAAAGCAAAGTAAATCCAAATAATAAAATAATTGATCTTCATTTCACTCCAGAATAATAAAATCAATGCAGAGTTTTGGAAAATATTTTAATGAGCTTCTTTGACTGCTAACGACTCAATTAAAAGTCAAAAGAGTGGGAATCTCGTCAAGTGTTAATGAGGACGTTGCTAACGACCAATTCCGAAGGAATAAAGGTGATCAGCAACAATGCGCGAATTCATAATAAAGCAGAAAAGTATGAAACATATGAACAACTTCTCCTTTTTCATATTAAAAGTACTTTACTTCTAAGAAAATCAACATAGTCTACAAAAACGTTGATGAAGGTACTTTAAAGTTGGGCCAGGTAGGTATTGAAATAGTTATGCTAATTACAACTAAACGGTTAAAGAATGTTACTGAAGAATGAAGAAAGCCATCGGTGGTTTACGTTTCCAGAAGTTTTTATGTTTTGGATTATTATTCACACGGATGAATCATTGTTCGTGAACAATCACTGCCCTCAATCCCTATTGAAACTAACTGCTTGATACATATGAACCACTTAAGGTACGTGATACAAGTTTTTGGCATTTATCGATTTACATATATCTGCACCTAATTTATGAGCCTTAAAGAAGTAATGCATTTTAATGGAAGGAAAAGGGAATTTCTGGAATAATGTAAGTGTTGAGTAAAGTAGCGTTTCCCTGTCGCTTTTCACAGTACGTGATATCTCCAGAGGTGTCAGCCCCAGGAACATGACATTTTAATTGGAGAAATGTTTCCCCCAATCATGTAAAGGTCAACTAAGAAAACAATCGGGGGAATAATTACGATTTCCAGGAACTGTCGCTTGATACTCATGGCAGCTGAGACGTTTTTAGGACTTTAATTGGAGCAAAAATGAATGAAATATATTTCCATACTCTTTCTCGATTCAACAAGACACACTAGGCTATGGTTATCTTATACTGGTACATCATTTGTAAATTTTATTTGCCCTTCAAAGTTAAGAAAACTTTCTCCAAGGCTTAGCTATTTTATTATAAGTTAGTAATGCTCTATGAAGATGCTACGCATTCATTTCGAAGCTAAATATTCAGTTTTATTGCCTTAACACATTGCATACAAACATCATGTAACTAACCATGCTGACGTGATTGATTACTGATGTGATGAGGGGAGAATATATTCTGTATTCATGATATAATTTTCCATTGGTGCTACGTTTTTCTGTTATACCTGAATATTTTCCTTTGAATAAATAGTGATACTGTTACCATTGTATTTAATATGTCTGGAAATGTTGTGTGACTAGATACCTGGGTATCCACTTTCGGGATGCAATTGTATGTATGTATATGCTTGTATAGATTTATATTTTGTGTTTTCTTTCCTTTTTTTTCTCATTTATTATTTTGCATTTACTGAATCTTGCTGTACTAGTGTTTTTTTTCTTTGTACCTCTGTCAAATGATTTTTACTGAATTGTAGTGCAATTGTAAATTATCTCATGGGCCAAATGACCCACGATAATAAATTAATTGAATTTGAAATTGAAAATTGAAATATCAGGAGGATGCCATATTGCCGTAGAGGGTAAAAACATGGGAGATAAAGGCTGGAATGAGGATAATTCCGACGCAGTCTGACACTGGACATGACACTGGGAAATAAAAAGCCACGTATTTTATATTGAAGAAAAGACCGCGAAATGTTTTTTTAACTTTTTATGCGCATACTTCCGCACAAGATTAGACTTATCTTTCAAGGAATGCACAAAAATAGAAAAAAATTGAATTAATTTTGGCGGTTTTCCATTCGTTCACTTCGCATCACAATGATGGAGTTGCTTTTCATTTATTTCAGACCCTGAACACCAATTCGCAGCGTAATTAAAAAAAAAATATGGAGCATTGCTGACGAGCACTGAAGTTCGCTTGCGAGAAGAAACGAACTTCGATAGTCACGTCTGCGATTATTGTATTGGTATAGATTTCCTGAAAAAGCATAACGATTTTAATTACTTAGAGGGAAAACGCTTTCCCTCTTAAAGCTTGCAGTTTCAACGAATGTATGCAAAAAAGTTACTAACAATTTGGCTAAGACTCTTGTGTAGCTACAGAATGTTACTTGCTGGCAGATAACAGAACGTTTCCCCTTCGCACATCTCTTCATTCGATGTCGATGGTGTGCACTGAAGTGTTCTGATGTGCGCACCAATCTGCACCAACGTAAACACAGTGACTGCAAAACTATAACTACATGCAGAGACGAATAAATTGATTGATACACTTTGGCGATTCCTTCATCCTTGGGAACCCAAACCTGACAGCGCCAAACATTTGTTTTACTTGGTTTTTCTGAGTTTCTGCTGTTTTCTCAGCAACTGTTTTAAATCGAAGTTCAATATTTGAGCATGAAAGGGCAGAACATTTAAATTTCAATGTACATATTTTTTCTTGGGTGAGTTATGATTAAAACGGTCGAAATAACATTTTTTTATACATTTTTTAAAAGTCTGATTGTCATGTTTGTGCTGGATATTGACATACCATACACTTTTGGGATATGTGAATACAATTTAATGATATAAACGAAACATCAATTAGCAAGTAGAAGAGCTTTTTTTATACGCAGTTTGAATCGTTCATGTAGAAATCAACAAAAAAATTGGAAAACCCACCATGAATTCTTTATTATAATTACTCTCGTTACACTTGAATGGAATGATTGCTCGGGCCTTATGCATGCGTTGCCCTCGTATTGGGCTGGTTCTCTCTACCCTGATGGTCCGAAGCGTTATTTAACCTTTCAAATCCTCCGATTCGTCCGAGTGCTTTTGCCCCTGTCTTTATGTGGCAGACAGTAAGTACGAAATGACCTTAGCCGTTGAAGCACGATAAATAACTAAAACATTCAAATCCAAAAACCGTTCTGCTTTGAAGATTAAAATAAAAATACGAATGCGTCTTTAAAATCAGTCTGAGAAGAAGTTACCGAGACGAAAACGGCGAAAAAATATTTGCAGAGAGATCCATTTCGGCTCTATTATTTTGAGACTAATTTTACGATTGGAATGAATGTGATCGGGCATACAACTGCTGTATGAGAGCATGGACCTTTTGCTGGCAGAGCGCATGCGCAAGAAGCGTGATGGCGCCGCGTCGCTTGGAGGCCATTTTGGCCATGAGCGATAATTCCCCGAGCAGTTTATTTAGCGATTCCGATTCGCTAGCTCGGTGGTTTTGGAGCCAAAACAGTATCGTCAAGTTCTGTCGAGCGATGTCATTACAACGGCTTTGTTTTATTCATCGGTAAGCAATTAAGGTGGTTTAAGCGAGATAGAACCCTAGTCATAATGGAGACCATATTCAAATTTTATTTTTTGATTTCAGCGTCTGTAAGAAGTACGAAATAAATATTGTAATATTAATGGTGGAAAGATATAGTTATATGTAACCAACATTCTCAGTAATTAAATAAATAATGCTAAATATGTCTCTAACTTGACTCATTTTTTCCCGCTGTACGGCTTAAAACCCTTCAAAACAACAGGTATATTTGCAATTCTATCCAAATTACTGTGGTGAGTAATAGATTATTTTTTTATAAATAGTTGAGAAAACATGCAAACTACACACCGTTAGTTTTTTGACGAAATCTAGGTGGATAGAAGTTCCTAATTTGTTTAATATTCTCCCTCTGGAGCGCACAGCCGTAATATATCCCATGTAAAACAGTTTACCTTTTCAGGAAAATTGCTTGAAGAGTAGTACGGCGAGGGGTTAATATTTTGATATCCTTGGAAAGATGGGAGTTTTATCTTTAAAATGAAGTCAAATTCATCAAATTCTAGGTGAAGTGATTTTTCGCTCAAACTACCTTAAAAATTAAGCAACGAAATTTTAAATAAAAATTGTAATATGTCCGTCCATACTCTCGCCGAATATTCCAGAGGGAAGTGTTCAAGAGAACGCATCTCTTGGGAGGAGGCGTCTAATTGACTATATACATCATTAGCACTACGCTCATGGAAGAACGCGTGTGTCTCATGGGCTTAGGTCGGCGCGGCGCGCATATCAAACGTCGGGGAGCAAGCTCCTCTTTTGACGGCCGCCATTAATATTAAACCCTCTAGCGCAGACGCATTCACGGAAAACTCAAGGCGACCCGATAAAAATTATCATTTTGCGCGAATGGAAGAGAAATAAAAATTTCCGCAACAGACGCTGATGATAAATTATAAAAGGTGTATTTCTTGAATGCGCCGCTGTAATTTTCGGTCCAGCGCAAAAATATTGAATACGATGATAAAAAAAACTACAAAAGGAAAGCTGCAAGCATAGTATAGCGGCTTAGCCAGCATCCCCCACCTCCGACATTCCTCAATCCTGCTCAAGGGTTCCCAATCAGATTAATAAAAATTATTTTTTGTATAATTTTAAAATATCGATAAAATACGATTAGGGATGAAAATGTAAGACGAAAATTTCCCATCACATGGAAAGTTACGTAGCATTGATTTTAGCGTCCTTGATTCTAAGTTTTGGTACTATTTAAGATTCATAAGAATAGGAATGAAATTTATTGATCTAGGACAAGACCTATGTAGCATGCAATCGATACAGAAAAAAACAAACTCTGTGGCATTAAAAAAAATCTACAAGTCACCTTGCTTTAACAACGCGAAAAAAAAACCATTCCAGATACCATTGCAACACATACATAATATGAAATCATTTACAATGACAGATTTTACAAAGAAAATTATCAAGTCAAGTCAATACAATATGTACAACATACAAGAGCCTTTTAATGAATTTAAATTACATCCTTTGAAAGAAGAATAAATCAATCAATGCGAGAACAATTGAGGTACACAATCAATCACCATGACGTTCATCAATCAGGTATGCAAACATTTCACACTTCAACTTCAATGAAATTTTCATACCTAATAAAACATTAAAATGGTAATTAGATTTTCAAACCAATGTCAAAGAGTTTAATGCACACATACAACAATATGGTTTCAATAAAATTTCCATACCCTGTAAAACAATGGTCAACCGATATTCAAACCAAACGACAAAGTGAGTTTAATGCACTGCTGTACTGTGGCCTGCTAGGTCACCCGACCTCAATCCTATGGATTATTTCTTTTGGGGCCAAATGAAACAAGCTGTGTATGGCCAGCGGATCAACAGCAGGGAGCAGTTGGTAGACCTAATTCAAGATGCAGCTAATGAAATTAGGAACAATCAAAATGTACTGACTACAATGTACGAGTCTCTTCGTAGGCGTTTCGAGAGCTGTATTGCTACGGGAGAGATACATTTTGAACGTCTTCTTTAATCATATTGTTCTGTATTTTATTAATTTAATGAACGATGTATGTGTGAAATCATGAATTTCCTTGTATTGATTGATTAAATGTAAAAGTATACCAGCTTGTTTTTGTTTTGAAATCAGTTGTGGTTTATTGTTGTATGTGTGCATTAAACTCTCTTTGTCGATTGGTTTGAAAATCGGTTGACCATTATTGTACAGGATATGGAAATGTTATTGAAACCATATTGTTGTATGTGTGCATTAAACTCTTTGACATTGGTTTGAAAATACATTGACGATTTTAATGTTTTATTAGGCATGATAATTTTATTGATAACATTTTATTGGTAAATAATAGGCGCAACTTTTTTATGCTTGAACTTTTTTCATACGATTTCTGTGTGCAAAGATATTAAGGATTAAAACGTTTGATTGTCCACCGTTTTGAAACGGTGTATTAGAAAATAATTAAATATCGTAGGCTAGTTTAAAACATTGCCATTAACAGTTACACAAAATAACATTTTTTTTTCTTAAATAGTTTTTTATTTAGCAAGGTTTCCGTGAAAAACGCATACCGACAGACAGCTGAATAACGGTGCGTTTTCGGACACATATCCAATTGAATTTTTTTTCTTATTCTGACCTGCTTAATCATATCCTAAAATATTACAGAGCCATCACGAAACACCCTGTATTCTTCTAAATGCCTGATGATGCCGGTGTGCTTCCTCCTGTTATTTCTTTCTCCGTCGGATTCAATGCACGACAATGCCGTACAATCTATGCCATATTCGCAGAGGAAGTTCCAAATAGCGGCAGCGGCTGTTTTGGACGTAACGTGGGTAAGGTACAATGAACCAGGTTCCTCGATAAGAGAAATGTGCTCCTATTGACAAGCCCGTTGGTACGTTTTTTCAGCCTCTTCACATGTCTCTTTCACCAAACTAGAATCCTTCATCAAATTCACCATCGAAGTTCAAAGACTAAATTTTCTTGTTCTGGGGACATTGTTGTTCTTGTAGTGTTTGTCAAGTTCGTGAGCGCTGTCGCCTGATATTGTTTATCTCTATCACAATGTTAAATTTCTCCTTTTCAGGTACTGTTTTATCTAGGTATATCATTCAAAAGACTTTATGCCAAGTGCGCAGCTTCTCTGTCTGACACGCCACGCCTCTCACATGCACGCGAAAACGATCTCAGATCGACCCCGGTCTGACTACTTGTTCCTGAGTTAAACTTATTCTTTTGAAAAATGAACTCTCTATCTTCATCCTTCCTTCATGTCCTTCGCTTTCCCTCGCACGGGCGATGGGAGCACTTCTAGGATAAACGGAAGAAGAGTCCTATCGGTGCAGGGCATAAGACGCGAACGTTATGGCCTTATTTATGTATTTGCATCCGCCTCCCCTTGGTGAGTGCTGGATAGTCGATTAGTTGATGAACTACGGGCTGCAGTTTACTTCTTTTCCTATTAACTTCTCGTTCTTGGTAAATTTAAGTCGGTGGGGTCGAGTTATTATGGTGGGTTATTGCCTACCCAACATTCGCAACATTTCTATGAATTTGGCAATATGTTGACACATTTTGGCGAACTAAGAAACCATTTTGAGTGATTGAAACACACTCAATCGCTGATATTAAGCAACATACAAGCAATATATGTAATTTATTGCCATAAAATCACTCCGGAAACATCTAGAAACCATCGGGAAAATTTGCAAATTTATTATATTTTTCATAAAAATTGAAAATTTTGACTAAAGATATGATCCGATCCGAAGCCTGAAGCCGAAGCCTGAAGATATAATCCGATCAAGTTGGAATTTTTTAATAGATCATTAGGACCACCAACCACAAACTTCAGGAACTAGCCGCAGATAGATTACGAAAAAACCTATTTTTCGATCAATCCTAGTGTATAGGCGTGCATGCTGAAAGAAGTTGGGAACCTCTGGTCTATTTGGTTGAGAATGGCGAAGGAGAAAGTGCAGAAAAGGAGGCGGACAGGCACGAGGAATGGACTATAAGTGGTGGCACTTAAAGAACACAACATTTTCATTGCAACTGTTTCGCAACAACCGAAACAGTTCTGTGAAATTCCCTTTTTCGGACAACAGCTAGAGGCCAACCAAACAGTGGGCTATTGATCGGCGCTCTTTGAACATTTCTGCTAGTTCTGTATTCAATGTAACAAGAAATATTTCTCTTAAATAAAGAAACAATATTACTTGGAATCGTGGAATATACTTCGCAGTCTTAATTCCATGTGCAACAAAGGGCGGATATGTGCTGGCTAAATAAAATGGCAACAGCTGCAACATACTAAAATTCAACAAATCCTATATGTACTATTAAACGAGCAAATCTTGTATTTGTGTGCATTTTATGTAAATTTTATTTCGAGGTGGTCTCTAAGAATTTCGATGAAAATGACAAATTTACTAACTTAGGGTACGAAAAAGCAATTTACCTAGATCTTGACTCTGGGAAAACTCTTTTTTACAAGATATTGGGCAAATAAAATTAGTGTTTTTGATATTTAAAAAGGGTACTCCGTTTTTGTTATACCGTTGCTATGGATTCAAATAAATTCACATATTATAAAGAAATAATACAACTGTCTCCTTAAAATCAGAAATATTAGCCTTTTTTTTAATTGTGTAGGTATATTGAGAACCTGGCAGGTAATTGAAAAGTACATTATTAAATGAGGGCTGGGAGGAATTATGAGGACGTTCTTTATTGTTGTAGCAACCACGACTTCGTTTACAGAAACATACTGATTCTTCCGTCAATTAAAAATGAGGTAAGTCGGATTATTAATGACCTACTTACCGCGTGTTGATTATATGTGGTGTGAGTGTGCTTTGCACGTGTGTATTCCGATTTGTATACCACGTGCCTTTTCAGTAAATAAGTAATTTATGTATATTTTATTACATTATGAAATTAAATGTTGCATGAGTGGAGGCACTAAATTCAAATTAGTAATACCAGACTCGAAGCAGAGCGGCGAGTAAGCTGATGTATAATTACATGTATGTAGATGTTAGCCGGAAAGCGCGACTCTTTCACTCGTCTTCTCAAGGTAAGACGAACCCCTAGTACATGCAAGTAAAAAGGCCTCGGAGGGTGTGTTAAACGCGTGTCACTTTCTGACCATCGCGTACATAGGCCAGCAAGTAGAGTGCCTAATATTCCCCCCGACCCCCGTGTACCTTGATTGGACCGCTTTCACGCAGGAGAGCGGAGAGCAACCCTCTTTGCCCCAGCGCGTGAGAACCCGGATCTCAGTTAGCCATTGTTTGCGTGGGACGGGGTTCTGAACTTTGGTCCCTGGGCTGCCTAAGAGTGCAAAGGCAGTGCAATGGCCAGGGGTGCATCTTGGGGCCCTTAGCCAGGCCAACGAGTGCTTCGGGGGCGGCTAAGGGTGGCTTTACAGCTCCGCGCTGCGCTCACGCCACGGGTAGCGAACGCGCCGACGCACAGTGGTCCGAAATCGGAAAACGCCGGACAAAAGTCCAAAATGGCTTTTTTAGAGATAGAGACTTGAAACTTAGCGTAAATACTCATCAATGATTACCAATTATAGATTTATAAGCCATTTTACATTAATACGACCCGTTGCTGAGATACAGTAGCCCAAACATGACCAATTTTTCAAAAACACGCGCGATCTCGTTTTTCTTCGAAAATCTTTGAATTTAAGCAGGTATTGTTGCGTTGGTATGATTTTTATGGAATAAAAAACGCAATATTCCTTTGACCTTATGCTTTGCCTATATTGTCCATGAATTTTGAAGATTTTGACTCTCATCTGTCTGGTTTTGCAACGCAAAATGGCGTACCCGTTTTTCACGTGAAATTTGACATAAAGTGGACATTATCTTTCGTTTACGAAATATATAACTCGGGAAATTTACATCAGAGTGTAAAGTAGATATTTATTAAGAATACTGAGCAGAAATATTGGAAATAAGTTTGCGACGAAGGAAATGAGAGCGATTTTTCGATTGCGCGTCAAGGCAGAGCTACACGGCGCAGGACCCTGCGGCTCGGTAACTGCGGTCGATTTTTCAAGTTTTTTGAAACTTTATCCTTGAAAATCGTCATTTAAAGCATGGCACGTAGTCAGTGTTGACCTAAAACACTATACTAAAGGATATTACCAGGATTATAGATCGATGGACTAACCATTCAACGCATTACTCTAGTGAAGATGCTAGGGATTGGATATTTGTCGGAACCATCCCACGTATAAGAAATATGCTTCGGGTATGAAGTAGGGTTAAGAGATTGTCTGCATGCTAAGGAGAGAGAAATAAATAAATTGTTTCCGGGAAAGGCAACAACCGATACTCTTTTTCCCTTTCCACCCTCGCCGAGGTGGGTCGCGCGGAAAGGGGCGTTTTATGACGACGCACAGCCTTTGACGGTATTTAACGGTTCTTCCTCAAAGGTTTTTTCTTTCCCCGGCAGAAATGCATGTCAACTTGCAGTTTTATTTTGGAATCGGTGAAGAAGTGTCGTGCTTGTTGTCCAAGTGTCGCGTCGTGCTCTAGTGTAATTCTCAAGTTCGTATTGCCCAGTGATTTGATGCGGGCTTTATTGAATTCCCACTAGCTATTCCCGGAGTTGGACAGCGCAGTGATTTTCCTGCTTGAATTTTTGCTAGGTGAGTGTTTTTTTAAATTTTTATTTCAAAGATGCGTGTGTTTGCGTACTACTTCAATGAAAGTGTTAAATTACTTATCGATTTTTACTGTTTTTTTTGCCTCTCATAAATCATGGCAATTATGATTTTGATGTGTTCTCTTTACATAGTTCTAATTTTCAAATCACCGCACCAGGTTTTGAGCGTTTTCTAACGTAGGATTGGATTCAAACCAAATTACTCGTTTTGAGTTACATAATATAATATTAGAAATGAAGGGAAGGACATCAGGCGAGAAAAAATACACTTGCTGGATTTTTTGTTGCGGAGATTAAATGTAGAGAGCTATGAGGATGCTCTTGATGGTCTCCGTGCATTACTTCGGTTGGGATTCTGGTCTTATTACGAAAAAATGTGGAAACAATGTAGCCGGAATAATGAAATATTTTTAGAGCGATGTGAGGCATGGCTCGCAGAGCCAATTATTTTCCCTGAAGTTGTCCGTCAATACTTTCCTGGTACTTCAAACGCAACTAGTACGTATTATATTTAAGTATGTTTTGAACTTTTAACGACAATTATACTTCTGAATATCTATACTTATTCAATATCTTATACATTGTATACACTATTCTATATCATACAATTATTGCTTTATTAAGTTCATTGGAGCGGCCCGAGAAAGATTTTACTTCTTCGTGTGACCGATCTAAAAGAAGGAAAGTTCAAAATATTAAAAGTTGTTCCTCAGTAGCTGGGCTGGCATTAGCAACCTCTCTTGGTTTAAGGGAGGAAGGAGATATTGCAGCCACACAGTTAATTACGGAAGTAACGGCAACTATTCCCACTAGAGCTAAGAGAGTGCTTACTAAGTGGAGAAAGAGTGATGAGGTGCAGAAAGAAATGTCTCCAGAGGAGGCTTTATCTTTGATCATCACCATTGGGCTGACTAAAAATCAGTACAATGTATTAAGACGCTCCGCTCGTACTTACGGACATTCCTTGTGCCCCAGCTATGCACGAGTGTTAACAGCAAAAAGAAGCTGCATACCCAGAAGCAATACGAATCACAGAAAACGTATGCGAAGTGAGTCTACAGGCTCTATTTCGGAGTTAGAGCCATTCACAATACAAGCAGTGTTGGGAACAGGCGGATTATTCCGATGAATATTTATTTATGAGCTCCCTGGTGCCACTTCGTTTGCTAAATGACGAAAATGGTATGAGTTTGAGGCGTTTCAAATTATATATCTTGCTTATCACGAATTGATCTGACTGTAGTAAAATCGAGCACTTAATTCCATGTCTGCTGTTTTAGGTGAAATAATCTGGAAAAATCCTCTCCCATCATCAACCAGATTTTGCCGGCCTATTCGCCTCCGGTGGCTGAAGTAAACCAAGGAAGTTGCTATTGAGGAAAGTATTTATATTCGAAGGCAGATTGATGGGCTGAAAAATTGGAGCAATGGAAATTACTCAGTCGATTTCAGCTTGCTACTAACCATGATAAATGGAAAAGTGAGAAAAATTCATATTTTTATTGTGATAGACAAGAATATGGCAGTGCTTATGGATTAAAAAAAATAAATTACGACATGCAACGCATTAACTGATAATCCGAGTATGAGGTGCTATATCTGCGGAGCTAAAGCTACGGAGATGAATGATTTGAAGGCAATGAGGAATCAACCTGCAGATGTGACTAAATATTCTTTTGGATTGTCAACCGTGCATTGCTACATCCGGTTCTATGAATGTGTGCTACACATATCGTACAGACTAGAGTTCAAAAAGTGGTAGGTAAGAAAGAATACAAAGAAGCTGGAATCTGGTTCAATGGTGAAACTGACTTTGAATTACGAACAAAATTCTTTACAGGCCCGAGGAAATCTCAAAACACTGCATATACAGAGAAAAATAAGAATTCAGAAGGCTTTTAGAGAAAGGATGGAGTTGATTGTTGATGTTCCAAGGCCTGGATCAGGTAACACAAATGACGGTAACATGGCAAGGTGTTTCTTTGATTCCCCAGACTTGACCGCTGATTTGACAGGTAATTGAGTAAACGTGCACTGTAATAGCAAAGAATATGCAAACTTCACGCATGTGCTTTGAGCCCGTTAAATACCGTCAAAGGCTGTGCGTCGTCATAAAACGCCCCTTTCCGCGCGACCCACCTCGGCGAGGGTGGAAAGGGAAAAAGAGTATCGGTTGTTGCCTTTCCCGGAAACAATTTATTTATTTCTCTCTCCTTAGCATGCAGACAATCTCTTAACCCTACTTCATACCCGAAGCATATTTCTTATACGTGGGATGGTTCCGACAAATATCCAATCCCTAGCATCTTCACTAGAGTAATGCGTTGAATGGTTAGTCCATCGATCTATAATCCTGGTAATATCCTTTAGTATAGTGTTTTAGGTCAACACTGACTACGTGCCATGCTTTAAATGACGATTTTCAAGGATAAAGTTTCAAAAAACTTGAAAAATCGACCGCAGTTACCGAGCCGCAGGGTCCTGCGCCGTGTAGCTCTGCCTTGACGCGCAATCGAAAAATCGCTCTCATTTCCTTCGTCGCAAACTTATTTCCAATATTTCTGCTCAGTATTCTTAATAAATATCTACTTTACACTCTGATGTAAATTTCCCGAGTTATATATTTCGTAAACGAAAGATAATGTCCACTTTATGTCAAATTTCACGTGAAAAACGGGTACGCCATTTTGCGTTGCAAAACCAGACAGATGAGAGTCAAAATCTTCAAAATTCATGGACAATATAGGCAAAGCATAAGGTCAAAGGAATATTGCGTTTTTTATTCCATAAAAATCATACCAACGCAACAATACCTGCTTAAATTCAAAGATTTTCGAAGAAAAACGAGATCGCGCGTGTTTTTGAAAAATTGGTCATGTTTGGGCTACTGTATCTCAGCAACGGGTCGTATTAATGTAAAATGGCTTATAAATCTATAATTGGTAATCATTGATGAGTATTTACGCTAAGTTTCAAGTCTCTATCTCAAAAAAAGCCATTTTGGACTTTTGTCCGGCGTTTTCCGATTTCGGACCACTGTGCGACGGTACCTTGGGTCCTTTACAGCTCCGCGCTGCGCGAACAAATGAAAGGCCAAATGCGTCGGCGCCAAATATTACTGAACTTTGTTCATGAGTTCACCAACGCTATCAATTTAATCATTGGATCCAACTTCCTTTCTTCTTCTCCTTCGGATTAGCTTAACTTAGTTGTACCAATTAGTATTGGTAAAGTAGCGACTGCTTTGTAGATCTAAGTCGTATATTTGTGAGTAATATTTCGTGTTCGATTGATATTTTAGGGATAGAGGGTTAATTATCATTGTGTTCTTTCTTATGAGCTTAACTTAGTTGTATCGATTAGAATTGATAAAGTAGTGACTTCTTTGTAGAACTGAATAGTATTTTTGTGTGTAATATTTCGTGTTCGATTGATATTGTGGGGGTAGAGGGTTAATTTTCATTGTGTTCTTATTAGCTTAACTTAGTTGTACCGATAGGAATAGTTAAATTAGAGACTTTGTAGATCTTATTCGCGTATAGAGGGTTAATTTGTCAAGTATTAGGTAAAGGTGAGCTTTCGTCTCGCACTTTAAAATTTTTTTTTTGAAAAACGTAGGAAACTGACGAAATTGAATGTGATACCTGGGAGTAGAGGAAGAATGCGGATTTGTAAAAATGTAATAATCATACCGGTGTGACTAGTAGTTTTTGAGATATAGACGTTTGAAAATGACCAAGTTTTCGATTTTTTCGTCCGTTTTCGACGCCATATTTGGAGGTTTTCACGAACAACCGTTAGAGGGATAACACTAATTTCACCTCTACAATATGCATTTACCCCACCCCCCCAACAAGCTTACGGGCCTATGGAGTGAAACAGGGGTGCTAGGGTGGGACGATACGCGGGCCCGATTTGGCCATTTTCAAAAGTGAAAAACGCATTTCTTGTGGAAATGGTAAAGTGGAAATGGGCATTTCTGGGAGTCGAGGACGTTTCAAAATGATGATTTTCAAGGCATTTTCGTGATTTGGAAATGGGCATATCTGGGAGTCGAGGACGTTTCAAAATGATGATTTTCACTGAGTTCCCGTGATTTGGAAAAGCGGAAAACGATTTCCCCTTCCGTAACTTGCCCTGAACCCACCCCACAAAGAGGTTTGCGGGCCAATGGAGTTAAACACGAATTGGTTATAATCAAAAGTGAAAAACTCATTTTCGTGAGTTTGAATAGCGGAAAACGCATATTTAGCGCGATCGATAACGAGGAATGGGCATTTATGGGAATGGTTGAAGTTTCAAAATGTTATTCTGTGTATTATTTTAAGAATAGAATCCCTCACGCTCATTAGTGATTATTGGTGGGAATTGGTGGAAGGCTAAAATGTTATTTCGCGTATTATTTTAAGAATAGAATCCCTCACGCTCATTGGTGATTATTGGTGAGCATTGGTTGAAGTTGCAAAATGTTATTCTGCGTATTATTTTAAGAATAGGATCCCTCACGCTTATTTGTGATTATTGGTGGGAATTGGTAGAAGGCTAAAATGATATTTCGCGTATTATTTTAAGAATAGAATCCCTCACGCTTATTGGTGAGCATTGGTAGAAGGCTAAAATGTTATTTCGCGTATTATTTTAAGAATAGAATCCCTCACGCTCATTGGTGATTATTGGTGGGAATTGGTAGAAGGCTAAAATGATATTTCGCGTATTATTTTAAGAATAGAATCCCTCACGCTTATTGGTGATTATTGGTGAGCATTGGTAGAAGGCTAAAATGTTATTTCGCGTATTATTTTAAGAATAGAATCCCTCAGGTCACAACGTTAATATAAGTGGGCTTTTGTTAGAGGCTAATGAAATAGTATTGTTGACGGAGTTCTCTCGGGTAGTGTGGAAGGGGGAAATTAACTGTCAACAGTTGGAAGTTAATTGTTGAGAGTAGTTGGCATTAATCATTTTCTGATTTGCGTGTGTGGTGTATGGTCGCCATGATTTGCCAATCGTGTACGCTCAATTAGGAAGTGTAAATCCTCCATTTAAAGTGATACGTGAAATATTATTAGTACAGTGGAATGAATGCGAGTGAAAAGGAAGTGTAAATCCTTCATTTGAAGTGAAATGTGCAATGTTTACTGCGGTGGAATGAATGGAATTGCATTGTAGTAAATGGCTGTTGCGGGGCAAGTTTGAGTGGAAGGAGGGAAGAAACTGGATAGAAAAAGTGTGTATATGCTAGAGAACCAACTGCTCGATCGCTGCGCTACGTACAGTGGAAAAGAGGAAACGGCATTTTTTCACAATATGGCGGAGAGGAAAAAACGCACTTCTCAGGTTTGAAAGTTTCTCATTTCTAAAGTAGTTGATGCATTGTTGTGTTGAAAGTGTTAAACAAATTTGCAAAGCTTGCATAATAAGTGAGGTGAAATTGGTTCTGATATCTCTGTTTAAAGTGGGTGAAAATCGCGAAAACAAGTGCGAGACGAAAGCTCACCTTTACCAAGTATTCTTTGTATTAATTTTTTAAAGATTTTTGAAGAGGGCCAGTGGAGAAATAACTAATCATTTCGCTCAGATGAAACGATATGGTGGCTAGTCTGAGAAATACACGAGATGATTTGATGTGATACTTTTAGTTGAAAGTAGTTTTTGGAAATATGTAAATTCTCTACGCAATGAGCATGCCCTACCAAAAAACATGTTCTTGCATGATGTAGAGGGTAAGGATTCCTACAGTATAGCAAATTTATTTGCATCACATTTCTCATCCGTTTATTCGATTGATAGTCCTAAAATGCTTCCTGATCATTCATTGTCCACTCATATTAATTTTGGCTCCTTATCAGTGACTGTAAAGGATATTGAAAAAGTATTAAAAAGCCTTAGTACAGATGTAGGATGTGGTCCTGATAATGTTCCTGCTATAATATTTGAAAACTGTGCTCCAGTTTTAGCATACCCCCTGTTTATAATAATTAATAAATCTTTCTCAGATGGGGTTTTTCCAGATATTTTAAAACTCAGTTATGTGATACCCATATTTAAGTCAGGGGATAAGTGTGATGTAACTAACTATAGACCTATTACCATCCAATCTTTTCTTGCTAAAATCATGGAGAAGTTAGTTCTTAATTCTTTATCTCCCATGTTGAAGCACATACTGGTTACTGAACAACACGGTTTCAGGAAAGGAATGTCTCCTACTACTAATTTAGCCATATTTAACCATTTTATAAATAGCTCTTTAAATGCCTTTGATAAGGTAAATTTTGATTTGTTGCTTCAAAAATTGAGCCTCATTGGCATACATGGTGCAATATTACATTGTATACGGAGCTACCTGTGGTTTTGGAAACAAAAGGTTAAAGTGAAAGATGTTACCTCCCAAGAGTTTGGTGTAATCTCTGGTGCCCCTCAAGGGTCACATCTTGGTCCCATACTTTTCCTAATTTTTATAAATGATATAAGTGGTATCATACATCCCATTCCCCATTTGATATATGCAGATGACATCAAGATATATTACACCATCAACAACAATGAGGATTGCTTAATATTGAACAGTTGCATTTCCAGGATTTCGGAATGGTGCAAATCAAACCTTATGACTCTAAATGTTAATAAATGTAGTGTTATTTCCTTTACTCGGAGGAAACTCTGTCGTCACTTTAGATATGTAATTAATAATGAAGCCATTCGAAGAGTTTCAACAGTGAAAGACCTGGGTGTTTATTTTGAAAAGGCGACATATAAAGCGACTCTTGAATATAACAGCGTTAACTGGCATCCTCATTATATAGTGCAAATAAATAAACTAGAAAGAGTGCAAAACAGATTTTTAAGAAGTGTAAACTTCTATGCAGGTTTCAATACTCAATATACCCCATACAGAGAAACTATGCAAATATTGGATATTCAACTGCTATTGGTCAGAAGGCAACTAAATGATCTGATATTTTTATATAAACTGTGTCACAATGTGATATGTTGTACTTGTCTTAATGATATTAGTTTTAATTGTTTAGTTACTTCAACAAGAAATTGCAATACTTTTTTTGTAAAATTCTGTAGAAACAATATTTTTTACAACAATCTTGTCACGAGGTCTTTGAGGTTATTCAACAGAGCATCAAAAGAAATTGACACTGATATTTTTATGATTGTTTTGATACATTTAAGCAAAATATGCTAACATATCTGCTGTCAATATACTATCAAAATGATATCTAACTAATTCATGTGCACTCTGACAGGTACATAGAAACAAAAATTATCAGTTTGTTATAATAATAATAACGATCTTAAAATTAAAATTAAAAATAATAATCTTCTAATGTATGTAAATTCCAATGAAATTGTATTGTAATGCAATTTTGAAACTTTTGAAATTGTAATTTTTCTTGTAATTTCTTTCAATTTAATTTTTGTAAATGGGTTAACCCCCGTGAAAATAAATATTATTATTATAAGTCATTGAGTATCGCACACGTGCAACAGCAGGGCCATTAAATTATATTACTACACTCAATGCAAACGGAAAATATGACAAGTTACAGGGTTAATATAGGAAATTCTTGAAAGTAGTCATCGAATATCGCTCACATTTTCCCCGGCATGGCGTTAACATTTAACAAGGTACCTACTTCGCCCAAAGCACACAAAAAGACGCATGGCACACATTATAGTTAATTTTGGAAAAGCCTCACAATATCGATATTCGGAAGCTCACAATGATAAAAAAACCAACAAATCAATCGCATTCTTATATCATAGTCGAGGTAATACAGAACATTTTGTAAATAAAACTACTTTCCATGGTTGCCTGTAGTTTCAAACTGCCCGGTCTATAGCAGCGTGCACGCCAGAATTCCAACAAGAACGGAATTCCGGCGAGCACGCCAGCGAGCTGGCGACATAACGTCATCAATTCTCAAGACGGGTTTTCATTGGCTCGCGAATCCTGGCGTGCGCGCAGCGCGGAGCTGTAAAGGCACCCTAAGAGGTTCTTTATGTACCAGCCGTAGTTTTCTCGACCCCCGGTCGCCAGACCTCACAATCCTCGGCACACGCGCAATATTTGCATGGGGGGAGGCACTAAATTCAAGAATCAGAAATATAATATAGTGAAAAATAATTTAAAAAAACTTATTTAATATTTATTATATGTATAATATCCTAGATAAACTTCCGAAAAACAAGCACTAATGAATTTTTTCTTACTATATGTATAAATTTAATATTCCGAGCACAGCTCGGTCCCCCAGCTCGTTCGAGCTGATAACCGCAACACAACCACACTTGCAGTGTAATGGTGCAACTGGAACGGAAGACGAAACAGCTTCAGCTACCAGTTGCCGCTGCATTTCACGGAGTACAACGACGAGGCTTCGGCACGATCATGAAACTAACCTGTTTCTTTGAAACAGTTGTCTGACCGAAATAGTTGCGGCTTCAGCCGTTTCACTCTTACAACACTTTATTCCACCCCTAGAAGGGACAAATGGAGCGAAGATGAGGTGGTCAGGGGCGTTGGGGGAAGTGGCAAAGGGATTCCAGCAGCAGAGCCATCTGCATCGGGACGGGGAATGATTTCCAGGGCAAGTGCGCACAAGAGAGGAGAGGCGGGAAAAGGGGGGGAAAGGGGGCGTTTTGGGGGAGGGGAGGCTGGAGGGGAGATTCGGGTGATCATCTACATCTACATACTACCCCGCAAGCCGCCTCAATAGGCGTGTGGCGGGGGGTGTTAGGACACCAGCCGTTTACATATAAAAAGGAAACGCTCTAATGAAATTACGCCTAGCATTTATTAAAGCCCCTTATTGTTCGGGGGAAAAACGAATTCCCATACCTATCCGTTCGGCAAAATATCTCTCTTAATTTATCGTTTCTGTAGGACCTGGAAATATAGTGGGGTTCAAACATGATGTTCTCCGTGTCGTTCTTAAAGATATCTATTCTTAATTGCTCAAGTAATCTAAGCCTAGATCGCAGCCTCCGAGTCTCTAGCGGCTCCCAGCCTAATTCGTTTAACATCTGTGTAACGCTGTCTGTACGCCCGTAGCAGTTTTTGACGAATCGCGCAGCTTTCCTTTGTATTTTATTAAGTTCCCGGATTAAATCTTTCTGCACCGGATTCCATATGCTCCCTGCATATTCAAGGTGTGGCCGGACGAGTTCGAAATAGCACCTCTCTTTTACTTTTTCATCCGAAAATCTTCCCACAATACGCTTAACGAATCCTAGCTTCTTCAGAGCTCTGCCACAAATATTTCTTATATGTGTTCCCCACGATAGGTTCGTGGTTATCGTAACTCCCAGATATTTCACTTCATCTGTCGCCTTTATGTTAAAACCATCCACAGCATATACATGGGGATAGTTGGACGACCTCCGCAAGAAATGTACCGCCGTCCATTTGCTTAGATTACGTTCGAGTCCCCACTCTTGACTCCACACATGAACGTTGTTTTAATCCGATGATAGAATTTCAAAGTCAGAGTGATCACTAATTTCGCGATAGATGACAGCGTCGTCAGCAAATATACGTATTTTACTGCTAATTCGAGAGCATAGGTCATTTATGTATGTAATGAACAAAAGGGGGCCGATTACGCTTCCTTGTGGAACACCAGATGTCACTTTAACTACATCAGAGCTAATTCCGTCAAGAACTACTTTTTGCTTACGATCACTCAGAAAGTCGTGTATCCAGTTTACTACTGTTTCGTTTAGCCCGCATGACTGTAATTTGTATAAAAGTTTGTCGTGAGGTACCGTGTCGAAAGCTTTCTTAAAATCTAGAAATAATGCGTCCACTTGTCTTTTCGATTCACCAGATTTGAGAACGTCATGAAGAAAGAGCGCGAGCTGTGTTTCACATGATCTACCTTTCCGAAAGCCGTGCTGACAGCCATGGAGGAAGTTACGACTGTCCAGGAACGTCATGATATTGCTAACGACGACTTGTTCGAGTATCTTCCCTATAATCGACGTTAATGAAATCGGTCGATAGTTCCCTGGGTCGTGTCTGTTGTGTGTTGTGAAAGAGGGGAGGATGAAAGCCTGAGGTTTATGCGGGGGAGGGCATTCAACTGAAGCGTTGAAGGGGTCAGCATCGGTCAAAAGTGGAGTAAAAATTTAAACTCGGAACACAGGGTCTCTTGCAGGTAAAAATCCTATCATAGCCACCCATACTTCCCGCAGTAATTTCACCTTTACGTACCTAGGATGGTTGCCTAGTTTCGCAATTCACTAACTCTAATCTCCCTGGAAAAACTACTTCATCAATGAAAAGAAAGAAAACCTACTTATAAGAGCAGACGTTCTAATCCCTTCCGACTTCAATCACAACCCCATTCAGCATACCTATCGACGAATAACTATCACTCATGACGGTAATAGATGCATCAAACCGTGACCTAATTCCAAAAATCTCTCATTTCTGCACGTGCACTTCCTTGAACATCTCATCTGGAAAGCCAGAGTGCACAACGTTTCATTTTCAAGTGCTCATTAGCATTTCCTTTACATATCTACTGTTGAGTTCCATTTGTTAGTTATCTCTTCTTGGAGAAACCCTTTTTTTATGAGAAACAAATTACATTTATCTTTGAATGTCTCAAGGAAGTTTAAACTCGTTTTTTTCCGGTCCAAAGTAACAACTCAATCTATATTATTTTCCACCAATACAAAAATTTGCTTTTTTAATTCAATATGTAGCTCAGATTTTATCTTTCTAGAGATCTCTCTTCAGACATGGCAAAAAAGAAATGATAGATGATAAGAAGAGTGCTAGCTCTCACACTAAATGTTTCGAGGAAAAATGCATGACTTCGCATTCACAAATTGCATCGCGCAAGTGCGCCCAGGGACGTGCGAAGGGAGGAAATATAATTTAACGGATCACGTCTAATTTTTCGCCTGCTTTAAGTGAGTAAGTAGGTACGTGCTCTTCGAGTTCGTTAAAAGCACGTGGTTTTTCCACGCTCCGTTTCCAATTGCCTCGCTGGCTGCATTCACCCGCCGACGCACGCCGTCATACTAAGCACCGTCGCCCTCCACACTCGTAAATCAGCGAGGGACAGACAGACGCGGGCGACGCCTCATTCGGCGCCCACTACTTCAAAACAGGGAGGCGACAACAAGTGAGTTCACCAGGGACCCGTGCACGGCCCGCCATAAATTCACATGCTCGCCCACCTTGCCTGACAATGCGTTTTCGTCCCCGGGGGGTGAGAATACTGCCCGACCCAAATTTTTACGTGTTGGCGTTCGAGAGGACAGCTTACAAAATTTAAAGAAGCAAGAGAAAAAACTGGGAATATTTACGGCGGCGTGCTATCGAAAACTAGATGCGCAAGCTCGTACACGATGATATTTGCCGACTAGGGCTCTAATTTGAGAAATCCTTTCAGCCATGATTAGTTTCTCTAATAAACATAAAAAAAAGTTTTCCTCTTCCACTTGGCCGTTATGTCCCTTCGTTGACCTCAATTTACTCGTCCGTCACTCATTTCAAGGCACAAAAGATTACACACGCATTTTCGAATGTGCGACAAGTAATGTATTAATTTTAACGCATTATAGTTGGCATACTGTGTGTTCTTACGTCCCTCCTGTACTTCTTTTTGTTTCCACATGCAACGTCTTTGCGAGTGACAGATGCTGCACGAAATTTCAACTCTAGTTTTTCGCAAGGGAACCGAAGCAGCCACAAGATCAGCACCATTCTGAGTCAGAAAGTACTACAGTTCTCACATTCATTAAAATTTATGATAATGAAAGATTTGGTGTATTTCCGGCGAACTAGGCCAGTGAAATTTTCTCGGGTTTCCCTCTGGGTCAGAATGACGGCTGTTGGCAACGTATCAATGGTAGAGACAGCCGTAGAAACGTTGGCACCAGCCGTAGGCTGACCCATTGGCAAACCCGTAAAAAGTTCATCAGCAAGTTTAGAACCATCCCACGATTGTAAAAAGCTCATACGTTTTGCATGAATGACGATATAAAATTTTCAAAATAATATTAAACGAGCTCACTGTCAAAATACTAACGTTCAGTTATCTAATCACTAATCACGGGATAAAATATTGGTTTAAAACTGGGTGATAATATGTAAAAGCTACTGAATAGGTGTGGGGTGATATTTTTAAGAAATTCTGAAAGATGTCCTGGGGGCATCCACGGTAGGAAATCCATATGCACCCAATCGCATCATGTTTCTTGCCTTAAAGGCCTTCAAAATTTGCAAATGCCCTTCCTAATGCCTAAGAAATGGCTCAAACTCACGTAGCAAATTTTCTACTTCGGAATTTGATTCTGTAATTTTACAATCATAGGGATATCAGATGCAGAATTGCCCTTGCTAAAGAAGCATTTTCGAAGAGAAGGGAATTGATGAGGGGGGGTCTGAGAAGAGACGTAAAGAAGAGGCTGGTGAAAACTTTAATATGGAGCGTGGCGCTATATGGGTCGGAAACTTGGTCATTGCGAAGGGAGGATGTGCGTAGGCTTGAGGCGTTTGAGATGTGGGTTTGGAGAAGGATGGAGAAGGTTAGCTGGATGGCGAGAAAGACGAACGAGGAGGTATTGGATATGGTCGGAGAGGAGAGGAAGCTTGTGGCAGAGGTTCGGAGAAGGCAGAAGAAATGGATGGAGGAGGTTTTGAGAGGAGAGGGCATGTTGAAGAGAGTGATAGAGGGGAGAACACTGGGGAAACGTGGAAGAGGAAGGAGGAGGATAGGAATTCAGGACGAAATAAGAAGAGGTAGAAGATATGAAGAATTGAAGAGGGGTCTGATAGCGGGCCATCCTTAGGAGGGAAAGCGAGACAATTTCTATTAGGTTGGGATACAGAATGAGGAGTGTCCAAGAACCCACCAATCAGCTGGAGTGGAATACTTGAATGAATGAATGAATGAAGACTTCATTTTCATGGTAATTTCCACTTTCGTCTGAATATCATAATCGTTAATACTGCGTTGGCGTATTAAACGAAAGCTCTTTTTCAAAACGAGAGCCCTTTATCAGAACCTTTCCTAGACTATAATTCCTCGACTGTGATACCTCGAAGCTTCTTGGAGAGATGTGACTTTTAAAATTGACTATATAGAGTCATAATGCATTGAAGTCTTCCGCAGAGAATTTTCTAATGAAGAATGAAGTGATGAATTATGAAATCAATTAATTTTCCAAGGAGATAAGCGGTAAAAATGATGTGCACGTTAAACGGCTCCGTTGAAACGTGCGTGGATGTTCCTGGAGCGGATGATGGGGGCATATTTGTGCTGCGAAGCGTTTGGGAGAGCAGAACAAATGAACACTGTAGTGAATAGGGATTATAGGGAGACCTCTATCGGGCACAAGGGAGATAATTGCGTGTTCCACTTTTTTGGGATCACTCTTAAGGATTGGCGCAGAGCGCGAACTCGTCTTGGGTCCCAGAATAGTGGGAGTGGCGTATATACGATATATAGTATATACTGGAAGCGCAGAGTCATAAAACGCAGCCGGCAAGCAACGAAGCGAACAGAAAATGGAATATTGTGCAGTATATGTGAGATTATATTTAAAAGCAAATGATTGGGAGGATAATGATGCGAAAAGAGATAAAAAAAGTGCTCCTTGTCAAATTAGGCAGGTAATATAAGATGATAAAAAAAGGATTAAAATAACAAGGAAGGTGTTGGATAAAAAATGTGCAGAAAGCATAATATTAGCATTACGTATCCTTCATTTTGGAATAGGATCTGAACTGCGGACCTTGGGCTTTCGCGATGCCTCGTTGATGGATCCATTATTCTTTCACGAAATTCCTTAACATGCGTTTCATCATGAGAACAGTTTTTCTCAAGTCCTGGGGGGATATTCAAATCGAAGTTCGCCATAAAATTGACTTCAGAGCTTGAAGATGAGCTTCGTGAGCAGGAAATCAGACGAAGGCCTTTGTCAAGTGGCATACCGCAGGAAGACGCCTACCCACTGGTAATTTGATGCAAAGTCACACCACCATCCTAACGGCCTTGAAGAACTCAATGGTGAACACGTCAGTCAATCGTGCCTACAGGATTTCAGACGCCGATCCGCTTACCTCAGAAAAACGTCACGTACTCTCAACGTTTGAGAAGAACGGCTAACCACGACGAAGTGTCCTCAAAAAGGACCGCTGAAATAGAGATGGAATTGTCTGAGGACATCAAACTGACCAATTCAAAGACCGAGACAAGCTGCAGATAAGGCTGCTACATACGCAGTTGCAGGTATGGCAGAAATTATACGCAGACTCGTAAGTAAATACAATGTAGTGAACAGGTTCTCCACCATCAAGAAAATTGGCGGTCGTCACTCCTTAAGACAAGATTCATCAAAGAAGGCAGCGTATGAATAATCCGAACAATTTTAATCGGGAGGACGGATACACAACCATCTAGGCGTGGCAAAGGACAATTAGATCTAGCCAGGGACCAGCAGACCATGGAGTCACCTTTGTTCAGGGACGATTTTGGCCACGCGAAGGGTTATAACTTTGATCATATTTCGCAACAACAGCGGCGATCGGAAATTTGTCGTAAATGCAATTTTCGTAGACTGAAGGACGGAAATGAAAATGCAAACCAACTTTATTCGCGAGGACTAGGAAGAGCAATTAACTAAGCATTGATTCCGACTTAGCATTTGCACGCGAAATGTAAATGTCAAATACACCAAACGTGGATAAAGGAAAATACATAAAATGTTAAATATCATGATTTTTCATCGAGGTTGACGAATGCTCTCCGAAATACATTTCAATGCTTAAACTTCATTTAAAAATGTTATAAACTCATTGCTGTGTGCTGGTGTAGACATTATGTAGAAGTATTTGTCGTAGAAGTGTCACCAGGAGAGGAAGTTGAACTGAACACAAAAAAGTGCACTAAGTGTGAAGTAAGATAATTCCAAAAATAAAGAAAGACTGAAAATCAGTTAACGACTAATATTTTCCAATTAAGTGAACTTAAATTGGTGGGAATAAATGCCGAATATTATAGCTCATTTCACTAAGTATGCTTTCATTGGTGTGGCACTACATGACTCAGAGACGTGGAATTTTGGGAAGCTGGCACGGTATGGAGAAGAGAGACTTTCGAAACTTGGCCATAGAAGTAGATGCTGAAGATCAAAGGATGACATATTGGATCGGAAATGAGAAAGTGCAGAGGGGAGAAGAGAAAACTATATGGAGTACTGTCAGGAAGACAGGTTACAATCGGAGAGAGGCAATGTATTCGTTAGGAACATATTAGAAGAAAAATCCTCACAAGGATGACCAAGGGACGATGTATATAGGCCAGGGGTCGGCAACCTGTGGCTCGCGAGCCGCATGCGGCTCTTTTGATGTCAAGATGCGGCTCTCCAGTTCCAAGCGCAAATATTAATAATTATATTATTTTATTTTCAAAACTCATAAAAAATCTTATACTGCAAAAAAAACTTTAAACAGGATAAAAACACTCATGAGAAAAGGTGGAGTAGAGAGTATACGGACAGCTGACATTTTTAAATGTCGCAACACTGTTCTGTTTGTTTAGTCATTGGTGCACTGTGTCGTCAACGGTCGCAGTCAGAACTTTTTTCGATCAAAAAGTAAATATTTTCTTAGTTATACTGTACTGTATACTCTGTTTGTTTCATGTTGGTATGCTACGTATTATATATGAATATGAACTATTATTGTTGAGATTTCTAAATCTGTTTTGAATATTCATAACCTCAAATTATTTTACACGTGAACGTTTCTGAAAATACCCTTTGTTGTACCTCCGGACATTCATGTTGTTGTACCTTCGAACGTCCAAATGTACAAAAATTTTTATTAATTTCGTGTACCTATTTATTTTGTTACAGTGACGCGAATAAACACATTCGGTGCGGCCGCCGCCGATAGGCGGCGCTTAGGACCTTACTTAGGAACGGCCGCCGCCTTTCGGCGTCATCTTTCGCTGACGAATCAAATGTTATTTTTTTTCGCCTCCGCTCCACACAGCAGTCTTGCGACTTTTGTCCGGTCTTTACAATGTTGCAGATTTCTAACTTAGTGCTTCGTTTTCAAAAATCATCATTGCACGCTTATGAAATAAATTTTTATTTTGTTTCTTTTTCACGCTCAGTCATACAAGATTCCCACTATTTATTTTCGTGCTCATAAACCTATTCCTTGTATTATATTTCCTTAATTGTTTTGTACAAAGTAACTAATCGAAATTTTTTTCATACAGCTGAAGAGATAGCTTACTCCAAAGCAAACAAATATTTTGCGCCTCGGTGTATTCGTTTCCTTTGTGTCTAACAATAAGCTTAGTAGTATATTGTCAGCACTTTCTGCAAAACGTAAACTGTATCATTTAATGTGTCTCTTTTGAGTACAGCTGTGCTATAATTTCATCGAAGGAATTTATATACAGAGGAAACAGCAAGTTTGCCTGCATTACTACTCGTCGTCTTCACTAGCGTACACGCATTGAAGCTGTTTTTAATCTATCTGTGTAATTGGACTTCAGTTTGTGGATTTTTTGGAGCGCACACCATACGACATTATCGGAAAGATATTATATATATTACGTGAGTACACTTTTAAATACAATATCTTTATTTTCATTTCTATACGGTTACTGATTAAGGTCCTGTTGTTTGAATTGTCCTCACAGGGTACAGAAATGTTTCCATGTAATAAGATCACTCAAGTATCGAAATTAACACAATTAGGCATAGAATAAAACTAGGATTCAGCCTTATATGTATGTGAGATTTTTCTGCCAAATTTTCTCTTAATCACTTGATTACTGAAAGTACGAGAAATGATGTAAGTTTTTACCTTATTTCTCTGAATGTAGAAATCATGGAAACGAATTCAAATCCATTAAGTAAGCGCAATAGGATCGGACTTCACACTACGTTTCGTATCACCGATGAGGACATTGCTCGGTTTGTTGAAGAAGAAGAAGAAATTTTGGATGACAGCGTAACAGATTCGGATTTTGAAATCTCTTCTGCAGATGAAGAAACCGACGACAGCTCAGAAGATGATAATCGCACAAATCCGTCAGGCATCAAGTGAATCAGGTAATGGCACTCCCCCCAACAGCATGGCCAACTGAACGGCCAATAACCACGCCCATTGTTTTCACTGAGAATGCAGGACTCAAAATAATGCCCCTTGTTTTGGATCCAATAGGATATTTCATGCTCTTGGCGAATGACGAATTTTTCAACCTCGTCATTTCAGAAACAAACATTAATGCCCAGCGATTGCAAAATAAATTGCTAGTTAAGAAATCAAGAATGAAAGCATGACAAGATTTAACTAGAGAAGAATTTGAAATATTTCTGGGGCTACTTTTCCATACGAATCTGTCGAATTTTCCATACGAATCCATACGAAAAGCTGTACGAATTTCCTACTTTTTCGAAGTCAATGTCCAGAGACAGGTTCATATCATTTTGCGATGTCTACATATTGGCCGAAATGCTTCTGATGGCGACCCTAAGCCTTGTGATACCCTTTACAAAATCCGTCCTATTTTGAATCTTATACAGATGAATATGACTAAGGTGTATTATCCTCAAAAACAGCTTAGCTAAGACGAATCTATGGTCCTTTGGAGGGGTAGACTATACTTCCGGCAAAATATAAAAAACAAGAGGCATAAATATGGAATTAAATTGTACATGCTTACGGAACCAAATGGACTTGTTTTGAATGGCTTGGTTATACAGGTTCAAAGGATCCAGATGTTGGGGGAGTTGGTCACCCGGAAAAAGTGGTCCATTCACTTGTATCAGGCTACACGAAAGTTGGACATGCTGTGTATATGGACAACTTCTATAATAGCCATAAATTGTCGCAACAACTGTGAGAAAAGAAAATATATTCCACGGGAACTCTCCGGAATTCTAGGAACGGCAATCCTCCTTAGGTTTTAAATAAAAAATTAATAAAAAGAGAAATTGTGGCACAATACACGAAAGATGGAATATGTATATTCAAATGGAAGGATAAAAGAGAAGTCTTAATGATTTCCTCGGAGCATAACGGAGATATTATAGAAGTAGCCAATAGAAGAGGAAAGATTAAAAAAAACTAGGATGGTAGGTGGATACAGCAAATTTATGGGAGGAATTGACATGGCTGACCAGATTCTGTCTTATTATCCAGTGAAGAGAAGAAGTTTGAGGTGGTATCTGAAATTGGGGATACAAATGTTTCAAATACTTCTAAGCAACTCGCAAATACTGCATAACAAATTTAGTGGCCAACGTATTCATCTCCAGAAGTTTCGTAAGAGTGTAATAGCGGGTCTCGTTTTCAGAAATTAACTAGCCGAAATGCCAGCTTAAGTCCTGAGAAAGGAAAAAGTCCATTTGCCGTTTCAAATTCATGCGGAAAGGGGTTTCAGAGCGCAAAGAAAAAGAACCTGCAACTGCTCAACGAAAGGAAAACGAAAATACGTCATCACGTATTGCCCGATGTGTGATGGTGAACCGGGACTATGTCTAGATCCATGTTTTAGAGTGCATCATAATTATTAATCTGGACACACACTGTATAATTTTTAATTCAAAAATTTTGTGCATCATACTCAAAGGTAAAATATCTTTTTTTGTTGAAGTTCAGATACATATGAATAAATATGAAGGTATATAACTCATAATTGTGTAATTATTTTGAAATAACTCATCCTTTCATTTTATTTCAAAATAGATTTTTAAATTTAAGAAATATTTACTCTTTTGTGTAGTATTCAGAATAATAATTTAGATGGCTACACGAATGTTTCCCGATGTTTGCTGAGTTGCATGCATATGAAACATCAAACAGAGCAGATCGCCTCCGATAGGCAGTCTAATTACGAACTAAAAAATGAAGGTAAGATTGCCAAAATATTAGGTAATACATCATATGAAGTATTTAAGAAATGAGAAATATTAGAATAATAAACAGATGAAGATTTGTCGATGTTTGCTTATTTGACTCATTGTAAAATATTAATCGGATCGGGCAGCCGCCGATAGACGGCGGAGAAAAAGTTTTAAAAAACTATAATAAAACAATGACGTTAAGTAAGTTTTTGGTATAAAATTAGTTTAAATAACATAATAATTGATAAAAAATGAAAAAATAACCGATCCTAAAGAAAATCTTGGCATGCATTACCGCACCTAATGTGGTATAAAAAGAAAAAAATGCTTCTATGGATAATTTAAAAAAAATGATTTTGTCCGGAGGAACACTACTTGTCCATACGCTGACTTTTTTTACAGATTAGCAATTAACGAAATTCTATTTAATTAACGGTTTATTAACGCCGTTTTAGATAGCTAAATAAAATTTTAAAAATCTTTATTTCAGCTCCGCCCCCAGAATGGCATCTGATAAAAAGAAGAGACGAACTGAAGAAGAAAAGCGAGAATTTAATCAGGATTGGACGGAGTCGTTTGCGTTCATATGCAACACAGATGGCCTTCCGACTTGTCTCGTTTGCCAAGAAAAACTTGCACACAATAAGAAGTCAAATTTGGAGAGACACTTCACTACAAAACATACCCTATTCGCTGCTAAATATCCAACCGGTGACGCAAGGAAAAAAGCTGTTAAAGAGCTTCAAAAACAAAACTAACGGTCGAGTTCTATGCTAAGTAACTGGGCGCAATCTTCAAATAATGTAAATCTGGCAAGCTTCGCAATATCACTACAAATTGCAAAAAGAGGGAAACCATTCACAGATGGTGAGTACGTCAAAGATTGTTTCATACGTGGAGCTGAAGAACTGTTTCGTGATTTCAAAAACAAAACCGAAATCATGAAGAAAATCAAAGATTTGACACTATCTGCTAAAACAGTACCAGATAGAACTTCTAAAATATCTTCAAATGTAACACACATGCAAGTGAAAGACATTCAACTGGCTTCTGCTTTATCACTTTCTATGGATGAGTCTTGTGACATAAAATACACGGCACAAGTTACCCTTTTCGTCAGGTATATGTCGTCCCAAGGTCCAAAAGAAGAACTGCATGGATTGCTGCCGATCTCAGGGCAAACTCGTGGAAAAGATATAGCAAATGCTGTGCAAAAATGCCTGGAAGACTATGAAATCGATATAAATAAAATCGTTTCCATAGCAACTGATGGAGCCAGAAGTATGACAGGAATACATAAAGGGGTAACAACGATTCTTCAACAAAAAATAAACCACGAAATTTTAACGTTTCACTGCATAATGCAACAACAGGCGCTTTGTGCCCAAACATTTCCGACCGAAATGGTTGAGGTCATGAACTTGGTTATTAATATCATTAACAGCATTTTGGCAAAAGCACTCTACCATCGCCAGTTTAAGGAATTTCTTGAAGAAATAGAAAGCCAGTATTCTGACCTACTTCTGCATAATAAAGTGCGATGGCTTTCCAGGGGTAACGTGTTGAAACGTTTTGCTTCTTGCTTGAGACAAATAAAAACATTCTTCAATGAAAAAGGCATTGTCCATCCCGAATTGAAAGAAGACAGAATGGCTGCAAAAATTCAACTTCATGGTGGATATCACAAAGAAACTAAATGAGCTAAATGTAAAACTGCAAGGAAAGGGAAGTCCAGCCTATGTCTTGCTTGAAGAAGTTGTTTGTTTCGAAAATAAATTACTTCTTTTTGTCGAAGACATGGAGAGTGGTAAAATACTTCATTTCGAAAATCTGAAGCAATATCGCGATGAAACCAATGCAACTATTGACACGAATTACTTCAGCATTACTATTAACAAAATGAAGGATGGATTCGCTGAGAGATTTGAGTAATTCAAAACAAACGCAAGTAGTTTGACGTTCATAATAAATCCTCTCAACACAAATACAAATGAGATCAACATTGAGCCATTTGGAATTGATGCTGGTTCGCTTCAAATGCAATTGCTGGATTTGAAAACCAAACATTTGTGGAGTGGTAAGTTCACAGAACTCAAGAGCAAGTTAGAAGAGTTGGAGGTCCAGAAAAGCATGAACGTTATTCTGCACAAGTGGACAGCTCTAAAAGAAATTCCACGAGTTGAGGCACTCATATTTGACGCATGGAATAGTCTTCCAGAATGCTACAGTGAGGTGAAGAAGTTGGCATTTGGAGTGCTGACGATCTTCGGGTCAACATATTCGTGCGAGCAAGCGTTCTCTTGCATGAATATAATAAAAAGTAAAGTAAGAAGCCAACTAACAAATAAAAATCTAGAGGCGTGCTTCAAAAACTGAAAACAACAAGTTTTGTGCCAGATTTAACCAAACTTTCCAAATGCATGCAAGGCCAATGCTCCCGTTGATGTCACTATTGTAAATATTATCAACAATTATAGTTATATTATTTGATTACTAATTTTATTATATTAGCAGAGCTGGCTAAAATACTTTAATATGTTTTGTGCGAAACATTTGTATGTTTTTATATGAATAAATATTATTTCATATTTAAAGCTATTATTTTAAATCAAAAATCAAATTTATATACCTAATACTAATTAAATACCATATAATTGCTAATGAAAATGTTAGTGGCTCTTTATAAACTGGGAAATTTTGTAAATTGTAACTTTTGGCTCTTCCGTCTCAAAAGGTTGCCGACCCCTGATATAGGCCAACTAAAACGGAGTATGAAATAGAATAGCTTCGAGGACATCAAGGAGTTAACAGGGGAAATGATAGAGCGGAGGGCTACCAATCTTAGGATTCAATGGTTAATGAATGATTTTTAATGGGTGTCTTTCATTCGCTCCAATAGTGCGCTATTCACTTCGCTTAACACTACAGCGCAACTTGCCTTCTATTCGAGATTCCGACCCTGCGCACTAGGTAGAGCACTTCAAAACAGATCGGAAGGGGAACATGTGCGCTAAGCAACAAAAGAACGTCGATAATGTCATCCGTGATTGTTGCCGAGTTTGTTGATTTTCAGTAAAGGCGGCAAACGTGCACATTGTTTGGGATTTTAATTACTCTAAGACAAAAAAACCTACGTTTTCAAATACTTATTTCAAACGAATTCCACAAATTCACACAAAACATTCGGCCGTGACTGTTGCCCACCCACAGAATACTACCTACGGGCAGGTTACAAAACATTTTGCCAGCGCACATCGTTCAATTCATCGTTCATTCAACGGGGGCTTTCCATTCTAGGGGTGTTGAAGTTAGTGCACATCGGAACACATATCAGCGCAAACGAAAGACGACGAACGATCCCGTAGGATTTGATTAACTTCATCATTTAAAATGTTACCGTACGTATACTATTGGACTACACAAAAAGTTTTTCGTTATCCGAGGTCACTCAGGTCCACATTAACTCGGATAATCAAGACCCTATTGTAAAGGGGCACAAGAATATGTAAAAAAAATCAATTTGGGACGAAGGATAATAATAAAAATATCAAGTGAAATAATTGAAAAAATGTTTCTCGTCATAGTGAAAGATTCAAATTGTTTAAGAGCGCAAGAGAGAATTTAATCAATTTTCCTCGGGCGTGGGTAGTGTGGAGTGACGTAATTTCCTATCAGAGATTAAACTGCTTTCCTTTCCCGCTTTCGATCGAAGCAAGAATCCGACAGATTGCGCGGAAAATGGTGTTGGCATCCATCTCCGTGTGGGCGTTTCATTATCGAATCAAAATTCATTCTCCCTGAGCAGGAGAAGATGGACAAATTCGCCGTGCACACAATTACGCGTGGCTAATCGAATTCAATTTCGACTCACTATATCCTCGGATGCCATGATTCTATTACCTAACCGCCAATTTATGAGCGTTCAATCGACGCTACCCAAAACAATGAAGCATAGACTGGCGAGTTAAGGAGGACTGTGTGAGTCAAAACAAATACTAAATTCCACGTTTTATATATTTTGTCCAAAAAACCCTGCTTTCACTGATGAAATGCGTTACTTATGAAAACCCAATAGTAAGGTACAAAATATGCAGATTATACCAAGAATATATTTTAAATGAGCACTTTATTCCAGCCATAGGAGCCGACTGCAGCGCCATTTCCTACTAAGTACCGCATTTTGACTTCAATTACGGCATTAATTCTTCAATAAGTAGAAAAAGAAGGTGGTATTTTATTTTAATTCAATTTCTCTGGATTATTTCCATCTTAGAGACAGTTTTCCACGAAAATGGCATTTGTATTTTATGGAAAATACTATTTTTCCCCGTGTTTCTCTCATTCCCCAATTGAACACCATGTAATTTCAAGTTCAATTATAGTGTAATATAGCGTGGAAAGGTATTATTTAGTTGTTCATATCAGATAGAGGACAACGTTTTCTACAAGTAGACAGTATATGAATAAAATGACATTTTATTCATTTTACGGTGGAACCAACTTAACACGGCGTAACTTGGAGTATCAAGCAACGAGATACACTCAGAATGTAAACTAAAACATGCTGCTTCACGAAAAAATCGAAATCTGAATGTAAGCAAAAGTTGGTAGAGTCATGATCTGCGTCATCACGCATGGAAACAGAGAAATTAATAATACTCAAGGACAAGTGGTATCGTGAATACTTCATCGCGAGGGAAAACATCATGTAATGTGAAATAATGAAACTGCGCGCCAAAATTGCAACGGTGAAAATATGTATGTCCCTAATAATTTCAGATCTTTATTCTATTTCAGCATCATGAACATATAAGGATCAGCAACTTTCCTCCTTACGAGAGAGAATACTTTTGTACGCGAAAAAAGTATATTTAAATCTTCAGCAGTACCTCTTCTGTTCGCATTGGCAAAGTGCCAAAACTTTTCAAGACAATGGGCGGATATATGGATATCTCGCACTAAAAGAACAATTCTCTTCATAAAATATTTATTTTTTCTTAACGGGTTCTAAAGCTGAAGTAAAGTAATTAATGGAGCGTTATAGGTATTTTATTCCATTTTCTGGCATTTATATAATTTTGTGTCATTTGTCTATGCATTCTTCCTTAAACAGGTAAGTTATCCCTGTAAAGAAGTATCACCATGGACTTGAAAAGGGAGCCTTAGTTTTAATTAATTCATCCTTTTGCATTTCCTTTTCTCAGTGCACTCAGAAGGAATTTAAACCGTTTGCAATGCATTACCGATTATCTTCCCTGCTCACTCAACTGACCATCTCTAACACGTCTTCAAGCATCTCCTCGCGACACCTCTTAATTGTTATTTTAAAAAATATTAACTAGAAAACTGGGTTTTAAGACTCAATTTAAGGTGGTTCCACCGTAAAATGACTTAAATGTCATTTTATTCTTGTTTTGTCTACTTATAGAAAAACTTGTCCTCTATCTGATATAAACAACAAAATAATACCTTTCCACGCTATTTTATTCTCTATTTGATCTTGAAATTACATGTTGTTCAATGGGAGAATGAGGGAAACACGGGGAAAAATAGTATTTCTCCATAAAATATAAATGCCATTTTCGCAGAAAACTATTTATAAGAAGGAAATAATCCAGAGAAATTGAATAAAAATGTAATATAGGCATCTTACCACCTTATTTTTTTAGTTATTGAAGAATTAATGCCGTAATTGAAGTCAAAATACGGATATTAGTAGGGAATGGCGCTGCAGTCGGCTCCTATGGCTGGAAAAAAGTGCTCATTTAAAATACCTCCATTCGTGGAATAATAATCTGCATATTTTGTACCTTACTTTTGGGTTTCTATAGGTAACGTATTGCATCAGCGAAATCAGGATTATTTGGAAAAATATCAAAAATGTGGAATTTAGTATTTGTTTTGACTCACATAGTCGCGGCGGAACCTCAGTAAGCAGTTAGGGATCGGGTCGGAGTGGTTGCTATGGGTGCTGCTAGTCTTCTCTCCCGGAAGACCCGGGATCGAATCTCGGCTGAGGAGAAGATTTTCCATTTCGGGATTCCAATCCCAATATGGTTCCGCCATGCAGATGGCTCTTCAAGAACATGTTTACAGTGTTCCGTCCGTCAAATGAGACGTTAACCTTGCGGACCCAATGTCACTTTTCCCTTCAAGAGTTGGCCAATGCCGATCCCGGGATTCCTCCCACCTCCTCCTCCCTTCACTCACAATAGATTCATACACTTTAGCAACCCACCCACATGTGACTTCAATGTCGCACGTTGACCTCAGTTGTATATCGCCACCCCAACATAATCAACCTTACTCCCTTGCTTTTGATTTCAAGGAAACGAAAAGAGCCCAAATAGTTGGAGTGCTTGGATCTCATAATACCCGATTCACGTGACCTCTTGCTGTGCTAGGTGAATTTAACGAGCATTGTGCCTAACTTTCTAATCTATGATTTTGGAGTCTCGGTAAAGAAATAAACCAGTCAAGAAGTCGTTGCTGACACTTCATTAGTTTTAGTTTACTTATGAACATAAAACAGCGTCTTATATTGTTGAATACGGTATGGATGGTTGTACATACGTAATATCACTGACATTATCTTTATAAGCTGTTTTTTTGTGCTGAGCTCTGATTATATCAGTTAAAAATTAACGAAAAGTTGGCAACGATTGCATGGTTGATTTATTTTATGACGAAAGCTCCATAATCAAAGAGATGTGTAATTACATGTAAACATCGAGTACATGTTCCATGGAAGATAATAGACAATACGACAATTGTTTCCGATCATATTAACCGAGCTATGATGAATATTTAATTTATTGGAATGTATATTATATATTAAACAGAGGAAGTTATATCGGCACAGAAAACTGTCAACTTTTCTCAAAAATCATAAAATAATTGTTGCATAGAAATTATGGTCTCCATAGCGCGATTGCTGGTTTATAAACATGAATAAGAGAGTTGTTTTCATAGATAACATTGATTAAACAGGCATAGAATAGTAAAGCAGAATAATAAGTTAACAAAAAATTACGGGCATCAAAACGCGAGGCCAATGCATATTCATAATTTTAATGTCTCCATAAGTTAATTAATAATTCTGTATAGAATTGTAGTTTTGTCACCTATTATACAAAAATGTATTTTAAAAAGAATAAAAAATAAAATATTTTCAAAAATATACGGAAAAAATGGCATTGTGCGTGAATATGAGCGTAATGGCATAATCTTGCTATGTAGACACGCGAATTATGAAAAAATAAACGCCGAACTTAGCAAATGAAGAAGTAACAGGTTGTGAGCACAATCGTGAAATCAGCTCTTAAAGTTTTTTTCACGTAAGATTTCTGGAACATGATGCTGAATGGATGAAAAATAGAAAAATCGAGTGTGTCGAACTCTTATTCAGTCAGCGAAAAGAAAATATGAATTAATATAACTATATATTCCCGACTCTTTATCACATATCTCTACTTCTATCTTTGAATAGATGACAAAGATCATTAAGAGAAGAGGTCAAACAAAGAGCGAGGAAAAACAGCTCACGTTACAATCTAGATTGAAATATGTGGGCTAATGGTAGCATGGATATCCGAACGGAAACCTCATCTTTCACGCATATGAGTCTCATCCCGATCCATGACGAAACGGTTCTGTGCGTTCGTTCAACAGTACATTTTTCATAAAATTGAACATCAGCGACAACCCTTGGTAACATATTGGTGCGTTCAATCAATTATCGAATATCATTCTAAATCGTAATATGGCACCTAAAAGATCAAGTTTCGATAAATTATTTCAATGATTAGGTGAGAAAAATTCATTTACTCTTATATTATTTATCCGTTAATATGCTGGAATATTTTCTAACATATAAGTACCATTAACCAGATAAGATATTTCTCCAATGGCCGTATAATATATATGCACCACTCGCCAAAAAAATCAAACACTTACTGTGATGGTTTGCGGGAATGGGGACTCCGCAACAGGGACCAACCACAGCCTCTCCACCAGAATACCCTCCTGAGGTGGTTTACGGGAATGTAATTTCCTCGCCAGGGACCACCACAGACACACACACACACACAACCCAATTGGAATCCTTTGTAGGCTAATGAGACCCAGCTAAGGATTCATGGGTTATAACCAGGGATCCTTCGCAGAGCTGTAGTGACTCTACTAAGGCTGCCAAGTTATGAACACAACCACACACGCAATCACACAAAACACTCACTCACACACACAATAGGGCCCCAAATTTCTGGGAGAACAGCTCAAAAAGAGCGTGGTCAAATAGAACAGAAGCAACAAACAGGGAACGAGGGTGAAATTCGGATACGCGTATTTCGACCACAAAGTGGTCCTCTTCAGCGAGTTGAAGGGAAAAACACTTGCAACACGAGGCTGAAAGTCTACCATAATACCATACTACCATATTAAGTACCATGTATACTTCATCTAATTTTTGAATAACATCCAGTAATAATTATAACATTTTTATTATTATTAGTCTACATAATTATGCTGTCATCAACTGTTTTCAAATGTTGACGATGACATTGTTGGTATTTCAAATTAATCCCATTCTTTCTTCCATGCCTTCCTTTACCCCTTTGACCCACTGGTTGGTTGCCTTACTCTTATAAACATGATTGAAAAATCATTGCGTAATTCAACTGTTTTCCATCCTTATTACACGGAGGAAGATCCCAATTCTCCTACTCTTATTTTTTTGCAATCTTCATTCTTTTAGAGGCCATCATTCTTCCTGTTCCAAAACTAGTCTTTCTCTGTTTTTAGTGGTCCTAGGAGTTTTCTGAGAATCTCACTTTCTTCTCTATCTGTTCTTTTTCTCCTGATCTCATTGAGATGATCGTATACATATCCGGTGACGTGGAGGGACTTTCTGGCTTGATTTTTGTATTTTATAGTGTCTTGTTTCGGTTTGAGTGGAGAGGTTTTTCGTATTGCAGGAATCCATTGTCATTAGTTGGGGTGCTATTTCCATTTCATCTTAGCTGACAAGTGATGTTGTTTTTCAATAATTTTTGAGCTATGATTCCGAGAGCTGTGGTATTAATTCTCACGCATCAACTAAGCTAGAGGTTTTTATTTTCTCCATATCTCTTTAATCTGAAGTGACGTTCTTCGAGTGATACTAAAGAGCCACGGCCTATCCAAAAAGACAACATGCGTGATTGATAGAGGTGACCGAGGAAGGAAGGACGCTGATGGAAGGACGCTAAATGGTCGACAACGGAATGAGGCCACGTCGGAAATATAATTGCTTAAGTCCCGGCTAGGGCGGCGCCACCGGAGCTCTCGAAAAGGGTTCTTTTTGTGTGTGTGTGTGTAGGACGGAGGAGGGAGGGAGAGACTTTGATCGTAGGCGGAAAGGATTGATGTAGTGGTGGTGGGGGGTGAGTTGAGCCGTTGATCCTCCGGGAGGATTCCCTGTAACGCGTTCCGACGAGGGGTTGAGGTTTAAGAAGGGGAGACAAAAAAAAATATACGCAGAATGGGGAGTTTACTCCTTCCCCTCCCCTCTTCTTCTCCCTTCGCGACGGGGTTAAACCCTATCGAATTTTTTGTCGAAATCCCGCGAAGTGACATCGTGCCGAGAAGAGGATTCCTGAGCATCGTCCGGAGAGAGAAAGAGAGAGAGACCGGAGATGGATGAAAACAAATCCAGTTTGAGGGCGGGTCGAGAAGAGAACGCGAGTAAAAAACGATGAGAAGAGGTTGGGAACGAACTGCAGAGGACCGAGAAAGATAAGCAAGTGTGGGATTGGTTGAGCAGCTCGGTGTAAAGAACTTAAGGCAGTTTGAGCGAAAAATTACATAACCTAGAATTGGATGAATTTGACCTCATTTTGAAGAAAAAACTATCATCTTTACAATGATATCAAAATACCAACCCCTTGTCGAAGTACTTTTCGAGCTATTTGCCTAAATATATATAACCTAATATATATATATATATAAATAAAAATAAACTTTGCCACAGGTGGGGCGGAAATAAATATAGAAACACAAAAAGAAGAACACTCACACACTATACGTTCTGATATTTCGACAGCCGAAAAGCTGCCTTTCTCACAGAAGGAAGGATACAGAAAGAACAGAAGGATACATTCTGTATCCTTCCTTCTGTGAGAAAGGCAGCTTTTCGGCTGTCGAAATATCAGAACGTATAGTGTGTGAGTGTTCTTCTTTTTGTGTTTCTATATTTATTTCCGCCCCACCTGTGGCAAAGTTTATTTTTATTTAAATTATCGCGTGTGTGATTTTCCACGAACTCGTATATATATATATATATATATATATATATATATATATATATATATATATATATATATATATATATATATATATTCGTTCACTCACTCACACACCGCCTTAGGCGAATAAATATATAATAATTTGAACAGAAGGTGAAAGAAAGAGATAGGAAACATGTAACTAAAATTGGACGAAGACACTGGTGATGTGGAAGATGGTAAAGCCGAGAAATCAGAGGGTAAAAATGTGCCGTGGCCGGGACTCGATCCCGGAACCTCCCGATGTCGCGCCGAGTGCTCTACCAGTTGAGCTACCAGGACACTTAGGTTTACCATGATTTCGGCTGGGGCTTATAACAGAGAATGCCCCTTCAAGCTTGAGCCCGTAGCCGTGGCCTCTGGATGGCACACAAGGGCAGCTATTCCATCACCAAGAGAGAAGAATTAGACATGGACACAAGAAGAAAGCAAAGATGAGTTCATTCACACAGAGAGTCGGACAGAGATAGGAACATGAACTGAAGAGGAAAAGAGCCGGTTCGGCCATACATTTCGTTCACTCACTCACACACCGCCTTAGGCGAATAAATATATAATAATTTGAACAGAAGGTGAAAGAAAGAGATAGGAAACATGTAACTAAAATTGGACGAAGACACTGGTGATGTGGAAGATGGTAAAGCCGAGAAATCAGAGGGTAAAAATGTGCCGTGGCCGGGACTCGAACCCGGAACCTCCCGATGTCGCGCCGAGTGCCCTACCAGTTGAGCTACCAGGACACTTAGGTTTACCATGATTTCGGCTGGGGCTTATAACAGAGAATGCCCCTTCAAGCTTGAGCCCGTAGCCGTGGCCTCTGGATGGCACACAAGGGCAGCTATTCCATCACCAATAGAGAAGAATTAGACATGGACACAAGAAGAAAGCAAAGATGAGTTCATTCACACAGAGAGTCGGACAGAGATAGGAACATGAACTGAAGAGGAAAAGAGCCGGTTCGGCCATACATTTCGTTCACTCACTCACACACCGCCTTAGGCGAATAAATATATAATAATTTGAACAGAAGGTGAAAGAAAGAGATAGGAAACATGTAACTAAAATTGGACGAAGACACTGGTGATGTGGAAGATGGTAAAGCCGAGAAATCAGAGGGTAAAAATGTGCCGTGGCCGGGACTCGAACCCGGAACCTCCCGATGTCGCGCCGAGTGCTCTACCAGTTGAGCTACCAGGACACTTAGGTTTACCATGATTTCGGCTGGGGCTTATAACAGAGAATGCCCCTTCAAGCTTGAGCCCGTAGCCGTGGCCTCTGGATGGCACACAAGGGCAGCTATTCCATCACCAAGAGAGAAGAATTAGACATGGACACAAGAAGAAAGCAAAGATGAGTTCATTCACACAGAGATTCACACATTTTTACCCTCTGATTTCTCGGCTTTACCATCTTCCACATCACCAGTGTCTTCGTCCAATTTTAGTTACATGTTTCCTATCTCTTTCTTTCACCTTCTGTTCAAATTATTATATATATATATATATATATATATATATATATATATATATATATATATATATAATATATAATATATATATATATATATATATATATATATATATATATATATATATATATATATATATATATATATAAATATATATATATATATATATAAGATTTTTTACATGGGATAGATTATGGCTGTGCGCTCCAGAGGGAGGATATTAAACAAATAAGGATTTGGTAGCACCTAGATTTCGTCAAAAAACTAACGGTGTGTAGATTGCATTGTCGTGTCCCAGTAATCGGTTCACGGCACAAGGAGCGTAGTCGCCACGTCCCGAGGATCGGTGCACGGCAGGATCTACGTGATTATGGGTGCGTCGGCTCGAGTGGCAAAGCCGGCACCCTGGGGTTCAGGCACCAAAAAGCAAAAGCTTACGCGTTGGTTGGTAGAATGGCGTTTATTGAGGAATAGCAATCAGACCGGCATGGCTTCCGGCGTACATTGATACTCTGCCCCCGAGGAGAGGGAATTAACAAGATTATATACTCTCAGAGTCGGAAGTGGGAGGAGCTTCTGTGACTCCCAGCTTTGAGACCAAGGAGCAGTCAAATAGTTAAATGCGCGCACGCCTAAGTTTTATGTGCATCCTAGGAGCACGTGAGCGCATGCATTACCTCTGAAATCTGGGACTATGCCGCTAGAGAGGTCCCACACTAAAAGTGAGAATGAGCTATTGTTTTAGAATTTTAGGATGCAAGTCTCCCGTCGCGGGAAACAATTGGAGACAACACAGAATTCCAAGGCACGCTCCATCTCCCTCATCCGACTGGACGTGATCGTCCGGCACCTTAAGAACAAGATGAGGGGGGTAGCTTTCGGAAAGAACAAGGAGTAAAGCAGGCATGCATTACAGCATGTTTTATCAACTATTTATAAAAAATAATCTATTACTCCCCACAGTAATTTTGACAGAATCACAAAAAGGGTGTTCGAAGGGTTTTCAGCCGTTCGGCGGGAAAATATGAGCCAAGTTAAGAGACTTGTGTAGCTTAATTTATTTAATTACTGAGAATTTTGGTCATATATAACTATGGGGCCTATTCTGTAACTAATAACGCCTGCACTATTATGACGTAAAGCGCTATCTTGGCGTAAAATAACGCTCCCCTGATTCTCTAACACAAATAACGCCAAAAAGGGGACGTTGAATAGCACCAACAATAACGCCAGCCTTTGGCTCGCCTTATCCATAATACCGACCCCTCCGATTGCATTTCTTGCTCACGCATCGACACCGTCTTTTGTTTTCTTTAGAATTACTTCGGAAATGGCACGACTGGGCATGGTATTACAGTAATACCATGACGACTGGGTAAATCGTTTAACTGAATAAAACTAGAAAACGAACTTTGTTTAAGCGAAAGATGAGTATTCCGCTTAGAGAGAATAATAATGACATGATTCCTCTCTTAATTTACTATAAATACGAGGTTGAATTTATTATTTTATGACTAGTATCCCTATAACGTAGTTACTTTGCAATTGATCGCTTCGCTACTATAGTATGCTACTTCTAACCGAAAGCAAAACTAAAATGGATGATTCCATTTAGTAAATAAAAAAAGATAACCATGCCGTAAAGCCATGGAAAAGATAGTTGTATGTATTGCCTTTAAAATTAATGAGTAAAAGACACGACAACCAAAACATGATAAAAGCCTCCATGAGAAGAACAATTTAATAATTAAACCATCATCGGTTAGGTACAACCTCAGGCAATCAAGATTTTTCTCTCGTCCCTAATGAGGGGCAAGTTCATTTGGTTCGTTCACGTTGCTAGCTTGCATGTGGGCTGTCGCTTCAACGTAAATCATTCATAGCACTGCCTCTAATTTTATATTTGCAACCGCTGCGCTGGTTTATTAGCAAAGGATACTTTTGGATTGAAAAATACAGCATGGAATGTACACAAGACGTCTTATCCACGACGGTACCTTACATGATCGATTCTTGAGACAACATTTTGTCACAGGCATGACACTTATATCATCCCTTGCGTTCACAGAAGATCGCAGCAATCATGTATACGCCCTCCTTATCAATAATATACTACAATGGGATAGACATATTCATAAGGACTGAAATAGCTTTGACTACACGGGATTGCATGCAAAAATTCTCGAATAAACCGTTGCCAACCAAAAGCCAAAACAGCTATGAACATTTCAAACTTCCCTAGCCTTTTCCAATGCAATCCTTCATCGAAGTTCTCTCCTAATTTCCGCAACCACTGGTAACATATGTTCTACACAGACTTCCGACAAGTTCCGTTCACGAAATACATCTATAGATTTATATATGAATATAATGCGTACTAGTAGGTGACCATTATATATAACTCCCAAAAGCGTACACAATAATATATAACACTTGAATTTTATTATGCAGTACATTACTCACATTTCCATTCATTTGTATCGCGAAGAACATTCTTCGTGATTTGTTTACAGGTACAGCGGCGAGCCCAGCGAGCCGTCACGCCGTTTCGCCACACTTTTGTTTTTCGAGATTAACTTCCACAAAGTTAAAATTTAATTATATCTTTGTTTTTTTTTGACGCAAATAAATACAAATTGAGAATAAATAAAAAATATGGGCAAAAACAATATATTCCTGCCAAATAATAGCGCTTTTAAAATAAAAAAAAAACGTTTCGTTATTTGCCCTTAGAATTTCTCATACTGTTCTCCGACGTCGCGATAGCGTTATTTAACGTCCCCGAAATCGGCGGAACTTAGCGCGGCGGTGTTTACAGAATCGCAATAGGCCTTATTTGGAGGCGGAGAATACCGCTGGCGGTACATAGCGCTCCAAGTTACAGAATAGGCCCCTAAATATCTTTGCGCCATTAATATTACAATATTTATTTCATACTTCTTACAGACGCTGAAATAAAAAAAATAAAATTTGAATATGGCCTCCACTAGTCTAGGGAACTATCTCGCTCAAACCAACTGAAAGAGTGATTGGATATATAAATAGGAAGGGATCTCATACGGAGAACGCTCACTTCGCCCGTAGCATCTGCTAGTCAAGATAAGAGATATCCAGGTTCAGGATAAAATTAAAAGATATAGGATCTTTCTATAGTATATAGGCTTCACTTCGTGGAAGAATTTTATATTCATAATAAATAATATTCTAGGTACCTTTCCACAGTATATATTAGACGGTACAACGCGTTTCGTCGATCTACGGCATCATCAGGTACACACCACCTCCGGGTAAGGCATTTAAAGGCCAACGTTTCGACGAGTTACTCCCTCATCGTTACCTATGGCATTTCAAAGCCTTACCCGGTGGAAAACCCGAGAAGATTTTACTAATATTATTCGCCAGGGAAGCCTAAGAACTTTTATCTTTCATAGATTGTTTCATTTATTTACCGTTGCTTGTTGCCGTAGTTACGCGGTTGGTTTGAGTGAGAGAAGAGGCGGTAATATCATGGCTTGGAAGATATCGAGATTAGAAGGCACTTGGCACTGACCCTAACACAACCCTTTGTAATGAGCAAAAGTTCTCGCAGCCCTCCCCACTCCTTACCGAGAAACTTACCTTAAAAAAAACAAGCATTCAAGTCGCATTTTCGGCACCCACACTTCCAAGTCACGATATAACCACCTCATCGCTCACTCAAACCAACCCCGTAACTACGACAACTTAACAACTGTCAATAAACAAAACAATCTAGGAATATGTACCTGATGATGCCGTCGATTGGCGAAACGCGTTGCACCGTCTAATGAATTCTGTGGAAAAGTACAAAGTATATTATTTATTAAAGGATATACTTTCACCAAAGGAAAGTTAATAACTTTGGTGCAATAATATTCTTTGTCTTGGTTGTATACATAGAGAGCAGGCAATTTAGGACGTTCCTAAACAATGTAAAAAAAATTTCAAAGATGTCTTTCAGAACACCTTTTAAACTTCTTCAATTAGCTGGAATAATTAGTTTAGTTAAACGTTATTGAAATTAGAATCGTGAAAAACTTGAGTGAAAGAATACGGGAAAACCTGAGGTAACACACTTCAAATTTGTGAGATTCAACAGGTTTTTCTATTTTTCGAACATCGTTACGGAAAGCGAATTATTCCTTTTTTGTTGTCAAATTCATTAATTAAATTATAGAATAAACCATTTTTCAGACAGGTGTAATAACTTGGGTTCAAATAATGACGCCAATATATTGATTGACCTGTTAATCAACATAATATGGTCCAGAAAGCAGTGGCGGATACATATGGGGGGCGCCCACCCACCTTGCGGGGCCGCCCGCATTGGCGCCCGCATTGCCGCCCCCGCCAGCCAGCCCGCACGCTATTCGTTCGAGTCTTTCGTCAGTCGACTCTGAATCGAGTTATCGAGTAGTTGTACTTTCTTATGTAACACGCGCGCGCGTCCGCGTCATCGTATTTTATACGTTTCTGTCTGGCACATAGATAGCTAACCTACGAGAAAAGTCGCGGCCATTCTAGTGATCTCGATACGTTATTCTGTCAGGCATTTGTTCGAGAAAAGTCGCGAATACTCTACTGTTTGTATTTGTTCACACTCCTTAAAAGTCTGGAAGCGAACATTCTGGCACCGAATGTTCTCGAAACAACCGAGCTACATATATATAAGGGAAGCAGAGTCGCTGCCAGGCAGTAAGTTTGAAAGCTACAATCGTCGCGATAACTTGCGTCCCTTGAGTTTTTTCTGTAACCGCCACTGCCAGAAAGTGACCTTGTATTGTGCGGATTGCGGAACCCCCAGGTGCAAAATAGTCTTCCAAGCTCGAGTCTATCCCTGTTACTGCAATATATATGTTGTTTAACATCTTGCCATAAGTATAAAAAAATGCTAATTTATCAGCTCTAAATGGTAGTTTAGAGTCTAATAAAAGTTGGAATGAGTTTTGAGAAACTTCACGTAAATACTTAAAGAGGAAAAACTTCTTTTTCGGCGAGGATGACCGAAATGTCGAACAATAAAAAAGTTCAAATGTGTCAGTCATTCTGTAATCCATTCACAGGGATATTTAGAAATATATATTTTCACCCAAATGGAAAAAAATATATAGAGTATCCCGAAAGAAATTTAAGGTCCAAGAAATGAGGAGAACCAGTCAGATGGTAGAAAGCAGTAGGTTAAATTTAAAAGCTCAGAGTCGCGCGTCTCCCCCCCCCCCCCTGACCACCCACAGTGTCCGTTCTCAAGGAACTCCTTCTCTGTGGTGGTAAAATCTTCGTCACCTCTCCCTAACCTTACACCCCCGCCACGAGCCATCCACAACCCCCCGCCATACTTCACACCATACGCCACCCCTCCCACGACCCGCCCGCGCCAGTCTGGCCGGACACGGAGGGCGAGAAGAGCAAGCAGGGTAATTAGGGTGTCAACGAGCGAAGGTTAAGGGAACCCCAACCCCCTTCTCCCTGCTTAACGCTGAGGGACCATATCCTTCCCCTTCCTACCCATCCCCCTCTTCTCCTCACGCCTCCACAAACTCATCGTCCCCGTGCCCTCCTTCTCTTCCCCCTCCCCATCCCATAACCGAAGAGTGCAGCTCAGCCCCACGTGTTCCTCAGGGGGAGATATCTCCATCATCGACCCCCACACCCTCTCCTTTGCCTGTCCGCTCCCTTTCCTGCGACCCTGCACGCGGCCAAAACGCAAGGGCTGCATCGTTCCTTAAAATCCGAGAGCATTTCTTCAAAATGGAAAGGCAATGCTCAAAACTTGATGGAAAGAATGAGAGCATGAAGGGTAGGAGGACCAAGGGGCATCTGGGCCATGATTGGGCGGAAAATCCCTTACCCCCCCAACCCACGCCTCGGGGTCAACCCCGGGGATAAAAAGGTGACGCCGGGCAAAGAAAGGACGACGGCGGAGGGAGAGAACCGAGCCCAGGAGACCCTTGACGCACGGAGAAACTCCGCCGGGGGTCGCTGATATGAAAAACACAAGTTCGTCCCTAACACGCCGCCGACGGCGGCCCTTCCGATGGCAGCGGGACCGACAGAGGCGGAGCGAAGCAGCCAGTCATCCCACATCCTCAGCGCGGCGGACGACACGGCGCCGTGGAGATCCAAGGCGAGGTCCCGGAGCCCAGAGGGGACGCCTGAGCAGCCAATCCCTCCCCAGGTCGATCGTCCCCTCCATCCCTGGCAACGGAGAGAGTCCACGCCTCGCCCTACGTCCCCTTGGACCCTACCCTTTCCCGTTGGAGAACGCCGTCATCTGTTGTAGAAGAGATCCGCGGGAAAGCCGCACTGCCCCCGCATGCTCTTCGAGAGGACCCCTCGCTGCTCTTTACCCAGTGATCTTCCTACCACCTATCCCCACGGGGAGCAATAGACATCCCTATTGTCGGGACCACAAGAAAACCTAATTCAATTTAAAACTTTTTTTTAATGAATAGGAGAATTTCAAATACTTTGTTTAAATTCTAATATGTAATAAATGTCCAGTTCACAAGATCGTGGGTGAGAGTCATTCCTTGTCTTCCCCTTCTCCCCCTCTATCCCTGAGACTGACCACTACCACTCCCCCACCTCTCATCAACTAGTGGGTCTGCGCTCCGCCGCCGCCTACTTCGCCTTCCTGACAGAAGAGGCAGCAGTGAGGGGGAAGGGAAAATAAAGGCCCTTCCTGAGAAGGCGCGAATTCAGGGTGCGTCTCTTCCTTAAACGTTTTACAGTTAAAGTATGATTTGGAATAAACCAAGAAAAATTTCAAGGGCATAAGTAACGGAAAATTTGTCATATACCTACACAGGACTCCATTTACTCCTGAAGCAACTCATGTCCGGAGTTTTAGCAAACAGGTAAATCAAGCAATTGATCGTCCAATAAGACCTTTACAAGCATGAGTAGAGTGATGAACCACAGCAATTACAATTATCCACTTCTTAAAATTTAATTTGACCATGGTTTCGATGAACTGCATCATCATCAGGTACATACAAAAAAAACAGATCGTGTATATTTTACAAAAATTTTCAGAGGAGTAGAAGGTGGAATAGGGAGTAGAAGGGGGCCCCCCCTTCTCCTCCCTATGTTAAGGAGAGTAGGTATAAGGTTGGAGGTGGTTGGGGAGGAGGAGAAGGTTAGCCAAAGTGAAGTAAGGGTGGGGGAGGTGAAATGGGGAAGGCTAGCGAAGGAAGCTTATGAGGAGTGGGTGGGGGGAGGAGCAGGGGAAGGAGTAATAAGGAAAAACACACCAAAAGGTTGAAAGGAAGCATCAAAAAAGCGAGTCACCACTAAGTATACAAAAAGACAAAAATAACACGAGAAGTCAGGCGCAGGTTGGGTTGGGCGTAGACCGGTGTCACTATAGGGAGTTAAGACGTAGTCACAGATATCGATGAGGAAGGGTTTGGTGGGAACAAAGGGGGTTGGGGTGCATAACACTCATCCTCAGACATCGAGGACACTGGAATGAGTAGAGGTTATCTCTCAAGACGGGGAATAAAACAAAGGATCACAGAGGAAGGTATTCCATGCTTCCCGTAGAATGAAAGAAAGAACAATAAGTCATATATACTGGAACCTAACATTGGAAAAATATTGTCAATTAACAAATGTACTTCTGAAAAATACTTTAGTTAAGGCTACTGTTCTCTTACACCTGGTTGCACAAACATATAATGATGGAATCGATAGTATAGAGATACATAAAATTATGGAACTCATAACGAAATTCGGGTTACATGAAATATCACCTTTTTTTAAACTTTTCTTCCAATGTGCATTATTACTTCGACCATTTGGTTTAATTCTCTTGCCGCTGGCTGAAATCAAAGTGTTATGGTACTCATGCATAATTTAGGTAGTCATCATGAATCAATAATCTCGTTAATCATCGCACTTTCATTCTTACTTAAAGTAATTTCTCCTTCAAACGGTTCATTACAAATCCGCCATCTTGGTTACCTATGATTATTATATATTGATTAACAAAATCTCTCAGGTCCAATAAATTATTTGATAATTCATGGAACCAGTACATTTATCGAATGATTTAAAAACGCACATCGAACAAATGCCTTGACTCATAGATTCTATAACTCGATGCGATACATATGGATTACTTCTGCCATTGACCATAAAATACGCCAGTGAAAATGTTTCATGGGCATGTGATAGATGGGAGATTGATACAAGCAGATGAACTATCTCAGGTTTCGGTACTCATTTTTCTGAGCGTGTCACTCACAGCTTTAAGGATGATCCTGAATTCTCGATAGGGGGCGATTGAGTCTATCACCATGCACCATCCGAGTCCATGGAATTCTGGCCCGACGACCACGCCTGTGAAAGAATGAAAATAAGTATTATATAATTGGTCGAACGGATAATGGTTTATAGAGCAACTAATTTAAAAATAACAAAAGGTGCATCAAGCAACTGTGTAAATATTAATTCGGAAAACAAGAGGAGCGTGAAAATCGCATGCTCAAAGAAATACAAATTTGGATGTTAAAAATGAAATTATAATCTTAGGAATGGCGTCAAGGGAAAACGACATTACGTATCTAAACATTCAGCCGAGAAGGAGTTGATTGCCAGAATATTTATGCAATTCTTATTTTTTTCTTCTTTCAGCAGATATACCTATGTCAATTAATTTGTAATTATTATTTCATTTCTCTTTACCGACTTTTCACATTTTTATACGTTTGCTTCTTCAGGGTTCATAGACAGAGAGAGCTCCTTCTGAATTTATTGTTTGATGATACCTTCGTCGCTATTTTAGCAACGAAGCAATAAATTTTAGCTACGAAGTTATTACAAAACAATAAATTCAGAAGGAACTCTCTCTCTCTCTGAGCCCTGAAGAAGCAAACGTATAAAAATGTGAAAAGTCGGTAAAGAGAAATAAAATAATAATTTACAAATTAATAGACCTATATCTCCTGAAAGCAGAGAAAAAAAATAATTAAATAATAAGAGGTCATGAAGAGGATTCATCTAATAAAATTTATTATTTTTTGTGCAGAGATATTTAAGATTGGCAGAAAAGTGAGCGCGATAGGAAATAGAGCTTTAATTATATTAATAATGTGATATATTATTTCAATGAGATTAAGCTTAATCCTATCAATATGTCTCATTTCAATTTGAATTGTACAATGAATTTTGTGCTAGCAGTCTATCAAAGGAAGAGATACAGGGAAACAAGTCTAAATATTGCGATTCGCGTGCATGCATCTCGGCCGTCAGGGTTCACGCGCGTGGGAAATGCAGTGAAATTCCAGGGCATAAGCATACCCAGAGAAAGAGGGGCGGATGCCCAGAACATCTCCCTTTCTCTCTTCTTCCCACATTCGAGTTGCAGAGAGAGAGCCATGTGGCGGCCATTAGAAGAGCATTATCAGTGGCCTCCTCTCCTCCCGCATTTTTGCTGGAGATTAAGAGATTAAATCCGTGATGCGTACTATCATAATCATGCTATCTCATCGTTTTTTTAATTTTATGTTTGCTTTTTTCAAGAGTAGTTTATTTTTAATCTCTCTCATTCTGTACCCTTTAAAATATAATTTATCCTTTTTTAATTTCATTATGAACATACGCGTCACATTCATCCCAGAATTCATTCCCTAGGGCGGGCGTAGGGGTAAAATGAAGGAGGATGTGGGAATGGAAAAGAACGTTGAAGCGGAGGATAAAAAAGGGATACGGAAATAAAGGAATATGGAGGGGGTTTAAAAAACATGCAGTGATAATAATCAGAGAAAAGGTTGGTACTCAAGTGAGGAGCAGCGGTATAAAGACGAAAATATATACGCAGACAGTTGTTTATTTGTATTTTTTCGTGAGACATTTTAATTGAGATGAGGAGCGTCCTTCCTTCTACTCTCTCGAAGGCGTGGAGGAAAAGAGGATGAGGGGATAGTAAAAAAAGAACGTTGAAGAGGAGGATAGCCAAGGGATACGGGAAGAAGGCAATGTTGCTGGTGAGGGGATTAAGAAAAACAAGCAGTGATATTCAGGGAAAAGTTTGACTTATACGAAGGCTAATTGGACATATTAATATACATATATCCGGAAAACGGTTTGCTTTTAATTTTATTTGGGAGAAATTTAATTTACATATAGAGAGCGTCCTGTTCCACCACACATTTTTGGGGCGTTATTCAGCCGCCTTATTCAGGAAGGTCTCAGAATGTCCGAACCCGGGCAATGGCGGAATTACGATGTCACGACATTGAATGTATAAAATAATGAGATTCGTCCAGGCTCTGACGTCGCGTCCTCGGCTGTGTCAAGGTCAAGTCGTTCTTGAATAAGTCTCCTAGGCTTCTTTGGATGCGGAATTGTCGATCTTCGACAAAACGGATTTTTTACGTCATAGACACGATTGAATCCTGATATTTGCTCTACAGCAATTGTTTTTTTTTTCGAGGATTTGAAGTCATACCTAGATATATCCGAGTTTGACAGTTCCCGAGTCTTTCCTGAATAAGGCCCATGATTAAGGAAAATACCAATTGGGAGAGTTTTCTTCCGAAGGTTTCTGCGGCGTTTGTATTGAAGGGTAACAGCCATCCAGCGTGGTGTCCAATGCTGACGACAGTTTCTCCAGCCATTCTACTGGCGTCTTGCGTAATTATAGTCCGTCTAATGAAGCCGTGTCTAATGAAGCCGTGAGGAGCCATTGGATCGTCCTGATTGGGGGACAAGTTTCCCGCATCTTCTGACTAGAAAATTCTCTCGATGGCCAACGTCCGATCCAGATTCACTTGTTGCAGGAAGACGTGTGACCACCTAACTAAGCCCAAGGATGACCTCCCTCGCAAAATCTTCGAGAGAGAGAGAGTGTTCTCATTGTCATGATCTAGCGGTAAATCCTACATCGGGCAGAAGGGGGAGATGAACGGGCCACAGAGGAAAAGCAGTTCCGACTCTCCACCTGCACCGTCTAGGAACACGTTTGGTCGGAGTCCCGCCGTAAGTTGGACTACAAGGCACCAAGAGTTTCCTAAGTTACACATGGCCACTTCAGACCTGAAAACGCCAGAAGGATGGATGGTCGTCAGCAGGGGACACCACGATGGATGGCTGTTACCCTTCAATAGAAACACCAGAGAAACCTTCGGAAGAAAACTCTCCCAATTGGGAGGAACGCCCAAAAGCTGAAACTCTGGAAGATTTCTTTTTATATGCAGACGTCCTCTGCTCACTAGGTACCCCAAATGTTTCCGTTGCAAATGGAAAGAATCTGAGGAGGAAAGAGTTACATGTGCGTGGGCGCAATAATGCTGCTCATTGAAAGAAGAAGGAAGAGACGGGACGAGGGAAGGGTCTCTAGTAGGACGGGAGATTTGTCTGACGATGAGAAGCCAAAGTGTTGTGAGCAAATATTGCTTTTTAGTTTTGTAATCTAAAGTTCACGTCGAGAAGGAAATACAGACGATAATCAGATGAAACATTTAAAATATGACACCATATATTTTAAGCTTAAAAAAAGACGCTGCGATGAAAAAGGCATGCTTCTTTGACGGCTATGATTTAGAAATCACTAAGCAGTGAACACCACGGTAAGTACGGCTCAAATAATTAAACTATTAATATACTTCAAATAAATGTCTTATATTGAAGCCATAACCTGAAATTATACCAAAATTATTTGCCTTTTTGGCGAGTACTCCGCTTCAGGCAGACCGTTGTTTTAGTTTCCACAAACAGGCGTGATACTGATTTATGAAAGTAATTAGATGCTAAATTCCTACTTAGTGCTTTAATCTACTTAAAATTAATAATTTGCTTACGACCGAATTGATATAACTATAATTTACTCAACACCAAATTGCGATAGGATGGAGAAATTATCACATATTTATACCACGTTTCTAATTATATCAATTTCATCAGGAGATTTCATCACAAGATTTCATCAGGTGCCCCACAAGGAAGCGTAATCGGCCCTCTTTTGTTCATTATATACGTAAATGACCTATGCTCTCGAATTAGCAGTAAAATACGTTTATTTGCTGACGACGATGTCATCGATCGCGAAATTAGTGATCACTCTGACTTTGAAATTCTATCATCGGATTTAAACAATGTTCATGTGTGGAGCCAAGAGTGGGGACTCGAACTTAATCTGAGCAAATGCACGGCGGTACATTTCTTGCGGAGGTCGTCCAACTATCCCCATGTATATGCTGTGGATGGTGTTAACATAAAGGCGACAGATGAAGTGAAATATCTGGGAGTTACGATAACCTCGAACCTATCGTGGGGAACACATATAAAAAATATATGTGGCAGAGCTCTGAAGAAGCTAGGATTCGTCAAGCGTATTGTGGGAAGATTTTCAGATGAAAAAGTAAAAGAGAGGTGCTATTTTGCACTCGTCCGGCCACACCTTGAATATGCAGCGAGCATATGGGATCCGGTGCAGAAAGAGTTAATCTGGGAACTTAATAAAATACACAGGAAAGCTGCGCGATTCGTCAAAAACTGCTACGGGCGTACAGACAGCGTTACACAGATGTTAAACGAATTAGGCTGGGAGCCGCTAGAGACTCGGAGGCTGCGCGCCAGGCTTAGATTGCTTGAGCAATTGAGTATAGATATCTTTAAGAGCGACACGGAGAACATCATATTAGAACCCCAATATATTTCCAGGTCCGACAGAAACGATAAATTAAGAGAGATATTTTGCCGAACGGATAGGTATGGGAATTCGTTTTTCCCCCGAACAATAAGGGGCTTTAATAAATGCTAGGCGTAATTTCATTAGAGCGTTTCCTTTTTATATGTAAACGGCTGGTGTCCTAACAACCCCCGCCACACACCCATTGAGACGGTTTGCGGGGTAGTATGTAGATGATATTAGACCAATTTAAAACTCAAAAATGTTCTTCTAATTGATATTAAAAATCTTTAATGTCTTGACTAATATTCCCTATTTGGATTATTGCTCCCTAGTACATAATGACTTGACTGATGCATTGAAAATTAAATTGAAACCGCTTCAAAACTCATGTATAAGATTTGTATTTTCTCTTCGCCTTGATGACCATATTTGTCCTTATAGGACCAAACTACAATAGTTAAACATTAAATATAGATGCATACACCTTTTGGGTAGCTTCTTCTATCAGCTGTTTCAATTTAAAGATCCTTCCGGCCAATCAGGAGTCACCTGATTGTTGTAACCGATTAAGACTAACGTTGTTTATACTCAACGACATTTGCTCACCCTGATGGCAATGGAGGAGTAGTCCGTTGAAACGTCGATACTGATTACAAATTTAACCCGGCGCAATTTCCGAGAAAATTTCACAACCTTTGTATTTATTTGTTGCTTTTAAGATGTTACCTTTTTTATATATATGAATACGCTTCATTGTTACACTACCCTGCTCATCGCGCTACAATTTTCAACAAATATTTTGTATTACAATTTACATATTTGTGGAACTCTTCATCAACTGAAATAAAAAATGTAAATGCTACCCAAAACTTAAAGGACACATAACTTCCTAGTGCAACATTAACGCCATAATTCCATATTTGATTTTTTCTCATTTGGATGTTATTTGTTCTGTATTTTAATATTTAATTTTATAAATATTTATTTCTTATTTTAACTTTATTGATCACTGTAAGAAGTAATTTATAAAGTACACCATCGAAGGAAATGTATTGTTTCATTTTTCCTCAAAGGGCTTTGTACCTTTTGTACCCGGTTCTTCTGAGTAATTTAATAAATCTATTTCTTCCTCATGCGCAAGTGTCTTGGCCTCGGTTGACTCCCCAAATAACTCCCCCCACAGACTCTTGTATCATCCATTTGTATACATTACTCATGTGACCGCGATTAAATACGGTTACTGACTCTCATTTGAAAAATAAAAAACGTATATAACGACTTTATAATTTAATTTAAAAATTTCTCTTAACACCGGTAGGCATTTCGGAAAATGGTCTTGGAAACATTCCCAATTTAAATTATGTTAATGAAAAAAATACTGGATTAATTACCCCCTGGACATAACGCTCACCGAGAGAAATAAAACTATACCTAATCATACATCTACTTCAGTTGGGAGCTAACCTACATTTGAGAAATGTTTACGACATAACATTTGCAACTGTAAATCTGATCCAACTACTTTAGCTGGGTGTTAACCTACATTTGAAAAATGTTTACGACATAACATTTGCAACTGTATATCTGATTTTGCGGGGTAAAAGAATTTGAAAAGTGATGTAATGCTGAATATTGCAGACGAGGAGAAATAAATACATTAAATACAATCTAACATATATAATGTATAATGTTCGTTTATAGTTTCTTTGGGAGGTTTTTTTAAACCTTTAATTCCAATTGAATCTCGTAACAATAGCTCAGTGATGTGGGGAAGGAAATATATTATATCCTAATAAGTTATCCATGAGGGTCGAAGTAAAAAACGGAACTACGTAAGCCTGATATATTATTCTTTTTTTTTAAGTGTGACAGCTTTGTTTACGCAAGTTTTTGGTCTTGGTAGTACGGCATTCCCTTATTGTTTTCATATAAATAATCGTAATGGAGCAAACTTCTTCCTCCCACTCTTGTAGTTGGCTTGGAGACGAAATTTATCGTCATTCGAAATTCATGAGCTTCCTTCGCCTCCCTCACCTCTCCAGCGCCCAACTCGCCTCCATCCTTTAAGTGTGTCCATCCACCCCCTTTCCTCTTTCAAAATCTCTTTACGTGTCCTTCTCCTTCCCTTCCTTCATCCCTCCACCTCTCCTCATCCCCCTCCGCCTCCTTTTCCATTTTCCTTCCCCCACTGCCATTTCACCATGGTGTCCCACTTAAAAAAAAGCGGTGGCCTCTCTCCCCTATTCCTGCTCTTCCTGCTCTTCCTTTATCACTTCCTCCCTCCCTGTTCAGCCCTACGTCCTATAAGCTCACACCTCCTCCAGCAAAATTATTACCATTCATCCGCTTTTGTAAAATACAGACGGTACTCGCGGCTTGCTCAGAATAATTGAGTAGATATTTACATTTAAATGATTATGAAACAAAAAGATATTCTATCGCTAAAAGCACCATAACGATAACGGTGTGGGTTCAGTGAAAAATTTCCAAGTAGTGGATGTGAAGCAATAATATTCACCCTCAGCAATTCCTGGAAACCAGTGCCGAGGACTATCTGAGAGGGAAGAAAAAGGCGGGAAACTGCCAACGTATAAGATGAGACCCTAACCCAGGCTTAGAGTACATAACCCGGACCAGATGGCAAACACGACATGCCCCAATGACTCGTACATCGAAAACGTCGGCAGAAATGCAGAGTGCAATCCGGTGGAGGACCCGAATTAGACTTCACTAACATTATACGCCGGAAAAGCATCAGATCGTTATTCAATATTCACTCCGTTTTATAAATTTTTCCCACTGTGGCCTATTAATTATTTTCTCGTCCGTGAAAAATTCTAGCAAATAGAGGTATGCTCTCATGGTATTTAGACTCCAAATACAGCACATCCTAATTTATTCTAGCGACATTGAACCATGAATGTCTCAATCTAACCTTTCGCTCCGTACCAATTTTTCTCTTTTATTTTCACTGTTCAACTTTAACCGGAAATTATCAAACTATCAGCGCAGATTCATCAATGAATGTCCATCCTCTTGCATTTATCCCATACTGGGTTGTCATATACACATTCTCCAATGTATCATTCGTTCCCACCCTCTTCCATTCTATTTTTCTCCGAACTCCTCTCAGGAGACCAAATATACCTTTTATAGCCTACATGTATTTCCATCCACGCTAATACAAGTTCCATTAGTGCTGCATGCATCTGGAAGCGATAGCCTCCATGCATGCTATTCGTTGCAAAAGTTCCTTTCCACACATGCTCTTCATGTAAATCCTTTATAAGTAATAGCATGTGGAATGATTCACCAATGAACGACTAAACTGGAGACTAGTAGAGGAAAAAGTTAACCGCAACGTTACGCTCCTAAATTAACGGAGGAAAAAAATACAAAAGTTATAACTATAAAGGGCCGAAGAGTTGTTCTCGGGTTTCCCACCGGGTTAGGCTTTCCATGATTGCCGACGTTTCGGCAGGAGACTTTCCTGCCGCTTTCAAGGGATGGAGTGATTTTCTTCTAGGCTGTGTTCCGCCAAAGCGGATTTTTCCTTCTGGCCGAGTCTGAAGTGGTGTCGATGTTCTTTCAATCTTGTTTCCATAGTTCTCCCTGTTTCGTCAATATAGACCTTTTCACGCTCGCAAGGTACGCGGTAAATTCCGAGTACTTTGAGGCCAATTGGATCCTTTGTATTTACTGGGTGATTCCGTAGTTTGTCGGGAGGGAAATTAATCACTTTGATGTTATGTCTCCCCAGGATCCTAGATATCTTCCCAAAAACACTGAAAATGTAAGGAAGGGAGGCCTTGGCCGTGGATTTTGCTTTCTCTACTGGTGCGTCTTTTTTCCGTTGTTTGAAGGACCTTTTAAGGGCCATGTAGATTTGATGGTGGCTATATCCATTCTGGAGGAAGGGCTGGTTAAATAATGACTAGTTACGACGTTAGTTAGCGCTAGAGTCACAGTTATTCGGAAGTATCTTTGCACAACAGAGTCACCAGCCGTGACTAACGCCGTACCCTTTGTGAAACCGGTCCTATATGATATTCACAGCAGATTATCTCAGGGACCTTGGGATCCGTAATGTGACGCCGTAACTGAAGGACAGAGGGATAAAAATCTTCATAAAGCATCCAAATATATACCGAATGACTTTCAAAAAGCCACCGTCACCGACATTACAATACGTTCTTCAGCCATACTTATGATTCGCGTTGAATTCGATTGTTCTCTCCATTAAAGACGAAGGATTTCAGAGTTACCAGTATCAAGTTCACATTAAGGTAATGGCTACCAAGAATCCTTCTCCCCATCTAATCCTTTTGTCATCCATCTCTTGAATTTTTCGTCGTTCCGATCCCTCGGCCACGTTTCCCTTTCTCCATGGAAACGAATTATTAAAAACAAACTCTGGATTTCTCGTAAAATTAACCGGGTATATCAAATATATTCTCAATCTTTTTTTTTATTTTCAATCCAATTCCCCCTGGCAACATCTAAGGTCGTAAGTTCAGGCATCATATCCATAAATTTGTCCTCTTTCACGTTCGTTCCGCTAAATTTAATCCCTCCCAAGTTTTAGGCAGTTTCATACGAGTTCTCTCTCTCTCAAAATCTTCCATGCTCCCACCCATTTTACTCTCTCTCCCCCCCTTCCTTCCATTCTAGAATATCGTTTAACGGTTTTGTTTAAACAACAGACCGTACTGCGTCATCCCACCCTCTCTCTCTCTATTCTTTTACTCCATTAACAAAAAAAAGAAAAACAAAGGCAGCGAGGTTAAATTTCCCGCAATTTTTTCCTGGCTCTCATCCGATCAAAAGAGAAAGTTTTCCGACCAGTGTTGCCGTCGCTCGAAATCGCGGAGTTTAATGCATGAATCACGGTGAAAAAACAAGACGGAAATGAAATTACCCAGACGCGGACGTATTTACAGGGCTATTCTTTTCATTCTCCGGCAAATAATTTTGATGCAGATCTGCTTATTTTACACCTAATTCGGATAATGAGATTATGAACGGCAGCGATGAGGAAAAAAAAAACAAATACCCTGGGCAGGTTCCTCCAGTGTTTTTTTATGGACAACCCCAACGTTTCCTTGATTAAAAAAATCTGATTAAATGCTTAATGTTTTAAATTAAGTAGGTAGTATGGAACTAACAATCCCCTTGGTTACAATATCCAGCAAAATATTCCCGGAAGGTGAAGCATAACGGCCAGGGAAAAAAACGAGGCTAATAAGGCTAATTGTATCTTAAAACTCGAAAAGAAGCAGGAACAAAAGTGGTTAAGGATATTCTCTGCGTACATGAACTTTTGTTTTGCTTCAAATAGCCTTGGAATAATTGGAGAAAAATCTTGGAATATATTATCATGCGTTAATGACTGGGGGTATTTGTGTGGAAAAATTGGTAGACATGATTCATTAATGACATCTCAACAAAGACGACTTCGATAAATATTAAGCTAATTAGTTCTCCCTTATATGTTTCGGAATATGAACGCAAGTAATTTGACCATTAGAACAGTGCAGCAAGATACATTTTGAAATATGGAAGGTAAGTTTTGCATTAACTGCAGAAATCAAGCTTGTGAAATATCGAATTCAATGATCGTGTATTTAGTTGAGCGTTTGGCTATAACTAAGACGCTGTTGCCTCGATTTTCCGCATTAATAATGTACTTATGCTCAGCATGTGCACGGAGAATTGAGTCGCTCAAGAGCTGAGTTACTAGGAATATTTGTGAATCATTTGTAAAATGGATGAAAATGGGTGCTTCCTATTTGCTTTAGTCGGCTTTTCACTTCGCAATACAAAAGCGCACTTGCTTCACAATTAGATTTTAGACCCACAGACAGATCGGCAGCTTAACTGATGTGCACTAAACATTAATGACAACTTCGACAGTTGCTCTCCACGACTGATGTTCTTGTGTTGATTTTCAATAAAGCCCTCTAACAATGAACGATGAGAAATATATTAAAGACGTTCGGTGGTTTCCCTCAACTTAAGAGAATTCGACGAAACTTGCTGGAAGCATTACTTATGTTGTCTTAAATCTACCTGATTTTTTTCAGAATTATTTACCGCAGATTTCTTAGGATATTTGATGTGGAAGTGGGCATGAAATTACATGGGTTCTTATGGGAACACAAGGTACGAGTGGCTTAATTCATCAAAATGAACCTTTTTCTAGTTAAGAATAAGAAAAACAAAAATAATAAAAATAAATTATATCAAATGATTTTCATACATTATTCTGTTGATGATTGAAATTATTTAATGTTTTTCTTATTCTTAACGGGAAAACGTTCTTTTCGATGAATAAAACTAGTCGCACCTCGCGTTCCCATAAGAACCCATGTCATTTGATGCCCACACTTCCACATCAAATATCATAAGAAATCTGCGGTAAATAATTTTGAAAAAATTCAGGTAGCTTTATGAAAACATAATTAATGCTTCCAGAGCAAGTTTCGTCGAATTCCCTCAAGTTGAGTGAAACCGCCGAACGTCGTCCTTAAATACCCTGTGGTCATACAATAACGTTTGCAAATGCATATTTTGAACGAATTAAAAACTATTTAATATCAATTCGGCCGGGACAATATATTGTGAACCTAATAGAACCTTACTTACTGACAGGTTACCGAACATTTTACCTGCGCACATCATTCAATTCACCGTCGTTCCCATTTGCGCTAAATTTAATAACTGGAATGTAAATAGAAAATTTTATTAGTTTTTTAACTAAAAAAATTGTAACTGTCTTTAGCTCCATTCCTCCTCCCTAGCACCACAGTTCCTCCAGGAAGGTTCCATTTCTCATAAATTGTTGATTGATAACTCATGAAATAAATATAGAACCAAACTTCGGTCTCGCCAGCAAGCACACGGGAGATATCGCGGGAGATTCCTGTCACACGATGCAACATTTTCAGAAGAGGCTTTCTTGTTACAGAAAATTAATGCCGTGGAACAAACGTGGGGAATTACCGCCGATGTCGCTCCTCCAAGTACCTCTGAAAATGATCTCACAAAGACCACCAAGGCTTTCTCAATCAGATGAGTAAAATTATCACTTTTGAAAATTTCTGCAACGTGTCAACATCTAGAGATTTGAGTTCACATTTTCTTTTAAAGATGATTAATTCCAAACAAACTCTTCTCTAGTTAATAAATGATAAATCGATATTTCAGAGAGAGTTATCAACTATACAAACACTGCTAAGTCAGAAAGCAAGTGATAGTTAAACGATAGAAAAAAGAAATAGGAAAAACTTCCGCAATACATATATTCCACGAAAAAAAGGTTCGAGTGAGTACTATGTAACTTCATATGGCAACCGGAAGAAATGCTTATAAATCACATCCGAAATAGAGCAATTTACAATAAAATCCTCAGCTTCAGGCTCTACTCTGTAGGATCTTTTAATATCCATTTCAATAATGTTTTGTACTTTTCTACGATCTTCATTTTTTTCAAACACAACGCGTTTCACCACTTTTTTTGGCATCGTCAGGTGTAGTAGTTTGTTTACAAGTAATTGTTGTCGTTGTTAGATAAAGTACATTAAAGTTGATTTTTAAGAAATGTTTACATAAAATCATTTCAAAAAGAAAAAGGAAGGTAAAAAAAAGTTTTATCATGAAAATGATAACAACAAAAATTTGCATACAGTACTTGGCAAAATCAATCAAATCAAGGGGTGGTGGTATGAGAAAGATCAACGTTTTTTTAAAAACACCTGAATATGCCATAAAAGTGGTGAAACGCGTTTGAAAAAAATAAAAAGTGTATAAAAGCACAAAACATTATTGAAATGGATATAACAATTTACATTTATGGCAATTCATGGTAACAACATCATGCACATGTCTAGTCCACCCTCCGGTGTAGACTGCGACCCATTTTCTCAAAGCCTCAAGAAAATAGGCGAAACATTAAGTAGATCACCTCGAACAAATTTACAAAAATTAACTATCGTATAATAAGAAGAATGAACTACAGTCGAATGATGAGCTTTTCTGGCTAATTATAGGTGTAGTAGTAAGGTGAAGCATACATTACAAAATGAAATTGCATCTTTGAGAAATAGGTTCCGGGCAGCTGTCAGAAACTAAAGCCACTTTCTTACGGCCAATGGGATGCGCGGATATCCCGCACTCTAACGGGAATAGAAAATGAGAATTAAAAGAATGGCGGACAAAAATGAGACATTTGCGGATTGAAATGGACGGAAATCATAGCGGGAAGTTGAAGAGAAAATTTGAGAGAGTCTAATTAATTTTTTTAAGCGTTGCATTTGTTTCACTCCACTGCATATTTTTCCCCTTTCGTGTCCCATCCATCCACTTTAATCAAGTGGCGCCACTGCTGCGATGGCGGACCACTCACTCACTCTTGTGAGTCGACGACGAGATGATTGCGGAGGAGGAGGAATTGTGGGGGGAGGCGACGTTTTTTCTTTCTCTTTGTCTTTTTTGCGTTCGCGCGTGAGCCGAGATGAAAGTAGGAGGGAGACCCTTTTTTACGTGCGAGTTAATCTTGACTGGCTCTTCTCTCTCTCTCTCCGAGAGCTGGTTACGACTGGCAGCACTCCGGCGGTTTGCCGCCGAAGTAACTAAAGAAACAAATGATGAGCGCGGGAGGGAGGGGGCCCGGTTGCCAGGGATACGGTGAGAGAGAATAAACATGCAGATGTATTCAACGCCGTATTTGTAATCATGGCACGAATATGTATAAAGGTCAAGTTGTATAAAATCTATATTAAGAATAATCTCATTTACAAAATTCATGCTCTACTAGCATTATCGTACAAGCGGTCATGGATGCTTAAGCGATTTAGGCATACCATTGTGGAGATTATGACATTAAAAATAAAAAAATCTAAAATTGAAATTATTTAAATATCTAATCTCCATGCACATGATGGTGAAGGTCGAGTGAAAGAGACGTAATGAGTTGATTAGAGGGATGAAAGTCTTTTTTTGAGCGGAAATTTCACATTTACTAAACAACAATTCGTGAATGTGATACACATATTTTGTTTTGTAAATATTAACCTCACCGTTGATCAGAGAAAAGGGTTCCCTCCGTCTTTCCTTGGGCCTTCTCCACTTCCTTTGCCTTGACACCCAGGCGCCACACCATTTGGCCATTTGTTTTTGCAACTGCAGAGAATTTCCCTCGTCAGCCCTTCTGGTGAAGTTCTACCTTTCTGGAGAGGCTTGAATTTATTTTGTTTTTGGGATTGGACCGTAGACTGAAAGTTTTTGTCGTTACATTCGTACTAGCATTTTCTGTAGAAAAATGCGCTATCTACTACTCCATGGCACGTTTTGAATATTTTACTCGGGAAAACACATAGGAAAACAAAACAGAGGAAGGAAGTTTACATACAAAAAAGTCATTTTTTAACCAAATTGCAACATGACACTTTGATGGAAAATTAATATATATTATTCAGGGTCATCGAACTTTTAAATAACGTAAGCAACAATTCGTGTAACTTTCCAAACATCTCCTAGGGTACAATTACAATTATAGCAACCACAGCACTACAGTAAATTCAATTTATTTATTTAAGACTTAATACGTTTTTCTATAGTTTAGCATACATTCAGGCATACCGCCGCAGTAATGATCCTAAAAAGTAAGATTTGTCCTACGAAAATAATTTTTAAAAGTAATAAAAATAAGAATTCAGAAGTGACTTATATCTTACGTAAGCCTGTCTCAGCAACAATTCGTCCCCCTACGTAAGACAACTTAAGCCTCCCCAAAACGTCTTACGTAATACTTGAATGACCCCTAAATTACTAAAAATTAAACTAAATTATAAACGAAAAAAATCCTCAGTCTCGGAATAGAACTGCAGAGTTGTGTCAGCACTTAAACATTTTATAAGAAGCTTACTCTTTGTACATCTCTCTTCCTTTCTTAAATCAATCTCCTTTGACGACCAGAAAAATACAAACGCTACATATCCTAACCTAGCTGTTGTACTTCTTTAACAATTGTACGAGGGAAGACTTTTAATCAATTTGTAATTCCACTTATTCAAGCTAAACGTTCTTTCAATTCGACAATGATATTAATTCTAATTCGGAGAACGTTTCACATCCTCTTTGGACCTTAGGGACTATTACCGTTCGCATCACTCCCAATAATGTTTCTCATAATACGTGATTTCCCCAAAGATAACTAACTCCATGTTGGATTCAAGAATTTTATTCTTCTCTCCGATTTTGTTCCCATTTTTTTTCCTTCCTAATTTTCTACCTATTCTGTGTGCATCATGAATGACCTCTTGCTTTCGGTGAAAAAACCTCGGTCTAATTAATCACCAAATCTCGTATCCATCTTTATTTATCCATCTGCAGGCTTATAAATTTTATCTGGCTTATTTATTTGCACCCCGAGTTTGCTGTTGTTTTTTGGTGCAATAGCTATAGGAACGTTTTTATATTTTCTTTTTAAAAACGAGTGTTTTTTAATTTGATAAACAATGCATTCATTCATATACGCATACATTTGCTTTCGGATAACTGTGTCGTTACCAATGAGTTGATTATATGAGATGAGCATTTTTCGAATCCTGTGGTGAATTATTATTCTTACGACCGACATGAGTTTTCACAGCTATGACTACAACAGTCTCAGCAGCACAAATACACACGAAGTGTTTTTGTATGCGTTAACACTTTCAACGCGGCGGTCAAATTTTGAATTTTTGATTGTGACTGAATTCTTATTTTTTCCTTATAATTTTATTCATAGCCACATTCAATAGTTTATTGTTAAAAAAATCGGGAAAAAATATTTATGGCAAAATCGCAATTTTATATTTTGACGTCGATCGACGATTGACATCTCTGGATTGTGACTCCGTTGTGACATGCGTGGTTGCATACCCACGCCTTTCTTCGGAACAGCTCTCCTAATCCTTTCTTTGGCTGTCTTTTTTATGTTGAACACTATGAAATATCTGGTCTTTCCATACAAATTTATTCAATCATCAAACCCACCTTCGAATTGAAAATACTGAGTGAGTGAATAAAAATTCATACACTCAGTAAATATTACCTACAATATCTATTTGTCTTCGTAAAATATAATGTCTTTTGTTGTGCAAGACGCAATGGGGCATGTCGTGACGATATCATTTTTTTAACCCATTTACTTCCACTTTTTGTGATTTTCATTTTCGAACCCTAACTATCAGAAAAGTTTATAAAAATGATCAAAAATATTTATTTCCTTGACGTGGAAGAGAATATAATTGAAGAAATATGAGCCAATTTTTTACTGGTGTGTTACAGCTTACCGCAGTGCGATACGAAAAAGAACGCTAATATTAATGAAAAACAAATTTATCGCAGTCATTGGTCAACCTGGAGGTCCGTAAAATGCGAGATGCTAGACCTCACCCCGTAATGATTCCAAATGCGCATGGATTTCGCATAAAAGGAGTACGGGAACTGGCATTGGTTAGGGAAGGATGCAGTCAACCAATCTTAGAATTGAATGCCTGGAGAGTATGGGGCGAGTAACCTTCCCTGGGGCACCTGTTAAGATACTCGATGGTCCTAAATGAGTTACCTCCTCGTTCATGAGGTTACTAGGTACGCATATACGATGTGTTCAAATGGTCATTTGTTCCACATGCGTCAAAAATTCATCCTTAACTGTTATATAAATGGTGAAAACAAACATAACTCAATTTAAAGGTTATGTAAATTAGGAAAAAGACTTATATTTAATTTTTTTATTAATACAATACACTACATATAAACAAATGCATTTTATAATTTATATTTACAGTTTAAGTTAAAAATATACCAGCAAATATGAATTACAATATTTTCCTTTAAAAATAACCTTAAAGTTAATAACCATATAATAACATATTACGAGAACATTTGAAAATTTAGTGTAGTTAATAAACTTAAGTCGTCAGTTCCCTTAGTTGACGAAAGATAGCCGCGCCGCCTAAATACCGGTATTTTTAGTACCAGTACCGTGGGTAGTACCGATTTCAAATACTGGTCGGTACTACCGGATTTAAAAAATGGTAATCGGTACTACCGAATACCGGTATTTTTAGTACCATTAGAGTCGGTAGTACCGATTTTAAATACTGGTCGGCACTACCGCATTTAGAAAATGTATGAGCAACTAGAAGTGATAATTAGAGAAGTCCAGGGCACGAAAGACGTGATAACGTGGTGGGAATAGAATGCACTGGTTGGAGAAGGGAGGGATGAATTTGAAGTGGAAGCGTATGTGCTAAGGACAAAAAAATGACCGCGTTGAGAAGTCAGTTGAATTTTTTCGTATTAATAACACAGGTCTGCAAAAAAAGATTTTTTTCAGCTGCATGAGATATTTTTGCTGAATTATATGTTTTAAGGTACGCTGATTTCAAAAATAACTTCCATTACTCTCCATCACGTATAGTTTTTTGGCAAAATAAAAACACAATAATGAGAAAAATCAACTATTTATTACAACAAACACACAGCATAATATTTATTAAAGCCCATAAACCATTATTTTTCTTATTTAAATTTATACACAACTTTATGTTCACTCTTTTTCCTTGTGAAACCTTTTCTTCTTTTCTTTGATGCTTCTCCGAACTCGTTTTAGGTTTCCTTCTTTGGTTTCTCGCTTAAGCATCCAACAGTAGTCCGCTAACATACTGACATCCCATCTTCCTTGGTAACGTCTCTCGATATCACGTACATCCTGGTGAAATCTTTCACCTTGTTCTTCACTGTAGGCACCCAAGTGTTCAAGAAAATATTCAATATGGAAGTGTAAGAAGTGAACTTTTAAGCTCATCTTGCACCCTTGAGCTTTATACGCTGTCAGCATGCGCTGTACAATAGTTTTATATTCGGGATCCTTAGTATTGCCCAAAAACTTCTGTACTACATGTTTGAAAGAATCCCATGCTTCTTTTTCGATTTCTCCCATTGATTCAGGAAAGAGGGGATCAGACAAATGTTTTCTTATGTCGGGGCCAGTGAAAACACCTTCTTTTAACTTTGCTTCAGACAATTTCGGGAACTTGGAACATATATATCTAAAACAATCCCTATCATTTTGCAATGATTTTACAAACTGCTTAATTAGCCCCAATTTAATATGAAGAGGTGGCAATAAAACCTTTTCTGGCGGGACCAAAGTGGTATTGATAACGTTTTTCTCTCCAGGAGTTAAACCGTGTCGTGGTGGCCAGTCAGTTGTTGTCCAGTGTAGCTCTCTGGCTCTACTATCCCACAAACATAGAAAACAAGGGAATTTTGTATAACCTGACTGTTGACTCAAAAACATTGTTAGTATTTTAAAATCTCCACAAACAATCCATTGATGTTCTTGATATTTGCTTTTATCAAGAATCGTAGCTAAGTCATTGTAGTTTTCTTCCATATGAACTGAGTGTCCCATTGGAAGAGATGCAAATACATTTCCATTATGCAGCAAGACTACTTTGAGGCTAGTTTTGGATGAATCAATGAATAAGCGCCATTCTGATGAATCATATTCTATTTCAAAGCAATTCGTGAGCCCACGAACATCATTACTATAAACCAGATTGCCCTCTTTAGTGAAATACTGAGTAAATTCTCTCTCTCGATGTCTGTACCAGGAAAATGAGGTACCAGATGATAAAAGGTTTTTCTTTTTTAGCCTTGAACCTAGAAATTCGGCTGCATCTTTTGAAAGACCCAAGTCTCTGACTAGGTCATTGAGCTCAACCTGAGAAAAAAGTTGAGGTTCCTCGTCAACTGAAAAATCTGAGTTAGATTCGTTCTGGGGAGCAAACGTTTCTGAGTCCTCTGCATCACTCAGGATGTCATCTAAATTAGGAGGTGGGTGCGGAACTGGTATTTCAGAGCTATGGGACACTAGACGAATAGCTGAATCAAGGTTAGGGTAAGATATTTTCTTCTTATTTTTCGTATTAAATCCTTTCACGTCTACCGAACAGAAATAGCAGTCGGTTGTGTGATTTTTCTGTTCACGCCATATCATAGGAATGCCAAAACGAAATGCAGTTTTCTTACCCTTAAACCACTGGCGCAGATCTTCCTCACATCTTCTGCACACCTTATGAGGAGCATGCTTTGTCTTGATCACTAAGTATTAATTTGAAGTAAGCAAAATAAACCTTCTTCACAAAATCACTAATATTTCTTTGTTGACTTTTCACTGTATATTCACCACAAATATAACAGAAGCTGTCCGGAGAAATTACACAACCTCTATGAACCATAACACATATATAAAAACAAGAGCACAGTAGCGTTTGAATGCTGGATGTCAACTGAGTGTGGCAAGACAGGGTCAGCTAGATAATGAACTTAGCCTGTTGGAACATGATTAATCCAACTGCAACATGCTGAAACATGTACTTTTCTGAAGTTTTCTGCTGAAATTAGGGTTAGAAATCTTAATTTTAATTAAACTTGAAGCTTAAAAAATAAAATACAAAATTTTAACTAAAAAAGAATTTTACACAAAATAAAAATATAAAATTTAGTATTGTAAAAAAAATTGATGAGATGGAATTTTTTAAATATTTTTTTTCGGTTTTAGGACATCAAAATATATAAGAAAATGTATAAAAAACCTATGCAGTTTTTTACTTACAGACCTGTGTAATTCAATGGTAACAAACACTAGGTTTACAATTCCATGTGTATCTACGCTCCATGCGTTGATACACATTGAAAATGCCGGGTGATACATGGGTGATATCAACTTGATTACACTATGGTAAGGCAGAGATTTAGGACCAGTATAAAAAAACTCGCTAAACTATCCGGATTCATAAGATTCAAAAGGCTTTGTAAAAGTAGGAAGATGAAGAGATGGAGGGAGATAATTGAAAGGGTTGAAAAGGAGGGAATGTCAGAAGTTAATGTAAAAGAAAATAGGTGAAGCAAAGCGTATGGGAACAATAGGGAGAAGATGGGAGGATATTAAAACAGGCATAGTAGGAGTGTCAGAGAAAACAATAGGAACAGTGGGGAAGAGGAGGTTATATAAGCAGAGAGTTATAAAAGAAATGATTAGGAAAATGGAGAGAAGTGAGTGAAAAAATATCATCACCGACCTAGGCAAGAGGAAGTGCAAGGAATCAAATAACAAAACCCGACGAGTATCCAATTGGGCGAAGGAAAGCTGGTGGAGAGGAAAATGGAGGCATTGGAAAAGCTACAGAAAGACGCAGTTGTAGGTGCGGTATACTACGAAAAAGAGAAAATACTATCGGGCGATAAGAGAGTGCAAGCGATACAAAATTTTAAGGAAGAAATAGGGAAGATATTTATCGAACAGGAATGTATCCAGGTCAGGTGGAGAGAACTCGTGGAGGATCTACTCCCATCATCATCACCACTCTAATGATTAGGGCCACCAATGAATTTTCTAAGTGCCCTAAACATAAGAAGATCGAGCAGTGTTTGGCGAAGGATGAGTGTATTTCCCATAATGCAAAGTCGTATGAGCTTACAACTACGTTTAAGTGAGGAAATTTTGCTGGTGGAATGTTCACCACACCAATCAATTTGGGGCCGTAGTTCCGAACTCTGGTAAGGTTACGGATTATTACACGAAGCAAAGGACGTGCGTCGGTGATCGGAAACAGCACTGCAACACATTAAAGGAGAATGATTTCTAGAGCGTATCTTCAAACTAGAGCAAAAATTGATAATTGCCTGGATTGAGGTGGTGACAACGTTGAAAGTTAAAAGGTGCAGAACATATTTTCAGTCAAATATACGCATATATATTCACAAGCTTTAAACTTTTGAGAACCTAGAGCTACTTACGTTTAGACTGTTTTTCCAAGGAGTTTGTGTCTAAATTGTTGAAAGTACGTCTCATGGGCTCTTTTTTTGAGTAATTTGTAAGCTGCTACATCATTATAATCAGAGCATACTTCACGATAGTGATTGGATGCATATCATACACATTGCTGTGTACGCATATATTATTCTCCTAAAACCTTTTAGAAGGAAAGCTGATGTTTCATTAGAACTTAATGGCATCATTTCCCGTGATGCTGTTCAAGGAAAGGAACGTGATGGACTCTCACACTTTTAGCCAGGTAGCATTAGTGGAGCCCATAGCACTGCTTTCACGGCAGTAATTGAGCTCATTACTGATTTCTATGCAATTACTCTCCTGTATTTTGGTGGTAAAAGATAGAAGGGGTCGGCGCAATGCAATTGGCATTCTGAGCTGTTAATGCTGAATTCCATTAGAAACGCGTTAATTGCACCTCTTACTCGATGAGGACCGGAAAACTAGAATAGCTAAAAAAAACAACGCCAAATATTACACTTATTTTAATGCATTTTTGAGCGCAGCTGCCACCCAGTTATCAATTAAATATTCCGCCACAATTCATCACTATCACACAATAGGTTATAAGCTAGTGTGGAAGGAGATAGGAATCAATATGGGAGCACGTTACGGAGGCAGCTATACGCATCGATAGATTTTTGAATGGCAATTGGATCCAATTGCAATGGCAATTTGAATGGGTTTTCCATTACACAACATTGTTAGCTGCGCGCGGCGTCTGCATGATTACGATGGAATGAAAACCATTTCATATCCCCCAAGGACCCCCAAGATCGATTCCTGAATTTGGTCTAGAATTACAATTGGATATTATACTATACCATTCGAGTCAGCGATAGGAATATATTTTCTTACTCCTGCACGCGATTAAATCCTCTCACTAAAATAATGACTCGTTAATCCGAAAAAAATGTTTTGGCATTACACTTACCCCAGTTTCACAACTGAGTTGCTTAAGAAATCAAACGAAAAACTTCTATCAACCGATATATTGGGTCATAATTAATTTTATCTTTAAGGTCTCCTGTTGACAATTAGAGAAGAAGAATTGAGAAGGAGGAATAATGAGGAAAGATTAAGGATAACATTCACTTGTAAAATAATAAGGGATGCTAAGTTGAAGACTCGTGAAGGAATGAAATGGTCAGCTGAAAGCATATTGCTGTTGATAGCTAAAACATAAACTTTTTTATTCTGGATTGATGACTGATGGTGAAATAACATAATTTGTATGGGTCTGAATCACTTTTGCTGCTTTAAGATTATACAAAGTAATAATTAATTATATAATTCAACACACCTATTGCTATCAATAGATGTGTCGAATCAGTTTTCGAAGCTAAAAGCTCTTCATGAGCGGCGGTTTTCTGTAAGCGGTGGTAAAGTAAAATTTCAATGAACATGATTATTTATAATTCCGCGGACTAAAAGGGCGAATTTTAAAGATCCAGAGGAAAAGACCACGTAATGCCAATAGTTATCGACGCAAAGTCGATAATTCCTCCCAAAATGTACACAAAGATTCTTCCAATCGACCAGGGTTGTCTTGGCTCTTCTAGCGGCCAGCAACTGAAGCTGATTTTCAATTCTCAAAGGAGATTTCATGTTCATTAAGAAATTCTTACTTTGTTTTCAATACATATTTTCAAAGTTAAAGTCAGTGATACTTCATGCTTGTGTATTTGCAACCGATATGACAAGCGAACCACTAGTTTATCAGAATTGGTAATTCATTTCAGTATTTGTTTTACTTTTTAGTGAAATTCCAGGAAAAACTTACGAGGCTCGTACAATGAAAAATATCAGATCATTTTAAGCTGGAAGAATTGATAAAATGACTCGCAGTCACAATGGATTCCATCCAATGAAATCTCACTTTGGTTTTATATTAGTTTTAAGGATTTAAAAAATATTAGCGTAAAAGCAGAAAAGGGTAAAATGCCACTTTGGGATATATTTTTACCAAATATTTTTTATATAGAGCAAAATGAGCGTCAAAGAAGATCAGAGAAATAAATTAGGGATATATCACAAGTGTAAGACAAGACAGTAAATTTATTACACTTATTTTTCCCCATTTTGATTATTGCAGCCTTCTTTTTATACCTCGTAAAATATTACCACTTTTATGGTGGTGGAAGATGTTACTGAAGAGCTCAATGTTAAGCTAGGACGTTATTCAATATGAGTGTAAGATTTATTTTTAACTTAAAAATAGATGATCACATTTCCCATTATTTTACCGGGCTTACATGTCTGAAGGCCAAAACAAGAAGGAAATACTTGCTTGATTCGTTTACGTATTGTCTGTTTAAATCTCAGTTAACCTAGTTATTTAAGGAGCCGTGGGCCAAAGACCTCACATGTGCGACCTCTATGGCAGGATTATGAATATAGCCCGATGCACTGCAAGGCACTCGCGCAGTTTAATCTCTGTCAGGATCGTACAGGGGAGACGCGCCGGAGCAGTAGTCAGTGTGAATACCGGCAATCCAATTCATAAACTTTATAAAACAGTGGTCGATGCCAGTCCAGGGTTTTATACGAAAAAGCTATTGTCTGAGCGGTGAACGAAAAACTTGCGTAACAAAATGCGCAGGAAAGAAGTACGATCAAGGAGAAAGTTATTCTATAAAATAGAAAAAGAGACCCTGATTACGGACCTGCATCATACAAACCAGATTTGAAAGACGAGGAGATTCGGAAAGAGATAGCGTGCTATTGATGAGAAGGAAGACTCTGACGGCCTCAAACATTTGGCCGAGTGTGCAAAATGCGCCCCCACACAGGTTGCGAAAATATTTAAAAAATCCATTTTATACAGCCGCTACGACTCAGAGCACCTGCAATATGGTCGAAAATAAATGAAGAGAGGGATCGAATGGATTTGGAGAAGCACGAAAACGTGAAAATACTCCCCTGCAGTTTGTTCATCGGCGAGGAAATTCCATATTCAAGGGGGCCTCTCTCTCACAAGGGCCTCTCCTGATGGAATAATAGAAGATACTGGATTAGTGGAAATTAAATGCTCATCGTCTGCCGCAGAAATGAATCCGGAAGAAGCCATTTGGTCAGGAAAAGTGACTTTTTGGGACAGAAGGAAAGATATGGCTATCAACAAATCCCACAATTTTTATTATCAAAGTCAAGGCCAGCTCCACACATCGAGGAGAGAGAACTGTCCTTTCGCTTTATGGACCCCTCGAGGAATGAAAGTGGAAAAGATTAACAGGGACGACAAGTTTTGGAATGATTGCATGGAGGAAAAATTGCAGTTCTTCTGTACTACATGAATGCTCCCAGAGTTGGTTGATCCAAGGTACCCTCGTTCCATGCCAATTCGAAATCCTCCAGCCATCTCAGATGCCCAAGAAGTCCACTCACTCCACTCATAGAAAAGAAGACATACTAACTTAGCAGAGATTCCCTGTCAAAATAAAAAGAAAAAAAATCATCGCAGGAGCGTCAGAATGACGTACCCAGAAAACTTACGCGAGCGGCGTTGTTAGGGTATTCGAGGAGCCTCATTTTTTTGTATTTTCATGTTTTTATTCATTTTTGTGACTGTATTTTACATTATATTATGCATGTTCTGTTAAAGCTCTGCTTATAGCAATCATTCATCGGAAAAATGTTACCTTTATTGTCCGGTAATGTTGTACATAGAGGGTGCATAACTTAGTTGTATACTAACCCGAAAACTTCAATAAATTTATCCTTGAATTTTGTAGATTAATATCATACTTTTTTTCCGCATATAGTTCAGCCTCAGTAATGGTTATCTGATGCATAAAGTCGATTTTAAAAATATAGATCACTTTTTTCAGTAATTATATGTATGATTTTTCTCGGTATTTCAAATGTTGACCAAAATCTGCCATTTTTATTAACTTAAATTAGGTACTGCAAAAGATAGTCACGTTGAATTATTTTTTCAAAACGATTTTGTGGTTTTTGTTACATCCGATCATTATTGTGCCATGAGAAATATTCCATCGGAGTAGCTTTTTCTCGCATTAAGTTTTCCATGGATGCAGTTCTTTTCTGACGTCATAGAATATCCCGGCTGTTTAATTCAAAACGGAAACGAATAATTTTTTTGCGAATCTTTTACAGTCAAACTCTCCGTCCGTGAAAAGCGAACTAACTTCCCCTACAAATGATTACGTATGCCGCGACTATTTCGCGATGAAATTCAGCAGATAGTTCCATGGCACTTATCTTCGGTAATGGAAAATGAAGTGCGAAGCTAAGCATTTTTTGAGTTTTTGTAAATATGTTTCTGAAACGAAGTGTATGAAGACTTTCTTTCTACCTGATGCTGTCAGCACTTAGTTTTTAATAAGGATGTATTTAGTAAGTTGCCAATGTCTTGCCTTGAGTATCATGTGATTTAAGTTATCGAAGTAACGAAAATAATTTTATTTAGGCTCTGTTAAACTCAAGTAACGCACTGCAGTGAGTTGTATCCCGATAAAACGTTCACCGAATATTGGAAATTCCCTTCTTACCACGTTCTCCTCATGCAAACAGGGAGTAGTAGGAATGCAGTGACGTTACGCGCAAGCCAATCTACCTGCTGAGACCACCTCCTATTATTACTAAACTGTTGTCCCAGCAACCAATCAACGCGGCTTTACCCGAAAAATGAAGTCCATTCTGATTAGCACCGCGGAAGCCCCCTCGCCTTACACCTCCTATTTACCCACCCGCTGTTGAGCAATGGCCTTAACTCCTCAATCAACTCCCTTGCCATTATTTTGTCAAGGCGATAGAGCCCTTGAAATACGTCTTCTGTGACGCTATAAGGGTCGGATTGATCCCTTAATTGCCTAAGCTCTTGTCTTCTCCTGAAAACTTGCCACCTTTCTCTTCTCCTCAAGTTACGGAGGTTTCTTAATCCGTCCATAACCTTTTTGGTATTAAGAACGATACTAACATGCACTATAACTACATCCAGACTCGTTTTCTACGTATCAGTCGTTACTAATTACTGCAAAGTTTACAAGCAATACCCTCAAAATAGTGGTCGTGTCCCTATATTATGTAAAAATATCATCATACAATTAATAAGCATGTCTATTACTGAGATAAGGCACATAAGATTCTAATGAAATCACCCAAATTCAACTAGTTTATCAAACGTTCGAGCTCGATAGAAATTAACAGTAAAACAGCTTTGTTTATTCATGCATCGTTTTACCAATTTAATTGTGAATTAAACCAAGACTAAAGTTTTGCAAAGAAATTAAATAGCAACGTCCGTATATTCTCACGTATACATTATAAATTATTTCCATTCACTTACTATTATATTCGCAGCATACGAATGTGCTTTCTTAAAAGAATATATTAGTATGTCACTGTTGTGACAAAACAACATAATAATAATAAAATAATATCCGTCGAAAGAGCACACACGGAAAGGCTTCCCGACACCACAGTAGCCTATCGACGGTTTCCGCGATCGGAAAGTCTCTCACGATTCGAACGGCAACTGCCAGATACAGTCCCGGATCACTTTTTCGATCGTAAATGACGTGGAATCCTATATCGCACCTTTCCGTTCCGTTCGAAATGGGTAACTCAGAAACACCCTCCATACCACCCGAATGGCTGCTGATTATTGAATTATTCCACTACATAGGACTACTAAATATCAAAAATCCTTTTGTGTGGCTGGGTCCCAGGTTGTGAAATAGTCAAATCGTCGATATTAAGGAATCCATTTCAATATTTGTTAAAAAATATTGTTTCGGCATCTTTTAAACCAGGAAGGGTTAAAATTTAAAATTTACGTTTTAATTTATAGAATGAGCTGTTTTACTTCTTATGATTAATGTCTAACCGCCTTTTAAATGGATGGAACACGTTACGTTTTGAGCACATACATTAATGTATTTTTTGTATGTTTAGTGGACGAAGAAGTCCAAGAACAAGAAAACATTTCTCTTCTTCTCTGAAATGTTCACAAACGAGTTAAAATTATTTTCAAATTAGGTACCAATATAGAAGGTTCAATTTCACATTTTGGCTTCCTGATATTTCATACATTTTGATCCCAAATTTTATTCTATCAAAGGGTAGATAATACCGCTTCCTTTATCTCCTCTCAACGAGCGATCTCAAGTGGATGTATTAAGGTCGATTCCAGCCAGTTTCTATCTCTTCAACTCCCACGCTGTCTCCTTCCATCGATCTCCTTGAGATCTTTCTTTTTAGAAAACCATTCCCCTTCCCCCGTAGGAGTTTTTCATCTTCGGCGATTCATTGGCTCTTGTCGTGTGCTTTATCGAGGGTCAATGATCCCTTAGAGAAACTCCAATTCACAGAAGAGTCCGGAACTAAGGGGAGAGGGTGTGGAGCAAAGAGGAGGTGGAGAGGAATGCGAGGAGTTTTAAACATGAGACGAAGACCACGTGGGTGCATAGCATGGAGGGGGGGAGAGAGAAATGCTTTTGTCTCCCTTCGTCAAGGAGCGACAGAAATGGAATTGTAAAGATGTAAAGGAGTGGAAGATCTGCTGCCAATCAAAGGGCCCAGGGTTCAAATCTCGGAGTCTTGTTTGCTTCAATAATCTACCTAAAGCTCATATCTATTTAATTTCTAAAGGTTTTGCAACAAAAACATGAGACTGGTTATGATGAAAGAAGCTTGCAGTAAACATTTCTATTCCTGATTATCTAGCTCGGTAAGAGGCAGATAGCGTTTAAAAGTTGTCTTTCTCGAAGTTCAAGATAGTAAGCTCATTCATTCCACATGCCAAAAGTATATCAGAGAATTGTGTCGAAGTGACATTTGATACTTCCCTAATTATGTCTGCTAATGCATGTAGTGGAGAGTTTATAAGTAAAATAAAAATTAAAGCAAAAAACAAGAACAAATGAAAGAGTTACATATAATTAAGGTCAGATGATTTTATATTTTTCTTTTTATCATAACCTACCATGATCAAACGAAATTTTGTGATAAAAAACTGTGGAATTATGTTTATTATGATATGGGATATTAAAAAAAACTGAAAATTGGTGCATTAGGTTGTTGTGGACTTGGATGTAATATAACGTACACGGAAACATAATTGAAAAATAACAAAAGAATTCACATTGTATCTGGATATGGAGTGACTTTAACTCAGCGCGTTGAATAATAATACAAGCAATAATACAGTGGGTTAAATAATTGCCCACTATGGAACTCTGCAACCAAAGTTAAAGTGACCCGGAACTTTTTGATCGTGAATATTTTAATGACGACAGCAGCTAGAACTCCACCTGCATTATTATAATTAGTTTAACAAAGATGCGTTTGAAGTGATTACAAGCATAAGTGGCTCCCTAATCAACGTCGATGCATACTATGACGGACTCGAATAACGGGAACTTGAGAATCTCCATTAATTAATGGGAACACGTGTACGAGGAGGAGGAGGAGGGGAAAGGGCTAGGGGAAGGGGGGGGAGGGAGGGGAGGGGCGTAAGGAGGGGGAGGAGAGAGAGAGAGAGGAAGCGGTTCCACGTAAAGGCAAACATTTGAGGAGTGGATCCAGACAGACTATCGAGTATTACTTCTCTCCGAACTCCCCTCCCTATATATATATATCCAAAACCACAGGCAACCGCAGGATCTACATTGCTCAACTTTGTCAATAGCCAGGCTTAATGCCCATGCTATGAGCGGTAAACCTCTTTGCTTACGAGGAGTGAGAGAAAAGACGACTACATTTTTATTTTACCACTCTATCTCGATATATAAGACAGTTGAAACTATTTTTATACTTTCTACACACGGATTCAAAGGAAAAATACACAACTATAGTGCCAATATTTTTAAAAATAACTGAGCCCCAAAATAATTAATCTGAAAATGAATGACGAGAGTGAAGGCAGGTATGTCTTGCTGTGATTCTCTCGATTGAACACTTTATAAATACAATTATGAGGGAAGACCCAGAAAGGGCATTCGTGGAATTATATGGGAGAATTAGAGAGAGAAGTAGACCTTTTTACTGTAAAACGTCCTTGCAATTAGGTAATAACTGAAACTTCGTTTGAAAAAGAACTTCAGTGAACCCTTTGCCTTCATAAAGAACGGCTGGGAAAAGAAATAATTGGTGCAACTTAACATTATTTCCGATCGTAATTCTACGGAAAGGCAGAATCTCCATCGCTGAGAATGTTTCTTTCAGGACATTCTCTGCCAGTGCATGAACGTAACTGGGCGGTAGTTATCTCTTCGTTCCTTCATCTATGTGTAAATAAATCATTCTGCTGAATCAACAGCAACGCTGCTAGATAAAGGGAACTTCGGGAGGATCGCTCTGCCTAAAATGGGACGCCAAATCATCATAGAACAATACAGGAATAGAGAAATCCACCAGCCAGCACTGGTGGTAGTTTTTATAACAATCCAACAATAGTGCATGCGTAGTGATCCCAGGTTAATGATAATCGTTGATTTTAGAGCAGTAGTGAGATTTAGTGCAGTTGTTTGAGAAAAGCACAAAGTTAAAGGAAAGTGTTTAGTTAAGTTTTAGCAGATTTTTTTTTAACAAGTCAAAGAAATGTTTTACGCTAATTATTTCGTCCAACATTTTATTTTACTTTGATTGGTGCTTTTTGAGCAATGTTATCATTAAATGATAATTGTCGTGTTCTGTTTACCTATGGGTAATAGCATTCTGTAAACAAAACTTTTATTGCCTAGCATGCATGTATTGATGATCTATTTTAAAATTGTTCTTCTGTATGATCCATATCATTTTAAGGTTCTATATGCACGTTAAAAGGCACAAAGTTAAAGTAGTTGAGTTTTAATCTATCTGATATTTTATAATAACTGGCTATTTACTGTCAACTAAAAATGTAGATGGAACTAACAGTACAAGAGCTAGGAAGTAAGGTATCCCTAAGGAAGATACGCTAACATCTATATATTTCACAATGTGATTATTTAAAGATAAAGAGTTTATTATTACGTACTTTTCTACGGAGAAGGCAAATACAGACGCGAGTTTAGATAGTCTCCTGCCGCGTGTGAAAAGCTTAGTCAGAAATTGAGTTGAATGCGTGATAAAATAAAAAATATCAATGATGTCATGTCTGAAAAATTAATTATATCTTATTCATAATTTTCTCAATTTTAAACTATTACATAATTTTAGTATTAAAAAATCAAAGTACATTTTCCGACCAATATGCTTTGTGGGTCAATAATTTGGAATTAATGGTCGAAATTAAAATGAATCTTCCTACTTCGTGGATTCTTGACGCAGAGAACAAACCTCACAAATTCCATTATCTTCTTCTTTAAACGTCTCAAGAGGGTTCTGGCGTCAGTAGATGGATGGACAAACTCATCGACGCCGAGGGAAAAAAAACTACCTGTGGGGAATCAATAATGCTTCGAGCAAAGTTCTAGACACCCGAAAATTAATTGAAATTTTCGTCACCAGTTTCTATTCACAAAGACTTGCTTTATCATTCATAGAGTTTCATATGCTTGGGTTGCTTAACAACGCTAAAGTTATCAAAATATGCTTTCTCCCACCATAAAACACACAGTAGACTTAGCAAATATATATTTTTAATGATACGTTTACGGTCTGCAACATTATCTGGATGCGCACATAATTGCTGATGTATTTCTGTTCCCTGAAAAACGCAGCAAGGCCATGAAAACAAATTAAGGTTATTGTGTATGCATATAACAATCAGCCGCTAAGGTCAGGCTGACCACAAAGTCTTAACTGGCCTCTTCTCTGTTCAGCCAACATTTCTGCCTGCATTTCACTTCGAGCAATAATGTAAGTAATAATTTCAAAATATCACTACATTACACATAAAATAACACGCAGGAATAAGAAATGTGATTGAACAATAGGATTCCAATATCCATATAATCTTAGCAATTTCCGTTAATAGTATATTTGGATTAGTGATTCTCATATATTCTTTTAACTTATCTACGGATCCAAATTTAAAAACATAGGAACTTTCACATGACGATTAAATGCATAAATAATTTTTAAATATCCAATAGCAACCAATCTAAAATTTTCATAAAAATACTAAATTTAAATGAATTTTCAAATGATATAGATTCATATTGGAGTCCTTGCAGGGTGCAAATAGACGAGATGCATGTGCATAATCTATCCAATTCTGTCAGCTGAATTAAGAATATTATTTCTTCTGAGGACGTGATAAACATCAAAACCTAATCCGAAATATTTCAAGTCCATTATAAATGCAGTTTTCCATTACACAGAAAATATTTTGTGGTAAATAACATCAATATTTCAAAAAGATTTTCTGCCGAACCAAAAAATCCTACACCAAGAGTCTCATTATGCGGATACTCAAATCTGTGATTTATTTTAAAATAGAATTTTGTACATCGTCACCTGCGTTATCATGCGTGTGTCCATGATATAATTAAGAATATTGTCGCAGTCGAATTCAGGATGGATGAGAAAGACGTCGAAATTTTTACAAGGCATTTACCGAAAACTGCATTCCGCTACCTTCAGCCCCATAGGTGCCTCGGGTGTTTTTCTAGGTTCACAACGAACGGCAAAATGTACCTAATGTAAAACGGAGGGGGATTATCAAGAGATGCTCAGATGATGTACTTTACATTAATAACGCCCACCTAACCTACTGCTGTATCTCAAAGGACATCGACGAAACATCTCCTCTCGTGCCATAGGGAAAGCCGAAGCTCCCCGGAGGTTTGGCGGTCTTACATAGGAGAGCAAACGACGGGCCGTGCATTATAGACTGGGAGTCAAATTACAAGAGAGTTTTAATGACCAGATGCTCATTAGTCTCGGCCATGGTCAAGCTCTCCCAGGGACACATTGGGAAAACCACAGGGGCCCTTCTCATCACCGGCCCTTCGGCGACAAACTGTGCGACCCTCGATCGAGAAGGCCGTTCCCAACCCTTTTTCTCCCTCCCCGATATTTCCCTCGAGGACCCTGGGACTACCCCTGCGAAGAAACTCAACCGCAATGCCATAGCGGAGGCTGATGTGCAAAAAAAACTACGTCGGCGAAACATAAGAGGAGCAAAAGGAGAAATTCATTACGTGCGGTGCGAAGGGAGTGAGCTGATGCTGATCCACCCAGAAGAGCTCAAATATTGAATGAATGACATCAACGGACGAATCGAGAATGGGCGGAGCTTCGGTAGTTGCAGTTTTTACCACTAGGGTACTCCCTCCGGTTGTGGGATAAACCCGGTTGCTGTCCCATGTTAATGCGTGGGGAAAATCTGTCTACCGTGTGATATTTGATTATTACTTGATGATAAAAGTTTCTTGTTGCATTAAAATTATTTTATATTAATTGGAATGGAGGAAGGATAAATTATTGGAGTCTCTTGGACGAAGTCAGTGGAAAGCTTGAAGCATTTTAACTTAAGTTGCGGCTTCAAGTGCGTGGGAAGTTGCGGTAGCGCGAGGCTTTCCTAGGAAGGAAATCCATCTGTTTATTTCGTCCTACTACAAGGAGGTATGGACAGGAATAGCTGAGGATGAGACGGTTTTTGTGAAGGCGTATTGCTTTACCAGGCAAAGAAAGAATGAGCCTGCCCGATTACTCTATTTTGAAGGACCCAATAAAGATGAAAGCTTTGAGATTAGATCCTCGAAATGCGCATGCAAAGCAGGGTAGGTAATAATACAAGTAATATAAATACAGGAATTATTCATGCAATATTTTAAATGACGACATCATTTTCTGGTACATCGTGTTCTAATGTTGTATGTACATCGTCACAGCGAAAATAATAGTTTCACCCACGAAATAAGGAATTATCAATGATATAATAATTAGTTAGTTGATTTGTTACCGCTGCAACGATGCATTTACTTACATTTATTTTGATATGAACTTGATGCAATCACCATATACCATTTTTATTACACAATTTACATATACCACTTAATTATATGCACCTCTACTTTAATTGGTTACCTATACCCTACAAAAAGGTCTATACATTACATCATGTAACAGTTTTTTTTGCTGACAAGTGGTACCAGAGAACACGGTTCGTGGAATATATAAGTAATCAAGATACGAGTCGAAACTTGAACCGAAACTGACGAATACAGAAAATGAAATACCCTTGACTGAATGAAAACATTTTCCGATTGCCGTAGGTACTTGCATCTTGTTCTTGTGAACACAACCTCTGTATTTATATCTTATACGCTGTTGTGGCTGTGATCCTTACAGTTAACAGAACACAATGAGTTGCTTGATATCGTTATAAAGTGAAGTACAAGCTCTGCTAATTTGCTCTTTCCCATTTTAGACTCGGTAAATGCGTGCACGCTTTTGGGCTCCATTGCCTCCTCCACCATTGAATTTCGACGGGGCTGAAGGAGATACCAGTATATAGACGTGTCTTCTACATCCATGGAAATGAAAATGACATAAGCCCAGGGGAAGGAAAGTTGAACCTAATGCAGTAATGAATGCTGCATTTGCCATGCCAAGCCTGAAAAGAAAAGAACTAACATTCCAGTATTGCGTTGTTCCGAATGCAATTCCTTCACCAGCTCAGGTGCAAACATTGCAAATTGAAAATCTAAAAGAATATCTCTCAAAAATAAAAAAAATTCTTCCAGACGTGACTTCTTTGTAATCCCCGGGTAAACAATGTCGGAAGCACACACACGCATAGAAGACAACATTTTTGATTTCATTTCATCCCGACGTATTTTTACTGCCCACAGTTTAAACATACTTCCTTCCGCTGGAAATTTGTGGAATAATACCCCTGGTGTTTTACAAGAACTGTTGCAATGAGGAACATCACAGTATTGTACCATTTCTCGCAATAAATGTAAAATTGCTGTGGATCACAATGCACGGCAACGAGGAACTCGGCCAATGTATCCCACAACACGGCTCGCTTGTTGTTGTCACGTGACCGTGTGACGTATACGCTCGACTCGTCCAATACCTTGAAAGCCGGGCATACTATACGGGCATAAACTCTATTTCCTAAGGATATAATTAAATACATGACATAATCAGAGACAAAAAGTGGAGGAATTGATTTAAAAAAGTAATCGTGGTGACAATGAAAACAGAACTTTTTCGCAAGGTAACAATATTTTGGACTGAAGAGAATAAAAAACACGCCTTTAAATTCCTAAAACTGGCACTAAATTATAACTGATAAGGAATTCAGGAAGTTAGACTTAGACAGAAAAATTGCAATTACTTATTGATCAAAGGATATACTTAAGGAAACATTCACTGTTAAACAAAGGACCATATTTTTATACTTTTAAGCTGTATCACTTTCATAATTTGTTATTCAAAGCACTATTGTTCAGAGAAAAGCTAATAATGCCGTACAGACCTCCAAAAACGTAAGCCTACTTGAAATTCAGCCGCGATATATGCAATTCGGTCACATTTTAGATTTTCAGCACGAAAACGTAAGTTATAAGCTTATCTTAAAATTTAGTTCATCATCATTAGGGAGGGTAAGCAAAACATTGTCCCTTCGACCAGAACATATTATTGAAGTGTAAACTTCTATTGGGTGCACCACGAACAGAAAATTCTGCAGGCGGTAAATATCGGATTCTGGGCGACACGCTATTTTTCTCACGTCACGCTTAGCATGCCGCGAATGTAAACTCAAGAGAACGCGTAACTCTCTGTAACAGAGTAAGATGGCGTAGTAATTAGAGTCGTCGTCCCACGCACCAAATGGCCACAGGATCCATTGGAGTATTTTTTTCGTCTCGATTCCAAGTATTTTCGTTCGTTTTTAAATTATTATAACCAAAATACTTTCCATAATCTTATATATATATATTTATTTATATATTATGTTTATCATAATATCGCCAAAGAAGTTCACACTTCTCCCGTGTGGTCTAAAGCACACCAACTTTTTATAATTCTCAAGCCTGTCTCGAAAATAAATAGCTAAAGCCATTTCCCAACGTACGAAAGTGCTTTTTTCTATTACCGTGATGGCCATTTCTCCAATGATCACAAGTTTTACCGAACTGGTAAAACTTTAGCTTCATACGCTGCACCGATTAATGTTACACCTCAATTTTTCATTAAATTTCTAAACTAAAATTTGTGAAGGCCTTGGCTGGGTTTTCTGTCTTAGGAACGGTTGTTAATTAACATGGAGTTGGATTGTTGTTTTGGTTCTGAAAATACATGTTTTTCGATTATCAGAGAATTTTGAAGAATTATATGGTAATTGTGTGGGTCCGTACGTTGAGTGAGTTTAATTATTTAATTTGATCATCATTAGTGCCCCGTGGACTTTGGTGGTAATATTTCTACCATGTTCTACCTTCGAGGCACTAAGCTGTCTTGGGACCATTTGGTGTTATAACGTTACACTTTCAAAATAGAATCATATCTATATATATATATATCTCTGTGGTACCCTATGGTCCATTTTAGTCCGCTTTCACACAAATTCCATTTCCCTTTTTGCCCCATTCAGTGGGTGGCGAGGGTTTAAAGGTTATGGAGATTTTTCGGGCCATTTTTCCACTTGTGAGAGTCCAAGTTATTAAAGAATCTCTTAGAGCAAGGAGGATACGTGAGGTCAAAAGTGAATGTGTAAGTAAGGGAAGTAGGAGAATACGGCGAAAAGGGAAATGGGTCCACGTTAAAGGACTGGGAATGTGTTTCCTATGCACGGTCGCACCGAGCATACTAAGCGGGAGGGATTATTGATGGAACCGAAAGAATTTCGGGAGAGGTGGACATATTAAAGGCAAGAAACTTCATAGTAAAGAGATTAGGTCAAATAGCACGAACCATGTAAAGGAAATGCGAAATGGATAGAGGTGACATGAGTCCGGGAATACTAAACAGTGAGATAAGAAAACAGTGAGAGAATGAAAACAAGAAGGGGACACGAAATGCGGCAGGATCTTAATGTGTACATTACAGATGGAAAATTTTCATTTCAACTCTTCAAAGCCACCAACAGAAGGTTGAGTATTAAATAAAATGTCATTTTAACGCAGAGTACACTCAGGAGATAGTATCAGAGTGTGGATTTCTGTAACCATTATAATAACTGGTACATTATTGGTTTACTGTAACATCATAATTACTTGGGTACAGGTACTGGTACCTGCGTCAAGACGATCACATTACTCCCTATCTCAAGCAACTGAGGTGGTTAAAGGTACAAAACAGAAGAAAATAGTTCTTGGGAGTGTTTTCATACAAACTTTTTGAAATAAAAAATCCTCACTACCAGCTAAAAAGGTTTAATAAATAACCTAAGAACCTGATTCATTTCACCCGATCGAATCCAGACCTTTTCAATTTCCTCAGTCCACACACCACCACCACTGCCTATCAGGACTCATTCCAAATAACCTCAACAAGAGTTTGGCACTCACTCCCTATATCCTTGAAACAAAGTTCATCAGTTACCTCCTATAATACCAAATTATACGAATATCTAATGCAACAACATAACACTTGAAGCTGGGTATTAAGATGTTACACCTATGTATTATTTATTAATGTAAAACAATTATGTAAAAATGTGCAATAAAGTCAATAAAAACTATGCATGTAATCAATAAATCAAAAATATGTACGTTAAATGGCATTGTTCAATACTGACTTGTAATTTTATTGTATTGTACATACTTAAATTATGTCACCACTTTTGTTAAAAACTGGGCATAGATTAGCCTCAAATGTACTTGGTCTTACAGGGCATACCCTAGATCAATAAAATGTGTATCTATCTATCTATATATTATTGGAGTAGAAAATTGATAGTAGGATAGCACCGCTCTGTTTGCATATTTCGGGGAAGTGTTTATCAAAGTAAAAATGATAAACATATAACATAGCACAGATAGTCTAATCAAAACGAGTGACATATGTAAATGACACAGCGCTGCAATGGTAATCCATGAATGGGCCGCTTTTTGGCACAATGGAAGTGTAATTTGCCCACTGCCATTCATTGAAAAAAGACGTTCGGATAAAGATTTAGTATAAGTATGGGAAGGACTTGAGATGATTAATTTTGACAAGTGCCCATGACTCAACTGGACCATGGCAGTAAATTTAGGAATGTTCGTGGTAACAGATGAAAGATGATACGATGACATGACGTGAGAAAAACAGATGATAACAAATAAAATGGTGTATCTTAGAGGGCCTGAAGAAACGTGAGGATTGAAGAATCGTTGATAATAAGCAAAGCACGTCAAGTAGAAAGATATTACACTAAAGTGTAATTGGTATCATTGCAAAGACGATGTATGGAATCACACAAAGAATTTTCCAGACATAATCATAAGGAAGTAGAGAGAGAGAGAGAGAGAGGGAAAAGAGAAAAAGTAAACGATAGCAGTGCCTGGAAGGAGTAGTAAAGGGATGAAGATAAGGATATCCAATGTTTTAAAATGAACAATGAATATGGATCATAGACTTAAAAAAAAGAGAATGTAGTTCGGAAGCTAAGGATAATGCGTAAGTAACAGCTGGATAAATATAACAAGGAGGAAAAATAACCTCATAAAAAACAAAGTTTTTTTTACACTCCCTTTATTTTCATATGCATTACGCCACGTTCTAATGTCTCATATTCTCAGTGCATTTTATAATATATTTTTTTCATTGTTTTTTTTGGTATCATTGCCATTAAATATTGTATTACCACATTGCCAATAAATTTAATTTGTGAAAGGAAATCATTCTATATTCACTGATATGTCAAATTATTCAGACATTCGACAACCATTAAGAGCATTAGTAATTCGACATATGACATTTATATTAATTGTTGAACATTCAGAGTAGCGATAATCACAGTCGTTGGCTCTCACCACGCGGTCCATCTCCCACAACGTCCTAAGTGCTAAGTGCTAGATTTGATCGCCGTCATTAATGAATAATTAACGAGTAAAATATTGTAATAGATTTTAAGAGTGTAATGCGATGATGAAAACAAAATTTCTAAAGACGTAAGCGAAAACGGCTATGAAAAAAAGAAAAATAAAATTTCCCCAGCAGGGAATCGAATACCACTACTTATGCTACAGAGTCCACTCCACCTTACCCCTGGGCTACCGGTTGCTCGCAAGGGTATGCAGATAACGGGGTATAAATGTCTTTCATTTTCATACAAATACATTTTAGTAGAATTATGTCAGTGTGTGAAATTGATGTGTGGGTTTATTAAAATTAATCGTTGGTCACAAGGAGTCAAAATGGTCCAAATTTCAGATCGATTGGATGAAAGGGGAAATGGGTCTGTACGTACACAGACAGACAGTGTGAGCTAATAAAAAAGGGAGTAAAGAAAGAATGAATGAAAGTGAAGTACTGTGTTGCTTGAAGAGCACTGAGGATAATTGCCCACGACATGTAACCTTAATTACAATAAAAAAATAAACGAAGGAGGCTTAAAAAACTATAATAAAAACAGAAAATGAGGCTAATGTAACTTCCTCCGTTGAATTTATAATAATAGATATGAGTTCTTTACACATGTATTATATATAATTACCATATTAATCATTTTTTAATTTACTTGTATGTTTGTGCTAAATATGTAATTAAAGGGGCTGACATTTTCAAGTTTTTCCATTAGAATTATATTTTATTTGAAATAATCTTCGGGTGAAAAATAACAAATCTTTGAAACCAAACTCCAGACAGCACTATTTTCCACACATAATGCCTTCTTTAACAATGTCGTAAGGCATAATTTCTCTAGCATGACTCTGATGAACTTTGGCACGACGTTCTGATGCTGAGCTAGGGTGCGAAACTTGAAACCACCACAAACTCCAGGTAAACTTTCCTCGCAGTTAAGCGTTTCCATGATTGTGGCACACAAGGACAGGAGGGGAGGGCATCCCAAATTAGCAAAAGGTCAGGGCGGGGCTAATTGAGTCGCCCTTTCTGAGTTCGACAAAAGGGGGAAATGTGGTGCGCGGATCGAATACTCGGTAAACATAACGTAAATAATATATTTACTTTTCCATCGCGTAATTTGATGCCATAATGATCCCAAATATGCACTACACTCATAGAAAAATGTAGGGGAAAGCATAGAAATATGTAAATGAGCAATGCACGAATTTTTATGAAACATTTCTAGTTTGGAGGATGCGTTCATATAGACCGTTTGATAATTATTGATCTAATAATGTAAATAAATTGAGATAAAACTATTTAAGTAATTTAAATGTTTTTTTATCGTGTATCGCCAATATTGCCCATATTATATGTTGGATTGCATGCCAATGTCATAATTTGAAAGAATGCATCAGAAGTCAATCGAATGTTGTAATTCAATGAAACATGGCGATACAAGATATTTTGTAGTCGATGGAAGAGAGAATTTCTGACCAATGTCAGATACAGTCTAAAACAATCAATAATCAAAAGACAATTTAAGAGTAAGAACGTTTTATTTCAAATGTGAATAATAGTATTATTCATGTAATTACTTAAATATTGCGACAAAACTGAACAGTAAATGTAAAGCAAATGCACGGCAATGAGTAAAATGCATTAAGTGACGACAGATGTTCAAATTTGCCATTCACTATCAAGGATGCATGGTGGATGAAATAAGATACCAATTCAGGAAAGGGTGGATATACATTATTTCTTATTTTTCTGCTTTTTCAACAATATTCTTCACGGGAAAAGTGTTCGTTGGCTCAGGGTCATCAAAAACGTCGGGTTTGATTGCATAAACACGGCAAATTGCATATAATGACAAGTAGCGAGAGCCTCACATGCAATCATACCCTCACTGTTAAGAGGATATTAATACTTTCATAATTATAAGCAGCTGTCCTAGCTTCTTAATTTAAAAAGTCAAAGATAATCAATATTAAAAAAACGATAGATACCGTGAAGTCGGGCCAGAGTAATTTTAGTGAAGAATTCATTCAATAATGGATGGAGAGTTTAATACGAAAACAACGAAGTCAAAATCTGATAGCTTCTAATGTAATATGGACTCAGTAAAAAAAATTATTTTTCAGAAACATAAAGATCATTATGCCTAACTGTAATAGGCTACGGTGGTACTGTGAGCAGAGATGCGCAATGTTAATAACTTGGAAAATGCAAATTTAACGGGGAGTTTTCCGTCAATGCAGAGACGAAAAGAAATATTGGACAAACACAAAGCTATGATGATAACTTAGAGGAGAGATGAGTCGGCGGCTGCTAGATAGGGAACGATCTTTGGAAAAGAGGATGCATCGAAGAATTCAGTAGATGAATAGAAGACATAATGTTCAGTGATCGAAACAGCTCATGATGTGACGGCTGCCATCGAAAATGTTTGGTTCTCGTAACGAGCAATTTAAGAAATCGACGAAATATGGGAAACGAATCCTCACGTAATGATTACTTCAGCAGGGCAGGACTAGTAGGGCAGAGGGAATGCTGAGTAGCAAAAAAAGGCATTACTCAAGCAGAAGGGTGCTGTTTTCTGGAGCTATGCTGAGGTTGGCCACAGCGCCACAAGTGTTGTTAACAGTGTGTTAAAACTGCTGAAAACGCGTAGTAATTAACGAAAACGCAAGCACCTCTCAGAGATATCTGGAAGAAGTTCTCCGACTGAATGACTTAAGAAGGGTGCGAAGGCTCTACAGCAGGCCAAGCGGCGGCGGTCAGGTAACATAAGGAAGGAAAGATATCGGAAGAACTTGAATTTCTGGGCTGCCAATGACCTTGAGAGCTTCCGGATACTCCACCGTTTGTTATGCATTCAGACCTAGTGATTAGACCCAAAAGGCTTTCATTTTGTCTAGGGAAAGACCCAACTACTTGACTTGCAGCACCAATGCAAAAAAATGCGCATCTTCCAATGAAGAGTAAGACTCACAGAATTATCGTATCTCTATCACTGCCTTACTGGCACAGCTACCATTCGCTAGAAATATCTTTACTCGATGCTCGCAACATGGAAAAGAAAGCAGCACCCGAAATTTTAAAAAGCTGCAATAGAGGATACCAATGATTTGTATTAGCCATAATGTAATGGCAACATTTAACCTTAAATTTAAAACAAAGTTACCTCTCAAACAACATCGAAACATCAAATGAATATTCCACATTGTATCCCACACACAAAATTAATTATGAAATCTCGATCACCGACGTAATTTTGGAATGTTCCAGAATACCACGATTCAAAACGTAGTCCAGCAAAGATATGGAGGATAAAATGTCCCCATTGTCATTCGGACATGTTGCACCTTTGCACCACAGCCTCCAAACATGACCGTCCGCTGCACTGCAAGGTCAATCAAACGTTTCGAATACCACTTTGGTCTAATCATTAAAACGGTCGCGTCATTAAGCCACGGTCTAGAACAAAGAACATTAGAAAATGTGAGAGTATGCGTGAAAGAATTTTGAGAAATGCTCATTGCTTTACAACTTAGATAGCTAATGTTATGACGACACGTATCAAAAAAGTGAAATTTTTACTGAAATTAAACTATTAAGGCGCGCATTTAAATTTGAAACACTCAATATATTTCAGTTTTAGTTCATTTTATGACTAAATATCAATAACTTCAAAGTTTATGTGAACGAAATAGCCCGTGGCACTGCATGGAAATACAGAACAGTGCTTCCTGGTCTAAATTTCCACAGATTTCAAATTCATCAATAAAAACGCATTATTTTCAGGTATTACCTCTGGCACTGATTTGAAACCTAAGCTCGATTTCAGCAGATATAGGGAATTAATCATTCTTCAGCCATCGGAGGTATACTTTATTTCTAATAGGGAGAGAACGCAATTGTAAGGCTATAAAATAGACGGAGGGACAAAGATACAGCAAGGAGAGGACATTTTTAAGGCCACCGCGAATCGGAAGATGGAGTCGATAAAGGACACAATTGATGCTTCATCTCTAACAAAATTATGAAGTCAGAAGATTCTTGCGAAATTTCGTGGAATTTAAACGTGATGGAATAACAAAACGCACAATTTTTCAATTCCATTCCCAATCTCCCTTCCATTGCATGCACTTTAAAACAATTTGTCACCTGAATATGATGAATAAACATTGAAACCCGGTTAATTAGTAAATTTTATACTGTGGAAAATTTCACTTTTTGTTATTCCGTCTAACAAAACCATTGACGCCTAAGGGGGTGAAGTAGATATTTAGGCCTCAGCAGACGCTCTTCAAGATGGCATTCCACCACCTAATGGAGCATTTTCAACAATTTACGCCGAAGACACAATAACAAACATAATATTACATTGAAAAAGAGGTATTTTTGCACATGCGCCCTAAAGTTTTCAACAATGTGGCAGATTACATCGAAGAGAGAAGACATAAAAGACATAGGGACAATTTTTAAATGGCAATATAATTGATCCCTGATCACAATAATGTTGATATTTTATTCTAGAAGTCTTATCACAGTTTAGGTTTGACAATTCAAGTAAAATTGTATACAGTACGGTGAATTACCTAGACTTGATAATGAATGATGGACTTGTGTTTTCCATATTGAAACAAGGGCATGGAGTGGAATATTGTGCGTTCGATTAAGTAAGAATGAAAAAGAAGATATTCTCGTTCCATCTAAATACGCCAGAATAAGGGACATTTAGAATTCATGATGAGAAAATAAACTAGGTACAAATTCCACTATGTTTTTAATTGCTGTGGACTGGTTTCGACGTCTAAAGCGTCATTATCAAAACAAAAAAGATTGTTTATCTGGATAATGACGCTTGACACGTCGAAACCGGTCGGCAGCAATAAAAAAATAGAGGAATTTGTTTAGTGTTTCTTTTCAGCATGAATTCTATCAATAATCTCCACCAAGTATCACCTCAATCGAGTGATTTGAAGGTACATTTAGTTTTAAATTGTTACATATCTACATCTACAAAATACCCTGCAAGCCACCTCAGGGGTGTGCGGCAGGGGGCATATGCCATGAATGAAGTTATTACCAGCAGAAGAGCATTTTATACTCGGACGGCAGCCACAGTTTTAAAACCTTTTAGGCTGCTTAAAGCTTCAAACATATTTGTAATTTATATTTATTTGTATTTATCCAGTTACAAATTTTTATATTATCTTTTAGCACGTTAATGGTGACTAAGCGTTAATTTAGAGTAATACAGGAACCAACAAGAGAAACGGTGAATGAGAAAGCAGTGCAGTATGTATTGGCAATCGCCCATTCGCAGAGAAAGCCGAGTAGCTAGCCCAATTTAAATTCCTTATCACAAGTATCAAACATTCTACTGAGTGTAAATAAAATGATTAGTGAGGTCTGTTATTATTAGTACTAAATTATTTCCATAGAATCGATATATACATACATACATACATACATATATATATATATATATATATATATATATATATATATATATATATATATAAATAAACTTTGCCACAGGTGGGGCGGAAATAAATATAGAAACACAAAAAAGAACACTCACACACTATACGTTCTGATATTTCGACAGCCGAGCTGCCTTTCTCACAGAATGAAGGATACAGAAACTTTATTTTTATTTAAATTATCGCGTGTGTGATTTTCCACGAACTCGTATATATATATATATATATATATATACGAGTTCGTGGAAAATCACACACGCGATAATTTAAATAAAAATAAAGTTTCTGTATCCTTCATTCTGTGAGAAAGGCAGCTCGGCTGTCGAAATATCAGAACGTATAGTGTGTGAGTGTTCTTTTTTGTGTTTCTTGGCATATTGTATATATATATATATATATATATATATATACAATATGCCAAGAGGGTGGTCGATAAAAATATACACACGGAAAAAAGAACATTTACAAATAAAAACTTCCGATATTTCGGTGAAGATATTCGCTCCACCTTTCTCTAGGAGAAGAGTAGGAATGAGGAAAAGGATAGAGGTTGAGGTATGGGAGGGGAAAGAGGGGGGAAGACGAAGGTGTTACAAGGGGAAGGAGGGGAATGAGAGGGGAGAGGAAGGAGGGGAAAGACGAAGAGCTAGGAGAGGGCGAGCGGGGAGAGGGCGAGCGGAGGGGAGAGAGAAAAAAGGGGAGCAAAAGGAAGAGGAGTGGAGGAAGCAGGGAGAGATGAGATGAGGGGGAGGGAGAAACTAGTGTGATTTATTGAGTCCGGGGGGCGAGAAAGCCTGGTGGACCAGAATACAAGAAGATTCAAGATCTTTGAGCTGAAGGGGAGAGGAAGAGGGGGGAAGGGAAGCAAGAAGACCAAATTTAAAAGTGTTATTGAAAGTGGAGTTGTGGGAGGAGACGTGAATGGCGACAGGGAGAGAAACAGAGAGGGAGGGGCAATCGTTACAAGAAGAGCGGTGCCCATTCATTCTAATATTGAGAGGAGTGGTGGATAAGCCAATATAGAAAGAAGGGCAGTATTGGCAGAGGAGGATGTAGACAATGTTAGGCGTGGTGCAGGAGGGTGAGAGGACAAAAGGGAGGGGAAAAGCGAGGAACTTGTCCGGCAAGGGCTGGGTGATGAGGATGGCGCAAGTTTTACATCGCGGGCGGTTGCAAGGGGTGGGAAGGGATTTGGTGGGTTTGAGTGATTTGGACAGGGGTTTGGTAATATTGAAAATGGCGGATAGATTGGGGGGGCGTCTGAAGCTGAGAGAGGGACATTGGGGGAATATTTTAGAAGTGGTTAGGTTGTCCGACAGGATAGGGTAGAGGTTTTTAATAATACGCCTAATAGAGTCCACACCTGGGAAGTAGGTGGTACAGAGGGAGATATTGTGTTGGGAAATGCTATTAGTAGGAGGCAGTTTGGGGGAGTGTGGTTTTTTGAGGATTTTTTTATTGAGAAGTTGCTCTGGATAGCCTCTGCGAAGAAGAGATTGATGGAGGTTAGTAAGGAATTTATCAAGGGAGTCAGGGTTGTTGCAAATTCGGTGGCCACGAATAGAAAGGGAGTAGGGGAGGGAACGTTTAGTATGGGAGGGGTGGCAGCTGTTATAATGGAGGTATTGTTGTTGGTTGGTGGGCTTGTTATGCACGGAAGTGCTAAATTTGCGGTCAGAGAGGGAGACGTTTACGTCTAGAAAGACGACGTTAGAGGCAGAGATGTTAGAAGTAAAGGAGAGGGGAGAGGAGGCGTTGAGGGAGGAAATAAAAGAGTTGAGAGAATGAATACCATGTGGCCATAGAAGGAAGATGTCGTCAATGTAATGAAGCCAGACAAGAGGTTTTAGTAAAACCACTTCTTTCCAATCACCCCCTTGAAATCTTCACCAACCTTCTCCTATCAAAACTCTCTGAGCCATCTTTTTTCAACTCCCTTAAACCAAAACCCAATCTATCTCCTTCTGAAATCTCGGCCCTCAGAAAACTTACTCTAAATCCAGATATTGCCATCACTCCTTCTGACAAAGGCTCCACAGTAGTCATCCTCAACTCTTCTGACTACCTCGATGAAGCCAACCGGCAACTTTCTGACACTTCCTCTTATCAGCCTTTGTCCCATGACCCTAATCCTGAATATTTGGATGAAATAATCTCCTTCCCTCAAATCAAAGGCCCTGATGAAGGCCTGTCTAAACAAGATATCACCCTTCTTTCTCCGTCACACCCACGCACCCCAAACTTCTATATTCTACCCAAAATCATCCACAAACCTGACAACCCTGGCCGCCCCATTGTCTCCTCTTATAACTCACCCACCGAACGCATGTCCGCATTTGTTGACTACTACCTACAAACCATTGTCCACTCCCTGCCCTCCTATATCAAAGACACTTATCATTTTCTTGAACGCCTCCATTCTACTCCACTCCCCTCTAACTGTGATATCTTAATGGCCACTATTGATGTCACTACCCTATACACCAGTGTTCTTCTTTTTTGTGTTTCTATATTTAATTCCGCCCCACCTGTGGCAAAGTTTATTTAAATTATCGCGTGTGTGATTTTCCACCAACTCGTATATATATATATATATATATATATATATATATATATATATATATATATATATATATAGGTGCATAGATAGGCCTATAACAAGTAGCATTAAATTCAATCAGGGCATATTTGCAGGGCAACGGCCTGTTACGATAATAACACTAGTTCCCGTTCGGTCACCGGAGTGAAAAATCGTTGGGTTCGACTCGAATTTGCCGCGGAGTAATCTTCCAATACGTCGATATGTCGTTTCCCCACTCTGACCCTGCAAGTGGCAGATAGGGGCAAGGTGTTATACGTATGCAAGTGTCAGACAGTGAGTGAACTAAATGACATTAAATGTTGAAGCACGTTAAACTGACATACCGCATATTTGCATTCTTAAAGTGATAAGATTGCCAATAATGCTTGTGAAAAAAAACTTTTGTTTCCTCAGACGCACAAAATAGTAAGTAATAGGAGGCTGCAGAAGTATAGTCACCGAAAAAAAACGTATTATCGCTCTTTATAGACAATGTTTGTAAGTGTATATGTTTGCCAACTATCGCCCACTTCACCGTCATGAGCATGGGGCTCTTTAATGCGAATCGATAGGTGACCTCAGGCAGAGGCACTCTCTCCACATTCTCATTTGACGTCCACCCAATCGGCGCAGGGCTTTCCCGATATTTACCTCCGACAGACAGAGAGAGAGAGAGAGAATGGGAGAGAGAGGGCACTTGATGAGGCAGTTAGGGGCAGATGACCATTTGGGCAAGACAGTTCCTCCTTTCTCTCCACTCGTCACTCACAATCAGTCCTATAATCGAGAGCGATCTTCGCCTTCGATTAGGAGACCGCTCCGAAGCCCGTCATTTCGACGGAAGAAGAACCTGGAAATGAACGCTTTCACAAACGCACGGCGTTCGTGCGTGCAGGGGCGTACCCTGGCTCGAGTCCAAATCGCTGCCCTTCAGCGGAGCTTCCGACTTGGAAAAAAGATAAATAAATTTAAGAAAAACATTCCTCTTTTTCGCCGCGGTTAATGTGGGCGGAAAATTGTTTCTTGAGGAGCTCTGGGGGGTTACTGAGGAGAGGGTTGCGGAAACAAGTCGAATGTTATCTCATTACAGGAAGGCCTATGCATTTTAAATGCCTTTGTCTGAAAGCCAAACATCAAATATTATGTCTGCATCATTAAAATATTTTGAAAACGCAGGATTGGGCCAAATAAAACCAAGCCACCGAAAGTATTAAGAATAAGCGTGTGATTGCGGGTACTGTCAACTCGTGGACATTCCATTAGGATGGAAAAATGATAAGCTTTTCCTTCAGTTTTTCGTCCCAAATGTTGAAAAAACTAAAGAAGGATACTGGAAATTCAAACGGAAAAGTGCTACGAAAGATATCCAGGGTCAGACCGGTAGCAGCTGATATAGTGTTGGGGGTCATTTCCCCTAAATGAATACCTAAGGGTTGACGAGTTAATGTGAACAAAATAATCATTCTTTATGACGATATTTAAGTGTTAAATTGTTTCTGGTTACCAGTCCTCGTCGATCATTATAGGATGGTTCAGTACCACAGGTGACCAAGAGCCGTTCACCAACATTTCAAAAATTGAAAAAAACACCAATGAATAAAACATTATGGTAGTTTTCGGAAATCTCGATGGTAGCAGCACTTTAAACACTCAGTAAGGGTTTGGCAATAACGTTGGGCATAGCATAGAATAGAAGCTTTTAATATCAGTACACGGATGAGCAAGGATGGAACTTAGTATTAAATTGTTTCTAGTTACCAGTCCTCGTCGAGCATTACCTTTTGCACTATAGACCATACCTTAGAAGGAGGGGGAAGGGGAGACGGGGCGGGAGAGATCAGTGAGCCCGATTTAATCCGGGGGGATTGTGAGCGGAATAAAGCCAGATGCAAGCCATTTCTAGGGTCCTCAATTGAAGGGGAGAGGCAGAGGGAGGGAGGGAAGCCAATACGCCTACACGGAATCCAAACACGCCCTTCGGATATGTAGGCATTTTTATCCAGTACGACAACCGTTGATCCTTTGTCTGCCTTAGAGATGATGATCTCATTATTGCTGGATAATTTTTTTAAAGCGAGTTTTTCTAGACAGGTGAGATTACTTGGTGGAGTTAGTGATTGGAGAAATGACTTTTCAGATAATTTAGCTTGGAAGAGTTTAATGAAGATTTCAACAGAGTGGTTAGCATGGAGTGCTTTAGGTTCCCGTTGAGACGGCGGGAGAAATTTGGAGAGGAGCTGTCGAATAGACGAGGGAGTGGACAGGATATTATGGTGGGATTTCCAGAAAGCACGCCATCTCAAGTTTAGGCAGAATTTTAGGGCGTCAGTGAGAATATTCACTGGGTTAACTCTTGGGGTGGGGGAAAAAGACAATCCATTTTGGAGCACCGAAAGTTCGTTTGCATCGAGGGAGAAGGAGGAAAGGTTTAATACTTCGCGGTCAGCGGTGGGGGCGGAAGGTGGGAGGGCCTCATGCGGCTGGGGGTGGCGTTTTGGGAAAACCGGAGGGCCACGTGGGGGGGGGGTGGAAGATTGTAGAGGGTGGAAAGGTCCGGCTTAAAGAGAAAGAGTGGAGGGGGCTTCGGAGGGGGCGTCAGTTCAGTGAATGGCAAGGAAATGCCGTTATTCAAAAAAGCAACGCAAATGGTGGAAAGTTTCTGTAAGTGGGTAGCACGTCTACGAGATTGGTTTCGCAGTGCAGAAGAGAATATATCATTAAGGAGAGTTACTGATTCGGGGGATGAAAGGGATATCATTTTAACCAGCGAGAGGAGGTCGCAAAGGTGCTTCCTGTAGATACTCTGATATTCGGAAAGGATGATGCGAGTGCATTCTAATGATTGACGATAGATGAAGGTTGTAAGTTTAGGATTAAAGCTAGGTGGGATGCCAGAAAGAGGAAGTTAAATGATAAGACTTTTGGGTATGATTCCTAAAGAATGGCATGAAGAGAGGAACTTGGAGTGAGAGCCATATAGAGCAACTTTTTGAGCAAGTCTACGTGCTTGCCGTGACCAATAATGAAGGATATTAGGATGATCCTTAGTAACAGGTAAAATAAGTGGAAAAGGAAAGAAAGAGAACAGTGGTAAGGAAAGGAAACAGAACACTTAGCTTGTGTCACCACCGCAGAACCGGAACTGATGAGACAACGACGACGAAGAAAGATGAAGAAAGTGGGCTATTCAGCCAATATAATATCTTCTGAGCAAACGCACTCGGCGAATAAAAACACAAATATAAATATACTTTTAAAACACAGGCACACGAAAATTAAAAGGACACTCACAGAATAATTTACGGGACGTTTCGACGGGCAAGCCGTCATCGTCAGCGACAAGAGATTAACTAGTGGTCGGTTACCTCGGGGGGGGGGGGTCGAGAAGCGGAACAGGAGAAGGGAAGGGGACTGGTGGGGAGCGGGAGCAAGGGGTTGCTATTGGTCAGTGGGCCAAGTTAAGCCCGGGCGATTCAAATGCCCTAAAGAACCAGATGAATGCCATCTCACGAGTCCTCAATTCAATATTAGTCCCTGATTCGGGGAGGGCTTCTAATACTTGCAGCACCTCCATTTTCGGAGAGCTCCGAAAGATCGCGACTCAGACAACATCATCCTGGGACAAATATCTTCGACCGCGAGCTGGCACGGGAGACCCCGAGGACCTCCCGCCGAACAAGCGCCGACGGCTCCAATGAGGGAAACTGGCAGCTTACATTCGTTCAAGGGGTCCTAAAAAAAGGGACCTTTTGTCTCCCTTACCGCAACGCGACAAGGAAGACTGGGGCATGAAGACCCCAGAGAGGCAAGTCCAAGGAGCCTTAAAGAGCTGGAGGGACAAAAAACCGACCCAGGTCGGGCGACACAGATGAATGCTTCTAATACAGAGAGAGAGAGAAACATTTATTGAAGGTCTTAAGATGGGAAGCGGTATGTTCAGGAATGGAATCAATGAAGGGAGGACATGTGGTGGAGTGGCGGTGCCCATTCATTCATATTGAAAGTGGGGTAGTACATTCGCCAACATAAAATGCCGGGCTGAAATTGCACGAGAAACGGTAAACAATATTTGTGGAAGTACAGTTGGCTACTGAGGAAGATTTGTTTGAAGATGGCGTAGCAGAAGAGCGTAGGAGGGAGCAACATTTGCATCTAGGACGGTTGCAAGTTGAGGAGAGTGGTGGAGATGGACCGGTCGGTTGAAGGGTGGGTTTCGTAGATTTTAAGATATCTCGCAGGTTTGCGGGACGCTTAAAAATACTGTGGGACATGAAGGTAATAGGAGGGCAGTGGAATTATTGTTCTTTAAAATTGGGTATAGATCGCGGAGGATGTTTCTGATTTTTGGGTGCCAGGGAAGAATGTATCACCACATATTTATGTGTTTATATATATATAATATTGTAACGGTCCAAGCCGTTACACCTTTTGTCTTCCACCCAAACCTCTCTTTACCCCCCCCTTATTCCTTCGCCTTCCTTTATTTGGCTTGTTGAGGTGGGAGGAGGTGTGCGTGTGGAAATCGGGTGAATGTGTGCGTCTGAGATCGAGAAATAAGTGACAAGGTCGAGTGAATGGAGTGAAACGCAGTGGAGTGAGGAGTATGATTAAGTCACAAGGTATGGTTGATTTTAAGTTAAAAAGCGATGTGTGAATTCCCCGCTGTGTTCCCCTTTCCTCAGTTTCTCCTATCCGCCATGTCCCCTTCCACTCCACAAAGTGGTATAAAAGGCGATCGCGGAAGGAAAGAAAAAAAAGAATACGCTGAGCGATATCACTGTGCGGAAGCGCTTCTCGAGCTGGGAGAGCTGATTTGAAAGTGCTGGAGGCTGAGAGGTACATACAAGGTACCACGTCCGCTGTTTGGACCACATTTCCCCCCAAGATATTCTCGACGGACACGGAGACCACGAGTGGCGTGTTGAGTTTTGAGTCCGCGGTAGAATCAGAGGATTCAGTTTGGACTACCGAGTGCCTACCACGCTTGCTGTCCCGTGCCGAGAATCCTGTGTCAACGATCATGTAAGGTTGCCGACCCGACAAACCGTCCCCCCTATTTCAGCCTCCTAGCCATCAAGTCAGCGATGGGCCCGCCACATTACGATAGTGTTCTTCACAATGGCGAGTGATTGACGCCCAAAATAGATAAATATACCATAACAGTAAGAGGAAGGGGAAGGACTAGTAATTACCTCCCTCACCCCAGTTTATTTTGAAGTGGACTAATTAAGTAAATCGCCTGTGTGCGAGGATAAGCCTTTTTTTGTGGCTATTACATGTGTTTATCATCATTTTCAAATTCATCTTATTCATTCATTTCATGAAGGGTTCGTTTGAACCATTTAAATGTCTCATCCCTCATCTATCAACCCATCACTTCACTAATTATTAGAAGGGCATTTTGTTTGAGATAATTGTAAGTCGTTTTTTTAATATATGCTTGTTTTGTTGAATGGAAAAGGTATATTTTTTTAATCTTCTTATCCAGCAAGCTGAACAACCCATAAACCCAGTACCAGCGACCCATCTCCACCCTGCCCCGGCGGTAAAGCCAGGGAGCATGTCAAGTTACGCAAGGTCGGGGACCCCCCACCCGCTTATCCTCTCTAAAACAGGCTTCTAATTATTTTTTTCGTGTTGTATTAGGTGACGCAGGTTTGCCCCGTGGATCTCGTGCGGGAGAGGTTCGTGAGGATATATTTTTTATTGTACGCTTGTCTTTCGGCCCAAAGTTTTAATCCGGGCGGGCCGTGGACCTTAACTATATATATATATATATATATATATATATATATATATATATATGCTAGCAACAAGGCGTTGAGGTTGGGGAAGGATTGGAAAGTAAATCAGTGGACACTCACTGGCAGATGATCCATGACGACACCGGTGTCCACTGCTTAGGGGTAGCTTTCGGGCTAAGGACCCTTCTTCAGCTGGAGGAGATTCATTGACACCGGTGTCGTCATGGATCATCTGCCAGTGAGTGTCCACTGATTTACTTTCCTATCTTTCCCCAACCTCAACGCCTTGTTGCTAGCGTATACTTTTATATTTATTTCCTTTCCTTTTATATTTATATACAATTTTTTTCTTTTCTCCAATCACTACTCATTTCTATCTTTTTCTTTGTCATCTTGTTTAGAACACCTTCTAAATATTCTTTATCATCTTTATATTCCCACCTCTTTTCTTCTGTCACAATGGAGCCAACTTATCAGTTGAAATACCACCTCAGTAAGCTGACTTCCCTATCATGCCACATTGAATTCCTCACCTCTTGCCTTAGCCTTGGTATTCCCCCCAACGGCCTAACGGTTCATTTACCGCTCTCAGGTTTGAACCCCGACTGCCGCCATTCGCTTGCAGTTCTACAATATAGTTTTTCTATTTCTTTCACTCGTGCAGTCCTCTCTCAGTACCGCACTCTGGCGCATTTTCATTCCCGAAAAGTAAATCACCTAAAGCAGGCGTTTTACTCGAAAGGAATTGATACCAAGATTTATTTTTCCCGTGCTTCTTCACAAAAACGAAAGCATCAACTAGCTCTTAAAAAGAAGCTCTCCAATCTGTGCGTCCAGCATTTAAGGTTAGGTCTCCCACTCCCGTTCTCTCTGGGTGCAGTCTTTACCTCGGATGCTCCGCTCTTCGCAGAAAGACCCTGCCTGGCAGACCTAATGGGTTTCCCCACCCCTCCTCCCCAACGGTTTTAGAGTCAACGGCCTCAAAAACGTCGCGCTGCCCGCCCATGTGGTGACCAGATGTCCAAGCCCGGCGAGAAGCCCTCAAAGGAACCCTTGGTCAATTTGTCCTCCCACACTCTTTCCCCCTCAGAGTCGTCACTTCTTGCCAAGGGACTATCCTTCTGTGTCACCCCTAAACTCGACCACTTTCGCCTTCTCTCTGATTTTCACTCCTTTGCGCGGAATATTCGACTAAAATTCCACTTCTCTCATGGTACAGACTCTTCCCTCAATTCTACGGAGGACGATATCCTACCACCGCAGAATCCTCTCTCTAAATTTAAAGAACCCTCCAGTTACTGACCACCCTCCCTCCCTGCCAACCATCCACTTGAACTCTACCTCAATCATATTTCCTCCCAAATATCTTCCCAAGATTTCGTGGATTCCCTGCCGTCCTCTAAGAACATTTCGCGGGACGAGTTACATGCCCTTGTCTCATTAAGGCGAAATGAGAAAATTATAATTCTTCCCGCTGACAAAGGTTCTACCACGGTAGTCATGGACCGCCAGAGATACGAGGAGGAAGCCAATCGGCAACTCAGTGACACTTCCTTTTATAAACCCCTTACTTCCGACCGTACCGCTAAGCATATCACCTCCATTTCTAAGCTGCTACGGTCTGAGGGCCCCAAGGAGGGCCTCTCTAAAAGAGAGCTCGCCCTCTTAACTCCCCGTAATCCCCGAACCCCCACCTTCTACTTACTCCCTACAATACATAAAACTGGTGTTCCCGGCCGCCCCATAGTCTCCAGTTATGATTCGCCCTCTGAGAGAATTTCTGCTCTCGTAGATTTCCACCTCCAACCATTAGTCCGGCGCCTCCCGTCTTTCGTTCAAGACACACAGCATTTTTGGAATCGTGTAAAATCCCTCCCCTCTCCACTTCCACCTGATACTATTCTCCTCACTGTTGACGTATGCTCTCTTTACACTAATATACTCCATAATGAAGGTCTGGCAGCTGAAAAGGAACTTCTCAACAGTAGACCCAATGGCTCGCGCCCCTCCACCGGATTTCTTCTGAAACTCATGAGGATGGTTCTCACCAAAAACAGCTTTGTTTTCGGAGGGCGTCATTTTCTCCAAGTAAGGGGCACGGCTATGGGCACGAGAATGGCCCTCTTACGCCTCCAGCTTCCTCGGGCGATGGGAGAAAAATCTTTTATCTTCTTCCCCCCACAAGCCCCTCATTTGGCTCCGTTATATTGATGATATTTTCATCATTTGGACCCATGGAAGCTCAGCCCTTGAAGATTTTATTCAAAGGATTCACTCCCATCCAACTCTTTCTTTCACTCACCACTCTTCCACTTCTTCAATCACTTTCCTCGATGTAGATATTCATTTGCAAAATAGAAAACTCAGCACATCCGTCCATAAAAAACCCACCAACCTTCAGCAGTACTTGCACTGGGACAGCTGTCATCCCGAACACTGCAAACGCTCTCTCCCTTTCTCTTTGGCACGTCGAGGTCGCCGAATCTGTTCTGAAAATTCTTACTTATTTCGATACTTGGAAGACCTGGAAAAAGCTTTCGTGAGTCGTGGCTATCCACCCTCTTTGGTGAGAGAACAACTCATTAAGGCGACCGAACCCTCTCCGAGACCGCGCTTCGTACCTCATCCTGAGGACAATATATCAATAGATGATTCTATTATCTTTGCGACCACCTTTCATCCAGGTCTTGATGATTCACTGAAAAGCCTTCGAAATCAGCACACTCCATTTCTCTCCTCTTCCCCCTCAACTTCCTCCCTTATTCAAAGACCTCCCGTGCTCTCCTTTCGTCGCCCTCCCAATCTACAAAATAGTCTCTGGATCCGTGAGATCCGTCAAACTTCACTTGCAAGTAGTGTTACCAATCTCTCTCCTATTGGCTGTCACCCTTGCAACAAACCCCGTTGCCTCACTTGCCCAATCAACACCTCTTCCCGTTTCTTCACTACTCCGATGACGAATGTCACATATCAAATACTTACTCGGGGAAACTGCCCCTCGAGTAATGTTATATATCTTATAACCTGCAAGCACTGCCAGGCTTTCTACGTTGGCCTCACCAGCACACCTTTAAATATGCGGGTAAACAATCACAGGAGCAGCGTGATGCAACAGTTGCAGTTGCCTGTAGCGGAGCACGCTAACTCGCATAACCTCGCCTTCAACAACTGCTTTCATATTAAAATAATCCGCGCCCTCCCACCCGACACCCCCATAATAGAGCTCCGCCACTGGGAGCTCTCTTATATTTCCATTTTAAAGTCAACCTGCCCTCCCGGACTCAATCTTCGCTAGCTCCCTCTCCTCCCATTCCACCCCCCCTGCACTTCCTTCCAACCAATTCCCTTTCCCCAACAACCAACCCCGTACCAAGACATACCCTAAACTCCTAACTCCAGTGTGACACTCCTTAGTAGTGAATCTCCTCCAGCTGAAGAAGGGTCCTTAGCCCGAAAGCTACCCCCAAGCAGTGGATACCGGTGTCGTCACGGATCATCTGCCAGTGAGTGTCCACTGATTTACTTTCCTATCCTTCCCCAACCTCAACGCCTTGTTGCTAGCATATACTTTTATATTTATTTCCTTTCCTTTTATATATATATTTTTTTTTTGGTCATAGAAAATAACATTTATTTACATTGTTGGATACATCGTTGGAAAGGTCATGGCTTCAGCTATTTTTCGATGTAGTCACCCTGGCGCTCGATGATTTTCCTCATCCGCATGATGAACTTTTGAATACCGTCGTCATACCAGCTTCCGTCCGCGTTGCGAAGGCGTTGACCTCATCTTGCACCTCGTCGTCCGTCGCGATCTTCATCCCTCCTAGGTGTTTCTTCAGGGTGAGGAACATGTGGAAATCACTTGGTGCGACGTCGAGGCTGTACGGAGGATGCCCGATCACTTTCCACCCAAACTTCGAGATCAGTTCCTGCGTCTGACTAGCCGTATGCGGTCGCGCGTTGTCATGATGAAATGAGACCCCCTTCGTCAGCATTCCTGAACGTTTGTTCTTGATGGCGCGCCGAAGCTTTTGTAATGTGTGGCAGCATCTTTCCTTATTGATAGTGGTTCCCCGGGGCATGAAATCCACCAGCAATAATCCTAAGTTCGTCTAAAACTAATAAGTTCGTCAATTTTAGGTTCAACTCTCTTCAGTATGATGGATGTAAGTATTTTGGAAGCATTCGTGACTAGGCTTAGGGTGCTGTATTGTTCATATTTTTTCACCGAGTTCTTTTTCGGCAGGGGGACAATGATGCATTTTTTGAAATCATCTGGAAGATTTCCCGTTTCGTACATCGTATGAACAAGATGGTAGAGGGTGTCTGAGGTCTTTTCACCCGCTGCTTTGATCAGTTCTGCCGGCATGTTGTCGATGCCCGGGGCTTTTTGCTCTCTTGGTTTTATAACTGATAAGTTGAATTCGGATCTCATAATTGAGTCGCCTTTGATGTCATCTTCAACTTCGTCGTCATGTTCAAGAACAGAATCTTTGGTTAGAATTTCATCTCCATGTAATTTCTCGAGGTATTCTTTCCAACATTCTGCTACTTTGTCTGCTTCGTACAAGAGCTTTCCATTTTCTTCTTCTATCGCACAACCCTTCATTTTTTTCTGACCAAAAAATGCTTTATGGGATGAATATGCGGATTCCGCATTTCCGTTCTCCATCAGAATGGCTGATGTATATTTATTTTATGCCACGTATTTTTTGCTTACAAGTGAATTTCATATCCGTCCATTGTTATATAAACTAACTAACGTCAACTATTTAAATTAAATATATGTAAACTATCTAACCTTATTCGCCGCTGAAGACAGTTGCATAAACCGAAAATTTCACGATGTGCATGTGTTTCTCTTTTTTGTCTATTGTGCTCGTCTCTATCTACGAATTTTGTACTATATCTATATAATCGGGGGCGAACTGAGGGTGTGCCCTTTAAAGGAGTAGGGTAAGAGAGGAGAGAGGGGGAGAGTGGAGAGAGGGGGAGGAAAAGAGGAGTGTGTGGATGAGTCCTATTCGTCGTCTTCCACCATAACACGACCAAATTGATCGAAGGCAAGGGCTGTGTGGCTGGAGGAGGGAGGGATTGGCTGGGGCGGGGGACGAGGGGGGGCGATTGGGGGTTAGGGGTTGAGATAGGGAAACTGAGAAGGAGGCGTAGGAGACACTGCGGGATGGAAAGAGAGGGTCCCTAATAGACCCACACAGGAATATCGTACATACGTACGTATATGTACATATATATGCGATACGTGTATTTTTCCCTCGCACGCTAAAATAGACCTGAGCACGTTCAACGCACGAACCGTCTCGCAATTGGTTTCGATGGAGCTACACCTCTCCCCCCTGTCGCGAAGCTCTTAAGAGCACCATTATCATCGTCAAAGGTCACAGCCACGTCTACGACCTGTATGACAGGTGGGAACCACAATCTGCGTCTATGAGATGGTGATTTCCGTGACATGAGCTAATATGTGCCAAACACTGAATTTTGCCATTTTAGGATCTTCCCTGAGCGAAAATTTTCGGCACTACCTACGCATATATAACTCCAAATATACAGGAAATGTTTTAGCCTTATAAAATGAAAACACAGGAATTGTGCAAGCTTTAAGATTGACTCCGCCAGATACAATTATATATATAGGGAGGGGTAAGGATATACAGGGGACTATGGTTAATAGATCGAGGATTCATGGGTCTAGGATTTACAGATCTATGTTTTAAGGGCCTAGGATTTATGATTATGTATATGGTTTATGGGTCTTGAGTTTAGTGTTCTAGGGTTTACTCGGTTAAGATCTATTGAAATATGTCTCGTAGGTCTCGGGTCATTATGTTATGGTTGAAATCTCTCGAATTAAAAAACATAATCCACCGTATTGGACCGGCCATATTGAATTCTGAAAAACTGACACCGGATACTTGATCAGCGACCCCAAAAAATCCGAGTATACTGAATTTCATCGGAATCCGTTGATTTAAAAATAGCCCGCCATATTGCAACCACCATATTAAATTCTGAAAATCTGACGCCGGATTCTTGATCAGCGACCCCAAAAAACCCGAGTATACTGAATTTCATAGGAATCCGTTGATTTTAATAATAGTCCGCCATATTGGAATCGCCATATTGAATTATGAAAATCTGGAGTCGGATTCTTCATCACCCACCCGAAAAACCCCGGTATACCGAATTTAATCTAAATCCGGTAATTTTTTTAATTTTAAATAAACTGTCGAACCGAAGATGACGTCAATTAATAATTTACAGGGGCCATCTTGTGTCCGTCATCTTGAATCAGCGTTAGTGGATCCAGTACTGTTTGAACATGTTGTTTGGTGCATGAGTGACTCTTATTTCAATTATTATGCACTGTTTTTTAAATCATTTTTCGGTAAATTTTAGGTAGTGAATTGGCTAATGGCAGCCATATTGGTCGGCCATCTTTGATTTTCAAAAATAAACATATGAATCTGAAAAGTAGACATTATGAGCTTCAATTTAAGCCTACATTTGTTTAATTTGGATGAGAGGAATTTTGTCTGGGGGGGGGGTCTCCGATGATCAGAGAATGCCCCATATATCTTTTATCTTTATATATATAAAAGTCAATGTATGTATGTATGTATGTATGTATGTATGTTCCACATCTCCTCCTAAACCATAGGGCCGATTTTGATGAAATTTGGAACACATGTTTGTTACTGGTAGACAACAAACACTGTAGGGTTTTCAATTAACCAAAACCCTTTTTTTTCAGGGTTAAGGGTGTGATCCTTAGTAATACATAAAAATGTAATGATCTCTGTCTGTCTGTTGCTCTATCACGCAAAAACTACTGAACCGATTGAGCTGAAATTTGGCATGTAGATAGAAAAAATGTCTGGTTGTAATATATGCTATATAAAAAAGCCCTCAGGGCCCCCAAAAGCCCCCGAGGGTCACCCCTGGTGGTCCATGCTAAGCATTGGGTTCGGTGCAGTGGTTTCTTTCATTGCTTTTTAAAAGTACTTTCACTCAAGATATAGGCCTGGGATTTTTTTTATCGGATGGCTGAATAAAGGAAGTTTCTAATTTTATCAATCGATTTTCTTCTACCCTCAGAAGTTTTCTGAAATTCATCTTTTCAGCTGAAAAATCTCATATTTTTATCTGAAATCAACAATAACATATTTCCTTGACAACCATAGATTTGATTTTCAGAGGATATACCCACCTCTAGCATTGAAATGTCACGTTTTCCTACAGGCCCATGATAGTACGTAGAAAGCAAATCCGTATAAGAAGGGCCCAGAGTCCCAAGGGCCCCATGATAGATTTCTTCAGGGGTTAATCGATAAATTCAATGCATATTTACAACAAGTATACTCTTCATCGTCTTTCTCAAAGTAGCTCTCAAAGGGGCATCGCATGTGTATGAGAGAACACTTACGAAGTAAACAATACAAATACAGGAAATTAATTGATTACACACAATTATGTGTGCAAGAATATTTACGTGCAGCGAATATCAATGGTAATAATGCCTCTGTTGCTACAACAAACACGGCGTTGTTTATTATCGTTTAATACTCAGATGTATTATACATAGTGAAACCGTCTGCCTCTAATTACGATTGCGAACTGTTTTTTAGAACAATTCCCACATCATTAACGTCACGAGTTATTTATATGTTTAAAAGTGTTAAAGTGCAGTTAACTTACATTCACTCATTTTTGGGTTTCCCGTGCATAAAGGTGGACCAATAGTCACTCATCTCTCCGTGCACCTGGAAAACGGTCGGCGTGTCCACCACAACGAACACAACATACAGGATAGGTTACGAACTCCTCGAATGACCACGTATATAGTTTTTCTTCAGGCTTTGCGGTTTTCTTATAAAATAAGTTTAACGTTTTTCACACCCGTTGAATTTCAACAGGTACCTTCCGCTCGTATATATATATATATATGGGTCATTCCACCTCAATTCAACAAACGTTTGTTCCTTAGGGTCTCAGATTTTGATAAAAATTGGTGTATGGGTACAATATTAACTCAAACTGAATACCCTCAAACCGTTTTGTGAAAAACATTTTTTTGAGTGAATTATGCATATTTTAATTTTTTCGCATTTTTAGCAAAAATCCGTGCCTTAAATCATATTATCACTTATATCTCCGCTTGTAATTGTCATAAAACAACAATTAATAGCTTTTATTAAAGCTAAATCTTTATTGAATGCAAATATATCAATAAAAAATTATTTTATTCTATACCCTATTGTTGTAAATCACTAATGTTTAAATAATTGTTAATAAACTTTTCTCAAATACTCCATCTCAGAATCGGCCGAAACTTTTTTTCCGTAATTTAAACATATCTAGCTAACTATTTCAAAAATAAAACTTAGTGGAAATTCATAAATGCGCTTTTTATAAATATTTAAACATTTACAAATTTCTCTCGTGTTTAAAACATTGTTAATAAACTTTTCTCAAATACTCCATCTCAGAATCGGCTGAAACTCCTTTCCCGTAATCTAAACATATCCAGATAACTACTCAAAAAATAAAATTTAGTGTAAATTCATAAATGCGTTTTTTATAAATATTTAAACATTTACAATTTTCTCTCACGCGGCCCATCAGCTTCCCATTTTGAATACATGCAGCAGACACGTGATGCAAGCCTAAACATTTCCCTAATTGCTCAAGGTCGTGGCTATATGAGATAAAAATATATTATTAACTATGAATGTTAACAAAAATTTTTATTTGTTCTGTTAAATGGATGTTTGCAGAGAAATTAACCATTGAGCCCCACTTTCTCTGCACGAAGTTTTTTCTAACTACTCCGACACAATCGATTGAAAACTAACGAGAAAGCAAAAACCTTGTATTTATAACAATGTAAAATGGCTAAGTTAGCATGCTTTCCTTAAACGTATGATGTCCTACCTTGTAGGAAGGGGTCCTCTCCGAAATATTTTATTTGAGGATCCTGATACTCCTGCCTGCAACTACAGATGAATCCTCGTCCCTTACTGGACGATGAGTCTCTTCATTATAACCACTCCATTTGATTCGGGTATTGCTGCATGAAACTCCCTAATGTCTGGTATACTAACTGCCTGACGAAATCTTTTCGCAAGTACATCGGAATGTTTTCCAATTTCTTCTTTCTTTGCGTAGCCAAAATCCACTCCTAAAATATGATCTTTTGCCCGTTTAAAGAGTTCTATAGGTGTACGTATTTGTTTTTCGTATGGAAGCTTAAGACTTGCTCTTGCTGCTAGTCTTTTCAAAGTTCCTCCCAGTTCGTCACTTGGCGCTTAACCATGCGATGTAGCAAAGAAATCCCATTCTACAGATACTGTGAAATCTTTCCTGTGAAGAGATAAGTTCTGAATGTTATACTTGTTTTATAATGAGCAGCTTCTCCATCTGAATAATATTTTTCTTTTTCAAGAATTTAAGAAGAAGTTTTTGAAAAACATGTACAGTTGATGTTATATGCTTCAGACTGTCTGATATGATTACGAAGTTCAATGGGATTACATTATCCTGGACTTTAGGGCTGTAATAGCAAGCAAAGAGGTGAACTGTTGCTTGGCCGTTATTCCAGTGCATACCTTGCATGCTGTCTTGTAAAACGAAAGCGTAATTTTCTGGAAAATCTTCAATGACGAGAACCTGCCCCACTTGGATGTTATGCTTTACATTTCTAAGAAAATCAGATTGATTTTTAGCAATGTAGTCATGTGGCTGAAGTTTCTGTAACTTTTCAATAAAAGTTTCAAAAAGTTATCGGTAGATTTTGTAAACATTTCTAGGGAGCAATGGTTAGCTTGAACCCATTGGTGGTAAGTATTGCTATCAACTAAATTTCCATCAAAGTGTTCTTCTACTGAATTCCGAATTTTGCTCGGCCCAGGGCAGTTTTTACATTCGTTCAAATGGCATGCCTCTGTCGCAGGGAAACACATCATTGCTGACAAATAGTCTTTATATGACAACAGCGGCTCGGTGTTATCCCCTAGATTTAGTGGTGACAACCTTACACCTAAAATCATTAATTTAATATTTTTATGCGCCAGACACACGCATACGGTATGAGTTCCTGATGCTCCCGCAAGAACGCACTTCTTAGGTCTGAGCTCTGCAAATTTTGAAAATGAAACAGTATCTTCGGCATATTTTTCCTTAAATTACAAAATATCGCTTTCAAATTTCCAAAAATTAGTCTTCTGTTTATGTGTCTGTTTTCCATTGTCATTAACGCCGAGCAAGAGTTTTCAATCGATTGTGTCGGAGTAGTTAGAAAAAACTTCGCGCAGAGAAAGTGGGGCTCATTGGTCAATTTCTCTGCAAACATCCATTTAACAGAACAAATAACAATTTTTGTTAACATTCATAGTTTATAATATATTTTAATCTCATATAGCCACGACCTTGAGCAATTAGGGAAATGTTTAGGCTTGCATCATGTGTCTGCTGCATGTATTCCAAATGTGAATCTGACGGGCCGCGCGAGAGAAAATTGTAAATGTTTAAATATTTATAAAAAACGTATTTATGAATTGCCACTAAATTTTATTTTTGGAATAGTTAGCTGAATATGTTTAGATTACGGAAAAAAAGTTTCGGCCGATTCTGAGATGGAGTATTTGAGAAAAGTTTATTAACAATTATTTAAACATTATTGATTTACAACAATAGGGTATAGAATAAAATAATTTTTTATTGGTTTAAAAGGGTTTGGTGGGGAAGATGAAAATGAGTCAAATCCAGACAGAAAAAATTTTCACCTTAGCCGGGATTCAAACCCGGATCTCCCAATTGCCGGTCAGGTGTGCTCCCAGTTACACCACCAAGGCTACTCAATTAACTGCTGAATTTGACGGGGTTTTATGTTACAACCCATGCCCAACTAAATCGGCCAAGAGATGGCACGCAGGGACGGTTTCACCCACCATATAGGGGACAAACACAATTGGAAGGTTGAAAGGTAAAGAGGAATACAGACATATATATATATATATATATATATATATATATATATATATATATATATATAATAAGGTTAGTTAGTTTACATATATTTTATTTAAATTGTGGACGTTAGTTAATTTATATATATATATATATAATTTGAACAGAAGATGAAAGAAAGAGATAGGAAACATATAATTGAAATTGGACGAAGACGCTGGATATCACCAGTGTCTTCGTCCAATTTCAATTATGTTTTCTATCTCTTTCTTTCACCTTCTGTTCAAATTATTATATATTTATTCGCCTAAAGGAGGTGTGTGAGTGAGTGAACGATATATATATATATATATATATATATATATATATATATATATATATATATATATATCAATAAACCTTTCTCTTGGGCTCATAAGGGAAAAGAATTACTCATAAATAATTACATTTTAAGAGGAAGTACATTTCGTGAAATTTGGAAAGAAAAAATATTAATTGATTGTCAGTACATATTGTATTAATAGGTAATGAAGCTTCAGCATTTTCAGCTTTCTCAACAAGTTGCCTGAATACACTTTTCCTGTTTAATGTCTTTTTTATACCTTTGATTTCTTTAACCTACTATTGCAAAGAAAAAACACGCTTTACACCAATGGCATTATGGAACAATAAAATCTTAGACACATCATATAGTTGTCATAACTGTGTGAAGCTACCATTTTTATAGTTCCCGGTCAAACAAACGTCAAATAATCATATACAGACAAAGTCCAGTGACTTTTTTGTATAGATTTTAGTTTGAGTTATAATTTTTAATCCACAAAAACAGAAAATATACTTGGGAGACAGGATAAGAGTAGTAAAGTAACGAGTGACCTTAATTTTAGGATATAATCTATAAATAGTAACTAGAAGGACGGAATGGGGACATTTGAAATTTTTTTCTAATTCAAACGAATGTTCAAATAATTATTTTGATTTTGATTCCTTTAAAATTTTCTGATTTTGTACCCATTTACCAATGTTTTTATGGGATAAAAATATAGGAATAATTTTTGAGTCAGAAATAAAAAATAAAATATTCAAACTCACAGTTCACAATGGAAGAGATAACACACTGGAGGCTGCTTCGCAGAAAACCTGGAAAAAGAACACAGAAGAAAATTAAAACCAATATTTCATCTGCCTATTTTCTCACCATAAATCAGAGAAAGATTAAATGCACAAATTCATTTTAAATCAAGAGAGCCTCTTTCAAATTATAAAGTTATTTATTTGTAACTTCAAAAAAAGATTGAACAAATCATATCATAAAATAATCATATAAGATACATTTGACTTGAAATGTAATTCTTAATGTCAGTTTATTATTATATCACGATTGCAAACTTAAAACGTATTTATACGCGCGAGGTATTAGCATTGAATTTATATTTAAAACGCAGCGCGTCCACGCTGAGAACATAAATACATAGTCCGTCATATAAGAAATGTGACTTGGATAAAAAAAATGTTTTTCTATGCCTACTTCGTATGCAGCATTTATGAAAATATAATTTAAGCTTACTCAGACGAGGCAATTCAAACATATGATTCTGTGGGAAGTGATAAATGTAAAAAAATGGAAAATGTATTTGATAAGAATAAGGTTTTGGCATGATTGTGTTTAAATTATAGCTGTCTATTATTCTTAATAGTCTGTTAAATACGAGTAATTACACCCCCCTTTTCAATAGCCGTAATAAAAAAATATGCCTTAATAAAAACAAGATGACCAGAAGTTACGATCCGTCATAATAGATTAGCATGTACGAGTATTAGAAAGACAAGTTTAACTAGTAATATTGAACAGTGACAACTTTATATTTGAGCAACAAGGCTTAAATATATTTATTTCTTCACCAAAATATGCCATTTTATGTACGGAAAAGGGTTGCATAAATCTCTGTACATATCTGACTGAAGTAACAAAAATAAAGTTTAAAATAAGATTTTACGTTTATACACAGTCAACGCCTATTCAGTAACTAGTGGCTCTGATGAACTTGAGTGCACCCTGGCGTAGTCCATTCACAACGTGGGATAACTGCGAATCGCTAATATGCTGACTGAAGCGCACCAAATATTTGCGTTTAATAAACTGGAAAAAAAGGTTCAAGGTTCAAAATATTCGGTTGAATTTTACCATGAAAAATGACAAAGAATATAAATTGAGAATTTATACTCATACAAATTTCCTAAGCGTGTAATAGCATGTTAGTTGAAATGATAATGTGCGTTGAACATACGTTTTATGAGAATTACTTTGTCGTTAAATGTCAGTATTTACAGAAAAAACAGGAGTTTAATATCTTAAAATGAAAAAAAACTCCCTAATGAACACCGATATAAACCAAGTAAAACTTGTAAGTTCACCATAGACAGTGACTTTTCACTTCATAATAAAATCCCTTAAAAGACATTTATCTTGAGACAACGCGCCAAAGTCACTGCTTACTTCTACCCGAAAGTAATTAAGTTCTCAGTCCAGACCATCGATGTTCACCAAGATTCTTTAGCCGAAAAAGTTTTTCAAAATTGAGAGGCCATATAAAAAAAGGGATGAACGAGAAAAGAAACGGTTTAAAAAAGAACAAAATAAATTCCCATTTCATTAATTTTTTATCTGTAAGAAAATTGTATCGAGACAAAGAACGCCAAGAAATGAATGCTGCGTGCATGTGTGATAGTATGTAAACGAGATTCCATGGGGAGAAACGGAGCAATTGCTAGGTTAAAATCGTAGAGTCCTTCATTCGGAATATTTGCGAGATGAATCAATCTACTTCGCATGTCGGCAACCGTATGAAAGCAGTGAAGCTGTGAATCTGGAGCAGGATGATTGATGACGGGTTAGAATCTAGAACTTTACCAAAGAAGCAGCGAGCTGAACGTTGGAAAACGATCATTCCCAACGATTACGGCTCGAAAATGCTTCGTCTGTATGAAATAATTGAAATAGCTTTTTTTTTAATTAACATGCCTTCAAGTTTCAAAATATCCATTCAGATAAAAATGCTACAATATATTCCAGACTACGCATCAGCGAGCTACTTGTAGAGGAAAATCAAATTATATTAGAATTTATATTTTAAGAAAATAAGACATCATTATTCACGTCTCGTCACGTCACCAGTCTATCTAAACCTCTCAATGTCGATCTTATCAGATATGAAATTTCCTCCACTATCGAATCAAAGGTGCCTTCTTTTTTGTCCAAAGAGGCAATTTAATAAAATTTATAACTATTAACTGAGGAGTATTTACAAAATGTGATGGATTAACCCTCCGTGACTCGCGTCCTATCGCGAGAACTCGCCTGGGGTGTTTCCGACACCCCACTCTTTTTTCACTATTTTTTTCAATTCTATAGCTCTACCAAAATTCCTTTCCTTATCAGATGCATTTCTAACTCCTGCTAATATTTGTCATTTAAATATAAATAATATTCGAATATGAATCAAATAGTGTACTTATATTGCTAATCATAGAATTTTTACTAGGATTAAAAATGTAAAATAATCGGTAATTAGTATTTTGTTTAACATTTAGGCCGTAATCATCACACAATAACCATTTCATTCATTTGGAAATTCAAATAATATTACCGACGGTAATTGGTAACGTTACTTCGTGCCATAATGGTCTCCCAATACAACAAGTACTGATGGTCTCTCTCACCATAAACTTTCTTCTCGAAAATAGAATCCCGTAAAAATACGTGACATATTATAAGACCAGAAAATAATTACTTAGATTATTATTTGAGTTATCCCCGCGTTCTATACGTTCAGCTATCAAATTCGATAATATGTGGGAAAAAATGGCTTTGCGACTTTTATCTGCCGTCTTTGGAGCTTATTGAAATAAATGTAACCTAATAACCCTACCCGGTGATTTCTAATAACCTTCTAGTCAATTTCGACATCAGTATTTCAGACTCCGAAATCATGTGAAGTAAAACAGGTTTGCTAATTTTCACCACGTCTTCCTGCATTACTGCCCTTTCTCTGCTTTTTCCGTCTTAGTACCATATTGGTGTTGGTTCTAAGGTCTTCCAAGAAATGGCAAAGGGACCTAGGTAAAGCTGAATATCTTTTTTTGGAAATCACTCGCTGTGCACCAGAGACCTGTTAAGCGGTTGGAAAAATCCGATCGATTCCCACCCGCCTTTGTTTATTGCTCATGCCAGTGATCGCGCCCGCCAGTGAGACGTCCATACCCAACCATTCCTTCTCCTACCAGGCTGACACACGCTTCGAGGGGAGAGAAGGGGAAGTCGGGGAAATACAAAGGCAAGGAGAGTGAAAACTCCTCCGCGCACCGAAGACTGGTAAAGTAATACGCCTCCTGGTCTCTATTTAGGACTTTCTCCCTGTACATAGAAGGTTTAGTGACTTTAGTATAGGACCCCCCCCCTCTCCTCTCCCCCCCCCCCCCACCTCCCCTCTCCCCCCCTCCCCCCGCTCGTTCCGGTGAGCCCAACACTCTGCTTGCAATAAATCCTTCGGCGGTCACTGTAGTAAAGAAGAACAGTTTCCTCCCTTTTGACAATTCAAATATGAATTTTGTCACTGTTTTTCTGAACGGTATCTTTTTTTCCGTTACTGTGTGTACTATGCAAACTTTACGCTCACCTTTTATTATTTACTTTTTTATTTGTTTTTATTTATGATTTATTGTAATTATTTGGCACAAATTATTTTTTCTACAGTAAGTCAATTTTTTAGATCCATTTTAGACGATAATATTTGTTAAATGATACCTATGAAATGATATCTTTGTGAAATGCAACATACACACTTTCCTTTCACAAACTTCAAAGAATAATTTAGTTTTTATGTATTTGCCTCTGGGCACACAAATCACACAACTCCCACTTCCTCTCCTCCGCTTCCAATTTTTCTAATTTTTGCTAAATTCTTCCTAAATTCCCTTGGAATATTTTTTGTGAACCTCTCTAAGCAATTATAATAATATAATTTTTATTGTTCACATATTGACATCCGATATGAACAATTGGCATGAATCACATCTGAGCTCAAAATACATATAAATTTGGTGCGCAAAGCACCAATTTTAGAAAAAAGTATTACAATTAAGTGAACAACAAAAAACCAACATGCCATGTGAATGGAATAAAAACATCAGAAACAAAACACAATATAAAACATGGAATACTAAGGAAATTCACACAAATAATTAAATATCAACAGGATAAAATATTTTGATATTAAAATTTTGAAATAAATAACAATGGAAAATATACAATAATAGTACAGTCCATACATGATTATATGGGGGGGCAAGTTAAGTAAAAATACAATTTCTTTTTTAATTGGGGCAGCGATGAGGAATCTTTGATTGATTTAGGTAGGTAGTTCCAAGTTTGAGAGGCGGCAACGGTAAATGATTTATGAAATGTGGAGGACCGATAATGAGAGACATGTAGGGAGTTAGGGTCGGCTCTAGTAACTATATTTGGCATTATGGTTCTCTTAGGATAAAAGTCAATTATGTCATCGTGTTTGAATGGGGAATACATGAAGCACGCCAGTTTGAACTTTCTTCTAGTTTTTATATCCATCCAGGGGAGCTTGTATAAATATGGGGTTATGTGCTCATCCTTCTGCAAGTCATAAATGAATCTAACGGAAAAATTCATTAGGCGCTGAAGCTTAATATTAAGTTCTGCCGAGAGATCATAAAATAAAAGACAGCAATAATCAAAATTAGGAAAAATTAAGGTGGAGACAAGTTGCTTTCTTACATGGATAGGCAGCAGATTTTATGAATTTTCAGTTGATGTAAAGTAGCATTACCTTTATTTGAAACATACAAAATATGATCTTTCCAAGACAGAGTATTACTGAAGATAACCCCTAAGTTTTTGGCCGTCTTGGAATAAGGTATACAATTTCTCTGGATCTCAATCATAGGCAGTTCGGCCACATTAACTCTAGACATGACCCTGGAGTGACCAATAATCATGGATTTGGTTTTATTATTGTTTATTTTTAAAAAGTTGTCTCGTGCCCATGAAACGATGGCAGATATATCATCGTTTACTTGTCTAACGGTCTCAGGAAAATCGCGCTGGTGACAGTGCATATAAATTTGGAGATCATCAGCGTACATCATATTACACCTGTTAACCATCATACACCTGTTAATACATGCTGAAAGGTCTCCCACACAGCGAAAACAGCAATGGCCCAAGGACTGACCCTTGAGGCACACTGCAAGAGATAGGAGCCCAGTCAGACAAGCTGCTATTAGGGTCTTTTACAGATTGATGTCGTCCATTTAGGTATGAATAAAACCAGTATAATGAGGAACAGGAGAAATTAAGGTTTCTCATTTTTTGTAAGAGCAATGCATGGTTTAAACAGTCAAAGGCTTTGCTAAAATCAAACAATACCAGTATAGTCAACAACCTTTTGTCAATGGCATATCTTATATAATCGGAAACCTTAATTAAGGCCGATTGAGTAGAAAAATGTTTGCGAAAGCCTGACTGAAATGGGTCAAATAATTTATTTGCAGTGAAATAATCTAGAGTTTGTTGAAAAACTATCTTTTCTAGATATTTAGAAGTGGCACAAAGTATAGATATAGGACGGTAATCACAAGGAGAAGATGGACTTTTAACTTTCTTAATAGGGCGAATTAGGGACGATTTACAAAGTGTAGGGTAAATGCCGGACATCAGCGAAGAGTTGAATATTTCAAGTAGAGCGGGAGTCACAGCATTTAATACCACTTTCAAGTATCTAACAGAGATGTCGTATACTCCAACTGAATTTGGTTTCGCCCCAATGAGTACCTTACGCAGGCGTCTGGCGTGACGTAATGAAAGTAAAAATTATTATCATTATACGGCACTATAGAATCAACAGAAAGAATATTTATCAGGTGGTAATTGGTTATACTGGAAGAAGGAATACCACTCGTAGAAAAATTTAGTATTTAATTCATTTAGTGAGAGCCCATTTACGATTGAATTGTCTGACTGTCTAATAAGCCCCAGGATTTTTAGTTTTTCCCAAAGATCGTTAGAATTGGCAGGATTAGAAAGAACATTTGTATAGTACAGTCGTTTAGAGTTCATAACTGAGCGTTTTACGAGGTTACGTTGTCTCACGAATAATTGGTGAAGGGCTTTACTCTTCGTCCGGACAAAGGCAGGTCTAAGCCTGTATCTTTCTTTGATTTGTTCCTTTACGACTGGGGTTAACCATGGAGCTGGAGGACGCCTAGGATGTATAAGTCTTTTAGGCGCATAACGATCAAGGCAGTCAAGAAAATCAGAGTTGAAGCTATGCAGCATTGTATCAACATTCAGGGAGTTGAACACATTTTTCCAATCAAAGCTAAACAACTCACCATGGAAGCCTTCAATATCAAAACACTTGTTATTTCTAACAACTATAGGAGGTTGAGATGTTTTGGTTACATTAAATTTATAAGTTAATACAATTTTATCATGGGCTGAAAGAAATGTAGCAGGAGATTGATGAAAAAAAGAAACTTTTTCTTGCGAATCAACAATGCATAGATCAAGGAGCGTATAAATATTCTCAGGATGATGAGTTGTATTCAAAAGAAGAAGGTAAAGGTCATTGGAATATATACAATTATGTAGGAATGTGCTGTAATAGTGATCTCTGATCAAATCTGCGTTAAAATCTCCAAAAATTACAATATTTTTAAACGTTGGGCTAAATTTCATAAATAAACTTTCAGTATCTGACATATGCCCAACTTTTGGTGTTCGGTAGGAAATGAATAATAAAAAACTGTCAGGAAAGAATAAAACTTTGCTAGTTCCACATTAATTTATTCACTCGCGACCGGTTTCGATACAGTGTATCATCATCTGGCTGTATCGAAACCGGTCGCGAGTGAATAAATTAATGTGGAACTAGCAAAGTTTTATTCTTTCCTGACAGTCATGAAGGAGTTCCATCAAGTTACGCCTGAAACTATTGAATTGAATAATAAAAGCTTTGAAAGATTTACCCCCGCTATTTCGATGACCAGGAATTCGGGCCGTTTCTCATAGGTCAGAGGCGAAGTTGCTAGTACAGTTGGTTGCAGGCGATGGTGAACAAAGGCTCCGACTCCACCGCCGACTATTCCATCTCTATCGTGCCGGATCAGAAGATAGTCATCCAGGTGAACCATGGCATCGGAGATAGTCGGATTCAGCCATGTTTCAGTAATACAGATAATGTCTTCAGGGTTGGATGTAAAGTGTACCCGGAATTCATCAACATGGCATTGACAATTTACGAGACAGATTTTAAATCCGCTCTCGGATACGTTAATTTTGGGAAGTAACGGGGGAGTGTCGCTTTAATTTAATTTAAGTAATTCTTCATCCGAGTCGATGAGGATACGTTCAATGCTGTCTTGGACACGGACAAATACACGTCCATAACGTACCCACAGGTTAGCCGTACTTCTTTAAGACCAACTGCTGCATAGAGCTTTAGGTTTAATGGGGATAAAGACTCACTAACAAAAACTCTTTGATTGCTCGGTCCCAATTCACCAATTAAATCTTCAAGGGTTAGATCGGACTTGGAACGCATGGCTTGAATGAGACCAGTAGAGCAGTACTGGCCCTTACAAAGTGAGCCACTAAATAGGGGTAGTAGGTTTTGAAGCCTGAGAATGATCAGATGATTGAATAGGTCTTACTCGAAAAGAATAGTCAATGTCGCTGACGTCAACCTGCATCCCAAGGGCAGCACTAACTTTGCCAACAAGTTGCTCAACATTCTCCTCCGCTGAAATGGGAATGCCAATAGCAGTAGAAGAATTAGTTAAGCCATTGGCAATTTCTCGGAGGATTTTTCTCCTACTAGTCTTCATTTCAGGATATATGCTGCTAAAAATAATAGACGTATTGATGCCTGATGTATTCAACAAATCGTAAAATATCACCACTGGCCATCTCCTCGTTTTCCTGGCAACACTATAAGTAGCACACATATCATCTACCGTGTCTACACCACCTTTCTTCCCTTGGGCTATCGTTTACTCTCGTGTATCCCGAGATAAACCTCTAAGTTTTGTGTGTAATATAAAGTAGTATCCATGAGAGCAAAACTTTAATATCCCGTACTTGGCTGGTTTATTCGGTAAATGTTGGCGGAAAGAACACCTACCCCGAAAAGGTATCAATGGCTTATATATAGTAACAAACCCGCCTATGCTGTAAAGCTATTGACATTCACACACAAATATGCCGAAGACCTCTCGTATTGGAGCCAACTTATCTGTTTTTCTCCTATTTTCTCTGTCAGTGACATCATCAAATCGTAAACATTGCAGTAAATTTCAAGTTTCTGATCACTCATTGATGCCCAAAATATTTCCATACTCAAACCATCGTGATCCCAAGGATTTTTTAAGTTCTGGCGACCTGGTCTGTTAGCACCTAAATAAAGAAGTATCACAATGAGACATCTGATTTCAGAATCATCCGTAGGCTTAGCATCTCTTTTTCAAGAATAATTTTGCACTTTTTCTCCAAGTTTGATATTTGTACTATTTACTATGATCTGAAGGATTTTTTCTTACAAAATGAAGTTGAAACAATCTAATGGAAACATTATATTATTTTTATTTCCCTTGAACCCAACTGCCTGAGATACACCGTTACTGATTGGTGTTCGAACGTTTCGTCGTGGCTCAACACCACTCAATTTCGTCATACGAACTTTACTCATAAAAATATTCATTTGTCACAGCAGCATACTCAGTCACTGAAATCATTGATGTCCTGACGTGGCTGGCTGCGTCGTGCTCCGTTTTTTGTGCTGAAGCAACCGAAAATTCGCTGAGTCAAATTCTTCTTCATCAGGTATCACTCGAACATATCACTCGAAAGCAGAACAGCAATTTCAATGTCCCTCTCAGAACTAAGTAGGTCATCGAAGAGAAAAAGAGTTATGTAAATTACGGAAATAATTTTTATGATGCCTAAAATTTTAATTTATATTTCTCAGGGAGTAAAAATATCATATACACTGACCTTGAGTTTTTCGAAAAACCTGTAACCTTTCCACAAACAACAGCTTCCGATAGAAAGTGTTCTCAGAAATAAATCATAAAAAATTCCAAAAATAATTGCGATGACAGGCGTATCTGACTCATTAAAAAAATAAGATAAAAGGAAAAAATAATGATGAAAAAAACGTTGAAAATTCATAAAACGTAATGATGTCTCAGTAAGCTGAATAATAAAGACGTATCGATTGTAGAAATTAGATAAATGCGATAATTAAAAGTAAAAAGACCAAATATTAGGATGAACCATAACTTGCGACAGCAGTATGTCGATAATGCACTAAACACAATGGGAAGAAAACCTTCAATAATTTAGGATACGTTTGCCAGCATTAAAATAACACTCGCAAAATTCACTCCGGAGATGTGTTCAAAAAAGCGTTCGATCTCGACCAATTAACAAAGGAAACTAACCATTTTCACAGGATAGGTCGAAAATATCTCAAAATCCAGCTACTGGAGCTAAAAGAAGGGGTCATAAAATTTGATCGGAAAAATATACCATTTTAAAAAAAAGACGCTGGAGTATCTGGGACACCCCACGCGAGTCACGGCGGGTTAAGAAGCATAAAAAAATATCAGTTCGCTTTTTTCCGATGAAAAACTTGATGAATGAAAAAGCCTCGTGAATGACTGATGCAGCTTCTTCCGACTCCTTAATTGAGTTATTCATCCTGTAGTACATGAACCGATATGATTCATGACACATTCCAAGCGAAAAGAATTTTCCCAATTGAGGAAGAAGGTTATTACCACTCTGAAAAATACAATGACGACGTGAAATGTTTTGAGGAAAAGAATTGTATAAATATCTTAACTATATGACAGCCAAGCCCACATTCCCATCGCTCTTACTAACTGTTGATATTAAATATGGAATATTGCTGGGGGAATGACTTTTGAGAACATTTTAGAAACCTGCTCTCCAAAACTTTATATGAGGTCTTTGTTCTCCAGTTTCTCTCAGGATGATTGCTTTCGGGGGGGACATAAAATAACGCAAAGTATAATGTATTTTGTGAAAAAAAAACGTTTTATAACTTCATTTTGATATTTATCAGAAAAATAACTCCATAACAGTGGGATGTAAATCCTAGTTAAATTTTCCGAACTAAATATTGCTGGATTCAAAGAAACATGAGATGAAGAAAGCATGCTTTTTTCAAATGCTTGTGTCTTATGTTGCGAGATATAACTTTTTTTTTATTTGTTTAAAACTTTATTTGTACTTCAATAGGTAAACATGAGTTCACATGCAACCAGAGATGAAAACAGTGTCATCATACAGGTATCCTTCGTTGACACCTAACAGAGCTCCATTTTATGTTAACTATAAGAAAAAAATGTTATTTGTACTAAGTAATAATTCTGGAGCAATACATTTCATTTCAATTCATAGCAACTCAGCTTACAATAACCGTTGACGCGGTGTGAACGACAAGTGTTATTATTCTTGCCGTTTCTTTTTCAACAAAAATAATTTCTATTAATTTTAACAACCAAAATAATCATTTAGAATCAAAAATATTCTAATCGTATGAGGCTCTATCTTCCTACAGCTGTGTATGTCTGCGTTGAGCGACGACAGTTCGCCCTTCGTTTCTGGTGGCGTCTTCAGGTCAAAGCCACTTGAAGCGGAGTGTATTTACTACATTGCAATGTGACGACTGTCCAGCACAATATATCGGTAAGACAGGGAGAAGTATAGACACCAGAGTTAACGAACAAATATGTCCCAAGAAGAAGATACAGAACTCAGGGGTTGCTAGTCACCATAGGGGTCGTGCATAAATTACGTTTCTAACTTAAGGGGGGGGGGGAAGAGGGTCGCCTGAAAACTTACAGCGGGTAAGAAGGGGGAGGCGTAGGTTCGAGTGAACCTCTCAAAGTAACGGAGCTGTTACAATGCACATGTTTACGTTTCTTAATCGTCAACATCGCGTCGACAATACTGCAGAGTTTAACATAAGGAAGGACGCGCGGGGTGTATCTTATAACCCAAGGTTCTACTTTAACGTAATATAACTGAACTACTGCCTCTACAATGTTGTAGTTCTTCATACTATCAAGTTGCTCATATTTTAACTTTCTCACGGGTTAAATAGCAACCTCGTGACAACACGTTTCAAGGCAAGAGTCAGAAAGAGGCGAAAGAACTAAGTAAATGAGCACAGCACCTTGCGCTGTTATTCAAGGTTGATTATTAGAATTTTAAAATGAATATTATTTGTTCCAATTGAGATTAGATAGTTCTATTATATCTAGTATGGCTACTTTATTTGTCTTGTTTCAAAATATAGCTAAAAATAAACTCACTCAATAATTGAGAAAATACTTTTTGAAGTTTCATTTGTAGAGACAAAGTTACATGTCGGAGGGTGGGGGGGGGGGAGGTGAAGGGTTGGGAAAAATGTTACGGTTGTCAACGAAGGGGGGGAAGGGGGGATGGGGTAAAAAAATCACCGAAAACGGTAACGTAGTTCATGCACAATCCCTTAGGGATAACAATTATCGGAGAATCTTTGTGCCAAATATGTTTCATTTTAAAAACGGTGGAAGAAGATTGGACGCCCTAGAATCTATTGAAATAATACGGCACTCCATCAAAAACGCATCAAGAAATAAGTCTTAAAACGGTGAAGAAACGGCCAGACTTAGGCGATCCAAGGACATGTGACAAAAAATGCAGGGCATCTGGTGGGTGAGTGATTGACTGCACTTACCCTCTTCCACATCCTTTAAAACACTCACTCAAGCCCTCCCTCCCACGGTGGCGAGATTCACAAGTTGCGTCGGAACTCAATGGGACTTCGTCGTAGCGATTGAACTGACAGAGGCAGGTAGACAGAGCCGAACGAAATTAAACAACAACAGTCTTGGGGTTCACTTCCAACAGGAACATTTATATCACAAAATATTTTACAAATCAAGCAAGTCCGTGGGCCAAGTACCGTGAAGTCAGTCAGTATAGTCAGCACGCCTCCGATAGGATCTCCCGTACGTGGTGTTGCGACCGGAAGGCGAGAGAAAGAGAGCGCTCAAAGACGGAGGCAGCCTCTCTTTGAGGGGAAACAGCCGCTGAGTGGGGGGAGTGGGGGAGAGGCGAACTATAAGGTTGGTGGAAATGCGGAGCGCGTTCACAATTCAACTTCAAAAGTGTGTCAAAGGTGGCAGCGCTAGGATGAAAGTCGGGTGGCTTGAAATGCTGCGCAGAATGAGCGCCCACGCAGAAATGAGCCAAATCGCGCACTTGTTTCGTCCTTCCCTCGGCACTTTGTTCAGTCTCCTGCGGCTCTGAGTCTCCCGGGCTACGAATCTGCCAGGCGTAGAGTTGGCTCAAAGTACGTCTCAAAACACACGGCTTGTGACTACCATCACCCAACCCCCTCCTTGCCACCCAACCCTTACCTAATGTCCCCTCCCATCCTCCTCCCCTCCCATAACTCCTCCCCCTTCCCTCCATGAATTGGTATTTATATTGATACCAAATTTTGTATTCCTTACCTGACGATGAATAAGTGTCGAAACCCGAGTAATATTTTAGTAAATACCATTATTGGAGTTCACATAGTTATCTTCAATTCTTTCACGAGTAATCCAATGTCCGTTCTCAATCTAGAGGAGCATTCATCAGAAGTTTATGCTTTAGTAATACACTAGCATAATGTAGCACGTTCTGTCATCATTTCCAGGCACCGGCAATCTGTCATCCATTATGTCTCCGATTGCTCTAAGCTATCCCATCGAGTCTGCAGTTTGTCATCAGTTTGCACAACCGATAATTCCCTTCCCCACCCAAACAGCCTCCGTCTGGTCTTGAGTAAATAAACGCATCGATGCACAATTGAGATCATGTTCCATTTTCCCTGCCGCGAAATTACAGATTCACATATCATATTGTATTAAATTGGGAGATAAAAATGTTCACTCTTCGCTTGCATCGAAAAATTAGTTAAATAGGTTGGGCAGTCAACCAATACAAAAATAAATAAGAGAAATTTTATCAATATGATAGCGGTAACATCATGAAACTATCATGAAAAATTAAAAAATATTTAGTTGCTATAAAAATTACTTAATTTTTAATACCTGGCAGTTTTTTTTCCAAATTATTAAGCTGTATTCATTAAGGCGTAAATTTAAATACATTTTTAATTAAATTCATTACGGCGTAACATTTAAATATGCATTTACTAAATGATCGATTATAATATTTGTCTTCTTCTGTATTGAAAGGCCGATGGGAAAGGCATACCTTTATTTAATTTCAAATAATAATTAGTTAATAAGACATTCAATAAAAATTAATGAAAAACAACACAAATATTTGAAAGTAGCCCTCAGTCGATCTGACGTTAAACATGTGGTTTCCTTAAAATCGTTACGTAAATGATTGATGAAAGGTTACTACTCATTAAAAATATTTGATTTTTAAACGAAACAACGTTTTTATTCTGGCAGCTTGCATTATTTTTAATGAAAGGCATTGCTAGCAACTCCTGAGCGAACAATCTCCTGACAGAAAAGACGAGGTGTCTTGAGATGGGAAAAATGTTTGAGGAGTAGCAGATGCTCACGTCTCCTCTTGAACAACTCAAAGCGTCATGTGATGGGAAAGTATTACCTCGTTCAGGAAAATAATCTGACAAAATTTCCTTCGGCATGCGACGGCACGGCCTTTTTTTGAAATCAAACGAAATAAAAACTATGTTCCCATTACTTCCTGGTGGGTTGGTTGGTTAATTCGGGCAGACCAACCTGCCCGTCGTGGAGGAAAGATAGGTGCGAAAAGAAGAAGGAATTGTTTGGAGAGGGCAGGAAGGATCTTAAAGGGGATCTCACTGCTCAGTATACTGAATCCGACGGCCGGAGCACTTGAAGAGCACTCCACATGGAACTCAAGTAGAGATCGGGATTCTACTGAAAAATCTCCACCATCGCCGGGATTCGAACCCAGGCCCGGGAAGCCAGTATGGACATAGCAAAACTTCGTGGCACTCGCCTGTGATGAGCGCGACGTCAAGGAGAGGAAAGTATACGAGAGATGTGGGTTACAGTGGCCAAGTCTTCTTCCAGAGGTCCCTCCGGGAGTCCTTCGGTACTTTTTTCCGCTCATCAATGCTTGATTAACCCTCAGTGACCTTTGAATCTTCACCAGTGAGTACCACCAGGTTCCGCTATGCCTATACTCGAGCCGTCGCACCAACCCCCTTCTCCTCCTTTATCGCTGTGATCGATTTTTTCTCCGCGGCTTGAAATGAAACGGCACAACGATTCTTATTGAGTCTGCACGAGACTTCACAATACTACAGTGTTGTACTATCTACGTTCGTACAGAAAGAGGACGCTCACGTGATCCTCGGGGTGACTATGCACTCTCTGTTGAGCTACACACAGTTGTAGGACATGCAATAAGCCCGCTCCCCCGGGTATCTGATGCCACCCTTCCTATACCAACGAATCAAGCGGACAACTATCGGCGCAAATGGCGCTGCAGCTTTTAAGACCGTTAAAATTGATGTACAAATATTAAATAATCCAAAAAGGTGGTATGATTGAAATTAAAACTAATTTCGGTGTTGCTGGTTGCTAGGGTTTCCGACAAAGGGTCAAACTCTCCATTTCTGCCGACGTTTCGATGAAAGAGTCGTTCATCATCCTCATGCCCTTCTGATGATGAACGACTCGACTCCCATTCCTACCGACGCGTCGCACAGTGGGCCCAAATCGAAAATCGCCGGACAAAAGTCCAAAATTGCTTTTTTTGAGATATCGACTTGAAACTTGGCGTATATACACACAAATGATTGTTTATTATGGAATGATAAAACATTTGTCATAGGTTATACCCGTTACTTAGATACAGAGGCTCAAACACGACCAAATTTCCAAAAAAGCGCCCGCTCTCATTTTTCTTCGAAAATCTTAAAAGTTGAGCAGATATAGGAGTAATGAAAGGGTTTTTATGAAATAAAAAACATTACTATTTGTAAACAGGGTACTTCACCTATACTATGCATTACTTTCAGACATATTTGCCCATATTTGAGTGCTTTTACGTCACAAAATGGCGGACCCTTTTTTTTTAGGCAACATTTGACATAAAATAGACAATATACTCCTTATTCGGAAAATGGTCTCTGGGATACTTCATCAGAGTATAAATTAAACATATTTCTAGATTATTCCGTAAAAATATTCGAAAAATGTTTGCGACGCCGAGAATAAACTCGATTTTTCGATCGCGCGTCGTGGCCCGGCTCCGCGCAGCGGGACCTGGAAATACAGTGTTCCCCGTTGGATTGTTCAAGTTGTGTGGACATTAACTCCTCGAATTCAACTTTTTCAGGCTATGCATGTTGTCACTGATATCTAAAGATTCCAAACTGAAGATTTTGCGAGGATATTGAATCGAGAGAATGGATCAGTTCACGCGTAACTGCGACACATTTGTTTTTCTTTGGATAATTTTCGGAATCATGCTGCGAATTATGAACGTCTTTCAACTCTTGAGAAAGAATGCGGGTTCTCGGGGTGCCATGCAATTTTTCCATAAAAAAGCAACATTTGGGATTCCCTTCTTTCCCTTCACCCTCTCCTCCCCCACCCCGAAAACACACCCTCCGCCTTTACTCCCCGAGGAGGGTGGCGCGAAAAGGAACGTTTTATGACAATGTTCTCCCTTTAAAAAAACATACCTGCTTGGCAAATTACAACTTGTTGTCACTCTTCGTCATCTGACTCTTTGATGCGCCAGAAATAACATTAGTAGTTACTCTCCTACAAATAGATCGGAACTGATATTCTAAAAAAATCAATATATTATTTTAAGGGTACTACCTAAAGGGAATCATTCTCCCAATATCATTCTTTATAGCTTCTTACAATGAAATTAAAGCTTGAGTTTAAAATCAGCATGATTTCATGAGTTTTTACAAAAGGCTCTGCAATGTAATATCTTTGTGCGTAATGCAATGTCTTTGTAATGAGTGACATACTAGATCATTATGTTTGAGGGATGGATTAATTTAAGCTTGAGTCTCCAGAGGCTTTGCATTTTTATTTCGCAATACTGAACACACAATGTAATTATATCAATTTACAAAGCTCTCGACGAAAAGTAAAGGAATATACATAGATGAAAACACAATTGGATTCATCGATAATATATTAAACAAAACTGGAAAACTGATATTGTTCTATATAGAATTCGCTGCGCCAAATCTTACGCAGAATATGGCAAGAAAAGAGAATGTATTTTGAAAATAGGATGGCAATTAATGACAATGGCTTACATTCGTTTTGATGTCACCAGTACCTTTAAATATCAATTCAATAACATAAATGAAATGCCATTACTTGTAAGATACTGAAAAGAAAACAAATATCATTTTCTCAAATGATTTTCACCCTCAGAGCATCCTAAGTTTTAACTCACCTAGTCATCTTCAGGTAGTTGACAAATTTCTGAAAGCACACACCATGAATATATTTACGAATGGGTAAGAAGGTTAAGAAACGGCTATAGGAGATGGATTGGACTTACGTGTACCGACGCGCTACATAAGAGAGAGAGATGAAAGTGAGAGGTCTGTTTGAGGCAATGAAGGGAAAAAACTCAAGCAGGGAATACCCGGAGAAAATGAAAGGAGAGGAAGTTGGGTCGGCGGGAGGGATTCTTATGAGGGATTAGCAAGGGTGGGTAAGGGAGCGGTTTAGCAAAGGGTGGTGGGTAGCGGGCTCCTTACAATGCGATCGCCTTTTCACTATTCTTTCCTTAACCACGTTAACCCATCCCCGTGAATCCGTCACTACAACACCGTTGACCCGACTTCCTTTGCCGATTGTTCGTTTCAAGCTAAATTCTTAGTCCTCGGACGAATCGTAATTACTACTCAAACTCGCTGTTTGATTATATTGCTTCTTCTTTGTCTTCTATTAGTATTAGTTCCCGTAATTTCTTTGGAAGCCTCCTATGAGCCTTCGCAGTCAAAGTAATGGCGGAGGAAAGCAATGGATCGGACGTGATCAAAAGTCTTTTGAATAGGTCCTCATTGGTTGCCATCCTGGAGTGTTTCCGCGTGAAACTTTCTCGGAATATCATGGCGTCCTTATTACGAGCCTCCATCGCCTCTTCGGAAAGCTGGCTGAATTAGCCTCGATAACAGAAGTATATTACTCAACAAGTAAACTCACTGTTGATTTGTTGAGTGTAATACGTGGCATTGGCCATATGTAGCTATCTCTGAGCATATAAGTTTAGGAGAATCAAAAAAACGTCTAGCTGTATTTCCATCATTCGTATTTCCTGTTCCAGGCCTGAGCACATCAACGAATAAACCCATCCTTTCTCTGAAAGTCTTCTGTATTATAGCCTTTCTCTTGCACAGCTCTATTTTAAGATAACCAAGAGCCTAGAAAGGAATTTAATTACAATTTAGCGATTTATTTTTCAGAATAATTTGAATTGAAGCAATTAAAAGTTCCACCTTGAGCTTTGATGTATTCTCACCCGTCATTGCTTAAACCCCAGTCGATACGAAATATGCAAAAGACACTCAAAAAACGAATGTAGCAATGCAGCGTCGATAAACCATAAGTATATTTTTCTACATCTGCCGGTCGATTATTCATGGCTGCTATGTTATTCATTTCGGAAATTTTTGCTATGTAGATGTAACACCTAAATTCTTTTTCTGGCCTTCCCAATGTGCCTGATAAAGTAAATTTTCAATATTAAAGGCTAAAGAGTAAAAATAATGTCGTTTAATGAATACATTAGAGATTTGTAGAAAAATACATAGCAGTCGCCGTAGAAGTACTTGGTAAATAATGACGCACGTTATCAGGCAAAATGATTGACTCATTGAGCCAAACATTATGATGGAGCAAATATCGCTCGTTATTCCGGGAAAACAATTCCCACTTTATCATGTAAGGCACCAAAAAACGAATCCAAATGAATTCACTAAGACTTTTTAGAGCGTCATCATGTGACCCTAAATCTAATCTTCGTGACAAATAATCAATCTAATATTATGTTTTGTCATTTAATGATTTTCCCTTCATATCCGTTACTGTTTCATGGAGTTCAAGACGCGTGATCTGGTGTGAAGGCAAATCACAACACGTTTAAGGAAAAACCTGTGTAACGGTCCACTAATTTAAGAAAATAATATATACGAAGGATAAAAGAAAAAAAATGAAGATACTTTGAAATAATAGTAAGCAGTAAGTACGCGTGGTAAAAGAATTACCACGAGAAGTTAACAAAATATATATGAACACTAATGAGAAAACTACGACGCATAATGTGGGTAAAAAACGTCATTGGTTGGAAAGAAGAAATTAAAATAAATTGCTTACCTTAAAAAAGAGGTATACTTTTAAGAAAATAAACAATAATGCTTTCACCACAGGGAACTGGAGGAGGAAATATGTCAGTATTTCACGAGCCAAATAACCAAATACTATGGGTTTTCCAAACTCACGAGTGCACAGGCACCACACTACTTCACCAAAACCAAACTACAACTGCCTGTCAATATGCATTTCTTATAGAAAGGGTACCAATGGAAATACCCGCTATTTCCCGTCAACGGCAACCCGGTGTCATAAAACGTTCCTTTTCGCGCCACCCTCCTCTGGGAGTAAAGGTGGAGGGTGTTGTTCGGGGTGGGGGAGGAGAGGGTGAAGGGAAAGAAGGGAATCCCAAATGTTGCTTTTTTATGGAAAAATTGCATGGCACCCCGAGAACCCGCATTCTTTCTCAAGAGTTGAAAGACGTTCATAATTCGCAGCATGATTCCGAAAATTATCCAAAGAAAAACAAATGTGTCGCAGTTACGCGTGAACTGATCCATTCTCTCGATTCAATATCCTCGCAAAATCTTCAGTTTGGAATCTTTAGATATCAGTGACAACATGCATAGCCTGAAAAAGTTGAATTCGAGGAGTTAATGTCCACACAACTTGAACAATCCAACGGGGAACACTGTATTTCCAGGTCCCGCTGCGCGGAGCCGGGCCACGACGCGCGATCGAAAAACCGAGTTTATTCTCGGCGTCGCAAACTTTTTTCGAATGTTTTTACGGAATAATCTAGAAATATGTTTAATTTATACTCTGATGAAGTATCCCAGAGACCATTTTCCGAATAAGGAGTATATTGTCTATTTTATGTCAAATGTTGCCTAAAAAAAGGGTCCGCCATTTTGTAACGTAAAAGCACTCAAATATGGGCAAATATGTCTGAAAGTAATGCATAGTATAGGTGAAGTACCCTGTTTACAAATAGTAATGTTTTTTATTTCATAAAAACCCTTTCATTACTCCTATATCTGCTCAACTTTTAAGATTTTCGAAGAAAAATGAGAGCGGGCGCTTTTTTGGAAATTTGGTCGTGTTTGAGCCTCTGTATCTAAGTAACTGGTATAACCTATGACAAATGTTTTACCATTCCATAATAAACAATCATTTGTGTGTATATACGCCAAGTTTCAAGTCGATATCTCAAAAAAAGCAATTTTGGACTTTTGTCCGGCGATTTTCGATTTGGGCCCACTGTGCGTCGGTAGGAATGGGAGAGTTTGACCCGGTGGGAAACCCAAAGAACAACCACCAACCTCGCTATACACCGGCAAAGCCTTAGATCTTTCATCAAACTAATTTCACTTGCCACGCAGAGCACAGAAAATATCTACTCATCATATAAAGTTCAAGTTATTCTCCTCCCCCTCAAATTTGAGTGACGACAATTTCTACGCATTCTTAAGTCCATTAGTAAATCAAACATTGATATAGAGCGTATAAATTCATAAATAGGGGAATTCAAGGGAATCGGATTATCTCTACAGATGTAACGCAACGAGTCGAGAGAAAACTTCCGCTGGAAAACGTGGAAGTGGATTATCATTTTCCTGGAGTCAAGGAGTCTGGAAATAACACGGTGAAAAACGCGGCTCCAGGATCCCTGCCTATCCTCCTCTTCCAAGCCCCCCTTTCACCATTATATCCCATCCCCTTGTCATCCCATCTAGCCCATCCCACCTTCCTGCGCTCCGAAGCGTTTTGAGCTCACTCACCCCCCTTTTTCACCTCCCCCCGCATCATCCTCCATCTTGTCAACAAAAGCTCCCCTCACCATGGCAACTGGTCGGAGGGGTGGGTGGGGAAGGGAGAGGGGGGGGGGAGGCCGTTCTGGCGAAGAAGAAGAGCGTGCGTTCAAGGAGGAGGGGCTGAAATACTGCATCGCTGCGTGTGTCTTCGGCCCCCGCACACATGCTGAGCGGAGCGATATTGGACGGAAAAAAATGCGAAAAAGATGAAGAATCAAATAACTCGGGACGCCGTGAAATACGCAGTTTTGCTGCGGCATGGCGGGGCTCGCTGCTCGTATGTTATCTTTTCTGCTCCATCCGAAATTCACCCTGCGACCCACCAGGTGGTGGTAGTTGAGAGAAGAGCTTCAGGGGGAAGTGGTGGGATAGGGATGGATGTGGAGGGGTTTTTGAAGGAGGTGAAGGGGTTAGACGTGGAGCTGGGAAGGGCATTTTCTTTGGAGGAACAATTGGAAAGCCTTTATTATGCGAAGGGTGGTTTCCCGGAGATAAACAAAAGCCACGCAGCTATTTCCTGCTCATCGGCGATTGGCTAAACAGGGTGCTCACACAATGGAGGGTGGTGGGGAGGGGGGGGAGTAAATAAACGATGTCCGAGAGAAAGACACTCTCCGGTGACTACTAAGAAGACGACAAAAGGAGAACGCAGGCAATTTCAACGAGGGATATTGGCATCCGAATTCATTCCCTTAAATAAATGGCATCCGAATCAGCATGACATCCTTCGTCAGCTCACAAAGTTTTCTTAACGGGCACGAAACTTATTAGAAAAAAAAATGAAACAGATTATTTATTAAATCAACACACATTTCAAAATTATATTTGACGCTTTTTATAGTTAGGTCCATGTAAACAAATAACTGTTTTACCATTTATATCCACAGATTTACACGAGAAAAAGGATAGGAAAATAAATCATACCAATTACCAATAAGTATTGATGTAATACGCTCCGATAAAATATTTCACCTAAGGCTTTATTTTATGCAAAATAGTATTTTACTCTGTGCTTTGTCTTTCAACGAAAATTTCAAATCAAGAATGGAGGCAGGAAAATGTATAGGAAATCAATATTATGATATTTTATGAGTACATCTGCATTAAATGCGCATAATATCTCGCTTGTGCCCACAAAACGAAACAAAACGCTTTGAGGTGAGCGCGAGGTCACCATCCAAAAGAAGGGCATTCTGAAGGGAGAGCATGAAATCAAATATGTGCATAGACTGTAACTAATATTTATTAATGCCGTAAAAATAATTAAGCATGAAAACATATCGATCTCTCTAACCGGTTGCTTAGACCGCATTTATTTCCGGCAACGACTCACTGTCATTCGACAAATCAGTTTCATGCCAACCCAGTGAAAAAATGCCCCAGGTACCAGCTATTCTCTCCAAACATATGTGGAGATGGGTAAGTGAGAAGATCTCCACTTTTATCGAATTAATTTATTATAGCTTTTATGCAATGCCTCTTACAATCACAGTCCATGACTAAGTTACATAAACATAAACATCAACAAATCAGCAAGGCCTCCTTGGCAACAATATACAAGATGATGGCACCATTTACGGTCGCCACATTACCCCCCTACGTAGTTGAGTCGTCTATGGTTTGTAAAATTCAGGAAATCTGCTTTGACATTACCCTTTTAAGTCGTGATAAGAAGCTACTTGAATCCTCTATTATGCCAGAAGTAGAACTAATTAAATCACCAGGAAGTCGGAGGGGTTCGCCATAAACCAATTCTGCTGGAGAAGTATTGATATCTTCTCTGAACGAGCAATCGATTCCTAGTGAAACAAGCGGAAGGGCTTCTAACCAATTTATTCCGTGAGCCATTAAGGCGGCTTTTAACTGACGGTAAATCTCTCCACCATACCGTTTGCCTAAGGATGAAGAATCGTCGTATGCAAAATCTCGATGCCGAATTGTCTTGTCAAGTTACTAAAAAGTTACGAAGTAAATTGTGTTCCCCGATCAGCAGTGATCTTTTGTGGGCACCCAAAACGAGAAATCCAACATGTTAACAAAGCCGCGGTAGTTTCCTCCGCAGTGATGCATTGCATGGGTTGAACTTCACTCCAACGAGTGTACCGATGGATCACAGTCAGGCAGTAGCGGTAGGAATTAACAATTGGCAGTTCAATTATATCAACGTGTATGTGAGAAAACCTACTGGAAGGAGGAAAGAAATTTCCGATCGGCGATTTGGCGTGTCGGTGAACTTTTGAGCGCTGACAAGGCACACACGTTCGACACCAAAGGTGAAAATCCTTACGAACAGAAGGCCAAACAAAACGATCAGTAACTAGTTTTGTCGTAACCCTTGCACTAGGATGACTTAAAGAGTGAATGTGATCGAAAATATGACGACGAAATTGAGGTGTGACATAAGGTCGAAGTTTCCTCGTAGATTCGTCACATTATATAGGTACCTCAATTCCAGGGACTAAAACCTTCTTTAACTGAAGGGATGACCTGCTTGCAACTAGATCCGAAAGCTCTTCGTCGCTATTCTGAGAGTCCGCGAGGGCGTAGTAGTCGGGAATTGAAGAGATTGATTCAATGCGTGAAAGAGCGTCGGCAACAATGTTATCAGCACCCTTTTTGTGCTGAATGTCAGTCGAAAAGTGTGAAATAAACGAAATTTGATTAAGTTGGATGGGGGGTAATTTTTCTCTACTTCTATGAAAGGTATAAATCAAAGGTTTATGAGCTGTGTAAATAGTAAATTGGTAACCATCCAATATATGTCGAAAATGCTGCACTGACAGGTATATTGCAAGAAGCTCTCTGTAGAAAGCTGGCCATTTTCTCTCCTTCTCCGACATCTTTTTCGAAAAGAAAGCTAACGGTTGTCAAGACCGGTCAACATACTGCTGTAAACATGCGCCAACTGACTGACTGGAGGCATCAGTGAAGAGTCCTAGAGGTACATCGTTGCGCGGATGAACTAGTAACGTGACAGAAGAAAGGCTATCTTTACAAGCTTGAAATACATCCTTTAATTCCGGAGTCCTCGGAACTGACTGAGAACCTTTTAATTTTGGAGCGCTAATTGCGTCATGCAGAGTGGCCGTAAACTCTGAAGCGCGAGGCAAGAATCAGCGATAAAAATCAATCATACCGATAAAACGACGCAACCCCTGAGCTGTCTCTGGTAAGGGGTATTCTCTAATTTCATTTACCCTTTCTACGGGAGGCCGAATGCCAGAAGCACTGACTACATAGCCCAAAAACCTAACCTCTGATTTTCCGAAGACACATTTAGATGGATTAAGAACCATTCCATAATCAGAAAATCGGCGAAATAAAGCGCGAAGATGTTGAGCATGTTCCTCATGGGATCGAGAAAATATCAAAATGTCGTCTATATAAGCGTAACAAAAGTCTAAACCCCTGGTTACCTCGTCTATGAATCGCTGGAACGTTTGGCCTGCATTCCTGAGGCCAAAAGTCATGAACGGAAATTCAAAAAGGCCAAATGGAGTTGATATAGCTGTCTTGCAAATATCATCTGGGTTAACCGGTATTTGTTGGTAAGCCTTCATGAGGTCGATCGTTGAGAAAACTGAACAGCCGTGTAAACTGACCGAGAAATCATGAATGTGACGGACAGGATACCGATCAGGGATGGTTCGTGCATTCAAGGCAGTAAAATGTCCGCAGGGACGCCAGCCATTATTTCCTTTCTTGGTCAAGTGAAGGGGACAAAATCTGAGGGTTCAGGCGTGATGGAGTGGAACCGGAACATCACTGCAGTTAATGAAATTGCTCTTGTTTCATTAACTGCAAGTGAAGGGGAGATGGCCAAGGATGCTCAGAAGGACGGCAAGTGCCAAACTCAAGCATCTCAGCGAATTCTTTCTTAGCGATCACTAATTTCTCGTGGTTTAGCCGACGAGGCTTGCTGAAGACTGGAGGGCCAGGCGTTGTCCTAATGTGATGAACGGTCTCGTGCTTCAAGGTCCTCGGGAAAATTACTGGCCGGCTAATTTCTGGAAACTCAGCGAAAAGAGAACCGAATGGGGAAGATAAACTGACGGTTTTCACACCAGACCCCTGGCAGTTCAAAATTTTTCCAGCCGTATGAAGACCTGTTTTCATGTCCAAAAGCCGCTTAGAGTGACAGGCAGGTAAGAGATGGTAATGGGCGAGGAAGTCGGAACCGATGATGGGTAAGTCGACGTCGGCGATGACGAACTTCCAGAAGAAACTGCCTGAGTCCTAAATTCAAGGTTAAATTCAGCAATCCATAGGTCTTGATCGTACTATTATTGGCGGCGCTAAGATCGAACGTCGTTGGCGACCTTTCAGCAAACGCCGCGGAAAACAGGAGAAGTCGGACCCAGTATCGACGAGAAATCGATAATTAGAAGCCTGGTCGGTGACGAAAAGACGGCCTGCGTGGGAAAAACGATCAGTCGCCGTCGCTACTGATCGCTGTGCTCGTTTCCCTTATAACTGCAAGGTGGATTACACTTCCTAGCTCTATCTTGAAACTTCGAATGGTACCAACACCATCTACCAGCTCGAGAGGGCGACGGGCTTCTCGATTTTGACCACCGACGATCGCGCGACCGGGAAAGATGGCCTTGTGAAACCGACAGCTCCGCCACTTGTCTTGACAAACCCTCGATGGCTTCGTACAGCTTATCATCCGTCGATATGCTGTTGGGAGAAACGGCATGGACGGCAATATGAGGAGTTGACACCTCGATGATCTTGTCAGCGAGCTCCGACAGCTTGTCTAGGGATAACTCCGCCTGGGCAGTCAGGATTCCTTGGACGTGCGGGGGCAATCACCTCAGCCACAGTTGCCGGAAGAGGTTATCCGGAAGAGAGGTCGTTCCGGCGAGGGAGCGAAGATGCCGCAAGAATTGGGAGGGCTTCCGATCGCCGAGGTCCTCGTCCGACAGCAACTGGCGAACGCGCTGCTCCTCAGAGGCTGACAGACGTTCTATCAGCTTCGATCGTAGAGTCGAATAAGGATTCTGAGACGGAGGATTCGTGATTATGTCCTCAACCTCACAGGCCAACGCTAGAATCTAAATGTGAGGCAACGTAATGAAACTTCGTTACCTCGCTTGTGATCTCCGACAGCACGAACTGAGATTCCGCCTGCGAAAACCAAAGATTCGGTTTCTCGGGCCAAAATGGTGGTAGTTTCACGGCAACGCGACGAACCGCAGGCGGGTTCTGCTCGGTGTCTGTGTGGCTGCGTCTTGAATTAGAATCATTGCATTGCAGTTGCTGATGGAGCTGGGCGTTTTCCTCTCGTAAGCGTTGAAGCTCGTCGTCGCGCGGCAAAACCATTTTCACCAAATGTTGACTATTAATCTCCTTGTCGGGGTCACCGAGATGGGTACGTGAGAAGATCTCCACGTTTATCGAATTAATTTTTTATAGCTTTTATGCAATGCCTCTTACAATCACAGTCCATGACTTAGTTACATAAACATAAACATCAACAAATCAGCAAGGCCTCCTTGGCAACAATATACAAGATGATTGCACCATTTACGGTCGCCACACATATTAGACTGAGCCTTTCAGCTAACCTTCTTCCTCTAGGAATACCGATCTTAGATTTTATGGTACAAATATATCGCGATAATATTTCCAGACGATTGTTCGCAAGAACGAGAGAAAAAGTGTGAACTAATATTCATACACACATTTTACAACGGTGACTTGGTAACATATTATGGGAAATTGAGGTAAAATATGCTAATTTTATCAATGATTATCATAGATGTGAAAAAAAAGAAATACATTTTTTTCAGCGAACGCATCAACGTGAGCAATCCTCAGATGTGGTGGATAAAATCATGAGACGGGAAGGAAGCCCAGGAAAAGCATTATTGCTCGGGAAGGGAAATTATAATCTCCTCCTGCAAATCGACCAATCGCTTCACCAGAAGAAGAGCAGAAGGACTCCGGAAGGATGATCCAAATAAGGCTGCAAGAGGATATTAAGAAGAGAAGGGAGGATGTTTGTGGGTGGAAGGTTGGCGAAAGGCGAGCCAAAGGGTAGAGATAAATTATTAGAAAGGGGGAGAGAGGTGGGAAGGAAGAAGGGATTGAGGAAGGAGAGCCTCCTCCTTCCACGTCTGCGAAACACTCTCCGATTAGAACTCCTCCCTCCCTCCCCTTCCCACCTCCCCTCTTCCAACCTCCCCTCAACCCCCCCCCGTCTCCGCTGCCCGACCACCGGAGATGACTTTCGAGTTTTTTTGTGTGGGGCGATTCGCGGCCCGAGTGGCAAAATCATTTGTCTCCTTCAAACAGCCCTTGATGGGAGGGTCAGCGGAAAGAGACCTTGGATATCAGGAGAATAAATCTTCGCTCCACATTCGAAAAAGAATCGAGAAAGAAAGACGCTTATCGATGGCCGATGAATTGACACGCTTCAAGTAAAAAAAAAATTAGTTATAACTTTGGTCTCCGAAGGACTCTTAGAAATTAGGAATCCATCCAGAAGTGAATAAAAAACAAGTCAAATAAAAAAATCATGATTGTGTGAAATTCACAGTGATTAAAAAATCATTCACCTGGACTGGGATTCGATCCCAGACGATTTCGCGCAGAGTGCTCTACCAGTTAAGCTACCCATGCGTCATCTCTCACTGTGAATTTCTAGAGCACTCGGCTTTAAACCAGGGGGTCTGGGTTCGAATCCCAGTCCAGGTGAATGATTTTTTCACTGTGAATTTCACTCAATTATGTGACTACTAGCGGGTGACTCCGTTAAAGTTACTGCGCGGCCAGTTCCACAGTTCTTTGAATTAAAATAATCATGGATCTTCGACTCTGATCCCTCAAAAATTTGATTTTTGGAATGCCATCAGCTGATTGAATAAGTCCTGTTTTACTGCTGCCTGCTTCTCATACTAAATCCGATTCTGTAACTGATGGTATATATACATTTAGAGCGATAATCTAAACTGGATAAGTCACCTGGCCGGAGAAAACCGACCAAAGAGAGATTAACTTTTATTTACAAAAAAAAATTACTTCATAATTTTTTTCTGGAGGACCAAAGGCATTTACATTTTAAAATATGGCAAGGAGCACAAACCCACAATGGCGGTGACTGAATGTGAGGATCTCGAGGAAAATAATCAGTAATCGCTTCTTTACCAATCGCGTCACCCATTACACAGCCAAAGTCAATGATCTTAGGAAAAAGATCTTCAATCAAGTGGGTACTAGGTTAATGTGGTAAGTGATTGACTCCATTGAAATCATTTCTTTTGATGGCTGAAGTCGGTGAATATATACTTTATATTTAGGTATTTATTTCACACTAATACCAGTGGTATCATTCCTTGCACACAAAAGCAGAAAAGTCCTTCCTTTAACTTTCAATTATAAGTTAGTCTTACGTTTTGCATATGCTATAAGTATATTTGGCCAAAAGCAGCTTTTAGCTATGACTTCATTCTTTTATCTTGAAAGATTATAATTTATTTTTTACGAGTAAGAGATACTCAGTTACTCGTTTGATCACACACTTAATGTCGCCTTCGACAAATTCAATTTCTGTCCTCGACCAAAATGTGCGGAAAACGTGTTCACTAGCTTCCATAGCAGCGGTTGCTTCCTTTTTATATTCTGCAGTAGTAGAAAACCTGAAATTTTCGGTTGCGTCAAAGGCAACAAAAGAGGCCAAAGGAATAAAACCTCTTTATTATCCTGTTTATGTATAAGTTGAAACGGTCATTTTATACAGAAATATATTACTTTCATTACCTGTATAATAGTTTTTATATGGACTATAATGCTGCAATAATAGTTGTTCCTTATGAAAATTCAGCAAATTATATTGCAGAAGAATTCAGATGCACGGGAATTAAATAATTATATAACAATAATCGTCAAAAAGACTCCGTTAATATTTTGAGATAATTAGAAAGTGTGGTTTTCAAGCGAAGTATTAATATTATTTAATTTTATTTTTCATGAATCCATCGCATTAGGATATGTGAACTGGGGAAAATGGCAAACGGAAATATTGCTCGTCATGGAATTTGCGAATTCTATGAATGCCATATGTGTCTCGCAAAGGGATTTTTAGCATAATAATTCTCAAAATTCCCGTTAAATACAAAGATAAAGATTCTATGAAAGTCATCGGGGAATGAAAGTACGGATACGTTTTAAGTTGATGAAAGGGCTGGAAAACTCGGATTCCCATCGATCGAAACATTTAATTGGACTTTTTACACAAAAAAGGGAAAAAAACGTATTAAACCCAGCCATCGCGCGTGATTCTTAGTTTTTTGACGGCCGAAAATATTAGTTCAATTTGTGACGTGTCCAAATGTGCTGAAATTCATCCAAAAGCCACGCCATTTTTCGTTGGAGAGGCGCCATTTCGTGGCTTTGGGGAAGGATGGAATTCGTTTGTCTCGGAAGCCTTCGAAGTTCTCGATAAGGCAATCGGCCGAAGCGAGGCAAGTGTCAAAATAAACATCATCAGCCTCAGAGAGACAATCCACCGGAAAACAAGTTTATATTATATAGAGGGAGCCATCGAGCGGAGATTGGCTCCGTCGTCGGAGGGAAATACTCTCTCCGCAGCGCTCCAGAAATAAACTCAATTTTTTTCCCTTTTTCAATCTTCTGATTGACTCTCATTTATTCTGACGGCTGCAAGGAGTTTGGGTGCTGTAATGTTTGTGTGGAAGAATGCTCTCATTGTAGTAGGCATAAGAAAGTATACCCTGATGGATACTTCCCTATAAGAATTCCCTACAACATAGGGAAAAGCAAGGGAAAAATTGAAAATTCATCAGAAAAAATTTCGTTTATGAGGAAATGCCCTGAAACTTTAGGGAATTGTTTTCCATAGAACTTTTTTCTTAGATATGATACACTTCGGTCAGTAATTTCCCTAGATAAAAACGCTACTTCAAGGAAAACCTTCAGGCATAGGAAAAATTACACCAGAAAGTGCATAGAGTGCAGAGTGAAGTGCATAAAGCGAATGACTATATAGGAAAAAATATACAGGGTGATTACAAAAGAATGCATCGGTTTCAAAGATTTGTACTCTTCAAACGACATGAGCTACAGAGCTGCGCGACCTCTTAAAATGACCACTAGTTCTTTCAGTTACCGCGAGGAAGCGCTAGTTGCAAAGATAAAGGCATTTATCACTCAGTTATTGTTTTCGCAAGCTTCAAGATGGCAACAGCTTAGAAAATGTCGTTTTTTTGTGTTGCAGTACGCGAAAAGTGAGTCTGTTACAATGGTGCAACGTGCTTTTTGGCGCGAATTTGACATCGACCCACCGCACAAATCGATCATCGTACGCTGGTACTAACATCATACCTACTGCCTACTAACAGCGAGAAATTGAAAACATGCATTACTTTGGCTGTGTAGACAGTAACTGATGACATGCTTCACCGAGTGTGGGAGGAATTTGAATATCGACTTGACATTGTTCGGGTTACTCAAGGAGGACATATTGAACACTTGTGATTTTTTCCCAACAAAACTGGAGAATGTACCGGTCATTTTAAGAGGTCGCGTAGCTCTGTAGCTCGTATCATTTGAAAAATACAGATCTTTGAAACCGTCGAATTCTTTTGTAATCACCCTGTATATTCATAAAAACAAACTAAATATTCTGCAGAGTTTCATTCATACAACCATAGAGTTATCACCACAAATTACAATGAGATTGACGAAATATTTCTCAATAAAAAAGATGTGCAACCATAACAAAAAATCATCTGTCACTGTCAACTAAATTTTGTGTAAAACAGATTCATTGTAAGCCACTGCAACCCAATTTCAAAAGCATTTCCTGGGGACAATGCATTCTTGGTAAATTGTTCCCTAGAGTTATTATTTCTAGGGAAAAAGGGTTTCAATTTTCTAGGGAATTTTTCGACATGGTAGATTAAATATTTCTTCAGGTTTCCGCAATGTTTTAGTAATTTTCATAACATATTACTTTCGAAATCCATCACGTTTGGTTGCTTATGCACAGCGTTTCACATCTCTTCCGGGAGACGTCTTCAGGAAGACTAGAAGTGAAGACTCATGCAGGAAGCGAGGTGAAACATTGTGCATTACCTACCAAATGCGATTAATCCCGAAAGCAATAAAAAGCATACAGATGAAATAATTTTTAATCTTTTAGGGTTATTTTCACGCCACGCTCCAGATTCCTCACTATTACCCTCGTGACCAGACTCAACTAGCCTAAAAAACTGAGAGAACAGTGTTCACCGAACAACTCTCTGATAAAAAGATTTAGGAATAACGTTGTATACATGGAATTCAACGGACATACATAGGTGGAATCTAATTATGAGAATTCAAATTCTGGACTTAACGCACGGTGGTTGGTTTGGATATTACTTCTAGGATTTCAACGTATTTCACTCTTTCATGTGGTGATAAATCAATTTCTAGGGCATATTAAAAAAATACTAAAACAAAACAATGGAATTGCTTTCTATTAACGCAATTAAGTTTCTCACTTTTTTGAATCGTCTGCTCGTGCGTATTACATGAAATACTTCACATTAATTAACCCGCCATTGGTGGCGCAGTGAGATTTTCTCTCACTCCAAATTTTAACTTGTGCTCACTTTGTAATCAACAGTTAGGATAAGTTCCCTTTCCTTCTAGCTGACTTTTTATCTCTTCCTATTGACCGACAGTCTCAAAAAGTATAAATGAAGCGTCCGCAGCTGTGTAATGATATGTCTGATACCGTCGGCTACAAGGTGTGAGACTTTTCCTCAACGCGCGACCACTGACGTTAAGTGTTTTTGTATCACTCAGTTGCGTTACACTCTCGCAACATGCGGGCAAAGTTGATTCATTTCGTGGAGAGCAGATACGTTAATGCAAATTAATGAGTCATGAGAAAGTATGTCCTCACAAATAAATATTTCTTCAAGAGAATGGCAATTTTCTTCATTTACACTCAATGGTATCATCGCCAGTAAAATTAGCAATGATTACGCAATTGTATCAGTAATTGTATATACGTGTGGAAATCATTGTTTCAAATGAACATTTACAGAAATAAATTATATCTAAATATAGTGTAATATATTGCCAAAAAACGCTCTATGATAGATAATCAATGGTACATCTGAGTGTGAGGAAAAGTCTCACACGCGACCGCTCGCGTGATAAGTAGCTTAGCGACCACTCCCGGGTTAATGAAAATGGAAGTTGTTTTATTCGGCTTATCTTTCAATCCAACGTGAAAACCCTTTTACTGAATTTAAAACTTAGACATTCACAATAAAAGATAATTGAGAAGCATTAGAATTTACCAATTACATTCGCTTTATATAAAAATAGTTTAGGTTTTGCGTCTACCACTCCTCGAGATCTAGACTATGATGTTTTTATGATTATCTAGTATTGCTTTTATTAGTATGGTTATCTATTCATTGATACTTCAGTAACGTTGGTTTTCCGTATGTGTGAATTTTTTGCTTCTATTTCAAGATAAAATTCAACACTTAGTGGCGTGTAATACATAAATAGCTCCAAAAATTATTCCGGTCCTTCTTACATTTTGCAACACTTCCCAATTCCACCTCGGTCTTTCTCTATCCCTCTATTGCAGCGTGTAGACTCTCGTTGAATCTTGCACCCAATTATAGTGGCAAAACTTCTTTTGTTATGAAGCAACTAACGCTTTAAAGCTTAGGAAATTCGTCGTACATCGACTAGAAACACGAGATTAATTGATAAGTTCAATCGCAGTTCAATTTTTATCCACAAGACGCTAATTCCCATCCCAACAAATAAATGCTATAGCTATTTTGTATTTGCGTCAATGGAATGCGCGACTTCCTTCCATGAAGCGATGTTAAACGAAACGGTATGCTTTATACCACATGCGATTAATCCATTTGGTGTAACGCTGAAATACCGTTCTTTTCCGCGGTGATAAAATATTCACTAAAATATTTCACCACTCATCGTTAAGACAATTTTGGAAGGCAGTACATGTTTTGGAAAGAGAAAAATAAGCTAAGTAAAAATTTGTGATTTATATTAAGAGAAATAATAAAACGACTTGAAGAAGACAAGAGAAATATTGCACTGGCAACGATTTGCTTCCTTTTTTAAGGCCATTTTGCAGATGGGTGAAGGGTGAAGCCACGGAGATGGAAAGCATCCGGTTGGGAAAAGTGGGTTTTTATTAATATATCGTTCGGATAGTTCTCTGAGGAAAGGATGGGATGGAAGGGGTATTTACGACGAACCGTTAAAAAAATATGCAAGCCAAGCAGACATCCTCGATGACGTATTTATACATTCTCCTTTGAGTTAAGTACTTCCATTTCCGCTTTCACTCTCCGTGATGCCAATGCGGACGATTCTGAGGCGTGTTGGCCGAGTTTAGATTTATTCCTCTCAATGGTTCGATCCCCGAGAGAGTATTCTCAAGGGTTATTGGCCTTGCGCACATTTGTGAAGAAAGAGTTTTAATACCTTAATGAAAGCAACTTTGACTGAGTTAAGAATTAAAGCAACTTTTTAACCCATAATACAGGGTGATTACAAAAGAATGCGTCGGTTTCAAAGATCTGTATTTTTCAAATGATACGAGCTACAGAGCTGCGCGACTTCTTAAAATGACCGATAATTTCTCTAGTTTTGTGGAAGAAAAATAACATAAAAAGGTTCAATATGTCCTCCTTGAGTAACCCGAACAATATCAAGTCGATATTCAAATTCCTCCCTCACTCTGTGAAGCATGTCAGCAGTTACTGTCTTCACAGCCAAAGTTATGCGTGCTTTCAATTCCTCGCTTTTAGTAGGCATTGATAAAGGTTGGATTTTTCCTCTACTGGAAGCAGATTCCAATGATTTTGTGTTTCAGCAAGACGGAGCTTCCCCCATTGGCACCTCTCAGTTTGTGCTCATCCTAATGAGACCTACCCACAAAGATGGATTGGTCGATTTTCAAGGCAAGACCTCGCCCTTCATATGTGGCCTCCGAGGTCACCTGATCTCACACCATGTGATTTTTTTGTGGGGATATGTAAAAGGTCAAGTCTTTGTGCCATCATTGCCTACTAACAGCGAGGAATTGAAAGTACGCATAACTTTGGCTGTGAAGAATGTAACTGCTGACATGGTTCTCAGTGTGTGGGAGGAATTTGAATATCGACTTGATATTGTTCGGGTTACTCAAGGAGGACATATTGAACATTTGTAATGTTACTTTTTTCAACAAAACTAGAGAATATATCGGCCAATTTAAGAGGTCGCGCAGCTCTGTAGCTCTTATCATTTGAAAAATACAGATATTTGAAACCGACGCATTCTTTTGTAATCACCCTGTATTATTGTTTTAGTTTGTCCAATCAAAGCTTCAAAACTGTTGTCAATGGACAGAGCTCACACTTCACAATTAAACCTCTAGGATGGCGTACATTCATCAAAACTATAGTAGGGTCAAATTAAAATTTGTGAAGAAAAGTAAAATTTTGATTTAATACTCAGTATTGTCGGTAAATTCAACATAGTTATGCCCCAAGAAGAAGCTATTTTAACATACAGTTCCATTTCTGTTTGAGGCTTTCGCAGCGCTATTGTGCTGGTGTCTAAGATACACCGACGCAGCTTTTCCCGAAAAACATGGAGACACCAGCACATACAGTTCCATATTTAATCAGCTGTTATTGTAGCTCACTATTTTTCACATTATCAACATTTCCTGTAGGAAGTAAGGCTCCATGAATGCCCAAAATGTGTCTTAAATATTTTCTTGGCCTAGTCAAACGCATAACCACCTAAAATGCACTGGTGGCATGCCCCATCGGATTAATATATTTGCCACACAAATACTTATTCAATTCATTTCTTTGTAGTGACACACAGCCCTCGAAATGTAACGCGCAAATTTAAAAATGTAATAAAGAGCTTGGTCGTACAGAATAAAATGTTCATAATATTGAAACTGCCATATATATTTAATACACTGATAATTCCTTTGGATAGGATTTAATCGACCAGTTGATGAATCTATTTACTGTAATTATGAAACTCAGGCAAAATAAGAGAGGATACTAATTCAATTTAAACCTTTTACAGTCAATAATTTTCAAACTATATTTTTCATGGGAGCGAAGTAAGCTTTTATCAAAAGTTCAGCATGCTTTGTATTCTTGCCTTCAACTCATTATATTTCTCACAGAATTGTAGTTCACTATGTGTTCATGCGCTGGAATAATCTAGTGGACAGAATCGAAGTAGAAACTATGGTGAAAGAACACATGTTGTTTAAGTTGTTCTCATTTGCTAACCATTTATATTCGAGAAGCCCCTCCGATGGTAACATTTCACTTCCGCCACCTTTGAGTCAGGATCCATCAATTCCCAGGGAGAAACTTCTGCAACGTAGTCGGCACGTCATCTGCCTCCTCATCCTCTAATGCGTAATGCGTAAACGTGCGTTCTTCTCTAGTCTTTTATTTTCGACGGCCAAGAAATAAATGCGAGTCGTGGGACACGTGGCGTCTTTCAAGTATCCTTCCTCGACAGCAGCCTTTGATTTAGATTCGAATTGAACGATGACTTTCATTGATCAACCGCCAAAGACACAACGCAAAGCGGATTGGAGGAACATATCGGAAGGGGTGGGAGGGGAAACACCACCCCTCCCCCTTAAACACCCAACGAATGGATGTTTTAACGAGACTCCGCGACTATTTTTACGGCCTCTGTTGCTTCCTTCTGAGAAGGAGCACATGGCCGAGGCACGTAAGCAAGAACGATTGTTTTTCCCGTTTGGAGGAGTGTTTGGAAAAGGAACGTAAAAAGGGAGGATTTCCAGGTGTGAACAAAGCCCCGTATCCAAAGGGTGGCGCCACGAGAAAGAAGCGAGAACAAAAGAGACGCGTACGTGCGTATATCCCAGGGACTCGGCGGAAGAATGCCAGGGAGAGATATGCGATGCGAGAAACGAACCAGGCCGCAGGGATTGTTCCCACCCCCCTCAGATTCAGGGGTTGCCGATGCAATTGACGCCCGTCAACCCTTCATTCAGGCTCTCCTACTTGTAGCAAGGACAAGATCTGGAGCAGTGGTGGGAATAGAAGAACCGTAGAGAGGTAGAGGATGAAATCAAGACACTGCTTGACAAACAAGCTAGATGAATCGAGTTAAGGTAGTTTGAGAGCGAAATATCACTTCACCTAGAATTTGATGAATTTGGCCTCATTTTAAAGAAACAACTCTCATCTTTCCAATGATATCAAAATATCAACCCCTTGCCGAACTACTTTTCGAGCAATTTGCCTGTAAATATAAGCTGTTTTACATGGGATAGATTATAACGGTGTGTAGATTGCATGTTTTCTCAACTATTTATAAAAAATAATCTATCACTCACCACAGTAATTTTGACAGAATCGCAAAAATAACCTGCTGTTTTGAAGGGTTTTCAGCCGTACGGCGGGAAAAAATGAGTCAAGTTAGAAACTTATGTAGCTTTATTTATTTAATTGCCGAGAATCTTGGTCATATATAATTATATCTTTACGACATTAATATTACAATATTTATTTCTAATTTCTTACAGACACTGAAATCAAAAAATTAAATTTGAATATGGTGTCCATTATGACTAGGGAACTGCCAATCAACTGTCTCACGCAGGCTAAGCGCTCAAACCGGTGAAAATAACAGTAGAAGAATTCTAGGTAAAACAAAACTAAAATTAAAGCTTTCACATGACAGCCCGCATACTCATGGAGCTCTTGAGGCCAATCTTTGAAAGCAGTTGTTTCTGTGACACATTTAAAAAAGTTAATTAAAGAACTAATGCATTATCAGACACCACATAACAGACACCTCTCGGCAAATTTGCTCACACTTACTGCTATTGATAATTGAGGAAAAAAATAAAGTAAAAACTTACTTAGTAAGGACATTTACTCGAAAGGCTCCTTACATTTGATCGTATGTTTTTAGTTGTATAACTCCCAGAAGTTATGTATGTCATGTTTCTAGTCTTAAATTATGTAATGCAAAATATTATCCATTTTAAATAATAATAAACTTTGCACTTTTCCACACTTTAATTAAAAACTGCGACCACTTTCACCTTAATGTGAAACCGGTAGAAGTTTTTAAATAAAGTGTGGAAAAGAACAAAGTAATTTATTACAAATGGATATCTATCACTTCCACGAAGTCAAGTTTGAAACAACCAAAATATTTTTTTCTCCACTTGTATAACACGTGGGGTGATATTTGTATGTTAATGGAAGAATGGATATGATATATCAAGTTTGTTCCTAATATAGGTACATACGTATCAAATGGCGCGAACTCATATCAATCCATGTAATATCCAGATTGTAAGGCATTGCGAACCAGAGAAATACGTATCAGCAGCCATTTTTAGCAATAAAAGTTTCATTTATTTTATTGAAAAAGGAGATCACAGACTGAACCTGGTTACCATTAAACTAATGCACACCTTGGCTAGGCATCTCACGGATGAGAATCACGAGAATCATTTTGCTACTGAAGTTTTTAGCGTAGTGGTCAGAAATAAAACGCCGTGCGTCAATTAAATTCCGTAATCGCCTAAAAAACGAAGTGCATTCCATCCGTTATCACTTCAGATTCAACAATATTATTCCTTTCCCTTTCATTATAGTCTCCATAAAATTCCATTAAATCCGCATAAAACTAGTATTGTGATGGAAAAATGCTGTAACTATTCCCGGGGTGAAAGCAATTTGCATTTGAAAGATCGTTGCTTGGGGGTTATCCAGAATGGCATACTTAAAGGAGGTAACGACAGTGGGACAGTCTTGGTACATGTACACCAGGGTTTCCTCTTAATTCATAACCTCTCGGTTTTTCTCTTTCACCTCCTCGATTATAAAAAAATTCTTAAGACCTTAAAAATAAAAAGATGTCTAAGAGGTAGGATGTTCATCCTTACAAACAGTGGATAGGAGTGTGCAGTTCCTGGTGCTCGTACCACTGCCCGTATTATCTTTTTTTGAGCTACCAAAAGAGGTTGCAAATTAGTTATATATGCTCCTCCCCAACACACAATGCCATATTCCAATCTTGAATTTACTAATGCATAATATACCATTCTAAGAACAGAAGCTGGGCAGATAAATTGTAACAGGTAAAATTTTCTTATCACATAAAGTAACTCTGGTTTTAGTTTGTTAATGTGTTGTTTCCAGTTACAATGTTCGTCGATATAAAGTCCCAGATATTTAATGTGACTCACTTTATCAATCAAAATACACTGATTACAAAACAAGGCATTATCCTTAATACAGTTCATACATCTATAATATAACACACTGTTGACTGCTGTAGATACATTTTTAGATTAAATAATATATATTTTGTTTTACTACTTAGTACCATCGAGTTAATGTAAAACCAATACTTAAGTTTGTCTAAGTCCCTTTGCATATGCATATGTAATTCATGCATACAGCTGTCGGAGTAGCAAAGTGCAGTGTCATCGGCAAATGAGGTAAGTTTACCATGAAACTTTCCGTTACACAAATTATTTACAAAAACTAGAAAGAGTATTGGTCCCAAAATTGAGCCTTGTGGGACCTTACGTGTAATGTGTATCTTATTACTACTACAGTTTTTAATATGCACATATTGACATCTATCGCTAAGATAACTCCGGAACCAATTGAATGCGATACCCCTGACACCAGCTTGTTGTAGTCTTTCCAGTAAAATTTTATGATCGACAGTATCAAAAGCTTTTGTTATATCAATAAATAGTCCTGCTACTTTATTGCCTTTGTTAAGTCCCTCATATAGATTTGAGCAAAAATTAAGTAGGGCATCTTCCGAGCATTTTCCTTTTAAAAAACCAAATTGATGGTTACTGAAGAACCCATGGCTATTTAAAAAACTTAACAACCTGGTTTTGACAATCTTTTCCAAATTTTTTGAGAATACAGGTAGTAGGGACATTGGTCTGTAGTTATTTAAGTCTAGTTTGTCTCCTTTCTTGTGATTAGGTACCACAATAGCCGTTTTGAACTTATCCGGAAAAATTCCTGTTTCCATACTTAAATTTGCCACATAGGCAAATACGGGAGAAACTTCCTCTCCGACTTTTTTAACTGTAATAGCGGCTACTTCATCTATCCCTTTAGACCTCTTAGGTTGAAGACCTTTTATTATGCTATTTACTTCTCTCTTATCCACAGGAGATAGAAAGAAAGACTCTCTAGTATTAATCTTAGGAAACCAATCTTCCTGCTCAGCTGAATCATAATTAAAGTTGGTGGAATTCCTAAGAGACTAAGTTACCCTACCAAAGTGTGAATTGAATTCATTGGCAATTGATTGCATTACCGTCAAGACTGTTCCATCATGAGATCTTATTTTTTCAACACTCCCCCCTGTTTGTTTCCCTCCTGTGATGGTGTCCAAAATGCGCCACATTTTAGCTGTGTTATTATCATTACTATTGAATTCTTGTAAGTAGTAAATTTCTTTGCGCTCTCGGATCGTGTTATCTAGCCGCTCTTGTTAAGATTTATAATATCGTGTTAATTTATCACTTGATCATAACGCATTGCTTATCTAAGATTAATATTACTGTCGTAAAAATAATACTAAACCAGGCAATGTTTCAGGTAGATGAACACATTTTAAATTGCGAGAAAAGTTTAAATAAGAAAAAAAATATAAACGAGGCAAATATATGAGTTCCTCAAAAGTATCAACCATTTAAGTTTATTTTTGCATCTTCTCTTCACAACATTAGCATTACTTAGAGAAGGAGAAATGGTTGAATGTTGGCTCAATCTGTTAATTAAACAAATTTGAGCAAACAAATTCATATTTAGATCTCCAGCATGCTGAGACCCAGTTTCTTCTTGACAGGTCTTACGAGGAGGATGCTGCCATTGAGCGAGACGGAAGCGGTGAAGCGATCGTTCGTCATTCCTTTGAGAGGGCAGGGTAACCTCGAGTGAGCTTCGCTTGAGGGCAAACATGCTGATTTCGTCGAGAAATTTGATCACAATGGCCCACCGACCTATCTCGAGATTGATTTTCTGTCATGCATGTTGTGTTCCTCTATTATCTGTGAAACTGGACCAGGGTCTTATCTCTTTCATGTAGGTATATCATACTCAACTGGGTAATGTCTAGATATGACTCTTTCAAGTAAACGGTACAATTGAGACGCTTTAGTGGCATGAGTCTCATATTACTCACCGTAAATGCTCTACAATATGTACTGTGATGTGTAATATCAAGAATTTTACAAAGTGAGGAATCAATGAATGGCCTGGGGCAATTTTTTAAATAAACAAAAGGCTGACAATAAAATGAAATTAAGGGGTTTCTCGATAAATGACCATATTCCAAAGTTAACAGCCATAGCATGACACACATGTGTGGGCTTTTTCTGTATCACTCTCCATTGCCGAGTGCTGCTCTAACGACAATTTTCTGTCCTATTATTAGCTAAGCTCTAGAATTTTCTTTCCGATATAATTACATAGTATCAGCTGAATGTGCAAGCAAAGTTTGCCCCGTTCTACCATCGTCAAAACACCGAAGAGAAAATAAAGAATTTCATATACATATATTGGTTGCGTACCTGGACGCAACCAAGGTCGACGGTCTGAATAAGCTTTACCTAGCGCAGTATCCATAAGGAGGTTCCGCCGCGACTGTGTGGGTCAAAAGAAGTACCAAATTCCACATTTTTTATATTTTTTCCAAAAATCCTGCTTTCGCTGATGAAATGCGTTACCTATAGAAACCCAAGAGTATAAAGGTACAACATAAACAGATTATTCCACGAATGTATATTAAATGAGCACTTTTTTCCAGCCATAGGAGCCGACTGCAGCGCAATTTCCTACGAATTACCGCATTTTGACTTCATTTACGGCAGTAATTCCCTAATAACTAAAAAATAAGGTGGTAAGATGCATATATTACATTTTTATTCAATTTATATGTATTATTTCTTTCTTATAACTAGTTTTACTCAAAAATGGCATTTGTATTTTATGGAAAAATACTATTTTTCTCCGTGTTTCTCTCATTCCCCCATTGAACACCATGCGATTTCAAGTTCAATTATAGAATAAAAAAGCGTGGAAAGGTATTATGTTGTTGTTCATATCAGATACAGGACAACTTTTTCTACAAGTTGACAGAATATGAATAAAATGACATTTAAGTCATTTTACGGTGGAACCACCTAAAATGCTCTTTTATCGGCTCGAATGAATGCCTCGATTTTTACGAAAAAAATCATTTGCGCGTAATGGTGATCACATGGCCTTGTCGCCAGGTAGGAAGTCAAAATGGAATTTATTAGCGATGTGGCGATGAGAGAGAGAGAGGAGGATAAAGATAGATTGGAGATATAGAGATATTTATAAAACTCATTAGAGCGTCCTCGAGATCCGAGACAATGATTAATCATTCCCCAGAGAGAGAGAGAGAGAGAGGGAGAGAGGAGTGGTGAGTTGGATATGACAGTTTGACGAGGGAGCAGCTGAAGAGGAGGAGAGAGAGAGAAGGAGAAAGCACTTTGTACGGATGGTAAGGGGGTGGAGTGGGAGGGTGGTTTTGGAGGCCACTTGGGGGCGAAAAAAAGAGTGGGGTTGCGGAAATGAGGGTTGTAATTGAAGGGAGGGAGTCAAAGGACGGGGGAAGGTGGGCGGAGGGCGGATGAAGGGCCCTTGATGGGATAGGGTTGGGCAGGATGGCTGTCGGCGGGGGCCCGCCGTTTCTATGGAGAAAGGAGCCGACGATGACGGTTTGAAGTTTGACGGTTGACAAGGCCAAAAGGTTCCAGGAAGGGAAGGAAGGGAGGATATGGAGGGCTGCTGGTCTTTTTGCGTAGTCTCACTTCAGTCTCTGGCCCCCGACAGCCCTCATTAGCACCGCCACACCGACGGTGAGTCACGGTGGCGTCATACAACTTCCTTACCTCCACTGGTGGTGGTCGATTGGCTATTTGGGGAGGGGACCGACAATTAATTTTCATTTGCTGCTCCGTTGAGGATACGTGGTCGGGAGGGTAAAGAGACGGGAGTAAGGATGGAAGGAAAGTGAATTTCTTCGTCGTCAACCGAAGTAAAATATCTGGGAATTACCCCAACTTCAAAGCTATCGTGGAGAACACACATATTAAATATATATGCGGCACAACCTCAAAGGAAATAGGATTTATCAAGCGCATAGTAGGACGGTCCTCGGATGAAATAGTGAAAGAGAGGTCGTCAGAGGTGCTCCTTCGCTCTCGTTAGGGCACACCTCGAACACGCCGCGAGCATTTAGGATCCTGGGCAGAAAGATTTGATTCTAAAAATAAATTAAAAACATACAAAGGAAAGTTGTACGCTTCGTCAAAAACTGCTACGAGGGAACCAAGAGTGTTCCACTGCTTTTAGAGAGATTTGGCTGAGAACCACTGGAGACTCAGAATCTACACGCTGGGTTAAGATTGCTTGAGAAATTCTGAATGGGTATGCTTCAGTGTGACACGGTGAATGTAATTTTGACGCCGCACTACATCTCTAGGTCCGACAGGAAAGATATAATAAGATTTCGGTGTTTCACATTACCGAACAGATAGGTACACAAATTCGTCCTTCCCACGCACAATCAGTGACCATAATAAAAACTGAGATCCACTGAAAACACTGCCAAAAATACACTTCACCTTTTCATCCACCTATAACATTCTCCTTCACACTATTACACGGCTTCTGGTGTCCTAACACCCTCTACCACACACTAATGTGGCGACTCTCAGGATAGCATGTAGATACAGATGAAACCCAGCAACGGCATTAGCCCATTCTTAGCGAAAGGCTCTAATGGGTTCACGGTTTAACGTCGCCCACCATCCGACCGATGGAGGAGCACTGCTCTCCAAATTGCGCCCAAATTGGGCCGGGATACCAATGAAAAATCTTAGCAACTACTTCCGAGTTTTCAAACCCGGATTCTCGCGATGGGAATCAACTAATCCAGACACAACAAGCGCCCGATCCACGTACTCAATTGTGTGTGGAGGTTTGAGTAAAATGTTTTGAGGTAATATGAAGCAAAGAAATTTCCGAGTACCAACGTTTCATTCGTAATACTTAAATGATACAGGTTACAACTCTTTGCAACTTGGCTCGTAGCGCTGCGAGACTTTCACCGTCTGTTTCAATTGCGATACTAGACTCTACCACCAATAATTTTTGGGCAATGTAAACCAGTATTTTTTGAGCATTCTCCATATTTAAGGCAATTTAGGTAGTTATTCTGGTTTTCATAGTCTTTATATTTCACGGATTCGGGAGTTAAATCGTTGAAGTTCATACTGGAAATGGAGTGAGAAGTTCGTACTTTTCAACAGATTCATTTTAAACAACGACGAGGCATTATTTGATGATAATGTCATTTGACGTAGAAATACGTCGTTGTATTAAACAAATCTGTGGAAAAGTACGAAATTCTCACTTCATTTCCATCGTAGACTTTGGTACACTGTCGTAATGGATTTTAGAATTAGAATTGGAGGAAGTTCATGAAAACGACCTTTACAGCAACACCGTAATGAATTGATAAACTGAAAAATCAAGCAAAGAGATGCATGAAACGGAATGTCCCACCTGTAGTAGGTGGTAGCTAACTTGCAAAAACAAATACATAGCGTCAGTCCGAACTCAATACCTAATGATATATCTGAAATAGCAAAAAGCAGCTTGGCCCGTACATATCCCAGCCAAATGGGAACACGAATGCTAATCGATATGCCTGGGGGTTCACACTTGCAGAGTGGGAATCAATATTACGACACTTATTGAAGCGTGCACACCTAAACAATCAACAAACGCGATAGTAAAACCCGGAAAAGGTATGTCCGCCATGTTTAAAACTGTTCTCAGTTTAATGGCGCAGACTGATGTGTAAAGCTAGCGTGTCCCACATTGAAAGAAAACCTACCCGACGATTAAAGAGACCACTTTCACTAGAGGGGTCATTTCCGCGATTTCAGATATGTGTTATGTGAATCATACACGAAACCACGAAAATACTATTATCAGTTTCGTTACAACGGAGAAATTTCCACAGGAAAAAGTCAGCCAGGAACGGAAATCGAACCACGAACCTTTGGCTTTCCAGGTCAATGACACACACCACCACGCTACCCAGGCATTCTAATATTATGTGGAAATCTAGGACGATAGAAGGGAACTGGATTCCCTTACGGTCCATCATTTAATTCCAAAGTACTAGGCCACGAATATTCATGTCTGCTGTAAATACGGCGATAAAATAACGTACACAATTACCACAGGACAAATCGGCCAATTTTTTTCTGTGGCAATTTTACGTAATTTAATCGTCGTATTTAGCGGAAGGCATGAATACCTTCATCAGTTTCGTGATTTGTGGCCACAGGCTCCAGTCATCGGCCGAGAAAACCTACCCTTTTTGTTCATTTGCATGTACCACTAGATAATAGGCAAAATGTATACAATGTTCATTGGTTGGTAACGTCGTATATCAAACGTCTTTTGTCAAATCATTTTTGTAGCGCAGCAGATGGCGCTGTTTTTCAGTTCCTCGAATAAAACCGCAGTGTCGTGTAAACCCTCGACGGAAAGTGACGGTCCTTTCTATTTCCGCACCATGCAAATTTATACCCAAGCCCATTAAGAGTGAATTTAAGTCATCAATTTTTAACCCCGATAGTTGTAAGAATGAAGACAAGGATATTCATGAAAGCATATCAATTTGTTGTTTGACCACGCGAAATCTATTTACGTAAAAAAAAGTTTTCAAGAAATGGAACGAACTCCCTGGGGAAAGCTTACGAGTACAAAAAGACAGTTGAGGTTCTATCAATTTCAATGCAATAATGTTCCAATAGAGAATCTAATATGAATGGAGAGGAGGGATTGCCAAGCGAGTGAAAGTGTCGACCACAGAATCGCTGAGTGAAACAAATCCAAGGAGGAGGAGATGGGACAAATGCGGCACCTTTTGAGCGAAACTTACGCTCTCCTTTTGTTTCAAAGAGTGAAAGGCCTTCTGGGCACTTTCGTTTGAAATATATATATGTATTGAATCAGGGCTACTGACGCTATAAAGGTCTTAACGGTTCAAACTTCAGCTTTCAACGAGGGAATTAAAACTTTAGTGTGTCACAAAATCCAGTGGCTGCGAAACGCTTTTATACGTAAACACAACTTCTAAAACTCCCAATTCATTGAATATGAAACTTTCTCCGTTCATTGATAAAGGCGAGTGAAAGTTAGTGCTCTTAACGCCAGTTTTCAATAAACCTTGCTTACCACAACCCGTCAATGCCCTTGAAGTGGCATTTACAGGAAATGATTTTAGCTGATTTTACATTTCAAACTCAACTGATAATTTTTAAACACAGGGATAAGATTAGATGAGCCAATAATTTTTCATTAACTGGGCTATTATCAGCAACATAACAGCCTACTTCTGACGAATGTCACTCCCACATATTTATCATGCTAGTTTAGCAAACGTGCCTGGTAGGTGTCCAGTAAATATGTATACATTTTCACTCAAGATCAAAACTGGCATTGGAAATGAATTGAGTTTAATTTATACGGATCCTTCAACATATACGTACTACATATTTGTAAATAGCCTCGACATCCCTTACACACATCTCCACACATTCACGACGCGTTAAGGGAATCAGTAAATGTATTTAGCGAAATCTATTTGTAGTTATGCATTTAAAATTAATATGATTAAAATATTTTTAATGTTCAAGCTACCATTTTAGATAGAAAATATTTCATCACCATATCTAAGCCTTATATTTTGACATACACTAAAAAAACAAATGAGAAAGTGCCTGTCTTAAGTACAGATTCATATTGAACATATTGGAATGATTTTAAATCCCTTTAAAACATGCGAAAAATGTTTCCGTTCGGAAATTAACATTTTCACATTAAAATGATTGGAAGTTTAAATCTATTTCATATTTTCTTTTGACATATGTACCTTTTTGACATATTCCCGTGCATTATATTATGCTATTCAGGGCATTTTCATTCTGGAAAATGCACACTTTGTTAATTCTTTTGGAATTCTTGAGTATGTACAATGGAGATACTGATGCCAAACTGATAGGTTCGAAATTCCTTTCCTCCACGCACCATTGATTTTTCAATCATCATCTTAAAGAAATTAGAGCAAGACACTAGGTAGGCCACTATTCAGTTCACTTTCTCTCATCCAATTCCTTTTTCCTAATCCATTTTTTCATGGCTGGTGTCCTTACATCCCAAAACCACACCCCACTACGGTTGCTCGCAGAGTAATACAAGATATATGGATTTTGTAGTCCGGAGCAAAATAACAAAAACGACTCGAGTGTCTGCTCTCCCTCTCTCTCGTGTCTCAGGAGAACAAAGCGATGGAACTGATAGGAAAATAAATCTGAGATGAAAGCGATATCCAACCAATGAGAACAAAGTTCTTGCTCACATTTTCACAGTCGATATAATCTCAAAGAGGATTCAAACCAATTTGCCGATCCCGACACGATTCATTCGTAATCAATTACGTTTTCACAATATCGATATAATACAAACGATTAATTTCAAACGGAGTTCAGAGTATTTTAATTAGATAAGCTTTGATTCCAATTTAAGACATATTTAATTTTAGAAAAACTCATAAATCGGTGAGTAACCTAAGCGCTTCGGTCAAAAACAGATTTCCGTCACAATAATACGAATTCATCCCTGAAATTAATTAAGCAAATATTTTAAGCAAAAATTGGTCTTGACGGAATTGCCTCATATATGTTAATAATTGTATGTGCATAATGTACATTAAATAAAATATTTCCATATATTTTTTTCCATGAATGCTGGTTTTACTGCCTCATACTTCTTACGATCGTTGATACACGAAAGGGACGAGTTGATTGGAGAAGCAGAAGTCTCGGTGACACGAAATTTTTCCGACACAGCGTAATCGAAAACAAACAAGACGCTTCTTCCTCCCATTCGGACGCAAAAAAACATTTTTCAACTTCTCCCTGCTCCTTTTTACCCCATCCTTCTCCTCCCCCCCTTACAGATGGCCCCTGCCAGCCCAAACACAATGGCCGGCCCTAGATCTAACGGCTCTAGTTACGTCAATCTAATCTTCGGTCCTCATTTCAATTCGCCGTCCTCCAACAGTCCCTCTCGGCCTCTTTTTTTCTCCGAGGGGAGCAAAACGTTCACAGACGTAAAAATCATCCATCAAAACCAGTATTCGAACACAGATACCTAGATGTATATGTATTATAAGTATTAAGACCATGTGATAATACTCATTTTTACACCGAAGAAGAGAAAGAAATCCTACGAAGACCAAAGAACCATAGAATGTGAAACCTCGCCACCAAAATGACAACGCGGCCGAATCCCGGAAACCTGCCTGACTGCAAAACTGAAGGCCGCGAAAACCTTCGTCAGAAACATTATTATTATTGTTTCTTGATTATTTTTTATTCCTGTTGATTAATTTATTTACTTGTTATATATTCGATGTAAAGGGCATTTGTGGCTGTTTTTGAATATTTTAATAAATAAATAAAATGGGTAACGTGAAGGCTTACGAAAGGAATGGTAATATATGAGTGATACAGTAGTTAGAGACGGGAGTGAGCATGTATTTTTGCATATTATAATGAATCTGAGTTAAACAATGATTTAGTTTCAGTGATGAAGCATCCAGAGAGTCGTTATGGAATATGAATAATCGTATCTCTGAACAAGAAGAAGGCAGAGGAATTCAGTGCGATTAATTTTCCAAATGCTTATTATTTTAAGGCTTTTCCTCTAGGTCTTACGAGGTTTTAGGGGATCATGTCGGCCGATAGTTTCAAGATGCTCGGGGTGTGTTTTTAATGCTTCCGCCTACTTAAAATCTAAAAGTGGTTACACTTTTTTATTGGTGCCGTAGAGCTACTAAATGGGAATGCTGAGTTTTATTCGTTACCGCTGTGAGCGTGATGTAATATTATGGTAGTGCCATTAAAGGATGTATGTCTCGGTGAATTGGTTCTTATATCTTTCATTGAAGGAAGTTTTAATTGTCTAGGATGTGCTAATGGGTAGCCTTTGATCATTAACGATGAAATATTTGGCGAAATATATACAATTACGTGTGATTTTCATGGCATAGCGTGAAGTATTTTTTATGCTTATAATTAGAGCTGCACAGATACATTTTCAGGAAAATAGATTGATCAAAATCGCGCAAGTATTATGATGAGGCTTATTTAAACAATTTTAATTCTTAGTTATCAAATAAACTCTAATAATAAGCTTTTCTTTTACAATTTAGTGTTTTAAAATGATTGAAATGAGGAATAACTGACGCTACGGCATAAAACTTTTCATTCTCCCACTGCCACTCGACATTTTTTTTTATTCTTAAGCTCACGTTGTTTGTTTAAACCAACGTAGCGCTTTATTAGTTTTCAGCGAGAAAAATTACTGCGTTCGGCGAAGCCAGATGGTCAATAGAGGTAGGTCGTGGTTTCTGCAGACCGCGGTTAAGTCTCGATCATGTAAGCCGGACGTGGATGAACAGGAGCCCGTCTCAATCGTGGTCTCATAATTCACCCTAAGAGTATTACCAATTAGAATTGCACAGGCCTAACTTCCTCCTTAGACATCTTCCAACACCTCTCTCTATCTCTCCTATCCTCCTATCACTCTTGTGAAACTCCATCCCGACTAAACTTTTCATTTCATCGATCAGTTTACTCATATTTTTCGTCTTCGTCAGACCCTCTCTCTCTCTCTGTCATCTCCTCATCGCCTTTAAGAAAATAGTTTTCCTCCTCACTCGTTCCCCTTTAAGAAAAAAAGCGATGAAAAAATAACTAAGAGCCGAGAGACACCACCAGAGGGGCACCCTCCCTTCCCCGCAACAATATCAGCTTCACCCTTCACCTATCATTCTCTTTCTTCTCCTTCCAACCCTTCCCCCATCACCCTCCCTCCTCCCCAAAACACCTCCTTCCTCCCTTCCCCTCTTCTCCTTTGGCGCCAAAAACTTTACCTTCGCCCGGAGATGTCACGTGCGCGTCCAATCTCTCTGCTTCTCCTCCGCTGCACCTCCACCAGCTAGCTCCATCCCCCTCCTTTCCATTTAATTCCCCCCACCCGTCCATCTCCCTTCAATCGCCTTTCTTCATTCAGTCCGTCGCCTTTAAATCCCTTCCAATACGCGCCCAATCACAATACACACATTGATACATATAATAAAATTAGGGAACTAGACTGCAGAACGGACAGATTTAAATGTAATTTTTCTCGCGAACGACAAGAGACAATAACAGCTGCCAATGAGACTTTTAACTAGGTTTGTCGATAGGTAGTGTAGATCTTAGTAGTAGTAGCACTCCCTAATACTTATATCCTTATCTTCTACCTAGTACTTACAGCACTCTTTGCATTTTTTCAACATGATACTTGAACCTCTGACCGTTTATATAGTTGCAAAATACATTAATACTAACGGCCTCTAACGTTCGTAGCATATCTATAATGTAGTGCATGCTTGAGAGGCCTCACCTCCTGACAGGCATTAGCAATTTAAGCTAATGCATCATTAGTCGTAGTTAAACTAACTTTAGGGTATAGTGTAATACACAGTGGTGACTACTCACCCCCTGCCACACACACTAGAGGTAGCTTGCAGGGTATTTTGTAGATGTAGATATGTAGTGGTGTATATTAGTGGTGGCACTAAAATAACAAAACAGTTTCATTGCAACTGTTTCGCAATCAAAACAGTTTCAAAACTAAAGAGTTCCGCGACACACACTGTGCTGCGGACAACAGCTATAACAGGTACACCAAACAACAGGCGATCTATAGATTATGTAAACAACACGGGTGGTAGTTCAATATTCTATGCAATTAAATATCTTTCACTTAAATTAAGTAACAATTTGATTTGAAATCTTAAACGATAGGTACTTCACAGCTGTAATTCTATCCTCAACGATGTGCGGACATACGTTGACTAAATAAACCTGCAACCGCCTGCAACAGATTCAAATCCAACAATTTGTAGCTTATAACCGCAACGCAGTCACACGTGCAGTGCAACTTGAACGATATAGAAGACGAAACAGTCAGCTCCAGCTTCTTCAGTTGCTACTGCGCAGCACAGAGCGCAACGGCGCGGCTGCGGCACGATCACGAACTAACTTGTTGTTTGCAACAATTATTTCGGAGCCGTTTCGCTCCGACAACACTTTATTCCACCACTAATGTTTATCGGTCTGTCTGTCCAACTCCCACTCCCAAATCCCCGGCTTTCGTTGCATTAGAAACGGATGAAAAATGGTTTAGCTGTTCAAATCTTCTTGCTATCAAACGATTTCGAGGTTACTGCAGTAGAGATGATGGTGACCTCCGGTGAAAATTAAGGTAACACTAAAATAAACAATTGTTTCAACCTACTGCAGAACCGTGGCTACCATCTAAATATAGAAGAAAAGAGTAGAAGAGGATGCGATATAGGATGGATATTTCGTTTCCTTAGGAGTTAGCGAGTACAGTAAATAAATTACTCCGGGTAGACATTCACGGCCGTATGTCACCATAATTTCGAAATGTTGGGGGCTTACCATTTAAAAGTGTTGAAGTTGGCGCCTTTCGGAACACATTTGGCGCTCATTAGAACAAAAAAACGAAGTTGAATGAAACGATGTGCGCTGGCGAAATGCTCTGTAACCTGCCGGTAGGTGGCATTCTAATAGGTGAACAGAAGTCACGGCCGAATGTTTTGTTTAAAGTTGCTTAAATCTTTCAAAATAAGTATTTAAAAACGTTAGACTTTTATCACAGAGTAATATAAACCTCACAATATGCATGCTTGACGCCTTCACTGAAAATCAACAAACTTGACAACAATCACGGATGCCATTATCAACTTTCTTTTGTAGTTTAGCGCACATCCACTTTGCTCCCGATCTGTTTCGAAGTGCGCTATCTAGTGTGCAGGATCTGAATCACTAATGGAAGGCAAGTGCGCTGTTGTGTTAAACGAAGTGATTAGCGCAATATTGGAGGGAGTTGGAGGCACCCATCATCTATCCACGCATATCAAAGGGTAACGCCCCGTTTACATTTGGTACTACTAGGGTTGAGTTACATGGCGGCTCTTATTTGCGTTTACACGATTTCCAGTTTACCGAAATGGAAATGCTGATGACCTCTGGTGAAAGGTAAGGAATCCCTTAGAAACAACTGAAGCAGCCTACGTGCCTACAAGAGTACCAAGCAGTATTCACATTTCATATCTGTCTAGAATGTTTATTTAATTAAAAATCATCTTCGTTTGAATGGACTTGCTGGCTGTATTAGTCCAGGAGAACTTTTATAATCCCTTTCACTGTAGTGCTGCCGTCATTCTGCTTCACCCTCCATTTTCTTAACTAGTATTTCAACCACGATTTCAACCAACTTCCATTCAACCGCATTTCAAATTCCGGTAACCAGCGTCAACCTTAGTAACTGTAAAACGTGGCAAACAAAGTTTACTAGGGTTGACACTGGCTTGCATTTACTCGGCGTAATTCTTACTAGCATTCGAGCTACAAGCGTAGAAAACTAGTAATGGAAGGCCAGTAAGAAGGAAGTAAAACTAGTAATGGAAGAGGGGTACATGAGTGTTTCTGAATTCAAATCATGCTCCTAAATAGTACTATTCCTGCTTTTCTTTACTCATACATCTTAAAATCAAAGAAACATTAACAACAAAATAATGAAATTTTTATGCAACGCATAAATGAATGTTAAGTTATTGATATATTACTGTCCAATTTATTTTAAATTGACAACACGTGATTCGGCTTCTTTACTTATCTTCCATCTTCAGGTGCAATTTTAAATATATTGGACGATTCCTTTAGGCACAATTTAAAATAAAGCAGACAGAACTATATCGATTACTTTTAATTTTTGATAAATCAGTTCCACCATATCTCGTCGGACACTGTTGAATTCATAAATTAGTGGTTGCGTGCATAATTAGTTTAATAAAAAAGCAGGATAAGTATACTTGACTGTTGCAGGCTTCACTTCGTAGAAGTTACTAATAAAAGTACTCATGATTTAGACAGCTTAGTACTTTTCTACAATGTTTCTATACATTTTAGAAAAGCACTAAGCTGTCTCAATCATGAATACTGAAAGCAGGATAAGTGTCATTGTAAAAAAAATCACTTAGAGAATTCGTAATAAACAAACACCGCCAAAGAATGACGCCAAAGAAAATGCTAAGAAATAAACAAAGCTTGTAAGGCCGTATTCTTACTCGCAAGACGTTTGGAGCTGCAACGCGCTGGTACCTAAATGAAACTCTTGCAACAAAGTTGTTTAAGATCTTTCTGATTCACTGTTTGCATGAGAATAATATGCATTAAATGTGAAATTTATGTCTAAAAAAAAGAGGCCTCGGGAAATGATAATTCATGCACAACAATGGTAGCAATTGATCCTCACTTTGAGTTTCCTGGAAAAAATTACGGCTTTTCAAACCTCAGGAATTTTTAAACAAAAAGCTCTGATTGAAGTGAGGGGCTAAATTATACTATTAAATAAAAAGTGACGCTGTCATACTTTCGCAAAGGGCTTCCGTTTATTTAATCAATTAACTATAACTCAATTTAAAGAGAAAATGATTTTTTGTTTTACATTCCAGTCGATTATATAATATTATTGAATACGTTTTATTAAATCACCTTAAATGTGATCAAATAATATTCATCTTGAGTCAATCTAGGAGTTTTATTAAAGTACCTTAAGCTAAACTTCTTTCATTGCAAAAATTCCACCGGGGAAAAATCATTCGCCTTGACCGGGAAAGGAACCCAGAACCTCAAACATGGCGCCGAGTGCTTCTTTTTCGCACTCATATGCAGTACAATGTTATCAAACATGATGGTAGGTGAATGTGCCTCATTGTGCACTTGCAGGTGACTCAGTGAAGGCAATACCGTGGCTAGTCACGGCATCTCAAAACTTTTTAAAATATATCTCTTTAGCATCTCAAAAATTTCTTTAGTTCATGAATAAGGCATTTCTTTTTCAACCAGCAGTAACAGGAAGTTCCGAATCAATCAAAGGACATTAAAGCCAGGAAGGATAGTACCGAGTACAAAGGATATAAATAGATAATCATTGTACTATTTCAAGAACTGGATACTGAGAGGACCAAAAATATGCATACGGCTGGCGAACAACGAAGAAGGAAAATATGAGTGCATGAAAATCAGTATTAACCCATTTATGCCGAAGGTTTGAAAAATGCGAATTTTACCCTGATTTTTACATATTATAGATAAAAATACGTATGAATACAATATCCGAAAGAAAAAACAATGTATCTCTTGCCAATTATTAATAACGAGGTGTTCCAAAAATGGAACACTAGGCAAATCCACTACCATGACGTACTCAGTGATAACAAGCAAATCATTTTATTCAGGCATTTGTTAACTCACTATTAAGACATATCGGGGTGAACACTTAACATGCAAGGATACGTTGCATTTTTTACATTGAAAAGTGGTAATTTTGTGACATTGGACACAGCGAGTTTGCTTTACAATCGTATGATTCATGCCGTCATGACGTGAGTCAAGGTTACGCTTCATAGATGGACTCCCTTTTCTACCAGGCTCAGCAGTATTACCATATGTCTCTATATAGTGACAGGCCACACGGCGACGAAATTCAAGATGATCTATTGGCTTCACACCGTTTATTTTATGCAATTGCCAAGCATTTTGTAAAGCCAGCTCAAAGCAGAATAACAAGGGGCTCGAGTACCATTTCTTTCCACGGATTGATGCTCGATACTCGTCAATATTTTCATCAGCTCGGTCCACTCCTCCCATATACTGATTATAGACCTTGATTAAATTTGGCTGAGTAACTTGTATCTTTTTTTTCTGCTTTTGAGAATAACGACTGACCTATTGCAAAGGATTGACACCGACACCAGATGATGCAACAGTCACAACACTGTTATCATTCCAACTACAAACAATATTGCCTTTTCCATCAAGTGGGTAATCAAATGTGCCCCTATCTTTTTTCTTTAGGGTAGCATCAGATAGTAAAGGTTTGTCTTCGCGATCTTTTCTCGCTGTGCCTGTTGCTTGATGGCCCATTGAATGAAGTTTATCAAGGAGTGCAATGTTTGTGAAAAAGTTGTCGAACACAAAATGGTATTTACCAGGATGCTGCGTTGTGAGTGCCTCAGTAAATTGCAAAACAACTGAAGCACCTACACCATATTCTTGGTATTGAGTGTTCGGGTTTTTTCCTTGATAAGGCTGAAACCAGCAAATGTAGCCTAGACGCGTTGCACCATACCAGAATGTATACCCAAACCGAATATGCTTACAACGAATGAACTGTTTGCACCCGTGACGACCGAAATAGAGAATCATGGCCTCATCCAAGCTGAAGTATATTTCATTTGGTACAAATTTCATACATCTGTCATTCAGTTGCTCTATGAGAGGTCGCAGCTAGGAAAACTTGTCCATGTGGTTCAAGTTAGAATTGTCAGCAACATGCAAATTTGAAAATATTGTTTCAAATCGGTCACGTCTCATGGCTCCACTAACTAGAGAATTATGCGAATCTGGTCTTTGCTGCCAAAACATACGCCGTCTCGGAACAGAGACGTAACCACTCAGAAAAATTATTCTCAAAAAACACCAACAGTCAGTTCAAGGTTTACGCCCTTACTTGCAGCATATAAATTGCAATATTTGACAACCATATCAATCACTTCAATATCCAGAAAGAGTTTTAAACATTCATCAGGGGTTTTCATTTTTGTGATTTTTTTCTTCTGAAACTCTACCTCCTACTGGCTGGGCAGTCAGATCGGCTTTCTTCCAATTGCGTACAACTTTGTTTACCTTTTTTCTTTGAGCAAGAAGAGGTTGAGGCGAAGCAGAAGCCGATGCACCGTCATTTTTAGTAGTATCACCATTCGGTATCAGCAAAAGGTCAGCATGGTCAAAGTTCTCGTCAGAAGAACCATGAATGAGATGAGCAGGAGCGCGCAGCAATGAACCGGGAAGATTGTTAATTGTTCAAACATCGTCATCCCCGGAGTCCTCGTCAGACACAGGTTTTGTTGCGTTATCAGGGGGTTCAATGATGATATCACGTACATCTACGTAATCTTCTGTCTCTAATAGATCATTTATTTCATGCACTGTCAAATATCTCGACATCCTGGTACTTTTAGCTAAAGGCGCGGTCACCCTCCACTTTCTAACGGACGGGACGCAAGACACATCCACTTCACGAGATCGTACTCAACATACAACTACTGTAAAAATTGATCACAATTCATCAGTTGGTTATCGATGTATTTATTCTTTCACTGAAATGGAAACTGATTATAGCCAAGACATAGCATCGTTTCCCTCAGTCACATAACATCTAATTGCTTACTTGATTTAAAATTAAAGTGAATATTTCAGTGCGCCTGAATGCACGCATAATAGTAGTGGATTTGCCTAGTGTTCCAAAAATGGAACACTGTTAAATAAAAGCTTATAACTAAAACAAAATAGATTGTTTAAAAATTTTCTTCTTAAATTACTATAGGTTAACTATTACTGAACATGCAGGGGAAAATTAGCAACATTTGGGCATAATGGCAAATAGTTATTAATATAACATTTGAGATGGTCTCAGAAAAACTGCCTTGAAAAAAAAGACCGATATTTCTCAACACACTGGCTGCGATGGGCTGGCAAAACTGACTAATTCTTTGCACCACGTAATACAATATATCTTTATAAAGAGGTACAGAAAGAAAAACCGTGGCATATTCGTGTATTATGAGTCGTAGTCATTAAATTAGAAAGTCGCATCAGGTGTTCCAAAAATGGAACACTAGGCATAAATGGGTTAATTATTCAGAGATGATGAAAAGGGAAAATCGTTATTGTTTGGAAGACAATATTTTATAATAAAAATTAGATATTTCATACAACTGCAAAGAAGTATTTCCTAAAGTCATTGATGCCGAACTACTATCTATTTGGCTTTGTTTTACCTGAATGTCGAAGAGAAATATTCAATATAATCATATTATTTTCGCACATATCCTTCTTATACGTGTGTTATTCATTCATGATTTCGCTAAAATTCTTTCTATACGTGTTTTATTCTGTTATAATTATATTAAAAAAAGGCAGGGAAGGCAGGTGAAAATGAGAATGCGATGAGGGAACAGGAAACCTAATTAAGGAGTAATTTATTCGGTTTCCATGCCAATTACGTGGCAACAATAGCATCCACAAACAAGGGCGTCGAAACGAAAATGCCAATCCAATAAGAGAAGGAGTTAGTTTTGAAAAATTCCATCGGGGTCTGAAAGTATGAGAACAAAAAGAGAGCTGAAAAGACGAGGAAAATTATTCATATGTGAGCGGAGAAAATGATGCCTTCAGCGAAGATAGTGGTATCGGGAGAAAATAAAATCGAAAATGATGAGGAAATCCGTGACAACGAAATAGGAAAGCAAGGATTAATTTTGCCAGTAATTTGGTAAATTTGGATGCGGGAAGCACGAAATTAGAAGTATGGCATTTTATATTATGATAATTCATGGTGATAGGTATGCGATCACCCTTTCGGATGGTGTCCTTACTGGTCAATAACGATATATTTACTGGCCAATAACTATGTAGTCAACTTTGAGAAAGATGCGCCGCTTATTTATAATACACAATACAGTCGGCAGTTTCACATCAAAACATGATAACAAAAGTTCGAGGGGATGTGCGAGGAGATATAAATATATACTCCGGCGAACAATTAAAGCTGCTTCATGATGCTTTTCATGTTATAACATATCATGCACCTGATTTTGTAGCCGATCCATTTATGTGTAGAATCTATAGCAAACAAATGCATGATGAACGTGATTTGAAACGTTTGAAAGCTTTGGTAGATTTGACACTGTCAAAATATTTCGTAATACATCGAAGTATATTGGACCAAAGCAGGGAGTAAGGCGTTAGATATCCTCTCCAAAAGGAGTATAGCAGCTATTGCGTGAACATAACGTAAAAAAATCTATATATCTATATTAGCTGATACTAAATTATTAAATAATAAACAACAAATTGAGTTCTTAGCTGTCTTAGACCCCTTGAGCTGAAGCGACCGGCAGGGTTTGAACCGCCGTGAAAGTTAACGTGACTGAGATAGACACTTTCAGACGATTCCATATGCTTCCGCGGTCGGAGGCTCTCGAGCCGACATGCGACTCAATGACTCAATGCAACTTAAGCTGCGCAGGTGAGTTAAAATATTCGATTTGGGCGAAAGATATCGTTTCCGTATTCCTTAGTCCATTTCTTTCATGTAATTTTACAAGTATTCAAATATTAATAGATAAATAGCGGAATTTATATTTTAGCGTTGATTTATTTCTAACTCGTAGCATTAGAAGTTGAGAACCAGTTTTCAACGGCCATTCAAAGGGTAAACCAAGAAATATATTCAAATATTACCATTTGCTTTTGATGACATTAAGTTTTGATTCGTGTTTTTCAAAATTACTAAAGAGTGTAAGCTTTGTTTGAACTCCAGTCTTATGTCAGTAGCTCCCACAATTCAGGCTCGTTATCTTTCTTGGAAGCATAACTTGAAATTCTTTTAGCGAATCATTATACTTCACGTTGACCAGTTTTCGAAATGAGTTTGAAATATTAGTAGCATTTAGCAGTGATTTTAGCAGCAACTTATGGTTGATGGATTGTATGAATCAGTGAGATCGCGAAATATTCTATACTGTCATTCGACTCAGGGTTTTGTGTTTTTTTACGTTGAGTATAATCCTCATGACATCGGAAGAACATTTATTTTCATCTATTTATTCTCAGAAAATTACAGATCATCGTGACTTCCCGAATTATGCGTATAAGTGTAGCTTTTTTAAATTAGTTTCAGCTTCAGCACGTAGCTCAGTCCAGAAGAATAAAGTATTCATTTTGAATATTTTCCAGGATTACCAACAGTCACGGAAAATTATATAATTCAAACCGAAATGTTTAAATAATGAAATGGTTTTGTTTACTCGCTAACGATGATGAGACATATTCTTAGATGATCTGTACTTAGTTCAGCGCTACAAAATACCACCATCGATTCCATGAAAATTGGTGGATTGTTCAGCTAATTAATAGTTTTTTTAGAATAGAATGTATTTGATAGAACCTAGTCCAAAGGACTCTAGGTTCAAAAAATAATACATCAAAGGGTACACTCTCTCATCATTTGCGTTTTTCCATTCTGGTTCACCCTTGGGGTGGTGGATAGGTCGGGGCAACAGAAACCCACATCCCTCTTCACCTGCCACCATCACACCCACCACCACCCCTGGCATCTGCCTATCAGCAACCTGGTTCACATATCCAATTTCAGTTCAAATGAAATCATTGAGGACTATACATCGTTGTACAAATAATTCCTATTACAGTTCACACAATTTCAGTATCTATCTCACCACCAATTACCCCATTATACAATCAGTCTCCCACAAATCCCTGGTTCATTTACAATTTAACACCTAACAATAAACAATGGCTTATTATGGCTTTCCTTCCTTCCAAAAAAAAACAAAACTACAGGTGATACTCATTCCGAGGGTGGTGGATTGGCTGGGGCAACAAACACCTACATCCCTCATCTCCTGCCACTACCGTACCAACCCTCACCCCCGAGTTACACTGCCACACAACTTGAATGACCCGATACTGAAAACCACCAATTATTTTGCAATGTATGTTAATCTGAAAAAGGGCAACATCACTCTTATTGATAGACATAGTTAAATACTTTAGTTTTGAATAAACTTTCGGAAGCGTTTCTAATTTCCATAGGTACAGCGTTCCAGCACCTTGCTGCCTGTACAGCGAAGGAGTAGCTGTACGCTCTAGATCTGTGGCTAGGAGTGTATAACTGTTCTAATGGTGCACGGGTTACTCTTTGTTTAATTTCGCGGGAAAATTGAAAGCGGTTAAATAAGTATTCGGGTGTTTAAGTAGTTAAAATTTTCCATGTCATATTTATGACTAAATAGGTCCTTCTCTGTTTGACAGTAAGGAATTTTGCCTTCCTATAATATGAGCTTATATGGTCGTATTTAGGGACGTTGTATATGAACCTGATACAAGCATTAATTGTCCTCTGTGGCTTAAGATTCAGCTCCTCTATAATGTCGTTGTATACTACGCAGCATTAGTCAAAGTAAGGCAATACCAGTGAGGTGACTATTTGAAGTCGGATTTTTGGGGGTAGGCTCTTTCGGTTTCTTTTCAATCTGGATAACGTTCTGAACGTCTTATTACATATTTGGTCAACATGTTCTTTCCAAATATCATCTATCTTCATTCCCAGATCAAGCACTGACTTGCAGAATTCAATGCTGCAGTTTTGCACCCTGATATTCGTGCCTATGTTACTTAAGTTATTTATGTATTTCGTGCTACCTATAATGATTGCCTTAGTTTTCAATGGATTGTTAAAAATGTTATTTTCATTGGCCCATATGCATATTCTATTTATGTCCTCATTCACTTTGCCGATCGTTTCATGTAGTGATGAGGGGGAAAAGATATGTAAATTTGTAGATCATCGGCATACAGGTGATAGTCACAGTGTTTGAAAATAGAAAATAGTAGTGGAGACAATATTGAGCCCTGAGGTAGGCCGATAGAGACGGGTTTCCAGGTGGATAATGATCCATTTTCACTTTTTATTGCTTGTTCGCGTCCTGTTAAATATGATTTGAACCAGTTTAACGTACTGGCAGAAAAATTCAAATCCTTAATTTACCGTAGAAGCAGTTCATGAACGATGGAATTGAAAGCTTTTTTGAAATATAATAAAATTAAAATTTTTAGCCTTTTGTTTTCTTTATGTGATCTAATATCTTCTTTTAATTTAAGGAGCGCTGTTTGCATACTATGATCTGGTCTAAATCCTGATTATAGTGGGTCGTAGAGGTTATTTTTCGTAAGATATTCTTTCAGTTGCGTCTCAACGATTCTTTCTAATCCTTTGGATAGCACGTTGAGAACAGAAATTGGCCGATAGTGGAATACGTCTTTGGAAATCGGAACTTTCGGGATTGCCCTTATAAAAGCTTTCTTCCAACAAGATGGGAAGCATGAATTCAGCAGACAGTATTCATATAAATGCTAAATCGCTGTCAGAATTTTGTTTATGCATAATTGGATACATTTCTTTGGCACTTCATCAGGCCCGATTGCAGTTGACATTGTTCTAAGGATTTCCTTTTTTACTGTGGTCGGTGAGGGTAGCGTAAAATAGAAGTTATTGTCCTTGAATGGTACAATATTTGATATTATTCTATGAGTTTGAGTGTGATTTGGAATGGATAGGAAGAAGTCGTTGAGGTCTTCTAAAGGAGGAGTTACCCTTGAATTATTGCTATTGTTTATAATTTTATATTTACGAAGATACGACTATAGCGTGCGGCTGTCCTTTGCATTTGTAAAGTTTTCAATGAGGAATTCATTTTTCTTATTTCTAATAAGGGAAGCAACTTTGTTCCTAAGAAACCTAAATCTATCATGTGCTTTTGGATGCGCGGTTCTATTGAACTTTTGCGTCATTGCTCTGATGTGTGCTGGTAGCCGGCGACTGGTGGGGAGCTTTGCGACGTCCCATTGCATAAACGCCTTTCACACAAGGCTAAGGAGAGCTGCAATCGCAAGAAGACCAGCCCTCCTCTTCCAAATCTAGCACCCTGTGCGTTCGCAACAGACTAGGACGAAGTGACCTGAGGAGCATCGCCGGAGCAAGTGGTGCTGTGGTGAATCGGAGCCTAGTGTTCACCCACGGCTCACGTAAGCATTTCCTCCTGGCTCACACTCAAGCCGCTCTGGTGAGCGCGCTCACGACATCTCGTGTGAAACGATGTCTTAGTGAGCCTGTTATCTGCTCTGGTCGCCCAAAAAGCACCTTCTCCCCACCACGCACACGGTTTTTCATTCATTGGAAGTCATTTACAAAATGAAGGCGAAGTCTGTCATTAAATATCTATACGCAAAAAGTCCGTATAAAAGCAATTATCGCATTTCGTACGTGGTCTAAATTACAATAACTTTCAGCAACACCTTTTCAGATACTGATTAAATATCGAGGTCACAAATGATTTAAAAAGACTATCTACGAGGTGTTTACAGAGATTTCGTAAACGGCACTATTTCAGGCTGAAAGCAATAGTTTCCTTGTAAGTTGTAAATTTACATATAACTGTAATAACGAACATTATGCATTAATTAGCCGTGAAATTATTGCTACGGTAATGTCTATATTGCCTCTCTCTGATTTAAACGCAACATTCTTCAGACATACGCACTTAATTCGGGAAATAAGACGGCACCTGTTGATTCTTCAAGCATAGTTTCGTTTTCCCGTGATCTTCACTATAGATGATTTAAAACCTCTTTGTCTAATCTCTATTATTTTCAGCTATCAGAAACATATCCACTAGGATTGCGCCAGTGAACGTGACATTTAGGGTTTTAGACTCGTAGCAATCATAAAAGGAAGAGCGATTTTTTCGAAGGCACTCACGGGAGATGAGTGAGGCATTAAAATGAGTTGAACAAGGATGGGTAAAGGTTATTTCTTATCCGCCAAATGATTGAGTGATCAGGCAAAAGTAAGGAGACAGATCTTGGAATTATAATTAACTAACTACCGACCGTGATTGAGACCTTACCGAGTACGGCTAAACGTAGTGCTAAACGGTTAGGGTTATACATAAATTCGTTATGCATTGTTTCAAATGAGAGATAATATTATAGCCAACGATAAGGTCGGCTAGATTTGTTCACTAAGGTCTCATGGAATCCAAACAATAAGCCCAACCGAATTTAAAATCTTTACACATGGGATACATTGTCACTTTCTTTTCCAATGCCACCTACAGACTTCTCTGAAACTCAGTGAACAAACAGCAAGAGTTTAGCCAGTAATATCTTTGCTTGGACGTAAAGTCTTTGATTTTGAGTTATTCAAGGACAAAACAGAAATTGGCATAACTTTGAATTGATTTGAGAAGGCTGGATGATTATATCTACAGCATACAAAGAATTCCGTTGATTTTTGCTGTTTAATCTTATAACACTAAGCAGGATATCACAGCGTATGCGTTGGAGTTCATAATAAGGCACGAAAAATAACATTTCATTCTTACTTGCGTAAGCATGCCGCAAATATGCAAATATTTTGGCGTATCTGTCCAAAGTAATGGATTTAAAGGTCAGAAGCGTGTATTAATTTTCTTGAAATACAAAAATATCGATACCACAACCATGAAAGCATTAATATAGAACTTGGGTTAGTGAGTGAGGTACTTAGAGTTTGTAGGCAAGTCCTAAGTAAAAGAAAATAATGAAAAGCAAATCCCGATCAGATTAGTACGAAGCGATTGACAAATTCACTGTAGGTAATAGATCGGGGTAACTTCTAACAGAATTTGAAAGCCGAAAATTAAAATAAATGTGATTGGTTGAAAACAAGGATAGTGTAGTTTAAAAATGAAAGTTTCGGAATTGTGTAAGCAGAGGGGTATTGAACAAAGCCACAAATGGTTGGACTAAAAATTTCAAGCCAAAAGGAAAACAAACAGCGAGTCCTCCGATGGAGGAAGGCTGTGGAAATTAATTTTAAAAAATGTGCACCCGAATAAAAACAAAGGCTCGGAAATGAAAGAATGAGAGTAAACACTTCGAAATCCATCCATTTTCCTCGTCTTATTTACAAATTCCTCCGGGAGAGAGTGGCGGCAGCTGGACGTTTCCGCGTTCTTGATAAAGGAGAGGAAAAGTAAAACAAAAGAAAATGGAGATCCGGGAGAGAGAGAGAGAGAGAGAGATTAAAAGTGGAGCTCAAAAAAAAAACATGGGGAATAGATTGAGGGCGAAAGGGAGGGGTGGGGGAAGAGGAGGGGAGCAGATTCCTAGGAGGAAATGGGAGAAAACTCGAAATAGGGGAAATCGGGAGAGTGAAATATAAATTCATTGATTCACTTGATCAAAAATAATGTTGTTTTTCCTTAACGAAAAGGCGAAAAGTATTTTGTTTATGAGAAAATCATGACAACAAAAGCATAGCGGAATAAAATAATTTATTTATGGAATTATTTGCTAGAAATTCGTAGACACCGAAACTGAGTGTAGTTAATACACATAAATTATGAGACAGGAAAGGAGTTTTCACCAGTTTCTTTTCGTAACTAAAGGTTCTCATAGATGACGAATAAAAACTTGGTGCGCTGCAGTCGGCGTCAATATAGAGAGATGATGCTTGGGTAGTTTGTGTAAAGGGATATATGAAAAAGGGCGGTAAAGTAAGGGATGAAAACTTTCAAAACTTGCAACTTATTTCTTGCACGAGGAAGATAATTATGAATTGACTGAGTCGCTAAATGCCGTTGTGAATCGCCTCCCGCGCAAAAGGATCAAATAGCGGCCTTTTATGTACATAAGAATGTTAATATTACAGCATTTTGTATTGAAATGATCACCAGGTATAAACAGAAAAATGTGTGCCAAAAAACGATCTAAACTTGCAAAAAAGGTCGGTGAAGCAAGGGATGCAAACTTAAGTAATGTGTTTACGTGATCTTTTCATCTATTTCACGCAAATTCATTAATTTAAACTGTGCACCATATTTTAATTGGAGAAGAATTTAATGTAACTTCTGTCGTTTCGAAGTTTAAGGACCTTTTTGGAATTTTTGGAGATACGGAAATACAGTGTTTATGAAGAATAAAATGTGCTCATTATAAGATGCATATGATCATTTGTGACTAAGAATTATCCCCCAGGCACATTAAAAAGCAGATAATCGTAAGGAACTTGATGCTATACATCATTAAAATCATCATCTAAAATGTTCAACATGGTCTCAAATATTTTTGGTCAAATGTACTTGTATGCATCAACTGTTAAAATAATTTTTGAATAAAAAGTGGTTACATAAGATTCAGGATTTAAAAATCGTAAGGATTCTCAGCACAGACGTCTGGTCACTGAAATAAAAAAATATCGAGGGTAAAATCGGTTGTATGCATGAGAAATTTATAATAAGTGTTACCACTATTTTTGAATGGCTTTCATTTTTTACGGGCGTTACCTCTTAAGGGTGTAACACGATGGTGATTTAGTGTGAAACCTTCTCGCAAGATGGGACGACAGTCGTAGACCGTGAGCACGACCTCCTAATCATATATCGGGAACTACGACGACGCATGGAACACGAAGCGAAGAGAAACTATATTTTTCTTTCTGGTTAATATTGTTCCTCCATTTTTTGTTTTAGATGTATACGAGTAACATGGATCCTTGTGTCTCCTCCAATAAAGCTCCGAAAATGCTAATGTTAAATCAAATCCATATAGAGGGTATTCTTATGAGGTATACATAGTAAATAACTCGAATTTTGGACTCCCACAATGGACGGAAATAACCCTCAATCAGCCGAACTCCACTGTTATCCGAGTTGAAAGGCGAGGAGGCTGCACACAATGATGGGCAGGAGAAAAGAGAGTAATTTGACTTTTCCAATGGAGCGGTTCTATCCATTAGCCGAAACTGGACGTAATGGATTGATTCGGGTGAGGCTGTTGACGACAAAAAAAGGAGCAACCCTAGGAGAACACAGGGACAGAGGGCTGTTGTGTGGTTGAGTTGCGGGGTAAGGGGTGGGGAAGGGATACAGACAGACGATAATGAGAAGGGACGAAAAGAATGGAACAAAAGGTGCGATTCCGAGGAAGAAGAAGAGGAAAAAGAACAGTAGGGGTGAATGAACTACCTTGGTGGATGGAAATTGATTAACCGGCAAACGACGGTAGTCTTCTTGCGCCGATATCATGAATGCACCTAGGGTAATGATTTCATGATATCGGCCTTTGATGTAGAAACGAAAGTAGAAAAAAGAAATTTGAAAAATAGTCCGAGTATCTACTATTACAAGATAAAACCAAAGAAAATGTGAGATGAAATTGTCTCATCATAAAAAAATAAATTTTATTAGTATTCTTCTGTTTTGCTCTAAATTACCAGCTCTAATTAACCTCGGGGAGAAAATCATATTTAATGGAGTCCATAGCCAGCAGAAGTAAATGAAAGTGGAACGCATATTTAATCAGTTAAAAAAAATTGGAAGTTAACTTTTACCAGCGTGGAAATACTTAAAATCTTCTCTGTTTACCCTTCCTTTACTGTCAATTCTCCCCTTTCATTTGTGAATTTCACCGAAAAAATCAACTGCTAACACGGAATTCTTATCTTAGGAGGTAGATTATCCACCGAGACAGTCACGATAAATAATTCTTATCTCGTCCGATAACATTACTACAAGGGTCTTTCCAAACTTGAACTTTTCTGTAACTTTGAGTTATTCTAAGGGTTCGAAAGAATTAATCTTTTAATTATCGTTTCCCAAGGTAGTCTTGCAAAGATCGAATTCTTAGAGCGAACAGATTTCTAAAAATTAATTTTTTCTCATTAGGGATATCAAGAGAAGAAAACTTTCCTGAGTTACACAGTTTTTATTTAAATGAGTAGTACTCGACGTTTACCTCTCATTGAAGCGTCTCAACTTGAAAATTAGGCAAAGAAATCCATAAATAATTGTTATGGTACGTAAATTACTGTGGGAATGGCGCTAAAATCATGGGTACTTGGCCTTGGAAACCCTGTCAACACAAAAGGCTTATCGGAAACAAAGAGAAATGACACGAAAACTTAAATATGTGTGATGCTACATTGAGTGAAGTTGATGTTAATGAAGGATGGGATGTTCCATGAAAAGCAATATTTGAAAAACAATCTCGTTAAGCTGCTAGTAATAAGTTACTAGCAGCTTAACGGGATATAGGGACTGTGGAAGACCAGCACATGATACGGAAACAATAATCTACTGGGAGAGAAACTAAGTGTTGAAAAGGAACAATTCTCGAATGAAGATTTTCATAAGATTTTTAGAGGATAAATTTCGAGTGCGTTATGAAGCAAAGTTATCGTCGCAAATTTTCTCATTGAAGGAACAGGGTAATTAGGGGAAATCGCATAATACTACTTGTCTGACTCATGAAAGAAACAAGAAAATCGTGAATTTTCGGAAAAGAGGAACATATGAGTAGTTATTTATCATCCTCCACCAAAAATCAGTTATACCTATTCTGTGGAAACGCCGTCATTTCATCAGTGTGTTCTACAAATGATTTTAAGAGCATATTAGAGACAAAAAGAATCTTTTTTATTTTTTTAGGTGATTGGTGCGTGAATTTTCACAAGCGAATGGTCGCATGCAAGCCATCTAGGGAGCAAGAAGAAAGGTGCGGTGTCAAAAGTGCTGATTGCACTCTCGTGGTGAACCAAGAGATGCGAGGCACAAAATAAATGGCCGAGAGATACAGTAAGGAAACGTTGCGTATTTTGAAAGTAATTAGAACACTCCTAAATTTCGCTACTTTCTTTGAAGCAAGAGACATGGGTGAGAGTTTCAGGTGTGGAATGGATAACATTTCGGGGATACTTATTTGGGAATTAAATTACATTACCTCTTCAAGGAGTGACAGAGCACAAGCGCCCTCTTTAAGGGTCCATTTTAAAGACAGGCGTTTAGCAAAGAAAATCCATTTCAAACAGAGTCTATATTCTCTTTTAAAATTACACTACCAATTATTATTTGCCATGAAATGTTATCTAAGGTTGTAGTAAGTCAACATTTTCTTGAAGAAAATAGATTATGAATGAAGTACTCTTTAATTGAACTGAGCAGTCGACCACCAATCAATCGTAATCCCGAAGCTTAAAATGGTAAATGCGTAAGCAGAGGGTCGAAATTAATACCCGCGGTGTACCTAAATATTGCTCAAGGTCCCACCCGCTGAAGGTTAATGCATCACCTGTGAAAAAAGGACTAATTTCCAATGGTAATAGTTGTTGATAAAATTAGATAATATAAGAAGATAAAAACGAGATCGTTAAGTATAAGATTAACTAAAATTTGTAAAAGAATGACAGCAGAAAGTCGTTTCACAAGTAATGTGAAAGGGCCAAAATTCATAGTTTCTCATTCACTTAATAATATATTCTTACCAAACTCAAAGGACACTCAATCAAATTCGTATGCAAAATCGTAGTAAATGTATCGAAAATGATCTTCAACGGGGAAGAACTTAATGATAAAAGGGATATTACTGAAAAAAATGACCGAATTATATAATAATCGTCCTTTCCGTAACTCATCACAGCTCGTTTTCACGTTGAATAAAGTTATACTTGGAGCACCAAGGTAAACCCCAATAAAATAATTTAAGCATACACACAGATTAAAACAAAAAGAACGCGCATAAAGCACGCGTGGGTTAACATTACAGGCTAATGGGTACATGCAAACAAATTCCTCCCTTTTTTTCTTATTGCAGTAGTTTAACACCAAATCTGCAGGTTTGGCTACAATTAATTTATGTTAGTGCCGCGTTCGCTTTGCATAAGTACTTCTTTCTCGATTGTGAATCCGGCAACTACATCACCGCCCGATTCCTGTTAACTCAACCACTTATAGAAAGACGATTCCCTAGATCAGGGGTCTCCAAACGTATTGTAAGGAGGGCCACAATGGGTACTAGAACACTTTCCAGTGGGCCGTAGAAAAATAAAGAAAATAAGAAACTATAGATATGAGTTTTATCGAAATCAGAAAATATTATTAATTAGTTATACGTGTATGTGAAATTACACTGTCGTGAATTGATGACGACGAACTAATTTCCAGTCACTACAAGAAATTGAACAAATTACCAGCAAATTCTCTTTTTTCATTACAAAACCTATGAACCTGTGAACGACGTTACTGTGTATGTACTTTCAAAATCTTATTAAACTGAGATCTAAATTTTGAAACGCGAATTACTTACAAGTGGCGACCATCCAAGCAAAACTTATGCGGCACATTTACATGTAATTCTTCTGCGGGCCGGATAAAATCATTTTGCGGGCCAGATGTGGCCCGCGGGCCGTACTTTGGAGACCCCTGTATAGGTGTAGCGACAATTGGTGGCACTTGCCAGTGGAAAATTAGAGGTCACTGAGGGTGAATCAGAGGTACCGAAGGATTCCCGTTATGTGACCTTTGGTGGAAGACTCGACCGCTTCATACCCCATCTCTTGTACGCTTTCTTCTCTTTAGTGACATGTTCCTTACAAGCGAGTGGCACCAAGTTTAACTCCGCATATACTAGGACATTCCCGGATGATGATGAGCAAGAAAGAAAGAGAAGTAATGAATTATAACGGCGAAAATGACAGCGAAATACACGAGGGCTTAAAGTATTTCCCGTGGGCGTGGGTGGAAGAGGGAAAAGAGTTACTACCGGCGCGCGGTTTCCCTTCGCTTTAAAGGGAATGTAGGAATTTGTCGCCGCGCGGGTTGGGATGGGTGGGGGTGGGGGGATGAAGGGGGTGGGGGAGAGAGAGAGGAGAACGAATGAATGAATACTGTGGAGGGAAGACTGTGGGGGAGGAAGGGGGTGTCTCCATTGGAGGGGCGTGGCGTGCCGACGGGGGGAATGCGGATGGGGTTAGGGAGGGTTTTGTGTGTGTGGGTGGGCGAGTGTCGTAACTCTTCTGGCGGAATGCTTGGGGGTGCGTGCTCTCGGGGGAGTCTGCATCGCGGGGAGTCAGGCGAAAAAGGGGAAATGGTTTAAAGCGCCAAAGCAGGACAAAAGGGAAGGGATAAGAACACCTGAAGGGAAAAGTGCTCGCTCTCCCCCTCACTCTTCAAAGTGCTCGAAATTTCCAAGCCTTCACAATGACGAAATATTGACGTCACAACCACACACATGCAAAAAATGGAATTTAATCATTTTGAAAACTTAGTATTTTCCTAATAGGCTCTGACGTCGTACTCTCGAAATTATTGTTTTTTTTGACGATGCCGAATTCTTCCAGATTAAAGTTTCCAGAATATGGTGTCCTTGGTAAAGGATCAAGAGAAAATACTGCCAAGGAATTAGAGGACGGTAAAAAACCAGAAAAAAACAACGATAAATATTGAAAGTTTTACATAGCGATAGGGCAAAGCACTGCAAAGCCTGGCTCCCTTGGTGCCCTTTAGGGAATTTACAACTCCACAGTTTTTATGGGAGGCTTGCAGAGAAACTTGTTGGAGTAGAAAGCTTTTGAGATGAAATCTGTGTAAAAATAAAATCGTTATTTACAGTGATCGATTTGATTAGACGACACTCACATTTTTTGGGGAATTATTTCACTCTGAACGTTTACCTGAATGCTTCACCTCATTAACTTCCCACAGAAGGGCAAAGAAACTCTAAACGGAACTCAACATTTTAAATCAAAATTCACAGAAAATGTGAAAGCATAGTGAATGCAGTACTTCCACTTGGGGAAACTTATCCTGTTGAAGATATAAGTTCACTTAAGATTCTAAAAAGTGCTTTTTTGCCAGAAATCGAGATTTTTAGTTGAACCTACATTTTGTAATATAGAAACTGTTAAATTCTCGGCTAAAACTTGTGTCAAACTGGCTGGTACGTTAGAAAAAAGTTAAAATGGTATAATGCATACGATATCATGAAAAGACTTCTTTTATTGCAACATAATTATGACTATGTTCATGACTGCCGCAGATACGGCGATAAATAAATGGTAATTGCCAAAAGGACGAAAGCGGCTCGGACCGGGAATCAAACCACGGACATTTGGCTTGCCGGGCCAAAGGGCAGGCCACTACGCTGCCCATTTCCCTTTATATCCTCCTATATTCCCATTTAATAAAAAATAAAATAATAATATATTGCTGAGGAAATTAAGAATTCTGGGTACCGTAGTGGTCTTTGTATTTGCCCGACAAGCCAGAAGTTCGATTCCCGGCCCATGCCGAATTTTTCCTACGGCAATTTTTATGCAAAGAAATGTTTTGCAAATTGTTCCATGGAACTTTACCGAAAAAATTAGGATTTGCATCGATGAATATTACAAAAAAGGCGGGGAGGGCAGGAACCCTTCTCTAGCCCTTAGGCTGCGGGAAACGTACATGTACGTGTGTACCGGCGACTGCAGGAAAAACGTTATTGTACGTTTGACCCTCTCTGTCTACCTGCTCCCTCATCCCTTTCATATTTTTATGACCCGAACTCTTTCTTTCCAGCGGAGGACATTTGGGAATCCACCTTTTTTACCCAAACCACTCCCTTCCCACGCTCTTTAGGGATCGCATACCACCACAATATGAGGTACGACCCTTTCTTCCGATTGCTCGCTCAATGATCTATGGTTGTCTCAAAAGTTAGTTGTCTTATGCTCGCGCCCGGCTCAATTATCAACGGATTTCTTTGGTGTTTGGTATCAAACTAAACAGAAAATTGCAAGAAAAAAATATTGGCATATTTGTTTTTAACAATTACGCCTATAAACAAATTTTCAAAATGTGATCAAAGTCCCACTGATCCCTCAACAATTTCCGGTGCCCACCCCATGGGATCCCGAGAAAAGGGTCGGGAGGGGATTACATGGGTCATATAACTGCCCGGTCTCGGCCCGTGGGAAGGAGGGACAGGCTCCGTCCGAATAGATTCTTCCCGCACAGGGTGAACGACATGCGCTCTAGCAGCAGCAGCTTAAGGGTTAAAGATCCAAAAATGGCATGCAGGCACGTTGAGATGTCCTGTAGAATGGAGAATTGAGGGTAAAATTCAAAGGTTTAACTTCAAGAATAGACAAACTCCTCCGCTAAACAATTTACGCATCGAATTCCTAAAAATTAGTGAAGATTTAGTGATCCCAACCGCAAAGAGGAAAAAGTATGGATTAAATTTAAATTATGTTAATTCGCAGTTTATGTATAAAGCTCTCTCTCAAAATAAGATAAACATGGAAATACCTATGTTTATGTAGGCCAGGTCTTTTTGTTACATCGGAGGTTTTACTACTGCATTTCAAATAAAAATATTTGTGCAACCGCTCTTTAGACAAAGTCCCGAGTGAAACATATGACTAAGAAGTAAAAAATGAAATGTTTATTTCTTAGAGTGAATCAAATATGTAATAATAATAGAACTATAAGTAGCAATTAGTTGTTGCTCTTTCTGGGTATTGATAATGGAACGCACAAGTTTCGAGAATTATTCCCCGTCTTAAAGGAAGCCCGTGGGAGAGAGGAATGATGATACATCTACATCTACAAAATACCCTGCAAGCCACCTCATGGGTGTGTGGCAGGGGTAAGTATTCACCAACATACATTACACCATACCCTAAAGGTAGTGTAACTATGGCTAATTATGCATTAGCATAAATCGCTAATGCTTGCCACGAGGCGAAGCCTCACAAGCATGCACTACTACACTACAGATTTTTTATCGCAATGGAGAGGGACCGTTAATATATATGTATTTTGCAACTACACAAATGGACAGAGACTCAAGACTTATGCAGAAAACATGAACGGCGTGCTGTTAGTACAAGGTAACAGATAAGGATTCAAGTATTAGGGAGTACTACTGCTACTGAGAGCTACACTACCTATTGACAAACCTAGATAAAAGTGCTGTTGGCCGCTGTTATGGTCCCTTATCGTTCGTGGGAAATGATCGTGTGGATAGTGGGAATGATAATTGGGGACGGCGAGGAAGGAAGGAGGGGAAAAGGAAGGAATGGAATAGAATGGAAGATGATGAGATGTGGAGGATGAGAGGGATAGTTGGTCGAGAACAAGGGAGAAGGATGGAAAGTTGTGCCTTGCAAGGGAAAGTGGATTTCAGGAGCAGGGGCCTTGGATGTATGTCCTGAGGTAAGGAAATTCTTCAGCACCGATAGCGGAAAGAATTGAGGGCTCCTTCTGCGGAAGAAATGGGACATGAGGGATCAAGAACTTCACCCATTGACAGATTCTCCCGGAGTTGGCTGACGACATGAGAATGTGAGGAAGGACACAGAGTGTGGAAGTTATTATCAAAACTTGGGCGGATAAATTAAATTATTATAAATAATGGCAAAGTAGACAACTCACAATATTCATTTGTGAAAAGAAAGTTATATATGCCAAGTAAAGAAAATAGTTCATACAATAGATATAAAAACAAACAAAAAATTCACCTCAAGAACAATTCCAGGCTCTCAATGGAAATAGCTAAGCCATGGAATGCAACGACTTTTTGTGAGATTTTAAAACATTCGATAATTCATTTCACAATTTTGGGCCAAATACACAAATCATCGTCTGAAAATGGAATTATTAACCTTTTCTAATGGAAAAAACTCATGATTAAAATACTACTACTGTGTTAAAAAACTATAGAATTAGAAACAAGGAAACAGTAAGTAAAGACATTGGTGTGGAGCGTGGTATGGGTAGGAATAATGGACCATTGGGAAAGCAGAACAGGAAAGTTTGGAATCATTTGAAACATGGTGTTGGAGGAGGACAGTGAAGATCAAATGAACGGATGAAATAAGATATAAAGATGTTTACAGAAGAGTGGAAGAGAAAAAGTCTAAATGGGACACCATACAAAAAAGAAGAACCAGTTGGATTGGGAACTCACTGAGACACAATGAGTTTGTGAAGAATATAACTGAAGGAAAAAATAGGGCGAAAAGTCCCAAGATGAAGGCTGAGAAATAATTACGTGGACCAAATCAACAAAAAGTTTAGACCAAAGACCAAATGAGAGGGAAACTATGAGGGAGTAAAGGTATCTATGATTGGATAGAAGGATGGTTGGAGGGCTGAAATAAACAATCTTAGGGTTGAGCGGCCTATGAAGATGGAATGAAACAACATTCTTCTACACCCTTCTTCTTTTAAGTATTCATGTTCAAAGTATTGTAAGACTTACTACAAGAGAACGTCGGGGGAAGAGGATGGTTGATGACTATGATGAACGTTGAGGGGTGACCCGAAAGTTTTGATAGGGGGGCGTGTAAGCGTTGAAAGGAAAATGGAATGAGGGAAGGGGGGTGTTGAATATTCTGACAGGGGCTTTTAAGGGAATGAGAAGGATGGGATCGGTAGGCTAAGGTAGGAGGTCATCAAGAAACGTTTTCTTCAATGGGAAAGGAAGGGACGAAGGGTGGTCAGAATAGGTGGAGCGATTTTCTGCTTTTTGAGGAAGAGAGGAGCAGTTTTCAATCTATGAACTCCAGTGGAAAGAGGAAGGTTAAAGGTAAATGCATAAAAAAGGAAGGCCCTGAACTGCACGTGAACAGTGATTTACGCACCAACGCCATGTCTACACTCTGGGTGGAGTAAACATAAAGTCTACCTTCCTTGGTTCGCGAGTGAACTTTGTGTGGACCTTCGAGTTCATAATGAAATAAATAAACTTAGTATATTCCACACAATTATGCGTGTAATTCCACTCAAATATTTATTCCAATATGGAAACAAAGTCTTCAGTCGAAGTAAAATATCTGGGAATTGTAATGTATTTAAATAGAAATTAAGCTCTCTCATTGGTGGACCGCTGGTCAAGGGTCCAGTCTGAGTGACCGTTGTGGCTACTATGGATATGTTAAATAAATAGTCCGTTGTTAAAAAATTGTAACTGAATGATAACGGATTGTAATGAACGAAGTCATTTCGTAAATCGCTTCTTATTTCGTCATTCCCTTGTCCTGCGAGCTTGTTACTAACATAACATGACAGGAATTACCTTCACTTCAAATCTATCGTGGAGAAAACAAATTAAAAATATGCGGTACAGCATTAAAGAAACTAGGATTTATCAAGCATACAGTAGGAAGATCCTCGGATGAAAAAGTGAAAGAGAGGTCGTCAGAGGTGCTACTTCGCTCTGGTGAGGCCATACCTCGAATACGGCGCGAGCATTTGAGACCCTGGGCAGAAAGATTTGATTCGAAAAATAAATAAAATACAGAGGACAGTTGTGCGCTTCGTCAAGAACTGCTACGAGCGAACAAAAAGTGTTTAGAGGGATTGTAAACAAATATTTTAGAGGGATTAGGTTGGGAACCACTAGTGACGCGGTGGCTACACGCTGGGTTAAGATTACTTGAGAAACTCCGAACGGGTGTTTTTCAGTTCAGTAGCGTAGCCAGGGGGGGAGGGGGCAGGGGGGGCGAAAGCCCCCCCCCCAGCCCCGTGTTCTTTCGCCTCTAAGTCTGAGCATACTTCCACTCTTAAGTCCCAAATACGTATAAATTAATGTGTATAATACGCGGTCAATTGTGGTATTTTAGTACAAACCCATCCACCTATTGCATCACCACAATTTGTAAAGTTTAGTAAACTGGTTAATTTATGAGTCGGCACCCCCTGAAAAATTTCTGCCCCCTCACTAAAAATGTTCTGCCCCCCATAGACCCAAAACCTATTGCAAAGCCAAAGCCTCTGTTTCAGTGTGACACGGAGAATATCATTTTGACGCCGCACTACATCTCTAGGTCCAACAGGAAAGATAAAATAAGAGAGATGATTTGTCGAATAGATAGGTACAAAAATTCGTTCTTCCCACGCACAATCAGTAACCATAATAAAAACTGAGATCCACTGAAAACATTCTCGAAATACTCGTCAACTTTTCACCCACCTTATATCATTCTCCTTTAGATCTTTACGCGGATTGTGTAAGTCACATTTCGGGTGAAGGAAATATATTGGTCACGCTATGAGATTTTCTCTCACACCAAATTTAAACTTGCGCTCACTTTGTAATCATGAGTTAGGATAAGTTCCCTTTCCTTCTAGATGACTTTTTATCTCTTCCTATTGACTGACCGTCTCATAAAGTATAAATGAAACGTCCGCAGCTATGTAACGATATGTCTGATACCGTCGGCTACAAGGTGTGAGACTTTTCCTCGTCGCGCGACCACTGACGTTAGTGTTTTTGTATAATCACTCAGTTGCGTTACACTTTCGCAACATGCGGGCAAAGTTGATTCATTTCGTGGAGAGCAGATATTTTAAAATAAGTTTATGAGTCATAAGAATGCATGTCCTCATAAATAAATTATTATTCTTGAGAATGGTAATTTTTTTCATTAATACTCAATGGTATCATCGCCAGTAAACGTTGTTATGATTACGTAATTGTATCAGTAATTGTGTATATGTGTAAATCATTGTTTCAAATGATTATTAAGAGCAATAAATTAAATCTAAATGTAGTGTAATATATTGCATATAAACGCTCTATGATAGATAATCAATGGTACATCTGAGTGTGAGAATAAATCTCACACGCGACCGCTCGCGTGATATATGTTGCTTAGCGACCACTCCACTCCCGGGTTATTGTCGTGGACATGAAGCGGTTCTTGAGGTTATAGTTTGCTAATACATTAGAAATGCGATTGGAGACATTTAATAATGGCGGAAAACTGATGGCAAATGGCAACGTTTAGAGCATTGTCGTGAAAATCCGTGTCGTGTTGATAATGCTCGGACCCTCCGATACAAGTCTGGTGGGAGTGTCAAACCGGGATTATACCCTAGAAGACTCCTTGCTAGAGCGGACAGGGTGAAGAATAAGATATAAGAGAAAAAACATAAGAAAACTGCCATGATCAGTCCGAAAGTGATATAATAATTAGGATTGATAAAGAGGCATTACCGAATATTAGAAAGGAAATAAATCTGCCAAAAAGATAAAAAACCGTCGAATGGAAGGAAAATAGTCTTGCAAATCACACTAGAACTGTACGCAGGCCTAGATGAAGAGGATTAGCGTCACTGCAAGTTATGGAAATTATGATACAAGACACTGCCGAAGAAAGACTGTAAAACACTTGCTGATACATTCGTCAGGTCCAGAGAGTAAGTAAATAAAATAGCAGAAGGCATCTTAACCTGCGAAAGTGAAACCTGTCTTTTCGCAAAAAACGATCCACTTGACCTATTGAAATTCGCTCATGAATTTTGTGAACAATGTAACCAGTACTTTTTTGTAAATAATTTTCTTTTTGAATTTTTATGTATAAATAATTACGGTTCTGCAACACTTTTGTTACTAATGTCCATGGTTTCGGCGAATAAACAGCAAAAGTGATGGACAGGTCAAATCATTTCGCTACTGAGTATCCCAGGGTGATATTTCAACAGAAACAGATTATATACCTAAGCCATTGATAGGAAAAGTGGTGTTTGGCAGTTGTTTTCCATCTTCCATTGAGGTGCACAGACGCATTCCTTGATACGTGCATCCTGTTCTGTGCATGAGTGGTGTGAGTCATGTGAGCAACTTAACACACGCGAACGTGATGCGCACTCGGCAATATCATCGCTCATTTGTTTTTGGCGCGATCTTTAAGTTGTAACGTTACGCATCTAATTGCATCGGGAAAAAAGGTTGATTGTTGCAGTAAGACAGGAATAAAGATGGTTCTGATTTCTTTTTATAACGAAGGAATTCGATAAATCATACTTCTGAATATTTTCAATAGATAGTAGCAATTAGGGTTTAATTTTTTATTTACTCCACTTTAAGTCTTATATTTGAAAAAAAGAAATGGTCCTTGATCTCAACGACACATATATACACTTTTAAAAGATGCAAAAGGGACGTTTCTGAATCAATTAGACATAAAAAATAGTTATGAAGTCAAATATTGCTTTGCGACAGCTCAGTTTGATACCAAATTCACTTTTCAGCTAATCGCGTCATATCTTCATAATTTCTTTCATTTAAGTGTGATTTATAATTTTCCTAAATGGATTCCCTCTCCCTCCGTTCAATATCTGCCCATCATTATTTTGGTGCCTTTCGACTCCCATTTCCAAGGAATAACCACGTGGAGAAATAAGTATTTGCAAATATACAAAGAAATGCATGTACCATGTAGTAGCCTTTGACCGTACACGAAGAGGTTGGGGTGAAAAGTGTATCAGCTAAAATCTCCCTGCAATTCTGTTAAATTGATTAATTTTTATTCAACGCGGGGCGCACGTACTTCGGGAATGAGTTCCAATTCCAAGCCATCGCTGCGGTTTCCAAGTAAATAAAGATTCAATTGTTGAAGTAATGCAACAGTTTACGATTTGAATAAAAAAATTTAAATTAAGGAAAGAAAGCCTATAATTACATAAAAAGGATTAATTAAAAAGATTGTCCATTCAGTCATCCGGTAGGTACTAAAAATTCCAAACCTATATCACGAGTGCAAGTAAATTTAAAAAAAAAACCAACAAAAAGAAATCTCTGCCCCTAATCCAATGCATTTCTTAGGAAAGTAAAAAAATGGTTAAAGGGGCGCATACAGGATTCTATAATGGACCCTTTGGTCTTTATAATGTAGCCTATTCATCCTCACAGACCCTAAGAAGCACGTGTGCCAGATTATGATTGAATCTGTAAAAGTGTTTGGAAGTCTTTGGCATACAAACAAGCAGAATTTCAATTTTGTTGGCTTGGTGAGTTACGAAACTGAACAAGATATTGCGTTCTGTGGCCAAATTATGATAAAGTATGCTGACTTTCATGATTTTTAAAAACGTTTTTTATCGCTGAAACGTATATAAATGGCCAATTTTGAGGATACCGGGACTAACCACGGTGTTTACCTTTTACGGAGTCACCACTCGCAAGTGCGCATAAGTGCGATATTCCACAGAGGAAAAACCATTCGTCTTGACAGGGTGAAGGCGAATGATATTTCCTCTGTGTGTGAATATCGCAATTATATAAATGGCGTTAATTGCCGATTTTATCTCTGAGAGATGAGTTAACTGTAGTAATAGTATATCATTTAAAGCTTAAAAATATAAGTTAGAAGAAAGAAGGCTTACTCCAAAGTGACAAAGGTTAACAAAACAATATGGCAGAGTTGCAACAACACGAAGATCCCGTACGTAGCGCCTCCAGCATATTGAAACATAATTTCATCACTCAACAAGTTGCAGCAACTAATCACGCTCCATATACAAAAGAACCTAGTCAAAGATTATAGCTTTGATATGTTTCCAATTAGAACAACGGTTTAACGGCTTAACTTTCATGATTTTAGGACCCCCAAGCCTAATAGTGTGATATTTAGACTAGATCTATCTCATTTTACACGAAATGGCGGAAACGGTATG